>CM069076.1:20202687-21572109 GCA_035578085.1 Solanum pinnatisectum
ATAGTGGTAGATGGTTAGATTACAAAGAAATGAGTAATCAATGTTAAAGAGAAGCACCAAGTTTGGAATATGCAAGAACAAGAACATAATGTAGCACATAACACATACCAGAAAAGCATTAACAGATCTTTCCATATGATTGTCGTTGATCTAAGAACATCCCCATAGTGTATTAAACTGTCAATGCATAGGAAGCACAAAGATTCCCGAATTATAAAAGAACATAAACATAATGTAGAAAGTAATGTCGTGGATTGAAATATGAAGGCTTTTTTTCACTATATGCCAGACAATTGTCTTTGATCTAGAGAGACATCACGCTATATTTAGATTTTATTCCAGTGAAACATAAACCATTGGAGAATATATGAGCAAATCATCTCTACAGAAGAAATTAGCATTCAACAACAATATAGAAAAACTTATCACACCACAACAATACCAGCATCTCAATAAATTCACCAGACACCAAACAAAATAAGTGCAGACCCCAGAAACTGATCCAAAGGGACAGCAAAGATACACCTAAAAGCTGCATCAATATGCCATTGCAAAAACCTCAGCTAGGAGATACTATATTCATATTAATATCCAAAAAATGCTTAACACTAATATTGGTGAAGTCCTGCAATAATGGTGAAAAGCATCTTCCTAGAGAGAAATCTTATTGTAGACTAAATCATTATTGGAAACATGCAGTTGAGGTGGATCAGTTAAGTACACAAAATATGTCCACAAAAGTGATCACCCACATTCTTAGCTAGTTAAAGAGAAGGCTTAAGTGTTTACTTAAATGAAGTCATTTTCTTGATTCCAAAGAATCTGAGTGCTAAAGACTATTGGGCTTTCAGAATGCCATTTCGATGTACTACAAAGCGAAGGCAATGACTCAAGGGAAGGAAAATACCTACATAAAACCCACTCCCACTACCTAAAACAAACCAGAGATAAGATACAAAAACTGAAAGAGGAAGAGACTAAACAGAAAAGTTGCAAAAGAATATATAATTGATAACTTTTACGATCATGCATGGTAAAGAGAATTACCATGTGCTTGTTTATCACTTAATGACTTGGCTGTGCTTATATTGCTTGTTCATTGCCAGCCTATTTAACTGGCATCAGAAACCTAAGTAAAAATCAACACACTAGATGAAAAATTATCTTGTAAAGCTAAATTTTAAGAAAGAGATTTTAAGACATTTGAAAATCGGACCAACCTGTCTAGTAGTACTTTTGTGTTGTTTTGAGGCCTCAACTTAATTCAGTAGGAGCATATTTCCATATGACATCTCATCCATGATAATTCTGACAATTAGTATTTGCTTGATTTTTTCTCATCAAAACCATTTCTTCATCCTGTTTTCTTGTTAAACTCACACGCTAGCTCATTTATTTCTTGTTCTAACTTTTTCCAGCCTCATTACACAAACCATCAACAGAAACATGTTTAGTAAAGAAAGATTTACTTTCCCATAATAGAGAAAGGGGTTGGACCAGAGTCCTAAACCACAGGACATAACCACTTTTTCTTTTCCCAACACTTGAGAATATACATCTCGCTTCCCTACGAAAGGCATGTCATGAGATTGTTCCTCAAGTATCAATAGACCATTACTCAACTTCTCTTTCATCATATTCTGATAATAATTAAGATTATGATTTTTAATCATGTGAGAATGTACCGAAATCAGTGTAATGAGCAACTTAAAAGCTTCAACAAGAGTAGTTACCATTCACAATTCACTCATCCTTTTAAACTTTGGAAGCATTTTCCCAATCAATTTCCAAGTTAGGATTTTCACAACTGAAAGAGTAAAAGTGTATAAGAGATCCTTACGACAGCATTTGAAGACTCCTCATCAATGGTCTCACCACCATCCTCTACGCTTTGTATGACTTAATATGCTTAGATTTTTGCGTGTAGGCTCCTATTCCATCTATAGCCTATAAAGTTAAATTGATGCAAAATAAATTAGGCATGATCGAAGGTGCATTATAAATCTTATAAGTACGTAATTTATGCATTTATACCTGTTCTTTCATCAAGGTTGCTATGTTTTTGGATCCACCGTGTGAGCCATTTTTAGTTAGCTCTACTGATTCTATTTGTTTATTTCCTTCTAGAGATGAGAAAATAAAACATCAGTTCCTGCTAGTACTAACAGGAGTACTTAAGTTCGTTGAAATAACAAGTGAAAGTACTATGAAGAATCTGCATATTTTGAACAAACAAACATTTCATCTCTTGTGATTATAAATTGCATGATTACAACTTTTTCCACAAAGTGATAAAAAGATTCAAATAAGAAGTTCAGAAAAAGAATTGAGCTTCTCTCTCTTTTTTTAAGTAGCTTCATTCATCATACATAATCAAAAGGAGAAAAGTAGTGTCCACCAAGATATAGCTAATAACATCCAAATTAATAAAAACAGTCAAGATATAGGAAGTACTAACCTTTGCTTTTCAAAAAGCCAATATGACTTGCAGACCATTCCAGTGATCCACCAGGCCTCTTAGGCTGGTCTGGCCCTCCCATCAAGAGCATCTTTGGTCTTATATTTGGTCACATACATAGCCTTCAAATCGCATTTACAGTCCCTCCATTTTTTCCTATTTGACTTTTTCACAAACTCTTCTCCATGCTCCGGAATGGAGAACTTTTCTTAAAAGATAGGCAAAAGTTAACAAGATAATATCATGTATAGAAAAAGAAATGATACTTGTAAAGAATAATAATTGTATACCTTCACAAATTCCACCAACTTTGTCATTTCTTCGTCATCAAACACTGCGTAATCATTTGCATTTAACGATTGCAAATCTGGAGTTCTAGCACTGATCCTAAAGCTAGCCAGCTTTCGTCCCTCTTTCAATTGACTGATTACGACTATTAAATGGCACAACAATTGTCTTCCCGATGGTGGATTAACATCTTTTAATAATAAAGTAGAGTCCATGAACTTTACTTGTCTCTGAAGGACCTGAAATAAATTCAGAACTCACTTATGACAGTCATTAGAGAAAGAATAAATTACAATGCAACAATCAAGTTAAACAGTGCAGAGGACTCCAATAATGAAGCTAAACAGTGCAGGAGACTCTAATAATGAAACAAACATCAATACTGCAGCAATCAAGCAAACCAAAGAATACATACTCTCATAAGTTTGCAAAATGCAACTAGTACTAGATACATTCTCATGTATTTAGATCTTATTATGAAGATAATCTATAAATTCAAGTGTTTAGAAATAACTTGGCTCATTGTTCAGCTCAACAACAGTGTCAACAGAATTGTTATCCTCAGATGTTTGGACTTGGGACCAGCTCTGAGTTTTCATTAATTATTGAATGTAGGGCGTACTTCTTTATCATGACGTTGTTCAGTTACCAATATGCTACTAACTCTATTTAGCATTTTCATTCTTAAAACTAACTACTTATATATTTTCTTCAAACCTGTAGAGTGAACTCTTTCCATAATTTGACTTCCTGAACAAAGCATATTCCAAATCTTACCAACCATATAGATATGCATAACACATTGCACACATAATTAAAGATATACCAGAAAAGTTAATGGCAGTAGAGATCTGGCCATGTAATAGGGATCAAACAGTGTGTTAGCACACTCGAGTTTTCAGTTTCGGTTCTCTATTGGTTTCTTCTCCTCCTCTGAGGCAAGAGGCTTGAGACAGGAGACCCTATCCCCTTTCCTGTTCATGCTAGCTATGGAAGGCATGAGCAACATGATACCGACAATTGGATAACACAGGTGGTGGCCACTCCTTATGGTTGCAGTATTCAGAGATCCATCAAAAACTATGGTCAATCTTCCAATCAAGGGTGGACTTCAGAAATGGGGGTATGGAAATATCCTTTTGGAATGACAAATGGATGGAGCAGGACACACAAAGCATGTATTTCTAGAGATCTAAACTTAATGTCAACAACAAGCACCTATATCTGAAGTATGGACAGGAAAATGATGGAGTCTCAATCTCTGAAGATAACGACTAGGAAATGGACAGCATTGTTGATTTCTACAACACTCTAGCCAGTTCAATCGTTTAACAGAAGAAGAAGACATACTGGTTTGGCAGTGTGACAGTAAAGGAAAATTCACTGTTAATTCTGGTTACAGAGATCTTAATTCCTCCAACAAACAGATGGGTTGTTGGCAATGGAAGATGGTTTGGAAAGTGAAAGTACCTTACAAGGTAGCTTTTTCACTTGGCTCTCAGCAAAGGAAAGGAAATACAATCAAGCGCCACGCATATATAAATAGAGAAAAGAACTTTCTTAAATACACCACACAAGCCTAATTAGCCAGGAGATTTTACTGGTTATTCACTGTATTGTTTCAATGCTCTTGCTCCAGATCCTCAACTTCTTCAACACGCATTTTCTGGCTATTTCACCCACCAGTTGCACGTACATCAATCAACATATAAGAATGCTTGCGAATATGAAGATCAATACAAAGTTCTTGTAAATTATAGAGTTACCTCCATCAATCTTGATATTAGCTGGACTTTTCCTTGCGTTTTCATTGAAGCCCTCAAGAGCTTCTTTGTACTCTTTTTCCTGCATTCCACAAATCAAGATCCCCGGAACCATAACATTTCGTTAACACTTCACAACCACATCTCTATGATTAAATAAACTCTGAGGATGTATTACTAGATTTGACTTATTATATCATACACAATCTCACAAACTAACGAAACGAGCTCCAACTCCATCCAAAGAGGAAAACAAAAAAAAGAACAGCTAATGAAAAGGGACAAAAGATTATTATCCATGGAAAGAAAAATTTGTGAACAAGAATTCAAGAAGATAATGGCACATACATTTTATCTTCTTCTGGCAGGTCTGTCCCAGGGGTTTTAACAGCTTGAGTTGCATACCCTGGTGCTACTAATGGCCAACTTTCTTTTTGACATTAGCTCTTGCACTATATCGTGACTTATCGAAAAAAGAATATGGTATACATAGAGCATGTAATAAAACATAGGGATAGGCATTGAGATTGAAAACTAGTGCATGACTTATAGTCTTTGTAGCTATCTTACTACACTAGTTTCTTTCTAATTCATCCTATACGGAGGAGACACGAAACTAGAATCTACCTGTAGATGTTGTACCCCAACTTGATTTTCAGGTTGAATTGTATCTTTAGTATGCCTCATATAACGCTCTATTATCTCCTTTGTGCTGCGCAATTCTCCCTGTTACTCTTTTTCCCTTACTTTTGAATAGTAAAACTGCAACAACTCTACTAATTACATATTAATTCTTCCATTATCTCTGCAATTAACAGAGTACAACTCTCTAGAAACTACACACACTACTATCCTCATATATAATGATTTCATAATCATACACAAAACATCCATATAAGTAAAGCATAATATGTAAAGAAAAGCATAAAATAGACAACAATTGCATTTAGCATTGCACACTCTGCTTTAGATACCAAGCAAACTGAAATACAACAAATGCAAATATAAATTAAAATCTAATACAAGTAGAGCTTAGCACAACACACAATGCACAAAATACAACTCTCAGCAAACTACAACACACTACAATCCTCATATTAGTCATATATCACAATTTCATTACTCATACACAAAACATTCATTGTCATCCAATCACATTCAAGACAAAAGAATCAGAGCGCATCAGCGTACCTTGAGGCGGTGACAAAGGGTTAGAAATCGATGGCGGACGAAGGAGAAGGAGACGGAGACGGAAACTGCGAAGTCGAAGATGAAGATTAAGAAGATGAAGCTTCAGATCAATTTTTTGAATCTCGGAGTTGTCGCTTCAGATGGGAATGGAGAAAGAGATATCGAACATTTTGGAATTTAAGAATTTTGTGGATGAAAAAGTACTTAACTTTATTGAATGAAATGTAATTTAGCTTTTTTATTAGATATTTAAAGTTAATTGTCGGTAAAGAGTTCACTTTTAGGACTCGGGCGGTATTAAATAGAATAGTCCCTGGATTAAAATTTAATCCATCCTAATACATTATTTGGTTACATTATTTTGTTTAATCCATGAATTGCTTATACATTATATATGGTCTTATTTTATCCCTAGTAAATGGAGGGATAACTAATCCAAGGTTTGTTAAACCTTGGATAAGACCCCTAAATGACAAAATTAACCCTTTATTCATTTTCCTAAATTTCTTTTGTAATTTAATTTTCTTTTTATTTATATTGAAATAATTATAAATGTTTTTTTCAATTCTCCAAATTCGTTTAGTGTAATTTAATGATTTCTTTAATATTTTTTTCTCCTTTTTTTTTATTCAATGTAGTTCGTCGATTAACCACTTGAATTTTTTTTTTTTTTTAATAAGCTTTAGCTATTGAACAATATAAGTAGTCTTAAATCTATGTTAAGTTTAAGATATACTTAACCAACAAAAAAAGTGGTGCATCATACCTCAATTTTTTTTTATATAACATATATATATATATATATATATATTTAACTTAACTAGAAAATCCTAAAAAAAACAATATTGTCCCACAACAACTTTGATTAATTATTATCCGCGTAAGGAACTTTGGTATAAAATTGTATAAGTATATTTTTAGATCTTCATTTTTGATAAGTTTAAACTCTTTTGTCAACATCTGATTTTCATATACAATAATTATACAGGTTAAAATTTGTAAAAATAAATAAATAAAGATTTAGCCTTTTTTTTTACTATGAATTTTATTCAAGCACATTGCGTAGTATTAAATTCTTGTTATTAATTATGCACAAAGAAGAAAAAAAATTGTTTCAATTTATATAACACTCTTTTTCTTTGTTGTTATTTTCTAAAAAAAATTACTGTAGTGTTATGGTTCGGTTATCTACCTTGACTCAATTACATGAAATAAACAATCTCATAATAACACAAGGGTATAATAGGAAATAATTTTTTTGTAGAGTTTTAAATCAAACACAAGATTAAGTGGGAAGCGATAGGCAAACCTTGACAAAAAATAATCCCTGCACTACTAATCCCTGCATTACTAATCCCTGCGTTATCAATGTTTGTACCAAACAACCCCTTACCGGCTAAATGTCAATTGCCCCTAAATAGTTAGGCTTAAGATATATTTAGTGGCAATTATATTATTACCTCTAAAAAGAGATTTTTGTGCTAGTGATTGTTGGATATTTTTTTAATATATAAATTAAGTAATTTGAATAAACACAATTGTTAAGTGAAAGAACTTGATTGCTATGAAAGTTGTTTCTTCACGAAAGAACATGACATTTATGAATAGTCATTTGTTCATAATAGAACATGACTCTTATGAAAAGTCATATGTTCATGAAAGGACATTACTCTTACAAAGAGTCGTCTCTTAAGTTATAAATATAAAGACTCTAAGTAACTTAAGAAAAATTGGCATGTATAAATAAAATCTAAAGAATGATTCTAAGGAAGCAAGTCATATGCAAAAGTGAGTAAATAATGGATAACAAATGAAATGACATATATCTGTTCTACTTTACATCACGATCAGAGCCTACACCTAGATGTGGCGGCACTCAAGAACCATTGTTTGTCCCAATGAATCCTCATCTGGCTACAAGCGAAAGACTAACTCAAGCATACATAAGCTTAAAAGTGAATTAAATTTCATTGAACTCAAATACTCAGCTTTTTTAAAAGTGCATGCAATACTCAAAATAAAGTATATCTTGAAAAACTCCTCAACTCTGTCTATCTATGAAGCCTCTTTGCCACGAAATCTCAAAACTACTAATTGTAAGGTAAAGGTGAAATCCTCGGAATATAAGAAGGCTCACAAAGGTATTGGAATATCCACATGACCTCAGAAGCATGTTGATGATCACGAATACATGTATATCGCATCGTGAAATGATCACGGGCCAATGGCGTCGATACATGAAATGTATGAGCATGTAAGGAAATTCTAAAGCATAATCATAAGTTTGAACTAATAGAAAGAAACATACTTACCTCGTCTCATCTCACTCAACTCGACTCAATTCAAGGATACTTAACTCAAGATACTCAACTCAAAATAAAGTAACAATAAAGATGCAATATATGGAAAACTTTCAAAATAGTAGATAATAACTCAATTGTATGTAAAAATACAACAATAACTCTTATTTGGGAGATTCTCTGGCAGATAACGAGCTACGTGATGATCTGATGTCTAGCCGCTACGAGCTGTCATATACCTTCTGGAGTATAAGGCATCCTCAACTAAGTGGATCTACTAAGATATGTTTAAAGAGCAATAACAAATCATCTAAAATGTATAACCCTTTCTACGCGTTGGCATACATGGTTTATGGGGTGAGTTATCTAAACTCCTCTCCATATCGGTGCTCAATACTTCTCCCAATAATATAGCTCATGCTCATATGTTTAAAAAATATTTCATCATCCTCAAACTTTGAGATTATTACTCAAAGGTTTCTCTTAAAAGAGATTATACTCAAAACTCCTCATGAACTCATTTGAAAATCGATGCTTCCTCGTTTTAAATGTAAAAACATTTACTCTTGGAAATACTTAGTTCCATATATTCATTTTCAAAAAAATGAAACTCAACTCTCCTTATCCTCATACTCAAGTACTCGAGCCTTAAAACAAATTATAAATAATTGTAAAGACTTCACAAAATAGAGTTCATGCTAAATTATGGATATGAGTGACTCGATTCAAGGGTTTCAATAACCATATATAGAACTCAATACTCGGAACTCAGCAACTCCAGAACTCAAAGACTCAATGATACTACTCATCTTAAGAATGCTGAACTCATAGAGTTCATGCAGAATTATGGGAATGAACAACTCAACTGAAAGACTTCATGGATAACATATAATTGTCCCATAATTAGGAGTACAATCTCAAAGGATTAGGAACTCAATGCTCGAGAACTTAGAACTTGAAAATACCACTCCTCTCCAAGATACTCAAACTATGGAGTTCATGCGGAATTTATGAGCATGAGCGGCTAGACTCGATGGTCTAAATAACAATATAGAACTCATGTGTACGACTCTTCTTATTCTCATACTTACTTCCTCAAAACTTAGCTCAAATCGATAGTTAATCTCAAGGGACTCACAATTTAACTCAAAGGCTTTCTTGAACTCTACTCTTAACTCTTTCTTGAATTTGAATTATGAATTCAGAGTTATGAATAATGATATGAAGGATCTCGTGATGATTAATGAAGTTTAGAGTAGTTAGAATCGATAAGGAGTAAAGGTACACTTTTAAAGAACTTAGGCAGGCAAGCGAAGGAAAAAGTGGGCGGTGTGGTGCGCTTTGATTGGCGCGAGGCGCCAGCCTAAACCGAGAGAGACCTTACTAGGGTGCCTTTGCTTTGTTGCCCGATGCCCTTGGCGTATCTGGGGCGTCGCGCGACCACTCGGAACATACAAATTTTCTTCTTTAATTTTTGGCCCTAATTTTTGGTTTCTTCCCAAATCACTTAGATTCGATACCCAACATAAGTACACAAAAATCTACTAAAAACAATCCACAAACTCCTAAAATTCATCTCAACAACTCATCCATAACTATTTAGAACGAACTTCAGAAACTCTTCAAGAACTCAAGACATTCAACCTCAAAAACGAAATTATGGATTTGAAATCACACAATTGGCATGTGGGTTAACGAACCCAACACTATGAGACCTTACATACATCGATTTGGCGAAAGAAATTCTCGATTCGCAATAAACCTTGATCGTTCTCCATTTTCTCCTCTTTTCTCTTCTTGAACTATCTTCTAAAACCCTAAGAGTAATTTAGGATTATGAAAACTGACTCAAATCAGTTTAGACCCTAAAATATTACTAAATAAATGTTTTAAGCTGAAGGGGTAAGGAAGAGACCAAAATACCCCTCATAAATTTGGGTAACTTTCCTTAACTGGACAGGCTGACTTCAAACAGGCATATCTCCCTCATCTAAACATGAAACTTAACAAACTTGGTGGCATTGGAAAGAGGACCTAGAGATCTTTCATTTGATATTTTATGGGTCTCTAACTAGTCATGTGTTAAAAGTTATTATCGTTTGAAGTTGACCCAAAACTTAAAGAACTTACGGATGACTTGAATGAATTCTCTTTAGTTCTTTTGGAACTCAGGAGCTGCATCCATTGACCTTAACTCTTAAGAAAATTTAAATTTCTTAGTAAAATCTTACTCACAACAAAGAATGGTTAGTCTTAGCTCAAAATATTTTGAGGTGTTACACTTTCTTTACTTCTCTTATTATTAATTTATGAAATTGCTTCCTTTGAAATTTTTAAGAAATGATTTTTCATAAATAATAGGATAAATATTTCACTTGTGATGATCTTGAAATGTAGTCTAAATAAGTTTTGAAATAACATATTTGGTATGCTTAATATAAATTTGTTATTTAGGCCAAAGAAAATTCTTATTATATAATTGTGTTGTATAAACATGATGTGAATTTATTTTCATGTTATGTTATGATATATATGAATTCCTTTATTTTGATGGATAATATATACTTTAAAGTTATTAGAATAATTTAAAATGAAGGAAATAATCCTTTTGTTAGATCATTTTGCGTTCTTTAAAGTTTGAAGACTTCGTCTTCTTATTGAATGTTAATGTTTTATAGTATTGGAACACAATAAACTTGACAACAAGATGATGTATTGATGTTAATTAGATGTCCAAACGAGTTACATAAGGACGTTTAAAACATTCAAAGTGTGGGGGTGCTTGGATTATGATTAATAGTCAATACTATTTTAAAAAGTTCAATATAGAAATTATTTCTTCAATACCCACAAGATATATCTTTGATGTATTTGATATGATAGTTATATTTATAACTTGACAACTTTAGCAATAGTTAGTTGATTAAACTAATAATGTGATGATCAAGCTATAAGCTTTGATAGAAATATTGTGTAATTTAGTGACGAGTATCACTTGGAATGTTTTGAATTTTTATGAAAACAAAAAGTATTTGTTGTAAGATAATTTTTTTTTTTATATAGAAATGACCATTCATACATAGGTGAATTGGTGTGTTGGTCTATAAATAGTGAATCTTCTAATGATAATGGTAAAATTCATATAAGTAAATTTTATACCAAAAATAGGCTTGATTTCTATAGTGGAATAAGAATATATTTAGCATATAAATGCTTGAAAAGAAATGAAATAGTTGAAAAATATGATTTTGAAATGTTATGGCAACAATGGTGCAACCATTCTAAGTTATTCAGATAATGATGATATCTATGATATGCCTATATAAAATATTTATTTATGATTTATATTAATCTTGTAAATCTAGTTTCAAAATATGTAGTATAATAAATGTGTGAATGAACAAGGCTAAAATCCGCAAACTAAACACAAGTGATGGGAACCCAACTTTGAGTTAGTATACACTCTAACAATAAAAGTTGGTAATAACAAGTTACCTTGTGTTGCTAAAGTATGAGTTTTCTTTTTAGAGCCTTGATTCAAGGGTATAACATCTGTTATGTGAGAAGTTAAGGAGTTGTTAAATGCTTGAAATAAGCGGGGCATAGTGACAAACTCCATAGTGCATCTTTTACATGGAGGTTGAATTAACTCTTAATGAAATTATTAAATGTCTACAATATCAGGGACATATATAGTAGCTAATTTCACATATATGTATAATGAAGTTGTGTCACTTAAAGCAAGATCTAAAGGGTTCATCTTGAAAATATTCATGAAATCAGGATGATCACATGGTCATAAACGTGCTTAAGCAAATCTTGGGGTTTTAAGTTATAAATAATATTTTGTGTGAGATATTTTCGATTTTGACACAAGGAGTTGTGGTTCAAATCTTTTAAGATTCCAATTACTTATCGAACTTTAAGGAACTTGCACTAACAAAAGTTCAAATCTATTATAAGATATTCTTTAGTATGCATGATATTATGAGAAACATTTCAAGGTCTTAAATTTAACAAACACATTTGTTCGTGAAAGAACATAATTGTTATGAAAAGTCATTTGTTCATGAAAAAACATAACCTTTATGAATAGTCATATGTTAATGAAAGAACACGACTCTTATGAAAAGTCATATGTTCATAAAGAACAAGGCTCTTATGAAGAATTGTCTCTTAAGTTCTAAAAATATAAAGACTCTCTAGAAGTAGCCTAAGAAAAATTTGCATGTATAAACAAAGAGCTTTGTTGTATCCTTGAAGAGAATTGCTTGCATTGCCCCAATATATATATGAGCAATATGTCTTTATATAAAATGATTACACGCCTCAAAGTCAACTTCTTCTTCAATTTATACTTACTATTATTTTTCTATAAATTATTGTTTAGCATAAGGAAACAAACAATTAAAGGGGTGTTTTATGTAAGGATTTTAGGGATTGTGAACAAAAACAAACTGATATGAAATCCGATCAATAATTCAGGATTATGGAACTGCTTGATTTTCACAAAAATCTATTAATATAGTAATTCAGTCAAGAATACATACCCGAATCAGCCATTATAATCTTGACTTGAATTGAGCGGAAGTCTTTTCTTTATTCTTGACAAGGAACCAGTTTTTCTTTTCTCTCTCTTTACCTTGTGCGTATCCCGAATACCATAGATGGAGTATGTTATTCCCCTTTAATAGGTAGAGAGAGGACCAAGTGGTTAATTTCCACTTTCCATCAAAGTAAGTAGTGGGGAGTTACAAACAAAATAAACTTCTCATATTTATTCGATTAGAATTTAGTTAGTAATTAATTATTAAACCAAAAGAAGATTAAATTGAGCCATAAAATTGACACACGTGAAACTAGCACTATCCCAATTGGCACACGTAACATCATATAATTAATGGCTTATTAAAAATATCAATTACAATGTGCACATATACTAAATCAAATATCATATGTTGTTTGAGAAAATCAACTAATAAGAGTCATGGCGGTCATATATCACTTCTTGTTATAATTCCTTACATGTACTATAATACTATTATATTGTACAGCACTACATTTAAATACATTTTGGTCCAACTATAATGCTTAGAATATCTTTATCTAAAACATAACATGTCATTGACATTATTAACATAACATCTACAAGAGAAAGCAGTAATATGAAACATATATATAGTTGAGCTCAAAGTGTCAATTGCATAAATAAAATAAAATCTTCTGAGAAAGTCATTCATTTCTATCAATAAGACCCATTATTTCAACACGTTCAACAAATGTTTTGGGCGGTAATCCTTCGTCAAAGAATGAACAAACATAAGCTTGGTGCTTGATGAGTCGAATTTGGACTCATTTGGGGCTTTATTTATATAGATTTATTGTCCTCATATGCTTAATTTGTGCCATAAGCGATGTTAAATCCTTGATTTCGGTATATGGATTGAAGAACAAAGAAAGGACACTAGGCAAAAAGAACAAAACAAACTAAAGAATTGAAGAAAGGTAAGCTGATGATCGCCAAGAGCACTTGGCGAATCGAGTAGTTATCTGAAGCAAAGATAGATCGCCCAAAGTTACGAACTCGAGGATCTTTGAATACCAAGGCAAAAAGCGAGGAAGAGTTCAAAGGGTGACTCACCAAGTGGTTCGGCAAGCCCGACTTACTTCACAAAATGGCCCTTCGTAGCTTATTTTTGGTGACTATAAATTAGATTTTGAACATTTATTTTAGTATGCTAACTTAGTGAATTCGTTTGAACATTTTCTCTGTAGTTTTTTATAGTTTTGAAGAATTTTAGAGATTCAATTTGGAGATTTTGGAAGTGGGTTTCGAATATTCTACAAATTGAAGCATTGTAAAGAATAAATCACTCTTATTCAGTTGATGGATAATCTATTCGGTGATTGTTTTTACCTTTTTATGATGTTTGGATAAAACCCCAATTCTTAGGGTGTGATCATGTGATTATGGGTTGAATTAGTTTATGAGTATTGTTAATTACTAGTTTAAATGCTATTTAGAAGTGAGTTTAATCATTAATTATGGTTTAATTCATGAATTGTAGTTGCAAATGCAATTCTAATTTTGTGTTCTTGGCTTACGAGAGAGAGAAGTTTTAGAACTAAGATTATTGATTAATGATTTGTGGGTATTGGGTTGGTAGGTTTAGTTCGAGAGAGTAAATCCTAAACCCGATGTACCATCTAGCTCGAAAGAGTGGATGAATTAAGGTGTGGGTTGTTCTTCATTGTCATGCTTGTTGATGTCTGAAAGAAATTTCACGATTCTAGATAGTTGTTCTAGAAAGCTATCTCCTTATAGTCTATCCTACTCACTAATATTTAGTTGTTTACTAGTAGTTTCAATTACCATATATCGTAATTTGCTTATAATCGATCACATCCGAGAATATCTCTCCTTATGGTGAGTTCTAAGTGTTTGTATTCTTTGTGTAGTTGATAATTACAACTTAAAACCCCTATCGACATTAAGTGTTACCCCTTTTATTTGATTAATATTTTTCAATAATTTCTATTCCTATGGTGATCGGACCATGTTTGCACTTCTGATTGAATTTGAAATATGTACCGCTCTCTGTAGGATTCGACCCCAACTCATTTGTGGGTTTTATCTGATTACTATCGTTGACACCTAGAATTGGATGAGGTGTGCTTGAAACATTAAATCGAGAATAGGTATGTTGAGGTTACACCCGCGTCCTCCACCGACATCCGATACATAGAAGTAGTACACCTTTGGATGAGGCGGATAGGAGAAGAGGAGCTCAGAACCACATCCCGAGGTTGATGTTGATTCTATACTGCGAGGCGGCTTTGCCTACTCTAGCCTCGGGCCGGGTATATCTACT
The DNA here is from genome assembly GCA_035578085.1 of Solanum pinnatisectum. NCBI lineage: Eukaryota > Viridiplantae > Streptophyta > Magnoliopsida > Solanales > Solanaceae > Solanum > Solanum pinnatisectum. The sequence continues at coordinate 20,217,560 of CM069076.1, forward strand.
TGTACCCTTCCGGGCCCAGGTTCTTCTACTACCTCGGCCTTCCAAAGCTACTTGGTACCACGGCGCCGAGAATCGATCACTCAGTAATGCTCGTCAAGATAGGGCCCCTAGACTATTCTGCGGATGTGCGGGCTTCTGGTTAAATGCCGAGGTGCCTGGATGATTGGCGAGCCATTTGGATGTTTTGACACCCTCCAAACATCCTTTGATGCTCTCACGGTGAGTAGAGATTTATGAGAGGGCGGGGTTACTCACGAGGTTCTTGGTTTGAAAGCTTAGGTTTCGAGTTGAGGAAAGATGTGGAGCATCGAAGTCCATAGACTTCACTTCACTATTTGAGTTAGTAGAGGTTCACGATGTTAAGTGCGAGATGTCGACCAGTTACGATATGCCTCCGGCTACCACGAGAGATGAGACCATGGAGGATGTAGCTCTTGTTGAGTCACGATTAGAGCAGATGAGAACAGCTTCGATGTTAAGGAGGTGACCATATATGGGGACTTGCTTGATTTAGAGGAGATGATAGTACAATCAGTCATTCTAACATCATTGACATATACCTCCAGGGCAGGCTCCAGTGGAACTAGTATTGATGTTGCAGAGCAACGATGCCCAATCCAGTGTTACCTAGTGGTGAGTAGACAAGATCATTCTTTTTACCTCCCTCTCTATTGTTTCTATTGATTTTGGTTATTTTAGTTGCATTTGAGGACAACTGATTTCTTTTGTGGGTGGGGTGAGGAATTTCCATACCTAACTCTTGTGATTACATTTTTGTTTGTATATATTGGATTTTATGATCTATATTTGTGTTTTGATTGTGTTTGGATCTTAATCTTGTGGATGTTTGAGCTAACGGCTCCTTATTTTGAATGGAAATGGTTTTGACCTACTTTTAAAGTTTTGTGCCACCTCTATTGTTTGTGATTGTGGCTATTCTTATGCGACTTTTAGTATCGGTTATGATCAATACCAATGACTTGAATAATGCTCTTAATTGAATGAAATGAATGTGAGGCTGTGATGAGGCCAAATGAAGTTGCATAGACAATGTGTGGACTTTTTGCATCTCGTTGTGACTAGCCCGCGATCGAATGAGTCTTTTGTGATGAACATTGCACACTAGCTAAAAAGTATGAGGTATTGTTTGATATTGGTTCCAATGCCTTGTGTGATGAGCTTACCTTGAATATCGTGTGTGATGACACCTAGAATTTTCCCCGTTGGTCTGGTTGACTAAGTGATGCAAGCTCTTGAAATGATCTTAGGCAAAAATTTTGATGAGTGAAACAAATTGACATTATACCTCTTTTGTGGCCAACCTTGTGAGATGTGTGAACCTTGATTGAACCCCCTTTAGCCTTATCATTTTCTTGGAAGAAAATTGAACAATTGTGATCCCTCTTTATCCATTCACCCATAATTCTCATGAAGTGTATGTTGTTTGAATAGCCAACTTAGGCCAAAAGCCTAAGTTGGGGGTATGGTGAAAAGAGAAGGTAAATGAATAAGTGTGAAAAATTCCCCTTAGAGCAATGGTTTTGAAAAAGATGGAACCCCTCCATGTAAAAAAAAGAGAAAAAAAGAAAAGAAAAATAAAAAGAATGAAAAAGTTGTGAAATAAAGTAGTTGAAGTTGCAAAAGTAATGGGGTATCTAATAGTCCATTTGAAAGTGAATAATGGGGTGAATTTTGAGCTTAATCAAAATATAGAAGAAAAGGAAAAAAGTGATGTTTAGACCACACTTCATGAGGGTAGCAGTCATTGAGCCTAATGACCATACCTTTACACTCAGCCCCGTTACAAGCCTTGAAAAGACCTTTGTGATCTTGAGTGAGTTGAAACGATTATTGATTGGAAAATAAGGGCAAACCTATGGGTGAAATCATGCATGTGTTCATCTTTGTGAGTGAGAATCGTATGTGATTCTAGAACTATAAATTGTTGAAGAAATTTGTGTGAATAGGGAATCATTTTTGTTGTGAGGGCATTTGAGTACCTTTGTTAAGCTTGAACTTGCCTTTGAAGCAAGTATTGTGAACTTGATCATTGTTGATAATGGTGAGTCACAAGTTGAATCTTTGAGTGAACAATTGTTCATTGCATGAGTAAGTTGAATCTTGTTGTGTGCATTCATGTTGAGTCTTATGCTGACCTTTATTTGGACATCCATTTTGAACTATTGAACTTGAGTTTTACTTGAGGACAAGCAAAAGATTAAGTTAGAGTCTTTGATGAGTCCGATATTTGGTCTCATTTCGGTCTTTTTTTTTTATATAGATTTAATGTCCTCAAATGCTTAATTTGTTCCATAAACTGATGTTAAATCCTTGATTTTCAGGTATATGGATTGAGGAACAAAGCAAGGACACTAACGGCAAAAAGGAACCAAACAAATTGAAGAATTGAAGAAAGAAAAGCCTGGTGATCGCCAAGAGCATTTGGCGAATCGCCGAGTGGCTAGCTAAAATTGTCTAAAGTTCTAGTATGCCAGCCCTGAGGGAAGAAACCAAGTTGGCGACAAAAAGGAGTAGTCGGCGAATCACCAAACGATTCATAAAGCAAGATAGATCTCCCAAAGTTACAAAACTCGAGGATCTTTGAATTCCAAGGCGAAAAGGCGATGGAAGAGGTCAAAGGGTGGCTCGCCGGGTTGTTCGATGAGCCCAACTTACTTCGCCAAATGGCCTTTCGTAGCTTATTTTTGGCGACTATAAATTAGATTTTGAAAATTTATTTTAGTATGCTAACTTAGACTGAATTAGTTTCAGAACATTTTTCTGTAATTTTTTATAGTTTTGAAGAATTTTAGAGATTAAATTTGGAGATTTTGGAAGTGGGTTTCGAATATTCTACAAATTAAAGCATTTTAAAGACTAAATCTCTCTTACCTAGTTGATAGATAATCGATTCAGTAATTGATTTTTACCTTTTTATGATGTTTGGCTAAATCCCCAATTCTTGGGGTATGATCATGTTATTATGGGTTGAATTAGTTTATGAGTACTGTTAATTACTAGTTTAAATGCTATTTTGAAGTGAGTTTAATCATTAGTTGTGGTTTAATTTATGATTGTAGTTGCAAATGCAGTTCTAATTTTGTGTTCTTGGCTTGTTCGAGAGAGAGGTTTTAGAACTAAGATTATTGATTAATAATTTGTGGATGTTAGGTTGGTGGGTTTAGCTCGAGAGAGTAAATCCTAAACCCAATCCTACCCATCAAGCTCGAAAGAGTGGATGAATTAAGGTGTGGGCTGTTCTTCATTGTCATGCTTGTTGATGTTCGAAAGAAATCACCTAATTCGAGATAGTCTTTCAAGAGAAATCTATCTCCCTTATAGACGCCTACTCATTGATATATAGCTGTTTACCAGTAGTTTCAATTACCCATATATCGTAATTTGCCTATAATCGATCACATCGCGAGAATATCTCTCTTTAATGTGAGTTCTAAGTGTTTGTGACTGCTTTGTAGTTGATAATTATAACCTAACACCCCCCCCCATCTGACATTCGTGTCACCCAGTTTATTTGATTAATGTCTTTTTCGATAATTTCTATTCCTATGACTGATTAGACCATGTTTTCACTTCCTGATTGAATTTGAAATACGTACCGCTCTCTGTGGGATTCGACCCCAACTCATTTGTTGGGTTTTATATAGATTTACTATCGTTGACACCTAGAATTGGATGAGGTGTGCTTGAAATGTTAAATTAGTGCTAATATGTTCAATTTTCACTTTATGTTTCTGGACTTTTTCTTTAATTGATAATTATTTCAATTCCATATGTTTGGCACCCTTTGATTACTTATCATTTTTAAAGAAGAAGACTGTTGCAGTATTATCACAATAAATTTTCAGTAGCTTGGAAATATTGTCGACTAGTCCAAGTCCTAAAATAAAGTTCTACAACCAATTAACATGAACTGTGGCCTAAAAGCATGCCACAAACTCAATTTCCATAGTGGATACAACTATAATAGACTATTTTACATTCTACCATGATATTGCTCCTCCAGCTAACAGGAACAAATATCCAAATGTGGATTTTCTTGTATCCACACAACCAGCATAATCTAAATCTGAATATCCAATCAAATCAAGATGATTAGATCTTATATAAGTGAGCATATGATCTTTAGTTCTTTGCAAGTATCGCAATATTTTCTTCGCAACCTTTCAGTGATTCATTCCTGGATTACTTTGATATCAGCCCAGCATTCAAACAACGAAACAAATGTCTGGTCTCGTACATGTTTGGGCATATATTAGACTCCCAACTATTGATGCATAAGGAATATCATTCATCTTCTTACGTTCAAATTTATTCTTTGGACATTAATTGAGACAAAATTTATCTCCTTTATAAATTGGAACGGGACTTGTTGAACATTTTTTCATTCTAAATCTCTCTAACACTTTATTAATATAGGCTTTCTGAGACAATCCCAACAATCCTTGTGATCTATTTCGAAATATTTCTATGCCAATCACATAAGATGCCTCTCCCATATCTTTCATTTCAAAATTGTTAGAGAGATATCTCTTGGTATTGTGCAACAAACCAAGATCTTTAGTAGCAAGCAAGATGTCATCTACATAAAGGAGTAACAAAATAAACTTACTCCCACTAACCTTCATATATATACACTGATCAACGATGTTTTCCTTAAATCCGAAGGTGATAATAATTTTGTTGAACTTAAGATACCATTGTTGGGAAGCTTGTTTAAGCCCGTATATAGACTTCTTAGGTTTACACACCATGTGTTCCTTTCCTTTAACAGAAAATCCTTCAGGTTGATTCATATAAACTTCCTCCTCTAAATTCCCATTGAGAAAGGTTGTTTTCACATCCGTTTGATGTAGCTCTAAGTCATAATGAGCTACTAATGCCATTATAATTTTGAGTGAATCTTTTCTAGAGATGGGTGAAAATGTCTCTTTATAGTCGATGCCGTCTTTTTGAGTGAAACCTTTGGTAACAAGTCTGGCCTTATGACGTTTGATGTTTTCAGTTGAGTCACGTTTGGTCTTAACGATCCATTTACACCCAACTCTTTTGCAACCTTCTGATAATTCAACATGGTCCCAAACTTTATTCTGATCCATATATTTCATCTCATCTTCAATAGCATTTATCCATATACCAAAATTATTACTTTCAATGGCTTTTGAAAATGAAACTGGATCATTATCAATTTCCAAGTCAATTTCTGACTCGTGTAAATATACCAAATAGTCATTAGAAATAGCATCTTCGTTTTGTCTTTGAGATTTTCTTAATGCTATTTATTGTGGTACATCTACTGCAGGTTCATCAATTATTACTTCATTGAGATTAATAGGAGCATCAATTTGTTGTTCTTGTTGATTGTTATGTTGTACAACCTCTTCAAGAACAACAACTTTAAAAGAAGTAAAGGTAGAGGAACTCTCACTAACTTCTTTAATTTCCACTTTACGTGGCTCTTCACTCCCACTAACTTCACTATTCTCAATGAACCTAACATTTCCGATCAACTATTTTTGTCTTGTGATTAGGAAAGTAAAATCTATTCCTTTTGATTTTTACGGATAACCAATGAAGAAACCAGCGATTGTTCTTGAATCGATTTCTTTTCTTATGGGTTATAAACTCTAACCCGGCGAGCAACCCCAAATGTGCAGGTGACTTAAACTAGGTTTCCTACCAGTCCACAGTTCAAAAGGAGTAGGAGCCCTATTAAGTAAGTAAACGACATACCTTAAAGCATACATCAACAATGAAAGAGGTAAAGATGAATTAATTAACATACTCCTACCATGTCCATTAATGTACGATTACGTCTTTCTGCTACACCATTTTGTTATGGTGTTCCAGGCATTGTGTATTGAGCACATATGCCATGCTTTTCAAGAAATTTAGCAAATGGACACAGGTGTTGTCGGTTTCATCATATCTTCAATAATATTTGCCACCTCTATCTGACTTGCTTATTTTCACCTTTCTATCTAGTTGTCTTTCAACCTCAGTAATAAAGACCTCTAAGGCATTTATCGCTTAAGATTTTTCATGCAATAAATAGACATACCCATAACGTGAAAAATCATCAATAAAAGTGATAAAATATTTTTCTTTACTGAAAGATGAAGTATCAAAGGACCATATATTGTGTGTATAATTTCAAGAGGTTGTGTGCTTCTTGTGGATCCTTTCTTTACGTGTCTTGTTTGTTTTCCTTTAATACAATTGACACAATATTAAGGTCTATAAAATCCAAATTTGAAAGAATTCCATTCTTAACTAATCTTTTCAATCTTTCTTTAGATTTGTGACCTAAGCGTTTGTGCCACAAGAAAGCAGTTGTTCATTCACCAAACCGTTTGGTTACAATATTATGATGCGAGTTAAGAGTGTTTCGACAAATAGATTGTCAAGATTCAATTTTTATAAGTTATGAGAAAGATTACGATCTGAATGAGATAATTATGTTTAAACAAACTAAAGAATTCTTTACCAAAATTAAAAGAGTATCAATCTTATCTAACTTAGACAAATAAACTAAATTTCTTGAAAGAGAAGGTACATAAAAAGTTTCAAGTAAATCTAAGTGACACCCAGTATCAAGGATCAAACGTTAAGTAACTATATCTTTAACTGGAGTCTTCACTCTATTCCCCATATACACATATCTTTCATTATGGTTTATGTTTTTTGTTGCAAGGAATCCTACATCGTATTATAAACATGAACAATACAAACAGAGTCAATCCACCAAGTATTATAAGGAACTTCAGTTAAATTTGATTCGAGGCATGTAAAAGCACTTGGCTTACCTTCTTCTCGACCCATGCCTTAAATTTCCGGCAATCTTTCTGAAAGTGTCCAGATTTTCCACAGAAACAACGCTTATCATTCTTGTGTTCCTTCTTACGTACTTGAGAGGAGGACTCATTAACATTATGGTGCCTCTGTTTTCCCTTAGCATGCTTCTTTCCTTTCTTTCCAGCTCCTTGATGACTTACAAAGTTAATGGAGTGGTTTTCTTGATTCTTTAGTCTTTTTTCCTCCTGAACTAGCATTCCATGCAATTTATGCACCTTTCATTTGTCTTTCATGGTATTGTATTTCATTTGGAAAGGACCATACTCATACATTAATGAGCTGATGATAAACTGTACAAGAGAATCTGGTTCCACTTCCATTCCCAAAGACTTAAGTCTTGCTGCTATGTTTGTCATTTCAATGACATGCTCATGCATGGTACCTGAACCATCAAACTCATGGTGGTCAAAGTATCCATTAGTGTCCCAGCAAGAGACTTGTCAGCAATTTGAAAGGATTTTTCCACAAGTTTCAGAAAATCTTTTACATTTTCAATTTTGGGAAGAGTAGTCTTAATGTTGCCCACAATATTCATTTGCATAAATATTATGCCTAATCTGTTTGATTGATCCTAGTGCTTATAATAGGATCTTTCTTCAGTACTGCTAGTTTCAGTAATAGCGGTTGGCTTCTCAGTGTAAATTGCAACATCAAGATCTAAAAATCCGAGATGGAATTTGATTTGTTCTCACCAATCTAAGAAGTTAAGATCGTAGAATTATATGATTTTCACATAAATCTATTACTATAATAATTCAGTCAAGAATACATACCTGAATCAACCATTATAATCTTGACTTGAATTGAGCGGAAGTCTTTTCTTTGTTCTTGACAAGGAACTAGTTTTTCTTTTCTCTCTCTTTACCTTGTGCGTATCCAGAATACCATAGATGGAGTAGATTATTCCCTTTTAATAGGCAAAGAGAGGACCAAGCGGTTAATTCTCACTTTCAATCACAGTAGGTAGTGGGGAGTTATAACCAAAATAAACTTTCCATATTTATCCAATTAGAATTTAGTTAGTAATTAAATATTAAACCAAAATAATATTAATGTAAGCCATAAAATTGACACACGTGGGCCATAAAACAAACATTTTAAGGTTGTCAATAGTTCGAGGATAAACTAATAATTTGCGCCACATTTAGGAATGTTTTCAATACTTCTCTCTAAATTTTTTTTTATAATAAAATAAGAAATATTCTAAAAAAAGTTCTGAAGTAGGATAAACATTTGTCAATAACAAAATATTATTAAAAAATAGAACATGCTCAGAAAGAAAATAAATAATATATTTATTTGAAAAAAGAATTATATTTTTAATCCATTAAGTAAGAGAGAAATATTAAAACTCCCCTTAATTAGTATGAGATAATTTGTTTCGTCCATGAATTATTGACAGCCATAAAAACACTACTTTACTTGACTAATTAATCTTAGATACACTCCCGATCTTGTAACATGAGTAAATAGACATGAATTATCATCAAAATTAGAGGTATTTACAACATTTAATTTTATTTATTAGAAATATTTCAATACTTGTGTCTATATACATTCAAGAAAGAGTGTTATAAATAATATAATTGTAATGTAATATATGTCTATTATGATAGATTTCTTTTGAAGAAAAGTTAAGAATTCTAACTTTAGAATCAAATTAGTTATTTCCCTATAAATAAAAATGATTTCTCATTGTAAAGAATCTCTTAAGAAAAATAAAAAAACTTCCCTCTTCTCTCTTATTCTTTTTCTTATTATTTTAATTTTATAGTTTCATAAACCAATAATTTAGAAACAATTGACATGAGATGCCATCTTGATTGACGTGAGAAGCCGCCTTGATCACTAATACTATCACCATTTAGGAAAAATACGTTCTCCTTGTTGGGCCATTCATTTTTCTGTCCAAAGCATACCACAAATCGCAACTACAACATATCTGTAATTAGATATATATCTACTTCACCAAGGAGATAAGAGTGAGCCAAGCCACTGATATCTTCTGATGGAGAATAACACAATACGTGGGCCAATTATTTTATTTTAATAAATGATAATATCTCAAGGTGGATTAAAATAGCACATTGAAAACAACCTTTTAAACAAAGACAAATAGTTCTGATTGCTTCTTATATTAAATTTCTTTCCAGAACAATCATTGTACAATAATAGTAATGTCGACACATCAATTGTTACTTTATAGGGCCGTTTGATCATAAATATATTTGGGAAATACTTGGGAAGAGTTTGGTAACTAGTATTTGGCTATATAATTTGTCATTATCTTGACAAATATATTTGGCAAGCATCCCAAGTTCTACCAAAAACTACAATTTGGCCAAATTTCAATATTTTAGAATTTATTTTTTTTAAAAAATTGTACTACAAACGTTATTAAGACACTTATCATTTATGGTTTTGGACTAAATTTCATTCTTAATTTGTTGTACAAAATTTATACCACTATATATGTAATACCCCACATGCTAGAACTACCAGATTGCAGATTTCAAGTGTTGCAGGTGGCACCCACGAGTACCATCCATGAATCGTAGAAGGACCCACGGTCCGTCCTGCAGGTCCGTGGTGCACCACCTACGACCCTTCCCCAGAAACCCCCGGGAAAATAATCTAAGTCCTGACCCACGCCAGGACCTACGGACAGTAGGTCAGACCACGATCCGTGGTCCAGGGCTGTAGGTCGGACCCTCTGATTTCAGTCTCTAGTCGCGACTGATGACCGACCAACACGGACCCTCAGTCATCAACGGTCCATCCGTGACCTTGAAAGCTTTAAGTCAGGGGTCCTTTGGTCTTTTTCTTATGCGTGGACCCCTAAACTACGTCGTTTAACCCCTAAACTACATGGTTTTGGTCAATTTTAGCCTAGAAACATAACTAGAACTTACCTAAGTCAGATGATTCTTCAAAACTTAGACAAATTAGAGCGTAATAGGAGAAAGAGCTCAAGAACCCTAGTTCAAGAACGCAGCAAGGTTCCATCGTTCCAGCCCCGAAATCGAAAGATTTCTTTGTGGAATTCGTGACCAGGTATGTGGAATTTCACTAGTGGGTTCCTTTCACCCATTAGGTCCCTAGATTTCAGTTAGAATCTTGATTCCCTTAATATTATCTGGACTTAGCGTTCTTGAATGTTAGAATTGTTGGGTTTTCAGCTATTAGAAAGATCCAAATCATATTATCATGTTTGTAGTATTGTTTTTGCCTAGATATATGCATAAACTCAGAACCCTAGCTATGTAGTTCTTTTAGTTCATGAATTATACATGCTAGGTTAGTTAATTCAGTTATAGATATAAATATGCCTCAGCTTTCTAATGCATTATTATCAGTATATAAATGTTGCATTCCCAATTTGTATGTTAGTATTTTGAGCTATCCAATATTGTAACATTTTAGTCATAAAGTGTAAATTACTTAATCATATGGGAAGCTTAATACAGAGTGGACTATGGTCAGTTATCCTCAAGTCCGAGAACTACGTGCCCCATAGGTTTAAGTCCCCTTTGTGGGCATCATTTTAGTGATCACGCTAGCATGCCTCTATATCTTTGTTAGGGTATATAGGGTCATCTCGATGGGGCATATACATCGGACTCCACATTTAGCTCATGTTGTTTAATGTCGGTTATTAATAGCTCCCTTACAGTTTAGTTAGATTCTATTGCATTGACCATGTTATCAATATAGTTTAGTATTCAGTCTCAGCATGTTATAAACTTGGTTATTGCATTCAGTTTAGCGATGTTCAGAATTTCCAGTATCCTTAACATGTTCAGATTATATCATTGCTTTATTGCTAGTTCAGTTATGTTATTATTCACCTTTATTCTATCCTGCATGCTCAGTAACTTTCAAGTACATATGCATACTCTGCGCTACATCTTCTCGTGAAGTAGGTTCTGGTCCTCAGCAGTCAGATCACGCATAGATCGATTTTCAATCTTGATTCGTGACATCGATGGTAAGTCCTCATTCTTCGAGGACAAGTTACATGATTATCTTCTTGCTTTTAGATTTTGTTTCAGTTTTGCTAGATCTAGCTGGGGCCTGTCCCAACATTTCTAGTCAATAAAGGCTTTATTTACGACATAGTTAGTTTGTTTGTAGTCTTAGAGTTTGACTTTTCATTTGTATTCAAACTCTCAATTATCTTTATTCAGACTTAGTATATGGATATTCCCCATCATTATCAGATTATCTCATGATTTAGCTTCCACACAGTATTTGTTGATTTAGTTTGCTTTAGTATGCTTATGATATGCCAACAGGGTTAGCTTGGGGTCACTTGTGATCCTAGGTCCCATGTTTGAGTCAAGGGGTAGCCTCGGGGTGTGACAAACTTGGTATCAGAGCACTAGGTTTAGTGTCCTACGATGTCTGGAAGGCCGCACTAAGTAATGTCCTTTTCATGGGTGTGAAGTGCATCATATCTAATGAGAGAGGGGCTATGGAAAAACTTCACTTTCTTTGTTACTTTTATCGTGCGTAAGGTATGATCTAATTCCTCATTTTGACTCGTCGTTTTATGTTTCAGATCATGCCTTATCGTAGGGCTTATGAATGGGATGTGAATGCACGCAACACTAATGTAGCTCCTCCAGTCCTAGATCAGGAAGTTTCGAATGTTGAATTTTGGAACGTTATCCAGTTGTTTGCTCATAGTGTGACAAACCAGAATAATCAGTAGGTTCTAGTTCCGCCAAATGCTAATGTTGGGTCAGCTGCAGCTAGAGTTCGTGATTTCGTTAGGATGAATCTGCCCGAGTTGTTAGGATCGCAGACTGGTGAGGATAACTCATTAGAGATAGACTTAAGATAGCCCAGAGTCGCTAGAATCCTATGCAGATGTAAGGAGAAGAAAATTAGAATTCCAAGTTGATGATTGGGCTTTCTTGAAAGTGTCACCCATGAAAGGGGTGATGAGATTTGGCAAGAAAGGGAAGATCAGTCCTAGATATGTAGGCCCTTACAAGATCTTAAAGAGGGTTAGTAAAGTGGCTTATGAGTTAGAGTTGCCAACAGTACTAGCAGCAGTGCATCTGGTTTTTCACATTTCGTTGTAAAAGAAGTGTGTGGGTGATCCAACATCTATTGTACCTTTAGAAAGTGTGGTTGTGAAGGATAGTCTCACTTATGAAGAGGTACTAACTGAAATCCTTGATCGTCAGGTTCGAAGGTTGAGAAACAAGGAAGTCGCTTCTTTCAAGGTTTTGTGGAGGAGTCAACCCGTTGAGGGAGCTACTTGGGAAGTAGAAGAAGCCATGAAGGCCAAGTATCCTCACCTCTTTCCTTCTAATTCCATTCTAGCTTGAGGTAATAGTTCTTCTTCAGTTTATCAGTCATTCATGCATAAATTCAGTCTTAGTATTATGTTCCTTCAGTTTGTTCTTGCATTTTCAGCGTATTTGCATGTTCTTGGAACTTAGTTCAGTCAAAAATCAATATCTAGAGCTTAGTGGTATGGTTGCAGCCCTTTCCATCAATTTTAGCTGGTTTAGTCTTCATTTGAGGACGAATGTTCCCTAGGCGGAGATAATGTAACACCCCGCATGCTAGAACTACCAGATTGTAGATTTCAGGTGTTGCAGGTGGCACCCACGGGCACTATCCACGGACCATAGGAGGACCCATGGTCCGTCCTGCTGGTCCGTGGTGCACCACCTGCGACCCTCCCCTAGAAACCCTAGGAAAATAATCTAAGTCCTGACCCACACCGGGACCTACGGACCATAGGTCAGACCACGATTCGTGATCCAGGGCCGTAGGTTAGACCCTCTGATTTTCGCGACTAAAGGTTGACCAGCACGGACTGTTAGTTGATCGATGGTCCGTCGGTGACCCCGACAACTTTTAAGTTAGGGGTCCTTTGGTCTTTTCGTTATGCATTGGACCCCTAAACTACGTCGTTTAACCATTAAACTACGTGGTTTTGGTCAGTTTTAGCCTAGAAACATAACTAGAACATACCTAAGTCAGATCATTCTTCAAAACTTAGACAAATTAGAGCGTAATAGGAGAAAGAGGTCAAGAACCCTTGTTCAAGAACGCAACAAGGTTCCATCAATTCCAACCCTGAAATCAAAAGATTTCTCCATGGAATTCGTCACCAGGTATGTGGGAATTCGTCACCAGTTCCTTTCACCCATTAGGTCCCTAGATTTCTGTCAGAATCTTGATTCCCTTAATATTATCTAGACTTAGGGTTCTTGAATGTTAGAATTGTTGGGTTTTCAGCTGTTAGAATGATCCAAATCATATTATCATGTTTGTAGTATTGGTTTTGCCAGATTCATACATAAACTCAGAACCCTAGTTTTGTAGTTCTTTTAGTTTATGAATTACACATGCTAGGTCAGTTAATTCAGTTATAGATATAAACATGCCTCAGTTATCAAATGCTTTATTATCAGTAGATAAATGTTGCATTCTCAGTTTGCATGTCAGTATTTTGAGCTATCCAGTATTGTAGCATTTCCGTCATAAAGTGTAAATTACTTAATCATATGGGAAGCTTAATCTCGAGTGGACTAAGTCGATCACCTCGAGTCCCAGAACTACGTGCCCCGTAGGTTGTAAGTCCCCTCTCTGGGCATCATTTTATTGATCACGCCAGCATGCCTCTATACCTTTGTTAGGGTATATTGGGTCCTCTCAATGGGGCATATACATCGGACTTCATATTTAGCTCATGTGGTTTTATGTCGGTTATTAGTAGCTCCCTTACAGTTTAGTCAGATTCTATTGCATTGACCATGTTATCAGTATAGTTCAGTATTTAGTCTCAACATGTTATAAACTTGGTCATTGCATTCAGTTTAGCCATGTTCAGCATTTTCAATATCCTTATCATGTTCAGATTATATCATTGCTTTATTGCTTGTTCAGTTATGTTATTATTCAGCTTTATTCTATCCTGTATGCTCAGTACCTTTCAAGAAGTACTGACGCATACTTTGCGCTACATCTTCTCGTGATGTAGGTTTAGGTCCTCAGCTGTTAGATCACGCATAGATCGGTTCCCAATCTTTAGTTCAACGTAACATCAGTGGTGAGTTCTCATTCTTCGAGGACAAGTGACATGATTATCTTCTTGCTTTTAGATTTAGTTTCAGTTTTGCTAGATCTAGCTGGGGCATGTCCCAACATAACTAGTCAGTAGAGGCTTTATTTAAGACATAGTTAGTTTCAGCTTGAGTCTTAGAGTTTGACTTTTCATTTGTATTCAAACTCTCAGTTATCTTTATTCAGACTTAGTATATGGGTATTCTCCATCAATTTCATATTATCGCATGATTTAGCTTTCCAGTTTGCTTTAGTATGCTTATGATATGCCAGCAGGGTTAGCTTGGGGTCACTCGTGATCCTAGGTCCTGTGTTTGCGTCTAGGGGGTAGCTTCAGGGCGTGACAATATACATATCAGAAAAGGGACTAATATACCCCTTTTATTTGTCATTTGGAGCTGATATATCCCTCCTTATGAAAGTGGCTCATATATATCTTTATTGTTATACAAATGACTTATATATTTTTATATTATTGTCTAAGTGACTTATATTTTTGTATAATAGTATGGGTATATATACAATTTTTATCAGAGCATACTCTCTAAAGTCACTTCCAATTATATATCTTTATTGTTATACAAATGACTTATATATTTTTATATTATTGTCTAAGTGACTTATATTTTTGTATAATAGTATGGGTATATATACAATTTTTATCAGAGCATACTCTCTAAAGTCACTTCCAATTAGAAGTAGTAATAGTAGTTTTTTGTATACAAATCAATGGTACTTTCCTTTATTTTTCTTCCTTTTTTAATTTTTTTTTGTATTAATTATGGTTATAGTCATGATTTTACACGGAACATTTTCATTATAAATTGATAATACAAACTTATGAGTATTTTTTAATAATATTAGAACTTATAGATAGAAATCATTTTTTTAAAAGGCAAATACTTCTCTCAAAATCTATGACCAAATGCATAGTAAATCTTCATTAAAAATAACTTAGCCAAATATATTTAGAAATTTATGGCCTTACAATAGCTTAATTACTTGACATATTTTATATCTATGTCGTGTTGACATCAACTTTGGAGTCATATGCAATGGACGAAAGGCTTGGAGATACCATCATTATCAATGGCCATAGGGGATATATATCATTCAAATTTAAAGGGGCTGGCAGCATTAGAAAAAATAAAAGAATTTTGCACCCTAAATTGTAGTGAAGAAAATGAAAGAGAAAAGAAGTAAATAGAAAAGGAAAGAAAATGAAAAGTAGAAGAAATTTTGAATTTCAAATATCGTTGTCTAAGTGACTTATATTTTTTTGTTTGATTTGTCCCAAAAAAGAGTGTTTATTTTTGTAAGGATTTTATCTTGACTTTCTTATTTTATTTGAAGTTTATTTTTTCCTAAAACGTTACCTAAATACTTTAACTTTCCCGAAATAAAATATTATTTTCTTCCATATTTGGTTTATTCTTTCTTTAGAGAAAATTTTTGGAGATCTATAAATTGAAGATCCCTATTCTCATAGAAGAACACAAATAACATTCACGTTATAGTCGTAAGGAGTTTTGTTTGTGGGGAGATTTTTCTCTTGACATTTTAATATTTTCGTTTTTATAAGTTTTTCATATGTAGGCCGATTGACTATGCTATATAATAATATTATGTTTTTAGTATAAGTTTTTGTCATCTAATATATTGATATCATGATTTGCAATTATAAGTTTCTGCGTGACACCCTAATCACTTTCAAACCCAACATTTTCTATAATCAGTAGTTTTTTTCACAATTTAAGTAGACATTTGACAAAGAAAATAAAAAAAATATTCAAAAAAAATATTCACTCTATTTTCAACGTTGGAGTTGAAGTTGGTCATACGTTTTACAAATAATATCGGATTATTTGAATGTATCTTTCATAAAAAACGTAAAATATAATAAATGGGATCTTTTATATAAAAATATAATTAAGGTAAATCGTAAAAATGAAGGGTATTTTAAAAATAACTAAATACAACTTCAAATTAATTTCATGGCAAACACAAATTTTAAAATAAAATGAAACAAAAATTAAAATTTTCATGATCAAACTGATTTTAATTTATATTTTCTTTAACACAGTGAGATAGAAAAGTGACTATGTTCAATTTTCTGTAACGTCATTGTCGAGGGAGAAGTTAATTACTTCACTTTAATTTATGTGATATAATTTAATTGAATACGAAATTTAAAAATATAAAAAGATTTTGGAATATATCAAATTAGCTTTAAAAGGTGTATTGACTCGTTAAGTATTTTTGAGAACTAGTTTTCTTTATTTTATCAAAGACTCTTTTCGTAAATTTTAAATGAGAATTTTGAACTATTCATTTAATTATGATTATAATAAATAATTTTTTTAAATAATTAAATTAATTGCTTATTAATGGGCCAAACCTGAAATTTATGTAGGGAAACTTTTGGAAATAGCTACAATAATTAAATTTATTATTCTCCGTTGCTATCGTATTCATAATTACTGACCGTAGCCATATATATTTTAAGTTTCTATAGGAATGATCGTTTGTATAATTCACTTCTATTCAAAGCTGTATACAAAACTGAATTTAATTTTTTTGAAAGGTAATGGCGGTAATCTCGGTTAAGAAAAGGCATAAAATCTCTTAATTCGCGGAATATTAAATCGTTAGACTTCATACCAAATACAACACAAATCCTTCGCACCTGCAATGCAATTTTTTTTTAGATCCTGATATCGACGACTTCAATTAAAAAACAAATCAATTGATTTCATCATTGATCAACAGTACATAATACATTGAAGTCACGTCCTTTTTTTCTTTTGTATTTGTGTGCATATGTATAAATCAATTGGTAATTATATATAATTTTTTGTGTATTCGCTTCATCTTTTTGAGGTTCAATGTTGAATCGATAGGTGATTTGGTTTTCTGGATCTTTGTTTGAATATCGATTTTCTATTGAATTTTGGCTGAATTCTATATGAATCGATCGGTTATTAGTTGTTCTAATTGAATAACTTAATATAAATGAATTTGAATTGATACAGTAATGGGAACATGAACAAATTTCAAATTGTAATTGTATAAATTCTCCATTGATAATTGGGGCTTTGGTTGAATGTGTTATATTTTGGCTGAATTCTATATGAATTGATTGGTTATTAGCTATTATAATTGAATAAGTTGTTTTAGTTATATTTGAATTGATTTGGTAATGGGGAAAATGAACAAATTTCAAACTGTAATTGTATAAATTCTCCATTGAAAATTGGAGCTTTGATTGAGTGTGTTGTATTTTGGTTGAATTCTGTATGAATCAACTGGTCATTAGATGTTCTAATTGAACAACTTGTTTTAATTGTATTCGAATTGATCTTGTAATGTGGAATATGAACAAATTTCAAATTGTAATTGTATAAATTCTCCACTGATAATTGGATCTTTGGACAAATGTGTGTTTTGAATAATTTTCTGTGGAATTAGTGTCCGTATAAAATAGTGTTAATATAAATATAGAATTGATATATGTAGCTGTATAACTTATCTATTGCAGTACATAATTGTATAAATTAGTTTTAGTGAAATTGTTGTTTGAAAATGTATAATTCATTGATGGTTGTAATTTTAGTAGAATTAATGTCTGTATAAATTATTCGTAGTTGTATAAATGGAGACTTGATATATGCATTTGTATATTTGATCTATTATCGTACATAGTTACATCTATTTCACTCTTTAATTGCTTCAATTGATAATTATTGTATAAATTAGTTGGTATCAATTGATTTCTGTTTGAAATATTAAATAAATTAGTTTTGGTGGAATTACTATATGTATAAAATGACTATTTCTGTTTGTAATGTATAAATGGAATAATCACAGTTAATTTTTACTTATATTTAATTGTATACAAGAATGTCTTTGTAGCACCCCATATCCGAAAAAGAGAAATGAACCAGACTTTGGGAAATTGCAGGTGCCAACCACGAGGGCAACCCACTGCTCGTGGATGGGACCATGGACCGTAGGTGTGGTTCGTGGATGGCCCTTCTCAGAGTGGCCTAGAGGCTCAGGACCACGGCCTGACTTATGGACCGTAGGCCAGACCACGGTCGACTAGGACGGATCGTGGGTCAGACCACGACCCATCTATTGGGGTCCGTCGAAACCCAGTTGTCAGTTATTGTTAGGGTCGGTTGGGCCTTTTCCTGATTAATTAATTCCTATACTATGTCATTTTGCCAATATTTAGAACCCCTATATATGCCTTTTAACCCCCAAATTCACCCCATTTATTTCATTCTTCCAAATTCACAAAAAGAAACCAATTCCTCTCCGAATATTCTCTGTCTATAAACTTGAAGAAGAAGAAGGATTCATCTAGGGTTTCAAGCTAAGGTTCCAATTCCTCCATTGAAGGCTAGTAATTGAAGTCAAGGTATGATAGTTTTTATCCATGGATCCCTTCCATCCATGGAGTTCCCAAATTCCTCTATTTCAAATGATAGAATTCCCCCAATTGAGTTAGGGTTTTCATCAACTAGCATGGGTTCTTATCATTATTGATTTAAATGATTTAATTATGATCTTTTATGCATGAATTGATGAATTGCAATGCTTTTATGATGAATTCCCTTATGAACCATGTGATTCCTATGTTTTCAAGTTATGAACTATATGTTGTGGGATTTGATCTTCAAGGAAGAGTTTTATGAAATTGAGCATGTATTACTAGTTTTATATGAATTTTGAAATCCATATCTAACCCATGTTTTCTAAGAGTTGATGATTGAAATTGGGTTTTGACCTCAAGGAGGCGAATCATGGACTTATGCATTGTTTTTATGAAATCTATGCAAATGTCTTAAGGGTTCTTTGAGAGTAAAGTACCAATGATGATATTGTGTTGTGAAAGGATATTCTCACTAAAACACATACTAGCATGATGTGAAAGACTTTCTCACTTAATTGAATCAAAGACAAGGAGCTATCTTAATGAAACTAGCTTGAATTGGTTGTCCAAGGTGACCTTTTCATGAGTAATGAAGTCGAGTAAGAAATGACTATTCCGTGGGAATTTATACTTATCATTGAGTGGATATTGATAGTGAGATGGAAACCCTCCCGTTAGTAGAGGCCAGGTTTCCAAAGTAATCTCATGAGATGGAAGCTCCCTCGTTAGTAGAGGCCATGTTTCTAGTAGGAATCTCCTTATCCCATAACTATGTGCCCACATAGGTTGTTAGCTAGTGGATCCACTTAAGCTAGAAGTTCAAGGTTCTACCTTCGGCAAGTAGAACACGACTTTTCGGTGTGGGGTAGACACCGCATTCTATGTTACAGTCACATGGTCTAAATGTCGGTTAATCTAATTTCCCCACAAGTAATAATGAACTAAGGTTACTCAAGGAGTATTGCATATGAGTTCGAAGATATTAAAGAAGAAATTAGCTTGCATTGACCATGATTTATGACTTATGTTTTTTAACTCTTTCATATTATGTTTTAGCTTGGTCATTTGCATGTCATGAAATGAAATGTCCCCTTTTAGCATGATTTAAATGTTTTATGCATTGGTAGCATACTTGGTACATTGTTCTGTACTAACATATACTCTTGCCTACTGATGAGTCCGAGATTTGGACTCATTTAGGGCATTGTTTGTATAGATTTAGTGTCCTCAAATGCTTATTTTGTGCCAATAACTAATGTTAAATCCTTAAGTTTTAGGAATATGGATTGAGGAACAAATCAAGGACCCTAACAGGCAAAAAGGAACAAAACAGGATGAAGAAATGAAGATGGGCAATCCTGAGGATCGCCAAGAGCACTCAGTGTGTTGCCAAGTGGCTCATCAGACAGCCTAAAGTTCCAGTGTACCAAGCCCCGAAGGAAAGAACCAAATTAGCGATGACAAGGAGCATTCGGTGGATCGCCGAGTGATTCCGTGAAGCCAATATAGATCGCCCAAAGTTACAGACCTTGAGAATGCTGAATGCCAAGGTAGAAGGGCGATGGAAGAGACCAAAGGGCGGCTCGCTGAATGGTTTGGTGAGCCTGACTTACTTCACCGAATGAGCTTTCGTAGCTTATTTTTGGTGACTATAAATACATTTTTGAACATTTAGTTTAGTATCAAATAATCTTTAGAAAAAATTATTGTGAAGTTTTGAGCATCTGGAGAGAGTTTTCTCTAGTTTTCCTTAGCTTTGAAGGATTGAAGAAATTCACATTTGAGAATTTAGAAATGGGTCTTTGAGAATCTTCAAATTGGAGCATTGTAAGGATGAAATCACTCTTACCTAGTTGATGGATAATCAATTTGGTAACGGTTTTTACCTTTTTATAATGTCTAGCTAAAACCCCAATTCTTGGGGTGTGATTATGTGATTATGGGATGATTTAGCTTATGGTTATTGCTAATTGTTAATTTAAATGCTATTTAAAAGTGAGTTCAATCATTAGTTGTGGTTAACCGAAGAATTGTACTTGCAAATGCAGTTCTATGTTTGTGTTCTTGGCTTGCTCGAGAGAGATGTTTTAGGACTAAGCTTTTTGATTGATAGTTTGTGCGTATTGGGTTGATCTGGGTTCAGCTCGAGAGAGTGAATCCTAAACCCTTTCCCACATATTTAGCTCGAAAGAGTAAATGGATTAAGGTGTGGGCTGCTCTTATTTTGCATGCTTGTTGATGTTCGAGAGAAATCACTTGATTCAGGGTAAATTGTTCAAGAGAAAACTACCTCACTTATAGCCTAGCCTACTCAGTAATATCTAGCTATTTACTAATAGTTGCAATTACCCATATATCTATCTTAGCCTATAAAAGATCACATGCCAAGAATCCGTCTCATTATTGTTAATTAGTATTGTTTGTGACTCTTTGTAGTTGATAATCAAAACCAAAACCCCTATTTGACATTTGTGTTACCCCTTTATTTGAATAATATTTTTATTCGATAATTTTTAATCCTATGACTGACTTGATCGCATTTATACTTCCCAATTGAATTTGAAACACATACCGCTCCCTATGGGATTCGACCCCAACTTATTTAGTTGGGTTATATACTGATTTAGGATCGTTGAATACCTAGAATTGGATGAGGTATGCTTAAAACGTTAAAAATCAAAATGGCGCCACTGCTGGGGAGTAGTGTTGTTTGAAATTCTTTTGTTGAAGTTTAGTTGTATTCTTGTTAGTCATAGTTGAATCTACTTATTTTTAGTTTTGGTTTCTATGTTGTTTGTTAAAATAGAGGAAATGAGTGTCAACAGAAGCAATGGTAGCCAAGTAGGCCACAAAGATGACATCGGAAATCTCAATGATGTCAATGAACCGAACGTCAATGACCCAAATC
This sequence comes from Solanum pinnatisectum, assembly GCA_035578085.1. Taxonomy (NCBI): domain Eukaryota; kingdom Viridiplantae; phylum Streptophyta; class Magnoliopsida; order Solanales; family Solanaceae; genus Solanum; species Solanum pinnatisectum. Next base: position 20,238,868 of record CM069076.1, read on the forward strand.
TAGTAGGTGGAGTTAGTGCCATTCGTTTGCCTCCAGCTGAAGGGAACACTATGTTCCACATTACAAGCACCTTGTTGCAACCCTTACAATTGAAAGGCTTGTTTGGTGGGTTGGCTCATGAGGATCCCCATGAGCATATATGAAATTATGTTGATGTTTGTGGACCATTCTCCTTTAAGAACATATCTCAAGAGTAGGTCCGGTTGAGGTTGTTCCCATTTTCTCTAATGGGAGAAGCATGCAAGTGGTTGACTGAGTTGCTAAGGGAATCTATCACTTCGTGCGACAAGCTTATCATCGTATTCCAAGTGCGATTTTTCCCTCCTTCGAAGATGATGACACTTAGGGACAGTATCCAAAGTTTCAAGCGTTTGGAGGGTGTGCCAATCCATGAGACTTGGCTAAGGTTTAAGAAGTTGGTGCTTCAATGCCCAACTCATGGATTGCCCGATAATGTCCTGATGCAGTACTTTTAGAGAAGCCTTGATTCGGTGAACAAGGGACTGGATTATCAACTTTCTCTAGGAGGTTTATTGCAACAACCTTACATAATAGCAACCCAACTCCTTGATGGCATGACCAATATAAATCGGGCATGGTACACCCATGAAGATCAAGTCTCCCCTCTCACTTTTAAATTGACAAAGGAGCAACTTGAGAAAGATCACGAGAGGGACCAAAATACGGCAAAGACGATGACCCAACTTTATTTTAGACAAAAATGTCATGGGTGCTGGTGCTAGGAGTGTCAATGCTATGGGTGTTGGTTGTGTAAACCCCGATGAGGTCAAGTTTGAAGCACTGTACAATGAGGAAGTAAACTTCCTAGCCAACCAAGGAGGAGGTTATCGTGCTAACTACCCTAGACCGGGTGGAAACTAAGGTTGGAACAGAGATGAGGGCTAGAGAGACCGTAATAGAGAGTGGTGTGATCGTAACGCCACCTGGAAGGAAAGAGAAAATGAGAAGGATATGTATGTTCCTCCCCACCAGCGTCAAAAGCCCAAAATTTTTGAGGGTGGCCGGACTGAGGATATGCTCTCACGTATTCTCAACAAGGTTGAAGGGTCCGATAAAGTTTTGAAGGAAATGAAGAAGATGTATCAACCCTCAACCAGACGGTGACCTCTCATTCCGTCTCTATCAAGCAGTTGGAGACCCATTAAGACCCTAATGGGTCAGATTTCTTCGCATCTTAACCCAAGACAACAAGGGGGTTGCCTAGTGATACTATGGCAAACCCCAAGAATGAACTTTGAGTGGGTACTTGCATCGTTTCATGATGTTAACTAAGGAGCTTCTTGGTAGGCAACCCAAGTTTGTAATGCTCTATGTTTGTTTTTGGAATAATGAGCGTTGATTGTGAAGGTCGAAGTGTGGAATGTTTTTGAAAATTGTATGTTGGCGAGCCAAGAGTCCAGTCGGTGACTCGTCGAACAGGTTGGCGATCCCAATTTTGTCCACCGTTTGGACCCCCAAATTCACTGGAAGTCCTGTAAAACTCGGCGAGGTAAGTAACCACTCGACGTGTCGCCGACTGGTTCAGTGAGGCCGACTAATATCGCCAAAGGGCCTCAAACTGAATGGTTTTTAAAGGCCAAAGGTCCCCTAGTCTTAGCCTCATACAATCATACCCACACTTCATATTTTTCGTATTTCTGTCATTGTATTTGCTTTTACTTTTGATCTTGTGGTCAGAGTTGGATTTCTTTGCCGCCTAGCTTTTCAAACTCGTATTTCGGCATAAAGGTTGGTTTTCCAAACCCAAACTCTAGATTAGCGGTTAAATTCAAATGCATTTATATAAATTATGTTTTGTGCTTTGCCTTATCTGAAATCGTAATTGTGTGCTAGTTGTGCCTATCGTAGTTTTGTAATTGTGATAAATTGCCTAAGTTGTTGATTTCTTGAGTTTTGTGCCTTAAAATTGATTTAAATTTGTTGGGTTGTGGTAAATTGTTGTTGGGTCTAGTCAGGTGAAGTCTGAGTAACCCAAATTGTGCTAAATGACGTACTTTGCCCAATGAAGGAGCCTTTGACATCATTCTTAAGGGCAAAACTTCGTCAAATGGTCAATTTTGGCCAAACTGGGGGAAGTGTGAGTACCCTGGTGGCATGGGTCGTGTGGGTCTAAGTTTAATTGATGAAATATGTGTTTTGATTTTGTCTTCGAGGGCTACAGGCTTAATTTTAGGAAATAGGGTTGAAATTTGGCACATTGGGCAATTCGGCGAGCTAGGTCGAGCTAGCCGAACCACTCAGTGGTTCACCAATGTCCCTCTTGATCACCCTTAATTTCGTGTTTTGGTTGAGTTTGAGTCTGTAACTTTCAGGGAGAAGCCTGAGCTCACTGAGTTCACATGACGACTCGCTGAAAGTCTCCCTTGATTGCCCTTTCTGCACCCCTAACCCCTAAAACACACTGTAACTTTCGACGAGCTAGTCTGAGCTCGCCGAATGGTGTCAGTGATTCGCTAAACGACCCTACCTATCACCGACCTATCTTTTTTATGGGAAATTTTCGAGCCAGTTCTTTCGGTGAGCCCGATCCGGCTTGCCTAAGTGATTCGGCGAGTCTTTCTGCAACTTGTATTCTGCACTTTTGTTGGATTATCTCTAATTATTTTTGGTGTGTTTTGCAGATATGGCTAGGACGAACTTGGATGATAGTGATATTCCACCCTGCAAACGAGCACGGGGCATAGTGATTAATGAGGGAGCAGCTGCTCCTTCTAGAAAGGGGAAGCAAGCACCTCCATTTGTAGGCAAGGGCAAAGGAAAAGTGCCCGTAGTAGAGAGACCGGAGCACAACTCCGGCAGTGATTGCGAGTCTGCTCACTCTCAGGCCTCATTCTCGGAGCCTAAGGATAACCAACCACTACAGACCAGGCGGGCTGAGATCTGTGCCCGAGTTCGGCAGGATCCGTCTAGGATCCTAGAGCTTACCCCTCATGCTGCTGATATAGTCCCTGCTCCTACACAGACGGTGGTTCCAGCGCCATAAGTTAAGGATCCTCCTCCTCGGCTACTCAGCAGGCTAAAGGCCAAGGGATTGAGGACAGTTCTTGAGGAAAAGCGGCTATCTACCGATGGAGTGGTGGACAAGTACCCCAATGTAGGACACTCTGCAGTTTCCACGAGTTTGTGATTCACGGACCGTGGCCCTTATATTCCTACAAGGGTCTGGGAGTTTTACACAACATACGGTGACCTGGTTCCTCAGGGAAAGAAGAAAGCCAGTGCCTTCAGACCAGTAGAGTACATTATGGTTCAGGGGAGAGAAGTGAGATGAAACAACGATTATATCAATGTTGTATTTGATAGAGGGTTAGTTTTTGACTACCTAAGTCTGGCGACCACTGTGACACCCCTAGATGACTTAAATTAGTGGCTTGCTCCTCTCATTTCTAATACCACCATAAGGTGGATTGAGGCAGGAGTTCCCATTGAGAAGAAGGACTTGAACATCGCTGCTCGGTATTGGTTCGGGTTTATTAAAAGCTCCATCATGCCTTCACAGAATGAGTCCATCCTCTGCCACCCAAAGGCGGCCTGCCCGGATCAATCATAGCACATAAGAGCCTCGATTTGGGACTCATTATTGAGTAGGAGATGGCCATGAGAGCCAAACAGCGCTAGATGTCCCTTCATTTCCCAGTACTGATTATAGATCTATGTCGGTGGGCTGGATTTCTTCGTGACGAGAATAGGGACAATGAGGTCACACCTACATCCTCCACAGTCATCCAGTACATAGAGGTTGAGTACACACAGGATGAGGCAGATAGGAGGAGAGCAACTCCGGTGTATGCATCCCCAAAGGTTGATGTTGATTCCATACCTACAGAGGCATCTTTGCCTACTTCGGTCTCCAGCCCTTCAGGTACACCCGCTTCCACTTCTTCCCAGGCTTCTGGTTCTTCTGCTGCTTCCCAGCCCACTAGGATTATGCAGGCCATGATCCTAAAAATGGGGCACCTAGCCGATACTTTCGACGTGCGGGCAACCCAACTAGAGGTTGAGGTGCCTTGGATGATTGATCGAGCCATCTTAGCTGCGTTCACACCCCTCTGGACATCGATTGTTGAACTCACAATGAGAGTAGAGATCTGTGAGAGAGGACATGGGGTTACTTCAAAGATAACGACTTTGAAAGCCAAAGTTTTAGATTTGAGAAAGGTTGTGGACTATCTGAAGTCCACAGACTTCACTTTTCTCTTTGAGTTAGCTGAGGATCAGGATGCTCCGACCAGTTTTGAGATGCCTCCAGCCACCACCGGAGATGTGCCGATGGAGGATGTGGCAGCTGATGAGTCAGAGGCGGAGATGGATGAGGAGCAACTGGATGCTCAAGAGACGACCATCTATGGAGACCTACCGGATTTAGAGGAGATGATTGTACAGTTGGTCATTCAGAGATCACTGACTGAGACATCCATGGCAGGCTCTAGTGGAGCCACTGTTGCTATTACACCGGGCACTGATGCCCTGGATCAGAGTGATGCACCAAGCATCGATGCCCCGATAGATGGAGCGATTGTGTAGACAAGATTTTTCTTTACCCCCCTCTCTGTCATTTTTATTGACTTTTGATCACTTTGGTTGCATTTGAGGACAACTGCTTTTTATTTATGGTGGGGTGAGGTATTTCTATACCTACCTCTTGTGTATATATTGGGTTTTTTGCTTTAAACTTTGTTTTGATCATATCTTGTGGATGTTTGAGCTTATGGCTCCTTGTTATGATTGAGAATGGTTTTTTGACTATGATTGAGAATGGGTTTTTTGACCTATTGAAAAAAATTTGCCATGTCTTGTTGTGTTTGATTGCGGCTGTTGTTGTGCAAATTTGAGTATCTGTTATGATCAATATCGATAACTTGAATAGTGCTCTTAATCGAAAAAAATGAATGCGCAGCTACGATGAGGCCAAATGAAGTTTCATAGACAATATGTGGACTTTTTGCATCTCGTTGAGACTAGCCGGTTATCAAATGAAGTCTCTTGTGATGAACATTGCACACTAGCGAAAGTGTGGAGTCTTGTTTGATATTGGTGCCAATGCCTTGTGTGATGAGCTTACTTTGAACCTCGTATGATGACACCTAGAATTTACACCGTTGGTCTGATTGACTACGTGATGCAAGCACTTGAAATGATCTTAGGCAACAATTTTAAAGAGTGAAATAATTTTACAATATACCTCTTTTGTGGCCAACCTTGTGAGATGTGTGGACCTTTCTTGAACCCCCTTTGAGCCCTATCCTTTTATTGGAAGAAACTTGATGCAATTGAGACCCTTCTTTATCCATTCACCTATAATCTTCATGAAGTGTGGTTTGTTTGAATAGCCAACTTAGGCCAAAAGCCTAAGTTGGGGGTGTGGTGGAAAGAGAGGGTAAATCAAGAAGTGTGAAGACGTCCCCTTTATCAATGGTCTTGAAAAAGATGGAACCCCTCCATATAAAAAAAAAGAGAAAGAAAAGAAGAAAGCAAAAGAAAAAGAATGAAAAAGTTGTGAAATAAAATGGTGAAAGTTGCAAAGAAATGGGGTGTCCGATATTCCACTAGAAGTTGAATAATGGGATGAATTTTGAGCATGATTCAAATGTTTAAGGAAAGGAAAAAAGTAATGTTAAGAACACATTTCATGAGTAAGCAACCACTGAGCCTAAATGACCATACTTTTACACTAAACCCCATTACAAGCCTTGAAAATACCTTTCTGATCTTGAGCAAGCTGAAACGAATGTTGATTCGAAAATAAGGGCAAACCTATGGGTGAAGTCATGCTTGTGTTCATCTTTGTGAGTGTGAGAGTTGTATATGATTCCGAAACTATAAATTGTTGAAGAGTTTTGTGTGACTATAGAATCATCTTTGTTATGACGGCATTTAAGTACCTTTGTGGAGCTTGAACTTGCATTTGAAGCAACTATTGTGAACTTGAGCATCTTTGATAATGGTGTTGATGAGTTCGAGATTTGGACTCATTTAGGGCTTTGTTTGTATAGATTTAGTGTCCTCAAATGCTTATTTTGTGCCAATAACTGATGTTAAATCCTTGATTTTTAGGAATATGGATTGAAGAACAAAACAAGGACACTAACAGGAAAAAAACAGGCTGAAGAAATGAAGATGGGCTAGCCTGAAGATTGCCAAGAGCACTCGGCGTGTCACCGAGTGTCTTATCATACTGCCTAAAGTTCCAGTGTACCAAGCTCTGAAGGAAAGAACCAAGTTGGTGATTAAAAGGAGAAATCGGAGGATAACCGAGTGACTCTGCGAAGCCAGGATAGATAGCCCAAAGTTACAAACCTTGAGGATGCTGAATGTGAAGGTAGAAGGGTGATGGAAGAGACCAAAGGGCTACTTGCCAAGTGGTTCGGCGAGCCCAACTTACTTCGCTGAATGATCTTTCGTAGCTTATTTTCGGAGACTATAAATATATTTTTTGAACATTTAGTTTAGTTTCAAATAATCATTAGAAAAAATTATTGTGATGTTTTGAGCATCTGGAGAAAGTTTTCTCTAGTTTTTCCTTAGCTTTGAAGGATTGAAGAAATTCACTTTTTAGAATTCGGAAATGGGTCTTTGAGAAGCATCAAATTGGAGCATTGTAAGGATGAAATCACTCTTTCACAGTTGATGGATAATCAATTTGGTAAGGTTTTTACGTTTTTATAATGTCTAGCTAAAACCCCAATTCTTAGGGTGTGATTATGTGATTATGGGCTGATTTAGCTTATGGTCATTGCTAATTGTTAGTTTAAATGCTATTTAAAAGTGAGTTCAATCATTAATTGTGGTTGAACCTAAAAATTGTAGTTGCAAATGCAGTTCTATGTTTGTGTTCTTAGATTGCTCGAGAGAGAGGTTTTAGGACTAAGGTTTTTGATTGATAGTTTGTGGGTATTGGGTTGATCTAGGTTCAGCTCGAGAGAGTGAATCCTAAACCCTTTCCCACACATTTAGCTCGAAAGAGTAAATGGATTAAGGTGTGGGCTGCTCTTATGCATGCTTGTTGATGTTCGAGAGAAATCATTTGATTCGGGATAAATTGTTCGAGAGAAAATTACCTCCCTTATAGCCTAGCCTGCTCACTAATATCTAGCTATTTACTAATAGTTGCAATTACCCATATGTCTATCTTAGCCTATAATAGATCACATCAGAAGAATCCGCTCTCATTATTGTTAATTCGTATTGTATGTGACTGTTTGTAGTTGATAATCAAAACCAAAACCCTCATTTGACATTTGTGTCACCCCTTTATTGGAATGATGTTTTTTTCGATAATTTTTATTCCTATGACTGACTTGATCACATTTATATTTCCCAATTGATTCTTAATACACGTACATCTCCATGTGGGATTCGACCCCAACTCATTTAGTTGGATTTTATACTTATTTACGATCGTTGAACACCTAGAATTGGATGAGGTGTGCTTGAAATGTTAAAAATCACCTACATTTTCCCCAATTGTAGGGTCTGATAGATAGGTTTCTGAGTTTCGTGTCTAGTAGTTGAGTTCATGATTTTCCAAAACTTTGGTGAGTCCTCATGCTTCAAGGACGGAGTTATTGTTTTTAGTTTCTTTCATTTATTTCTCTTTTGGACATGATGTATGGGCTAGGCCCAATTTCATTCTATTGTATTAGATGGCTATGATGAGACAAGAGTTTAGACTTCCGCTTTTCGTTTAATAAAAATATTTTGGACTTGGACTATTGTTTTACCCTTATTGTTCTATTTCTTATATTATGAAAGCTAAGTGGCTTTTATGGAGTCCTTCGGGGTTCTATACGCCATGTTACATCTAGGGTGTACCCCTGGGTCGTGACAATCTTCCCTAGTTATTTTTGTAATGCATTCAGGAAAATGGGTGATGCAAACTGTTAAATATTTACTATGATATTGAGGGAATTGTTTTTAGAGAAAATACATCTTATACAGAGTTGTATAATATAATTGCAACTTACCTAGTTGTAGATGTGACTTTGAAAGTATTAAAAATTGAATACAAGTATAATTAGAGCAGCACTTGAATGGTGATACACAATGAGATGGGTGTGCGGGTATATGTAATGCTAATAAAAATCTACAAGTGAATTTAACTGGTACCCCCTTTGTATAACTATTTCTAATAGGTGTTATCAGAACAGTGAACGTGGTTAAAATTCAACTTAGGAACATCTGATATTTTTGAATCACTGAACATGATAGTTGCAAAAATAGGAAATCCACTTGATACATTTCAAACAGAGAATTGTAGTGTGGTGATTATTTATCCATCAAACACTGTGTGGAGGTAGACCAGGTATACAATAATAAAGCTACATTGAAGTGTGTAATGGAGAAATATGCAATTGCGAAATGATTCAAGTTTAAAACATAGAGGTCAAATTCAATCAGGTAATATCATTTGTATAAGTTTGTTCAACTACTACTAGTTGTATAATTTTTACTCATTTGAATATATTGATTTGTAACAACCCGAAAACTTCTAAGTTAAGCCCAAACAATTCTTGAATTGCGTATAAGGTCGTACTGAGTGACTCTTAATGTTTCTTAGGTTTTAAGGTAAATTCTTTAGTGTGGGAATGATTTTGGATATCAATTAAGGTCACCAGAATCTCCTAACACACAGTTGAGTTAAAAGCTTCCTTACCGATTAAGTTTTGATGTAAGATTCTACTAAGGTCAACTACAAATGACCATATCTTCTAGAATATAAAAATTTACGTGGCCCATAACCTATCAAATTAAAGGTGAATCCTCTTTCCAATGCCATCAATTTCGCGTCAATCCAATTTCTGAGTAAAAAGTTATGACTATTTTAGTAACCTGATACAGTGTAGTGAAGAATTAGCCGACATAAAAACATTAAAAATGATTGTTTTTGTCTTTTTACGTCTAAGAAAAACATAAACGTATTTCTTGACTAATTGAAGACCCAAAACAATCAGATTTTCATTTCTTAATCCATCATTCTCTTCTCTCTCAAACCCAAAGGCACAACCGTAAGGGAAATTTCAAAGTAGAAGACTTCATTCAAGATTCTTTCAGTCTTTTTCAAGATTCTTCTTCAATGTAAGTCCTTGTTCAAGAATTTCATTATTTCCAACTCAAATTCCTCTATACAATTATGAAACACTAATGAAAATCATAATTCTTGGACATAGAGATTTCAAGAAAGTAAATCAAGAATCTCAAGAAAGGTTTTCTTGATTGTTCTCTTTCAAGCTAAGGTTTCAAGGCTTCTAACCAAGTTCTTCTACAAGATTCTTTAAGATTCTTCAAGAACCTTGTTCTTCCAGGTATGTAAGTCTATCATAGTGTTCAACTAGTTCATCCTCACGCCCTACATCTATTTCTAGCATTCTGTCCCTAGATTTGAGTATTCTTGAGATAAGTTGATTTTGAGTTCTTGAGTTCCTATTTCTTGTTCAAATTTTATTCCTAATTATCGAATTGCTATATGTTATGCATTAAAATTCTTGAGTTGATTCGTTCATATCTATATTTTAGCATGAATACTATGAATTGAGTATTTTTGAGAGGAGAAATATCGTTGAGTTTTGAGTTTTAAGTTCTTGAGTTCTTAAGTCTTGAGTTCTGAGTACTGAGTTTTCTTATTGCTACTAAGATCCTTGAGTTGATTCGTTCATGTCCATAATTTCACATGAACCCTATTATTTGAGTTATAAATTTTGAAAAGCTTTTTAAAGCCTACACTTGAGTTCTTAAACTGAGTTTTGAGAAAGTAAAGATGAGTTTTGAGAAAAGATTTTCCAAAACATGATTTGTATGACAATCGTGTATGCCATCAATGTATGAGCAGTATGGTATCTAGATATACCATTAATGTTTATGTAGTATGACTTCCCGAGTCATCAATGATCATATTAAAATATGATTTTGATATATTTTTTAGAAAGAGTTTTCAAATATGAATTTAGTAAGAGTATAAGGGGACTATGTATTCCCAGAGCTATCAATTTTACATTAATAAAAGATAAATTGAGATTTCTAAATGAGTTATGAGTTCAAAAGATACTTCAAGAGCAATTACGTCTTTTAAGAAGGTAGTTTGAGCAATTATCTCAAACAAGAGGAAGAGTTATTTTTTTAAACATATGGGCATGAGTATATAATATTGGGAGTAGTATTGAGCATGATATAGGGACGAGTACAGACAACTCAAAGTCCTCATGAACCATGTATGCCAACATGGGAAAAGGGTCATATTTTTTAGATGATTCCTTATTGATTTTTAAGCATAGCTTAGTGGATCCACTTAGTTGAGGTGTTATGTACACCGACAAGGCATATGACTGTTGTGGCAGCGTGGACAAGACGTTGTATCATCACGTAGATCATAGTGATGGTTTTTGGTTAGAGAATATCCCAATAGAGTTAAAGTGTATTTTTATATATCACTTATTATGTTGAGTTTTGAGATGAGAAAGTATTTTGTATAGCTTTAAATGATTTAACTCCTTTATTTCTTTACATTCATCTTTAGTACATTGTTATCTATTGCATTCCTTTCTTTCAGTTATTTATTATTTAGCTATATTACATACTTGTACATTAATGTACTAATGTCATTCGACTTGCATGTTTTAATGATGCAGATACAGGTTCTTAGGATCTTTAACAAGCGTCTGTTGAGATCACTTTATCCGTTGGTCTGCTTTTGAGTGAGATCTCCTTACTTTCGGAGTACTCCAGTTTTATGAGTTGATAGTTGTAGGTCTTTTGAGGAGTCTGGGTCTTGTCCCTACACTCATCTTTATATAGTAGAGGCTTCATAGATAGATAATTTTGGAGAGTCTTTCAGTTTTAGATGTTTTATTTAAAACTTATGTTTTATACTCAGTGTATTCAAAGAAGTTTTGAGATTCAGTAAACTATTTTTTTTTAATGATTCTTTTAATTTGATGTTTATGTATGCTTGAATTAGTCTTCCGCTTGTAGTCAGCCATGATGAGTGTTTTGCTTGGGGACCAACAATTGTTCTTGAGTGTCGGCCACATCCAGGGTGTAGGCTCGGGTCGTGACAAACTTGTTATCAGAGCACATAGATCAAGTGTCCTAGGGTGTCTATGAAGCCGTGTCAAGTAGGATCTTATTTATGGTTGTGAAGGCCCCACTTTTATGAATGAGGGACTACAAACATTTAGGAAAAATTTCCCTTCTTTTATACTGTAAATCGTACAGTAGAGCTTTGACATAAGGAACTTATTCAAAACCATGTGTTTCTCAAATTCATTCGACTATCCCCATTTCCAGGTAGTTCAAAACAAAAGTGAGCTCATTATCGATGAGTTACTCTCAGCAAAAGTCTTGAGGAAGTCATGAATATGTAGAGGAGCTTGAGAGAAGCCTGTGAGTGAGTTGTGATGAGTTTCGAAAGAATGCACTTTTATCTATATGATTCATGCGTTTGAGCTAAAAGCCAGATGTATTCTCAGACTCATTTTCTCAATCTTGTTTCAGTTGAGGCCGTTATGAGGAAGTGTGTTTTAGAGTTTGAGTAATATTTTCACCCGAAATATAGTATGACTTACAATGGATAAGTAGTTGTAAAAGTGCCTAGAGTTAGAAAAATTAATGCAACAGTATAGTAATCTAAGAAAGGAATATAGTAATGAGGGAAATTATGTTGTTGCAGGCATGTACCAGTATGTTATTAATGAGGAGCTTTTTTTTTTCTCTTATGGGTAGACTAAGAAGTGATGAGTTTGTGTAGATTTCATGATAGAAAGTAGAATAATAGTTACTAGTTAGGATGAGTTAGAATATACTTTAACTAGAAAGGAGTTTATGACGATGTGTTATTGTGTTAGTAACGACCAATTATAGGAGTTGAATAAAAGAATAGATTTTTCATGAGGTGATAGATCTAAACCAGACTTATGATTTTTGGGAGATCCAATGATATTTAGAGGGCTATAGAACTAGTTAGCCAACGATGTGTAGTGAGTAGGTAAATAGTACTTAAGTTGTGAAAGGAAGTGTGACGGTAAATTGTAAGTATGAAGACTGGGAGATAAAGATTGACTACTTCTCATGAGATTTTAGTGGGTGAGCATTTCTTAATTTTTATCTAGTAGTTTTAAGTTGGTATAGTAGGTGAGCAATCATATTGATATCCGGGTTTAGTAAAAAACATCAAGTTTGAATTTGAAATGAGCGTCGTGATCAAAAGAATGGAAACATGAGGGTGATGGTGTTAGTTTGAGATCTGATCTAGTAGGTTTGACCTGAAATAGGTGAGGAGATCAAAGTGGTGCCTTGCAATGAAAATGTGGTATTATGACCTATAGAGGAGAGAAATGAAGGTAGAGTAGTAGGAGTTACACTCGAGATGGTATGTGTCCAAACGAGGTTCCAATTAAGTTAATGATTTCCCATATGTGCAGAGTATATTTGAGCTGTCAATGTGGAGTAGGCTAATGTAAGAATTATTTAGTACCCTTAAGAGTTCGGTAGAAAGGATTTTATATGGTCAATGACGAGCTTCTTAAATATAGTTTATATCTTCCTTCAGCTAGGTTGATATGAACATAGAAGGATGTTATTGGTAGGGTGAGCAGGAGAAATTAGATTATTAAACAGTCAGATTAAGTGGCCTTTTAAGCCAATGAGAAGAGGATAGGAGAAGCATCTTAGAAAGAGGTCTTTGAAGGAGTTTTAGAACCTACTTATGGAGAGTTCAGTATGCATGAGATAATATTTTCCTGAGTATTAGAGCGAAGGAAATGTAGACAAGTTTAGAGATGATGGAATAGATCCATACTTTTAAAGTGTCAGCTTCAAACCTAGGGCGAGATGATAAGATGAGAAATCAAGTCAAGTGTTGAGAATGAGATAGTTATGTATTCATAAAGAGTTGAGGAGGTACATCAATCTATTCATACTTTAGCGTATTCCTCAAAGGTTAGTCAATACAACATTATGATGATGTTTCTTATATCAGAATTGTGTTCATGACCTATGCTCATACACTTCAAAGAGATTAACATTTATGCTCAATTTTCAGAATGAGGGGCAAAAGATTTAGCCCATTAATCTCAAGCTTAATCCATAAAGTTATGGATATCAGCCTCATGATATGAACCTATTCATAATGCCATGCATATTATTTTATCAGATATCTCGAATGAATCATGCTTATGATCTTTTGCCCTAAATTTCTCTTAGTGATCCTTTTTAGTTGAGGGTGGTGTTGGTGATAGTAGTTGTGTGAATGATAGAAAAAAGGATTTATATTTCTTATTATGATAGTAATGGTGTGTTTATTGCATCTAAGGTTATAAATGTGAAGGAAGAAAAAGATAAGGTTTTACGATGAGTAATAAGTCATTTCCTTATAATATTGCATAAGTTATGTTGGAATAAGTGATGAGAGAATGAAGAATTATTATAAGGGTAGTTAGTAGGAGTTCATGGAGTGGTTATAGTACTAGGCTTGAATGTGGTGTTGGTAGCATGTGGATGGATGCATGATTCATTAGATGTTTCTTGATATGGGCTCAAGGTTGGTTTAAGGTTAGTAGGAAAGTTCAAAAGTCAAAAAGATAGTAAGAGTAACTCCTTTCCCTTCCATCCTTAGTTTAACCATCATTCGAGGACGAATGATCCCTTGGGGGAGATATTGTAACACCCCAAAAATTTCTAAGTTATGCCAAAACAATCCTTGAATTGCATATAACGTTGTATTCAGTGACTCTTACTTTTGTTTTTGATGTTACGGTAAATTCTTTAGTGTGAGAATGATTTTGGATATCAATTAAGGTCACTAGAATCTCCTATCACAAAGTTGAGTTAAAAGCTTCCTTACCGATTAGGTTTTGATGTAAGATTCTACTTAGGTCAACTTCAAATGACCATATCTCCGAGAATATAAAGAGTTAAGTGTCCCATAACCTATCCAACTAAAGGTATTTGAATCTTCTTTCCAACGCCACCAAATTTGCATCAATCCATTTTCTTAGTAAAAAGTTATGACCATTTTAGTAACCTGATACAGTGTAGTGACGAATTAGCAGACAGAAAAACATTAAAAAGGATCGTTTTCATCTTTTTACCTCTAAGAAAAACCTAAAATAATTTCTTGAATAATTAAAGACCGAAAATAATCAGATTTTCATCTCTTAATCCATGTTCTCTTCTTTCTTAAACACTAAGGCAAAACACTAAGGAAAGTTCAAAGTAGAAGACTCCATTCAAGATTCTTTCAATCTTTTTCAAGATTCTTCTTCAATGTAAGTCCTTCTTCAAGAATTTCATTCTTTCCAACTGAAATTCCTCCATACAATTATGAATCACTAATAAAAATTATAAATTTTTTTTGCCATAGAGATATCAAGAAAGTAATTCAAGAATCTCAAGAAAGGTTTTCTTGATTGTTCTCCTTCAAGCTAGGGTTTCAAGGCTTTTAACCAAGTTCTTCTTCAAGATACTTCAAGAACTCTGTTCTTCCAGGTATGTAAGGCAATCATAGTGTTGGACTAGTTCATCCTCACGCCCTACATCTATTTTAAGAGTAAAAAGGGACTATATATTCTGAGATGTATCAAATTTTACATTTATAAAAGAGAAACTGAGATTTTTAAATGAGTTGTGAGTTCAAAAGATATTTCAAGAGCTACCTATTTTAAAAGGGTAGTTTGAGCAATTATCTCAAACCAAAGGAAGAGTTACATTTTTAAGCATATGAGAATGCGTATATATTATTGGAAGTAGTATTGAGCACTGATATGAGAATGAATTAAGACAAATCAAAGTCCTAGTAAACTATGTATGCCAACATGGGAAATAGGTCATTGATTCCTTATTAATTTTTAAGCATAACTTAGTGGATCCACTTACTTGAGGTGTTCTATACCCCGACAAGGTATATGACAGTTCTGGCAGCGTGGGCAAGACGATGTGTCATCACGTTCCTTATTGTGATGGTTATTGGTTAGAGAATCTCCAAATAGAGTTAAAGTGTATTTTTATATAAAACTTATTATGTTGATGTCACGACCTAGGGGTACCCCCTATACGTAACATGGTGTACTTGACCCCGAAGGGGTCTCATACAAGCCCTTAGCATAATCATAACATAAGATGATAGAAAATTACGGAAAATCTAAAACTTTTACAATCAAAGTCATTTTCATAAAATCAAGCAGAAATCTTTCTATACTTTGTCTCAAACCATCTAATACAATAGTGTCAAAAAGCATGAAAAAAAGACATGGAGGGAAAAATCGCACATGAAATGCGATGATTACCTCCTCCTCAGAAGTGATTGATTCATGTGGCAGTTCAGCCAGCCACTTACATGCCTCCCTCATAAAAGAGAATGGGAAAAACCTCAACTAGACCGACTCTTTAGAGATGTTCTAGAAGGAGAATAGTCCACATACATCCACGAAGTTTCTAATATGCTCATGGGGATACTCATGAGCCAAACCACTGAAAAGTCCCTTTAATTGCAAGATTTACAACATAGTACTCGTGATGTGGAACACCGCAGTCCCTTCGGTCGGAGGCAAGCGAATGGCACCAATACCACCCATAAGATGGGGGTCATTATCATTAGGCTCGTTGACATCGTTGAGATTTCCAATGTCATCTTGATGGCCTACTTGTCTTTCATTGCTGCCGTTCACACTCATACTTCCTATTTCAACACACAAACAAGCAAAACAAAACTAAAATTAAGTAAGTATCACTATAACTAACAAGAACAAAATTCAACTTAACTAAAAAATTTCAAGTAACACCATTCCCCAGCAACGGCGCCATTTTGATTATTGTAACGTCATCAAAGGCACTTCATCCAATACTAAGTGTAAACGATCGCTAAATAGTAATATAACCCAACTAAGTGAGTTGGGGTCCAGTTCCAAGGGAGTGGTACGTATTTGAGAATCAACAGGAAAGCATGAATATGCTCAAGTCAATCATAGCTAAAACCATTTACGAATAAAAGCATGGTTCAAGTTAGGGGTGGCACAATTATCAAATATCAAGGGGATTTGGTTTCAACTATCAGCTACAACAAAAAATAATACGAAAATAACAAGTATAGAGACGGGTTCTTGGGATGTATTGGATTATGGGCTAAGGTAGACAAATAGGTAATTGCAATTAATAGTGAATAAGCTAGACTTTAGTGGGTATAAACTTTCTCTCCAATAATTTACCCCGAATCAAATTGGTTTCTCTCGAACACCAATAAGCGTGAATTAAACGACCTTCGCTTTAGTCCATTAACTCTCTCGAGTTGAATGTGTTGAAAAGGATTTAGGGTTCACTCTGCCGAGATCAATCCATGACAACCCAATACCCATAGACCATCGAATAAGTAATCTTGGTTTTAAAACCTCTCCCTCGAGCAAGCCAAAAACACGAATGTAGAATTGTATTTGCAACTACAACACTTTAGATTAAGCCACAATTACTAAATGAAATCACTTTTAAACAACAATTACACTATCAATTAACAATATCCAGCAGCTAAATCAACCCATAATCACAGAATCACACCCCAAGAATTGAGGTTTTAGCTAGACATCATAAGAAAGTAAAAATCGTTACCAAGTTGTGTTTCCATCAACTGGGTAGGATTGATATAGTCTTTACAAAGGTCAAAGATGAAGAATCTTTAACACCCACTTCCAATTTCTTAGAAATGAAAATCTTCAAATCATCAAAGCTAAGGAGAAAATGTCTCTAAATTCAGTTCTTAGCTCTCTAACTTGAAAACTGATTAATAATGAAAACAATTGAATGATAGATAAAAAAAAATGCTACTAAACTAAAAAATCAAACACGTATTTATGGTCGCCCAAAAATGTGATGTGAAGGACCATTCGGCGCAATAAGTCAGGATCATCGATCCACTCGGTGATCCGCCCTTTGGTCAATTCCATCGCCTTTTTTCTTTGGCCTTCAGCATCTTTAAGTTCTGAAACTTTGGGAGTTATGGCACTGCATCGCGGAACCGTTCAGCAACTTGCTGACTACTTTTTTCTATCGCCAACTTGATTTTCTCCTTCAGGGCTTGGCACACTGGAACATTAGGTGAGACATTAGCCATTCGGTGACATGCCAATGGATTAGGCGATTCTCAGGCCTTTTTTTCTTCGTCCTTTGAGGTGCCTTGTTTCTTTTTGCTCATTAGTGTCCATGCTTTGTTCCTCAATCCAAATACCCGAAATTCAAGGATTTACATCAGTTATTGGCTCAAAATATGTGTTTTAGGACATTAAATCTATTAAAATAAAGCCCTAAATGAGTCTAAATAGTGGACTCATCACTTACCATCATCAAGAGTGCTCAAGCTTATAATGTTTGCCTCAAATGCAAGTTCAAGCACAAGAAATGTATTTAAATGCCCTCACAACAAATATGATTCCATGTTCACACAAAATTTCTCAATAATTTAAAGTCCCGGAATCACATTCAACTCTCACACTCACAAAGATGAACACATGCATGACTTCACCTATAGAATTGCCCTTATTTTCCAATCAACATTCATTTCAGCTCACTCAAGATCACAAAAGTCTTTTCAAGGCTTTTAACGGGGCTGAGTGTAAAGGTATGGTTGTTTTGGCATAGTGGCATCTACCTTCATGAAGTATGTTCTGAACATCACTTTCCTCCCTTTCTTTAGCATTTCAAACATGCTCATAATCCACCCCATTATTCAACTTCATATCAACCACCGGATACCCCATTTCATTTGCAATTTTCACTTCTTTTATTTCACAACTTTTTTGGTCTTTTTATTTTCTTTCTTCTTTACTATATTTCTTCTCTTTTCTTCTACTTTTTTTCACATGAAGGGGTTCCATCTTTTTCAAAGCAATCACACAAGAGGGGATTTCTCACACTTCTTGACTTTCCTTCTCATTTAACCACACCCCTAACTTAGGCTTTTGGCCTAAGTTGTCTATTCAAATAAATCGTAGTTCATGAAACTTATGGATAAATGGATAAAGAGAGGTCACAATTTCTTAAGTTTCTTCCCAGAAAAGGGGTAAGGCTCAAAGGATGCCAAGCAAGGTTCACATATCTCACAAGGTTGGCCATAAAAGAGGTATATTGCGAAGTTGGTTGACTCTTCAAAATTCTTGCCTAAGATAATTTCAAGTGCTTGCATCACTCAATCAATCGGACCAACGGGGCAAATTCTAGGTGTCATCACACACAATGTTTAAAGTAATCTCATCACATAAGGCATTGGTACCAATATCAAGCAATAATCCACACCTTCTAGCTAGCATGCAATGCTTATCACAAGAGACTCATTCGACAACTGGTTAATTACAAGGAGATGCTAAATGTTCACATATTGCCTATGTACCTTCATTTTCCTCATCTTAGCTGTACATTCATTTTGTTCAATTAAGAGCACCATTCAAGTCATCGATACTGATTAAAAACGACACTCAAATTTGCATAAGATTAGCCACATTCACACACAAAAGAGGTGGAAAAATTTTTAAAATTTGGTTCAAAACCATTTTCAATCAAAACAATGGGCCACAAGCTAAAAACATTCACAACATAATTCAACAACTAAGAAATATATATATCAAAACCTCATAAGATCAATATTCACAAAAACATCATCAAGATAAAATCAATATTCAGAACACATCCATAAGACAAGAGGTAAGTATGAAAATACCTCACCCTACCCAACAAAATAAGCAGTTGTCCTCAAATGCAACTAAAACAAAAGTAGAGTATGAAAAGATAATAGAGAGGGAAGGGAAAGTCATCATCCCAGGCAAAGTATGGGGTGAAGTCTGCATCTCAGTCACTCTATATGTCGGGGCATCAGTGCCCGGCATCGCATCAACCTTGGCTCCACTGGAGCATTCCATGTATGTGTCCCTCAAGAAAGCCTGAACAACTGAATCTCCTATGGCCTCCTCTAAGTCAGTTAGGCCCTCAAAAAATGTCCCCTCACGCTCACCAAGCTACTCCTTCTCTGTCTCAGCCTTGGACTCAGCATAACATCATCAACTCAAACCTCATCTCTTGTGGTAGCCGTAGACACAACAAAATGAGCTGGAATATTGGTGATCGGGTCATCTGGAATCTCCACAGTCCCAAAGATTAAGGACATATCAATGGACTTCAGTTGTTCCACATCTTCCCTCAATGCAGCAATAACGGCCTTTAAGGTTGTCACCTCTTCAGTAGAACTCTATCCATTCTCAAATAACTCTACTCTTGTCGTAAGAGCATCAATCAAAGCTCGAAGAGGTATTAGTGCAGCCGTAATGGCTCTCTCAATCATCCCAGGAATAACAACCTCTAATCGGGAGGCATGCACAACAAAAAACCAAGCTAAATACCCCATTTTGTAGAGCATGATCTTGGTGATTGGAGGCCTAGAAGCAGAAACAGCAGCACCAGAAGGCATGAGTGCCTCTCCTAGTAGTGTATGAGTAGTGTATCAATATCAAATCCTGGGGAAGTGTCCACCGGGGCTGCCCTCCTCCCCTCAGCCTCATTTTTTTGGCACTCGGCCTCAATCTGCCATATATCAGTAGAAGAGGTGGGTGTTACCTCCACATCCATCTTCTTATCTCAAGGAACATGGGGTCATCTGCATAGCTCGGTGATCAACATTGGAAAGGAAAGTGATGTTTGGCATTTCTTGGCTCTCATGGCCATCTTCTGCTCAATGGTTGCACTTAAATTTAGGCTCTTCCTAGCAATAATAGATCCAATATAGGCCACCTTTGGGTGCCGAAGGATAGACTCGTTCTAGGATGACATAATCATAGTGCTCATAAACCCAAACCAATACTTCGCCACCACATTGAGATCCTTCTTCTCAATTGGCACTCCAGCCTCAATCCACCTAGGGTTACTGTCAGAAAGAAGAGGAGCCAACCAACCTTTTAAGTCATCCAACGTCTTTGTCTGAATTATGATCTAGTAGTCATGCATGCACTACATAAAAAATGAGCTTTAGTGCCAATGAATTAGCAATTGCCACTAAATATGTATTTTTAACGGCAATTAACACTTTTTGTATATATCCCTAAAGTCTTTAGAGACATTACATTCAATGGCACTTTACTAATGCCAGTAAAGACTTTATTACTCTTTATTAATGTGTCTATTTATTGCCGCTAAAAGTTATTTTTGTTGTAGTGATGAAGTTATATGTACATCCCAAAATGACATTTATGTACTCATTATCACATTTCACCTTTTTGTCCCAGACAACCACATAATCAACTAGTTTGAAGGCATTATCCTTTCTCTTCCCTTGTGGCACCAAGTCTTAGTATGCTGAGTAGAACTCCTGGACCCAATTAGGAATGTAGGGGCCCTGGGGTTTACTGAAAATTATGAATTTGTAAGATTTGAGGGTGCGCCATATCTCAGGATACCTGTCCACCAAACCATCTATGGACAATCTCTTCTCCTCAATAATAGTCCTCAGTCCCTCGGCCTTAAGTCTGTTGAGAGACTGGGGAGGGAACCCTGTACCAATGGTGCTGGGAACACAATCTGTGCTGTAGTTGGAGGAGGAGGAGGATTCTAAGCACCGAAATCCTAGACGAATCATGCATCCCCTTGGAGCGATGTTCTGATCTCCAAGACTATAAAATATGGTCATCCTTATGCTCAGATATGGAAGCCTGAGAATCCTGGGACTCTCTCACACTTTTCGATGAAGTGAGGTGACTCTCGTAGACTCCATCACTATCAGAGCTGGCCTCCGGTGACTCCACCACGGGCGCCTTTCCTTTCCATTGCTTTTTCCTCCATTTGTTGGGAGTTTCGATTCCTTTGTCTTTGATGCAATTGCATCCTCATTTATAACTACTCCTCTTGCCCTCTTACGGGGTGGCATGTCTCTTCCTGACACATTGGGTCTAGCCATACTTGCAAAACAACGGAGAAACATTTAGAAAAAGTCCAGAAAAGGTGCAGAACAATTAGTTGCATCAAGATTCACGAAACCGTTCAGCGAGTCACTAAGTCACTTTGGCAAGCTAGATCAGGCTAATCGAATGTACCAATGTAAAATATTTCAAAATTCAAGACAGTTCGACGATGTTCAGGGCCATTCGACGTATAGCCAACAATAATCGGAAAGCTAGAAGTCGCTCGCCAAAAGATACAGTGCATTTTAGGGGGTTAAGGGTGAAAAAGGGTGATCAAAAAGGGATTTTAGTAAGTCGTTGAGTGAACTCGGCAAGCTCAACCTTCTCACCAAAAGTTACAGAACAAACTCAACCAATTTGAGAAATTAAGAGAGATCTGTGGGAGACTTTGGAAAACCGCCAAACCCGTAACACCCCGCAACTAGAAAGAAGTTAAAAATTGGAATAAGTCATTTTTGGAAAGAATATAAAAATCTGGAAAATTATTAAGTATGTTACGTTGAGTTTTTTGGTCAACTTCAAATGACCATAACTCCTAGCTCAGGATAGGTTAGGTGTATCTCTGGATATCGTAGGAAAGATCTTGGAATAATCTTTCTAACACCACCGAGTTAGCGCAATTCTGAGTTTGTATGAGTTAGATATGCCCATTTGAAGTAAGGGTGTTCAAATAAGGAAAGTCTAATCCGAATTTTAGAAGGGCATTATGTTCTTTTCCATACCCCATGACTTGATTTCATTTTTTGGTAATTAATTGGAGTCTAAACTGATAGGATTTAGTTTATGCTTTTACGATAGTGAGTTAGGGTTTTACAGAAGATAAAAGAAGAAGAGAAAGGAGGAGAAGGAGCAAGAATCGTCAAGTTCTTCAAGAATCGCTTGTGGATTCCCTCAAGGGGCGATCCCTAAGAGGTATGTGAGTCTTTCATAGTGTTGGGTTCATTCAACCACGTGCCAATCACATTTCTTTCAGCGAAGTTCGTTCTAGAAAGTTGAAAGTTGATGAATCTTGAATGGTATTCTTGAAATTGGCCTTCGTACTTGAGTTAGGTTGAGATTGAGGAGTTCCTTGAGGTTAAAATGTTGTTTCTTTGAGTTGTTTGAGTTATATTCTTGTGTATATATAATGTTGTTTCTTTGAATTATTTGAGTTAGATTCTTGTGTATATATACTAGGTATCTGAATCTAAAGGAAATTTGAGAAAAAGGACCGAGTTTAGGAAAATTGGGGTTAGAAAACGAAGAAGGAACAAGTCAGGCAAATCTAGGCACCAGGTCTGCATTGTGGACCTGTTCCTCAGAATTGACAATTTTTCTCTGCATCGCGGAGTAGTCACGGACCATTCTGTCTCAAAATTTATTTCATGACCATATATTAAAATGCATCTCCGCGTCGCGGACATGCTTCCAGAAAGTGATTTATTGATCTTTTCTCATGTTTATTTATCTAAAAGCACTCCTAAACATCATGAGATCTTTCCTATCACAAATCACAATCCTTGAATCCATAATTCAAATTCAAGGAAAGTTGAGAGACAAGTCAAGAATAGTTCATAGAGTTTTCCAAAATTCTTTTACAAACGTTTTAACTTTGTTTTAAGACTTGAGCTTTGAGTAGAGTAGAGAGTAAAGTTTGAAGATCATTTCTTCAACAGAGTATTTCGGGACTATGTATTCCCAAAGAATAAAATGTTATCGCAATTAAAGAAGAAAGGAAACCTTGATTTCCAAAGATCCTTTGAGCTAGTTTTTAGAAAAGAGTAAATGCTTTCACAATTAAGGAAGAGAGGAAATTTTGATTTCCAAGATATCACTTGAGCTATGTTTTTGAGCAATTATCTCAAATCACAAAAAGAGGTATGTTTTTAAACAAAAGAGCTAGTATCATATTTTGGGAGTAGTACTGAGCATCGATATGGGAGAAAGTTCGAACAACTCCCAGCCCCCATAAACCATGTAGCCTTCATAGGTAGAAAAGGGTTATACTTTTTAGATGATTCCTTAGTGCTTTTTAGCATAGACTAGTGGATCCACTTAGTAGTTAGGTTCTGTACCCTCAGCAAGGTAAAGGACGGCCCTGGCACCGTGAGGTAAAATATAGTATCATCACAATAGCTCTTACGTGATGGTTGTCGCTTAGAGAAACTCCCACAGAAGTATTTGTATTCTTACATACATAGTTTATTTGTATTTTTACATATATTTCAAAGTTATATTTGTATCTTTGCATACAAACGGAGTATTATTGCATTTCCAAATACACAGAGTTGACATCCATGTTTAAAAAGTTTTTCTATATATTGCACTTGTTTTATACTTCTTTATATTGAAATGAGTTCAATTAAGTTGGGCCAGGTAAGTTCTTCAGTTCCTTTCAAGCTTATGTCTTGTTTTAGAATTCCCCTAGCATACTCGTACATTCAATGTACTGATGCCATTTGGCCTGCATCTTTTAATGATGTAGATATAGGTAACCAAAATCAGCATCCAGTGCTTCGTTGATCTAGTTGAGCATTCAGAGTTTGTGGTGAGCCTCCTTGATTTCTGGAGGATCCCTTTTTATTGCTTTCAGTACTAGTTAGTTTATTAGGATATCGTGGGTCTTGTCCCGACATCCATCTCAATTGTTTGGAGGCTTCATAGACAGTCAAATGTTAGTTCATTCGTCATGATCTTGTTGTTGGCTTATGTTCAGATTTGAGTTGCCACTTTGGCTAAGTTGAATGTTTATTTCTGAAACATTATGAGTAGTATCGAGACTGTTGAGTTATCTTGCATTTTTATTTTCTTCTTAATGCTTGAAAGTCTTCCGATGAGTAATTAAGCCAAGACAAGGGTTTTCTTGGGGCCACCAATGGTTATCAAGTGCCAGTCTCACCTAAGGTGTAGGCTCGGGGCGTGACGAACTTGGTATCAGAGCACAGAGTTCAAGAATCCTAGGAAGTCTATGAAGTCGTGTCGGTAGATTCCTAGTTATCAATATAAAGCACACCACATCTATAATTAGGAAGCTACAACATATAGGAATTATATCACTTCTTTCATACTCATTTCGTGCGATAGAGTTCATCTCTATACATTTTCTTTCTAATACATGCTTGCGCGCAACTAATTGTGAGTTGGGCTTCATTTAAGGAGGCCTTGTTGGGGCATTTCTTTCCCCGAGAACTTAGGGAAGCAAAGGTATAAGAGTTACTCTTAAGCAGGATTCTTTGAGTGTTCAAGAGTACAGTCTGAAGTTCACACAACTTTCTTGACATGCTCCGGAGATGGTTGCGGATATGAGGATTAGGATGAGTCTACTTGTTGCTGGATTGTCCCGTATGTCAAGCAAGGAAGACAAGACAGCTGTGCTGATAAGGGATATGGACATAGCAAGGCTAATGATCCATGTGCAACAAGTTGAGGAGGACAAGCTGAGGGATAGAGAAGAGTTTAAGAATAAGAGAGCTAAGACAGAGAATGAGTCCGGGCAGTAGAAGAGTAATGCCAATCGGTCATCTTTCTAGCAGAAATCTAAGGGGCCTGCTCCATAATTTGCTAGTGCACCTGTACCAAAGAACAAAAGTGAGTACAATAGTCATAATTTCAGAGCCAAACATGCCTATTCTCAGGGTAGTATAGCTTAAGGGGATAGCAATCCTCCTACATATGCTAAGTGTGGAAGGAACCACTCACGGACGTGTCATGATGGCTCCACTGGTTGCTTTAAATGTGGCTAGAATGGTCACTTCATGCGAGAGTATCAAAATAACAAGCAAGGTAGTGGTAATGGGGGTAATAGAGAGCAGTCTTCTTTAGTAGCTCCGTTAGACAGAGTTGCACCTAGAGGGATTACTTCCAGTACTGGCAGAGGAGCAAACCGCCTATATGCTATCACTAGTCGCCAAGAGCAAGAGGACTTGCCAGATGTTGTCACTAGTATGATCCAAGTCTTTAACTTTATGTTTGTGCTTTGCTAGACCCAAGAGCGAGTTTATCCTTTGTAACTCCATATGTTGAGATGAATTTTAATGTTATTTCTGAGCAACTCAGTGAGCACTTCGGTGTTTCTACACCTGTTGATAAATCTATTCTAGGAAAGAGAGTCTATCGTGATTTTCCCATTTTCGTTAATTACAAGAGTACCATGGCTGATTTAGTCGAGTTAGACATGGTAGATTTTGATGTCATTTTTTGTATGGACTGGCTTCATACTTGGTATGCCTCAGTTGATTGTAGAACTCGAGTTGTCAAGTTTTAATTTCCAAATAAGCCAGTCTTAGAGTGGAAAAGTAGTTCAGCAGTGCCTAAGGGTCATTTCATTTCGTACCTTAAGGAAAGGAAGTTGGTTTCTAAGGGGTGTGTCTATCACTTAGTCTGAGTTAATGACTCTAGTGTTGAGATACTTCCTATTCATCCAGTTTCAGTAGTAAGAGAGTTTCCAGAAGTCTTTCCAGATGATTTTCCCGAAGTCCCTCCTAAAAGAGAGAGAATTCAGTATAGACATTCTTCCAGATACTCGTCCTATATCTATTTCTCCATATAGAATGGCACCAGTAGAGTTGAACGAGCTAAAAGAATAGTTGAACGATCTCCTTGATAAGGACTTTATTCGACCAAGTGTCTCACATTAGGGCGCTCCGATCTTATTTGTGAGGAAGAAGGATGGTTCCCTTAGAATGCGTATAGATGATTGTCAGTTGAACAAGGTTACCATCAAGAACAAATATCCTCTCCCAAGGATTGATGATATTTTTGACCAACTTGAGAGTGCCACCTGTTTCTCTAAGATAGACCTCAGATCTGGCTACCATCAGTTAAGAATAAGGAATGTGATATTCAAAAGACAACTTTTGGGACCCGTTATGGTCATTATGAGTTTCTGGTCATGTCGTTCGGTTTAACCAATGTACCTGCAGCATTCATGGACCTTATGAATAGAGTATTCAAGCCTTATTGATACATGGTTGTTATCGTATTCATTGATGACATACAAATCTATTCAAGGAATGAAGAAGATCATGCTAATCATCTCATAATAGTTCTCCAGACTCTAAAATATAGAGATTTGTATGCTAAGTTCTCTAAGTATGAGTTTTGGCTTGAGTCTGTGGAATTCTTAGGCCACTTTGTGTCTGGAGAGGGAATTAAAGTTGATACTCAGAAAATAGAGAAAGTGTAGAATTGGCCTAGACCCACATCTCCAACTGATATTAGGAGTTTCTTGGGTTTGGCTGGCTATTATAGAAGGTTCGTAGAGGGGTTCTCATCTATTTCATCCCCTTTGACCAAGTTAACTCAGAAGACAGTAAAGTTTCAATGGTCTGAAGCTTGTGAGAATAGCTTTCAGGAATTGAAAAAGAGGTTGACTACTGCTTTAGTTTTGACCTTACCATAAGGTACTCAAAGTTTTGTTGTTTATTGTGATGCGTCTAGAGTTGGGTTTGGTTATGTGTTAATGGAGAATGGCAAATTTATAACTTATGCATCTAGACTGTTGAAAGTCCATTAGAGGAACTACCCAACCCACGATATAGAGTTGGCTGCCATAGTATTTTCTTTGAAAATATGGTGCCATTATCTTTATGGTGTTCATGTGGATGTGTTCACCGATCAGAAGAGTCTTCAGTATGTGTTTACTCAAAAAGATCTTAATCTCAAACAAAGGATGTGGTTATAATTACTCAAGGATTATGACGAGTATTCTTTATCACCTAGGTAAGGCTAATGTTTTTGTTGATGCCTTGAGCAGGTTGTCTATGTGTAGTACCGCCCTTTTTGAGGAAGATAAGAAATAACTAGCAAAGGATGTGCATAAATTCTCATGCGTGGGAGTTTGCCTAATGGATTCGACAGAATGAGAAGTAGTGGTGATGAATGGGGCTGAATCATCATTAGTGTCAGAAGTAAAAGAGAAGCAAGACCAAGATCCTATTTTTCTTGAATTGAAGGTAAATGTTCGTAAGCAAAAAGTATTGGCTTTTGAACAAGAGGGAGATGGTGTATTGAGGTATCAAGGTAGGTTGTGCGTACCAAGGGTGGATGAACTCCAAGAGAGGATCATGGAGGAAGCTCATAGCTCTAGATATTCCATTCATCTGGAACCACAAAGATGTATCGCGACTTGACAGAGGTTTATTGGTGGAGTGGTATGAAGAATGGCATTGCCGATTTTGTTGCTAAGTGTTCGAATTTCCAGCAAGTTAAAGTAGAGAATGAAAGGCTCGGTGGTTTGGCTCAAAATATAGAACTTTCAAAATGGAAGTAGGAGATGATAAACATGGACTTCATCACAGGTTTGCCAAGGTCTCGCAGGCAGCATGATTCTATTTGGGTGATTGTCGATAAAATGACAAAGTCAGCCTACTTTTTGGAGGTAAAGACTACCCATTCAACAGAAGATTATGCTAAGTTGTATATTCAAGAGGTGGTAAGACTTCATGGGGTATGGGTCTCCATTATTTTTGACAGAGGTGCGCAATTTACTGCACAGGTTTTGATGTCATTCCAAAAAGGCTTGGGTTCAAATGTGAACTTAAGTACTGTCTTTCATCCTCAGACCGATGGGCAAGAAGAGTGTACTATTCAGAACTTAGAAGATATGTTGAGGGCTTATGTGATTGATTTCAAAGGTAATTGGGATGATCACCTACCTCTCATTGAATTTGCTTACAACAATAGTTACCACTCTAGCATCCAAATGGCTCCTTATGAAGCTCTTTATGGTAGAAGATATAGATCTCCTATTGGATGGTTTGAAGTTGGTGAACATGGGTTGATAGGACCAGATTTAGTTCATCAAACTATGAAGAAGGTGAAAGTGATTCAAGAGAGGTTGAAAACAGCGTAGAGTCGTTTGAAATCCTACACTGATGTTAGGAGAAGGGAGTTAGAGTTTGAAGTAGATGATTGGGTATATCTAAAAGTTTCACCCATGAAGGGTGTTATGACATTTGGTAAGAAGGGGAAGCTTAGCCCCCGGTATATTGGCACTTACAGAATATCAAAAAGGGTTGGTAATGTAGCTTATGAGTTGGAGCCACCATAAGAGTTAGCAGCAGTTCATCCAGTACTTCACATCTGCATATTAAATAAGTGCATGAGAGATCCTTCATTGATCATACCAACTGAAGATATTGAGATCAAGGATAGCTTATCTTATGAAGAGATTCCGGTTCAGATTTTAGATCTCCAAGTTCACAAGTTGAGGACAAATGAGGCAACATCTGTCAAAGTTCTTTGGAGAAATCAATTAGTTGAGGAAGCTATTTGGAAAGCTGAGGAGGATATGAAGAAGAGATATCCACATCTCTTAAAATTCGAAGAAGTTCCAAATTATGGTACTAATCCTTTTTCTTGGCATTTTATTTATAAGTTGGCATGTTGTAATTGCATTGTGCTTGTTGAGTGTTTGAACTGTATGTTTGATGTTACGCCCTTAGCCTACTAAGAGTAAGCTCATTCAAGGGTGAATGTTCCCTAGGGGGAGATATTGTAACACCCCATAACTAGAAAGAACTAGAAATAAGTTAAAAATTGGAAATAGTCATTTTTGGAAAGAATATAAAAATCTGTAAAATTGTTAAGTATATTAAGTTGAGTTTTTTGGTCAACTTCAAACAATCATAACTCCTATCTCATTATGAGATAGGTGTATTTACAGATACTCTAGGAAATATCTTGGAATAATCTTTCCAGCGCCGCCGAGTTTGTGTGATTCCGAGATCATATGAGTGAGATATGCCCATTTGAAGTTGAGTTGTTCAAATAAAGAAGGCTAATCCAGATTTTAGAAGGGCATTATGGTCTTTTTCATACCCCATGACTTGATTTCTTGTTTTGGTAATTTATTGTGGTCTAAACTAATAGGATTCAGTTTACGCTTTTACGATATTAAGTTAGGGTTTTAGAGAAGAGAAAAGAAGAAGAGAAAGGAGGAGAAGGAGCAAGAATCGTCAAGTTCTTCAAGAATTGCTTGTGGATTTCATCAAGGGGTGATCCCTAGAAGGTATGTTAGTCTTTCATAGCATTTAGTTTGTTCACCCACGTGCCATTCACATTTATTTCAGCAAAGTTTGTTCTAGAAAGTTGAAAGTTGATGAATCTTGAATGGTGTTCTAGAAATTGGCTTTCATTCTTGAGTTAGGTTGAGATTGAGGAGTTCCTTGAGGTTAAAATGTTGTTTCTTTGAGTTGTTTGAGTTAGATTCTTGTGTATACATACTGGGTATCTGAATCTAAAGGGAATTTGAGAGAAAGAATCGAGTTTAGGAGAATTGGGGTTAGAAAATGGAGAAAGAACAAGACAGGCAAATTTGGACACCAGGTTTACATTGCATACCTAATCCTCAGAATTGACAATTTTTCTCAGCGTCACGGAGTGGTCACGGACCCTTCTGCCTCAAAATTTATTTTGCGACCAAATATTTAAATGCATCTCCTTGTTGCGGACATGCTTCAAGACAGTGATTTCTTGATCTTTTCTCATGTTTAACTATCTAAAAACACTCCTAAACATCATGAGATCTTTCCTATCACAAATCACAATCCTTGAATCCATAAATTCAAAGACAAGGAAAGTTAAGAGCCATGTCAAGAAGAGTT
Source organism: Solanum pinnatisectum (assembly GCA_035578085.1). Taxonomy (NCBI): domain Eukaryota; kingdom Viridiplantae; phylum Streptophyta; class Magnoliopsida; order Solanales; family Solanaceae; genus Solanum; species Solanum pinnatisectum. The sequence goes on from CM069076.1 coordinate 20,268,389, forward strand.
CATAGAATTTTCCAAAAGTCTTTTACAAACGTTTTAACTTTGTTTTAAGACTCAAGTTTTGAGTAGAGTAAAGAGTAAAGTTTGAACTTCATTTCATCAACAGAGTATATCGGGACTATGTATGCTCAAAGAGTACAATGTTTTCACGTTTAAAGAAGAAAGAAAACCTTGATTTCCAAAGAGTCTTTGTGCTAGTTTTTAGAAAAGAGTAAATGCTTTCACAGTTAAGCAAGACAGGAAACTTTGACTTCCAAGATAGCCCTTCAGCTAAGTTTTTGAGCAATTATCTCAAATCACAGAAAGAAGTATGTTTTTAAACATAAGAGATAGTATCATATATTGAGAGTAGTATTGAACACAAATATGGGGGAGAGTTCAGACAACTCACAGCCCCCATAAACCATGTAGCCTTCATGGATTGAAAATGATTATACTTTTTAGATGATTCCTTAGTGCTTTTTAGCAGAGACTAGTGGATCCACTTAGTAGTCAGGTTCAATAACCTCGGCAAGGTATAGGACGGCCCTGGCAGCGTGAAGCAAAATACTGTATCATCACAATAGCTCTTACGTGATGGTTGTCGATTAGAGAAACTCCCGCATAAGTATTTGTATTCTTACATACATAGTTTGATTGTATTTTTACATACATTTTCAGAGTTATATTTGTATCTTTGCATATAAACAGAGTATGATTGTATTTCAAAATACACAGAGTTGATATCCATGTATAAAAAGCTCTTCTGTATATTGTACTTATTTTATACTACTTTATATGAGTTCAACTAAGTGTAGTTGAGTTGAGCCAGGTAATTACTTCAGTTCCTTTCAATCTTATGTCTTGTTTTAGAATTCCCCTCGCATACTCATACATTCAATGTACATATGCAATTTTGCCTGCATCTTTTAATGATACAGATATAGGTAACCAAGATCAATATCCAATGCTTCGTTGATCTGGTTGAGCATTCAGAGTTTGTGGTGAGCCTCCCTACTTTTCGGAGGATCCCTTTTTATTGCTTTCAGTATTAGTTACTTCATTAGGATATCGTGGGTCTTGTCCGGACATCTATCTCAATTGTTTAGAGGCATCATAGACAGTCAAATGTTAGTTTATTCGTCATTATCTTGTTATTGGCTTATGTTCTGATTTGAGTTGCCACTTTGGCTAAGTTAAATGCTTATTTCTTAAACATTATGAGTTTAATTTCTAGACCGTTGAGTTATGTTGCATTTGGATTCACTTCTTAATGATTAAAAGTCTTTCGCTTAGTAAGTAAGACAAGCCAAGGGTTCACTTAGGGCGAGCAATGGTTCTCGAGTGTAAGTCCCGCCCAAGGTGTAGGCTCGGGGCATGATAGAACCACTCGGCGAGCTCGACTTAGCTTGCCAAACAGCCCAACGTGCCAGTTTTTAACCCCAAACTTCAATATCAAGCCTGCAGCCCCCAAATTCAAAATTAAACACAAACACCATTCAATTAAGGTTAGAACCATACTACCCATGCCCTCGAGGTGCTTAGACTTCCCCCCATTTGGCCAAAATTAGTCATTTGACGACTTTTGCCCTTAAGAATGACGTCAAACACTCCATCACTGGGCAAATTACATCATTTAGCACAATTCAAGGTTACTTAGACTTCACCCCACCAAACCCGATGCATAAACACCGCAACCTAATAATTTAGACTTGATTTTACAAGCAAGAGCACGAGAATTGGTCAATTTAAGGCATATGCATCAATTTAAACAAATTACGGACAATCCAACACTTAAACACAATTAAAACATGCTACCCAACAACAATCACAACAAATTTACCTGTTGCATTCTATTTCAAACATATAATTAAAGTACGGGGTTCGGAAACCCAACCTTAATGCCAAAAATATCAGTTGTAATGCTAGGCGGCGAAATTCCATAATCCGCGCAAAGAAATCACAAGATACGGAGGGAAAAATGATAAAATATGGAAGATCTAAAGCTGGATGAGAGGGTATGAGAGTTAAAAAAAGGAGAAGATAAAGGATTTTGAAATTTTAAACCGTTTGGTCTTTAGAACCTTTCAGTTCCCGGTACCTCCAGTGGAGTAATTCATGCTCACTAAACCACTCGATAATTTACCTCATCAAGTTTTACAAGACTACCATCAATTTGGGGGGTATGAATAGTGGACAAAGTTGGAGCTCACTGACCTGTTCGCCAAGTTGCCAATTGAGCATCTAGTCCGCTGAGTTGCCAATTGAGCATGTAGCCCACCGAGTTTTATAGATTTCCCCTTCAAGCTTGGTAGTTCCCACGGCAAGCCAAGTCGGGGCTCGCCGACTTATTCGGCGTGTCCTGAACTGGATTTTAGTTCGCCAAGCTACACTTTTTCTCACACTTTTCACTTTTGAACTTGCTGATGAGTCTAAGATTTAGACTTATTTAGGGATTTATTTATATAGATTTAGTGTCCTCAAATGCTTATTTTGAACCAATAACTTATGTAAAACCTTTTATTTCCAGCTATATGGATTTAGGAACAAAGCATGGGCACTAACTTGAAAAAAAGGAACAAAGTGAGCTGAAAGAATGAAGAAAGTACACTTGGTGATCACCAAGTCCACTTGGCGAGTCTCCGAACGGCCTCTTGACCGCCTAAAGTTCTAGTGTGTCAAGCCCTAAAGGAAAAAATCAAGTTGGCGAGAGAAATGAGTAGTCGGTGAGTCACCGAGTGGTTCTGTGATGCAGTGTTGGATCGCCCAAAGTTACAAAACTTGAGGCAGCTAAAGGCCAAGGCAAAAGGGAGAGGACATTAACCAAAAGGTAGATCGTCGAGTTGATTGGTGAGCCCGACTTACTGAGCCGAATAGCCCTTCGCAACATATTTTTGGCGACGAATACATTTTTTGAACATTTAGTTTAGTATCATATTTTATCGGTTTATTAATTATGAGACTTATTATTGAACTCTGAGTATTGAGACAAGTTTTTCTCTAGTTTTTCCTAATCTTTGAAGAATCGAAGTTTTTCAATTTTGAGAAATTGGAAGTGGGTCTTTGAGATACTTCAACTTGGAGCATTATAAGGACGAAATTCATCTTCCCCAGTTGATGGAAACACAATTTGGTAACAATTTTTATCTTTTATGATGTCTAGTTAAAACCTCAATTCTTGGGGTGTGATTATGGGTTGATTTAGTTTATGGGTATTGCTAATTGTTAGTCTAAATGTTGTTTAGAAGTGAGTTTAATCAGAAATTATGGTTTAATTTAAGAAATGTAGTTGCAAATCCAATTATACCTTCGTGATTTTGGCTTGCTTGAGAAAGAGGTTTTAAAACCATGATTATTGATTGATGGTCAGTGGGTAATGGGTTGATATGGGTTCAACTCAAGAGAGTGAATCCTAAACTCAGTTCCACATATTCAGCTTGAGAGAGTGAATAGACTAAGGTGTAGGTTGGTCTTATTTTACTTGCTTGTTGGTGTCCGAGAGAAACCAACTTGATTTGGGGTAAATTGTTCGAGATAAAGTTTATTCCCCTCTATGGCTTAACTTACTCACTAATATTCGACTATTTTCTAATAGTTACAATTACCCGTTTGTCTATATTAGCCTATAATCAAATCACATCCCAAGAACCGATTGCATTATTGTATTTCATTTTATTTGTTTCTGTTGTAGTTGATAGTTTTAAACCAAAACCCCCTTGTTTTTGGACATTCGTGTCATCCCCTGATTTGAATTATGTTTTTATTCAATAATATCTATTCTTATGACTGATTTGACCATGTTCACACTTTACTATTCAATCTTCAACATGTACCGCTCCCCGTGGGATTCGACCCCACCTCATTTAGTTGGGTTATATACTAACTAGAGATCATTGACAATTAGAATTGGATGCAGTGTCCTTCAAACGTTAATCAAAATGGTTCGCTGCCGGGGAGTGGTGTTGGCTAAGATTCTTTAGTTAAGTTGAATTTTGTTCTTGTTAGTCATAGTTGAATCTACTTACTATTATTTTTGGTTTGTTTGTTTGTGTTTTGAAACTGAGGAAATGAGTGTGAACGAGAGCAATGGTAGCCAAGTAGGCCACCAAGATGGCATCAGTAACCTCAACGATGTCAATGAGGCTAACGTTAATGACCCTTATCTAATAGGTAGAATTGGTGCCATTTGCTTGCCTCTAGCTGAAGGGAACATTGTGTTCCATATTACAAGTACCAAGTTGCTGCTCTTGCAATTGAAAGGGTTGTTTGGTGGGCTGTCTCATGAGGATCCCCATGAACATATTCGAAATTTTGTTGATGTTTGCAGGTCGTTCTCCTTCAAGACATATCCCAAGATTCGGTCAAGTTGAGGTTGTTCTCATTTTCTTTAATGGGAGAAGCATGTAAGTGGCTGGCTGATTTTCCACGAGACTTAATCAGTTCGGGGGAAGAGCTTTTCACCATATGTCAAGTGCGATTTTTCCCTCCTTCGAAGATGATGACACTTCGGGACATCATCCAAAGCATCAAGCATTTGGCAGGTGAGCCATTTCATGAGACTTTGCAACGATTCAAGAAGTTGGTGCTACAATGCCCAACTCATAGTTTGCTCGACAATGTTTTGCTGCAATATTTTACCGAAGCCTTGATTCGATGAACAAGGGCATAGCTAACCAACTTTCTCTAAGAGGTATGATGCAACAACCTTACATTATGGCAGCCTAACTTATGGATGGTATGACCATAATTAGTTAGGCTTGGTACACCCGCGAATATCAATTCTCCCCTCTCACGTTTAAATTGACCAATGAGCAGATTGAGAAAGATCAGGAGAAGGACCAAAACATGGCAAAGATCATGACCCAACTTGACATTTTGTCCAAAAATGCCATGGGAGCGGGTGTTAGGAGTATCAATGTTGTGGGTGTTGGGTGTGTTAATCCTGATGAGGCCAAGTTTGAAGCATTGTATGAAGAGGTGAGCTTCCTAGCCAACCAAGGAGGTGGTTATCGTTCAAACTAGCCGAGGCAGGGTGGTAACCAAGGTTTGAACAGAGTTGAAGGCTGGAAAGATCATGATAGAAAGTGGAGGGATCGTAACCCCACTTGGAAGGAAAGAAATAGGGAGAAGGACAGGTACATTCCACCCAACGAGCGTCAAAAGCCAAAAGATTCTGAGGGTGGCCGGTCTGAGGATAAGTTGTCTCGTATTCTCAACAAGGTTGAGGGGTCTGATAAATTTTGAAAGAAATGAAGGAAAATATTTCAACCCTTACTCAGATGGTTACTTATCTCTCCATCTCTATCAAATAGTTGGCGACCCAAATGGGTTAGATTTTGTCTCATTTAAACCCGAGACAACAAGGGGGTTTCCTAGTGACACTATGGCCAACCCCAAGAATGAGGTTTAAGCAAGGACTTGTATCGTGCCATAACGTTAACTAAGGTGCTTCTTGGGAGGCAACTAAATTTTTATTTTCTTTATTTTTGTTTTTGAATTAATCATGTATTGATTGTGCAGGTTAAAATGTGGAATGTGTTTGAAAAGTACAAAATGGCAAGAAAAATTTCCAGTCCCTAAAGATGTTAGTGAGCCCGACTTGGCCCGTGGCGGCATTACTAGAGATGGGGCAGCTATCCAATTCTACTGATCGACGCCCCGCAATACTTGATGCCACCATTCCTGGCATGATCGAGAAGGCCCTTGCTGACGTTATGACACCCCTTAGTATGACTATTGATGCCCTTGCGGCACATATAGCAATGTGTGAGCAAGTCCAACGGGCCACCGATGAGGTGACGGCTCTGAAGGCCACTTTTGCTGAGGTGAGAAGAGTTATGGACCAGCTGAAGTCCACCGACATGTGACTAATTTTTGGGATAGTAGAGATCCCTGATGTGCCAGTTTATCCAGATATGCCTTCGACAATCACCTAAGATGAGGTCCACACTAAGGAGGTAGTTGCTGCTGAGTCCGAGGCTTAGACCGATGAGGAGCAGCTGGATGTTGATGAGGACGCTTCTTATGAGAGCCTTACAGAGATTGAGGAGGCCATGGTCGAGTCAGTTGTGCAGATCTCTTTGGCAGATATTTCCTTGGCTGACCCTAGTGGTGCTGGTACTGCTGATGTGACACCGCGCAATGATTCCCCGACAGATGGAGAGACTCTGGAGACAAGACTTTTCTTTACCTCCCTCTATGTCCTTATTATTGATTTTCTGGATATTTCCTTTCATTTGAGTACAAATTATATTTTATTTGGGGTGGGGTAAGGTAATTCCATACCTACCTCTAGTGATTGTTATTTTTTTTATATATTGGGTTTTTTTGTTTAATTTGTTTTGGCACTATTTTGTGGATGTTTGAGCTTGTGTCCCTTGATTTTGAATGTAACTGATATTGGACCCTTCTGAAAAATTTTGCCCCTTTTGGTTGTGTTTAATTGTGGTTGTTCTTTTGAAAATTTGAGTGTCGGTCATGATCAATACCAATGACTTAACTAATATTCTCAATCGAACAAAAATGAATGTGCGGCTACGATGAGGCCAAATGAAGTTGCATAGGAAATATGTGAACTTTTCACATCACATTGTGACTAGCCGGTTATTGAATTGAGTCTCATTTGATGAACATTGTACACTAGCGAAAGTGTGGAGTCTTATTTGATATTGATGTCAATGCCTTGTGTGATGAGCTTACCGTGAACCATGTGTGATGATACCTAGAATTTGCCCCATTGTTCCGGTTGACTAAGTGATGCAAGCTCTTGAAATGATCTTAGGCAACAATTTTAAAGAGTGAAACAATTTGACAGTATATCTCTTTTGTGGCCTGTCTTGTGAGTGTGTGAACTTTGCTTGAACACCCTTTAAGCATTACCCTTTTCTTGGATGAAACTTGAGCAATTGTGACATTTCTTTATCCCTTCACCCATAATCCTCATGAAATGTGGTTTGTTTGAATATCCAACTTAGGCCAAAAGCCTATGTTGGGGTGTGGTGAAAAGAGAAGGTAAATCAAGAAGTGTGAAGAAATTCCCCTTTACCCATGGTTTAAAAAAAAAAAAAGGAACCCAAACAAGAGGGAAAAAGAAAAAGAACAAAAAAGTTGTGAAATAGAGTTGTAAAAGTTACAAAAGAAATTGGGTGTCCGGTATTCCATGGAAAGTGAATAATAGGGTGAATTTTGAGCATGAATGAAAATGATGAAAAAAAGGAAAGAAAGTGTTGTTCATACCACATTTCATGAGGATCGTAACCATTGAGCCTAAATGACCATACCTTTACACTTAGTCCCGTTACAAGCCTTGAAAAGACCTTTTTGATTTTGAGTGAGTTGAAACAAGTGTTTATTGGAAAATAAGGGCAAACCTATGGGTGAAGTCATGCATGTGTTCATCTTTGTCATTGTGAGAGTTGCATATGATTTCAGAACTATAAAGTGTTGAACCATTGTGTGTGAATATGGAATCATTCATTGTGTGAGAGCATTTAAGTACCTTTTTTGAGCTTGAACTTACGTTTGAAGCAAGTATTGTGAACTTGAGAATCGTTGATAATGGTGAGTCACACCTTGAATCTTTGAGTGCACAATATATCCTTGCATGAGTAAGTTGACTCTTGTTGTGTGCATTCATGATTAAGTCTTGTGTAGCACTGTTGGAGACATCCTTTTTGAACTGCTGAACTTGAGTTTTACTTGAGGACAAGCAAAAGTTTAAGTTGGGGGTGTTGATGAGTCCTAGATTTGGACTCATTTAGGGCTTTATTTGTATAGATTTAGGGGTCGTTTGGTACAAAAATTAATAGCAGAGGGATTAGTAATGTAGGGAATAACAATGCTGGGATTAGTAATGCATGGATTAGCAATGCGGAGATTAATTTTTATCTTGTGTTTGGTTCATTTCTTCCTATATAATCTAGTGCTTGTTTTAAAACTCTACAAAAAGCTTCTTTCCAATTATATCCTTGAATTATTATGACATTTTCTATTTCATGTAACTACCGACCAATATTAATTTTTTTGTGGCCTTCAAACTAGCTAGGATAAGCACAATTTTGTCTCCATGTTTTCTATTTTTTCACTTGAATTATTTGAAGATAAATAATTATCATCTTAATAAATTTATCTCACAAGACATCAATTTCAAAATTTTTTAAAAATAAATAAAAGTAATACCGAATAAACCGTCTACATTTACACAGTAAAATTGCAAATTATAATTTTAATATGTATAAAGCTTTATAAATTATTTAAAATACAAAGTCAATTTCAATAAAAAAAAAATAGAATAGTTGTATCTTTATACCTTTAATTCAACCAAAACACACTCTTATTCTTTGACATATATATATAATAACAACATATGCCAAAGAATATAAGTTGTTCTGCCATCCTATAAACTTATACACACACTCTTATCTATTCATACGTTGCTACGGTAGGTCTCAAATATATCTTCTATATGTCTAGTAGATTATGAAAGAAATATAGAAATGGTCTATGCATACATTTACGGTCTTTTAAGTGAGATAATACAAATATCATATGGTGATATATTTATTTTATCAATTAGTAAATATTAAACAATTCATATTTCAAATATTGTATGGACCTGTATTGGATTTTTCTTTTTTACTTGTATTAGATTTATTTAGCAACAAACAACTCTCTCTAAATAATAAAATTTGTAAGCTAATTTATTTAAATAAATTTACTAGTACAAACATAAAATATAAAAACAAAAAAATAAATTAAACGATTAAAAGGATTTGAGGGATATTTTTGTCTTTACATAGACTAATCCCATGGTATTAAATCATATGCATTACTAATACCACCAAATGGAAGGTGTTAGCTATGCATCCTATAATACCATGTAGGGTGTATAACTAATCTAAGGATTTATACATAGGCCCAAAATTCCTACCAAACATAGTACTAAATAATACCATACCTAATACATGGACTATTTCCCCTAATACTCCCTACCAAACGACTCCTTAGTGTCCTTAAATGCTTATTTTGTGCCAATAAATGATGTAAAACCCTTGATTTCCAGGTATATGGATTGAGGAACAAAGCATGGACACTAATTTACAAAAAGGAACAAAGTGAGCTGAAAGAATGAAGAACAGTACACCTAGTGATCGCCAAGTCCACTTGGCAAGTCGCCGAACGGCCTCTTGACCACCTAAAGTTCTAGTGTGCCAAGCCCTAAAGGAAAAATCAAGTTGGTGAGAGAAAGGAGTAGTCGGCGAGTCACTGAGTGGTTCCGCGATGCAGTGTTGGATCGCCCAAAGTTATAGAACTTCAGGGAGCTGAAGGCCCAGGCAGATGGGTGAGGACATTGACCAAAAGTTGAATCGCTGAGTTGATCAGTGAGCCCGACTTACTGTGCTGAATGGCCTTTTGCAGCATATTTTTGGCAACTAAAAATACATTTTTTGAATATTTAGTTTAATATCATATTTTATCACTTTATCAATTATCAGACTTAATATTGAACTTTTAGTATTAAGACAAGTTTTTCTCTAGTTTTTCCTAAGCTTTGAAGAATTGAAGTTTTCACTTTTGAGAAATTGGAAGTGGGTCTTTGAGATTCTTTAACTTGGAGCATTGTAGGGACGAAATTAATCTTACGCAGTTGATGTAAACACAATTTGGTAATGATTTTTTATCTTTTATGATGTCTAGGTAAACCTCAAATTCTTGGGGTGTGATTATGTGATTATGGGCTGATTTAGTTTATGGGTATTGTTAATTGTTAGTCTAAATGCTGTTTAGAAGTGAGTTTAATCAGTAATTGTGGTTTAATTTAAGAATTGTAGTTGCAAATGAAATTTTACCTTCATGTTTTTGGCATGCTCAAGAGAGAGGTTTTAAGACCAAGATTATTGATTAATGGTTAGTGGGTATTGGGTTGATATGGGTTAAGCTCGATAGAGTGAATTCTAAACTTAGTTCCACATATTTAGCTCGAGAGACTGAATAGACTAAGGTGTAGGTTGGTCTTATTTTGCTTTCTTGTTGGTGTTCGACAGAAACCAACTTGATTAGGGGAAAATTGTTCGAGAGAAAGTTTATTCCCCTCTATGGCTTCGCTTACTCACTAATATTCAGCTATTTTCTAACAGTTGCAATTACCTGTTTGTCTATATTAGCCTATAATGAATCACATCCCAAGAACCTATCGCATTATTGTATTTCATTTTGTTTGTTGCTATTATAGTTGATAGTTTTAAACCCAAACCCCCTTGTTATTGGACATTTGTGTCATTCCCTTTTTTGAATTATGTTTTTATTCGATAATGTCTATTTCTATGAATGATTTGACCATGTTCACACTTTGCTATTGAATCTTGAACACGTACTTCTCCCTATGGGATTTGACCCAAACTCATTTAGTTGGGTTATATACTGACTAGCGATTGTAGACACTTAAAATTGGATGATGTGTCCTTGAAAGATTAATCACCTCCACAATCAATACCCATTATTCAAAAACAACAATTAAAACACCAAAAACATGGGTTGCCTCCCAAGAAGATACTTAGTTAACGTCATGGCTCAACAGAAATACCAATTCAAGCTTCATTTTTGGGGTTGGCCGTTGTGTCACTAGGCAATCCCCCTTTTTGTCTTGGATTCAATTGGGTCGAGATTTGACCCATCTGCGCTTCTAGCTGCTTAATAAAGAAGTAAGACGTCATCGTCTAATTTATAGTTAAGACATCCTCATTCATCTTTTTCAACACTTTGTCTGACCCTTCAACTTTATTGAGAATGAGCGATAACATATTTTCTGCACGACCACCTTCTGATTCTTTGGGCTTTTGACACTCATGGGAAGGGACGTACCTATCCTTATCCCCTCTCTCTCCTTCCAAGTGGCATTAGGATCACGCCAATCTCTATCACGGTCTCTCCAGCCCTCATACCTATTCTAACCTTGATTTCCACCCGACTTAGGATAGTTTGCACGATAACCTCCACCTTGATTGTGTAGGAAGTTCACTTCCTCATTGTACATTGCCTTAAATTACGCTTTATTGGGGTTTACTCCACTGACACCTACAACATCAACACTCTTTGCACCAACACCCATGACATTGTTAGCCAAGATATCCAGTTGAGTCATCATTTTGGCCATGTTTTGGTCTCTCTCTTGATCTTTTTCGATCTGCTTTTTTGTCATTCTAAGCGTCCCAACTCCTTGATTGCATGAATAAGATAAATAATGCATAGGGTTATTGCATTATACCACCAGAGACTAGTTGATCAATAACTCATTTGTTCACCGAGTCGAGACTCCTATAGAATTATTGCAGCATCATATCATTTGGAAGTCCATGAGTTGGGCATTGCAACACTCACTTCTTAAACCTCAGCCACGTCTCGTGGATTGGCTCACCTTCCAAGCGTTTGAAACCTTGGATGTTATCTCTGAGTGTCATCATCTTCGATGGGGGAAAGAATCTCACTTGGTTAGTTCATCCTAAGAGGTGATGGAGTCCCTCGGTAACTCAGATAACCATTTGGTACCTTCACCCATCAAAGAGAATGGGAACAACCTAAGACGGACTAATTCTTGTGATATGTTCTTAAATGAGAACAGACCACAAACATCCATGAAGTTCTGAATATTCTAATGGGCATCCTCATGAGCCAGCCCCCCAAATAATTATTTCAATTGTAGGAGCTGAAGCATTGTACTAGTAATGTGAAAAACAGTGTTCCCTTCAGCTGGAGGTAGACGTATTGCACCAACACAACCCAATTCAATTGGGTCATTTACATCATTCAAATTTCCAATATCTTGGTGGCCTACTTGGCTACCATTACTTCCTTTTACACTCATCTCTTCCTTCAACACAAACAACATAATACGAAACTAAAGTAAGTCGATTCGACTACAACCAAAAAGATCATAATTCAACTTCAATAAAAGAATTTTAAACAACAGCACTCCTCGGCAGCGATGCCATTTTGATTAGACATTTCAACCACACCTCATCAAATTCTAGGTAAAAATGATCGTTCATCAGTATAAAACCCAACATAGAGTTGGGGTCAAACCCACAGAGAGCGGTACATGTCTAAAATTCAGTAAACAAGTACAAACATGGTCTAATCAGTTATAGCAATAAAAATTATCAAAAACATACAAATAAATCTAAAAGGGTGACAATAAATGTCAGATTGTGGTTTGGATTTGCAATGAATAGTTGAAACAACAACGAAACTAGGGGAAATTAACAATATAAAGAGAAATTCTCGGGTGATCATTTATAAGCTAGTTGTGCTATATGGGTAGTTGAAATCTAACAATGAGTTGCTGAAACACTGTGGGTACGCTGGACTTTAAGTGTAATATCTTTCTCTCGAACAACTATTACGGTTCAAGTGATTTCTTTCGAACATCAATAAGCTTAACAAGATAATTAGCCCATAACCTTAATACATCAACTCTCTCGAGCTGAACCCATATTGACCCATTACCCACAAATCATTAATCAAAAGCTTTGGTTCCAAAACCCCTTTCTCAAGCAAGCTAATAACTCAAAATTCAAATTGCCTTTGCAACTACAATTCATAGATTAAAACTCCACTAATGATTAAACCAACATTAAAACAACAATTTCATTGTCAAACAACAATACCCAAAAGATAATTAGACAAATAATTACATGATCACACCCAAAGAATTTGGATTTAGATACACATCATCAAAATAGAGAAAAGACAACCAAATGCATTATCCATCAGCTAGGTAAGAATCTTAAAGCCTTTGCAATGCTTTCTAAATATCAAATTCAAAGATCCACTTTGAAATCCTCCAAAATTCTACAATGAGAACTCAAAAACTAAGAGAAAACTCTAAGTCTAGAATGGGAACTGTAATATCAGGGGAGAGAACTCCTCAAAATTCTATTTAGAAACGAATTTATAGTTTCCCAAAATTTAGTCTAAAGTCCACTCGGCGGATTAAGTCGCGCTTCACTGAGTGGATTGGCGATCTGCCGATTGTCCTCTTCCATCGCCACTTTGCATTTGCCTTCAACATCTCAGGTCATATAACTTTAGGTGATACAATTTAGTGTAGCGAAACCAATCAGTGATCCGCCCACTGCCAATTTCTGTGGCCAACTTGGTTCTTTCCCAAGGCTTGCATGCTGGAACATTGGGTGAGCTAAAGAGCCCCTCTGTAGTGCCCCGAGTGGTCTTGGCGATTGCCAGAATTGCTTTTTCTTCACTTCTTCAGATCTTTAGTTCATTTTTATCCAGTCATGTCCTTTCCTTACTCTTTAGCCTTCATAGCTCCAAATCAATGTTTTCACATTTGTTTAGAGCATAAAATAGGTATTTGAAGATACTTAAACTATCAAAATAAAGCCCTAAATGAGTCTAAATCTCGGACTCATCAATATCCAAATTTAGTAATAAACATTAGGCTTCAATTTAGGATGAAAGCAGTGGTAAAAAAGAATGGAAACATGAGGGTGAAGATGTTAGTTCAAGATCTAATCTAGTAAATTTAACATAGAGTAGGTAAGAAATTAAGGTGTTACACTTTACAAGTGTGAATTGTACAAATATGAGATTCTAACTTTTAGATGAGAGAAATAAAGTGTTTCTAAGTCATTAGATTAACAAGATAATTAATAGGTGTACCTGAGATCGTATGTAGTTAGACGAGGTTCCAATTAAGTTAATGATCATTTTTCATGTGTGCCTAGATAGTATAATTGAGTTATTAATGTGTAGTAGGCTGAGGTAAGTATTAATTTTCTTACCTTAAGAGCTAGATGAAGCAACCTTATAAGCAATTGAGAAGAGGTTAAGAGAAGACTCTTTGAAAGAGGCTTAGAAGAAGTCTTAGTACCTGCTTATAGAGAGTTCAGTAGCCATGAGATAACCCTATCCCAAGTATTAGAGTAAATGGAATGTGGACCATTTAGAGATTATGGAATAGATCCATAGTTTTCAACTGTCAGCTTTAGACCTAAGGGGGAAATGATAAGATGAGAAATCAAGTCAAATGTTGAGGATGAGATAGTGATGTCTTCCAAAAGAGTTTTAAAGGTATATCAATCTGTTCATAATCTTGCGTATTCCTCAAGTGAAGTTATTACAACATCTTTTTGATATTCCTAATATCAGAATTGTGTCTATGCCATATGCTCACACACTTGAGAGAGATTCACATCTATGCTTTGTTTCCAAAATGAGAGGTAAAGCCTTTAGACCATTGATCTCATTCTTACTCTATAAAGTTTTAGATTTCATCCCCATGATATGAACCTATTCATATAGGCATTCATGTCTCATAGTATCTCACAAGTTCATGATTTACTCTCAATGGCTAGCAACATATGTTATGCCATGCATATTCTTAAATCAGAGTTCTCTAATAAATCGTGCTTATGATCTTTCTCCCTAAGGTCTTTTCAATAATCCTTTTTAGTTTTGGAGAGGTGTGTTGTTGATAGTAGTTGTGTGATGATGGAGGATAGGATTTCTATTTCTTATTCTGATAGTGATGGTGTGCTTATTCCATCTAAGTTTATAAATGTGGATGAACAAGGAGATAGGGTTTTACAATGAGTAGTAAGTCAGCTTACTGGTGGTAATGCATGAAAGTTCAGTTGGTAGAGATGATAAGAGGATGAAAAGTTCTTAGAAAATGGGTTACTACTAGTCTATGGATTGGTTAAGGTTCTAAGCTTGAATGTGGTATTGTTAACATGTGGACAATATGTGATACATTAGGTGTTTCGTGATAAGAGCTCAAGGTTAGCTCAATGTAGCGGTAAGGAGTAGTGTTCTTGGGATGAGATTTCCTATAGAGGTATAGAACCCGAATCTTGTGATTTAGATCAGATAATCACTCTATGTAAAGTACTTTGTGATTCTGAGTTATACTTGAATACAGTAAGAGTAACCCCTTTCCATTCTCAGACTAGCCATCATTCGAGGAAGAATGATCCCAAGGGGGAGATATTGTAACACTCTGAATATTTTTAAGCTAAGACCCGAACTATTCTTTATTTGCATATAAGGTCTTATCGGGTTATTCGTAAATTGTTCATTTTTGTAAAGGTAAATTCTCTATACGCAAATGATTTTGGATATTAATTAAGGTCACTAGAAACTCCTAGCACAAAGTAGAGATAAAAGTTTCCTTGTCGATTAAGTTTTGATGTAAGATTCTACTTTGGTCAACTTAAAACGACCATATCTCTTAGAATATAAGGATTTATATGGTCAATAGTCTATCAAATTAAAGGTATTTGAATCTTCTTTACAACGCCACCAATTTCGCTTCAATCTAATTTCTACATACAAAGTTATGACCATTTTAGTAACCTAATACAGTGCAGTGACAAATTAGCCGACGGGAAAACATTAAAAAGGGATGTTTTCATCTTTTTACTTCTAAGAAAATCCTAAACAAATTTCTTGACTAATTAGAGACCCAAAACAATCATATTTGCATATCTTAATCCATCATTATCTTCTCTCTCAAACCCTAAGGAAATATCAAAGTAGAAGACTTCATTCAAGATTCTTTCAATCTTTTTATAGATTCTTCTTCAAGGTAAGTCTTTCTACAGGAATTCCATTTTTTCCAACTCAAATTCCTTCATAAAATTATGAATCACTAATTAAAAGAAAATTTCCATGGAGTTTCGAGAAACTAATTGAAGTAATCTCAAGAAAGGTTTTCTTGATTTTTCTTCTTGAAGCTAGGGTTTCAAGGCTTCTAATCAATTTCTTCTTCAAGATTCTTCAAGAACCGTGTTCTTCCAGGTATGTAAGGATATTATAGTGTTGGAGTAGTTCGTCCACATGCCTTACATCTACTTTCAAATCAGTAAAAGAGAAATCTAGGATTCTATCCCGAGATTTGAATATTCTTGAGATAAGTTAATTTTGAGTTCTTGATTCTTTCTGAAATTCTATCTCTAATTATTGAATTGTTATGTGCATTAAGATTCTTCAGTTGATTCGCTCATGTTTATGTTTCAACATGAACCCTATGAATTAAGTATTCTTGAGATGAGTAGTGTCCTTGAGTTGTGAGTACTGACTTTCCATATTGCTATTAAGATCCCTGATTTGAGTCGTTCATGTCCATAATTCCGAATGAACCCTATGAATTGAGTTATAAATTTTGAGAAGCTTTTTAAAACCAACACTTGACTTTTAAACTGACTTTTGAGGAAGTAAATATGAGTTTTGAGAAAAGAGTTTGTAAAACATGATTAGTATGACAATCGAGTATGCCATCAATGTATGAGCAGTATGGTATATAGATATACCATCAATGTTTATGCAGTATGACTTCCCAAGTCATCAATGATCATATTAAAATATAATTTTGATATTTTTTTGAGAAAGAGTTTTTCAAGTATGAATTAAGTAAGAGTATAAGGGGGCTATGTATTCCTAGAGGTCTCAATTTTTACATTGTTAAAAGAGAAACTGAGATTTCTAAATGATTTATGAGTTCAAAAGATATTTCAAGGGTAGTTACCTCTTTTAAAAGGGTAGTTTGAGCAATTATCTCAAACCAGAGGATGTGTTATGCTTCTAAACATATGAGCATGAGTAAAGTATGGGACAACTCAAAGTCCTCATAAACCATATATGCCAACATGGGTAAAGGATCATACTTTTTAAATGATTATGTATTGATTTTTAAGCATAGCTTAGTGGATCCACTTAGTTGAGGTGTTCTATACCCTGACAAGGTATAGGACAATTCTGGCAGCGTGGGCAAGACGTTGTATCATCATGTAGCTCATAGTGATGGATGTCGGTTAGAGAATCTCCCAATAGAGTTAAAGTGTATTTTTATATATCAATTATTTTGTTTAGTTCAAAGATGAGAAAGTATTTTGTAAAGCTTCAAATGATATAACTCCTTTATTTCTTTACATTCAGCTTGGGTAGATTGTTATCTATTGCAATCCTTTCTTTCACTTATTTGTTAGTCAACTATATTACATACTCGTACATTAAATGTACTGATATCATTCGACTTACATCTTTTAATTATGTAGATACAGGTTCTTAGGATCATTCTGTCATCTTTTGAGTAAGACCTCCTTGCTTCTGGAGGACTCCAACACCTATCTATGTATAGTAGAGGCATCATAGATAGATAGTTTTGGAGAGTCTTTCAATTTTTAGATGTTTTATTTAAACTTATTTTTCATACTTAGTATATTTAGCAAAGTTTGGAGATTCAATAAATTGTTTTTAAACATTTCTTTCAATTTGATACTTATGTATGCTTGAGTTAGTCTTTCACTATTAGTCAGCCAGGATGAGGGTTCGCTTGGGGGCCAATAATGGTTCTCCAATGCCGGTCACGTCTAGGGTGTAGGCTCGCATCATGACAAATTCTATGACAGTTTGTAGAGGATTCTGTGGAAATTGTTCTGAAAGTTGGTCTCTAGAACTTTGTTCTAAGAGACAATGATACGATCCATAGAAGTTTCTACAAACCATAGAGTGAACTCGTAGAACGTGTTCGACAGTTATTTTTCAAGTTTTCTTGAGACTTATCCTATATTTTTAATACCTAAACTATGTCATTCCTAGACTATTCTAGGACCCAATAACTGGCAAGTAACTTGAAAATATCAATTCTTGCAATGTATGACTTAGCATACATAAGGAAAGACTTGGTGGAGACTTTGTACATATATTTGATGTCCCTTAAATGAACTCCTTTGAATGATCGAGTGAGATCATCCCTTCAGAAGAAAATAGCATCTCTTTGACAAGTCCTATTTTCTTCACATGTTTTTCAATCTCTTAAACTTCAATCCATTTTCAAGGTTCATGGATGGACTCTACATATAATAATCCATTCATCATATTCATTAAATTATTAATCCAAGACTCTTAGTATTGTATATGCTTTGTCAATCATTGAACTATCTTCGCCCGATTTGAAAATTGTGCCTCTATGGATGAATCATCACTTACAATTTCTTGATTGATCGTTTGGGACATCGGGAAGTAGAATAGATCATCTTGCAAGTCAATCTTCAAAGGGTACATATCATGGGATGCACGTGTAGAGTATATATTGGCTGAATTATAGTTCTAATTTGAAAAATATTTCTTGGAATTGGAGAGCTTTAGTGGAGCTATAGTCTTCTTGATCTTTTGGGCAACACTACGTCTTCCTTGTGAGGAATTTCTAAAGGACCCTTGCTCCTTTTGGGTTGACGACCCAAAATAGGATATTCTTGTGGACGACACTTGAAGTGTTTGCTGGCCCAACATAGTGGTCTTACTCCTTGTAAAAGCTCTTAAACTTCCAAAGGTAACACTAAGGACTCCTTTGCTTTAGCAGAGAACATAGAGTAAATAACCTTAGAAGCATTAGAGGAAGTTTATAAAGAGTTGATCTTCTTGGAAGTAATTTTGACGTTCTATAATTTTTGAATAGTTGATATGAGAGGTATAGATTTTCCCACTAGGCCTGCAATAATTTTAGACAACAAAATTTGTTTTGAGAGAATAATAATCAAGACTAAAATATATCACAACAATCGCATTTATTTGATTTTAAATATGAGCTTTACAATATGTATGAATCCTCCAATTCGTGTTTTTAATATAAATTCAAGGGTTTGTAAGCTTGATCGTGAATATTGAATATGTTCATGGACTCAAGGTGTAACACCCCGCTATTTGAAAGAGCTAGAATTGGAAAGAACCATTTTTGAAAATACTAAAAAATATTTGGCAAGTTATGTTAAGTATGAATTTTGGGTGAACATCAAACGACCATAACTTCTAGTACAAGATGAGTTAGATGGGCTAAAAGATATCAAATGAAAGGTCTTTTAATAATCTTTCAAAAGCCACCGAGTTTACTAATTTTCATGCTCGTATAAGAGACATATGCCCGTTTGAAGTCGGGCTTTCCAACTAAGGAAAGTCACCCGAATTTAAGAGGGGTATTTTGGTCTTTTCCCAATCCAATTAATAAAATTCATTTTTAGTAATTAATTAGGGGTCTAAACTGATTTGGTTCAGTTTACACAATTACAAATTTCGCCAGGGCTTTGAGAGAAGAGAAAAGAGGAGAAAAAAAGGAGAAAAGTCATGGCATTCTTGGGGATTTCTTGTGGAATCAAAGTCGTTTCGCCAAGGGTTGATCCCTAAAGAGGTATGTGAGACTTTCATAGCATTGGGTTCTTTCACCCATGCGCCAATCATGTTTATTTCAGCGAAATTCATTCTATAAAGTTTGATGATCTTGAATTGTATTCTTGAAGTTGACTTTCGTTCTTGAGTTAGGATGGGATTGTTGAGTTCTTGAGGAAATCGTGTTGATTTTAGAGTCATTTATGAGTAGATTATTATGTACATATTTTTGGTATTTGTCTCTAAGGAGAATTCAGATAAAGAATCGAATCTAGGCGAATCGGGGTTAGAAATTGAAGAAAAAATTCGGACAGAAAATGCGTACCAGGTCCGCATCACGGACCTCTTACTTAAGAGTAAAACTTTTCCTCTCCGCATCACGGAGAGATCGCGACTAATTATTAAATGCATCTCCGCGTCATGGACTTGCTCCCAGACAGTGCTTTACTGACCGTTTCTTATGATTAACTATCTAAAAACACTCTTAATCATCATGATGTCCTTACTATCACAAATCATAACCATGAATTCATAATTCAATTCAAGGTATAGTTAAGAGTCAAGTCTTGAGAGTTCTTCGAGTCATTTCAAAAGTCTTTTACAATTATTTTAAACTTGTTTTAAGACTTGAGCATTGAGTTGAGTAAGAGTAAGAGTGACGTTCTTTTTCTTCAAAAGATTACTTGGGAACTAAGTATTCCCAAAGTGTAAATGTTTTCATATTTAAACAAAAGATAAAACATCGATTTCCAAGAGAGCTTTTCAGCTAGATTTGGAGTAATAATCTCAAACCAGAAAAATAGTTATGTTTTTAAACATATAAGCCAGGTACATTTTGGGAGTAGTATTGAGCACATATGTGGGGACGACCTTGAGTTCAGATAATTCAAAGTCACCATAAACCGTGTAGCCAACATGGGTAGAAAAGGGTCATAATCTTTAGATGATTCCTTAATGATTTTAGCATAGACTAGTGGATCCACTTAGTAGTTAGGTTTTATACCCCCGGCAAGGTATAGGACGGCGCTGGCAGCGTGAGGCAAGACGTTGTATCATCACATAGCTCATAGTAATGGTTGTCATTTAGAGAAACTCCCACATAAATATTTTGTATTCTTATATACACAAAGTTACTTGTATTTTCATATACAAACTGAGTAATTGTGTGTTTTTTTAATACATTGAGTTGTTAGCTTCATCTTTTAAAGCGTTTCTTTTTACTGCATCTTTATTACTGCTTTATATTGAAAAGAGTTGAATTGAGTTGAGACGAGGTAAGTTTCTTTAGTTCCTTTTCAAGCTTATGTCTTGTTTTAGAATTCCCCTCGCATGCTTGTACATTCAATATACTGATGTCATTTGGCTTGCATCATTTTATGATGTAGATAGAGGTAACCAGGATCAGCATCCAGCGCTCCGTTGATCTAATTGAGAATTTCAGAATCATTTAGTGAGCCTCCTTGCTTTCGGAGGATTCATTTTTTGTTGCTTTATTATTCTAGTTTATTAGGATGTCTTGACGTCAATCTCAGTTATTAGAGGCTTCATACACAATTAGTTATTGTTAGTTCATTGGTCTTGATATTTCAGTTGTTTTCATTATAGGACTTGAGTTGCCTAATTGGCCAATTGAATATTTTGTTTTATAACATTCTAGTTGAACTTATCTTTGTTGAGTGAAGTCTTCCGCTGAGTAGTAAGCCAGGCCAAGGGTTCGCTTGGGACTAGCAATGGTTCTCGAGTGCTAGTCCCCCTCAGGGTGTAGGCTCGGCGCGTGAAAAACTTGGTATCGGAGTCAGGTTCAAGAGTCCAAAGGAGTCTCTGAAGCCGTGTTTGTAGAGTTCTAGTTATCAATGTGAAGCGCACCACATCTATAATTAGGAGGCTACATCATTTAGGAACTATCCCACTTTTTTCATACTTAGTTCGTGTAACAAGGTTATCTCTATAAAAGCCTCTTTCTAACTTGTGCGTGCGCGTGTCTTTCAGATTATGCCTCTTCAAAGATCTGTCTGAAGTCGTCCTGTTAGGAGGAATGTTGAGGAATAAGGGGTACCTAATGCACCTGAAGTGCAACCCCAATGAGAGGTCACCAATGCTGAGCTCCTTGAGGCCATCCTAATGTTGAGCCAAGTTGTGACCAACCAAGCTGGGCAACATAGAGAGAATCGTTAGGAAGTGGTTGATACTTCTAGGATGCGTGAGTTTTATCCAAGCTTCACTCGTTCAAGTGTTACTGAGGATCTGCAAAATGTTGTCGAGGAGCTTCAGAAAGTTTTCGAGATTATGCATGTCATAGATGCTGAGAGAGTGGAACTAGTAGCATACCAACTAAAGCGTGTCGCTACAATCTGGTTTTATGAATGGAAAAAGAATAGGGCTGAAGGTGCACCGATTATGAGTTGGGTTGTGTTCGAGAGTGATTTCATGAGGCGTTTCTGCCCCGTGAACTAAGGGAAGCAAAGGTAAGAGAATTCATTACTCTTAAGCAGGAATCTACAAGTGTGCGTATGTATAGCCTTAAGTTCACCCAACTTTCCTGTTATGCTCCGGAGATAGTTGCTGACATGAGGAGCAGAATGAGTTTGTTTGTTTCTAGGTTGTTTTATCTTTCAAGTAAAGAGGTCAAGGCAGCTATGATAATAAGGGACTAGATGATTAACGTATCAATGCATTTCATCCAATACTAAATGCCAGCAATCGTTTGTCAGTATAATAACCCAACTACGTGAGTTGGGGTCGATCCCACAGTGAGTAGTACTTTCTTCAAATTCAATTATGAAAGTACAATGATAACCTCTTCAATCAAACAATTCTTGCATAATTAACGTTCAAATCTCAAATTTCAGGTTTTACCTATCAATTCAAAATTTACACTTGAACACAAACAATCAAATATTAGAGTAAAGCTAGGGGAATTGATCAGCCAATTATTGAATCTCAACAAAGTAGATACATGTTACCGCTCATAATGGGATAATTTGTTGTGGGTAGGTCGAACCATATATAAATTAACTTTCTCTCGAACAATTACCTTTTCTATGTTGAATTCTCTCGAACTTCAACACCAATCGAAAGAAGCCCAGCTATTTACCCTAATCAAATTCACTCTTTCGAGCTGAATACAAAGGATGGATCACTTGTTTCACTCTCTCGAGCTGAAACTAAGGAAACCTACTACTAAGGATGCTAAGATTGTAACCTTGGTTCCACACCTCTCTCTCGAACAAGTGCACAACACTAAAATTTGAGACACGAAGTCATGCAATTCAACCTTGAAACACAACAACAAATTAGACCCACTTCAGATTAACGCTTTTGCAAATAACAAACACCCACTAAGTAAATTCAACAATTGGCTTCATGATCAAAACCCCAAATAAAGGGTTTTAGCCACTCATCTCAAAAGTTAAAGAATCAAAATCAATTATCACTCCTATAGTTGGGTAAAAAATGAGAATTATAGATGAAAATCAATTGATAATATCCTCTCTTACAAAATCTCTCTCAAAATCTTGCTAAAATCACTCACTAACCCTTTGACAATGTTTTCTCTCTAAGAATTTCCTTCCTTCTTTTCTGAATGAATTTCTCTCTCTAGTCAAAACTAATTTAAACAAGTCTAAAGTGTCATTGCTTATGACTACTCGGACGAAGTAAGTTGGATGTCGCGGACAGATTGGCGAATCGCCGATTGTTCTTCAACTCGCCTTTATTTTTTTTGCTTTTTCTTGGTCTGACTACTGTAACTTTAGGCAATCCAAGTCGGGATCGCCGAATGACTCCACGATTCGCCCTTTATCCATCCATCTTGCTCATCAGCACTTGTTTGAATCTTCTTTAGTACTTTTGGTGACCTGGTTGTGCTTCGCAGACTAGATCGGCGATACACCGAATATAGTTGCAACCCGCCAAATACGCCCCTATTTTAACTCTGGCATTCTGTAACTTTAGGCGGTATCTTGGCTATTTGGAGATTTGTCGAATGAAATTGGTGATTTGGTAATTCACCGAATGACATCATCGATCACCAGGTCTTCATTTCTTCATTCCTTTAGGTTGCTTTGCTCCTTTCTGTCCAATAGTGTCCATGCTTTCTCTAACTCCAAATACCTAAAACTCAAGGATTTTCATCAGTTATTGGGACAAAATATGCATTTGAGGACACTAAATCTAACAAAATAATGCCCTAAAAGAGTCCAAATTATGGACTCATCAACACCCCCAACTTAAACTTTTGGTTGTCCTCAAGCAAAACTCAAGTTCAGTAGTTCAAAAAGGAGGTCTCAAACAGTTCTACATAAGACTCAATCATGAATGCACATAAAAAGACTCAACTTACTCGTACAAGGATCAATTGTGCACTCAAAGATTCAAGTTATGACTCACCATTGCTAAAGAATCTCAAGCTTGCAATACTTGCTTCAAATGCAAGTTCAAGCTCAACAATGGAAATCAAATGCCCTTACACCAAGAATGATTCCATATTCATACATAATGGTTCAACAATTTAAAGTTCCAGAATCAAGATCAACACTCACACTCACAAAGATAAACACAATGTATCCCATAAGTTTGCCCTTATTTTCCAATCGACTTTCGTTTTAGCTCATTCAAGATCAAAAAGGTCTTTTCAAGGTTTGTACTGGGACTAAGTGTAAAGGTATGGTTATTTAGGCTTATTGGCTGAAATACTCATGAAATGTGATGTGAACAACACCTTCTTTCCTTTTCTTCATCATTTTCATTCAAACTCAAAAGTCAACTCTTATTCATTCTCCATGGACTGTTGGAAACCCCATTTTCTTTGTATTTTCACAACTTTACTCCACAACTTTTTCTTTCCTTTTATGTTTCAATCTTTTCTTCTTTTTCTCTTTTTTTTTTTATAAGGAGGGGTTCCATTTTTCTCAAAACATGGGCAAAGGGACTTCTTTGTATTTTCTTGATTTACCTTTTCTTTTCACAACACCCACAACTTAGGCTTTTGGCCTATGTTGGTTATTCAATCAAACCACAAATCATGAGGATTTAGGGTAATGGAACAATAAAAGGTCACAATGTTATCAAGTTTCTTCCAAGAAAAGGGTAAGGCTCAAAGGGTTCTCAAAAGAGGTTCACACACTCACAAGGTAAGCCACTAAGAAGGTATAATTTCAAATTGGTTCACACTTTTTAAAGTTTTCTAAGATCAACTCAAGAAATTGCATCACTTAGTCAACTGGACAAACGGGGAAAATTCTAGGTGTCATCACACATGGTTCACGGTAAGCTCATCACACAAGGCATTGACACCAATATCAAACAAGACTCCACACTTTCGCTAGTGTGCAATGTTCATTACAAGAGACTCTAATCGAGACTTGGCTAGTGACAACGAGATGCAAAAAGTTCACATATTGCCTATGCAACTTCAATTGGCCTCGTCTTAGCCGCACATTCGTTTTTGTTCGAATATGAGCACTATTCAAGTCATCAGTATTGATCAGACTGATACTCAAATTTGCACAAGAACAACTACATTCCACACAAACAAGGGGTGTCAAAATGAGAAGGAGGTTCGTTGAGGGCACTAAGTAATCTCCATACCTCCACCAAAAGCAATCTACATTGTCCCAAATGTGGGTAGAGAGCGAGCATTTATCGCAAATAAAATAAAATAGGAATAATAAATAAAAATTGACAAGAAATAATAACAATCTAGTGTGTAAGCAAGTAGAGTAGGGTAACGAGGAATCTTCACTAAATGCCAAGTTGGCAATGGAGTGAAACGATCGCCGAATGCTTCAGTGATGCACCTAATGTTCGTCAGATCGCCCTTCGTTCCAGTAGACTGCATTCCCAAAGAAGGTAGATCAACGAAGATGTAGGGGATCACCAAACAGATCGACAATCCACATAATGAACTCAGAGCATTGTCAGTCGGTCCTTGAGGGACGTTGTCTGCGTTGATTAGAAAGGGTGAGGAAAGTTTGGTCGCCTAAACACGTCAGCGTACGCCGACTGGTGAAGGTGTCCCGCCGAATGTTCCAGAGTCTCAGTCTCAATTTTGAGATCCATAAGGTAAACCAAATCGTGCTCGTCGAAATGGTTCGGCGACTCGCCAAGAATACTTTTGTCTCACTCATGATCCCACTCCTGCAAATCAACACACATTATTTAAAACACTAACACCTGGGTTGCCTCCCAAGAAGAGCCTTATTTAACGTTGTGCCACAACATGAAAATGCTTTCAAGCATCTTCCAGGTACACCACCTCAATTAAACAAATCTCCTGGCATTCTCCAATGTATAATTTTAAATGTTGCCCATTCACCTTAAATGCAGGTACCTCTTGACCCTCAACTTCTATGGCACCATTGGTGAATACTCTTGTCACTCTAAATGGTCCTGACCATTTGGACCTGAGTTTTCCAGGAAAGAGTCTAAGTCGGGAGTTGCATAGTAACACCCAATCTCCCACCTTAAATTCTCTTATAAGTATTTTTGCATCGTGCCACTTCTTCATCTTTTCCTTGTAGATAGCTGAACTTTTGTAAGCTTTAAACCTGAATTCATCCAATTCGTTTAACTGCTCTACTCTTTCTTTTGAGGTTTTTGTCTAGTCTAAATTTAGAGCTTTTAATGCCCACATTGCTTTATGTTCTAACTCGACTGGTAGATGGCAAGACTTACCAAAAACTAATTGATACAGAGACATAATGATTGGAGTTTTGTACATGGTGCGATACACCTATAGTGCATCATCAAGCTTTTGAGACTAATCAGTTCTATTAGCATTCACTGTCTTTGCCAGGATTCTCTTGATTTCTCGATTTGATACTTCAACTTGGCTGCTTGTTTGGGTATGATATGGAGTTTCTACTTTGTGCTTCACCCCATACTTACTCAATGCAGCTGAGAACCATTTATTGCAAAAATTGGAACCACCATCACTCATAATAGATTGAGGAGTATCGAATCTAGCAAAGATGTAGCGTTTCAGAAATTGAGCCACACTTCTCCCTTCATTGTTTGGAAGTGCAACGGCTTCTACCCATTTAGAAAGATCATCTACTGCCACCAAGATATACTTATTACCAAAGGAACTCAAAAATGGGCCCATGAAATCGATTCCCCAAACATCAAATAACTCGACGTCTAAAATGGGAGTAAGGGGTAACTCGTGTCTTTTAGATACTCCACCTTGCTTCTGACATTAGATGCATTTCTTCACAAATTCATGCTCATCTTTGTAGAGAGATGGCTAGTAGTATCCACTTTGGAGGACTTTAGCCGTTGTGCGCACACCGCTATGATGGCCCCCCATCGGTGAAGCATGACAAGCAATGGAGAATTTCCACCGCCTCTTCTTTCGGAACACATTGTCTAATGATATGATCAGCACACTCTCGAAACAAGTATAGTTTATGTCAAAAGTACCTTTTAACATTGAACATGAATCTCTTCTGTTGGTAGAAGTTCAGCTTATCCGGCATTAATCCGAACACTATGTAATTGGTGAAATCTACATACCAAGGTGTTTGTTTGAGAGTTATTGCAAACACTTTTTCATTGGGAAGGAATCGTCTATGTCAAGCTCAGGCACATCATTCTCCTTGCCCTCTAACCTGGATAAGTGGTCAGCCACTTGATTTTCGCAACCTCTTCTATCTTTGACCTCAAAGTCAAATTCTTGCAATAGGAGAACCCACCTTATCAACCTTGGTTTTGCATCCTTCTTTGCCATTAAGTAACCGAGTGCAGCATGATTAGTGTGAACAATTACTTTAGTGCCTAACAAATAAGCCCAAAATTTCTCAAATGCATAGACTACTGCAAGCAACTCTTGCTCAGCCACGGTATAAATACTCTGAGCACTATTTAGATTCTTGCTTGATTAGTAAATTGGATGAAAAGTTTATTCTGTTTCTGCCCCAACATAACACCTAATGCCGTTCCACTTGCATCGCACATTACTTCGAAAGATTCTGACCAATCAGGACTAATAATGACTCAGGTCGATACTAAATTTTCCTTCAAGCACCGGAAAGCCACCATACAAGCATCATCAAAATGGAATTTCACCTCTTTCTCTAAGAGTTTGCATAAAGGATGTGCAATATTTGAGAAGACTTTTATGAACCTCCGGTAGAAACTGACATGTCCTAAGAAACTACAAACCCTCTTTACCGAAATTAGTGGTGGAAATTTCTCAATAACTTCAACCTTTGCTCTATCAACCTCTAGCCCTTTTTGGGACACCTTGTGACTAAGTACTATTCCTTCTTTAACCATGAAGTGACACTTTTCCCAGTTGAGGACCAAGTTCGTTTCCACACATCTTTGGAGAACTTTTCCTAAGTGTACTAAGCAAGTCTCAAAGGTATCACCCACAACGTCAAAGTCATCCATAAATACTTCCATTGAATATTTTACCATGTCGACAAAAATCGACAGCATGCAACGCTGGAAGGTTGTCGGGGCATTTCATTGCCCGAAGGGCGTCTTTTTAAAGGCAAAAGTTCCAAAGGGATATGTGAAGGTGGTTTTCTCTTGGTCTTCTGGTGCGATGAAGATTTGGTTGTAACCGGAATACCTATCTAAAAACTAGTACCAACCCCTCTCTGATAGCCTATAAAACATTTGATCCATGAACGGCATAAGAAAGTGATCTTTTTCATTCCACGAATATAAATTTTGATAATCCATGCAGACTCTCCACTCAGTCACCGGTCTAGTCGGCACAAGCTCCCCCTTTTTATTTGGGACTACGGTGATTCCTCCCTTATCTGTACACATTGCACCGGACTTACCCATTTGTTATCTGCAATGGAGTAGATCACACCTGCATCCAACCACTTGATGATATCCTTTTTTATCACTTCTTGTATTGGTGGGTTCAATCTCTACTGATGCTCAACACTAGGCTTACACTCATTATCAAGCTGGATTTTGTTAGTACAAATACCGAGAGGGATGCCCA
The DNA here is from genome assembly GCA_035578085.1 of Solanum pinnatisectum. Lineage (NCBI taxonomy): Eukaryota > Viridiplantae > Streptophyta > Magnoliopsida > Solanales > Solanaceae > Solanum > Solanum pinnatisectum. The sequence continues at coordinate 20,296,506 of CM069076.1, forward strand.
CTATATCAGCGATGGTCCATCCTATAGCTTTTATATGTTTTTGCAACACTTCAAAGAGCAATTTTACCTGCCATTCAAGCAAGTCAGCTGCAATGATTACCGATAAAGTGTTATTCGCCCCCAAGAAAGCATATCTGAGATGAGAGGGAAGTGCTTTCAATTACAGATTAGGTGGTTCTTCTATTAATGGCATTGCGGGAGGACTTCCTCTCTTTTTTAGGTCAATATCCAACTTGACTGGAGTCTTTGAATACCCTCCTAAACCTGTCAAAGCATCTACTACGTCCTCATAGCCCTAAATTTTGGATTCATCATAAGTAGCAAGTACGGCTTCAAGGGGTTCATTCATGCACATCAAGTGGCTTACACTAGCTACCACCTGATTGATGATATCATCAGTAGACACCACATGAATGTCACTTGGGTGTTTCATGGATTTGCAAATATTGAAAGTTACCTCATCTTCATTCACCTGAAACCTCAATTCTCCACTTTCAACATCCACTAATGCTCTCCCAGTTGCTAAGATTGACCTTCCCAAAATAATGGAAATTTTAGCATCTATCTCACAATATAAAATAACAAAATCAGCCAAAAAAATAAACTGATCGACCTTTACCAATATGTCATAAATTATCGCCATGAGATGCTTGATTGAACGGTCTGCATCAATAGTCTCATTGTGGTTGCTTTTGGTTCACCTAATCCAAGTTGTTTGTATATCGCATAGGGCATTAAGTTGATGCTTGCTCCTAGATCACATAAAGCTTTAGCGAATTGGAGCATGCCTATGGTGCAGGGAATGGTGAATGCCACAGGATCTTCCCTTTTTTTGATTAGCTCATGTCATAATTGCACTTCAATTATGGGAAACTTCAATTTTCTCAAAATCTAAACTCCTCTTCTTTGTGACCAACTCTTTCATGAACTTGGCGTATCCCGGCATTTCCAACAATGCTTCCACAAGGGGGAGGTTGATTGATAGTGTCTTGAACACTGACAAGAACTTCTTGAAGTTCTCATCTTCATTTTTCTTCTTTAAACATTGGGGAAATGGTGGAGGTATTTTGGGTAAAGGTTGCATGACTTTGGAATTGGAATGTTTTGTTCCACTTTCTTTTGTGGTTCTTTGACAAGGTTTTGATGACTAAGCAATGCTTGTTCCTCCATGCCTTCACCTTCTTTATGCTTTTGAGCATCTTCATTTTCCATCACATTATGTATTGCTACCTTTCCGCTTCAAGTAACCACAGCCAGCCCTCTATTGTCATCTTCTATAGTTATCTTTGGTTTCAACTGAGCTGATAATAAACTCAGTTGGCCTTCAAGTGTCTTGATGGCATTGGCATGAGAGTTCACTTTACTATTCAATGATGAAAAGTCATCTTTCATCCCTTTCAACATACCATCCGAACCTTCAACTTTGTCAAGTATGCGTGACAACAAGTCATTCACTCGGGGACTGGTCGAATTATCTTTTGATTTTGGGCTTTCAATTGAGTGAGTATGGTTTTCCTCGTAATCAACTTCCCTTCTCCAAAAATCATTTTGCTCGACCCAATTTTAAGAGTATCTTCTTTGTTCTTCTCCCTTATGATAGTTCCAACCTTGATTTCTGCCTCGTTGTAGAGAGCGTGGGTGGAAACCCTCCTCATATCGCTTGGAGTTCCAACCTTGATTCTCCCCCATCCTTGAGTAACCGGAAGAAGAACCCTCCTCAACTTTAAACACTCCACATGTCTCCTTCATGTGTTATTGCAGGGATTCAATTTGGGTCAACATCTTCTTGATGTTTTCATCCCTCTCTTTCTCTTTATCAAGTTGCTTTTGCGTTAATCTAAAATGAAATGGAGAAACTTGATCCTCTTTGGTGTACCACGCTTGGTTTATTCTAGTCATGTCATCCAGAAGAAATGAAGCTACCTCAAATGATTGTAACATTATTCCTCCTCGTACCAATTGATCTGCCACTCCTTTATTAACTGAATCGAGACACCGATAGAAATATTGAAGTAACAAATCGTGTGGTAGCCTATGAGTTGGGCATTTAAGTAGGAACTTCTTGAATCTCACCCACGTTTCATGGATGGGTTCCCCCTTCGGTTGCTTGAAACTTTGAATTTCATCTCTAAGTTTCATCATCCTTGATGGAGGAAAGAATCTTGTGTTAAATGCTATAACCAGCTCCTCCCATGATGTGATGGAATTGTTTGGTAACTCAGCTAACCACTTATTAGCTTTTCCCGTTAAGTACAGTGGAAATAACCGCAGTCGAATTGACTCTTGAGACACATTTTTGAATGAAAAAGAGCTGCAAACCTCTGTAAAGTTTCTCACATGCTCATGCGGGTCTTCGTGATCTAGCCCACCATATACTCCCCTCATTTGGAGAAGATATAGAGTTGTGCTAGTGCCTTCAAACATTGCATTCTCATCAGTTTGTGGGATGGAAATTACACCCATTCCACCCGATTGAGCTAGGTTGTAGACGCTATTGATGTCGTCTATAAAATCTCGATGACATGCTTGGCTGCCATTCATCTCTTCCTCACTCATGTTCACTTCTATGTATTCTAACCAACACTTACACAAAGCAAACCAAACTAATTCAACTATAGCCAATGAATTCGAGTGTTAAATCTTCAATAAAAGAATTCTAAGTTATGCTACTCCCTGGCAGCGGCACCATTTTGATTAACGTATCAAGGCATTTCATCCAATACTAAATGCCAATGATCGTTCATCAGTATAATAACCCAACTACGTGAGTTGGGGTTGATCTCATAGGGAGTAGTACTTTCTTCAAATTCAATAATAAAAGTACAATGACAACCTCTTCAAGCAAACAATTCTTGCACAATTAACATTCAAATCTCAAATTTCAGGTTTTACCTATCAATTCCAAATTTACACTTGAACACAAACAATAAAAAATTAGAGTAAATCTTGGGGAATTCATTAGCCAATTATTGAATCTCAACAAAGTAGATACACGTTACCGCTCATAATGGGATAATTTGTTGTGGGTAGGTCGAACCATATATAAAGTAACTTCCTCTCGAACAATTACCTTTTCTATGTTGAATTCTCTCGAACTTCAACACCAATCGAAAAAATCCCAACTCTTTAACCTCATTAAATTCACTCTTTCGAGTTGAATACAAAGGATGGATCACTTGTTTCACTCTCACGAGCTGAAACTAAGGAAACCCACTACTAAGGATGCTAAGATTATCACCTTGGTTCCACACCTCTCTCTCGAGCAAGTGCACAACACTCAAATTTGACATACGAAGTGGCGCAATTCAACCTTGAAACATAGCAACAACTTCGACCCACTTCAAATTAATGCCATTCTTTGCAAATAACAAACACCCACTAAGTAAATTCAACAATTGTCTTCATGATCAAAACCCCAAGTAAAGGGATTTAGCCACTCATCTCAAAAGTGAAAGAATCAAAATCAATTATCACTCCCATAGTTGGATATAAAATGAGAATTATAGATGAAAATCAATTGATTATATCCTTTATTACAAAATATGTCTCAAAATCTTACTAAAATCACTCACTAAACCCTTTGGCAGTATTTTCTCTCTAAGTAATTCCTTCGTTATTTTCTGAATGAATTTCTCTCTCTAGACAAAACTAATTTAAACACGTATGAAGTGTCATTGCTTATGACTACTCGGTGAAGTAAGTTGGGTGTCAAAGACAAATCGGTGAATCGCAGATTGTTCTTTAGCTCGCCTTCACTTTTTTGCTTTTTCTTGGTTTGGCTACTAGAACTTTAGGTGATCCATATTGGGATCGTCGAATGAGTCCGCAATTCATCCTTTATCCTTCCATATCACCCATCAGCACTTGTTTGAATCTTTTTTAGTACTTTTGGCGACCTAGTTGTGCTTCGCCGACTAGATCGGTGATACGCCGAATATAGTTGTTGCCCGCCAAATTCTCCCTCATTTTAGCTCTGGCATTCTGTAACATTAGGCGGTATCTTGGCGATTTGGTGATTCGCCGAATGACATTGGCGATTGGCAATTGGCGATTGGCTATTCGCTAAATGTCATCATTGATCATCAGGTCTTCATTTCTTTATTCCTTTAGCTTGCTTTGTTCCTTTATGCCTAATTGTGTCCATGCTTTGTCTCTAACTCCAAATAACTGAAACTCAAGGATTTTCATTAGTTATTGAGATAAAATATGCATTTAAGGACACTAAATCTATCAAAATAAAGCCTTAAAAGAGTCCAAATCGTGGACTCTTCAATGGGCATAGCAAGTTTGATGATCCATGTGCAATGGGTTAAGGAAGATAAGTTGAGATATAGAGAGGAGTTTGGAACAAGAAAGATAAGACATTTGGGAATGAGTTCGGGCAGCAGAAGAGTAATGCTAACCGGTTATCTTTCCAACAAAAGGAAAATGGACCTAATCCATCATCAGCTAGTGCACCTGCACCAAGGAACAGAGGTGAGTTAAATAATCAGAATTCACAAAATTTCAGAGCTAGACCTACACAGTCTTAAGGTAGTGTTGCACAAGGAGCTAATGTGACTCCTGCATGATCTAAGTGTTAAGGGACCACTCAGGGGTGTGTCGTGATGGCTCCACTGGTTGCTTAAAGTGTGGTCAGAACGGTCACTATCTGAAAGAGTGCCCAAAGAACAGACAAGGTAATGGTAATGGGGGTAATAGTGCTCAATCTTCTCAAGTTGCTTCACCAGACAGAGCTGCACCTAGAGGAGCTACTTTAGGGGCAGGTGGAGGATCAAACCATTTGTATGCTATTACTAGTCGCCAAGAGCGAGAAAATTTGCTAGATGTTGTCACTGGTATGATCAATGTCTTTAATTTTGATATTTATGCTCTGCTAGACCAAGGAGCGAGTCTATCTTTGTGAATCAATATGTTGCAGTGAATTTTGATGTTCATATTGAGAAACTTCTTAAGCCCTTCGGTGTTTCTACATCTATTGGTGAGTCTATTCTAGTTGAAAGAGTCTATCGTGATATTTCTGTCAATCATCAGAATACCATAGCTGACTTAGTTAAGTTAGATATGGTAGATTTTGATGTCATTCTAGGTATGGACTGGCTTTATGCCTATTATACCTCAATTGATTGTAGAACTCAAGTTGTTAAATTCCATTTTCCTAATGAGCCAGTTATTGAGTGGCGGAGTAGTTCAGCAATGCCTAAGGGTCATTTTATTTTGTACCTTTAAGGCGAGAAAGCTAGTTTCCAAGGGTTGTGTTTATCACTTAGTCTGAGTTAATGACTCTAGTGTTGAGACATCTCATATTCAGTCAATTTCAGTTTTTAGCAAGTTTCCAAAGGTCTTTCCAGATGATCTTCCCAAAATCCGTCCTGAGAGATAAATAGACTTCGGTATAAATACTATTCTTGATACTCGTCCTATCTCTATTCCACCATACAGAATGGCACCAGTAGAGTTGAAAGAGTTAAATGAGCAATTGAAAGATCTCCTAGAGAAAGGTTTAATTCGACCAAGTGTCTTGCCTTGGAGCGCTCCTGTCTTATTTGTGAGGAAGAATGATGGTTCTCTTAGAATGTGTATAGATTACCATATGTTGAACAAGGTTACAATCAAGAATAAGTATCTTCTTTCAAGAATTGATGATCTTTTCGATCAACTTCAACGTGCCACTTGTTTTTCTAAGATAGACCTCAGATCTGGGTATCATCAGTTGAGAGTAAGAGACAGTGATATCACTATGATAGCTTTCATAAGGAGTTATATGCTAAGTTTTCAAAGTGTGAATTTTGGCTTGAGTTTGTGGCATTCTTGGGCCATATTTTCTCCGGTGATGGAATTCGAGTTAACACTCAAAAGATAGATGCAGTGTCGAACTAGCTTAGACCCACGTCTCCAGTTGACATTAGGAGTTTCTTCGGATTGGCTGGCTATTATAGAAGGTTGAGGGATTCTCATCTATTTCATCTCCTTTGACAAAGTTGACTCAGAAAATAGTTAAGTTTCAATGGTCTAAAGCATGTGAGAAAAGCTTTCAGGAATTGAAAAAGCAGTTGACTACTACCCCCAATATTGACTTTACCAGATGGTACGCAAGGTTTAATGGTATATTGTGATGTGTCCAGAGCCGGTTTGGGTTGTTTGTTAATGCAGAATGGCAAGGTTATAGCTTATGCCTCCAGACAACTTAAGATTTCAGAGAGGAATTACCCAACCCATGATCTAGAGTTGGCTATTGTAGTATTCGCTTTGAAAATATGGCGTCACTATCTTTATGGTTTCCATGTAGATGTGTTCAATGATCATAAGAGTCTTCAGTATGAGTTTAGTTAGAAAGAGCTTAATCTCAAAAAAAGAAGGTGGTTAGAGTTACTAAAGGATTATGACATGAGTATTCTCTATTACCCAGGTAAGGTTAATGTTGTTGTTGATTCCTTGAGCAAATTTTCTATGGGTAGTACCGCCCATTTTAAGGAAGACAAGAAAGAGATAGCTAAAGATGTGCATAGACTTGCTCGGCTAGGAATTCTATTAAGGGATTCGGAAGAAGAAAGAATAGTGGTGATGCATGGGGCTGAATCATCATTAGTATCTTAAGTGAAAGAGAAACAAGACCAAGATCCTATTTTTCTTGAATTAAAGGAAAATGTTCATAAGCAAAAAGTGATGACTTTTGAACAAAGGGGAGATGGTGTATTGAGATGTCAAGGTAGATTGTGTGTGCCAAGGGTGGATGAACTTCAAGAGTGGATCACGGAGGAAGCTCGTAGCTCTAGATATTCCATCCATCCAGGTTCCACAATAATGTATCATGACTTGAGAGAAGTCTATTGGATAAGTAGTATGAAGAAAGGCATTGCAGAGTTTGTTGCTAAGTGTCCAAATTGCCAACATGTTAGGGTAGAGCACCATAGGCCCGGTGGTATGGCTCAGAATATAGAGATTCCGAAATGGAAGTGGGAGATTATCAATATGGACTTTATAACATGTTTGTCGTGGTCTCACAGGAAACGTGATTTCATTTGGGTGATTATAGATCGAATGACTAAATCAGCCCACTTTTTGTCGGTAAAGACTATCCATTCATCAGAGAATTATGTCAGGTTATATCTTCAAGAGGTAGTTAGACTTCATGGAGTTCCAGTGTCTCTTATTTCAGATAGAGGTCTACAATTTACTGCACAATTTTGGAAGTCATTCTGGAAAGGTTTAGGTTCCAAAGTGAATTTGAGTGGTGCTTTTCGTCCTAAGACTGATGGTCAAGGAGAGCGCATAATTCAGACTTTAGAAGATATATTGAGTGCTTGTGTGATTTATTTTAAGGGTAATTGGGATGATCACCTACCTTTAACAGAGTTTGCTCTGTATGAGGCTCTTTATTAGAGAAGATGCAGATCTCCTATTAGATGGTTTGAGGTTGGTGAATCAGGGTTGATAAGACCATAGTTAGTTCATCAAGCTATGGAGAAAGTGAAGGTTATTCAAGAGAGATTGAAACAATGTAGAGTCGTCAGAAATCCTACACAGATGTTAGGAGAAGAGACTTCAAGTTTAAAGTAGATGATTAGGTTTATTTGAAGGGTTCACCCATAAAGGGTGTTATGAGATTTGGTAAGAAGGGGAAGCTTAGTCCCCGATATATTGGTCCTTACAGGATATCCAAGAGGATTGGTAATGTAGCTTATGAGTTGGAGCTACCGCAAGAGTTAGCAGCAGTTCATCTAGTGTTTCACATTTTCATGTTGAAGAAGTATATGGGCGATTCACTTATCATACCTACTGAAGATATTGGTATTAAGGATAGCTTATCTTATGAGGAGATTCCCATTAAGATTATAGACCGTCAGATTTGCAAGTTGAGAACCAACAAGGTAGCATCAGTCATGGTTCTATGGCGGAACATGTCACGCCCCGAGCCTACAACCTGAGCGGGACTGGCACTCGAAAACCATTGTTGTCCCTAAGCAAACCCTTGACCTGGCTTACTTACTCAGTGTAAGAAATAATCTCAAATAAGAAACTTATGAATTAAAACTTAACATGTCTTTAAGGAAACACTCAAACTATCCAAAATGGCTACTCAAGTATCATAGCAAAACATCTAAAATACAAGACTAAAGGACTATAACTAATCATCTATGAAGCCTCCAAAACAAAGAGGGATGTCGTGACAAGACCCCGATCATCCTAACAACTAAACTACTAAATCAAAACAAGATAATAAGGGATCCTTCAGAAAGCAAAGAGGCTCACCAACTAACTCTGAGTGCTTAACTGGATCAAGAAGGTGTTGGATGGTGATCCTGGTAACCTGTGTCTGCATCATAAAATGATGCAGGCCAAATGGCATCAATACATTGAATGTACGAGTATACGAGGGGAATACTAAAACATGACGTAAGCTTGAAAGGAATATGAAAAGAGCACTTACCTTGGCTTTTCTCAACTCATGAATAACTTAACTCAAATACAAAGTACATAAAAATAATAGTACAGTTTATACGAAGCATTTAAAATGATAGGTGACAACTCAATGTATTAAAGAAAATGCAATAACAACTCAATTACTTATAAAGTAATATAATACTGTGGGAGTTTCTTTAATCAAAAACCACCACTATGAGCCTAAGTAGTGATATAGCGTCTTGCCCACGCTGCCAGAACTGTCTTATACTTTGTTGTCATATAGAATGCCTTAACTAAGTGGATCCACTAGTCTATGCTAAAAAGCACTAAGGAATCATCTAAAAAGTATGATCTTTTCTACCTATGATTCCTATATGGTTTATGGAGACTTGAGTTATTGTGAACTCACGTCCCCATATCGGTGCTCAATACTACTCCCAAAATATACTCAGCTCATATGTTTTTAAAACAAAACTCTTTCTTTGGTTTGAGATAATTACTCAAAACTTATCTTAAAAGCACTCTAGGAAATTGGTGTTTCCTTTCTTGCTCAAATGTAAAACATTTAAACTTTTGGGAATACTTAGTTCCCGTACAATCTTTGAAGAAATGAACTTTACTCTTACTCTTTAGTCAACTCAAAACATAAGTCGTAAAACAATGTTAAAACGTTTGTAAGAAACTTTTGGAAAACTCTATGAACTTTTCTTGACTTAAAACTTAACTTCTTGACTTGATTCTTAACTTTCCTTGAATTGAATTATGAATTCAAGGTTCATGATCTAATGTTTATGGATGATGTCATGAAGTTTATAAGTACCTTAGAGTGTTGGAATCAACTAGGAAATATAGGTATGTTGTTAGGGAACTAGTACGGAAAGAAGGGGGAAAAGTGGATGAATTAGTGTCCCTAGCGCTCTGAGAGGTGTGAGGCGCCAGAGGCAAAATTTTAGAGGCTAGGGTAGGCCGTTCTGGCTAATGTGGCCCACCCTTAGCCTACTAAGAGTAATCTCATTCGAGGAAGAATGTTCCCAAAGGGGAGATATTGTAACACCCCACTATTTGAAAGAGCTAGAATTGGAAAGAACAATTTTTGGAAATACTAAATAATCTGAAATTTGGGAAATTATGTTAAGTATCAGTTTTGGGTCAACTTCAAACGACCATAACTCCTAATACAGGATGGGTTAGGTGGGCTACAAGATATCAAATGAAAGGTCTTTGAATTATCTTTCCAACGCCACTGAGTTTGCTAATTTTTGAGCTTATATGCGGGAGATATGCCCGTTTGAAGTCGGTATGTCCAGTTAAGGAAAGTCACCCAAATTTAAGAAGGGTATTTTGGTCTTTTCCCAACCCAATTATAAAATTCATTTTTAGTAATTAATTAGGGGTCTAAACTGAATTGGTTCAGTTTACACAATTACAAATTTCGCTAGGGCTTTGAGAGAAGAGAAAAGGAGGAGAAAAGTCAAGGTGTTCTTGGAGATTTCTTGCGGAATCAAAGTAGTTTTGCTAAGGTTTGATCCCTAAAGAGGTATGTGAGACTTTCATAGTGTTGGGTTTATTCACCCAAGCGACAATCATGTATATTTCAGGAAAATTCAATCTAGAAAGTTTGATGAACTTGAATTGTGTTCTTGAAATTGACTTTCATTCTTGAGTTAGGATGGGATTGTTGAGTTCTTGAGGAAATCATGTCGATTTTAGAGTCGTTTATGAGTAGATTCTTGTGTACATGTGTTGTGTATCTAAATCTAAGGATAAATTAAGAAAAGGAATCTAATCTAGGAGAATCGGGGTTAGAAATAGAGGAAGAAAAAAGTAAGACAAAAAATGAGTACAAGGTCCGCATCCCGGACATGTTCCTTCAGATTGAACTTTTCCTCTCCGCATCGTGGAGAGATCACGGACCCCACTATCTCAAAATTTATTTCACAACCAAATAATGCATCTGTGCGTCGCGAACTTGCTCCCAAACAATATTGTTTTTACCATTTCTCATGATTAACTATCTAAAAACACTCTTAATCATCACAATATCCTTCCTATCACAAATCATAACCTTTAATTCATAATTAAAATTCAATGTAGAGATAAGAGTCAAGTCTTGAGAGTTTTTCGAGTCATTTCAGAAGTCTTTTACAATTGTTTTAGAACTTGGTTTAAGATTTTAGCATTGAGCTTAGTAAGAGTAAGAGTGATGTTCTTTTTCTTCAAAAGCTTATACGAGAACTAAGTATTCCCAAAGAGTAAATGTTTTCACATTTAAACAAAAGATGAAACACTGATTTCCAAGAAAGCCTTTGAGCTAGTTTTTGAGTAATAATCTCAAACCACAGAAATAATTATGTTTCTAAACATATGAGCTAGTTAAATTTTGGGAGTAGTATTGAGCACTGATTTGGGGACGAGCTTGAGTTTAGATAATTCAAAGTCTCCATAAATCATGTAGCCAACATGGGTAGAAAAGGGTCATACATTTTAGATGATTCCTTAATGCTTTTAGCGTAGACTAGTGGATCCACTTAGTACTTAGGTTTCATACCCCCGGCAAGGTATAGGATGGCCCTAGTAGTGTAAGGCAAGACGTTGTATCATCACATAGCTCATAGTGATGGTTGTCGATTAGAGAAACTCTCATAGAGATATTTTGTATTCTTATATACACAGAGTTACTTGTATTTTCATATACAAACTGAGTTATTGTGTGTTTTCTTAATACATTGATTTGTTATCTTCATGTTTTAAAGCTTTTCTTTACACTGCCTCTTTATTACTACTTTATATTAAAAAGAGTTGAGTTGAGATGAGGTAAGTTTCTTTAGTTCCTTTACAAGCATATGTCTTGTTTTAGAATTCCATTCGCATGCTCGTACATTCAATATACTGACGCCATTTGGTGTACATCATTTTATGATGTAGTTACAGGTAACCAAGATCAGTATCCAGTGCTTCATTGATCCAGTTGAGCATTTTAGAGTCATTTTGTGAGCCTCCTTGCTTTCGGAAGATTCCCTTTTTGTTGCTTTATTATTCTAGTTTATTAGGATGTCGTGGGTCTTGTCCCAACGTCCATCTAAGTTATTACAGGCTTTATAGGTAGTTAGCTATTGTTAGTTCATTAGTCTTGATATTTCAGTTGTTTTGATTATAACGCTTGAGTTGCCTTCTTGGTTAGTTGAAAGTTTTATTTTATAAAATTCTAGTTTATTTCATGAACTTATCTTTGTTAAGTAAACTATTCCACTGAGTAGTAAGACAGTCCAAGGGTTTGCTTGGGGCCAGCAATGGTTCTCAAGTGTCAATCCTGTCTAGGGTGTAGGCTCGGGGCGTGACACAAGGCCCTCTGAGCGTGATCTTTAATATTGATGAACTTGATCTTTACTTGTACTAATAAGAGCTTTTGAGCTTTTTGTTGAAAATGGTAGTAGTGAAATTCAGTTGTTCATGAACTTAAATGCTTGGGTGTTTGTATTCTTGAACTTGCAACTTGTAGAGAAATATGTTTTGCTTGATCCACGAGTTCTCTATGGCTTCTCATTGAATTCTAGTGTGACTTATGAGTTATGAGCACACTATTTGAAGTTGTATAATAGAGGAGTTACAATGAAAACAGACTTCCCTTCACCCCATCAGATTTAACTGACATGACATATTGGGTTTTAACTAAGTTGGCTCTTCAGTTGTAGCCCAAATCGATGGAGTACTCTAATGAAATTGAAATTTATTTAAATCCATATTTGTTGGACTTAAATAATTAATCTAACCATATTAATTCATAATCTATTTGGATTGATATATATTTATTTAATATAATTTAAATTATTTTATAAACTTATATTCAATAATTTTTAAATGATTACAATGTATTTACAAAATAATATACTAATTATGTAAGTATTAAATGTCTATAAGTTGTATTTAAATACTTGCATGAATCTCATATTTGGTACTGATTGGCAAATGGCAAGGTTTTTCAAGCACTTGAGTTCTAAACTAAAATGGTGATTGTGAACTAATTTTTATCCCTTTTTTGAAATGGTTTTCACCAATGAATTTCAAATGCCTTGGGTAATGTTTTCAAGTAAAAATTTTCAAATTCAAACCTCATTTCTAGAATTGGGTTTTTGAGTTGTTTGACCCATTTTTCAAAGGTATGAATTGAGAGTTGTTATTTCCAGAGTCTTATTGTGATTACTTTATAGAAATTATATAGTGGGGTATTCGATAGCATTCAAAAGGGGATGACTCAAGTATTGGTTTGATTAATTGATTGCATTAAGGCAAGTGATCTCTTAAACTTTGTAATCTAGTAGAATTCGTGTATTCCCTTCATTCTGTGTGTTGGAGAGTAATGAGATTTAGGTGAAGGGTTCATTTTTTCACTTGATTAATCTTGATGAATAGAAATGAGGTTAATGAAAAGACAACGTGTTAATCATAAATGCTTTGTGAATTGCCTTGTTGTGGCCCCTATATGATTGATTGATGAAATGCCTTGATGACATGAATATGGACTTGAATTGGTTGAATTGTTGTCTCTTCCTTATAATGTAAAATTTCTTATGTGCATTGATTGTTGTACACCATGATGAGATATATGATATAAAGTTGAAGGCTAATGGTTCTAGCTAGTGAAATGATATAAAGTTAAAGGAAAATGGTTATGACGAGTGAAATGATATAAAGCCGAAGGGAAATGGTTTGAGCTAGTGAATGATATAAAGCCAAAGGGAAATGGTTTCGGCTAGTGAAATGATATAAACCCAAGGAAAAATGGTTCTGAACTCAATGAATACTTAGGAATAGGGTTCATGCTAGAAAAAAAAAAGACATGAACAATCAACTCAATAATCTCAACACACAATATACGACAATTCAATAATTAGGGATAGAAATTCAAAAATCAGGAACTCAGAAGTCAACATTAACTCATCTCAAAAATACTCAAATCTACGAATAGAACCCTATATTTACTCTTTTTCTTTTCTCAAACTAATACTCTCTTTCATTTGTAAAAATGAAATATTTATGAATCATATAGTTCCCTTAGCCTTAACTAAAAAATTAGACTTCTTGTGGAATATAAACATGCACAAAAACTCAAGGATCTCAATGTATAATAATATATATAACAACTCATGATCTAGTATTTAAAACTCAAAATCAATAACATAACTCATATAAAAATTCTCGTACCTAAGGTATAACCCTAGATTAAACTTTTACTGACAGAGTTGAGATGTGGGGCGTGAGGACGAACACAGTCCATCACTTTGAATAGCCTAACATACTTGATTATGAAGCCACTAACTTAAAATTTTGTGGAGACTTGATTTTATCTTGATCTTGAGAAAGAACATTAGCTTTTTGGAGGAAACCTTTGATCTTGGAATCTTGGTGCTTGCATTTGATAAATGGAACTCTTTTATGAAGTTCTTAGCATGGAAGAACATGGGAAAATTGTCATGCCCCAAGGCTACACCCTAGACATGGCCAACACTCAGAACTATTTTTGGTCTCCATGAGAACCCTTCGTCTTGCTGACTACTTAGCGGAAGACTTAACTCAAGAAATAATGAGCTTTAAATGCAGAGTTTAACTCATTTATCTCAAATAAAATCAACTAAAATGTCTTAAAGTACTCAATATTATCGATATAATAGTTTGCAAAACATGTCAAAATAAAAGGGGAATACTGGGAGACTCCTCAACTCTAACTATCTATGAAGCCTATATTGCTCAACATGGATGTCAGGACAAGTCCCACAACACCCTAAAATGACTAAACTAAAAGGGAAAATGGGAGTCCTCCAGAATGCATGGAGGCTCACAAAAAGATAACTAGAGTGCAAAATGATGTCAACGGAGCACTTGTTGATGATCCTGAACACTTGAATTTGCATCATAGAAAGATGCTGATCAAATGACATCAGTACATTGAATGTACGAATTTCTAATAAAGCTGAATGAATAACCAACTGAACTGATAAGTATTGAATAATACTCACCTCAACTCAACTCAATACAGAACAATAAATAAGAGATGAAATATTTAAAGCTTCATAAATAAAAGATGCCAACTCAAGGATGTATATAAAAAATAATAAATTACTCTTTACTCTTATTTGAGAGATTTTCTAACCAACAACCATCATTATAAGCTATGTGATGATACAATGTCTCATTCATGCTGCTAGAACTGTCCTATACCTTTCTAGGGTATAGAACACCTCAACTAAGTGCATCCAGTAAAGCTATGCTCTAAAAAAATAAGGAAGTCGTCCAAAAAGTACGATCGATTACCCATGTTAGATATATGGTTTATGAGATGAGTTGTCTGAGCTTATCCTAATATTAGTGCTCAATACTACTCTCAATATATATATATATATATATATATATATATATATATATATATATTCATGCTCAAATAGAAATACTAGTTCTTTGTTTTGAGGTAATTACTCAAAAGATCCTCTATAAGAGGAAATATCTCAATTATCTCTCGAAACTCTTTTAATCCTTTATGAAAATCAAAGTTCTCTTTCTCAATGTAAAACTGATACATTTGGGAATCAAATAGTCCCCTCATACTTTACTTAAAATCATTACTTAAACTCTACTCAAAACTTGTCTTTATTTTCTCAAACATCAATTTAAGACAAAAGAGTTCGGTTAAAAGATTCTCAATAAAAACTCAATAATAACTAAATAATAAGATTCATGCTAAAAAATAGACATGAACAATCAACTTAGGATTCTCAACGCAAGATATAGCAATTCAAAATTAGGAATAAAACTCATAACTCAACAACGATACTCATCTCAAGAATTATCAAAACTAAGGATGTAACACTATATTATTCTTTACTGATAGAAAGTAGATCTAGGGCGTGAGGATGAACTTGGTCCATCACTATGATAGCCTTACATACCTAGGAAGAATAAAGTTCTTGGAAAAATTGATGAAATTTGAAGAACAATAGAAGATCCCAAGTTTTGTCTTTTTGAATCCTTGATCTAAGTCTTTGAATTGTTAAAGAACATAAAATAATATTTTAACACTTCTTAGACCCCTTAATTAGGTGATATTAGGTCATGGTTTAGGCTTAGAAGGAGTTGAAAAAGACCAAACTACACCTCTTAAAACCAATGAAAAACCTTTTGTGGGTCCATATACGGTTCGTGGTTTGTTCTATGGACCATAGATCCCATCCGTGGAATTTATATTTAATTTTTGGGTTCAAAGGTCGATTCTACGGGTCCAAACAACGGCCTGTTGTAGTTCTTACAGCCTATACAATATATTTGTAGGAATTGGATCCCAAAATTCTGACTTTTTGAAGTTTTCAATGGTTTGACAGTAGAGGTCATCATTCAACCTATGACACGTAGGTTGGATTCGTTGTTCAGAGACTTTGAAAGTCTAATATGGTAGTCTCTGGTAAAATGGTCCTAATCTCTTACTTAGAACTTGAAATAAGGCAAACTTTGTGGTGTTGGAAAGAGGACTCAAATACCTTCAATTTAATAGGTCATTGCCTACCTAATTCATTTTGTGTTGGGAGATATGATCATTTTAAGTTGACCTAAGTAGAACCTTAGCTTCCCTTAGCTACCGGGGAAAGAAATGCCCCAAGAATGCATTCTCAAACACACCCCAGCCTAGAAGTGGTGCCCCATCTGTCTTGTTCTTCTTCCATTGATCATACCATATCCTAGCAACATCTTTGAGTTGATAAGATGCCAACTCCACATGCCCTGTGTCATCAACACGCATGACCTTAAACACTTTATGAAGTTCTTCCACAAAGTTCTCCAGACCCTCAGTGACCTTCGACCCTTTGAACTTTGGGGGATTCATCCTAAAAAAAATCATGGATTCTAGATGTATCAGTCACATCCTAGCAACTTACTCCTTATTAAAAATAGCCTAATTTTCCATAACCTAAGTCAACATCTGAATAGCACTCCTGAACTCAGCATTGGTGGCATCACCCTGGGGGTTGCACTTCTGGTGTAGTGGGAGCTTCTTGACCTTGAGGATTAGCATTCCTCTTAGTGGGATGTTGAAAAACACTTCTTGTAGGCATGATCTGAAAATACAAGCGTAAGCACAAGTTAGAAGAAATTTTTATAGAGTTGAACTCTATCGCATGGACATGTGTTAGAAGAAGGGGAAAGTTCCTAAATGTCAAAGTTTCCTCATTATAGATGTGGTACGCTTCACACTGATGAGAAGGACTCTACTACAAATGGCTTCATAGACATCCTATGACTCTTGAACTTCGTACTCTGATACCAAGTTTGTCATGCTACAAGTGTACGCCCTGGAAAAGGCCAGTACTCGAGGACCATTTGTGGTTCCCAAGTGAACCCTTGGCATTGTTGATTACTTAGTGGAAAACTTAACTCAAGAAATAAGGAGCTTTAAATGCAGAATTTAACTCATCTATCGCAAATAAACTCAATTGAAATGTCTTAAAGTACACAATATTATAAATATAATAGTTTTAAAAACATCTCAAAATAAAAGGGAAATTGTAACATCTCGCAAATTGAAATAACTAGGAAGAAGTTATATAAATGGAAATAGCCAATTTTGGAAAGAATATAAAAATCTGAAAATTTGTTAAGTATGTTATGTTGAGTTTTGGGGTCAACTTCAAATGACCATAACTCCTAGATCATGATGAGTTAGGTATGTTTCCAGATATCATAGGAAAGATCTTAGAATAATCTTTCCAACACCGTTGAGTTTGCGCGATTCCAAGTTCGTATGAGTGAGATATTCCCATTTGAAGTTGGGATGTTCAAATAAGGAAAGTCTAATCCGAATTTTGAAGGGTAGTTTAATCTTTTCCTTACCCAATTAATTAAATCCATTTTTAGTAAATTATTTGGGGTCTAAACTAAGTTAGTTCAGTTTATGCAATGAAGAAATACACTAGAAAGGAGAAGCGAAACTCAAGATTCGTCAAGTTCTTGCGATTTTCGCTGTGGAATTCGCCAAGGATTTGATCCTACAAGGTATGTGAGACTTTCATAGCATTGGCTTCATTCACCCACGTGCCAACAATGTTAAGTTCAGCGAAATTTGTTCTAAAAAGGTTGAAAGTTTGATGTTCTTGATATGTATATCTAGAATTTGTTTTTGTTCTTGAATTAGGCTGAATTGAGAAGTTTTTGAGATCTTTACGTTGAGTTTTAGAGTTGTTTTGAGTTAGGTTATTGGGTACATATGCTCGGTAGCTAAATCTAAAAAGAATTTGAGAGAAATAGTCGAGTTTAGGCAAATTGGGGTTGGAAAACGAAGAAGGAAAAAGTTGAGCAGGTTTTGACATGTAAGTCTGCGACGCGAACTTCCTTCCCCAGTGAACAAAAATCAGCTCCACGTTGTGGTTAGGACACAAACTCCTATGTTTCAAAATTAAATTTTGTGATCAAATATTTAAATGCAACTCCGCGTCGTGGACTTGATTCCAAACAGTGATTTCTTGATATTTTCTCACGATTAACTATCTAAAAACACTCATAAACATCATGAGATCTTTCCTATCACAAATCACAATCTCTGAATCCATAATTCAATTCAAGGAAAGTTAAGATTCAAGTCAAGAGAAGTTAAGAGTCAAGTCAAGAGAAGTTAAGAGCGAAGTCAAGAGAAGTTCATAGAGTCTTCCAAAAGTCTTTTATAAATGTTTTAATTTTGTTTTAAGACTTGAGTTTTGAGTTGAGTAAAGAGTAAAGTTTGAAGTTCATTTATTCAGAAGAGTATATCGGGACTATGTATTCCCAAAGAGTAAAATGTTTTCACGTTTAAAGAAGAAAGGAAACCTTGATTTCCAAAAGAGTCTTTGATCTAGTTTTAAGTTAAAGAGTAATTGTTTTCACATTTGAGCAAGAAAGGGAACATCGATTCCAATAGAGCTTTTAACCTAAGTTTTGATTAATTATCTCAAACCAAAGAAAGAAGTTATGTTTTTAAACATATGAGCTAAGTATTTTGGGAGTAGTATTGAGCACCGATATGGGGACGAGTTTGAGTTCACATAACTCATGTCTCCATAAACCATGTAGCCATCATGGGTAATTAAGGATCATACTTTTTAGATGATTCCTTAAGTGCTTTTTAGCATAGACTAGTGGATCCACTTAGTTAAGCGTTCTATATAACGACAAAGTATATGACAATTCTGGCAGCGTGGGCAAGACGTTATATCACCACTTAGGCTCATAGTGATGGTTGTCAGTTAGAGAAACTCCCATAGAAACTATATTACTTTATTATATAAGTAAAGTTGAGTTTCTTATTGCATTTTCTTTAACGAACTAAGGTGTTTTCCACTGTTTTATAAGTTTTCCATATATCGCATGTGTTTTATTGCTTTATATTGAGTTAAGTTATTCATGAGTTGAGTAAAGCCAAGGTAAGTGTCCCTTTCGGATTCTTTTCAGGCCTAGGTTATGTTAGCATTCCAACTCGCGTACTTGTACATTCAATGGACTGATGCTAGTTGGCCTGCATCATTTTATGATGCAGATACACGTAACTAGGATCATCACCCAGTGCCTCGTTAATCCAATTGACCACTCAGAGTCAATTGGTGAGCCTCCTTGCATTCCAGAGGACCCTTTTATTTTGATTTCAGTATTTCATTGTTAGGATGATCGAGGGTCTTGCCCCGACATCCCTCTTTGTTTTAGAGGCTTCCTAGACAGTCAGACAGATAGTTATAGTTCTTTAGTCTTATTTATTTCAATTGTATACCATTAAGACTTGAGTTGCCATTTTAGCTAAGTTATTATCTTTTATTGCATGAGCTTTATTGCTTATGTTTAAGTCTTCCCATTAGTAAGTAAGCTAGGCCAAGGGTTCGCTTGGGGCCAACAATGGTTCTTGAGTGCCAGCCACGTCAGGGGTATAGGCTCGAGGCGTGACAAACTTGATATGCGAGCACAGAGTTCAAGAATCCTAGGGAGTCTATGAAGCCGTGTCTGTAGAGTCCTAGTTATTGGTGTGAAGCATGCCACATGTATAATTAGGAGGCTACAACACTAGGGAAATTTTATCACTGCTTTCATACTCGTTTCGTGCGTTAGAGTTTGATCTCTAAAAAGTTTCCTTCTAATTCGTGCTTTCGCGTGTTTTTAGATAATCATGCCTCCACGAAGAGCTGTGAGAGGTCTTTCTGCTAGGCGTAATGTTGAGGAGAAAGAGTTACCAAATGCACCTGAAGTGCAACCTCAAGGGGAGGTCACTAGCACTGAGTTTAGAACGGAAATAAGGATGCTAAGTCGAGTTGTTACTAACTAGGTTAGGTAACAAAGAGGAGCTAGATAGGAAGTGACTGATACTTCGAGGATCCGAGAGTTCTTAAGGATGAATCCTATGAGTTTCACGGGTTCTAGCACTATTGAGGATCCAGAGACTTTATTGAGGAACTGAAAAAGGTATTTGATGTTATGCGCATTGCCGATACTGAACCAGTTGAACTAGCTACATTTCAACTGAAGAATGTTGTTAGGACTTGGTTTGACTAGTGGAATGCACAACCTGCGAGTTGGGCTTGTTTTGAAGAGGCCTTCTTAGGGATTTTTCTTCCCCCGAGAACTGAAAGAGGCTAAGGTGTGGGAATTTCTTACCCTTAAGCAAGAGTCATTGAGTGTTTATGAGTATGGGTTGAAGTTCACCCAACTATGTTGTTATGCTCCGGAGATGTTTGCGGATATGAGGTGTAGAATGAGTTTGTTTTTTGCTGGGTTGTCTCGCTAATCAAGCAAGGAGGGAAAGGCAGCGATACTAATTGGGGACATGGATATATCAAGGTTGATGGTATATGTGCAGCAGGTTGAGGAAGAGAAGCTGAGGGATAGGGAGGAATTCAAAAATACGAAATCTAAGACAAGAAATGAGTCCGGGCAGCAGAAAAGTAATGTGGATCGTTCGTCCTTTCAGCAAAAGCAAAAGGGACCTGCTCCATTATCTGCTAGTGCACCTGCACCCAGAAACAAAGTTGAGTACAATAGTCAGAATTCACAACATTTCAGAGCTAGACCTGCACATTCTCAAGGTAGTATTGCACAAGGAGGTAAATGGGCTTCTGCATATGCTAAGTGCAGTAAAACCCACCCAGGTAGATGTTGCGATGGTTCCACAGGTTGTTTCAAGTGTGGACAAGAGGTTCACTTCATGAAAGAGTGCCTTAAGAATCAGCAAGGTAATGGGAATCAGGGCAATAGGGCCCATCTTCATCAGTCATTGTATGAGACAAAGATGCACGTAGAGGAGCTATACCTAGTACCCGCGGAGGAACAAACTGTCTTTATACGATCAATAGTTGGTAAGAGCAAGAGAACTCTCCAGAAGTTGTCGCTGGTATGATTAAAGTCTTTACTCTTGATGTTTATGCTTTGCTAGACCCAGGAGCAAGTTTATCATTTGTGACTCCTTATGTTGCAAATAGTTTTGATGTTCTTCCTGAGAAACTCTGTGAACCCTTTTGTGTTTCTACACCTGTTGGTGAGTCTAATATAGCTGAGCGAGTATATCGTGATTGTGTCATTTTCGGTCAATCTCAAGGACACCATGGCTGATTTAGTCGAATTAGACATGGTAGATTTTGATGTCATTCTTGGTATGGACTGGCTTCATGCCTGTTATGCCTCAGTTGATTGTAGAACTCAAGTTATCAAGTTTCAGTTTCCAAATGAGCCAGTCTTAGAGTGGAAAAGTAAATCAGCAGTGCCTAAGGGTCATTTCATTTCGTACCTTAAGGCAAGAAAGTTAGTTTCCAAGGGGTATGTCTATCACCTACTTTGAGATAATGACTTTAGTGTTGAGATACCTCATATTCAGTCAGTTTTAGTAGTAAGAGAGTTTCCAGAAGTCTTTCCTGATGATCTTCCCAAAGTCCTCCTAAGAGAGAAATAGACTTCGGTATAGACATTCTTTCAAATACTCGTCCTATATCTATTCCGCTATATAAAATGGTATCAGCAGAGTTGAAAGAGCTTAAAGAACAGTTGATAGATCTCCTTGATAAGGGCTTTATTCGACCAAGTGTCTCACTTTGGGGCGCTCTAATCTTATTTGTGAGAAAGAAAGATGGTTCCCTTCGTATGTGTATAGATTACCGTCAGTTTAACAAGGTTACCATTAAGAACAAATATCCTCTCCCAAGGATTGATGATCTTTTCGATTAGCTTCAGGGCGCTACTTCTTTCTCTAAGATATATCGTAGATTTGGCTACCATCAGTTAAGAGTAAGGGAATGTGATATTCCAAATACAGCTTTCAGAACTCGTTATGGTCATTATGAGTTTCTGGTCATGTCCTTGGTTTGACCAATGCACCTGCGGCATTCATAGATCTTATGACTAGAGTAGTCAAGCCTTATTTAGATATGTTTGTTATCGTATTCATTGATGACATACTAATCTATTCGAGGAATAAAGAAGATCATGCTAGTCATATCAGAATAGCTCTCCAAACATTGAAAGATAGAGAGTTGTATGCCATGTTCTCTAACTGTGAGTTCTGGCTGGAGTCTATGGCATTCTTAGGCCACATTATGTTTGTAGAGGGTATTAAAATTGATACCCAAAAAATAGAGGCAGTGCAAGTTGGCCTAGACCCACATCTCCTATTGATATTCGGAGTTTCTTGGGTTCGGTTGGATATTATAGAAAGTTCATAAAGGGGTTCTCATCCATTTTGTCTCCTTTGACCAAGTTAACTCAGAAGACAGTGAAGTTTCAATGGTCTGAAGCTTGTGACAAAAGCTTTCAGGAATTGAAAAAGAGGCTAACTACTGCCCCAGTTTTGACCTTACCAGAAGGTACTCAAGGTTTTGTGGTGTATTGTGATAAGTCTATTGTTGATTTGGGTTGCGTATTAATGCATAATGGTAAGGTTATAGCTTATGCCTCCAAACAGTTGAAGGTTCATGAGAAGAACTACCCAACCCATGATCTAGAGTTGGCTGTCGTAGTATTTGCTTTGAAAATATGGTGCTATTATCTTTATGGTGTTCATGTGGATGTGTTCACCGATCACAAGAGCCTTCAGTATGTCTTTACTTAGAAAGAGCTTAATCTAAGATAGAGGCGGTGGTTAGAATTACTCAAGGATTATGACATGAGTATTCTTTATCACTCAGGTAAGTCTAATGTTGTTGTTGATGCCTTGAGCAGGTTGTCTATGGGTAGTACTGCCCATTTTGAGGAAGATAAGGAAGAGCTAGCAAGAGATGTGCATAGACTTGCATGATTGGGAGTTCGATTAATGAATTCCACAGAAGGATGAGTAGTGGTGATGAATGGGGCTGAATCATCATTAGTGTCAGAAGTGAAAGAAAAGCAAGACCAAGATCTTGTTTTGCTTGAATTAAAGGCAAGTGTTCATAAGAAAAAAGTGATGGTTTTTGAACAAGGGGGAGATGGTGTTTTGAGGTATCAAGGTAGATTGTGTGATTGATTTCAAAGGTAATTGGGATGATCACCTACCTCTTGTTGAGTTCGCTTAGAACAATAGTTACCACTCTAACATCCAAATGGCTTCTTATAAAGCTCTTTATGGAAGAAGATGTAGATCTCCTATTAGATGGTTTGAAGTTAGTGAAGCTGGGTTGATAGGACCAGACTTAGTTCATCAAGCTATGGAGAAAGTGAAAGTGATTCAAAAAAGGTTGAAAACAGCTCAGAGTCGTCAGAAATCCTACACTGATGTTAGGAGAAGAGAGGTAGAGTTTGAAGTAGATGATTGGGTTTACATGAAAGTTTCACCCATGAAGGGCATTATGAGATTTGGTAAGAAATAGAAGCTTAGTTCCTGGTATATTGGTCCTTACCGTATATCCAAAAGGGTTGGTAATGTAGCTAATGAGTTGGAGCAACCACAAGAGATAGCAGAGGTTCATCTGGTATTTCGTATTTCCATGTTGAAGAAGTGCATGGGAGTTCCTTCACTTATAATACCAACTGAAGATATTGGTATCAAGGATAGCTTATCTTATGAAGATATTCCGATTCAAATTCTAGATCGCCAAGTTCGCAAGTTGAGGACTAAGGAAGTAGCATCAGTCAAATTTCTTTGGAGGAACCAATTTGTTGAGGAAGCTACTTAGGAAGCTGAGGAAGATATGAAGAAGAGATATCCACATCTCTTTAAAACCAGACAAATTTCAGACCAAGGTACTAATTCTCTTATTAGTACCTTTTAATTTATAAGTTAGCGTGTTGTAATTACATTTCTTGTTGGGTGTTTGAGCTGAATGATTGATATTACACCCTTTGCCTATTAAGAGTAATCTCATTCTAAGACGAATGTTCCCAAAGGGGAGATATGGTAACATCTCGCAAATTGAAATAACTAGGGAGAAGTTAAAGAAATGGAAATAGCCAATTTTGGAAAGAATATAAAAATTTGGAAATTTGTTAAGTATGTTATGTTGAGTTTTTAGTCAACTTCAAACGACCATAACTCCTAGCTCAGGATAGTTAGGTGTATTTCCAGATATCATAGGAAATATCTTAGATTAATCTTTCCAACGCCGCCGTGTTTGCGCGATTCCGAGTTCGTATGAGTGAGATATACCCATTTGAAGTTGGGTTGTTCAAATAAGGAAAGTCTAATACAGATTTTGAAGGGTAGTTTAGACTTTTTCTTACTCAATAAATTAAATCCGTTTTTAGTAAATTATTTGGGGTCTAAACTGAGTTAGTTCAGTTTACGAAATTAAGAAATACGCTAGGGCTTTGAGAGAAGATAAAAGAGGAGAAAGGAGAAGAGAAACTCAAGATTCCTCAAGTTCTTGCGATTTTGGTTGTGGAATTCGCCAAGGATTTGATGCTACAAGGTATGTGAGACTTTCATAGCGTTGGGTTCATTCGCCCACGCGCCAAACATGTTTAGTTCAGCGAAATTCGTTCTAAAAAGGTTGAAAGTTTGATGTTCTTGATATGTATATCTTGAATTTGTTTTCGTTCTTGAATTGGGCTAAATTGAGAAGTTTTTGAGATCTTTACGTTGAATTTTAAAGTTGTTTTGAGTTAGGTTCTTGGATACATATGTTGGGTATCTAAATCTAAAAAGAATTTAGAAAAATATTCGAGTTTAGGCGAATTGGGGCTGGAAAACGATGAAGGAAAAAGTCGAGCAGGTTTTTGCACACAAGTACGCATCACAGACTTGCTCCCCCAGTGAACAAAAATCAGATCTGTGTTGCTGTTAGGATGCGGACTCCTCTGTCTCAAAATTAAATTTTGCGATCAAATATTTAAATGCAACTCTGCGTCGCGGACTTATTTCCAGACAGTGATTTCTTGATCTTTTATCATGATTAACTATCTAAAAATACTCATAAGCATCATGAGATCTTTTCTATCACAAATCACAACCCTTGAATTCATAATTCAATTCAAAGAAAGTTAAGAGTCAAGTCAAGAGAAGTTAAGAGTCAAGCCAAGAGAAGTTAAGAGCCAAGTCAAGTGAAGTTCATAGAGTCTTCCAAAAGTCTTTTATAAATATTTTAATATTGTTTTAAGACTTGAGTTTCGAGTTGAGTAAAGAGTAAAGTTTGAAGTTCATTTCTTCAAAAGAGTATATCGGGACTATGTATTTCTAAAGAGTAAAATATTTTCACATTTAAAGAAGAAAGAAAACCTTGATCTCCAAAAGAGTTTTTGAGCTAGTTTTCAGTTAAAGAGTAAATGTTTTCACATTTGAGCAAGAAAGGGAGCATCGATTCCAAGAGAGATTTTAAGTTGTGTTTAGAGTAATTATCTCAAACCAAAGAAAGAAGTTATGTTTTTAAACATATGAGCTAAGTATTTTAGGAGTAGTGTTGAGCACCGATATGGGGACGAGTTTGAGTTCACATAACTCACATCTCCATAAACCATGTAGCCATCATTGGTAATAAAGGATCATACCTTTTAGATGATTCCTTAAGTTCTTTTTAGCATAGACTAGTGGATCCACTTAGTTAAGTGTTCTATATGACGGCAAAGTATAGGATAGTTCTGACAGCGTGGGCAAGACGTTGTATCACCACTTAGGCTTATTGTGGTGGTTGTCGGTTAGAGAAACTCCCACAAAAACTATATTAGTTTATTATATAAGTAAATTTTAGTTTGTTATTGCATTTTATTTAACGAACTAAGGTGTTTTCCATGGTTTTACAAGTTTACCATATATTTCTTGTGTTATATTGCTTTATATTGAGTTAAGTTATTCATGAGTTGAGTAAAGTCAAGCTAGGTGTTCCTTTCAGATTCTTTTCAAGCCTATGTTATGTTAGCATTCTAACTCGCATACTCGTACATTCAATGTACTGATGCCAGTTGGCCTGCATCATCTTATGATGTAGACACAGGTAACCAGGATCATCACGGAATGCCCATTGATCCAGTTGAGCACTCAGAAATAGTTGGTGAGCCTCCTTGCATTCTAGAGGACCTCTTTTATTTTTCTTTCGGTATTTCATTGTTAGGATGATCGGGGGTCTTGTCCCGACATTCCTCTTTATTTTAGAGGCTCATAGATAGTCAGAGAGATAGTTATAGTTATTTAGTCTTATTCATTTTAGTTGTATACATTTAAGACTTGAGTTGTCATTTTGGCTAAGTTATTATCTTTTAATTTATTGCATGAGCTTTATTTCTTATGCTTAAGTCTTCTGCTGAGTAAGTAAGCCAGGCCAAGGGTTCGCTTGGGGCCAGTAATGGTTCTCGAGGGTCAGCCACATTCGGGGTGTAGGCTCAAGCGTGATAGAAATACTAAGAGACTCCTCAACTCTAACTATCTAGGAAGCCTCTATAGTTCAACATAGATGTCAGTACAAGACCCGCAACAACCTAAAATGAATAAACGAAAAGGAAAAATGGGAGTCCTCCGGAATGCAAGTAGACTCACCAAAAGCTAACTGGAGTGTCAAATGATCTCAACGGAGAGTCTGTTGATGATCATGTATGTGAATCATAGAAAGATGCGGGTCTAATGACATCAGTACATGAATGTATGAGTATGTAACAAAACTGAATGAATAAATAACTGAATTGATAAGGCTGGAAGAATACTCAGCTCAACTCAACTCAATACAAAGCAATAATAAGATATGCAATATTTAAAGCTTTATAAATAAAAGATGCGAACTCAAGGATTTATATAAAAGTACAATAAATTAGTCTTTACTCTTATTTGGGAGATTCTCTAACTAAAAACCATCAGTATGAGCTATGAGGTGATACAACATCTCGCCCACGCTGCCAGAACTGTCGTATACCTTGTCAGGGTATAGAACACCTCAACTAAGAGGATCCACTAAAGTTATGCTCGAAAGAAATAAGGAATCGTCTAAAAAGTATGATCCTTTACCCATGTTGGCTACATGGCTTATGAGGAATGTGAGTTATCTGAACTTATCACCATATCTATGCTTAATACTACTTCCAATAAATATATATACTCATGTTCAAGTACTGATACTTCTCTGTTTTAAGGTAATTTCCTCTTTAAGAGGCAATATCTCAATTATCTCTCAGAAGTATTTTAATTATTTATGAAACTCAAAGTTCTCTTTCTCAATGTAAAAATGATACATTTTGGAATCAAATAGTCCTCTTATACTTAACTCAAAATCATTTTTAAAACTCTACTCAAAACTCATCTTTACTTTCACTAACATCAATTTAAGACAAAAGAGTTTGGTTAAAAGATTCTCCGTAAAAACTCAATAATAACTCAATAATAGGTTTCATGCTGAAAAATAGACAAGAACAATCAACTCAGGATTCTCAACGCAAGATATAGCAACTCAAAATCAGGGATTGAAATGATAACTCAACTACGATACTTATCTCAAGAATTATCAAATCTAAGGATATAACCCTAGATTATTCTTTACTGATAGAAAGTAGATATAGGGCATGAGGATGAACCGGTTCATCACTATGATAACCTTACATACTTGGGAAGAACAAATTTCTTGGAGAAATCGACGAAATTTAAAGAACAATAGAAAATGCTAGCTTTTCTCCTCTTGAATCCTTGCTCTAAGTCTTTGAAGTGTTAAAGAGTGTAAAATAATGTTTGAATACCCTTTTGCACCTTAATTAGGTGAAATAGGGTCGCGGTTTAGGCTTAGAAGGGGTGGGAAAAGACCAAACTACCCCTCTTAAAAATCAACGAAGAACCTTTTAACGGTCCATCTACGATTCATGATTTGTTCTACGGATGGTAGATCCCATATATGAATTTATATAATTTTTTTGGCTCAAAAGTCTATTACACTAGTCCAAACGATGACGCGTGTTATTTCTAACGGCCCGTAGAATGGAGTCGTAGGAATTGGATCCCAAAATTCTGACTTTCTGAAGTTTTCAATGGTTTGACAGTACGGGTCGTCGCTCGACCTTTGACCCATATCTTGGATCAATCGTTCACAAACTCAAAAAACTCTAATGTGACGGTCTTTGGTAAAATGGTCTTAAGTTTTTTTTTTCAAACTCGAAATATAGTTAACTTGGTGGCATTGGAAAGAGGACTCAAAGACCTTCAATTTGATAGACCACGAGCCACCTAATTAATTATATGCTGGGAGATATGATCATTTGAAGTTGAATGATATACTCAATTAAAACACTCAAAAATGACTTAGATTATGGTTAAAAAGCTTGGGAAAGCAACAAAATAACCCTAGAACGTGTGCATAAAGTTTCTGAAAAATAATTGCAACAAGCCTTCACAGAAGGATCTACCGTTAGTCAAAATTTCTACCATTTGTAGGTCCAGTCGTAGAACAAGGCTTCACTAACACATGCATAACTTTTTACTCCGAACTCGAAATGAAGCAACATTGGTGACATTGGAAAGAGGACTCATAGAACGCTAATTTGGTAGGACATGGGCCGCCTAATTTATTATATGCTGAGAGAGATGGTTGTTTGAAGTTGACCAAACGAGAATCTTATGTCAAAACTTAATCGCTAAGGAAGATTTCAACTCAACTTTGTACTAGGGATTTCTTGTGACCTTAATTCATCTCCAAATTTATTCTCACACTAAAGAATTGACCTTAACACCAAAGTATAATTTAAGAATTACCCGCCACGACTTATACGTAAATGAAGAATAGTTCGGATTTTAACTTAGAAATTTTTCGTGTAGCAATTATAGTTATATAATACAATCAGAACAAAATAGTGAGATGATCACAATGAGGTTATATAATTATAACATCGAGGTTATACATTTAGTCGTAGTTTTTCTTGATTGTATTACATTATTATAATTTACAACGAGTTAGGTACATCCTAAATATAGAATTGAATATATAGAAGTGCAGAAGGAAAATAAAAGAAAATCTAAAAACTAGAAATACAGATGTGAGAAATTTTAGGAAAAGATCCAAGAATTTACAAGAAGACGATATTTTAAAATCCTAGCAAGCTCCAAATAACATGTAGATCTATAAGAATAAATCCAACACATTTACTTGAGAAGAAGAATTAAAATAATAAATTTGGATCTTGACCTTATATTGGGTAAGTTAAGACAACAATTGATATGTAAAAACTAATCGTCTTCTTAAGATAAATATAAAAAAAAAAATCAAAGATATCATAAGAAAATTATCTTAACCTTGAACTATGGAACTAGTAAATGTTGATAGATATCTTTTCAAAGCACAAACTACAAAGGTTTAAAGAACTCTCAGTATCAATAATTTCAATGTACTGTGTTCTTAATGAAAAAAAAAAGCACTCCTATATATAGGAGAAAACAAGGAGGCTTCCAGCACTAATAAACCCTACACAAATCATCTAGAACTTGGGCAAATACAACCCTAGATTAGTGTTCAAGCTAGAAACAAAAGCCCAAATATTTGTGGCTGGACTAAGGACTTTTTGGGTTCTTATGATTGTGCCTTTTGAGCCCCATTAGGACTTGATCGGACTGTATATTTTATCATCATATAAGGGCGTTGTACTCCTTTTAATTTGGCGCCACTTTGGACCTCTTTTGGACTGAATTTTGGACCCCAATATTGGTCAGTGTACATCAATTTGTACCACAAAATAGTTGGAGCAGTAGGACAATTCATACCCCTTTGGCTTGGACTCTACATACCCAACAAGACACTGTTTGATCTACAATTGAAGCCCATTGAGCTTGTAATTAAATTTCTTGGTTTGATAGGTTTGTCATGAGTCTTGTTGAAGCTTTTAAAACTTCATCCTTGGCTTTCAATGGAGCATGACTTCGACTGGTCAAAAATTCAAATAATAATAATAATAATAATAATAATAATAAAATTATTTGCTTATATCATGATAATGATCTTCTTACTAAGATTATAATTTTGTGGGTTTTTATGATATGATAGAGATGGTTTAATATTGGCCTACGATCAATCCAATGTAAATCAATACATAAAGAATGTTATTTACAAGATTTTCAATTATTATCTGGTAAAAATAACTCTAATCAACCATAAAAATCCTTGAGACAAGAAAACCACTCTAAGGTCCTTAAACTTTGACTAGCCAAAAATTCAAATAGTAATAATAAATTATTTACCTATTTTATGATAATAATCTTCTTACTAAGATTATGATTTTGGTGGGTTTTTAAGATTTGATAGATTGGGTTTAATGTTGACTTATGATCAAATCCAATGTAAATCAATACATATAGAATGTTATTTACAAGATTTCCTAATATTATCTTGTAAAAACAACTCAAACTAACAAAAAAATCCTTGAGACAAGAAAACCACTCTAAGGTATTTAAACTTTGATTGGCCAAAAATTCAAATAATAATAATAATAATAATAACAAATATTTTACTTATTTATGATAATGATTTTCCTTTCCTACTAAGATTATGATTGTGGTGGGTTCTTAAAATTTGGTTTAATATTGACAAATGTCAAATCCAGTGTAAATCAATACATATAGAATGTTATTTACATTATTTTCAAATATTATCTTGTAAAAACAACTCAAACCAACAGTAAAAATCCTTGAGACGAGAAAACCATTTTAAGGTATTTAAACATTGACCGGCCAAAAATTCAAATAATTATAAATTAGGAAAAAAGGTCTGAAATATATCAGAATGTTGATCAAAATTGCTGTAACAATCCCAAACTTTGGGCAGGACCTATTACCCCCTACACTATTTAATAGTGTATCTTAAAGATATATAAGTGCTCAGCTAGACAAGTTACTATTTATAATGATGCAATATTTATGATGTCCATGTGGAAACCTATACATCTATAAAATACACTATTAAATAGTGTGGGGCGGGGGGAGAGGGGGTAATAGGTCTTGCCCAATGTTTGGGATTGTTACAGTAGTTTCGGTCAAAGTTTGAATATATTTGAAACCCTTTTCCCTATAAATTGTTTACCTATTTTATGATAATTGTCTTCTTACTAAAACTATGATTTTGCTGGGTTTTTAGGATTTGATAGATTTGGTTTAATATTGACCGATGATCAAATCCAATGTAAATCAATGCATATAGAATGTCATTTATAAGATCTCCAAATATTTATATTGTAAAAATAACTCAAACCGATAATAAAAATCTTTGAGACAAGTAAACCACTTTAAGGTGTTTAAACTTTAGTGGCGAAAAATTCAAATAATAATAATAAATGTTTTACCTATCTGATTATCAAGATCTTCTAACTAAGATTAAGATTTTGGTGAGTTTTTAAGATTGATAAATTTGATTTGATATTGACTTATGATCAAATCCAATGTAAATCATTACATATAGAATGTTATTTATAAATTTATCTTATAAAAACAACTCAAACCATCTAATATTTTTTTTTGTTTAAATATGGGCAAGGCCCATTTATTGAAAAAAGGGGGTTCTAACATAAATTACTTGGGTCCAATAGTGATCCGAGACCAAAACGAAAAACAATCAGCAACAAGCTGAAACGACCAAACACAAAAAAAAATGAAATGTTGGAACCAAGCGGCACTCATTTTAGCTCCATGATGGTTTTCCAAGGGGCTCTGATAGTCCTTCACTTTTCGAATCAAACAACTACTTTAATCTTAAGTTGTAATTTGGGGGTTCAAAATTCTCACGTACACCATGAATTCAAATTGGTGAAGACTTCTTCAGTTCAACATTGTTTCCATCTTCAGCTATTAAGGTAAAAGACCTAATCTACTTGTGCATCTCCTGACTCAACCAAAATCGAGAGAAATAACCTAATCCATCCTTAACTTGTGTAGATTGAGCTCAAGAGAACTGGTACCACTATATCTTAGTCAAGGTTATTATAGGTATTTTCCCCAATCTTGATCTATAAACGCTTGAATTACGACATACAACACTCTATGGAGAGTGATTGTTTCCTTTTTCTGTTATGTAACCCTTCCAGTGAGATTTGTTAATCCTATTAATTATAATCTTTTAACTTGATCCATGATTTCTGTTCTAGCATTTCTTTGTTCGAAACCTTAGTTGAACTAGCTTGTCTTCTTCAATTATTGTTTTTGCTTGTATTGGCATGTTTTCATTAGAGAGAAACTGCATTACAGTGCTGAAAAATCATACACAAAGTTAAAAAAATTGCCAGGTTGTTGACTTTCCTGAGAGTGTGTACTATCATCACTTCTCTTTCCTTTAAGATCTCATGAATGCATCTTATGTTTATTGATATATACCATGGACTTTTCCATATTCCATCTAAAATCATATATATATATATGTGTGTGTGTGTGTGTGTGTGCGCCTACATGGCACCACCACAAGCCATAATTCACTTTTCATTTATTTATTTCCAAAACTAGTCTTCCCTTTTCATGAAAAGTTGACTTTAATGAAGAGTTGCGACTTTTATGAAGAGTTGTGACTTTTATGAAAGGTTGTGACTTTTATGAAAAGTTGCGACTATAAAGAAGAGTTGCGACTTTTATGAAAAGTTGTGACTTTTATGAAAGGTTGCGACCTTTCTGAAGGGTTGCAACTTTTCCAAATAGTTATAACCTTTCCGATAAGGCACAATAAATATTTGTTCACACTACCATTTGTTTTCTATAAATAGAGGGATTTCCTCTCATTTTAAAACAACGAAAATTCTAAACCTCCTCTTCTTCTTCTTCGTCGTCGTCTTCTTCTTCTTCTTCTTCTTCATCTTCTTCTTCTTCTTCTTCTTCTTCTTCACAGTTAAATATTTATGTACTTTACTAATGTTGAGTGGCTCAATGACACCATTACTTATGTTACAGATCCTGGTATATACTTTTACAGTCATTAATTTATACATATATTATTAAGGATAAATGATAAGATGTAATAATTTTCATTTTCCTTTACATTATTAATCTTTTATGTAAAATAATATAGTGTTTTATTTTTAGTGACCTATAGGTTTTAAGTATTATTTTATATATTCCGTGATATAAAATTCCAGTGCGAAGCGCGGGTAATTTTACTAGTCTTCTTAATAATCAAGGAATCATTTTCTGTCATAAGAGGTAAAAGATTATTCTAAACACAGTGGTTCAAACCATCTTTTAGTCCTTAAACCTCAACTTCTAAAGAATCAGATAAATCAAGAATTTTTGCTTCAGCAAATACCAAGTTACCATGGCTATCTCTCACATAAAAGACCATAGAGTTGCATTGAATATTGTAATTAATAGAGCCATCAGTGTTGCACTTATAACTTCCGGCAAGAGGGCACAACCATCTAACAACTTTACAAGAAATAATAAGAGTATAAGATTCTAGAAATTAAACAATTTGAGCCTAGGACATAAGTACATTAACAAGACAAGTAGTTAATAGATGAATGTTTCAATTTATCTCTCTCCATGGCATTCTTGGACCTTCTTCCTTGATGTTTTGTAATATTCCTTTTATTTCAAATTTGTCAAATGATGAATATTGGTAAAGCTATATCAGTGGCTTCAATTTAATAACACAATCAGCACTCCACATTTGTCTAGGGTTTGTTTAAGTTGAACAAAAGGACCACGTATCTCACCAGCACCTGCAAATGTTACCTATAAAGACTTAAAATCAATGTGAGACCAAAAACATTGTCAAAGGTTTCTTGTATCGAGTCTGAGAAACAACAACATTCCACAGAATCTCCTATGCTATTTTTAACCTAAACCTCTCATATAGGAATTCTTTGAAACCACACCCTCCAAAATATAAAAAATATTCTTAATGGAGTACTTTTTTCCCATATGTTCATAATGCCCAGCTGGTTTCTTTTCCTTTGTCTAGTCATGTTCCAAAAACTACCCACTATAAATTTTCTTTTGCTATTTGGCATCCACCAAGGTTTATTTTTTTTATTCAGACAGCTTCACAATTCCCAAGACATCAACCACATGATTACACACTTATTTGTTCTGCAACTCAGTCATCACAATCATGTTCCATCCATCATGCTCCATGATCTGATGAACATATTCATATCCTTCTATGGGTCCATGTGTAATAGGTAACACATATTGCAAAGCACCTAGTTGTGTTCAATTATTAAACCAAAGATTAGCATGGCCACCTCTAGGTTCCCACTACATCTCTTGATATATCTTATCTCTACTTGCATCATTAACTTCTATACTTGACATCTACCCTTCCATTCAACAATTTATGGTGTGTCTTTTGCAATACTAGTTCCATAGGAAACTATCCCATAAAGACTTCTTGATCTTGAAATTCCACAAAAGTTCGGCAAATAGTGCCTGTGAAACATCAAACAGAGACCGAAATCCTAGCGCTCCTTCTTCTCTGAGTTGACACATGTCTTCCCAAGCCACCCACTACTTTTCTCTTCCTTCCTTTTCAAATACCATAGAAATTTTACAAAAACTCTATGGATATCGTAAATGATAAATTTAGGAGGCGTGATAATAGAGAGAAAATATAATTGTATACTTTGCAAAACATGATTAATAAGCACGACCTTCCCTCCAAAAGATAACAATTTACCCTTCCAAAACCATAACTTAATTTGAATTTTCTTAATAAAATCAACAAAGTCAGTTTTGCTTTTTTTTGGCATACCCTATAGGACAACAAAGATAAGATAAAAGGGAACTTACCTCTCAATAAACCTGTCGTCTCTTCTTCTCCCTTCGCTGACTCACTAGCAACTTACTAAACATATAGAAAATACTTTTCTCCTTATAAATCTTCTGGCCTAACTGATTTACATATTCCTGCAAACCTCATTATCAATAAAAGAGAATTCTTTTATGTTGATGCATAGACAATAATATCATCTGCATATGCAAGATGATTTAACTTGTCACTTTATTTAGTCATTCCAAACCATGAAATTCATTGTTACAAAACAACTAATTCAAGGTTGTGGATAGGACTTCAGCTGATAATATAAATAAAATAGGTGAGAGGGGATCCCCTTGGTTAATCCCCCTTGTTTAATGGAAAAAATCATGAGTTTGTCCATTTATAAGAATAGAGTACCAGTTATTTGCCACAATTCTTCAAATCAAATCAAGAACTGATTAATCAAATCCCATTTGAGAAAAAAAATCTAATTAAGAATTTTCAATTCACTCTATCATGTCTTTGTCATATCTAGCTTAATCACCACATTCTCGGATTTTCCCCTCTTCCTTATGTCGATGATAATTTCTTGAGCTAGCACATTCTCTATAATATTTCTACCCTTCACAATCTAGATTGGTTCTGAAAGATTAGCCTTGGTAACAACCCCTCCAACCTTTCATGCAGAATTCAGGAAATAACCTTGTTATAAAATTACTTAAACTAATATGTCTTAAGTCTGAACATGTTCTAAAAAACTCTTTCTTAGTTAGTAAGACCAAATTAGTATGAGTAATTGATTTAGGCATTGTAAGACCCTAAAAAAAAGGCATGTGTCAAATTAATAATATCAATTACCACAATGTCCCAACTACTGGTGACAAATGGGCAGATTGGGTAAAATTTGGGCGGGTTGAAAATGGGTCGACATAGAATGGGTAATAATTCAACCCGCTCATATTTGATATGGGTAAAAATGGATTAGATAACAAATGGGTTGGGTAAAATACTAGTTTACTCATATTTACCCATATTTTCATGAGTTAATAGTACTCCACTTAAGAATTCAACATGGACAAAACATTTTAGTCTTTTTTAGATGAAAAATGTTTAAAATGCTTCATTTAGATTTATTGTATCATAAAAGTAAAAAAAAAATAACCCTATAAATTTTCAATATAAAATAAATTTATGTAATAACAAGGGGAAAATATTTTTAATTTCAAAGTAAATGAATATTTGCATTTAGGACTAAAACATGCTTAACTTTAAGAAATTTCAATACTAATACATGATTTGCTTATTTTACACTATTATTTATTATCCATTATAAAATTAAACAAATAAAAAAATTATAATTAACAAAAGAAATGTACATTTAAAATATATATTTTTGGAGGGCCAAAGACTTCACCTTTTCAATTATAGAGAAAAATAATTAGTTCTATAGAAGAACATAAAAAGGAAGAGAAGTTACAATATTTTTTAGTGATATCATGAATTTTGAGGGAGTAAAAGTTAGAAGCTTAACATATTTGGCTAATCCATACTTTACCCATAGTTTACCCATATTTTACCGATATTTTTATGGGTTGAATATGGGTATCAACTCATATTTTACTCATGTAAAAAGTCACTCACCCAACTCATTAAAATATTGTCGGGTTGAGCGGGTTACCAAAATATGTGCTCATTTTGCCGGCACTAGTCCAAACAAACTTGAAAAGATTGATGTGTAAAGCCACTAGGGCCACAAGCATTGTCACCATTTAATTTGAAAACCACATTTTTAATTTCCTCAGCACATGGTATTTCTTTAATTAAAGCATTTTCTGTGTCAGAAAATTTTGGTTGCAGATACTGTACAGAAGAAATTATTCACTTACATAAGTGTCAATAAATTGGTCTGAAAAAATTTCCCAAGCCTCTGTAACAATATCATCATCTCCCTCTGTCGAGGAACCATCAGGTTTCATGATTCTCTTCAGGGAGAGTCTCTTACTTCTTCCCTTCACCAAACAATGAAAGAACTTAGTTTTCTTATCCCCGTCTATATATCATTGGATGGTGGACTTTTGTCTCTAAAACTCCTCTTCATAATGCAAATATAATTCATATTCAGCCTGAGCATGTTGTAGAAACATTCTATTGGATGCAGAAGGGTCCTTTTTAAACAACTTTTCTTTTAGTTTAACAACCTCCTCACTTATTAGTAGATGTTTGAATATATGACCAAACTTGTCATTCTTACTCCACTTAGACAAAGCTAACTTGGTCTCCTTCAGTACCAAACTGCATTGCACAAAGACATCTCCTGAAACCTCAACTTCCCAATTCTCTTGTACTACTTTTTCAAAATCAACACTCTCGGACCAAAGTTTTAAAAACCTAAATGGTTTGACAAAATTTTAGTTTAATCCTACACAAGTAATGAATAAAGGAGCATGATCAGACCTTGTCCTAGCCAAATGTTACATATCCACCTTACCAAACATATCATGTAAAGCCTGATTAATGACAACTGTGTCAATTCTCTTTAAAATACAATCTACATCTACTCTACAATTTCATCATGTAAAAGGAGTGTTAGTAAATCGTAAATCAAACAACTCACAAGAATTGATACAAAAAACCAAAGTCCTCATATTCTTGCAAGTAAACAGGAAGTCCACCAATCTTCTCCTCAGCACACAAAACAACATTGAAGTCTCCACCTATCATCCAAGGCATTGAATAGTTGTAACCAATGTTATATAGGTATTCCCATAACCTTAGTCTCTCCACTATAGTATATGATTTCACGTATCAGGACACTACTTCTAGTTCAAGTGCCAATGATCATGAGTAGTAATATAACCTAACTAGTGAGTTGTGGTCGAGTCCTAAGGTAATGGTTTGCAATCGAGAATCAATAGAAAAGTAAAAATGTGTTCAGGTCAATCATAGCTAAAGACATCTATGAAGAAAAACATGATAAATTAAAGATTGACACAAATGTCAAGTATCAAAGGGGGTTTGTAGTCAACTAGCAACTAAAAACAGTGAATAATACGAAAATACGAATATAGAGATGGGATTCTTGGGATGTGCTAAGATGATGGCTAAGGTAAACAATCGGGTACTTACAATTAATAGTAAATCAATGCAAATCAGTGAATAAGGTAAACTTTTGTGGGGGT
Organism: Solanum pinnatisectum; assembly: GCA_035578085.1. Taxonomy (NCBI): domain Eukaryota; kingdom Viridiplantae; phylum Streptophyta; class Magnoliopsida; order Solanales; family Solanaceae; genus Solanum; species Solanum pinnatisectum. The sequence goes on from CM069076.1 coordinate 20,334,169, forward strand.
GAACTTTCTCTCGAACAATTAACCCCGAATCGAATTGGTTTCTCTCGAACACCAATAAGCCGCAATGAAGCACAGCCTTCGCTTTAGTCCATTCACTCTCTCAAGTTGAATGTGTGGGAAAGGGTTTAGGACTCACTCTCTCGAGCTGAACCCAAGCCAACCCAACACCCACAGATCAACGATTCAATAATTTTGGTTTTACAACCTCTCTCTCGAGCAAGCCAAAAACATGAAGCTAAGATTGTATTTGAAACTACAACCCACTAAATTCAACCATAATTAGTGAATGAAATCACTTCTAAACAGCGAATAAACTATCAATTAGCAATACCCAGTAGTTAATTCAACCCATAATCACACCCCAAGAATTGGGGCTTTAGCTAGACATAGCTAAAAGGTAGAAATCGATACCGAAAAGTGTTTCCATCAATTGGGTACGATTAATATGGTCTTTACAATTGTCTAAGATGAAGAATCTTCAATACCCACTTTCAATTTCTTCGAAATGGGAATCTTCAAAATCTCCAAAGCTAAGAAAAATTTCCTCCAAAAACCAAGTTCTAAAACTGAATAATTCTAAAAAATTAAAATTGTATATTTGATAGCATAAAAACTCTTGTAAACTAAAAATTCAAACAAGTATTTATAGTTGTCAAAAAGTGTGCTGCGAAGGATCACTGGTGCAGTAAGTCGGGATCGTCGATCCATTCGATGTGATCCGCCCTTTGGTCATTTGTATTGATTTGTATTGTCGTTCTGCTTTTGCCTTCAGCATCCTTGAGGTCTTGTAACTTTGGACGATAAGGCACTGCATCGCGGAACTGTTCTGCGACACGCAGACTACTACTTTATCTCACCGACTAGATCTTCTCCTTTAGGGCTTGGCACACTGGAAAATTAGGCGAGACCAAGGCCATTCGGCGACTCGCCTAATGGATTTGGCAATCCTCATGCATTCATTTCTTCGTTCTTTGAGTTGTCTTGATCCTTCTTGCTTAATAGTGTCCATGCTTTGTTCCTAAGTCCAAATACCTAAAATTCAAGGATTTACATTAGTTATTGAGACAAAATATGCATTTACGGACACTAAATTTATTAAAATAGAGCCCTAAATAAGTCCAAATTGTGGACTCATCAACACCCCTCAACTTAAACTTTTGCTTGTCCTCAAGTAAAACTCAAGTTCAACAGTTCAAAAAGGATGTCTCAAACAGTGCTACACAAGACTCAATCATGAATGAACACAAGAAGACTCAACTTAATCATGCAAGGATCAATTGTACACTCAAAGATTCAAGTCGTGACTCACCATTACCAAAGAATCTCAAGCTCACATTACTTGCTTCAAATGCATGTTCAAGCTCAACAAAGGTGATCAAATGCCCTCACACAAAGAATGATTCCATATTCTCACACAATGATTCAACAATTTAAAGTTTCGGACTCAAATGCAACGCTCACACTCACAAAGATGAGCACAATGTATGATTTTCACCTATAGGTTTGCCTTTATTTTCCAATCGAATTTTGTTTCAGCTTATTCAAGATCAAAAAGGTCTTTTCAAGGCTTGTAATGGGGCTGAGTGCAAAGGTATGATCATTTAGGCTCATAGGCTGTAATCCTCATGAAATGTGATGTGAATAACACCTTCTTTCCTTTTCTTCATCATTTTCATTCAAGCTCAAAAGTCACCTCTTATTCATCTTTCATGGACCGTTGGAAACCCCATTTTCTTTGTATTTTCACAACTTTATTCCACAACTTTTTCTTTCTTTTTCTTTTTCATTCGTTTCTTCTCTTTTTTTTATATATGGAGGGGTTCCATTTTTCTCAAATCATCGGCAAAAGGGACTTCTTTGCATTTTTTTTATTTGCCTTTTCTTTTCACCACACCCTCAACTTTGACTTTTGGCCTAAGTTGGCTATTCAAATAGGCCACAAATCATGAGGATTATGGGTAATGGATCAAGAAAGGTTATGTTTTCATCAAGTTTCTTCCAAGAAAAGGGTTATGCTCAAGGGGTGCTCAAAAGGAGTTTACACACTCAGAAGATAGGCCAAAAAAAAAGTATAATGTCAAATTGATTCACACTCTTTAAAGTTGCCTAAGATCATTTCAAGAAATTGCCTCACTTAGTTAGCCGGACTACCGGGGCAAATTCTAGGTGTCATCATACATGGTTCACGGTAAGCTCATCACACAAGGCATCTAACCAATGTCAAAACAAGACTCCTCACTTTAGCTAGTGTGCAAAGTACATCACAAAAGACTCAATCTGGTACTTGGCTAGTCACAACGATATGCAAAGATTTCACATATTGACTTTGTAATTTCATTTGGCCTCATCATAGCCGCACATTCATGCTTGTTCGATTATAAGCACTATTCAAGTCAGCGGTATTGATCAAAATCGATACTCAAATTTGCAAAAGAATAGCCATATTCAACAGAACAAGAGGTGGCACAAATTTTTTGGAATGGTAAAAAATCATTTACAATTATAAACATGGAGCTACAAGCTCAAACCTTTCACAAAAAAGCAGTGTAAAACACAAATTAAGCTCAAAACCCAAATATATAAACAAAACATCAATATACACAAAAAGAGTTACACAAAAGGTGGGTCTCACCCCACCACAAATAAAAGCATTTTTCCTCAAGTGGAAACAAAATTATCCAAAAGGTAAAGTAAAAGTAAGACAAAGAGGAAGGTAAAGAGGGGATCTTGTCTACGCAGTCGCTCTATCTGTCTGGGCATCAGTCTGGTCTTGGGCCTCAGTGCCCGGAGTCACCTAAGTAGGAACAGTAGTACCAGATCCACTAGGAGATGCCATAGATGTCTCGGTCAGCAATTTTTGGATCACCGATTCCATAATCGTCTCCTCAATATCTGGCAAATCTTCATATATGCTCTCTTCTTGTATTTGTATCTGCTCTTTGTCGGTCTCAGCATCCGAATCATCCACTGCTGTCTCATCTCGGTGTACATCTCTGGTGGTAACCAGAGGAATCTCTGAGGTCTCAGGAGCATCCAAGTCATCTGCAGCTTCCAGTAATGAAGTGAAGTCGGTAGACTTCAGATAGTCTACATCCTTCCTCAAGTCTGCTACCTTGGCTTTCAAAGTCGTAACCTCGGAGGTCTCCTCCTGCTTGCTCTCACAAGCTGTGACTCTAGCAGTTAGATCATCAATAGAGGCTCAGAGGGGAGTCAGTGCAGCTAAGATCACAGCCTCAATCATCAGGGGGACAGATCTCTCTAATTGGGTCGCCCTCACATCAGCTGAATGGGCCAGATGCCCCTTCCTTAGGATCATTGCCTGAGTAATCTTGGTCGGCTGGGAGGAAGAGGAGGTGCTTGGAGCCTGTGAAGAAGAGGAAGGGGCAGAAGTACCTGAAGGCTAGGAGGCCAGACTAGGAAAAAATGCCTCTGCATGTATCGAATCAACATCCACCTCTAGGGATGTGTCCACCGGAGCTGCCCTTCTCTTGTCAATCTCCGCTCGAGTGTACTCAGCCTCAATGCGTCGGATATCAGTGGAGAAAGACGGAGTTACCTTAGTTTCTATCATCGGATCCCTGGGACTCTAGCACACTGACACAGCTCCGTGATCAGTATTGAAAATGGTATAGAAGTTTACCTCTGCTTGGCCTTCATGGCTATCTACTACTCAATAAGGAGTCCTAGGTCGATGCTCCTCCGGGATATGATAGATCCAAGGTAGGCTGCCTTAGGATGGCGCAGAATGAACTCGTTCTGGGATGGCAGTATGGTGCTGCTAATGATGCCAAACCAAAAACGAGTAGCAATACTCAAATCCCTCTTCTCTATAGGGACCCTTGCCTCGATCCACCTCGGGGTTGTATCGGAAATTAGTGGAGCCAACCAGCCCTTCAATTCGTCTAAGGACTAAGCGACAGGCAATCCATCATAGGGACGTGTTCAATGTAGAGCTCTACCCAAAACATTGTTGATGTGCTCACTATTGCACCCAACTTCCTTACCCCACATCATGACCGACTTAACCGGTCTTAACTCGTTCGCCTTCTTCTTACTCTTTGGCACCAAATCACCATATGTTGTATAGAACTATCGGACCCATAAAAGAACGTAGGGGCCTCGGGGCCTGGTAAGATGCTCAAATCTATGGAAGTGAAGGGTGTCCCTCACATCAGAGTATTTGCCCTCATGGACCTCTGTAGATAGCAGCTTCTCCTCGAGGATGGTTCGCAAACCATCACCTTTCAATCTGTTCAAAAGCTTGGGAGGAAGGACGACTAGTGGCATAGGAGTCACATGAGGTGCCGGAGCTGGCACTAAGTCTACTGGTGTGGGAGCTGGAGGGACTCCTGCTGAGTCAGGGTAAGATCTAGCCCGAAACTCATCCCGCCGGGACTGCAAAGGCTAGTTGTCCTCACGCTCAGTTAAAGTAGTCTAGGAACCAGTAGTCACCCTTTCAGATATGGGCCTCTTGCCCCTGCTCTGACCTCCAGTTGGAGGCTCTTGCCTTCCTCTTTTTGGAGGATTTGATCCCCCTTTGTTGATTGTGATACCCCATACTCTTTTCTGGGCTGGCATGTCTATGTTTGTTCGTACCATGTCTGCAAAACAACGGGAAAAAGTTAGAAACATTTCAATCAAAAGCACAAAAACATAGTTTTAGACAGACTCGCCGAATCAATCGGGGAGTCACTGAATCACATCGGCGAGCTAGATCGGGCTCACCGAAAGGATTGGCTCAAAATTCTCAAAAAAAATTAGCAGGTTGGCGCAGGGAAGGCCTTTCGGCGAATCGCCAACATCCTTCGGTAGCAAGGATTAGCCCACTGAAAGCTACAGTGCAATTTAAGCTACAGGGGTGCAAATAATGGGCGGTCAAGAAGACTTTCGGCGAGTCGCCGAGTGCCTTCAGCAACCTCAAGCTTCTCACCGAAAGTTACAGTCACATATCAAGTATAGCATGAAATTAAAGGCAAGTCTGGGAATCTTGGCAAACCAACAAGTGGTTCGGCGAGCTCGACCCAGCTCGCAAAATGACCCAACGTGCCTATTTTCAACCCAACTTCTCGAATTCAATTCCAAAACCCCCAAAAACAAAATCAAAGCATGCACTAGTCAAATTAAAGAGAGACCCATAGCACTCATTACTCCGAGGTACTCAGACTTCTCTCGATTTTGCAAAATTTAGCCAATTGACGACTTTTGCCCTTAAGAAGGACGTCACCCTCTCTATCATTGGGCAAATTATGTCGTTTGGCACAAATCCGGGCTACTCATACTTCACCTAACTAAACTAAACAACATGCAAACACAACCCCATGACATTTAATTCATTTTAAAGCACAAGAATATGGGGATTCAACATTATACACCATACGGGTAAGATTTTCGAATTAAAGGAGGATATCAAGCATTCCAATTCTATCAGAGAGGCCCAGCACACTTCAACAAGAGAATAATGTTGCAAATGAGTACAAATATACCAAAAATAAACTCGAGGTTCAGAAAACCAAATTTTTATGTCGTTAAAAATAATATTGAAATGCTAGGCAGCAATGTAATCCAAATCTAAGCACAAATCAACAACCAAAATATGGTAGAAATGGAAAAATATAAAAGCTAAGGTGCGGGTGTGAGTTTGGGAAGTTTAAAAGTGAGGGAAAGTGAAAGAGTTTGAAAATTTAAACCTTTGGCCTTATGAAAACCGTCCAGTTCTCACCAATTCGGCGACATTAGACGCACTAGCCGAGCCACTGGCGACACGCCAAGTGGTCACTTACCTCGCCAAGTTTTATAGGACCTCCAGTTAATCTAGGGGTCCAAATGGCGGACTAAATCGTGATCGCCGACTTGGTCGATAATTAGCCAATAATTTCCTGGGCTCGCCGAGTTTTACAGACTCTACTTTGAAATTGTCTTGAGTCCAATGGCAGTCTAGGTCAGGCTCACCGACCTCATCGGCAATGCGCGACTGGACATTTTTCTCGCCAACTTGAACTTTTCAAATACTTTCCACACTCTAACCTGCACAATCAATATACCATTATTTTTAAACTTAAAAAGAAAGAGAATAAAGAGATAAAACCTTGGGTTGCCTCCCAAGAAACACGTTAGTTATAGTTGTGGCACGACTTCCCCACTTAATCTTTGTTTGTAGGGTAGAGAAGAGACAACACATGACCCATTTGGTTTTCCAGTCGCTAAATAGATATGGAATGGGAAGCAGTCATCTCATTCAGCAGTGAGACATTCTCTTTAGTCTTATTCAACACCTTGTCATGACTTTTGACTTTGTGAAGAATGAGTGAAAATATCTCCTTTATTTGTCCACCCGCATTCACATTTGGCTTTATACACTCATGAGGGGGATGGTACTAGTCTTTCTTTGTATCTGTTGCTCCCAATTCCATGATCCTCTTGGCCACTAGATCCAGCTGAGTTAGTAGTGTGGCCAAAATATGGTCCTTCTCGGTCTCCTTGCTGGTCATGGCTATGTGATCAAGAATTTGGGCTGCTACTGCATAGGGTAGTCTTGAAAGACCCCCCGAAAACATTTGGTCAGCCATTCTTCTGTTTTTCGGGCCAAGACTTTTGTAGAAGTAGTCTAATAGCATGTTATCTGAGATTCCATGAGTTAGACACTCCAGGAAGAGTGCCTTAAATATCAACCATAGCTCATGGATTGACTTACCCTCCAATTGTCTGAAACTTAGGATGTTATCCCTAAAAAGCATCATCCTCAATGGAGAGAGGTCCATGTGGTCACTGTTGCTCCCAAACATGCTCCATTTTTCTACTCAGAACAACAACACAAAAACCAAGACTAAAAATTAAGTAAGTATCACTATAATTAATTAGAAAAAAAATGAACTGAACGAAAAATTCTCAAGTAACACCACTCCCCGGCAGCGGCGCCATTTTGATTTCACGTATCAGGACACTACTTCCATTTCAAGTGCCAACAATCGTGAGTAGTAATATAACCCAACTAGTGAGTTGGGGTCGAGTCCCAAGGTAGTGGTTTACAATCGAGAATCAATAGAAAAGTAAAAATGTGTTCAGGTCAATCATAGCTAAAGACATTTACGAAGAAAAACATGATAAATTAAAGATTGACACAAGTGTCAAGTATCATAGGGGGTTTGTAGTCAACTAGCAACTAAAAACAGTGAATAATACGAAAATACGAATATGGAGACGAGATTCTTGGGATGTGATAGGATTATGGGCTAAGGTAAACAATTGGGTACTTGCAATTAATAGTAAATCGCTGCAAATCAGTGAATAAGCTATACTTTAGTGGGGGTAAACTTTCTCTCAAACAATTTACCCCGAATCGAATTAGTTTTTCTCGAACACCAATAAGCCACAATGAAGTACAGCCTTCGCTTTAGTCCATTCACTCTCTCGAGCTGAATGTGTGGGAAAGGGTTTAGGATTCACTCTCTCAAGCTAAACCAATGCCAACCCAATACCTACAGACTATCGATTTAATAATTTTGGTTTTACAACCTCTCTCTCGAGCAAGCCAAAAACACGAAGCTAAGATTGTATTTGCAACTACAACCCATTAAATTCAACAATAATTACTGAATGAAATCACTTTTAAACAGCAAATAAACTATCAATTAGCAATACCCAGCAGTTAATTCAACCCACAATCACATAATCACATCCCAAGAATTGGGGTTTTAGCTAGACATAATAAGAAGGAAGAAATCGATACCGAAAAGTGTTTCCATCAATTGGGTACGATTAATATGGTCTTTACAAACATCTAAGATGAAGAATCTTCAGTACCCACTGTCAATATCTTCGAAATGGGAATCTTCAAAATCTCAAAAGCTAAGGAAAATTGTCTCCAAAAACAAAGTTCTAAAACTGAATAATTCTAAAAAATGAAACTTGTATATTTGATAGCATAAAAACTCTTGTAAACTAAAAATTCAAACAAGTATTTATAGTTGTCAAAAAATGTGTTGCGAAGGATCATTTGTCGCAGTGGGTCAAGATCGCCGATTTATTCGGCGATCCGCCCTTTGGTCATTTGTATCGCCGTTCTGCTTTTGCCTTCAGCATCCTTGAGGTCCTGTAACTTTGGGTGATAAGGCACTACATCGCAAAACTATTCAGCGACACATCGTCTGCTCCTTTATCTCGCCGACTAGATCTTTTCCTTCAGGGCTTGGCACACTGGAACATTAGGCGAGACCAAGGTCATTCGGTGACTTGCCTCATAGGTTAGGCAATCCTTAGGCCTTCATTTCTTCGTTCTTTGAGCTGCCTTGTTCCTTCTTTCTTAATAGTGTCCATGCTTTTTTCCTAAGTCCAAATACCTAAAATTCAAGGATTTACATCAGCTATTGAGACAAAATATGCATTTGATTACACTAAATCTATTAAAATAGAGCCCTATATGAGTCCAAATCATGGACTCATCAGTACACTTAGCATATACCATAGTAACGAGTAACTAATTACCATAAGCTTAGTCTCTCCATAAAAATCCTTCCTTTGTTCCTTAAATTTCCACCACTAAATTGAATTCTCTATTTCCCTCTCAACACATGTCCTCCAATTTGAAGATTGTACCTTAAGCTTCTTTTTTTTTATATCCTCCAGAATATATGACCCATTTTAAGATGGTATTTTTATAATGGCCTATCCCACTAATGATATTTTTCGCTCTAGACCTAGCCCACAAGACTTTAAAATGCGTCATTAGTTGGTAAGGCCCACTTATTTATATACCCAACATTTTTTTCTATATTTTTGTTGATGTTGGGCTTCTTGTATTAAGTTGCTCATCATATACACCCCCTCTATGGATTCAGCGTCCTCGCTGAGGTTTTCCTTACCATATGGAATTAAACTCGACTCAACAGTGAAATTCACCCATCAAGATTTACCTAAACTTAATTGAACTCTAGCCCACATCTACAAGGCTAACGCAAGAGTGGCTCTGATATCATTTGTAATGGCCCAGTCCACTAGTGATAATGTCCGCTCTGGGCCTAGGATCACACGACTTTTAACATGTCACTATTTGGTAACGCCTGCATACTTATGAAGTCGTGTATCAGAGGATAACCCAACGATTACAACTTGATGTAATTCTTCTTCCTGTGCAATACCATGTCATTCTCCCTTTGTGAATTGAATCGTAGGCTCTTTATATACATATTGATTCTGTTTCAATTGGATTTTTGTAAAACTTTGGAGAGCTTGGTTTGTGGTTAATTGAGTAAATTGGGATGTTTGTTGATTAGGGTTAGGGTTTTTCTCTCTCATAGACAAAGGCTGGGAAGAAATGTGTGCAAACATGATTGTTGTTAAGTCTTCATAAAGATTGCCTAAGGGTTAGGGTTCCTTTTGCACATATGATACCCTTCAAATATTTCGTTTAATTTGCTCAGTTTAGTTAAGGTACTAGTCCCTATCATAGCTCGACCAAAAGTCGGGGTCATTAAAACTAACAACATTCTTTAAAAATACTCTCTCATGGTACTTATGGTTACATCACAAAAATGGAAACAAGTGAATGATTAGGATCTAAGTATGATGTCCAATTGTCATGTCTTGCAAATAACTTTACCGGGAACAGTCGATCAAATTGTACATTTGTTGAACCAAGGATCGGATCCTTTGTCCAATGATACATCAACTAATGCTACAACCTACAGGTATTGTGGAGTACATGGATTAGTTGATTGTCCTGTGTTTTTATATTTTAACACTCTCCATTTCAAATCATTGACGAGTTTGACATATGATCTTGACATGTTATAGTGAACTCTGTAAGCAACATTGATGTTCAAATCATTCATAATTTAAGAAACTTGATTTAGTGACGGACAAATTTTGTAGCTGAACAATAAAATATGTCACTAATCCTACTTAAGCAACATATTTTTGTTAGCTAGGAGTAACATATCTGCAAACCACTGACGAAGTTCTTAGCTAAATGTTCTGTTTTTTAGTAATATGAGTCACATCAAAGCACGTATGTGTTCTCAATAGCAAATGTTCCTTTCTCTTAAGTGGAATTAAGGGAGAAATTAATCATTTTGTGTTCCTTTGTGTAATTTTGACCTTTTTCTTTTGCATATTAACAACACCTACAACATATCTAATGGAATTCCACAAGTGAATTCTAGGAGGGTATAATGTGAAAGTAAGGGGGGGTGAATTAAAAAATTGCTTTAATTAGTTGACTTCCAATGTGGGATAATCAGCTCACCTATAGATTAGTTTAACAGTATAAGATAAGAGTAAATGCAGTTAGTAAAGGACTTAGAGAATTTTATAATTGTTTGAATCATCAGTGTGGTGCCTACTTCTAGTCCCCTTGGGTTTCCTGAAGAGCTTGTTGAGAACTTGGGTGTTTACAAAGTAAATCGAATCAAAGCCCTATCTAATATGTAAAGTCGGACTTTCTACTTTCACTCAACCTCTACTTGTATAACCTCTACTTAGATCTTTCTTTCTCTTTTGTTTTTCAGTTGTATACTCATGAGAATATGATGCTTTTATGAAAGAAAACAAAAGACAATAGTTCAAGTTCAAGTAAAGTGTGTGCTTCACAACTAAGTCTAAAAGAGGTTTATATAGATAGGTTGATTGCTATTGTAAGGAAAACCTAAGGATGTTTCTTTCAATCAAGGATATTAAGGGATTCCTTGATTGAGGCAATATGATGATTCATGTCCATATTAGATATGTGCATGATCAATTCTTTTTACTTCCTTTTTGAGATGATCTTCTCAAATCTCGACTTGATTGGTTTTTCTTCCTTCTCTTGGTGGACCACTTGATTCTAGGCTAGTTTGTTGATCTTTGAATTTGTCTTCGCTTGATTGAACTGTCTCTAGGATTGTAGCTATCTTGAATTGATTAGGAGTTCCTCTAATCATGGATTTCCTTTCTTCAAGTACTTTTAAAGATCAGATCGTATCTCTTTCCTTTTTGGTGCTATATGCTTGAGTCATTTTCTTTTTTATTTCTTTTCTTGCTAAGGGTACAAATAATTGTTGAGAGTCATTTATCAAAATCAACGGATTCTATGAGGTTAAAATCTCTCCCTTTTTTATAATAACTATTAATACACAATTTAATATAATGTTTTTAGAGAGATAATGGAGCTTCCCTGATTTCCTTGATGTGTTTGTTTGTAGATCCAGTTTGATTCGTAGCTCCCCCTACCTTTTTGGCTTCATTGTTTGTGTTAGCCCCCTGCCTTTATGAAAAATGTGGGAAACAAACTCTCCCTCTTTGGCATAATCGAAAATAAAAAAAAGATGAGGGGACACAGGATAAAGCTAAAACATGTAGCAGCAGATAAGAGCAGAGCAACACTTAGGAGGACAAAGAGTCCTCAATAAGCAATCCAAAAGACAGAAAAAGGTAGGGACAAAACCCTATTGAAAGATAGTTCAAAAGTAACAGACAAAAAGTAAAAGATCCGGGATTAGATTTTAGCGATCACCAAAAAGTATTTTGAGGGTGTTGATGGACTTTTTACAAAAGGAGTTGTAAGAGTCTTCCACATTTCGAGAGAGAATGGAATAAGAGGTGTGGACAGTGACAACAAGATAATTGTTGGAGGAGCAGACTCCACTCTTGAGAGAGTCAACTTGTTAGATCAACTTGTTGACTTTGGAGATTCCTTCCTATTTTATGCCAATCATAGCAATACGCAACTTACCAACTTCAGTACCCATATCCTTTTGAAGGCAAAATAACTTTTCAACAACATCATGAACAGTCTCTAAACCACGTTCCACCGCCAGAATGCAAGTCTTGAGTTCATCAATGTCCTGCATTAGGAGGGAAGACGACCTTGCAGATCTTTGTGGGTTTAACGATCTTAGCTCTCGTTTTAATAGAGTCATTTTACACCCATTTGTCTTCTTTCTACACATACCACATACTAGAGAAAGTACAAGAGTCATAAGTAGCATTAATAACGACACGTGTAAACATAAAAAGATCCATGATCCACCAAGATGCGCGAGATGAATAACCCATAAGGCAACTTGCAGATGCATTAGGGTCTTCAGCACTTTCCAGCATGTATTCTTTGAACCAAACCTCCCAGTTGATGTGATACTTCTTAAGTAAGCAGTATAGAACAAATGTGTCCCGAATAGAAATACTAGTCAGAGATCCTTTCCTGGGAATAAGAGTGGTGGCAACAATATGTGCCAGAATGCAATGATCAAAGCAAAGAGATAGAAGAAGATCTTCACCAGGCCCCGAGGCTCCTACATTTCTTTTTGGGTCTGAGAGTTCTATACCGAGTATGGGAAGTTAGTGCCAAAGGGAAAGAAGAAGGCGAGCTATTTTACACATGTGGACATGTAGTGGTACGGGAAAGAAGAGTGAAATGTAGCTGCATAGATTTTAATGAGGTGCTAGGGTGTATGATGAACATAATCCACTTCTTGGTGGATTAGATACAGAAAAAGACCCTGGATGATCTGAAGGGTTGGTTCGCTCCCCTAATCTCATATACCACACCACCTTGGATTGAGGTAGGAGTTTCGATAGAGAAGAAGGATTTAAATGTGGCTGCTAGGTTTTGATTCGGGTTTATCAGCAGCACTTTGATGCCCTCAAAAAATGAGTCTATACTCAGGCATCCGAAGGCTACATTGTTGGGCTGTATCATGGACCGGGATAGACTAAATCTCGACCTGACTATAGAGCAGGAGATAGCCATGAGGGCCAAACAGTCAGACTTCTCTTCCATTCCCGGTATTGATTATGGAGTTGTACCGGCATGCCCGAGTGCCATTGATAGAGAAGACAGATGAAGTAACTCCCACTTTCTCTACTGACATTCGAAAGATCGAGGCCGTGTACACTAGGCATGAGGAGGAGAGGAGAAGAGCTACACCAGTGGAAACCTCCCCAGTTGTTGATGTGGAGATGTTACAGACTGACACAGCCCCTCATACCCAGGTCAATGAGCCTTCAGACACCCCTAGCACTTCCACTTTTGTTCTTTCTAGTTCTGTTATTGATGCTACTACTTCCACTACTGTTGTAGTTGTTGTTGTTTCTCGGTCCCCTTAAACCTAGGCTATGTTGTTTAAGATAGGCCATCTGGCCTAATTTACTAATGTACGTGTCTTCCGGTAGAGGTTGTTATATGAAGGATGATTGAGAGGGCCATTGTTGCTATCTTAGCTCCTATCCAGCCTGACTTGAGAGAGCACTAAGAGCTGATTTATGCACATGGCTTTTCTTTGGATGCCCTCACGGTGCGAGTGGAGGTATGTGAGAAGGGTAGGAGCCAGTCTAAGGATATGACATCCTTGAGGTCGATATTAATGGTTTGAGTCGTGATGTGGATGAGCTGAAATCTGTGGATCTTTCTATATTATTCAGCATGGTGGACCTTCCCAACCAGAATATAGAGTTGCCAGCCATTTCTGAGATCCCTCCAGCTACTACGACCAGAGATACTATTATGACTGATGAGGATGCTGATTTTAATGCTCCCAAGACTGATGAGGATGAGCTTGGTGCACGAGATACTACAGTATATGATTACCTGGAGGACCTTGAGGGTGTGATGGTGCAAACAGTTGTGAATGCATCTCTTAGGGATACATTGATGTTGGGCTCTAGTGGAGAAAATGATCGATCTGAGCCAGGTACTAATGCCCTGACTGAGGGAGTCATGGATATGCAGAGTTCACCTCAGGCTTAGCCTAACAGGGAGATCTTGATTCTTTTCAGCTTTATTTTCAGACTTTTTATTTCATTTGCATTTGGGGATAATTGCTAGTTTTGTTTAGCGGGGTGATGTATATTTATACCTACCTCTTTTGGGCTATTTTATGGATAATTTTCTTGTTGTGAACGATTGTTGGGAATGCTTGATTTTGTTTATGACTATTGATTTTTTATCCATTGGTTTTTAATGTGCATGTTAGTTTTGACCCAAATTAAAAATTTGTCACCTCTTGATGTTTGTGAATGTGACTGTTCTCTTGCAAATTTGAGTGTCGGTTGTGATCAATACCGATGACTTGAATAGTGCTCTTGATTGAACAATATGTGTGTGCGATTCCAATGAGGCAAATTTGAGTTGCATATGTCATATGTGAACTCTTAGCATCTCATTGTGATTGGCGGGTTGTCGAAATGAATCTTGTGATGATCGTTTCACGTGAGCTAAAATTGTAGAGTCTTGTTTGATAGTTGTGTTGAATGCTATGTGTGGTGAGATTGCCTTGAAATATTCTGGGTAATACCTAGAACTTTCCCCGTTAGTCCAATTGACTAATATAAGCAAATGAGAGAGATGATCTTAGGCAAAATTGTGGAGAGTGAGCCAAAATTGTTATTATACATCTTTGTGACCACCTTGTGAGAGTGTAAACCTTGTTTGGCACCGTTTAAGCCTACCCTTTTCTGTGGGTGAAACTTGAGCACATTTAAACTCTTTCCTTTCCACTTAAAACCTTCACGAAACATTGATCCTTTTGAGAAATTCACTCTTGAAGAATCTAGTTGAAAAAAATGGAACCCCTCCATATAAAAAAAGGGAGAAGAAAAGTGAAAGAAGAAAAAGATTGAGAAAGAAAAGAATTGTTGACATAAAGTTTGTACAATGGATAAAGAAATGGGGTGTCCAATGAGCCATGCTTAAAAGAGCATAGGGTGGATTGTGAAAATAAAAAAGAGTGAAAGAAAAGGAGGAAAGTGAAATGCATGTCATGCTTCATGAAGGTAGAAGTCACTAAGCCAAAATGATAATACCTTAACCCTTAGCCTCGTTACAAGCCTTGAAAGACCTTTGTGTTCTTGATTGAGCTTAATGTCATGTTAATTGGAAAATACGAGCAAGCCTATGGGTAGAATAATGCATGTATTTATCTTTGAGAGTGTGTGAGTTGTTTTTGATTCCTTAATTCTAAAATTTTTATGAGCCTTGTGTGAGCATGGAATCATTCTTTGTGTGAGGGCATTCGAATACTTTTGTTGAGCTTGAACTTGCATTTGAAGCAAGCATTCTGAGCTTGAGTTCTATTTTATGATGGCTAGTCACAATTTGAAACGTGTAGTGCACAATTGAACATTGCATGGGTAGTTTGAATCTCTTATATGCATTCATGTTGAGTCTTGAGTAGCACTATTTGTAGACATCTCTGTTGAACTAATTGATCTTGTGTTTTACTTGAGGAAAAGCAGAAGTTTAAGTTGAGTGTGTTGATGAGTCGGGGATTTCGACTTATTTAGGGCTTAATATCTAGAGTTTTAGTGTCCTCAATGCCTATTTTATGCTCTAAACTTATGTTTAAATGCTAATTTGCAGCAATTAAGGCAAAAGAGAAAGGCAGGGACATTACCGAGAAAAATGGGGCGAAAAAGTTGAAAAAGTTGAAGACAAGAAAGGTTGAGGATCGCCAAGACCACTGGGCGAGTCGCTCCAGCAATGGGAAAAAGCCAACTCAATGATGGAAAATGGCATTTCGACGAAGCGCCAACTGGATTGGCGATGGATATCCTTATCGCCTAAAGTCACAAAAGAGAAATGGTGAAGAGTCAAGTCAAGAAGGTGATGGAAGGGGACATTTGGCACATCGCCGACCAACTTGGCGATGCTCCACTTATTCCGCCGAATGGCTCCAAAGCCAAAAATATGGGAACGTATAAATGAAATTTTGAAAAGAGGAAAAGAATTTCCCACACATTATTATAACTCTGGGTTTTTTATGTAAAGCACTCTGAACATTGTTTTTAGTCTTTTCAAGTAGGAATTTAGGGTTGTTTTTTATTTGGAACTAGTTTTGAGCATTGTGACGACCTGCAATCTATTACCCAAATTGATGGAGAACATAGTTGGTAACATTTTCTTGCTTTTTATGATGTTTGGCTAAAACCCCTATTCTTGGGGGGTGTGATTATGTGATTAATTGTTTAAATTAGCTTATGGGTGTTAGTATTTACTAATTTGATTATTGATTTGAAGTGGGTTATGTTGGTAATTGAGATTTAATTGATGAATTATAGTTGCAAATACAGTTCTAGCTTAGTATTCTAGACTTGCTTTAGAAGAGGTTTTAGAATTAAGGTTATTAATTGATGATTGTAGTGATTGGGTTATTGTAGATTCAGCTTGAGAAAGTGGGTCTGAATTTGATCCTACCAATCTAGCTCGAGAGAGTAGATTAATTGAGGTTTTGGGTTGTTCATATTTGCTGGTCTTGTCGAGGTTCAAGAGAAATTTCTTGATTCGTAATAGTTGATTGAGAAATAGATGTTAGACCTAAAGCCTAGCCTAGCCTACCCACTAAGATTCAACGGCTTTTAGTAAATAATAATCACCCGTACAGCGAAATTGGCATTTAATCGATCAAATCCCCAAGGATCTCTCTCTACTGGATTACTCCCTTATTTTTATAGTTGTTGTTTTCTCACTCTAATCCCCCCAATTGACACTAGTTGTCAAACCCCTAACATTTACTTTAATTGTTTCAAAAATGTCTAATCCTACAATCGATTAGGACACTTCTTTCACTTCGTAATTGAATTCTCTTTTTTATCACTCCCTGTGGGATCGACCCCAACTCTTTGTTGGGTTTATACTTGATTGTGACCGCCTACACTTAAAATTGGATAAAGAGTTGGGCATTATCATAGTTATGGTGCTCTTGACACCATGAGAGGTGAGCTTGCTACCTTGCGAGTGGATGTAGACCAGCTGAGGTGTACTGATATTTTGATGCTATGGGGCAATGTTCCCCTAATAAATGTTCTAGCCTCCATATCACCGACGATGCCCAGGAGTGAGCCATCTCAAAGTGTGCAACAGAGTGGTATAGATGGAAGAGTTTCTACTAATGAGGATGAGAGGGTTGATGATAATTTGGCCAAGGAGACTGATGAGGACGAGATGAGGAGAGACGAGGATGAGCATGGTATTGTGCTAACACTCATAGATTTGGAGGACATTGAGAAGATGATTGTCCAGGCTACCTTGGAGAGATCCCCCTAGGAGAACTCTACAATCAGCACTAGTGGAGTCTCTTCAGACTCCACCATTCCTCTTAGTGATGTGCAGGGCACTAATGCCTAAGCTCATGCCACATTGTTGCCACAAGTAATACTATTTTCGAGCATTGATGCCTCAGATGATGTTACTCCTCTAGAGATTCTTCCAGTTGATAGCACTCCACATGCTTAGTCTTTCAAGGGGACATTTTTACTCTTCCTCCCGTACTTATTACTTTTGCATTGAAGACACTGCATATTTAATTTTTGTGGGGTGAGGGCCTTTGTGCCAATATTCCCTTTTTTCTTTGTATTTTGTTATTTTAAGTTTCGAATGATTGTCGTATCGTATTTTTGTTTATATTATAGTGTTTTCCTTGGTTTGGTGTAGCTCTTATTCGCTATTTTGTTTTCTCTCAAATATGTAACTACTCCATGAGTTATGAAAATCATGAAATGCTTGAGTTTCATTGATAATAATTCAAGGATCAATTGTATTCAATATCGATGTCTCAAATAGTACTCATGATGAGAATGATTTATAGTGTTGGTGCTGAAATAATGAAATCGATGTGGTTGCACTTTTGAGCGATCTCTTCGAATCTTTTGTTCACTACCTGCGTTTTGATGTGAGCCTTGCAATGAACATCACACATACACTTTTGATCTGATCTTTTCAGGATGTGCTAAACGAGTGTATTTCAAAGTTACATGTGTGGTGAGGTCTGACTTGAAAGCATGTGAGTGGTCCTAGAATTTTTCTTGTTAGTCTAATTGTCTTAACCTTGGTAAATATAAGGCGTGATCTTGGGAAACAACTCTAAGAGGGAACTCAAATTCTCATATTCTTGGTGACTACCTTGTGAAGGTGTGCATCCATTTTGACACCACTTGAGCTTAAACCATTTGTTGACAAAACCAAATTAAAACCTCTTGAGACAAATTGTCCCCACCTTCTCACCCAAAATATTTTTTGAAGCATTGTTATGTTTAAATAGCTAACTAAGGCCAAAATTCTAAGTTGGGGGTGTGGAAAGGAAGGAGGAATGAAAGCCAAGTGAAGGGAAACGAAAGATAAAATGAGACTCAAATTTGAAGTTTGTTACAAAAAGAAGAACCCTTCCTTGTTAAAAAAAAAAAGAGAGAGAGAAACATTGTAATGAAAAAATTTGAAAAGTTGAAATAAAAAGAGAAGTTGATGAAATTAAGGGGATTCCGAATAAAGTAAGTGAAAAGTCAAAGTTTGAGTTCTCAAATGAAAAGGAATGAAAAGAACGTGAGAAGATATGGGCAAGCCTATAGGATGAAGCTTGCATGTATTTCTCTTTTGAGAGAGTGAAAGTTACATTGATTCCTTATTTCTTTGTTGATTTGCTTTGTGAGAGCATGGAATCATTCTTAATGTGAGGGAACTTGAAATTATTTGTTGAAACATGGTCTTGCATAAGAAAAGAAGTTATAGTGAACTTGAGTTTGTGTTGAAACCAACTAGTCATCATTTGAAGCTTTTTTATCATGATTGAGTGTAGCATGTTGTTGAGAGTAGTCTTGAAATGGAACTTGCATGTTAGCTCTCAGTGAGTACAGTTGTAGACACCCTTCCTAAGCTAATTGTGTTCTTAATTTACTTATGGATGCGGAAAATTTTAAGTTGGGGGTGTTGATGAGTGGTATATTTGCACTTATTTGAGGCCTATTTAGTTCAACAATTTGTGTCCTCAATGCTTAATTATGTCTTATTCTAATGATATTTTGATGATTTGCAGCTATGAAGGCTAAAGGACAAGAAAATTATGAATGTTTGAAAGAATGGCCAAAAATGTAAAAATAAGTGTAAACTATACACTGATAATCGCTGAACAAGAAAGGTGGATCGCTTAGTGAGCATGACCTCGTCCAAAGTGACAGTTCACAATACTCGTATTTATTGAGGCAGTTCGGCGAACTCCAAACGGAAAGGCAAATCGCCAAATGAGAAAGGGTGAACATGTTGACCATAGCCAAAGGCGACAGTATAAGGAGAAAAATTGAAGGCTCAAAGAAAAACTAAGGTGGTACTCGACAATACGCCGATTGTGAAAGGAAAATGTGAATGAGCTCGCCAACTGATGTGCAAACACCTGAATCCTAGAGGAAGAAAAAGTGAGCTAGAGACTAATTGGCAAACCGCCCATTGTGATCAGCGAGCCCGACTAATGTCACCTAATGGGTAACGTATTGAGTTTTGGGCCAAATTTTGGGAAACTATAAATGGCCCAAAGAAGAGAGAAAAATGAGGAGACACGTGAGTTGTAATAGAGTTTGGTGTATGAACAAGTGAAGGGAGAAAAACAATTTACCTTATGAAGAACACATCTAGTTTTTGGGGTTTTTCAGCTTTGTTCTTGAAATTTAATTCAAAGTGGGTTTTCTTGTAATTGTTTAATTTCATGTTACCATGGTTGCTTTCATGAAAGGTATAATTTCTTTGTCTTTTGTGATGGGTAGCTAAAACTCCAAGATCTAGGGGTGCAATTATGGGGTTAGGTGGTGATTTAATGTAGTGGGTACAGTGTTATACTCTATTTTGTTGTTGTTCATACATGAATTTGCACTAATTAGCATGGGGTTAAATTATGGTAAAGGGTTGCAAACTTAATTCCTACTTTTGATCTTCGGTCGATGCTTGAATGAGATTGATTGGAGTGGGTAATTAGTTCGATACTAGCAATTTAGGTTTGATGTTTGTAACTTGCTTGAAAATAGAGGTTATGGGTCGTATCTATTTGCTTTATTTCTACATCGAAAGAGAGAATAGAGTAAGTTAATAGGTTGTCAAGTATAGCACCCAGTCTATTCATGAATGTTCATCACTATAGAGCAACACAATTACCCCTGTGTGACATTGATTTCCAATCCCTTCACCCTTAGATTGCTTGTTTCTTCTTGAATTTTCTGAAATTTTAGTTTAATTGTGATTATTGACAACCAAATTCATTTATCAAATTGGTGGAATCATCCACCCACTTGTTCTTACTACTACATATGAATGATTTTGCAATCCAAATTTCTTGATAGAATTTTCTATGATATACCGTTCTCTATGGCATTCGACCCCAACTCTTCGTTGTGTATTTTTTTAATGATGACGATTGATGTCTCTTTTAATTGGTTTTGAAGATTACATTTGAGTGTTATCAAGGTCCCACTGAAGAATTGAAGCAGACATCAATGTTATCATGACAGTATATAGATATAGTGTGATGTATAGTAGGCTTAAGTCATTTGTGGCCCCTTAAAGTTGTCCGCATAATTCACTTAGACACATCAACTAGGACTAGTACCTATTGAACACCTCTACCCTCTCGAATTTGAACCAATTAGACACTCTATGCAAATGTGGCACAAAAAGTGTAACTCACATGTTGATGAGCGCGTGAAATCAATATTTTAATGTTTTTCCTTTTCCTTTTCAATTTTTTTTTTATATTTCTCATTATTTTTTAAAAAAATAACAATATTTTTCTTCTTCCTCTCTTTCAAAACCACATATCTACTGCAACCACTTCTTCAATACAATCCATCACCATTTTTTCCCCACAAATTTCCTTTTTAAAAAAAAATCATCTAATTATTGTCTATTTCCGTCATCTTTTTTCCAGGAAAAAAGATGGAGATCACCAGTTCTTTGTACGTTAAAATGGAGATTATTATGTTGTCTTCTTTGTTGGAAAAAATGGAGACCATCTATATCTAATTTGCCGAAAAAGATGGAGATCGTTATTCAAATATTTACTCTCTCCCTTTTCACCTCTCCCCACACACACCCCATCTTCCTCACAAATTGAAATCAAAATAAAAAAAATGAATCTTTTAAGAAAACACCATCAATTTAAATGTAAATAAGAAAGAAGGCATAAAGAGAAATAAAAATGATAAATTCATTCATAATATATGTTAAAACCTCTAATTTTTCTAAATGGAGGTTAACAATGGTGGACAAGGCAACTGTTAGGTAAAGAGAAGAAATGGAGAGGTTTGAGGTGGCTGCCTGGTGGGGTGCGGGGGTGGGGTCAGGGGGTGTATAATTTATTTATTTTTTAGTTTAAAGTATTTTCTTTTAGGATTTTGTTATATTCAAAATTCATTTTTATTATTATTTTAAATTAAAATGCCACGTGTCTTCATTTGATTCATCATTTTGCCACATCATATGCATGTGTATTACACGCACATTCTCTTTAGATTAAGTGTCAGAAAAATGTTCAATAGAAACTTATTTTTTAAGATTGGAGTGTCTAATAGAAAACAAGATTTGTTAAGGTGTCTAAGTGAATTATACGGACAACTTTAAGGGGCGACAGATGACTTAAGCATATATAGTATCATGGAGGTCTCACTAAAGGACTAAAGGATCGAAGCATGCATTAATGATACCATGACACCACGTAGATATATTGTGATGGTATCGTGAAGATCTCACTGAAGGATTGAAGTAACGTTCAATGAATAAATAAAGTATATCATGACTTGAGAAAAAATAATGGAATAGGAAGAAAAATAATAAATAATAAAAAAGAAGAAAAAAGGAACATGATATAAGAAATGTAAAATCAAAGGAACCAATAGAGGAGAAAAAAGTGGAAATGGGAGAAAAATAACAGAAAAAATGAATAAAGAAATAAATGAGAAAAAAAAACGAAGAAAATATAAAATATATTTTTTATTAATTTTGAATTTAATAAATAAGTTAGTGATTTTAGTATTTTTATAATTACTTCTTGTTGTAGTCTAACTATTTAATTTTCCTTCATTTTTATTAGTCTAAAAAAGTTAGCTACTATATTTATTTTTGAATACTATTATATTTAAAAAGATAAATAAAAAGGTAAAAAGGAAGTAAACAACATTTCACATGAAAAGAAAGGCTGAACATTTCCCAAAAAAAAGGACAAAATACAAAAAGTGTTGACATCACGCTAATGTGAGGTCTGAGGAAAGAAATAAAAAAGGGGCATCAAAAGTAGGAGGGTAGGTACTAGTAAATAGTTTTCCCTTTTAGAATACAAGTGTTCTTTTCCCTAATAAAAACAGGTTGAGGCCCGATTGAATTTTAAATAAATGTAAAATTTTAAGTATAATTGCTAACATTGGTAGTATTTTATGAAGGAGGTTTTGTATAAATGAACTCTTTTATATTTGATTGTTATCCTATATTGGGGTGCTTTTTTTTTTTTTTATCATAATATACTGAATATGTTTAATTTTAATAGCTAAAATCACTTCATTGCTCCCCCTCATCTCCATCCAACCTCGTCGGAGATGGCTTCTCGGGAGAACAAAACAACTAACAACCATCACAATTTTCATCTTTCTTTTTCACCTCTACAACGCCACCAAATAGATCCAATAACAACACACAACACAACAACCAAATCAAAAAACCATCGAATTCCAACCAAAAACCACGGGCTTCGACAAGCTCCATGAAAATCGGCAATGGTCAGTCCATGTTCTCCTTTCCCTTTCATGCTAATTTTTATTTTATTTTTTAAGTTAGAACTCCATTAGCATTCAGATCTGATATTTGCATTATTCTCAAAATTGAACCTATTAGCTTAAGCTATTTAAAATCATTCATACATTTCATTAAGTTGTACTCCCCTACATCCATGAGGTTCTTCTGAATATGTCCTATTTCACATAAAGTTATGTTTGTAACAATCGTCTTCCGTCTTCATTAGGACGATAGCCTATATTAAAAAGGAATCATTCTTTCAATCTTCATATAGAACCTTCATAGTACAAGAAGTTGTTAAATGGAACAGGTTACTCCAATAGTGGGTGGACTGCATGGTAATTTATTTTTGGGTTAGTTGGAGCTGCTAGTAGTCCGGCAATAGTTCGGTAGTGGTGATTTATCAAAGAAAATGTGAAGCTTCGAAAAGTTGTAGTTAAAATTATATTAAATATAAACGATAGTTGTAAAACAATTCGAATTCAATATTATACACTATTATGAATTTGATGATTTGTTATTCATGAACAAATGTAATACATTTAAATAGTACTAGAATATTTATGAATTTGATGGTTCGTTGTTTCTGAACAAATGTAATACATTTAAATAGTACTAAAATATTTATGAATTCGATGATTTGTTATTCTTGAACAAATGTAATACATTTAAATGGTACTACAATATTTGAAGTTAGCATATAATACTTAAATATATTTGTATTAAAAAATATTTTAATTATACATTCACCGCATGTATTGAAACTCAAATTGTATTATAATTGTTATTTAACTTTTTTTCTTCTTATTAACGATGTTAAAAATGAATTACAAATATTCAAATTAATTTATTTGTTACTATATTAAAACTGTGTTAGAAATGTATATATATGCATTAAACTGTTTTTGATGAGAAAAGTAAGATTAATTTGTATAAGAGTAAAAGATGTGGTATGATATGGGGGGATTCTTTTGCACTAAAATAAAATGACAGAGTGAATAAGGTTTTCAATCAAACAAGATATTTCTCTTACCATATTTTCTTAGAATTTGTCTTGTCTTTGTAGTATAGAAAGAACACAAAAAACTACTAATTCGAACAAATGAACTTCCATCAGCACAACAAGAAGGAAAATATTACAAGAATAAACAAAATAATCAGCCACCAACAGCACACTGGACAACTACAACAATCAGAGTTAAAAAAATAAGAATGTCAAGAGCAGCGTATGTATCACATTCTATATAGCTTGTTGGAAGTATAATTTACATTCAGGCAAGGCTTCCAAGAAATTTGAAATCAGTTCTGGTGGCAAGTGTAGCCGTAAAAGCACTTGGTGATATCTTTCAATTACCAAAAGCACAGTGTTCTCCAGATCCACATCTTCCAAACAACCTGGAGTAATTGAATAAATATGAGGGGGGAAAAGCAGTGCAATTCTTAGAAAATGAACATCAATACTGAAGATATTAAACATATAAAGGCAGTAAAAGAAGATGCAAATATTTAAGTAAAGTCAACTAGGATGTACTTATCCTAATTTAATTGTGATATCTGAGCTGAATGGATATAAACGATGCATGTGGCCATAAGCCAACTCCAACATGAGATTGAGGTATACTTTATTGATTGAAACTTGAGAGAAAAGACATCAGTGCTGAAGTAGAAATTGTTGTTTAAATGTGACAACCCACAGAAGATAGTGTCAACTTGACATCTAAGTCTGTTTGCTACATTTAGGCAAATTTAAGATTCCAAACTTTGACAAGCAGATCATCTCATCCCAAGATAAAATCATTATGATTCCAAAGTAAGCAAAATCATGTTTTTGATTTTAATAAGTTAAAGAAATGAAAAGGTTTGAGTGATTTCTCCTTTAAAACAGCTAGAAGAGATTAATTTTCTTTATTTCTATAAACAGTTCAAGTAGGTAATATTTTTCCACCCTGCACATCAAATGTTCAAACGTCTGGTATTTTGAAAAATGAGAGCATTGGCAGGCTTACCCAGTTCAATTTCTAACTCTTGATCTTCCGCGTCTCCTTCTTCCACAATGGTTCCATTTTCCATTTCTGCGGCTGTCTTGGCACACCTCTCCAAGAACTCTTGTTCAGTTTCTTCTCGTTCATCATCTTCAGAGTCCTAGCATTGGATTAAGAACAATAACAGTCAGCGTTCAATATTCCAAAGGTATTATGAAATGTACATTTACATGATGAATGGAGTCACTTTGCACACAGGAGATTTGGGGTTTGTGTTCCACATCTCCATTTTACTTATCAGGAAAAGAATTATATGATGAATGTATAGCATATGCACTCTTCCCCTTCCTTCCACCACAAGCATTTCATGCATGTATGATAGAGCCAACAAACAGAAACCATAGATAATGATGCAAAAAGACAACTTCGACAATTTCCTGTGATATAATATATTTCTTTTGAGAAAATTCTTGTAATTATTATATATGAACATTGACTATTTTAACTAGAGAAGGTGGTTATGAAAAAAGAAACAGGCTCTGATAATCATTGTTTTCAAGTCACAGTGTGTTCTTTTATGAAAAGAAAAATGTGTTACCATCAAGAAAGCTGGTGAAATGTGCCAAAATTTCAACTTACATGGAAGGACCACAATGAAGTTAAGAGCCATAATTTGCTAATGAGACAAAGCTGATGTCAGAAGGCTAAGGAATTATCGTGAACGCAAAGACAGTCACTATTATTTCACTAACCCAAAAAATGGACTATAATGTATGTTCTACAAATAGAACACACTTAGACCATAAAGAAAAGTAGGTCGTACGAACATGATTACCATGTAAACAATGTCTACCTGACAGCAAAAAATATGTGGGTGGGGGAGGCGGTAGCTAAAGATAATTAAACAAGACAGAATTAGTTCAGTGACCTAACCTCATCATCATCATCTTCAGTTTCCTCATCACCAGAAGCCTTATCTTCACTTTCTTCATCTTCATCTTCCTCTTCTTCTTCCAGTTCTTTAAACTTCAGAAATGCCTCCATCAGTGATGCAACACAATCATGTAGCAATAAACTCCCTTCATTTTGCCGTCCTATCAGCTTGTCAAGAGATTGTGCCAGTGCCATCACTGGTAAAATTATAATAGAAAAAAACAGACGTAAGGAGACGGTGCTGATGAGATTCTTAGGAGAGTTTTCTACACCCAATAAGAGAAGAAAAATTAAATACTTAAAAAGCAAAGCAAGGAAAAACACAAAAGTTAACCACAAGGTATAATCAAAATTAGTGTTAGCTTGCAATCCATTAACAAGCATCATAGTTGTGGACAGATAAACAGATCTAGATAGACACAATAGCATTTCCAAAACAAACAAAAAGGACTAACGTAGAGCCCATCACCAAAATATCCCTTGCCCCATGAGAGAAAGTCAAGTGGGGAAGTTCCTAATTGCGCTAAAAATCTTACGTAGTAGGGGAAAAAGAAATAGAATACTAACCTACCAACTTGATCTCAGCGTCTGATGACAAACTATGGTCAAATCTGCTTGTTGAGATAATTGCCAAAGCGGATAGAAAGCTTGTAAAGCCTTCATGTTCAATGCCCTCTACAATCTTCTCTACAATATCAGGGAAACACAAATAACACGACGCTATTGCAAGCAACAAAGGATTCCACAGTGGGACAGGCTGGTTTCTAATCTCTCTAAAACGAGAAAATGCTGCCTGACACAAGGAAATCACCAAAGATTGCTTGACACATTCTCCTTCAGGTAAGTAACTGGGATTATGTAACAGAATGTGGACACAAGAGGATGCCCTCCATACTGCAGATGGATATTGTGAGAAAGCTTCGGTAATGAATGCACCAATTCCTTCAAGGATAGATTTTTGGGGAACAGGTGGAGCAGGAGGCAACGGCAGCTTCCCCACAAGAAAGTTCTTCACAGCAAATTTCTTGTCTAGGCTAACTGCTTTCTTGATACAGTTAAAAGTTGATAAATCCTCCATCTCCTCCCATGCATGCCAGTCAGCTATGTGATATGACCAGACCAGCATCAGCTCTGAGACTTTGAGCTTCAAAAGATCGTCAGCTTGGGTAATTCCTTGCAAAATGAAACCAAGCAATGTGGAGCAGTCATCAACACATGATGAAGGGGGCACTGAGAAGGCAACCTCATGTTCCTGATAATTGGAAAATATATATGAGAAGATAACAAGAGATTTGAGTATATCAAAAACAAAAGATATATTAAAATTCTCTTATCACTCTGTTATCCCAAGTTGAATCTATGAAACGGAGACCTTTATCTTCTTAATCTTTAGAGTAGATATTATATATAGGATGATCTGTACACTCTGGTAACCAATACAAAGGCAATACGAATAGGAATGTTGACGGCGACCAGTTAAGTATCAGTTGAATTTAACTGGGGTTCTTGTTGGTGGAGGAACTGGATCTAAAAGAGAGACTCTAGCTGTAAGATATCTACTGGAACCATAGCCAAAATGGACATCTTATTCAAAGAGAAAGATCTAAAGTATCTGGATTACTTTGTGTGTATGATCGAAGATCCAGTAGGTAGTCACTCCCATCTCAGAGAACCATACGTGAGTCTTCCGCCTCATACAGTTCTGTCCGAGCTTCCATCAATATATGAACAGCTTTCCCTTATGCATGAGAAGCTAAAAGACTTGATCTAGTTAAGCTTGGTATGGAATTCAGAACACAAAACAAACATCTATTGCAGTATAAACACTAGAGTTAAACAGCATCCACTACTAAGGTGATTGCATTTTCAATATAGAAAAATGAGCTTGAACAGGCTTCAAGCTTGATGTTACAGGCATAAAAAGGAAATATTTTACTGAAGTGCTGAGTATACTCATTGACACAAAAAGTAAATAATGGAATATATATGCATACACGCTTGTGTTGTGACCTATCCATTTACTCTAAAATTAATTTTGATACATGGCTCAAGACTAACCATCAGTGGAGCAGATCTTAGCCACGCATGCTGTAGGAGATCTGAAAATGCTCTCATCATGGTGGTCTGACCAGAAAGCCACAATTGACTAGAATCATCCTGCTCATTTTCTTCCGATGCCGAGTTTTCCCAACACTGAGCCATCACTGCTAGTGTTGCAAAGCACTGTTCCACCATCTATCAGACGAAAGTCAGTAATTTCAGATCTCTATATGCCTTCAATTATACATGTGGATGAGTTCATTTTTTAAAATTTCATATTTGGGTGAAGAGCGAGGTTGATTCTACTCATCTAGAACATAAAAGGTGATTTAAGAATTTGTCTCAAGGTACCTCAGTTACAAGAAGGAATCGTATAGTTTAGTTTTATTCCTATCAAAGTAATGACTTGAATCCCTGACCATGTGACATGATATCAACAGGACTGGGAGAGATGAGGTTTCATTGAACTAAAGGGCGAGCAAACCAACCTATATAACCTCCATTTAAACTATAAACAATGAATAGCGAACAATATATCTCCATGAAATGTGCACAAAAAATGTTCTAATTTTCATGCTAGTTACCAAAATGATAATTAGGATGATCAAACGATTTGCTAAAGAATAAAAATACAAGTATGTCAGATACATAAGAAAATACCTGAGGCCATGGCTCCAGATCTAAAGGCAAGTTCTTTGAAGTTTCTTTAACCAACAGACAAACAATATCTGGAATATGCAGTGAAAGTTTTTCAGTTGCAGCCTCGACCATAGTACTTAGAAGCTGAAAGTAAATGGAGCTATCTTCTTCCTCATCACTAATCCTATGACAAACCACTTGAAGAAGTGGTAACCACTCAGGTGGCATGTACTCATTCTGCAGTACCAAAAGGTCACGCATTATTTAAACTATCATACTTCAGGTCCATAAAATAGGTTAGTCATACCCACTTACTTCAACGAGTTGGGCGATGGCAGCAGCAGCTGTCACCCGCACAGGATAACAAGAAACACCCCCCATATCTGACATTTGTAATGCTTTCACTAATGAAGAATAAATATCAGCACTCATACCCTGTTGTGGAAAGAGAAAAGGAACTTACTCCAAAAAAATGCCTAATAGCAAACAAGATGTTAAAAAGTATCATCAAGACAATTATCTCACTTCAGAAAGACATGAAGAAAGCTCTCCTAGGACCCAATTTGCAGTGGCAATTAAATATGGTTGAGGAGTTGGTGTTTCATACAGTGGTAGCACCCGATTCCTAACTAGAGTATCCGTAAATCCAGGACTCTGCTCTGTTAGAAACTAAGAATACAATGCCACATAAGTAATATAAGTACAGAATTTTTTAATGAAGAAAAATAATATTTGAAATAATGATCTATCCTTACGTCTAAAAGGCTGCTATAGGCCATCAGGACTCCATAATATCTGTCAAAGTTTAGACAAGGAAATGAAAGTAAATCTCGTATACAGGATGCAAGCATGATCAAGGAAGGTCAGAAAAAAGAAAAAAAAGGTCTGGATAAATGGAAAAATAAAGTAGGATAATTTAGTTAACGGCATTACATTAGAATGAGCACTCTATGTCTTACTTAGAGTTCAAGGAATTATAGAGTGATATAATGAATCTTAGAACTTTAACAAAACAAGTTTAGTGTAGGTTCTTTGCACGTGTGTCTCGCGTCAATCGGTAAACTAGATACAAGGAGGAACAAAATTATTAAAAAATAGCAATTGACGTTAAAGTAAACTTATATCTTTCCAAATGATAAGAATTTCATATAGGAAGGTTAAAAAGTTATTTAACTAAACATGAAATTTCTTTCTTTAATTTTTTTAAATTATTTATTTATTTTGTTTACCATAATTTAAGTAAATATATATGTAAGGTAACAGCATTGATTTTAAAGTCTTAAACGTTAGGACATTAATATAGTTTCAAATTAGAGATTTAAGAAGCAAAACTTTGGTCAATTTTAAAATATTAAATATTTAGGAGTTCTTACCTATTACAAATAAGTAAAGATTTAATAGTTTTTCTTTTAATCAATTTCAAAGTCCTAAATATTGGGATGATGATTAAACGACAATTATTTGAGGAAAATAGTAAATGAAAAATTTGTCTATTGGGAGAGGTGATTAGACTCCCACGACGCTACTTCATATTACGAGGACATGACTCTAGATAGGAAGGAGTGGAGGTCGCGTATTAGGGTAGAAGGTTAATAGTGGTGGAGTGTTGTCGTAACGTGCATAGGTTTAGGCTTGTTTAGTATCTGTCGTAAAACTAGTCGTACCCTTTTACTTCTTGTCATATGTTGTTTATTGTGTTTCGATTATCACATTATTTTGTTGTTGTTGTTATTGTTTCTTTCATGTAGACTTTACACTGATCTTCTTATTAACGGTTGTGCTTTCTTCATTGTTTTCTTCTTTTTTTACTTGGGTTTGATGCACTTGAGCCGAGGGTCTTTCCGAAATAGAGTTTCTACCTCCACAAGGTAGTTGTAAAGTCTGTATACTCTACCCTCCCTAGACTCCACTTATTGGGATTGCACTGGATATGTTGTTGTAGAGACTTTTAATGAAGGGTTAAAAGTTCGATCAAACCTTCATGCTTTTAAAGTAATGTAAATAAATAGCACCAACCATAATCCTATAGAATTTTAAATGGTGGAGAACTTGCTGTGAAGTACAGTGATATATGACCATAAATTACAAAGTTAAAGGAGTTGATATCATAATTTTGTTTTTAACTCACTCATTTACTGTGTTTTCTCTATTATCAGTGGGAACAGGAAACTTTGACAAGAATGGAAGCACCAACAACTCCCCCATCGAGCTGTAACCTTTTCTTTTGTTCTTTTCTCCTTTCTTACGCTTTGATGAAGCTGATGTAGTCTTGACTGGTGGTCCCTAGAAGCCCAAGAATAAATCACAGATAACTATGTGAATTTTAATAGAAGAATCTAGAGCAATATAAATTATAGAAAACTAACCTTAGATAATGAAATAACACCAAGCAAGTTTAAAGCACTTTTCCTTGCTGTAAACAAGTCATCTCTCAATCCAGAAATTTCTTCCTGCAGTATCATAAAGATCAGACAATATCCTGCGAATGTTTACAGTATACAACTTATAAGGAAGATCAAAGATTAGAACATACAAGGTCAGACGGAAGATTTTTCCTTATGTATTCATCCGGATCTTCTTCCCACTCTATTGTGTCCTACTTAGCAGGCATTTAAGCCTTTAATCAGAACTTCACAAGAGTATGTCACAACAAAAGAGAGAAACTCATGAACATAGGCAGAGAGCTCTCTGGAAGGAAAATTCGTGGAATAGCTGACCTTCTCATTCTTCACAAGAGCTGGGAAGATTGCAGAATTAAGCAAGGAAGAAAAGTGAGGTGAAACTAGTCGCCATCCCTGTTTCAGATGATGATGATAATATACTTTAGCTTGGAGACTTGAACAGTAGCAGGCACTAACCATAAAAGTCCTTCCCGATAGAGGAGAAACCAAGGAATTAGCAGAAATGCCTAAAAAGAGAAAGAAGCTAGGAAGGCGAAAGAACAAACATGAAAATAAATAAACATCGCCTGCTCAAGCTACAAAAAAAAAGTCAAGCAAAAGAGAAACTTTTGACCATGAAGACAACTGAACAAACTTACCGGACCTGTCTCTAAAACACGAGAAATAACATCAAAGGCTAACGACACAGTCCTTTCTGACAGCAGATCCAGTTTCTGCAACGAAAGAGTAAGTAGATGAAGAGAGAAGATAAAAATAAAAACGATCACAGGAAGAAAGACAAGTATAGTGTGTGGGAAAAGCACTTATGAGAAACAACATAAAAGTTCATGAGACATTCTTGACAGAACAGATATTGAGACGAAAGAATAAGTAGATGAAAAGAGAAGATAAAAATAAAAATTATCATAGGAAGAAGACGAGTATAGTGTGTGGGAAAAGCACTTATGAGAAACAACATGAAAGTTCATGAGACATTCTTGACAGAACAGATATTGAGACTAAGCATAGATTCTTACTTATACGACACAACTTTAGTGTAGTTAAAGAAAGAAGAATCCGACGGCAGCATCCTGAACAAAAGTATCTATTTACTAGACATTCCAAAGAAATAAGATTATGGAACACCTATTTATAGAACTACCAAGTAATACTCCTAAGACTTACATTTATGATTGTGCTATGCTTGACAATTTCTGAAACGCATTTCACCATATCAGGCATCAGTCTGTCATTGTAAGATGAGAAGAAATTTGAGGAAAAACCAGGATATCTGTATTTTCATTTTGGAGTAAACAAAATGCATTTTGACAGCATACTTGTCAGCAAACTTCCGATGCCGGGAGACTAAAGCACAGAAAATCAGCAGACTTCGCTTTGCAGTCTTCATCCGCAGAGAATACCCATCTTTGAAAGTCAAGCCACCATCAAAACTTAAAGAATTCAGGATTCGTATCAGATCTTGACAAATAGAAGGAAGCAGAGGTGCCAAGGCAGACGGCATGTGAGATTTCACCTATAAAATTGATAGACTTTAGATTGTAGTACTGCTCAAAGAAGGTTCACAACAGAAACCTTATTAGAGGAAGAAAGATGCTTCCAGATAAATATTTCTAGGGCACCACATAAAAGGACACATTGGTGTAAGAATTCCGCCTAGTAATTTGAATAGTCTTGAAAAGAAGAAAATAGTGCACTGATAGCTGATCTGACCATCAGATCACTTTAATGGTGTATGTTATAAACTGTTGCTTCCTTTTTCAAAAAAGGTTAAATAAAGGAAATGAGACTGTTCCTTGGTAAACCAAGTAACCAATGTTTCGAATGAAAGAAGATCTATTGTCCTGGCACAGATTAACATCCTTGCTCATCATTCACCTTTTTGGAATAGCAAAAGATCTTGTGTACATAGAGCTATATCAAAATACACTAAGTTACAAGGCTTCAAGATCACATGCAAAACATTGTAAACAAATTACTTTAACTCGTTTACTGGTGCCTAGTTCCCATTTTCAGCCAAATTGCTTTTACACGTATAACCAGCTTCCTCTCCTCGATATACTTGATAACTGTATCAAGTAGTTTCCTCCTATCATTTTTGTTATTTTCTATATCCTGAAGGTTTTTAGGATCTGATATATCCAATATGCTGTCTGCTAACTTCTTAACAGAAAAAAATCGAAACAGAACCTAGAGCTCAAATGATAGTTGACCTTTCATGGATCAAACATCGTTTGTTGTAAATTTATCCTCACCGCAAAATAGATGCACTTGCATATGATGAGAAGGATAGTTTCTGTCTGCACTTCTGATGTATGTTGGGCATCTGATACCTGTGTCATGCAACGATGAATTAGCACTTCCATACACTCTAAAGTACTGTTTTAATATGGAAATAAGGAATGTAGAAAATTATGTGGACCTTTTCGGTGCAGAGGTGAAATACAGCAAGTAAGGGTACAAGGATCTCTCTTGTAATAAGTTCTAGCTGTGGTGGAACTGGCTCCTTCACAAGTTTTGGATTCAAAAAGTACTGCCACAAGACATAAGATGAGATCAATACAAGAACCTAAGCAGGTAGAATTTTACAACAGATTTGAAATAAATGAGGAATTTGGTTTAGTTAATTGTTCTGTCAAAAATAATTTTGATTTTAACCAGATTATAGAATGCTGTTGGTCTATCTTCATATGGATCAACCCGAAGCCTTCTTGGTCACCCGCCAAATGCTTAAGCTTATTTTCAAACTATTAGCAAGCTAGGGGTGGCATTTTTCAGGACACCGTGACAGTCAGCAAGGTTGTAACATACAAAATACAATTTAACAAAATAAGAAACATAAGGTGCATGAGATTTGAAGTCACTTGAGTAAATAGATATCAATAGAGGGAAAGTCATCTATATAGGTGGAATCAGAATATAGCTGACACATATTTAAATACCTGGAAGGGTCTAATCAGTGAGTGAAGAATGGTTAGCGCGTTGATGGTTTTCCATTCAGAATTCGGATTCTTATCAATCAGATCACTGCGCTGAATGACCGACCTTAGCTCAGGCACAAGCTCAGGCCAAGCATCCTTCTTCACAAACTCAACTGCAATAATTGAGCGAAACTGAAAACAAATAGGAGAAAAGAAAATTAAAAAAACAACCTCATTGATTACACGCAAACGAAGAAAAAGTTATGCCCAAAACCCTTACAGCTTCAACTAATAGTTTAAGAGTCATAGGTTCTGCTTGAAGCAAAGCGCGCACAAATGCATCTCTAAACTCTTTGGTGATTCCTGAATTTGTATCAATAGAATCAACATTTCTTCTAGTGAAGTTCTTGAGATATGTGGCTGCAGCTACTTTCTGACCTCCGTTCTCACCTCCTATGGAAATGAAGATCGAATATAAAGTGTAGCACAAAAATTAACTTAACAGTATGCAAAAGCATAATCAGGCAAATACTCCTTCAATTCGACAGTTGAATAATCATAATGAATCTATAAATACTCGAAAACAGAGAAATCTGAACTGCAGAGTACCTATGGCGATAGAGAACAGAGTGAAGGGAAATTTTGGGAGAGTAGAGAGGTGATCGAGAGCATCAGTGGCGGCATTGATGACGGCACCGTCGGGGCTCAGAGTTTGATTGAGGAGCCTAGCAATTTGATGAATTTCCATAACGTATAAGTGGTGGCGCAGCGGCAGAACCCTAGCAAAGACTGCAGCTACAAACACTACACAAGTTGGCAAAGAGTTGTAAAAAGAAACAAATAGTTGGCTAAAACAGTTGAAAGCGCGGGAAAGTTGATATTCGCGCCGTCCATATTTCGTCTTCTTTCTATTTTATTTTGGGAGTTATTAATTTTGAAAGTGTGAAATTGAATAATTAATTTATGTTCATTGGTTAATATAATTAATTAAAATAAATTAATTTATATTCATTTATTGAAAACTTGATTTCAAAAGAATGATGTCTCGATTCCTTTTACATGACAATTTTTTAGATTTTACTTGTATTAAAAAACTAAGTAAGTTTACAATTATACCATTATTTAATGTTTTTTAAGTCAACTTTCAATAAATGATAAATAAATCCATCTTTTATTTTTAATTTGTTTGTTGAGATTTCTTTTTCAAAATCTTATAAAATAATGCAATGGTGAGAGTAACTAGAAGTAACTAATCAATATATGAAGTAATCACAATGAACAATAATTATTTATTATTTTTTCTAGGTTGGTCAAATATTTATTTCACGACTAATTAACCATCAAGGGTGTATAATAAGAAGAATATTGTAATTTATGCATTTGATTTTATAAAATGACAAGTATTATGAACCAACTATTTATAATAAGGAACTAAGGATGACCATAAAAAGGTGTTATCTCCTGTATTCAGATTAGCACACCAGAAATAATAAAAGATGAAAAGAAAAACACAAAGAACTATCCGAGTCCACAGAACCCACTGTGTGTCCTTAAGAAATTTAATCCCCTCAAGTACCTGAGGTTGCAGATTAATTCCTCCCAAGATAAAACGGATTAACCATTAAAGAAGTAGCAGTACCTCAAACTTCGATAATTTCAACGAACTCAAAATGGCAGCAACGAATCACATACATAGACACGATCGATCGATTTTGTTTTGTAAGAAATGTATGCAAAAGAAGGGAAGAATTCGATGCAGAAAAATGAGAGAAAACCTCTCTATTTATAGCCAACAAAGGGTAAAGGTCACAACCCTTTAGAAAGAAGATAACCTTTCAGAAAGAAGACAACCTTTCAGAAAGGTCACAACACTTTGGAAAATGCATAATCTTTCGGCATAGTCACAACTCTTCAGGAGAGTCACAACCCTTCATTTCTTGTTCACACCTTTAAAACCCAACAATCCCCCACATGAATAGGGAATGACTATTGTTAAAACATATGCATGAAAAACTGTGTGATTCGTAAGTAAAGGTTAATCGCATCTGGATAAGTAGGTTTCCCTTTAAACTTTCCGTAGTGAACATATATCGAATATACTCGGTCAATCGGTAGATTTGATATCTTTGAACCGTTGAGCTTTGGTGTATACCTAGACAACATAAGTCACACAATCAACCCTTGAACTGTTTTTGGTTCTCATTGTTTTTTTCGTTTCAGCCATGAATACATCTCGGTTAATAAGTGCTTAGAGAACTGGCCTTATCGGATTCTCCTTGAAGCGGCTTACACTTTACACTTACATAGGTGATTTCTAAATGTGTTATCCCGTAGATACACTATTTGATATATCCTGTATCAAACTTAGAAACCATTAAAAAGTCCTTATGCCTTTATCCTGGTTACTGAACATTGTCTCATCATGAGAATAGACATAAAATAATTTTTGACAATGTTGAACCGTCATCTATGACTTTGTTTTATCTCCTTGAACCTAGATCTTGGGATCTCCAGTCTTCTAGGTAGAGTTATCGTCACGATGACTTGTTCTCGGCCATAGTCCCATTCCCGTCGATGATCTCTCAACTCCTTCTCTAGTTAGGCCTTTTGTAAGTGGATCCGACACATTATCCTTTGACTTTACATAGTCAATTGTGATAATTCCACTAGAGAGTAGTTGTCTAACAGAGTTATGTCTTCGTCTTATGTGACGAGACTTTCTGTTATACATAACGCTTCCAGCCCTTCCTATTGCAGCTTGACTATCGCAGTGTATGCATATAGGGGCCATTGGTTTGGGCCAATACGGAATATCTTCTAAGAAATTTCGGAGCCATTCAGCTTCTTCACCTGCCTTGTCTAAGGCGATGAATTCAGACTCCATTGTAGAGCGAGCTATACATGTTTGTTTGGATGATTTCCAAGATATTGCTCCTCCACTAATAGTGAAAACATATCCATTTCAGTTGACCCAGTAATCCAATTTGCATCACTATATCCTTCAAGAACTGTTGGATATTTGTTGTAATATAAAGCATAGTTTTGAGTGTCTTCTAAGTACCCCAAAACTCTCTTTATTGACATCCAATGAGTTTGATTGAGATTACTCGTGAACCGACTTAGTTTATTAATAGCACATGCTATATCTGATCGCGTACACTTCATGATATCTATCATACTTCTCAATACTCTAACACAATTCAATTGTGAGTCACTTTTGCCTTCATTCTTTTGAAGTACAAATCTCACATTTATTGGAGTCTTGACAATATTGAAATCCAAATGCTTGAACTTGTCAAGTACATTTTCAATCACATCAGTAACTTCAATGTCTTTATATCGAAGTTACTTTCTAGCATATGCTTAGTAGCATTTATATCAGAAATATCTCTTTTGATGATCAACATGTCATCAACATAAAAACAAACAATGACCTTGTGATTTGGAGTGTCTTTAATGTAAAAACATTTATCACATCCTTTAATCTTGAATTCATTTGCCAACATAGTTTGGTCAAACTTCGCATGTCATTATTTGGGCGCTTGTTTTTAGTCCACAGAGTGACTTAACAAGTTTACAGACTTTCTTTTCTTTACCAGAACCACAAAGCCCTTGGGTTGTTCCATGTAAATTTCTTCCTCCAATTTTCCATTCAAAAAAAAATATTTTCACATCCATTTTGACGAATTTGAAGGCCATATTTCGCAACTAGCGCAATTAACATCTGAATTGATGTAATCCTAGTTAGTGCTATTATCTATCAAACAAGGCTTTCTTATTGTCTAAAGCTTATGACAACAAGTCTGTCTTTGTATTTGTCAATAGTTTCATCAACTTTCTTTTCCTTTTGTAGATCCACTTTGGACCCAAAAGTTTATTTCCTAGAGGAAGATCAACCAACTCTCAAGTATGGTTGCTCAAGATTGAATCTATCTTACCATTGACAGTCTTTTCTCAAAGAGAATGAGTTCACAAAGGACATAACTTTTAGAATATATGAGACTCATTTTCATGAAGAAATATCATAAAATCAAACTCGTAGGAAGTAATTTGTCTATTGACATTTACTATGCCTCTGAATCTCTTTATTAAGTACACTCTCCTTTTGTTCTTTCCAAGGTCGTTTAGACCCTTCACTTGACTATCTGATAGTTCGGACTTATGAACCATAAATTGACATGCTTTACTATTTGTAGCATATCCAATGAACATACAATCCACAGTCTTAGGTCCTATTTTGACCCTTTGGGAATATTCCCTCATTTCCATTTCTCATATGGAATAAACTGTATTGGAAATTCTTAGATCACTATCATTCAAGAGTTATTGCTTGTATATACTTTAAGGGAGGACAAGCAATTCTCTATCAGGATACAACAAAGACTGAACAAACACAACTTTCTGTTGCTCCCTTTCTTAACAAACAAAAGTTATTTATTTTTATTTGTTACTCCCTTTACTAACAAACAAAACTTTTTGTTTCTCTCTTTGTGAACAGACACAAACTTTTTGTTGTTCTCTTTTGCTATAATGATAGCACCCCCTCCCCACCCCCCACCCCCCCAAACAAATTTTGTGTTAAAGTTGAACTTTTAAATAGGACATTCAACATTTCCTTCAAAGTTTGGTTTTTTCCTGTCAACAATTTCATCAAATTGAGGTGAGAATGTGTAGTAATTGGATGGATGATTCCATTTTCCAAATATATTTCTACAGAAGAAGATTCATATTCTCCA
Organism: Solanum pinnatisectum; assembly: GCA_035578085.1. NCBI lineage: Eukaryota > Viridiplantae > Streptophyta > Magnoliopsida > Solanales > Solanaceae > Solanum > Solanum pinnatisectum. Next base: position 20,372,323 of record CM069076.1, read on the forward strand.
CATCTACCACTTCTAATCATGAAAATTTTTATTTTTTTTATCCAACTAATTTTCAACTTCAGTTTTATATTGCCTATATGTTTCTATTGCTTCATCCTTACCATTCAGCAAATAAACATAACAATATCTAGTGCAATTGTCAATAAAATTTATGAAACACTTTTTTCCACCACGAGATGGTGTTGACTTCATATCACAAATGTCAGTGTAAATCAATTCTAGGGTATTAAAATTTCTTTCAACAACACATACTTGACATTTTGATTTATTGCACTAGAAGTTAGGTAAAACTTTCAAGTTGATCAGTTTTTGCAAGGTTTTGTAATTGACATATCCTAAGCATTTATGTCACAAACAATTTGATTCAAGCAAGTAAGAACAAACAGAAATACTAAATTTGAAAAGACCTTCTGTGAGGTAACCTTTTCCCACAAATATTTTGTTATTTACTTTTTATAACTTTCTCAAATACAGACATTGTTTTAGAGTCAACACCTTGCCATATGTCCTTTTCAAAAAGACCTTTCCATAACATTCAATTTGTTATAGAATTACCCATGATCATAGTCTCATCGGTCCAATAACCGCAATATGACCCAAATGTTTGTTTTACAACACAAACATAACAGATCATTTTTCACCAATGTTCATGTCTATACAGAAATAAAATATTTTAATAGACATATCTTTTCATGAAAAATCACAATATTTAAAGTGAAACTTTTTCATCAAAGAATACAATTCTTTTCAATGAGTAATATAATTTTGTGGTTTCATACTAGTCATATCATATACTAGTAAAGAGAGACTCACCGACCACAATATCAAATATACTCCAAGAATTTTGTGGGTCTAACACAATACAAGATTGTCATTAAATTTCATATCTTGTACTTTCAAATTTAAATTAGATAGTTAGTCTAATTTTGTCTTTATCACAAGTAAAGAACCCCCCACATTTTAAATATGTTCTCAAAAATATTTTTCAAGTATTTGAAATTATTTTCCACATATTTTTCCCATGCTTACACATTGGCAACACGAAGCCTTCTTTTGGAGATTTAATCCATATAAACACCCATTGCAGGCACAAAAACCACTAATTTTATGTCACTAGTATTTTTTTTTCCTTTTTTGTCAGAAATAGACAAACCACTTAGTATTTAGAATACTAACAATAAATATTCAATCTTTATACAACTTGTTTCTACTTTAACGATGAAGTTTTTATATTATTCTAATCATTAACCGAATGAACCTTGAATTCTGATGAAGTTTTAATAATCTTTGAATCAGTTTCACATTTAGACAGAGTTGTAAACGAAAAAGGTTTTAATTGCCAGAAATCAAACACAATCAAATTTCACATGGACTAGAAAACTACAAAAGTTTTTTTTTTCTCTAAACAGAATACATATTAATAATAGTAAAGACATTCTGAGATCATCACATAATGACTCTATCCTAACATTTATGAAATAAATTTCATAACTTATAAAGGATAGAAAAAGAAAATAATAATCAAGGGAAATAAAGATAGAACCTGATTTTTACTCTCATTGAATCATATTCTATCTGTCAACAATAATTTCATGCAAGTCACTTTTCTTGCTAATTTCTTTTCTTTTTCTCAGTTTCCATTATATTCCTATTTTCCTCAAGAAGACATTTAATTTCAACAAGAAACTAAACTCGTGTTCAAATATTGTTAGGAGACAACATTTGTTCATTTACTTCATCTCATAGTTATATAAAACCAAGAATATAGGGGGGGGGGGGAATTAAAGTGCTCATCTTAGCCTTAATGCACAAAATAACTTTTCTCATTGAAAAGAAAACTGAAGGGGTGCAATGCTTGAATGCACTTGGGAAGAAAATAAAAATAATCTTACCCATCCAAGGAAAACTTACTACACAAAATATATATACTCGAACATATTAAAGTAGTATTAATTCATCATAAATCTCTTTTATCATATGATAAAATAATTATCTTTTTCTTCTTTTTAAAAAGAACACAGAAAATAGAAGTAATTTTCTTACCACAGTAAATACCAACATTAAATTTCTTAAGCTTGTTAGCTCCTGTATTCAGATTAGCACACCAGAAATAATAAAAGATGAAAAGAAAAACACAAAGAACTATCCGAGTCCACAGAACCCACTGTGTGTCCTTAAGAAATTTAATCCCCTCAAGTACCCGAGGTTGCAGATTAATTCCTCCCAAGATAAAACAGATTAACCATTAAAGAAGTAGCGGTACCTCAAACTTCGATAATTTCAACGAACTCAAAATGACAGCAACGAATCACACACACAGACACGATCGATCGATTTTGTTTTGTAAGAAATGTATGCAAAAGAAGGGAAGAATTCGATGCAGAAAAATGAGAGAAAACCTCTCTATTTATAGCCAACAAAGGGTAAAGATCACAACCCTTTAGAAAGAAGACAACCTTTCAGAAAGGTCACAACACTTTAGAAAATGCATAACCTTTCGGCATAGTCACAACTCTTCAGGAGAGTCACAACCCTTCATTTCCTGTTCACACCTTTAAAACCCAACAAAAGGAACCGAGGCAACAATAATGATAAACTTACATAATTTTTTAAGGGACATGAAATCTAAAATAGTGATATATAAATAGAAACGGAGGCACTAATAAATAATTTCAAATATATGTTTTGTAAGAGGATGAGTGATCCTAACGGGGGTAATGTAATATCTGCGCGTCTATATTAACACGCAACAAATTGGTGTGAAATTGGGAGATTAAGGATATAAAAGACTAATTATGCTTAAGTAATATTATTTTTATATATATAGTCCTTCGGTACATTCGTTGCACGTATATTCCGAGTAACATAGTATCTATTTTTATAAAATAATAACAATATTATTTATTAAATCAAAATTTTGAGTAAAAAATTATGCATGAAAGTTGTTTCAGCCCTTATCAGTAAATAGTAAACTGATCAATTGCTAATTAACAAATATATGATCTCTTATGAAATTCTTTATTTTTCTCATATTGTTCAATAATAGGTGATAATTTTTTCATATTTTCTTTCGTTAAGTTGTGCTTGATTTCTTCTTCTTCTTCTTCTTCAATAATGAGCAAATCATAAAGCAAGAATATATCTTCCATCCCACTGTAAATGTTACTAATAAATTTTAGCCAATTCCTTTGTTTTTTTTTCTCTATGAGCACATTAAGGGTTTGTTTGAAAAGCCACTTGGTAATTGAAATTGGTGTAATTATTAAGGTAGTAATTACCAATATAGTAATTATATTGTTCTGTTTGTTTGCCACAATGTAATAATAGTGTAATTACAAGTGTACTGTTTGGTTGCACAAATACAATCATAAGATTATATTATAATATAACAATAAAAATTAATTATTTAAAACTAAAAAAAAAAGTACGAGACAAATAAGGGCCTTTATAAATGATATTGAATTAAATATTTAGGATATATATTGTCTTTTGAAAATATATTAATTAATGAACATATGTTCTTAATTAGTATTATAAAAAATACTTGATTTATACTTTTCAAATAAGTATATTTTTATTAAAACTAATCATAAAACTTAAAAGGCAAAATGGTCTGATAGACTCTTATACATATATGAGTTTGTAGTCTGAACCCTTTTACTTAACTCTTTGTCAATTGAACCTTTAAACTCAATTAAAATGAGACTTTTAAATAACTTTTACAATTACATTGCTTTTTTAGCTTGATACTTTTGTAGAAGGCTTGTCTCAACAAAACATTGTTGGCATTACTACATAAAATTAAATTTACGTACTATCATTAGATTTTATTAAAAAAAACTTTCATAACTTGTATTAAGTTTCAGTTTTCATAAAAGAATTTCAAATAATGTGTTTCCTAAAATGTAAGAATTTCTATAATTCAATCAAGACAAAACCAATGAATTGATCATGTTATAGTTAAATTATGAGTCAAAGGAATTTAAAATATCAACATATTACAAGGTAAGAGAAGTTAATATGGAGATAACAAATTACCAGAAGTTAATATGGATAATCAATTAACAGAAGTTAACATGGACAACCAATTATGTGCAAACAAATGATGCCAAGATTTTGTTTTTGGTAGGTTTGATTTAACTTTGACTTGTGAACAAATATAAAGTAAATCAATATTTATGGAATGTTATTTACAAAATTTCCATAGACTACAAATTTAATACATATAAAAATTAAATTAATTATTTTGAACTAAAAAGTTAAATAGCCAATCTAAAAATATAATTAAGAAACAATGGCTTATTTATTAAATCTAATTAAAAGAACACACATATATATATTTTTTTTGGTAAATTTTCATTTTTCTTTAAACAACTGAAAACAAATACTTCACCAAAATCATGATTTTTTTTTTTTATTTTCGAATCTTTTAATATAAAGTTAATAAAATAAGGTAAAAGTCAAAATATTAATTTAGATTTTTATAAAATATTTTTATAAGGGAAGCAAGTCATGTGTAGAAGAAAGATGAAGTGATGGTCGGAAGTTAAGTATGCGATTCTCTTTGAGTCTTCATTGAGTTTCGCTGAAGAAGTTGATTTTAGCTATCATGGGGGAATGAACATTCTAAATCATCACAAACAAAAGAAATAAACAATTTTTACTTCAGTGGAACGAGCTTCATGATTTCACATTAACATGGAAAGTAGTTAATGTCTTTAAGTCATTCTAAATACAACAGGATTATACTCAAGTACGATTTTATAATCTTGAAACCATAAGTGCATTCATTCATAACATGCCCTTGGCAATATCGTTGCCTTGAGGTGTGATAACGCGAAAGAAAGTCATAGCCTTCGCTTTATCGACTTGATGCCTTATTCTTATACTATCACAAGACCCTTAGCGGTAAGGTTGTAATAATCAAAACATGTAGAAAATTAGAGGAAAAATAGATAAATATAATAACAAGGTTTTATAAATAATACTTTTTAAATAATTTCAGGTTAAGACTTGTAAAATAATTAACACCCTTAAGGATCTAGTCTAAGATGTTACAAGAGCTACTAAGAGTACAAACTGGACATAATAATAACACCGATCTGCATCCAGACTGCGGAAAGGCAGCGCAAGAGTAGTAGTAAGACAAAAAACCACACGTCGGGGTAGGCATCATTGGTCAATCCGACACCCACCGCATAATATAAGCCGCTTCTCACCTTTACCCTTTCTCGAATACCCGCTTTCCCACATGGTACATTATATTCAATAATTTCGAGGAAAAAAAATCGGTTATCATCGTATGAGAACGGGTGCGTTTTATAACTTTCTATACGATTAGGTGTGATCTATAACGCAACGTTTTGCATCTACCTAGGCGCAAGCAAATTAGTTTTTGGCTTCGATTCTTGTTTTCTTGACCGTGGTGATGGTTTTGCTTAAAATAAATGGGTATTAGCAATAGATACCAAAGATATGGGTCTCGTCTGTCAAAGAAGGCTAGCTGCGCATCACATCATAGGGATTTTTACACTTCTATAAACCCAAAATGGTCCCATACACCAATTTCACGACTGGGGGACATTTCTCAAATTTGAAATACGAAAGGTTCTATAATTAAGTGGTTAGTTTGGAATTTTCTTTTTACTTAATTACTTCTTGCATGACGATAAATGATTGATTAGAATAGCCTTGGGGCAATTTTCAAAATTGTGAAAATAGTTGCTTGATTTGCTAGAAAAATGTAGCATGGATTTTGTGAGATACCAATTTGAATCGGGAGATACCAATTGCACCCAACTCATACCAAACAACTCCTAATGCTTCCCTAGCCTCCTATAGATTAAATGTGACTTCAACATACCAATTTGTCACGACCCAACCCACCGGGCCGTGCAGGCACCTACATACTATCACCTAAGTAGGAGAAACCTCATATCCCAATAGTCAAAACATGCAGAAAATTAGAGGAAATAGAGATAAATATAATAACAGGATTTTATAAATAATACTTTTTAAACAATTTCAGGTTAAGACTTGTAAAGTAATTAACACCCCAAAGATCTAGTCTAAGCAGGTACAAGAGCTACTAAGAGTATAAACTGGACATGATAATAAATGACACAACTCCCACCATGCGGGAGGAAAAATAGAAGTTGTTGGAGATTTCTTCATCTTTACCTAATGCAACATCACTAATCCTGCATCAAGACTATGCCAAAGGGCATAGCAAGAGTAGTATCAGTACAAAACCACACGTACTGGTAGGCATAATCGGTCAATCTGACGCCCACCGCATAATATAAGAACTCAACTAGTGAGAACATGCAATAAACCACTTGTTTCTCCACCTTTACCCTTTCTCGAATACCTCAAATTACACTAGTACCCTAAGTACTAACCAACTCCTCATTTAACCTAGTTACTAGGTTCTTGATCATAGCCTAACCATTATAATGCATAGAAGAGACCACGGATACAACTACAAGCATTTCGACTAACCACCCACGACAAACCCTTACTTCGTCCTTTATATTACCCAGCCCTTGCCACATGCTACATTATATCAAGCTTTCTAACAACTAACCACAAACCCCTTTTCTCCAAGGTGAACTCCACCTAAGTATTTACATCACGTACACTACCTATACTTCTCACCCTTGCAACATACGGACAACCCTTGTCTCTCAACATTAACACTCTTGAGCCCTTGGCCCTTCCCTATTCATTCAACAACGAGATACATAACAATTTTACTCAACATAGTAGAACAATCAAATACTGGTCATCACAATCATTCAACAATTCCGGGGAATACAATATTAGTTATCACGCATAAACGTGGTGTAATTTCACAATTCTCAATTATACAATTACCACAAGTCATTGGTCCTTTCATGGAACCCATACTCAAACTGTTAGCATGCTGGAATGTGGTACCCAATCCAATGCTTATGCCGGAACGTGGCAATCGATCCCATATTTATGCCGAAACGGGCAACCGATCCAAGTTAGTGTGTTAGAACGCAACACCTGATCCATTCAACAAGCCACAATCACAATCACAAAGTACATTCTTATAATCATACAACCAAGTCATGATTCATGGCATACCTCATTCAATTATTCTCATATACGATTAGTGTGATCCATAACACAGCGTTTTGCATACATACATGCATTTTAACGAAGTAATTACTAACATACATCACACTAATATGAAATCACCACCATCACAACGAAGTATTCATCACCATATATCACTAAAACAATAACTCGACCATACTTAGCCCTAGTTCATCATCTCAGGCTTCTTACTATGATTTTAATCGTCCTTTGTTTGGTGCACGAAGCCCTATGCATGAATCCTACCATTGATTATCATTATACTACACAGTGGGCACATATTTATAACTACTCAATTAATAAACCTAGCTTACTTGGGCGCCAAGCAGTTGCACAGAGTTTTTGGCTTCGATTCTTGTTTTCGGACTTTGTGGCGGTGATCTTGACCGAAAATCCGCAATCCATCGATCTCATTACGCTAGAAATCTCTTCCTTCTTCCTTCCCAAGCTTAGAGCCTTGGGGTTTTTTTACATTCTCTATCCGCATATCCTGGGCCAATTATTCCCACGTGGCCGGCGCCGCCACAGCAAGATCGGCCCGCCTCCCGCGGACAAAGGCCCAAAGATATTCCTGAAGTTTTTGCTTTTTCTATATGACGACGGTTTGGGTCGTTACAAAGGTGAATTTCTGCATCAAGTACCCATGACAAATAGTTCTTTCTAGAAATGTCAAGTGCCACAAATTCAAGTTTTGACAAATTCGACATGATGGAAACTTTCATAAAATAAAAGAGTTAATATTATGATGTTGGTTTGTTTATAATAAATGGTAAATTAATGTTCAAATGATAAAGTATAACATGATTATAAAATATATTATATGTTGTATGCATGCACATTGAATGTCTCAAAAACATATGAACTAATGACATATTGAACAATAGATTTACTATATAATTTTAATTGTTCTACAATATTTATTATTAGCTTTAATAGATATTAACGCCAAATTTTTGTATGAGTTTCAAGTCATATTTAATACAATAATATTCTTCTTTATCACACACCAATATACTTATCATAATGTATGAAAATACTTACGAGTTATTTTAACTAGCATGCTATCATATTACTTAGTAATTAATTTAGAGTTATAAGTTAGTAGCATATATATAGCATAATAATATAAACCTGAAACATATTGATTATTATGCCTAGTAAAGTATCATACTAATACCTAAAGCAAGTTATATATGTAGTAATTAAATTATAGATAAAAAATTAATGCAAGTCCTATTAGAGATGTTATAAACACATGCATGTAACTCTAAAAGATAATTGATTAACTTTTAGGAAAAAAGGATAATCTCGAATTAAGTGGTCTCAATTGGTTAGAGACTCGTGATGATAATGTGTTGTAAAATGAGAGCAAAATACAAGAATACTTAAACAAGGAGGTAAGACAAATGGTAATGGGAAGTATAAAGTTGGGAGCTTTATTTATTCTCTTCAAGTGTGTATTTCTTAAGGGTGAAGAAGACCCTTTTATAAGAGGTAGAAATCATCCGTTTACTACCTTAAACAAAAATATGTTAGTAATCTTTAAGGCTTTACATTAAATTAATACATTACGTTAGGTTATTGATGAAAAGAAACATCCATAATTAAATGGATTTGTAACATACTGCACCTTTTAACTTTAATTATTTCACTTCAACTTTGTCATTAATAGCTGATGTACCCTTGTTATAAAAATTGCTCAAAAACTTTTATTGTTACACAAATGACTCACATGTACCTTTTTTTCTCTGAATGGAAGTAAAAAAAATTGAAAAAATTATAAATATTATTTTTTGTGGTATATTTGATCCTTCTCACAAGTATTATTATTTTTATTAACTTGTTTGATTCAATGGATCGTTTGGATTTAATATTTTGCTGATCAAATATATTTTTCACTAACTTTTTTTTTTGTAAAATATATCATATATACCTCAATTTTTAATCTAGAAACAAAATATAAATTACAATATATTCCAAACAAAATATTTTAAAATTTTTTTCTTACTTTTTTCTCTTTCCCATTCACACTTCTTTTTTTCTTCGTATTTTTATAATAAAGAATGAAAAAAAAAGTCAAACAACGATAATGAAAGAAGTCAAAAAAAAAATCATGTTTTAGAAATGAACACATATGCCCCTATATGAATTGTTTTAAAAAAATCACTATCGCTAGATAAAAGGGTATATGTGAGCCGCTTTATTAATAGTGAGATATATGTGAGTCATTTTTATAATGGTAAGGATATATGTGAGCTTCTTTTATAATGAAGAGTGTATCAACTCTAAATGACAAAGTTGAGGGGTATATCAAGCCATTTTTCAATTATTTTGAGATAGTAGATTTTCTCCATATAATGTAGGATATATTATACACCAGAGGTTTGACCAAGTGGTCAATGAAGTGGGTTGAAATCTTGTATTTAATTTCTACATATTTAAGACCATAAAGTTCAAAATACTTATTACTTTTGCACTTACATCCCTCTTTTTTAAGGCTTGATGCTTTTGCAGAATACTTGTCTCAACAAAACCTTGTTGGCAACTACGTAAAATAAAATTGCGTACAATCACTATATTAAGAAAGTCTATCATAACTTCAATTAATTTATTGTTACATAGAAGGACAATCTCAAATAATGTATTTTTCCCTAAAAAACAAGATATTATATAAAGACAAATCAATGAAATGATTAGGTTATAATCGATTAAATTGTGAGTCGAAATAATTTAAACAATCAAGATTAATATTATATAATATAGCCTATAAGGTATGAAATTAATTCATTAACATATTAATGTATAGAGAAACGACAAAATCACTTTAAAATATTTAAATATTGACCAGGAAAAAACTAATTTATCAATAATAATTATAAAATAATTTTCTAATTACAATGGTCTCATTTGTTTTCATTAAGATTAATGTCTGAATCTAATTGTTTGAAATATTATTTCAAGATTTAAATACTAAACAATTTAGATTGTTGTGTTATAAGCATCTAAATATGTATAAATTATTTAAATGAAAAAAATGGGGCATATATACCCCCCTCAATTTTGTGATTTAGTGCATATCTCTCTCGTTATATATATCAGACCTTGGAATCAAAAAAGAATTGAAATGTTGTAGAAGAGGGCTTGTACGTACTCATTCACGGACCGTGAAGGGATCTATGATTGGACTCGGTATCTGGAATTTTCGGAGGTAAGTTTCATGGATGGGATTACGAAACGTGAAAGCTTTCACAGGACATGTACTGGTCAGTGAACCAGACCCTAAGGACTCATGAACCTTGTCTTTCACGGACACTTATATGGACCATGGAAAGTTGTACGATTCATAGAAGCTTCCGTGGAAGTTACACTCAGGATTGAGAAGATCAAAAACATTCTACAGACACCTTTACGATCCATATTGTACAGCCTGTCCTAATAAGGAAATCGATCCGACTTAAGGTAATCCATCTTGAACTTCTATCTAAAACCCTAAGTGTGTTTTTGAATTGTGAAAAATGATCTCAATCAGTTTTGACCCCTAAAATATTACTAAAAATGAGTTAGGCTAGTGAAATAAGGAAAAGACCAAAATACCCCTCCTTAATTCGGATGGATTTCCTTAATCGGACATGCTGAACGCAAACGGGCATATCTCCCTTGTATGAACTCGAAATTTAGCAAACTCTTTGGATTTGGAAAGAGGACTCAAAGATCTTTCATTTGATATCTCATGAGCCACCTAACTCATCATGTACTGAAAGTTATAGACGTTTGAAGTTGACTCTAAACTCACAATTTAAGACTAACTTGCAAAATTCTCGATTTAGCTCTTTCCAAATTGGTTCTTGGTAAAATTAGTTCTTTCAGACTGAGGCGTTACAGTAAATCAATATTTATGAAATTTTACTTACAAGATTTTCATAGACTACAAGGTATGAAATCGAAATATTAATATATTTGTCACGCCCCAAGCCTACACCTTGGGAGGGACTGGCACTTGAGAACCATTGCTGGCCCCAAGCTAACCCTTGGCCTAACTTACTACTCAGCGGAAGACTTAGGTGAAATTTGTTGAACAAGTGTTTTTTCTCTAACTTTATTAGCAATAATAATATATGTAAGTTCTAATTTGATTGTTACACTTTTCAACTCGAATATACCCATAATGAATTTCAGTTCATTGTAAAGAAAGTCGACATGTATTTTGGTTGTGTTTGACAATGGAGAAAATATTTTCCCAGAAAATGAAATAGATAATAAATCATTCGAAAATGAAATAGATAAATCATTCCTGTATTTGCTAAAAATACGTTTTCCTATTAAAACAATTAAAATGTTTTAAAAGGAGTATTTGGTTAAGCAAAAGTGCTTATCACCAACAGAATGCAACATAGACTAACTGAAAAAAATTGAGAAGGGGTTTTCGAAAACTGATATCAAGATAAAGCTAACCGATTTGTAGCTAAAATTTTGTGAAAAATTTGGGAACGCTAGAATATGCAAGTACAATTTGCCAAGGAATATAACATTCAAAGCACTTAGCTTCAGACTAACGAATTTCAAATTCAATCAGTAAACTGTAGCCACAAAGGAGTATTTTTCATCATTTACAGTTCCCCATCTGCAATCTACTCTTTATTTATTCTACAGTTCCAAGTGTATCAGCATTAATTCTGTGATTCTGTCTGTGTTGCTCAATTTATGCACCCAGGCATAGTCTTGCAGCATGGACCAATATACCCGGAAAACGGAAGAAGATGGAGAGTGTGCGATTGACAAAGTTAATTTCTCCAAAGTGAGCATCATACAATATCTCTTGGCTATATACCACAATGTATCCCATGAACAATGCAAACACAATGCATACCTATCACACAAGCAGTACTCATCATTAAATCAGTCATATTATTCATTCATTAGACAGAAGTAATGATTTATAGGATGTGTGTGAGCACATTGTATGCATACTACTGCTTACCATTAACATCCGATGCGCTGTATGGCTGTCAATGTATTCTGAATTACTAGCATTAAAGGTGGAGAAAAATAGAAGAGAAGAATAGAACAGGCTGCCCATGTAGATTGCACTCCTTTCCCTCGTAAACGTGGATCCAAACCAGATAATTCCAATGCCTAGTGTTGGAGGTGCCAAAAGGCGGCAAACAAGCCTGTAGAGAAAGCAAGGAATGCTTTCTGAAGTTAGATATTTTTCAAATTATCAAAATATTCTTCAAAGAAGGAACACAGAACAACAAGAGATAATCAACTACACATACAGAAGGAGCAAAGTAACTGCTATTGAATTCATTAAGATGCAATATAATGTAGAAACTGAAAGAGCAAGCAAATGTCTCTGTCATATTAGAAATGACTTCAGAAAATCAGTGGAAAATTATTTAAGTGCACTCTTCATAATTTCGTCATGTTTCTTAGTTTCACTCATTTATGAGCACTCTTCAGAACTCCTTCACATATACTGCTAGCTTAGAATGCACATAATGGTGAGATAGAATTTTCTAACTGTAACATCCCCTAAACCCATGGAAGATATAAGTAATTACAAGTCATCAATTTACAAATCCAAAAACAATAGCTCACAACCTAACAACAGACCAACATCCCAACACCCATATTGCTCAATATTTCTCATTCATATGCCAAGTATAATCCAATTCTGAACTGTGAGGACCTAGGTGATCAATCATGCCATTCCAGGTTCTCCAAAACCTATGTGATTCTAGAAGCCATTTAGCTAACTGCATGCAAGAATGATACAAAATGTCAAATTCATCTACTCCAATGCCATTGTTGCCACAAGTCCTTATGAAAGAATTTCCAGAGTAGGTAGTCATTCTAATTAAAGATGAAAAACAATACTAGTTTCTACAAGGATACCATTTTTTTCCAGTAAGGATTTTGAGTAGATCTAATTATTAAGGATAAAGTAATCACTAGTATATATACCAATCAGCATCAAGCATTTCTCTGTACACAATTGAAGACTACAAAAATCAGGTTTCTGATAATATGATATGACAAGAAAACAGTAAAAGCAACCATATAGAACATCAACAACAGAAATAACTGCCATCTTTCTAGTCTTACTCTTGATCTATATCAAAGAAATATTTGGTAAAAATGCCTATAGAAGCTCCGATGGAAAAGGCAGCAATCATCAAGAGTAAGATCCTCGTCCTCTGCATAGACAGAAGATTTACGATATAAGAAGCGACCTCAATAATAAATCAACAACTTGGAAGAAAATTTACAAGACACAGATCACGTACCACTCTCAATGGTGATATAAAGTAAAGACAGAGTAAACTTGCTACAGAAGAAAGGATTGTGAACCGCCCTCCCGCTTCCCATATCCAGTGCGAGAAGGATCCAGAAGTAAAGCTCCATATGGCAAAGAAGAGAGTAAGATATACCTATATTTCAGCAAACTAATCAATTACAGGAAATAAGGGGAATCCAATACTTGGAAGCAGAATTGAAAATGCATCTTCTCCAGCTAACTAGGTTTTGCAAAGAAAGAAAAGATCAAACACAAGATGCTGAAACCAGAAATTGCATGAAACAAATCAATCCCTCCATCAAAAATTATATGAAACGAATTTATTTTGGGAAGCTTGAATGCAATTACATCCAAATTATTCAAAAACAACTTTCAAGACTAATAGGGAGCAAGGTTTCAATACCAAACTTTACTCAAAATGCTAGAGGAAGTTACAAGTTATGCCAATCGTTTTGTGTGATTATCACTAACAGCATAAGCAAGTACAAAAAGAAGAGAAAATTACGGTAATAAATGTAAAATATTCAGAAAAATCGAAATTCATCATGAATCCTGAAGAGTTAAGTAAAGCAAGTACAAAAGATGAGAAAGAATTACGGTAATACATGTAAACTATTCAGAAAAATCAAAATTCATTATGAATCGATTCCAAGTAGATCTCCTGATACAGCTATCAGTAACGAGATTACAAGATAGAAATCTCTCGATTACAATATTTTTCATAATCAACATTTTAATGAAACCGTAAGAATGAATGTACCCTCTTCAAGCTTGCATAAGCGTGCTGGGTCATTTCTCCAGTATTCATCAGGTCTTCGCTTGTCCAATTCCTTACGAAGTAAGCTCTCACAGCATTCATGGCCTGGAGTTTCATATCTGAGAACTTCATGTTTTTTGCTTCAGAGGGAAAACGAAATCGGAAATTTGATGAAGAAGAATGAGGAACGTGAGCTGTATTTATAGTTCGTTATACACACAAGAGTTTGTTACCAAAAACTGCCCCTCGCCGTTATTCTGTTTGAGAGTATTTTCGGCTCTACCTTTCAGTTATTGGCTGAGTTTTGGGGATATCGCAGGGGTAATTTCGTCACAAAAGAAAAGGAGAAGAATCTTCTGAGTTCTGTGCCCAGTTGCTGGCGGGAAAGGGGAGAGGTCTGGGAATATAAACTTTTTAGGGAATTTTTGTTTCCTTTTCCCTTTTTTATTGTTATAAAATTAATCTCACTGTTTACTCAAAAAAATTGTTAAGTGTCTATTTATAAAACGCAAAATTTATACGGTACTTTCTCCATTCATATTTGCATGTCATCCTTACTATAAATATATGTATATATATAATCAGTCTTTTTTACTTCTCATAACATCTCATAATAAATTGAGTCTTTTCTACTACTCTTAACATCTCATTATAAATAAGTTTTTTTTTTTACTAATATTTCATTTGGTTAAGGTATTCACAATTTCTCTTCTTTTCCACCATCTTAAATTTTAGGTACTTTCCATCCCTTACCCCACCCCATCCTTCATTTTTTTGCTTCCTTAATATTCATATGTTTAAGAGCCCGTTTGGATTGGCTTAAAAAAAGTAGCTTTTAAGTCAAAAATAAAAAATTAAACTGGAATGACTTTTAAGTAAAAAAAAAAAAAAAAGTAGGGGGAGACCTACTTTTGGTTTCTGACTTATTTTAAGTCATTTTTGACTTATTTTAAGTAATTTTTTACCTTGCCAAACACTTTGCAACTTATTGTAAGTCATTTTTGACTTATTTTAAGTTATGTTTCATATATGCCAAACACGTCCAAAAGTAAAAAACTGACTTAAAAATAGGTTTGACCAACTTTTAAGCCAATCCAAACACCCTCTTACTCATGATAAAAGTACTTTAAAAGTAAACTGAAATCTCAATAAAAACTTAGAATGTATAGAGACCATTCACTAGCCAAAATGACATTTAAGTCTCAATCATCAAAACATGAATGGAAAGACTCAAGAACTAACATCAACTACTGTCTATGAAGCCTCTAACAACTGAGATGGACGTCGGAACAAGATCCACGACATCCTAATGAGCTAACTAATAAAGCAATAAAAAGGGAATCCTCCGGAAGCAAGGAGCCTCACCAACTGACTCTGAGTGCTCAATTGGATCAACGAGGCACTGGATGTTGATCCTGGTTACCTGTATCTGCATCATAAAATGATGCAGGCCAAATGACATCAGTACGTTGAATGTACGAGCATGCGAGGGGAATTCTAAACAATACATAAGCTTGAACTGGAATCTAAAAGAAACACTTACCTCAACTTTACTCAAACTCATGGATACTCAACTCAAGTATAGAATTAAACAACATTAAAGATGCAGTTTATATGAAGCATTTAAAATAGTAAGAAACAACTCAATATACATAAATAATAAAGTAATATAACTTTGTGGGAGTTTCTCTAACCAACAACCATCACTATGAGCTATATGATGACACAACGTCACACCCACACTGCTAGAACTGTCCTATAACTTGCTGGGATATAAAACGTCTCAACTAAGTGGATCCACTAGTGTATGCTAAAAAGCACTAAGGAATCATCTAAAAAGTATGACCCTTTCTAGCCATGATGGCTACATGGTTTATGGAGACATTGAGTTGTTATGAACTCGTCCCCACATCGGTGCTCAATATTACTCCCAAAATACTCAGCTCATGTGTTTTAAAAAAAAAAACTTTTTCTATGGTTTGAGATAGTTACTCAAAAACTAGCTCAAAAACTCTCTTGAAAATCAATGTTTCCTCTGTTGTTTAAATGTGAAAACATCTACTCTTTGGGAATACTTAGTTCCCATATACTCTGTTTGAAGAAATGAAATTCATTTACTACTCTTACTTAACTCAAAACTCAAGTCTTAAAACAAGATTAAAACATTTGCCAAAGACTTCTTGAAAAGACTCTATGAACTTTCTAGACTTGGCTCTCAACTTTTCTTGAATTTGAATTTATGGATTCAAGGTTATGATTCATGTTTATGGATGATTTCTAGGTGTTTAGAAGTCATTTAGAGTAGTTAGAATCAATAGGAACTGTTAGTGCCCATTAGAAGGACTTAAACGGGCTAAACGATGAAAAACGGGTGGGGGCAGACGGACCTGGCGCATTGCCCCAGCCCTCCTGTCACAACGGGGGGGAGGGGGGCCGCACCAACATTCCCCAGGTGAGTCTGACGAATTTTTCCTCTTGTTTTTAGACCTTAATTCGATAAATCTTGATTCTTTTTCTCAATATCTCTTTAGATTCAGGTACCCAATACATACACACAAGAATCTAACTCAAAATAACTCTAATAATCAACCTTAACCTCTCAAGAACTCCTCAATCTCAACCGAAATTCAAGAACGAAAGCAATTCAGGAACACCCATCAAGAAAATGCAAACTTCCAATCTTTTTAGGACGAATTCACGCTAAAATAAACATGTTTGACACATGGGTGAATGAACCCAACGTTATAAAAGTCTCATATACCTCGTAGGATTGAATCCTTGGTGAAATCCACAACCAAAATCACAAGAACTTGATGAATCTTGAATTTTCTTCTCCTTCTCCTCTTGAGTTCTTTCTTCAAAAACCCTAGAATTAACTTAATTGGGTATGGAGAAGACCAAAATACCCCTTAAAAATCTGGTTTTGACTTTCCTTATCTAGACAACTCACTTAAAATGAGCATATCTCCCTCATACGAACTCGAAAGTGAGTAAACTTGGTGGCGTTGGAAATATAATCCAAAGGTCTTTCCTACGGTATCTTGTAGCACACCTAACTCATCCTGAGCTAGGATTTATGGTCGTTTGAAGTTGACCCAAAACTCAAGCTTAACATAACTTTAAACAAATTTTCAGATTTTTCATTCTTTCCAAAAATGACTCTTTCTGATTCTAGCTCTTTCACTTAGCGAGGTGTTACAATATCTCCCCCTTGGGAAAATTCGTCCTCGAATGAGATCACTCTAAGTAGACTAAGGGTGTAATATCTAACATCTAGCTTAAACACCGAACAAGAAAAAATGTAAATACAATATGCCAACTTAAAATAAATGCCAAGAAAAGGATTAGTACCTTAATTTGGAATTTCTCTAGATTTGAAGAGCTGTGGGTATCTCTTCTTCATATCCTCCTTAGCTTCCCAAGTAGCTTCCTCAACAAACTGATTTTACCATAGAACTTTGACTGATGCTACCTCTTTTGTTCTCAACTTGCAAACTTGGTGATCTAGAATCTGAACAGGAATCTCCTCATAAGATAAATTATCCTTGATACCAATATCTTTAGTAGGTATGATAATTGAAGGATCTCACATGCACTTCTTCAACATGGAAATATGAAATATCGGATGGACCACTGCTAACTCTTGTGGTAGCTCCAACTCATAAGCTACATTGCCAATCCTCTTGGATATTTTGTAGGACCAATGTACCGGGGGCTAGGCTTCCACTTCTTACCAAATCTCATAACACCCTTCATGGGTGAAACTTTCAAGTATACCCAATCATCTACTTCAAACTCTAACTCCCTTCTCCTACCATTAGTGTAGGATTTCTGACGACTCTGCGCTGTTTTCAACCTCTCTTGAATAAATTTCACTTTCTTCATAGCTTGATGAACTAAGTCTGGTCCTATCAACCCAACTTCACCAACCTTGGACCATCTAACTGGAGATCTGTATCTTCTCCCATAGAGAGGTTCATAAGGAGCCATCTGAATGCTAGAATGGTAACTATTCTTATAAGCAAACTCAATAAGAGGTAGGTGATCATCCCAATTACCTTTAAAATCAATCACACAAGCCCTCAACATATCTTCTAAAGTCTGAATAGTGCGCTCTGCTTGACCATCGGTTTGAGGATGAAATACAGTACTTAAGTTCACATTTGAACCCAAGCCTTTCTGAAAAGATTTCCAGAACTGTGCAATAAATTGTGCCCCTCTATCTGATATAATCGAAATAGGGACTCCATGCAGTCTTACTACCTCTTGAATGTATAACTTAGCATAATCCTCTTTTGAATGGGTAGTCTTTACCGGCCAAAAGTGGGCCGATTTGGTCATTCGATCCACAATTACCCAAATAAAATCATATTGCCTGCGAGACTGTGGCAAACCAGTAATAAAGTCCATATTGATCATCTCCCACTTCCACTATGGTATTTCTATATTCTGAGCCATACCACCGGGCCTTTGATGCTCTACTTTAACTTGTTGACAATTCGGGCATTTAGCAACAAACTCAACAATACCTTTCTTCATACTATTCCACCAATACACTTCTCTCAGGTCATGATACATCTTTGTGGAACCCTGATGAATGGAATATCTGGAGCTATGAGCTTCCTCCATGATCCTCTCTTGGAGTTCATCCACCCTTGGTACATACAATCTACCTTGATATCTCAATACACCATCTCCCCCTTGTTCAAAAGCCATCACTTTTTGCTTATGAACATTTGCCTTTAACTCAAGAAAAATAGGATCTTGGTCTTGATTTTCTTTCACTTTTGTCACTAATGATGATTCAGCCCCATTTATCACCACTACTCCTCCTTCTGTGGAATCCATTAAGCGAACTCCCAACCATGCAAGTCTATCCACATCTTTTACTAGTTCTTTCTTCTCTTCCTCAAAATGGGCGGTACTACCCATAGACAACCTGCTCAAGGCATCAGCAACAACATTAGCCTTGCCTGGGTGATAGAGGATACTTATATCATAATCCTGAAGACTCTTGTGATCGGTGAACACATCTACATGAACACCATAAAGATAATACGCCAAATTTTCAAAGAAAATACCATGGCTAGGTCATGGGTTGGATAATTCTTCTTGCGAACTTTCAGCTGTCTGGAGGCATAAGCTATAACTTTGCCATTCTTCATTAACACAAAACCTAAACCAACTCTCGAAGCATCACAATATACAACAAAACCTTGAGTACCTTCTGGTAAGGTCAATAGTGAGGCAGTAGTCAACCTCTTTTTCAATTCCTGAAAGCTTTTCTCACAAGCTTCAGACTATTAAAACTTAGCTGTCTTCGAAGTCAACTTGGTCAAAGGGGATGAAATAGATGAGAACCCCTCTACGAACCTTCTATAATATCCAACCAACCCTAAGAAACTCCTAGTATCAGTTAAAGATGTGGGTCTAGGCCAATTCTGCACTGCCTCTTTTTCTGGATATCAACTCTAAGTTCATGACCGAAAATAATGTGGCCTAAGAATTCCACAAACTCAAGCCAAAACTCACATTTAGAGAACTTATCATATAACTCTCTATCCATTAGAGTTTGGAGAACTATTCTGAGATGGCTAGGATGATCTTCCTCATTCCTCGAAAAGATTAGTATGTCATCAATGAATACGATAACAAACATATCTAAATAAGGCATGAATACTCTGTTCATAAGGTCTATGAATGCTGCAGGTGCATTAGTCAAACCAAAGAACATAACTAGGAACTCATAATGACCATAACGGGTCCTGAATGCTGTCTTTGGAATATCACATTTCCCTTACTCTCAACTGATGGTAGCCTAATCTAAGGTCTATCCTAGAAAAGCAAGTGGCACCCTGAAGCTGATCAAAAAGATCATCAATTCTCGAAAGTGGATACTTATTCTTGATGGTAACCTTGTTCAACTGACGGTAATCTATACACATCCTAAAGGAACCATCCTTCTTCCTCACAAATAAGACCGGAGCGCCCCAAGGTGAGACATTTGGTTGAATAAAACCCTTATCAAGGAGATCTTTCAACTGCTCTTTTAGCTCTTTCAACTCTGTTGGAGTCATTCTATATGACGGAGTAGATATAGGACGAGTATCGGGAAGAATATGTATATTGAAGTCTGTTTCTCTCTCCGGAGGGACTCCGAGTAGATCATCTAGAAAGACCTGAGAAAACTCACTCACAATAGTAACTGACTCAATAAGAGGTGTCTCAACACTATAATCATTAACTTGGACTAAGTGATAGACACAACCCTTGGAAACTAACTTTCTCGCCTTAAGGTATGAAATGAAACAACCCTTAGGCACTGCTGAACTACTACTCCACTCTATAACTGGCTCATTAGGAATTTGGAACCTAACAACTCAAGTTCTACAATCAATGGAGGCATAACAGGCATGAAGCCAGTCCATACCTAGAATGACATCAAAATCTACTATGTCTAACTCAACTAAATCAGCCATGGTGCTCTTGTGATTGATGGAAATGACACAATCATGATATACTCTCTCAACTAGAATGGACTTACCAACAGGTGTAGAAACACTAAAGGGCTCACGAACTTTCTCAAGAAGAACATCAAAATTCATTACAATATAAGGAGTCACAAAAGATAGACTCGCTCCTGGATCTAGAAAAGCATAAACATCAAAAGTAAAGACTTTGATCATACCACTGACAAAATTTGGAGAATTCTCTTGCTCTTGAATACGTGTGATAGCATAAAGGCGGTTTGCTCCTCCACCAATCCCTGAAGTAGCTCCTCTAGGTGCAGCTTTGTTTGGTGGGGCAACTAAAGAAGATTGGGCTCTATTTCCCCTATTTCCATTGCCCAGCCTGTTCTTAGGACACTGTTTCATGAAGTGACCCTCTTGTCCACACTTGAAACAACCAATGGAGCCATCACGACACGCACCTAGGTGATTTCTACCACACTTAGCACATGCAGGAGCCTAGTTACCTCCTTGTGCTAAACTACCTTGAGACTGAGCAAGTCTAGCTCTGAAATTCTGTGAATTCTGACTATTATACTCACCTTTGTTCCTTGGTGTAGGTGCACTAGCAGATAATGGAGCAGGTCCTTTATGTTTCTGTTGGAAAGAAGACCGGTTCACATTATTCTTTTGCTGCTCGGACTCATTTCCCGATGTCTTTGCCTTCTTGTTTTTGAATTCTTCCATATCCCTCAGCTTCTCTTCCTCAACTTGCTGCACATAAACCATCAACCTTAATATATCCATGTCCCCTATTAGCATAGCTGCCTTGCTATCTTTGCTTGACAGACGAGACAACCCAACAACAAACAGACTTATCCCACTTCTCATATACTGATCCATCTCCAGAGCATATCAGGAAAGTTGGGTGAACTTCAAACGGTACTCATGAACACTTAGTGAATCCTGCTTAAGAGTAAGGAATTATCGTACCTTAGATTCTCTCAGTTTACGGGGAAAGAAATGCCCCAAGAAAATCCCTTCAAACATAGCACAACTCAAAATTGGTACCCCCTCAATTCTATCCTTCTTCCACTAGTCAAACCAAGTCCTAGCAACACTCTTCAGTTGATATGCATCTAGTTCCACTCGCTTAGCATCGGTAATGTGCATAACCTCAAACACCTTTTGCTGTTCCTCAACAAAACTTTTCGGATCCTCAATAGTGCTTGAACTAGTGAAGCTTGGAGGATTCATCCTCAAGAACTCATGGATCCTAGAAGTATCACTCCTTTCCTGTTGGTTCTCCCTCTGCCAGCTTGGTTGGTCACAACTTGACTTAACATTCTGATCGCTTCCCTGAACTCAGTATTGGTGACTTCGCCTTGGGGTTGCACTTCAGGTGCAATAGGTACCCTTTGTTCCTCAACATTACGCCTAGCAGGATGACCTCAGATAGCTCTTCGTGGAGGCATGATTTGAAAGACATGTGCAAGCATGAGTTAGAAGGAAACTTTCATAGAGATAAACTCTATCGCACGAAATAAATGTGAAAGAAGTGAGATAGTTCCTAAATATCGCAACCTCTTAATTATAGATGTGGCGCGCTTCACCTCGATAACTAGGATTCTATAGAGATGGCTTCATAGACTCCCTAGGACTCTTGAACTCTGTGCTCTAATACCAAGTTTGTCATGCCCCGACCTACACTCTGGGCGGACTGACACTCGAGAACCATTGCTGGCCCCAAGCGAACCCTTGGCCAGGCTTACTACTCAGCGGAAGACTTACTCATGATAAAAATACTTTAAAACTAAACTGAAATCTCAATAAAAACATAGAATGTATAGAGAACATTCACAAGCCAAAATGGCACTTAAGTCTCAATCATCAAAAGAAGAATGGAAAGACTCAAGAACTAACATCAACTACTATCTATGAAACCTCTAACAACTAAGATGGACATCAGAACAAGATCCACGACATCATAATGAACTAACTAATAAAGCAACAAAAAAGAAATCCTCCGGAAGCAAAAAGGCTCACGAAATGACTCTGAGTGCTCAACTAGATCAACAAGGCGTTGGATCCTAATTCTGGTTACCTATATCTACATCATAAAATGATGCACGCCAAATGGCATCAGTACATTGAACCAATAAGCATGCGAGGGGAATTCTAAACAATACATAAGCTTGAACTATAATCTGAAAGAAACACTTACCTCAACTTTACTCAAACTCATGGATACTAAACTCAAATGCAGAATTAAACAACATTAAAGTTACAGTTTATATGAAGCATTTAAAATAATAAGAAACAACTCAATATATATATATAATAAAGCAACATAACTTTGTGGGCATTTCTCTAACCAACAACCATCACTATGAGCTATGTGATGATATAACGTCTCGCCTACGCTGCCAGAACTGTCCTACAACTTACTGGGATATAGAACGCCTCAACTAAGTGGATCCACTAGTCTATGCTAAAAAGCACTAATGAATCATCTAAAAAGTATGATCCTTTCTACCCATGATGGTACATGGTTTATGGAGACATTGAGTTGTTATGAACTCGTCCCAACATCGGTGCTCAGTACTACTCCCAAAATACTCAGCTCATATGTTTTAATACCAAAAAAACTCTTCTTGTGGTTTGAGATAATTACTCAAAAATAGCTCAAAAACTCTCTTGAAAATCAGTTTTTCCTCTCTTGTTTAAATGTGAAAACATTTACTCTTTGGGAATACTTAGTTCCCATATCCTCTTTTTGAAGAAATAAACTTCATTTGTTTCTCTTACTTAACTCAAAACTCAGGTCTTAAAACAAGATTAAAACATCTGGAAAAGACTTCTTGAAAAGACTCTATGAACTTTCTAGATTTGGCTCTTATTTATCCTTGAATTTGAATTTATGGATTCAAGGTTATGATTAATATTTAAGGATGATTTTTAGGTGTTTAGAAGTCATTTATAGTAGTTAGAATCAATAGAAAGTGTTAGTACTCTTTAGAAGGACTTAAATAGGCTAAACAATGAAAAACTAGTTGGGGCGGATGAACCTGTCTCACTGCTGGTGCGTCGCCCTAGTCCTCCTAGTGCAATGGTGGAGTGCCGTGCCAGCATTCTCCTAGGCGAATCTGACAAATTTTTCCTCTCATGTTCAGACCTCAATTTAATTAATTTTGATTCTTTTTCTCAATATCTCTTTTGATTCAGGTACCCAATACATACACACAAGAATCTAACTCAAAACTACTCTAATAATTGACATTAAACTCTCAAGAACTCCTCAATCTCAACCCAAATTCAAGAACACCCATCAAGAACATTCAAACTTCCAATCTTTTAGGACGAATGCACGCTGAAATAAACATGTTTGGCATGTGGGTGAATGAACCCAATGTTATGAAAGTCTCACATACCTAGTAGGATTGAATCCTTGGTGAAATTCACAACCAAAATCGCAAGAACTTGACGAATCTTGAACTTGTCTCGTCATTTCTCCTCTTAAGTTCTTTCTCCAAAAATCGTAGTGTTAATTTCCAATTGTCTAGACTGAACCAATTTAGTTTAGGCCCTAATTTAATTGCTAAAAACGAATCAACTTAATTGGGTATGGAAAAGACCAAAATACCCCTTACAAATCTGGGTTTGACTTTCCTTATCTAGACAGCTCGACTTCAAATAGGCATATCTCCCTCCTACAAATTCGAAAGTGAGCAAACTTGGTGGCATTGGAAAGATAATCCAAAGACCTTTTCTAAGGTATCTTGTAGCACACCTAACTCATCCTGAGATAGGATTTATGGTCATTTGAAGTTGACCCAAAACTCAAGCTTAACCTAACTTAAACAAATTTCTAGATTTTTCATTCTTTTCAAAAATGACTCTTTCTAATTCTAGCTCTTTCACTTAGTGAGGCGTTACAATATTAATGTATGTAGAGATGAGAAAACCACATTAAGTTATTTAAATGTTGACTAGGAAAAAGTTTGAATTGATAATAATATATTTACCTATTTTATGGTAATGATTTTTTTACTATGATTATGTCTTTGGTAGGTTCGGTTTAATTTGGCTTCTGATCAAATCTTATGAAAATCAATATATATAGAACGTTATTTACAAGATTCTCAAATATTATAGAAAACAATGTATGAAATTGAGTCGTTAACATATTGACGTACACAGAGACACGAAAATTACTTTAATGGATTTAAAAGTTGACTCGACGAAAATTGAACAAACAATAATAATTTATTTACCAACTTTATGATAATAATTTTCTTACTAAAATTATATTTTTGGTAGTTTCACTTAAATTTTGGTTTCTCATCTAATGCAATTCAATATATATGGAATGTTATTTACAAAATTTCTAAATATTATAGACAATTGAAATTGATTTGTTAACATATTAACGTAAATATACATGAAAATCACTTTAAGGTATTTAAATGTTGACTAGAAAAAAATTGAATTAACAATAATAAATTATTTTACTACTTTATGATAATAATTTTCTTACTAAAATTATGTTTTCTGTAGGTTTGGTAAAACTTTGACTTTTGATCAAATCTTATATAAATCAAAATATATGGAATGTTATTTTCAAAATTCCCAAATACTATCTTGTAAAATCACCTTATAGCAACTATAAAACCTCTTCTTTATTCCTTAATTTTACCCTCCTTAATCAAACCTAATGTAAATCAATATATATGGAATGTTATTTACAAAATTTCCAAATATTATCTTGTAAAAAACACCTTTCACCCACTATAAAACCTCTTCTTTTGTTCCTTAACTTTTCACCCCTCAATTGCATTCTCTATTTCTCTCTTTATACATGTTTTCCACTTTGGAGATAATATTCAACTCTTTTATATCCTCCAAAACCTTTTCCTAAATAGCGAAGGAGAAACCAATGATTGAGACAGTTATGGATCACGAGGACTTCCCGTTATTCTTGAAAAGGCAGTGTTAATTGAACGTGAAAATGAATTAGACAATTGGTCATTGTTGAAATCGCAATCAGACTAAAGCCAAAATTCATTTTCTAGTTTGATGGCAATTTCAATAGTTTCTTGTTGTCTAATTCAATGTCATGTACAATTACAAAGCTTATTTTTAAGAATAACGACTAGCTTTGGTAATCCACAACCATCTCAATTATTGGTTATTTATGCACTATGTTTGCTCCATTTGCAATATATGTTATTGTTGTTGTGTTTGTAGAGATTGTTGTTAATGTATTGTTTTTGAAGAGGAATATTTTTAATTTATTGTTAATTAAAGATGCTAGATACTTTCTATCACTTGATACTCTGTTTAGTGGTATAAATTAAATTATATTTTGTTAGCTCTAATGTGAAGAGTAATTATCTGCCCAATATGACTATTGTTCTTCCTCAAACCTAACCTTACATTGTTGGGACTTGTGTGTGTAGCGACCGATTCCCGTCGTTATAGAAAAGTTAACTGGAAAAATTTTGGGCCGAAAAACTTTTTCGTAGCAACTTGAAATTTCTCAGCCTAGTTTAGATTTGGACGAAATCGGAGTCTTTAAAGTCTAGGGAAATCTGATAACAATTGGGTGATCTAATTATGAATTTGATCACATAAGTCGATAGCTAAGATGTTAAGGAACCTGTTCGACTTTACGTAATTGAATTCAGGTGAGTAGAACTCCCGAAATTGATCTTAGCGTGAAAGGGTAGTTTCTGAGTGTCATTGGTTGAAGGTGTGTTGTGAAATGGGGGTCTTTGAATTATTAATTTTGCTCACGGCAAGCCACTGAGGCAGGATTTTTCCCGCCAGGGCGGGGCCATTGTTGTGGGGTGAGTGCTGCCATAGCGGGGCAGACGCAACTTAAAGTTGGAAATAAACCCCAAAAACGTCTTATTCTGCAATTTTCAAACTTGAGAGCTAAGGAACGTACCTAGGTGTTTTCTTGACAGTTTTTCACCATTCTTGAGATTTTAACTCCCAGATTCCATTTTTCGATCCGTAGATTGTAATCTAGTGGGTAATTATTGATAAGGGAGGGTTTGATCTGGAGATTATGGTGGGAAAAGCCCTAATTTGGATATTGGGTTCATGAGTTTGATCTAGGGTTGATAGAATTGTTTGTAATTTGGGTAATTAGTTATTTTTTATTGATTCTCGTGTTAAACAAATTGGTTGTAGACCAAGAAGAAGCGGAACGAATCCGAAAAGGGAAGAATATAGTTTCTTAGGGAATTCAAGTTTGTTTTGAGGTAAGTGATGGTTGTGATTTCATAATTGTGTGATATATGTTTGTTCTTGCTTTATTATAATACGTGTATGTATGCGAATGTTGCATTATTGATCACACTAATTGTAAATGAGATAGATGAATCATGAATGCCATGAATCATGACTTGATTGTATGATTATGAGAATATACTTTTGATTGTGATTGTGGCTTGTTGAATGGATCGGGTGTTGCGTTCCGACACATTAACTTGGATCGGTTGCCACGTTCCGGCATAAATATGGGATCGATTGCCACATTTCGGCATAAACATTGGATCGGGTACCACGTTCAAGTATGCTAACAGTTTGGGTTTGGGTTCCATGAGAGGACCATTGACTTGAAATAACTATATATCTTGAGAAAGGTGAAGTTGTACGTTGGTTCGTAAATGATGATGACATTGTATATGTTCGGTGTATGCATGTTAATATTATGTTGTAATGACTTATGTATGTTGCACTTAGTGGGATATCAGCGTGATCCTACCAGTACACTGTGGTTGTGTACTGATACTGCACTTTCTCTTTCTTTGTTGAGTACAGAGCATCTTCAAGCGGCTATTGACATACCTCTCTTAGAAGATCAGTGATATTTCGAATTCAAGGGTGAGCCAGTTCTTCCGAGTTCTCTTTCTGTTTATGTCCATAATTCAGACTTAGACTAGTTCTTTAGTTAGTTTTATGTTAGTTTGGGGTTGTACCCCTTCTTGTTTAGACTTATGGTTGATCTTTAAATGTTTTGGTACATTGACTTTCAGGTTCTAGGAGTATTTTCCGCATTTTGCTTAGTTGTTAGACTATTGGTTTGGAGTTTATAGGAACTCCCTATTTCTTTCCTTAGCATTTAACTTGCTTCTGTAAATTAAATGTCTTAGCATTTTGATTAAGTTGGTTAGCTATTTAGTATAAATTGTTCTCCCACCGGAGGGTTAGTGTGGGTGTCACTCACGACAGTCGGGGTCGTGACAGTTGTTATTCATGTTGACCCTTTTGGGTTTATAAGTTGAAGAAACAAAAGTTTATTATTATTATTATTATTATTATTATTATTATTATTATTATAATATAATAATAATAATAATAATAATAATAATAATAATAATAATAATAATAATAATAATAAGAGAATATGATTCAGGATTATCTAGAAGAAGTAAGAAAAAATTTACTTCAAACAATAACCCAGATAGATAAATCGGACATTTCAATGTGAAGTGAAACTAGCAATGACGTAGAAGAATCATAGCGTGTCGAGTCAGATAATATGTTGTCGGCCACAGAATTGCAAGATGCAGAAGAATTCCTGCAACAAATGAAAGCCTTGGCTAAAGGCCAGGACGTGACATAAAGATGGAAACATAATCACGTGAAGACAGGCCCACTTAACAGGAGATTCACTGTTGCAGCCCCACTAAACAGTTGATACACTGTTCAGGGACCCAAATGTGGGACCTCTTTTATTGTATATAGATTCCTTATGTCTTCTAATTTAGTCTATTTAAGTGCTAGTTTTTCTTAAGAGTAGAGCATCAGAAAAATAATTAATTACTCTCTCTTTTCCATAGTTGTAAATCTCTTGTAAAGACTCTCTTTGAGCACTGTTCCGATCTTCATATAAATAAACCGGTCAGTTCTTCAGAGTTACTTAAGCTTGGAGACAACGTCCATTATAAGGTAAATATTTTAGTCTTTCTTTTCAATACATCTCTTCTAGCCAGGACGATGTCCGGCTAAAGATTTCATATCTATGTCGAATAACTAACTTCTCTTCTATATAGACCATGAACGGATCTAAGCTTTATTTAAATATAAAGAAATTTTAATATGGCTTCTCGACTTTGTTCTGGGATCGAGGTACAGTCGGATTTAGTACTACTCTTATTTGCTTTGTCTTAGTGACTTCGTTTGGCCAGCCATGGTTTTTAGCCCGAAAAAGGAGTTTGATAAGTAGGGCGCCTCATACCCGGTTAGAACTGCCAAGACACATGGGCTCAATAAGATGTATGTATTAGATTCTCGACAGACCATTTGCTCAGGTAAAAGTATCATCATGCAGTCGGAGAAACAATGCCAAAATTCTTGTGTATTTTGATTTAAAAAAAAAAACACAATTCTCCATTGCCTAGTAAGTCTGAAAAGTATAAATCCTTCTTCATAGATCTTGCACGCTTAAACCTGGAGGAAGTAATTGCTTCAACTTGTCAGCCCTCTCAAATTATGACACACAGAGTGTGTAGAGGTACTTGGAGCAGCGATCCTTGAACTTGACCATATCCTTGTTCTTCTTGATCTTGACAGTTCGGGCATCCTTCCTTCAAGATGTCTGAAGGAATCCTTGATCTCGTGGATTTGATTAGGCATTTTGGGGGGAAAAGTTGTACTACGGAGGAGAAGACGGCGAGCTCAAAGAGATGGAGAAAAACGCCCCTTCTGAATTTCAGAAATTAAACCTGAGGTGTATAACATACCATAAACCTTTTCATAAGTGTCATTATCAAGCTCCAAAGTTTTTAACTTGTTCAACTTACAGTTGGGAGCAATATGCCCAAGTTTACCACACTTATCTCCCCGTTCTACAAACATCTCTCTAGAGACTTAGCCCCGTTATATGACAGGCTGAAGAAGGATCATAAGTCTCCTTAGACTAAAAATCTTACCAACTTGGTAAAAGAAATCAAGCGGCGAGTTCAATCACTGCCATGCTTAGCTCTAGTCAACCCTGCTTGGCAAAAGATTTTTGAGACGGATGAGTCCAATATTGGATGTGGGAGGATTCTTAAACTAGCGGTGAGTTCAATCATTTCTTCTTTTTGGTTAAAAATCAGTTATACCCTCCTATGATACTTGGAACTCCTTTTATAAATGCGATCTATCCTTTCTCAGGTATCGATGCGAAAGGTTTTTCAGCGAATTATAAAGAAAATGAGATAACTTATTCTTTTGTTACAGATTCGGTAACCAGATATATTAATGCTTTAATTAATATGAAGTAGATTCATATGGACTTTTACCTGAGCAAAGGGTCTGTTAGGAATCTATTACATACATCTTATTGAGCCCATGTGTCTTGGCAGTTCTAACCGGGTATGAGGCGCCCTACTTATCAAACTCCTTTTTGGGGCTAAAAACCACTGCTGGCCAGACGGAGTCACTAAGACAAAGCCAATAAGAGTAGTACTAAATCCGACTGTACCTCGATCCTAGAACCAAGTCGAGAAGTCATACTAAAATTCCTTTATATTTAAATAAAGCTTAGATTCGTTCATGGTATATATAGGAGAGAAGTTAGTTATTCGACATAGATATGAAATCTTTAGCCGGACATTATTATTATTATTATTATTATTATTATGACTCATTTCTCCAAGATCCATGAAGAAAAGAACATATCTATGTCGTATACTTCACATCAATCAAAAGTATTTTCCATTTCATCAGCAAAACTCTCAGATAAATCCATCGGTTTTGCACTAAATTCAAAAAACTTTTTATCATTGTCCATATAGAGACCCAATTGCAAGCTTGAAAAGCTGAAAACCTTAGAACTTGATGAAGAGGTTCATGATAAGGTTTATAGTTTCTTACACCTCTGGTTCAGAGTCCGATTATGATTCTAAGTCAGGTTCTAAAGAAGAAATTGATTTGCATGATTCATCTGATAATAATCAGCATGTTAATATGAATGCTTGTGATACTTGCAAAACTGGTCAAGGTGATATTTGTTCCTGTGAAAATGATGAATTTTATAAATTGCAATCTCAATTTGAAGATTTGAATATCAACACTATTACTTCTAATAATGTGATAGAACTTTTGAAAGAAGTTACTGATAATAATCTTCATGCAAAAATGATTAAATTAGCTGTTAATAATAATGCCAGTTCTTTAAGAAATTCTGAAAAACAAAAAAATGATTTTGAATATGAATATTCTTCTCTTTACTCTTTGTCTGAAGTTCATAACAGACTCAATAAACAAATTATTTCTACAAGAGATTCTTCTTTTGATGATTTGAAAAATGAGATTAAATCTATTAAACAAAATCAAATGATTTGTGATCGTCATCTTGCTCAGATTGAAACGGTTAATAACAAAGGGAAAAATATTGCTGAAGAAAATACCCTTGCAAAACCTGTTAACCTTGATCCTAGACAAGGTTTGTTTTTAGGAATGATGCAAATTGTCACTGCTCATAAATGGTATGTTAAATGCACCATTTTGATTGATAATAGTTTTTCGACAATTAATGTTGCTATGATTGACAGTGGAGCCGATGTCAGTTGTATTCAAGAAGGTCTTGTACCTACTAAATATTTTGAAAAAACAACTTATATGGTTAAATCTGCTTCTGGACATGCTTTAGATATAAAGTATAAATTGCCTAATACTTGCATTTTCCAAAATAAAGTTTGCATTCCGCATTTCTTTTTCTTGGTTAAAAATCAGCTATACCCTCCAATTATACTTGGAACACCTTTTATAAATGCTATTTACCCATTTACTAGTATAACTGCTAAAGGTTTTTCTGCTACTTATGAAGACCAGAATATTAGTTATACTTTTATCAATGACCCAATTTCTCGTGATATTAATGCTTTAATTGATATGAAGCAAAAGCATGTTCATTCTTTACAACTTGAATTGTGTAGCATGAATATATTTGATACTTTGAAATAGAAAAAATTATATTAATTTCTGAACAAATGACCATTGATATTTGTGATGATCATCCTAGTGCTTTTTGGAATCGGAAAAAGCATATTGTTACATTTCCATATGAAGAAAATTTCTCTGAGGATGATATTCCTACTAAGTCTCATCCCTGCCAGATGAACGTTGAATTGGTAGAATTCAGCAAGAAGAAAATTGATAATTTGTTACAAAAGGGTTTGATAAAACCTTCGAAATCACCTTGGTCTTGTACTGCATTTTATGTTAACAATGCGGCTGAAAGGGAAAGAGGGGTTCCCAGGTTGGTTATAAATTATAAACCTTTAAACAAATATTTAAAATGGATTAGGTATCCTATTCCAAATAAAAGAGACTTATTGTCTAGGTTATATGATGCCAAT
This sequence comes from Solanum pinnatisectum, assembly GCA_035578085.1. Taxonomy (NCBI): domain Eukaryota; kingdom Viridiplantae; phylum Streptophyta; class Magnoliopsida; order Solanales; family Solanaceae; genus Solanum; species Solanum pinnatisectum. The sequence continues at coordinate 20,404,312 of CM069076.1, forward strand.
ATATTTTCAAAATTTGATTTAAAATCAGGTTATTGGCAGATCCAAATATTTAAAGAGCATTCTTATTGAACAACTTTTAATGTCCCGTTTGGACAGTATGAATGGAATGTTATGCCATTTGGTTTAAAAAACGCTCAATCTGAATTTCAGAAAATTATGAATGATATTTTCAACCCTTATTTGGATTTCATCATTGTGTATATTGATGATATTTTGGTTTACTCAAAGACCCTTGAAATGCACATCAGACATTTAGACATTTTCAAGAAAATTGTAATACAAAATGGTTTGGTAATTTCTAAACCAAAGATGAGTTATTTCAAACTAATGTAAGATTTTTAGGACATCTTATTTGTCAAGGGAAGGTTACCCCTATCCAATGATCAATTGACTTTGCTTCAATGTTTCCTGATGTTATTACAAATAGGACACAATTGCAAAGATTTTTGGAAAGTTTGAATTATATATCTCCCTTTTGTAAAAATCTATCTCGAGATTTAGCCCCTTTATATGACAGGCTTAAAAAGGATCATAAATCGCCATGGACTGATAGTCACACCACTTTGGTAAATAATATTAAACTTCGTGTTCAATCTTTACCTTGTTTAACTCTTGCTAACCCTGCTTGGCAAAAGATTATTGAGACAGATGCGTCCAATATTGGTTATGGTGGAATATTGAAATAGATATATCCCCATGGCAAAAATGAATACTTGATTAGATTTCATTCGGGGAAATGGAGCGATGCTCAGAAAAAATATGCTACGGTGGCTCATGAAATGTTAACCATCGTCAAATGCGTATTAAAATTTCAAGATGATTTATATAATCAAAAGTTTTTAATAAAAACTGACGCACAATCGGTGAAATGTATATTTGATAAAGATTTTAAACATGATGTATCAAAATTGATTTTCGCTAGGTGGAAGGCCCAGCTAGCACCTTTTGATTTTGAAATCCATTATAAAAAGGGGAGTGATAACTCTCTTCTAGATTTCTTATCTAGAGAATACCTATCTTCACAATGAGTTTTATGTCCCCCTTCTTTACTGATAAAACATTAGTTACTATCTTAAAGATAGTTCCTCTCAATTGAGACGTACATGAAGTAATTCTATGGAAGATTATAGATGATATGCTGATGGATGTCTACTCTATTCATATGATAGAAGAAATCATTAATTTTGACGATGAACTATATTATTATAATAATTATTATGCTTTTGAATAAAATGAAATGTTTTATTTGTAGGATGGACCCTTTTTGGGTAACCAAGACTAGAGAAAAAGGCGGTTATATTAGAGGAAGGGGAAAATCATCCCCGGGATCATCAGGATTCTGAGTAATATGAGAATACTCGGAAATAGTGACTGCAACCACCATCTGATTAGGAGAAATAACTGAATCTAAAGTCCAAGTAGTTGGAAAGTTAAATTCTTCCCATTTTATAGGTCGTCTAGTAGTGACCTTAGATATAGAAAAATTAGTTTCTACTAAAATAGTTTGATCAGATGTATCATATAACCTACACCTTGGGTTTAATGTAGAAAGCAATTTGCAATAAATTCTATAAGACAAGCAAATCAATTCAGATCCAGGTGCATAATTATAACCATGCATTTTAACATTTAAAGTTAAAGCATCAAGAATATTAGCATCAGTTAAAGATAACTACAAATTCGGTTTAGTATTAAAATAAACTGGACCATATGCCACAGTTGATTCAATCGAACCCATCAAAGATTGTCTAAAATTCAAATTTCTAGCATCACGCAGTGCCGCTAAAAATGTCTCAGGTAACCCTTTAAGAGTTAAAGGTTTAAAAACAATCTGAACCATGCCAATATTCAAGAAATGATATTATAGTTTATATAATTCAACATCTCATTTGTTTAACAAACGGATAGTCTGTTCAGACGAATTTAATGCCAAAGATTGTTCAGTAGTTTTAGTTAACTGTTTATGTGAAATTTTATCAAACCAACCAGAATCATAAATTGTTTTAATATTAATTTTTGGAATAGTCCATTTGTTTAACAAATCTAGGTTTTGAGGTATATCCACCTCTTCCAATCTAGTACTTTTTGTACTCATTTCTCAAAGATCCATGAAGAAAAGAACATATCTATGTCGTATACTTCACATCAATCTAATAGTTAACATGAAAGTTCCTAGACTCTGATACCAAGTGAACAAGATCTCCGAAGACGGGCGGTAGTCCGCATAGTCATCTTCAATCTAGCTTATTAATATCCAAATTCAAGGAGTAAATCTGAATCGAAATATATATAAATTTTGTATAGTTTAATGGATGTATGGAATGATCTAATCCTTTTATCCAAGCAAAGGGTCTATTAAAATTCAATACGTATTGTTATTGAGCCTATGTGTCTAGCAGTTCTAACCGGGTATAATCGCCCTTTTCAACTCATTAATGGGCTTAGAACCCCGGTTGGCTAGACGAAGTCACTAAGACAAAGTCAATAACTTGTTGTATTAAATCTGACTATACCACCATCTCGTAACCAAGTAAAAAAACCATATATAAATTTATATATATTTAGATAAAGTCTAGATCTTTCATGGTAGATGCAAAAGCGAAGTTAGATATCCGACATAGATATGAGTCTTTTAGCCAGACCTAGTCACGGCTCTAGATTGGAGAAAGAGAAAATTAAAGATAAGGAAGAATTAAAGTACCTTGTAGTTGTGGCCAACACCACGGCCTATGAGAACTATACACTTTGTTGACAACTTTGGTAAGTATCCGGCAAACTCACAAATTACAAAAGAGAAAGCTTTACAAGAGAGAGAGAGAGGGTTTTTTTTTGAACCTGCCTCTCTATCTAAAAACTAAACTTATTTAATCAAAAAAAAGAATCTACGAATAGTAAATGTGGGTCTGTTATCAATGGGTCCCTATGTACAATAAAAGTTTATCTACTATTGATCGACAGTGTATTTACCGTTGATAGTGGCTTTTGCTGTAGTGATAAGTTCTACATCTTGTGTTTTTTCTTCAATTTGCGGAGGAAATCTTCCACCTTTTGTAGAGTATCTTCTGAGATAAGTTTGTTCTACTCACATGGTTGAGCCTCTTGAATATCTTCGGGGGTGACGTCTTCACTGGTCTAACTCCTCATGGATGTGTCCGATTTCTCATATTGAGTTAAGTTGAGGATTAAATTCCTTCTTACTTCTTTGAGATAATCATTAATCATCTCTTTTTTATTTCCGTATTGGATGGAAATTTTATGGGCAATATACCTTGCCGAGCTATCTTGAATTATTCCCTTCTAAGGGGCGATGCAATATTCTTGGATCCTTTTTTTCAATTAGATCCAACAGTTCTTGTCCATATAAAGACTTGGTTTTGGGACCTCTTTTCATTAATTTGTCCCAGAAATTATTATAAAAAGTCCTATATAAACAAGGAATTTGCTCCTCGGTAAAATCCACTTTTGGAGTCCATTTATGAATCCAAGGAATCGAAAATTCAATAAAGAGGTATATTTGTTAAATTTTTTCGATGTAACAGATATAATCTGTGTGATATAATACGTTAAGATTGGGTGAAATTTTAACCTATTCTTTGTATAACTTAAGAAATGGATCTGGCAGAATTTTAATCGTTAGACCGTGGTATGACCACCAATTTAGAAACAAATTAGGGCTTGGTTCTGCGAATATCTTCGCACAATTTTTTATAAACCATGTGTGCTTATGTGTCTCATTATTGTAGAGGAGGCCTTTATCAAAAGCACGAATATAGTCCCAATATGTAAAACTCGTAGAGACTTTATTCAGGCTGATCTGCCTTTCCATCATTGTGGAGATACCCCAATCTTCAACAGATATAATCTGTTTGACAATCATTTTGGAGAAGTTATAAACATTCTCACTAGTGTTATAAAATGAAAAATACTGAAACTCAGCCTACCGGTGCTTATTAGAATTGTCTCATAATAAGATTGGGTCTTGTATGATTCACCCGGGAAATATAATCTATTAATCAAATATCGCTGGAATATCTTCTAGGGTTTTTCTTTTCACTGAATATCAGGATTTTCCATTAGAAATATCATTTCTTTCTTCGATATTTTTTTGTATGATTTAATATGATCAACCTCTTCTTTTGCTATGGACGCAAAGGTATCACTTTGCTTCTGAGATAGGTGCGCCTGTAGTTGTGCGTATAATGGATTATTTTCTGAAATATCTTCCAGATGTATAGAAGAAGCCTCCTTTTGAGAGGTATTCAGATTCACCAAGCTCATCCCTTCTCTTTGTATAATCGGGGAGCTAGATTAATAGGATCAATATGACGATCCTGATGATCCCGGGGATGATTTACCCTTCCTCTAGTATAACCACCTTTTCCTCTGGTCTTGGTTACCCAAGTAGGGTCCATCTTACAAACAAAATATTTCATTTTATTCGAAAGCATAATAATTATTATAATAATATAGGTACGCCTGTAGTTGTGCGTATAATGGATTATTTTCTAAAATATCTTCCAGATGTTTAGAAGAAGCCTCCTTTTGAGAGGTCATTAGATTCAGCAAGATCACCCCTTCTCTTTGTATAATTGGGGATCTAGATGAAGAGGATTCGTATGACGATCCTGATGATCCCGGGGATGATCTTTCCCTTCCTCTGGTATAACCTCCTTTTCCTCTGGTCTTGGTTACCCAAGGAGGCTCCATCCTACAAATAAAATATTTTGTTTTATTAGAAAGCATAATAATTATTATAATAATATAGTTTATCGTCAAAATTAACAATTTCTTCTATCATATGAATAGAGTAGACATCCATCAGCATATCATCTATAATCTTCCATAGAATTACTTCCTGTACGTCTCGATTGAGAGGAACTACCTTTAAGATGGTACCTAAAGTTTTATCAGTAAAGAAGGGGGACAAAAAACTCATTGTGAAGATATGTATTCTCTAGATAAGAAATCTGGAAGAGAGTTATCACTCCCCTTTTATAATGGATTTCAAAATCATAAGGAGCTAGTTGGGCCTACCACCTAGCGAAAATCAATTTTGATGCATCATGTTTAAATCTTTATCAAACATACATTTCACCGATTGCGCGTCAGTTTTTATTAAAAACTTTTGATTATATAAATCATCTTGAAATTTTAATACGCATTTGACGATGGTTAACATTTCGTGAGCCACCGTAGCATATTTTTTCTGAGCATCGCTCCATTTCTCTGAATGAAATCTAATCAAGTATTCATTTTTGTCATGGGGATTGATCTGTTTCAATATTACACCATAACCAATATTGGCGCATCTGTCTCAACAATCTTTTGCCAAGCAGGGTTATCAAGAGTTAAACAAGGTAAAGATTGAACAGGAAGTTTAATATTCTTTACCAAAGTGGTGTGACTATCAGTCCATGCGATTTATGATCCTTTTTTAGCCTATCGTATAGAGGGGCCAAATCTCGAGATAGATTTTTATAAAAGGGAGATATATAATTCAAAATTCCTAAAAATGTCTAAATGTTTGATGTGCATTTAAAGGGTCTTTGAGTAAACCAAAAATATCATCAATATACATTATGATGAAATCCAAATAAGGGTTGAAAATATCATTCATAATTTTCTGAAATTCAGATGGAGCGTTTTTTAAACCGAATGGCATAACATTTCATTCATACTGTCCAAACAAGACATTAAAAGTTGTTCTATAAGAATGCTCTTTAAATACATGGATCTGCCAATAACCTGATTTTAAATCAATATTTGAAAATATATTGGCATCATATAACCTAGACAACAAGTCTCTTTTATTTGGAATAGGATACCTAATCAATTTTAAATATTTGTTTAAAGGTTTATAATTTATAACTAACCTGGGGACTCCTCGTTCCCTTTCAGCCGCATTGTTAACATAAAATGCAGTACAAGACCAAGGTGATTTCAAAAGTTTTATCAAACCCTTTTGTAACAAATTATCAATTTCCTTCTTGCAGAATTCTACCAATTCAGCGTTCATCTGGCAGGGACAAGACTTAGTAGGAATATCATCCTCAGAGAAATTTTCTTCATATGGAAGTGTAACAATATGCTTTTTCCGATTTCTAAAAGCACTAGGATGATCATCACAAATATCAATGGTCATTTGTTCAGAAATTAATTTAATTTTTTCCTGTACTTTGGTGGATTTCAAAGTATCAATTATATTCATGCTAAACAATTTAAGTTGTAAAGAATCAACATGCTTTTGCTTCATATCAATTAAAGCATTAATATCACGAGAAATTGGGTTAGTGATAAAAGTATAACTAGTATTCTGGTCTTCATAAGTAGCAGAAAACCTTTAATAGTTATACTAGTAAATGGGTAAATAGCATTTATAAAAGGTGTTTCAAGTAAAATTGGAGGGTATAACTGATTTTTAACGAAGAAAAAGTAATGCGGAATGCAAACTTTATTTTGGAAAATGCGAGTATTAGACAATTTATACTTTATATCTAAAGCATGTCCAGAAGTAGATTTAACCATATGAGTTGTTTTTTCAAAATATTTAGTAGGTACAAGACCTTCTTGAATACAACTGACATCGGCTCCACTGTCAATCATGGCAACATTAGTTATCGAAAAACTATTATTAATCAAAATGGTGCATTTAATATACCATTTATGAGTAGCGACAATTTACATCATTCCTAAAAACATACCTTGCTAGGGTATTTTCTTTAGCAATATTTTTCCCTTTGTTATTAACCATTTCAATTTGAGTAAGACGATGATCACAAATCATTTGATTTTGTTTAACAGATTTAATCTCATTTTTCAAATTTTCAATTTCATTTTTCAAATCATCAAAAAAAGAATATCATGTAGAAATAGTTTGTTTATTGAGTCTGTTATGAACTTCAGACAAAGAGTAAGAAGAAGAAAATTCATATTCAAAATCATTCTTTTGTTTCTCAGAATTTCTTGAAGAATTGGCATTATTATTAACAGCTAATTGAATAATTTTTTCACGAAGATTATTATCAGTAACTTCTTTCAAAAGTTCTATCACATTATCAAAAGTAATAGTGTTGATATTCAAATCTTCAAATTGAGATTGCAATTTATAAAATTCATCATTATCACAGGAACAAATATCACCTTGACCAATTTTGCAAGTATCACAAGCATTCATATTAACATGCTGATTATTATAAGATGAATCAGGCAAATCAATTTCTTCTTCAGAACCTGACTTAGAATCGTAATTGGACTCTCAAACAGAGGTGTATAAGAAACTATAAACCTTATCATGAACCTCTTCATCAAGTTCTAAGGTTTTCAACTTTTCAAGCTTGCAATTGGGTGCTATATGTCCGAAATTGCAACACCTATAACACTTAATTTTGGCGAGCTCTCGCTTCAACCTATTCTTAGTAAATCCTTTAGATTTACGAGAGGCTTTTCTCTCATCCCGTTCTTCCTTAGATCTACGTCTATGTCTAGACCTTCTTTTTCTATAAGGTTTATCGGGATTGGAGCCTCTAGAATCTTTATGTTTGGTCTTCTTCTTGTTATTAGCCGAAGTATTAAGTAAACCAAACTGGGTACAAAAGTCTCCTAGCTGAGATCTTTCTCTAATATTATCCATATTAAGTTGTCTAGATAATTTTAATTCATTGCACAAGTTATCCCTTCTTGAGTGAAAACTCCTATCAGCCGACCATAGGTATAATTACCATAAGGAATTTCACCATGCTCATTTCTAAGAATTTTTTTAACCGTTACTGCAAACAATGGGGGAAGGCCATCTATGAACTTAGCTTTCCAATGCTCATATTTGTTTTCGGGTAGTTCCATCACCCTACTCATATAAGTATCTTTATACCACCGGAATTCTCTCAAGGTTCTATAGCATAGACCGTTTAACAGAGTACGAATAGTTTCAAACTAATTGGTAAATCTACCATTAAAATGTTCTAAAATGGTTACGACTAAGGTATAAACGGTGTCTTCTCTATTTGCAACAAGAGTCATACCTAAGTTATTAACACCTTCACTACCAAAAGTAGCATTAATCACAACAACCTTTTGTTCAAGGGCCATATAATTATCCCACCAACCTCTGAGTTGGCTAGTAAAACCTGTAACAATCATTTTGCAAATATTTCTATCTGTGTTTTGAACATTTTTACAGATAGTCGCATACATGAGCATTCTATGGACAAGAATAGTTAGCTGCCTATCAGTCAGACCATCAAGGTTCCATTCATAAATTTCAAAACCGCTATAAGATGTATTAGTCTGATTCCAGTCACGTTCCTCTATAAGCACATCTTGAGGAGTTGGTCTAGAATAATAATATGTTTGCATGCTAGGTTTATGCGCAAACTTAGTATTACCACTATTCTTCTTGGGATAACCCTGAAGTTTATTAAATTCCAAAGACATATGATTTTTAAAATCAAAAGTATTTTCCATTTCATTAGTAAAACTCTCAGATAAATCCATCGATTTTGCACTAAATTCAGAAAACTTTTTATTAAGAAGTTCTTCGAAATCATAAATCGATTTAAATTTAAATTCTGAAATATCAGGAGGCCTCTACACAGGAGTAGCCATAATCTGTGCTTCTAAATTAGTTTTAGAGGTAGAAGCTTTATTAAAAGTCTTTACATCATTTTTTATTTGGATTATTAAAGTAGTCAATTCATCTATTTTTTTTTTATCAACAGAACCAATATGTTCACCCAAAACTTTAACATAAAGTCCTAAATAATTATTTTGAGAAATCAAATTATTACTTTCATTGATGCTGACTGCCGCAACATCTTCTTCAATAAATTTTTGAAAGGCAGTAAAAGTTATACCAGTATTATTAGGTAAAACAAATGATGACTGAGGTGGGTATACCACTTTAATAATATTACCAATTCAATCTTTATAAGATCATTTAAGAACGTTGATGAACAATGGCAAATTGGTGGTTATAAACCATGGAACAAAAGACATGATTTAATTATGCAAAGCACAAGTTTCATAAAACTCTTGTGAAATATTATTCAAATCATCGGTACTACAGGTGTCAAAAAACCAAGTTTTAAACTGGTTCCATTTATCACTTAAAAACTCATTTTCAATGTACTTTCTTTCCAGAGAACCTGGCTAAAATCTATTTGATGTACATCCATCATCAAGTATTGTTATGATCAAAATCCATTTCGGATTGAGAAGGAATATCCTTATCAGAAATATCAGCAGCAATATCATTTGCATGAACAATATTAAGACGAGGATTAATTTTAATTTTATTAACAAGTTGGTCATTTTGATGTGCAGATATAATCAAAGGTATGGTATGTAAAGAAGCATTACGATTGTGAGCCGAGCCATACATAGGATCAATGGGGGAATATGTTGAATAGCAGGCAATCTCCTATCAGAAGAAAATGAATGTCTACTATAAGGAATGTCATGAAACTGCATACAGATCTTTCCATCAGGATTCTGAGTAATATGAGAATACTAGTGAGAATGTTTATAACTTCTCCAAAATGATAGTCAAACAAATTATATCTGTTGAAGATTGGGGTATCTCCACAATGAAGGAAAGGTAGATCAGCCTGAATAAAGTCTCTATAAGTTTTACATATTGGGACTATATTTGTGCTTTTGATAAAATCCTCATCTCTAATAATGAGAGACATAAGCACACATGGTTTATAAAAAATTGTGCGAAGATATTCACAGAACCAATCCCTAATTGGTTTCTAAATTGGTGGTCATACTACGGTCCAACAATTAAAATTCTGCCAGATCCATTTCTTAAGTTATACAAAGAATGGGTTAAAGTTTTGCCCGATCTTAACGCATTATATCACACATATCATATCTGTTACATCAAAAAAATGGAACAAATATACTTCTTTATTGAATTTTTGATTCCTTGGATTCATAAATGGACTCCACAAGTGGGTTTTACTGAGAAGCAAATTTCTTGTTTACATAGGACTTTTTATAATAATTTCTGGGACAAATTAATGAAAAGAGATCCCAAAACCAAGTCTTTATTTGAACAAGAACTGTTGGATCTGATTGAAAAAAGGATCCAAGAATAACCCTGGAAGATATTCCAGCGATATTTGATTAACGGATTATATTTTCCGGGTGAGTCATACAAGACCCGATCTTATTATGAGACAATTATATTATTATTATTATTATTATTATTATTATTATTATTATTATTATTATTATTATTATTATTATTATTATTATTAATTTGGATTTATTTCCTTGAATTCGGATGTTGACAAGCTAGATTGAAGATGACCGCGCGGATTACCGCCCGTCTTCTGAGATCCTGTTTCGTTGGTATCAGAGCCTAGGGACTGTCATGGTACTTATGAAATTGTTGTGAAGTATACGACAAAGAAATGATCTTTGTCTTCATGGATCTTGGAGAAACAAGTACTAAAAGTACTAGATTGGAAGAGGTAGATATACCTCAAAACCTTGATTTGTTAAACAAATGGACTATTCCAAAAATTAATATTAAGACCATTTATGACTATGGTTGGTTTGATAAAATATCTAATAAACAGTTGATTAAAACTACTGAACAATCTTTAGTGTTAAATTCGTCAGAACAGACTATTCGTTTGTTAAACAAACGAGATATCAACTTATATAAACTTCAGTATAATTTTTTGCATATTGGCATGATACAAATCGATTTTAAGCCTTTAACCCTTAAAGGGTTACCTGAGACATTTTTAGCTGCTTTACGTGATGCTAGAAATTTAAATTTTAGACAATCTTTAATGGGTTTGATTGAATCTACTGTGGCATATGGTCCAGTATACTTTAATACTCAGCCGAATTTGTAGTTATCTTTAACTGATGCTAATATTCTTGATGCTTTAACTTTAAATGTTAAAACACATGGTTATAATTATGCACCTGGATCTGAATTACTTTGCTTGTCTTATAGAATCTATTTCAAATTGCTTTCTACATTAAATCCAAGATGCAAGTTATATGATACATCTGCTGAAACTATTTTAGTAGAAACTAATTTTGCTAGATCCAAGGTCACTACTAGACGACCTATAAAATGGGAAAAACTTAATTTTCCGACTACTTGGATTTTAGAATCAATTATTCCTCCAAACCAGATGGCCGAGTATTATCAAGGTTGTTTACCCACCTTAGTCATCATTTGTTTTACCTAATAATACTAGTATTACATTTACTGCCTTTTAAAAATTTATTGAAGAAGATGTTGCGGCAGTCAGCATCAACAAAATTAATAATTTGATTTCTCAAAATAATTATGTGGGACTTTATGCTAAAGTTTTGGGTGAACATACTGGTTCTCTTCAGTCACTAATTCTGAGTATTCTCATATCACTCAAAATCCTAACGGTAGGATTTGTATGAAGTTTAATGATATCCCTTTTAGTAGACACTCATTCTCTTATGCTGGAAGATTGTCTGCTATACATCATATTTCCCCTATTGATCCAGTATATGGCCCGGCTCGTAACCGTGCTACCTCGTTACATACTTTACCATCGGTTATATCTGCGGATCAAAATGATAAGTTTGTTAATAAAATAAAAATTAATCCTCGTCTTAATATTGTTCACGCAAATGATATTGCTTCTGATATTTCTGATAAGGATATTCTTTCTTAGTCCAAAATGGATTTTGATCTGAATAATACTTAATGATGGATGTACATCAAATAGATTTTAGCCCAGGTTCCCTGGCAAGAAAGTACATTCAGAATGAATTTTTAAGTGATAGATGAAACTAGTTTAAAACTTGGTTTTTTGGCACTTATAGTGCCAATGATTTAAATAATATTCCTCAAGAGTTTTATGAAACTTGTGCTTTGCATAATCACATTATGTATTTTGTACCACGGTTCATAATCACTTATTTACCTTTATTCATCAACGTTTTGGAACGATCTTATAAAGATGGAACTGGTAATATTGTTAAGGTTGTTTACCCACCTCAGTCATCATTTGTTTTACCTAATAATATTGGTATTATGTTTACTTCCTTTCAAAATTTTTTTGAAGAAGATGTTGCGGCAGTCAGTATCAATGAAATTAATAATTTGATTTCTCACAATAATTATTTGGGACTTTATGTTTTGGGTGAACATACTGGTTCTCTTGATAAAAAATTAGATGAATTAACTACTTTAGTAATTCACATTAAAAATGATGTAAAGACTTTTAATAAAGCTTCTACCTCTAATACTAATGTAGAGGCACAGACTATGGCTACTCCTGTGCAGTGACCTCTTGAGATTTAAGAATTTAAATTCAAATCGATTTATGATTTCGAAGAACTTCTTGATAAAAGTTTTCTGAATTTAGTGCAAAACCTATGGACTTGTCTAAAAGTTTTGCTGATGAAATGGAAAACACCTTTGATTTTAAAAATCATGTTTCTTTAGAATTTAATAAACTTCAGGGTTATCCCAAAAAGAATAGTGGTAATACAAAATTTGCTCATAAACCTAGCATGCAAACATATTATTATTCCAAGCTAACTCCTCAAGATGTGCTTATAGAGGAATGAGACTGGAATCAGACTAATACCTCTTATAGCGGGTCTGAAATTTATGAATGGAACCTTGATGGCTTGACTGATAGACAGCTTACTATTCTTGTTCATAGAATGCTTATGTATGCAACTATCTGTAAAAATATTAAAAACACAGATAGAAATATTTGCAAAATGATAATTGCAAGTTTTACTGGTCAACTTCGAGGTTGGTGGGATAATTATATGACCTTCGAACAAAAGGCTGATGTGATTAATACTACTTCTAGTAGTGAAGGTGTTGATAACTTAGGTATGACTCTTGTTGCAAATAGAGAAGACGTCGTTTATACCTTAGTCTTAACCATTTTAGAACATTTTAATGGTAGATTTACCAATCAGTTTGAAATGGTTCATACCATATTAAATGGTCTACGCTGTAGAACCTTAGGAGAATTCAAGTGGTATAAAGATACTTGTATGAGTAAGGTGATGGAACTACCCGAGAACAAGTATGAGCATTGGAAAGCTAAGTTCATAGATGACCTTCCCCCATTATTTGCAGTAAGGGTTAAAAAAATCCTTAGAAATGAGAATGGTGAAATTCCTTATGGTGATTATACCTATGGTCGGTTGATAGGAGTTTGCACTAAAAAAGGAATAAACTTGTACAATGAATTAAAATTATCTAGACAGCTTAAGATGGATAAGCTTAGGGAAATATCTCAGCTAGGAGACTTTTGTACCCAGTTTGGTTTACCTGATAATTTGGCTAATAGCAAGAAGACGACCAAACATAGAGATTCTAGAGGCTCCAATCCCAATGAACCTTATAAGAAGAGAAGGTCTAGACATAGACGTAGATTTAAGGAAGAACGAGACGATAGTAAAGCCTCTCATAAATCTAAAAGATTTACTAAGAATAGGTCGAAGTGAGAGCTTGCCGAAATTAAGTGTTATAGGTGTGGCAATTACGGACATATAACACCCAATTACAAGCTTGAAAAGCTGAAAACCTTGGAACTTGATGAAGAAGTTCATGATAAGGTTTATAGTTTCTTATACACCTCTGGTTCGGAGTCCGATTATGATTCTGAGTCAGGTTCTGAAGAAGAAATTGATTTGCCTGATTCATCTGATAATAATCAGCATGTTAATATAAATGCTTGTGATACTTGTAAAACTGGTCAAGGTGATATTTGTTCTTGTGAAAATGATGAATTTTATAAATTGCAATCTCAATTTGAAGATTTAAATATCAACACTATTACTTCTGATAATGTCATAGAACTTTTGAAAGAGATTACAGGTAATAATCTTCGTGAGAAAATTATTCAATTAGCTTTTAATAATAATGCTAGTTCTTCAAAAAGTTCAGGAAAAAAGAATGATTTTGAATATGAATATTCTGCTCCTTATTCTTTATCTGAAGTTCATAACAAAATAAAGAAACTATTTCTACAAGAGATTCTTCTTTTGATGATATAAAGGGTGAAATTGAAAATATAAAAAATGAGATTAAATCAATTAAGCAGAATCAAATGATTTGTGATCATCGTCTTACTCAGATTGAAACTGTTCATAACAAAGGGAAAAATATTGTTGAAGAAAATAATCTTGCAAAACCTCTTAATCTTGATCCTAGGCAGGGCATGTTTTTAGGAATGATGCAAATTGTTACTGCTCATAAATGGTATGTTAAATGTACCATATTAATTGATAATAGTTTTTCTATAACTAATGTTACTACGATTGATAGTGGAGCCGATGTGAGTTGCATTCAAGAAGGTCTTGTACGTACCAAATACTTTAAAAAAACAACTCATATGGTTAAATCTACATCCAGACATGCTTTAGATATAAAGTATAAACTGCCTAATACTGGCATTTGCCAAAATAAAGTTTGCATTCCGCATTTCTTTTTCTTGGTTAAAAATTAGTTATACCCTCGACTTATACTTGGAACACCTTTTATAAATGTTATTTATCTGTTTACTAGCATAAATGCTTTAATTGATATGAAGCAAAATCATGTTGATTCTTTACAACTTGAATTGTTTAGTATGAATATATTTGATACTTTGAAATCCACCAAAGTACAAGAAAAAATCAAATTGATTTCTGAACAAATGACTATTGATATTTGTGTTGATCATCCTAGTACATTTTGGAATTAGAAAAAGCATATTGTTACTCTTCCATTTGAAGAAAATTTCTCTGAGGATGATATTCCTACTAAGTCTCGTCCTTGCCAGATGTATGCCAAATTCGTAGAATTCTGCAAAAAAGAAATTGATAGCTTGTTACAAAAAGGTTTGATAATACCTTCGAAATCACCTTGGTCTTGTACTGCATTTTATGTTAACAATGCGGCTGAAAGGGAACGAGGTGTCCCTAGGTTGGTAATAAATTATAAACCTTTGAATAAATATTTAAAATGGATTAGGTATCCTATTCCGAGTAAAAGAGACTTATTATCTAGATTATATGATGCCAATATATTTTCCAAATTCTATTTAAAATCCGGATATTGGCAGATTCAAATATTTAAAGAACATTCTTATAGAACAACCTTTAATGTCCCATTTGGACAATACGAGTGGAATGTAATGCCCTTTGGTTTGAAAAATGCCCCTTCTGAATTTCAAAAAATTATGAATGATATTTTCACCTCCTATTTGGATATTTTCAAAGACTCTTGAAATGCATATCAAACATTTAGACATTTTCAAGAAAATTGTTATACAAAATGGTTTGGTGATTTCTAAACCAAAGATGAGTTTATTTCAAACTAATGTAAGATCTTTAGGAAATCTTATTTGTCAAGGAAAGGTTACCCCGATTCAACGATCTATTGACTTTGCTTCGAAGTTTCCTGATGTTATTACAGATAGGACTCAATTGCAAAGATTTTTGGGAAGTCTAAATTATATCTCCCCCTTTTATAAGAATTTATCACATGATTTGGCCCCGTTATATGACAGGCTGAAAATGGATCATAAATCACCATGGCCTGATAGTCATACTAATTTGGTAAAGAATATTAAACTTCGTGTGCAATCTTTGCATTGTCTAACTCTTGCTAACCCTGCATGGAAGAAATTTATTGAAACAGATGCCTCTAATATTGGTTATAGTGGAATATTGAAAAAAATCAATCCCCATGACAAAAATAAATATTTGATCCAATTTCATTTCGGAAAATGGAGCGATGCTCAAAAGAAATATGCTATGATGGCTCATGAAATGTTAACCATCGTCAAATGCGTATTAAAATTTCAAGACGATTTATATAATCAAAAGTTTTTGATAAAAACTGATGCACAATCAGTGAAATATATGTTTGATAAATATTTTAAACATGATGCTTCAAATTAATCTTTGCTAGGTGGCAGGCCCAGTTAGCTCCTTTTCATTTTGAAGCCATTATAAAAAGGGAAGTGATAACTCTCTTCCAGATTTCTTATCTAGAGAATACCTATCTTCATAATGAGTTTTCTGTCTCCCTTCTTTACAGATAAGACTTTAGTTACTATCTTAAAGGTAATTCCTCTCAATCGAGACGTACAGGAAGAAATCTATGGAAGATTATAGATGGCATGCTGATAGATGTCTACTCTATTCATATGATAGAAGAAATCGTTAATTTTGACGATGAACTATATTATTATAACAATTATTATGCTTTTGAATAAAATAGAATGTTTTGTTTGTAGGATGGACCCTCCTTGGATAACCAAGGCTAGAGGAAAAGGTGGTTATACCAGAGGAAGGGGAAGATCATCCCCGGGATCATCAGGATCGTCATACGAATCCTCTTCATCTAGCTCCCTAATCATACAAAGAGGAGGGATGGGCTTGGTGAATCTAAAAAACTCTCAAAATGAGGCTTCTTCTATACATCTTGAAGGTATTCCAGAAAATAATCCACTATATGCACAATTACAGGTGTATCTATCCCAGAAACAGATTGATACCTTTGCATCCATAGCAAAAGATGATGTTGATGATATTAAATCATATGAAAAAATATCCAAGAAAGAAATGATATTTCTTTTGGAAAATTATGATATTCAGCGAAAAGAAAAACCTTGGTAGATATTCCAGTGTTATTTGATTAACGGATTATATTTCCCAAGTGAGTCATACAAGACCCGATCTTATTATGAGACAATTCCAATAAGCACCGATAATGCTGAATTTCAACATTTCTCAGGTTATAACACTAGTGAAAATGTTTATAACTTCTCCAAAATGATAGTTAAACAGATTATATCTGTTGAATATTGGGGTATCTCCACAATGAAGGAAAGGCAGATCAGCCTAAATAAAGTCTCTATGAGTTTTACACATTGGGACTATATTCGTGCTTTTGATAAAGTCCTCATCTACAATAATAAGAGACATAAGCACACATTGTTTATTAAAATTTGTGCGAAGATATTCGTAGAGCCAATCCCTAATAGGTTTTTAAACTGGTGGTCATACCACGGTCCAACAATTAAAATTCTACCAGATCCATTTCTTAAGTTATACAAAGAATGGGTTAAAGTTTTGCCCGATCTTAACACATTATATCACACAGATCATATCTGTTATATCAAAAAAATGGAACAAATATATTTCTTCATTGAATTTTTGATTCCTTGGATTCATAAATGGACTCCAGAAGTGGGTTTTACCGAGGAACAAATTCCTTGTTTATATAGGACTTTTTATAATAATTTTTGGGACAAATTAATGAAAAGATCCCAAAATCAAGTCTTTATATGGACAAGAAATGTTGGATCTAATTGAAAAAAGGGTCCAAGAATATTGCATCACCCCTTAGAAAGGAGTAATTCAAGATAGTTCGGTGAGGCATATTGCTCGTAAAATATCCATTCAAGACAGAAATAAAGAAGAGATGAATAATAATTATCTCGAAGAAGTAAGAAGGAATCTACTCATCAACATAACTCAATATGAGAAATCAGACACATCCATGAGGAGTGAAACCAGTGAGGACGTCGCCCCCGAAGATATTCAACAGGCCCAACCATGTGAGTCAGACAAACTTATCCCAGAAGATACTCTGCAAAAGGCGAAAGATTTCCTCTGCGAATTAAAGTAAAAAGACAAGATGTAGAACTTATCACTACAACAAAAGCCACTATCAATAGTAAATACACTATTGGTCAACAGTAGATAAACTGTTACTGTATATAGGGACCCATTGATAAGGGACCCACATTTACTGTTTATAGATTCTTTATTTTCTATAAATAAGTTTAGTCTTAGTTGTTGAGAGGCAGGTTTTAAGAAACCCTCTATACTTTCTTCTCTCTCTTGTAAAGTTGTCTCTTTTTGTATTTTGTGAGTTCACCGGATACTTACCGGAATTGTCACTAAAATGTATAGTTCTCATAGGCCCTGGTGTTGGCCACAGTCGCAAGGTACCTTTATTCTTCCTTTCTTTTTATCTTTCTCCAATCTAGAGTTGTGACTATGTTCGGCTAAAAGAATCATATCTATGTCGGATATATAACTTCGCTTTTATATCTACTATGAAAGATCTAGACTTTATCTAAATATAAATAACTTTATATATGGTTTCTTGACTTGGTTCTGAAATGGTGGTACAGTCAAATTTAATGCAATACGTTATTGGCATTGTCTTCGTGACTCCGTCTAGCCAGCCGTGGTTCTAAGCCCGTTAATGAGATGAAAAGGGCGCTTCTATACCCGGTTAGAACTGCTAGACACATGGGCTCAATAACAATACGTATTTGAATCTTGATAGGCCCCATGCTTGGGTAAAATGATTAGATCCTTTCATACAGTCATAAAACTATATAAAAATTTGTATATATTTCGATTCGGATTTATTTCCTTGAATTCGGATGTGGACAAGAGAGATTGAAGATGTACTCATTGTTATAAAAGTTACTCATATATTTTTATTGTTACACAAATGGCTCACATGTACCTTTTTTTCTCTGAATGGAAGTAAAAATATTTTAAATATTATTTTTTTGGTATATTTGACCCTTCTCACAGGTATTATTATTTTTGTTAACTTGTTTGATTCAATGGATAGTTTGGATTTATTATTTTTCCGATCAAATGTACTTTTCACTAACTTTTTAGTAAAATTTATCATAAATGCCTCAATTTTTAATATAGATACAAAATATAAATTACAATACATTTCGAAAAATATTGTTAAATTTTTTTCTTACTTTTTTCTCTTTCCTGTTCACATTTCTTTTTCTTTTTCTTCGTATTTTTACAATAAAGAATGAAAAAAAAGTCAAACAACGATAAAGAAAGAAGTAAAAAAAAAATCATGTGTGAAAAATGATCACATATATCCCTACATGAATTGTTTTAAAATAAAAATTATAAAAAAAAAATCACCATCGCTAGATAAAAGGGTATATGTGACCCGCTTTATTAACAGTGAGATATTTGTGAGTCATTTTTATAATGATAAGGATATATGTGTGTCGCATCCTATTTCGAACTAGTCGAAACAGTTCACGACATAATATGGCTACCACTCTGATTTTTGAAAAAAAATTGTTTTGTGTTAGGGTTGCCACCTAAATTTTAAAGAAAATATTAGGAAAACCATTTTTTAAATATGTAAGTGTAAACTCTGTTTTTGATTAGCGAAACTAGTGAGATTCTGAGTAAGGGTTTTGGTTACTCGAGGGGAAGGTATTAAGCATTCCTCAGAGCCTATCCGAAGATAGTCCTTAAATTCTATATAGGAAAATATAAATAGGAAAACTTGTTTATTTATTTACTTTAAAATCAATGGTAATTATATTTTATTAGTTTAATAAAAAGAGTAAAATACAAGGTACGATATATATATATATATATATATATATATATATATATATATGTCTATTAAATAAAATTAATAGTAGTATGTTTATCATACGGTAAAAATAAATAAATTAATGTACTAAAAATGTATGACAATTTCTATGTTGAAAAATATGGATGTGTCTTATGTAAATGTATCCAAAATAAATGTTGAGTTTAAAGGATATGAAAATTTGTCATTTTATTTATATATAGAATGAAGACATGAAAGAAAATAAAATAAAATAGTAGTCGAGTGTAAATATGTAGTAATATGTGACATGTAATTTGAATGAAAATATATAAAATGGAGTTTCCTAAAAATAAAAATAAATAATAATGATACTAAATGTTAAAATATTATAGAAAATTTGTCATCTTAAATATATTTATTGTAAAAATATAGTATATACATGTAAGTTGTTTAAAACATATGGATGTTTTTTATTTTATTTACATGTAGGGATAAGTTGACGATAGATTATATATGGTAAAATAATATGTATATGAAAGTGTAGGGATTTATAAATTATAAAAATAAATAAATAACATTCGTAAAAGGGATAGTAGATAAAAATAATAGGTTATGTAAAGAAAAATATAGAATTTATACCTTTTTGTGTATGACATATATATGTATGCAGCTTGTATTTTGAACCTGTGAGCATATCTAAATTTTTGAAATAATTTAGTAATATTTGATTGGAAAAGAAATAAGAGTAAACATATTTATTAATAAAAGGGGTGATGTAAAGAGTATAAAATAGGCCTAACTATTGGGACTTATTCTATAATTATATTTATTTTGTTAAAATATATAGTTCTACTTCCCTATTTATTTTCTTAAAAATATGTATGTCTAAAGGTAAATATCTTAGCCTTAAGTAATTTCTAAAGGTAGTTATTCTAGCCTTTAAACTAGTTTCAAATTTATTTGGAGGTCCTAAGAGATGAATTTGGCCTAAATGAATATTATTTTAGCCATTTTGAAACTCTTAAACCATAAGGCCCCTTCTCTTCAACTTAAAGACCTAAAAGAATACTATAAGTAAAAATGTTAAACCATTTTTTAAAAGAATATTTTTTTTTGTATCATTTACTCTAAAAGTATTTCCACGAAAATCACAAACAAATAATAATAGCTCACATAAATAATCTTCAAAATAAAAGACAAGCAATATATCAAAAACTTAAGAGTCATGTGACATAAGTAAAAGTTAGCCAACATATCAAAACAATATATTTAAGACCACGAAAGAAAGGCTAAAAATTGTTGGACTCGTAATTTGTGAGACTCCAAGCATTGCAATGATCCTAATTGTTGTTGGCCTAATATTTTAGGTCAATAATGAGTTCCCAAAGTAGAAACTCTAGCTCTCCGGTTGTACATGAAACATAAAAAAATAAAGAGCTAAAGATTAGTAACTTGTCGAATGATCAAGCATGACAAAACTAAATAGATAAAAGATATATATATATATATAAACTGACAACAAATTCGTCCTTTCATCAAGCGGACTATAAAGCCAAGAATCCTAGGAATTTACAGGTTAATCCATAGTCATTATTAAGAAGTTAAGAAATTAACCAAATTACATTAATATATCTACTAATATATAATATTATTATACTACTATCTATATATCTACTACTATATTATTATATATTCTACTACTATCTATATATCTACTACTATATATAATATTATATATTATACTACTATATATATATCTTAGTTCTAATTTTTCTAATCCTATTTCATTAATTAAATTATCATCCTCTGCATCAGAGGTGTCTAATTGTTTATCTTTTTCCTCTGCAGTCTCTATACTTACTACAGAATATATACTTTCTGTGTCTGACATATATTCATCTACATTTAATAAGGTTTCTTGAAAGTCTTCTATTAATTGAGAATACCAAATATATAGGCACTTAGATATATTGTGGGTAGAGGTATATGTAGTATGTAGTGTATGTAGTATTTAGTATTTAGTATAATATTAAGTATAAATATATGGACACTTAGATATATTGGGGCTAGAGGTATATGTAGTATGTAGTGTATGTAGTATTTAGTATTTAGTATAGTATTAAGTATTATCAGATTAAGTATTATAGTATTAATACTAAAAACAGTGAAATCTGTAAACAAGAAACACAGAAAATACAACACAAAAATACAAAGAAATACAAAGAAATACAGAAAATACGTAAAATACAAAGAAATACGTAAAAATACAGGAAATATAGTAAAAACAGTAAAATTAGTAAAAACAGTAAAAACAGTAATAACAACAGCAAATACTACGAATATACAGTAAAAACAGTAAAAACAGCAAATACTACAAATATACAGTAAAAATGGTAAAAACAGTAAAAACAACAGCAAATACTACAAATATACAGTAAAAACAGTAAATACAGTAAGTATAGTATATAATATATATAGTAGTATATATATAGTAGTAGATATATATATATAGTAGTATAATATATAATATTATATATAGTAGTAGATATATATATAGTAGTATAATATATAATATTATATATAGTAGTAGATAGATAGTAGTATAATATATAATAATATAGTAGTAGATTATTAATGTAATTTAGTAGTGCGGGTAAGTTGTTCTGTGTCCAGTCTTTGTTCAGTGTTAACTGTGTCCAGTCTTTGTTCCGTGTCAAGGCTTTGTCTTTGTTCCGTGTCAAGGCTTTGTTTTTGTTCCGTGTCAAGGCTTTGTTTCAGATATTTTGTACGTCCTACTCAGTACTCCCTCTCTCCTTTAGTTTAATCAAGCTAGTTTATGACTTAAATCCCTATTTTCCCCATGTTTTATTTTTGTTTTTCAATTTTTTATTTTTGTTTTTATTTTTTATATTTGTTTTTGGATTTTGTCTTACCCATTTGATATCTTCTTCTTAACCTTTGTTCTTAACAACTTCGTCTTTAACCACACCCCGGATATAAAACTGGCAACAAATTCGTCCTTTCATCAAGCGGACTATAAAGCCAAGAATCCTAGGAATTTACAGGTTAATCCATAATCGTTATTAAGAAGTTAAGAAGTTAACCATATACTAAGGGTAAATTTTAAAACATATATACAATAATTACATTAAAAACTAACAACTTAGAAAATTAAATAACATATTTTTGAGGGGAATTTTGGGAAGCAAACATCGTAAAACTTACATGGTAAACTGAGAGAGGTTTCCCTTTCGCGAACCCCCGAAGGACCTTGGAAAAGCTTTCAAAAACTTTAACACACAAGCACACTTATTTTTAATTCACAAACTTTAATATACAAAAGAGGATTTTTGGTACATAAAGGAAATATGAAAGTAGGATGGAGGAAGTATGGAGGGAGTTTTCTAACTTCTATTCTTTCCACTCACTTCCATTTACAATTCCCCAATTCCACTTTTATGGGAGTTTACGCCCTTTCTCGACCCTATCGAGCTCTTCCCGAACCTCCGCCTCTCCTCAACGAAGTCATTAAAGTGGGGCAACTCGTATTCGCTAACTAACTTAGGGAACTTAGGCACGTCACCCCACTGTGAATCTATCTTTCTTTATCGCGCTTTTGATCCTCTCGATGGGAGAATGAAACCATTAGTGGAAAGCTCTACCCTTTTCTCCTCTTACTAGTCCTCCTTATATAGGCAAAATAAAAGACCTAAAAGACCAAAATGACCCTAAAAGACTTAAAAGACCTAAAAGACACTACTACGTGACCTTAATTTTTTAATGGCCGACAACTTGATAAGATTCGTTTAATAAAGCAAGTCGGGTACTCATTGGGCCCCATCGTCACGTGCATTATTAAGTTCATCTTTTGATTTATATTACAGACTCGACGCGTGCTATGTCAACAGTTTTTCCCTTTTTTGGAGGGTAGTGATAAAGTGACAACACACTCTTTTTTACAGGACACGTAGTGGGCATTCCCACCTAATACTTCTATCTACTAATTACAAGACTTTGGCATCCCCACCTAACATTTTTATTTTTAATACACACATAAATATGTATATATAGTATAATATATATATATATATATATATATATATATATATATATATATATTCTTCTATCCCATGAAAGCATGCCAATCTTGACTTCTCCATTCCTTCTTGTCTCTTGTCTTTTTTCATTTTTTAAAACCTTCCACCGTATCTTGAAAATATCCATCTCTATCTTGTCATATTTTTTCTTGTCTTATGTAGTGACTTGTCATGTCTTTTTGCAATTTCTCATCTTACCCATAAATTTTTGTCTTTTTTGTATTGCCATTCTTGTCTTTGTATATCCTTGTAGTAACTTTGTCTTTGCTCCAATTATGTATGCAATGAAGTAATATAAAAATGGTTAAGTATCTAGATTGTGTAATGCAATAGTATCAAAACTCATGCCTGAGTCATCATCCTCATAAGGGTCTTGTGAGTCTTGAATATTATTTGTCTGTTCTTCGTCTGAGCTGTGAATATTGTCTTCTAAACCATTGCTTGGACTGAGACTATTTTCGATAATATGTTTATCTTGGCTTTTGTCTTGAAAAAACTTTTCTAATGTTTGCTTAATTATATTTTCTAATTTTTCATTTTTTTTCTTTTTTAATAATTCATTTTTTCTTAATGTGTCTTTTTGAAAGTATTTAGGTAATCTTCTTCGTGAGGAAGAAGACTCCTCTATTTCACTTTTTGGTAAAGTGACAGCCATTAACGGATTTGATAAGTCTTTACCGGTCACCGTTTGAACCGGACTAGCTGTATCATGCTCCGATACAGTAGAGTTCTTAGCATTCAGAGGGGAATGCACACCCGTCTCATCCATTTTTAAAAGAGATGGAGAACTCATGTCTTTTTCTGCCGTAGTACTGTCTGTTCTTGGCGTGTATTTGCTCTGAAATGTCTCCAGCTGTTTCATGAGTCTCATATTTTCTTGAATAAGGATTTCATTTTTTGCATTGAGTCTTTTGAAACCCTCTGTCATGGATGTACAATGATCGCAAAATATTATTTTGTCTGAGTCTTTTTGGATATTGTATTGAGGTATTTGGGTTGGGCTTTGTCTAAGAGCTGGTGAAATATAATAATTAGGCCCAAGTATTCCTCTTGCATAGTCTAAAGCTTTAGTAAAATCATTAAAACCTTTGAAAAGTTGGTTTTTTATCCCATTTATAGAATATATTACTTCTATCCAAGTTTGAAAAACACCTTTAGTCTTGCCGTGTATAACTACATAATATTTAAATTTATTGTCTTTATTTTTGTCTGAAAAATATTGACATAAAGCATTAGAAGCTGCTATAAAATACTTAGTATCTTTTTTATTGTATGCCATCCGTAAGTTATCTACTAAACATTGTTGAGTCTTGTCTATATTACAGTCTAAATTTACTCTAAATGATAAATTACACTTAGGGTAGGAGATTAAATTGTACTTACCGAAATGGATTCGCTCCATAAAATTGTCTGTTGTATTTAAACGTCTGAAATTTTGTCAGCCTAATAATGTCTGAGCATAAGTATCTGGCTGGGCGATGCCCTTGCCTTTGTCTACTGTCTATTGACTTGTTGGTCTCATGCTTTAATAAATATTAATTAGTCTTTAATTACAATCTACTTAATTTATCAGCTAAGTCATTATCTTTTCCTTTAACATATTCAAAAACAATATTATTATATATAGATATTATATCTATTTAACCATCGTCTTTTACTACTAGCTTTACTATTTATTTTTTCATGGAATTTAACTATGGCTTCGCAGTCTGTTCTTACTAATACTTCATTTTTGTTTAAAATGTATAATTTAAAACTATTTAATCCGTATATTACTGCTAATACTTCTGCGTCTATACTACTCATATTTCCTTTTTCTTTGTATTGTCCACTTTGGTATGCACATATTGTTTCTTCATTTTTTGGACTGTATTTATTTGGTCTTGATTTTAAGATGGCTCCCCATCCTAATTTACTACCATCTATTTGAACTATTAAATAGTCTGATTCTAGTGGTATTTGTAAGTCCGGTATATTTTTAACTTTTTCTTTAATTTGTTGGACTAATTTAATGTCTTCTATATTAAAATGTTTTTATCCTTTACTACCTGTCTTAGCATATAATGGACCTGCTATTTTTCCTAAGTCTTGAATAAAATTTCTAGCATAATTTACTAATCCTAAAAATTTTTGTAAT
Source organism: Solanum pinnatisectum (assembly GCA_035578085.1). Taxonomy (NCBI): domain Eukaryota; kingdom Viridiplantae; phylum Streptophyta; class Magnoliopsida; order Solanales; family Solanaceae; genus Solanum; species Solanum pinnatisectum. The sequence goes on from CM069076.1 coordinate 20,429,918, forward strand.
TCTTTTGTATTATCTAACTTATCAGGTATATCTAAAACTTTTTTAGCTATATGTGGTTGTAATTTTACTTTTCCTTCTCCTAAAGTTACTCCTAAGAAATTTATATGTGTCTTACATAATTTCATTTTCTTTTTACTAATTATTATCCCATGTTTTACAAATAGTCTAAACACTGTCTGTAAATGTCCTAAATGTTCGTACATGTCTTTACTAAATACTAGAATGTCATCTACGTATACTAATACAAAATTTTTGTAGTCTCCGAACATATCATCCATCTTTCTTTGGAAGATAGGAGGAGCTGTCTTTAAACCAAAAGGCATAGCTAGCCACTCAAAATGTCCTTCAGGACAAGTGAATGTTGTCCCATTCTATGCTTTTGGTGCATTTTACTGCCAAAGATCTGATTTACTGATCAAATTTACTAAATATCTTTTTACCTTGTATTCTATTAATTAACTTATTTTTATCAGGTAATTTATATGCATCTGTTCTAGTATTATTATTTAGTCTTTTATAATTTATTACCATGCGAGCTTTTCCTCTTACTTGTTCGCTATGGTTTCTAACCATAAAGGCTGTTGATCTATGTCTAGATGTGAATCTTCTTATTACTTCTAGTTTTAGTAATTCTTTAATCTGTTTAGTAAATTCTTCAGTGTCTTCATTATTTGCTTCTATTGTTGCTGTTTTTATAGTATACTCGGGATTTATTATGTCTAGCTTACACATAAGTTTATTATTTCCCCAATGTATTAAAGGTTTTTCTCCTATTATTTCCATTTCATCTAATATTGCTACTATATTTTCTAAGTCTTTATGATTGCTTATTTTTCCTATAGTATTTATTCCTTTTTGGAAATTCTAAAATTCTGTTTTTACATTTATTAATGTATAATCTTTTTCTATGTCTTCTATGTATGTATTTTCTATATAATTTTCTTCTTTTTCTTCTTCATATAGATTTTTTGAGGAACAAGTACAATTATTGCCACAGTCGTCGCAACAAGGAATTGTATTTAGTTTATTGTCTTTATTTAATTCCTTGGTTGGAATTTTTCTAGTTTGTACAGAAGTATATGTTGTATTTCTAAACAACATTATTCCATCTCTAGAGACTAGACAACTTCCATTATTTTGTATAAGAAATTGTAAGCCTAACACTAAATCAATTTTAATATTTAAATCTCTTACTAAAATTTTATATATATTGTACGTTGGTTTGTAGAATTCGTTACATGTATTAATAAAGCTTATTTGTGCTTTTTCTATATATTTATCATAAGTATTGTATGTTCCATCCATTTGTATAGCTGTTATTGGTTCTTTTAATGATTTTAGTATTGGTAGTATATGTTGAGGTATTATTTTCTTATTAAGAAGACAACCAGTACAACCTGTACCTATTAATGCTAAAGTTTCTATTTCTATATCTTTTATTTTTATTCTCACTAATATTCTTATAGTTCCAAATTTTTTATCTTCATTACATATGAAACTAGTATTGTTTTCTTCCATATTCATTAATTCACTTTCTAGTTGGTCTAAATGTATTGTACCTTGTGTAGTATCCTGGTCTATTTTTTGTTTTCCTTTCTCTATTGTAATTAGTCTTTGTTCTAAATCATTTATTCTTGTTTCTAAGGTTATTAGTCTTAGATTAGTAGCATGGTCTTTTGTTTGAACTTGTTCTTGATTTTTGGCTACTTGTTGTTTTAATTTATTTTCTATACAACTTATACCTACTTTCATATAACAATTTTTGCATTTAGCTCTATTTATTTTACTAGGATACCATTTACATATACTACATTGATTGCTATCTATTCCCTTTTGTCTTTCAAATTCATGATTACAATCTTGATATATATTCATCATTGTATAGTTTAAATCTTCTTCTTTTAGTTCTAATTTTTCTAATCCTATTTCATTAATTAAATTATCATCCTCTGAATCAGAGGTGTCTAATTGTATATCTTTTTCCTCTGTAGTCTCTATACTTACTACAGAATATATACTTTCTGTGTCTGACATATATTCATCTACATTTAATAAAGTTTCTTGAAAGTCTTCTATTAATTGAGAATTTCTAGTTTTCATGTTATTCCTTTTTGGGCATGTATTTGCTAAATGTTCTATACTTCCACAAGTATAACATTCTAATTTATTTTTATAATTTCTATCATTTCTATATTTTCTAACATGTCTATCTCTATTTAAATATGACTTTCTAGCTGATGATTTTCTTAAGAAGTATTTTTTGTATTTATATGGTCTTCGGATATGCTCTATTCTTTTCTTATATCTTCTTGATTTACTAGGTTCTTTATCATAACTTTGAGTAGTATATATCATTGCTTTGCAAAAGTTCATTTCATTTTGCTTTAGTTGCTTTTGTATTTGTATATTTGTACATTTTTCTGTTAGTATTTCCATTATGTGATTTATGTTTTGTCCTATAGACCATAACTTTGTAGGGTCTTGTACTACTCCTTCTCTTCTATTCCATCTTTCTTCTATTTCTCTTCCTAATGCTCCTGGCAACTTATTAAATAACTTTTTTCCTAATTCTTCATTAAATGTATTTCCGCTAATAGTACAATAGTAAAAATAGTCTTTAAGAAAATTCTTTATATGTATCCAATTAGATATACTTAATTGTTCTAATTTTATTAGAGCATTTCTTTGCAATGCTACTAATCCACTATTTGGATCTTCTCCTGTTAATAACACATGTATTTTATTAGTGAAATTATATGGGTTTGGTCCTATTTCTATTAGTGCTTGAAATTCTTGTGGGAAAGTTTGTTTATATGATTCCCATACTGCTTTACAAGATTCTCCTAAAAATGTTTCTAAATATCTATACATAGTCTCAGCATCAGTCTCTTGATAATTTTTAATAAAATCTGCTACAACTATTTTGTTCTTGGTTTTTGGCTACTTGTTGTTTTAATTTATTTTCTATACAACTTATACATGCTGCCATATAACAATTTTTGCATTTAGCTCTATTTATTTTACTAGGATACCATTTACATATACTACATTGATTGCTATCTATTCCCTTTTGTCTTTCAAATTCATGATTACAATCTTGATATATATTCATCATTGTATAGTTTAAATCTTCTTCTTTTAGTTCTAATTTTTCTAATCCTATTTCATTAATTAAATTATCATCCTCTGAATCAGAGGTGTCTAATTGTATATCTTTTTCCTCTGTAGTCTCTATACTTACTACAGAATATATACTTTCTGTGTCTGACATATATTCATCTACATTTAATAAAGTTTCTTGAAAGTCTTCTATTAATTGAGAATTTCTTGTTTTCATGTTATTCCTTTTTGGGCATGTATTTGCTAAATGTTCTATACTTCCACAAGTATAACATTCTAATTTATTTTTATAATTCCTATCTTTTCTATATTTTCTAACATGTCTATCTCTATTTAAATATGGCTTTCTAGCTGATGATTTTCTTAAGAAGTATTTTTTGTATTTATATGGTCTTCGGATATGGTCTATTCTTCTCTTATATCTTCTTGATTTACTAGGTTCTTTATCATAACTTTGAGTAGTATATATCATTGCTTTGCAAAAGTTCATTTCATTTTGCTTTAGTTGCTTTTGTATTTGTATATTTGTACATTTTTCTGTTAGTATTTCCATTATGTGATTTATCTTTTGTCCTATAGACCATAACTTTGTAGGGTAGTACAAATATATAGACACTTAGATATATTGGGGGTAGAGGTATATGTAGTATGTAGTGTATGTAGTATTTAGTATTTAGTATAATATTAAGTATAAATATATAGACACTTAGATATATTGGGGGTAGAGGTATATGTAGTATGTAGTGTATGTAGTATTTAGTATTTAGTATAATATTAAGTATAAATATATAGACACTTAGATATATTGGGGGTAGAGGTATATGTAGTATGTAGTGTATGTAGTATTTAGTATTTAGTATAATATTAAGTATTATCAGATTAATTTTTTTTTTCAGATTAAGTATTAAGTATTATCAGATTAAGTATTATAGTATTAATACTAAAAGCGATGAAATCTGAAACAAGAAACACAGTAAAAATACAAAGAAATACGTAAAATACAGGAAATACAGTAAAAACAGTAAAAATAGTAAAAACAGTAAAAACAGTAATAACAATAGCAAATACTACAAATATACAGTAAAAATGGTAAAAACAGTAAAAACAGTAATAACAACAGCAAATACTACAAATATACAGTAAAAATGATAAAAACAGTAAAAACAGTAACAACAACAAATACTACAAATATACAGTAAAAACAGTAAAAACAACAGCAAATACTACAAATATACAGTAAAAACAGTAAAAACAGTAAGTATAGTAAAATCAATATATAATATATATAGTAGTATATAATAATAATATATATAGTAGTAGATATATATATAATAGTATAATATATAATAATATTATATATAGTAGTAGATATATATATAGTAGTATAATATATAATAATATAGTAGTAGATATATAGATAGTAGTATAATAATATTATATATTAGTAGATTATTAATGTAATTTAGTAGTGCGGGTAAGTTGTTCTGTGTCCAGTCTTTGTTCAGTGTCAACTGTGTCCAGTCTTTGTTCCGTGTCAAGGCATTGTCTTTGTTCCGTGTCAAGGCTTTGTTTTTATTCCGTGTCAAGGCTTTGTTTCAGATATTTTGTACGTCCTACTCAGTACTCCCTCTCTCCTTTAGTTTTACATAATATTTAAATTTATTGTCTTTATTTTTGTCTGAAAAATATTGACATAAAGCATTAGAAGCTGCTATAAAATACTTAGTATCTTTTTTATTGTATGCCATCCATAAGTTATCTACTAAACATTGTTGAGTCTTGTCTATATTACAGTCTAAATTTACTCTAAATGATAAATTACACTTAGGGTAGGAGATTAAATTGTACTTACCGAAATGGATTCGCTCCATAAAATTGTCTGTTGTATTTAAACGTCTGAAATTTTGTCAGCCTAATAATGTCTGAGCATAAGTATCTGGCTGGGCGATGCCCTTGCCTTTGTCTACTGTCTATTGACTTTTTGGTCTCATGCTGTAATAAATATTAATTAGTCTTTAATTGTAATCTACTTAATTTATCAGCTAAGTCATTATCTTTTCCTTTAACATATTCAAAAACAATATTATTATATATAGATATTATATCTATAAAATTTAACCATCGTCTTTTACTACTAGCTTTACTATTTATTTTTTCATGGAATTTAACTATGGCTTCGCAGTCTGTTCTTACTAATACTTCATTTTTGTTTAAAATATATAATTTAAAACTATTTAATCCCTATATTACCGCTAATACTTCTGCGTCTATACTACTCATATTTTCTTTTTCTTTGTATTGTCCACTTTGGTATGCACATATTTTTTCTTCATTTTTTGGACTGTATTTATTTGGTCTTGATTTTAAGATGGCTCCCCATCCTAATTTACTACCATCTATTTGAACTATTAAATAGTCTGATTCTAGTGGTATTTGTAAGTCCGGTATATTTTTAATGAAGAATTAGGAAAAAAGTTATTTAATAAGTTGCCAGGAGCATTAGGAAGAGAAATAGAAGAAAGATGGAATAGAAGAGAAGGAGTAGTACAAGACCCTACAAAGTTATGGTCTATAGGACAAAAGATAAATCACATAATGGAAATACTAACAGAAAAATGTACAAATATACAAATACAAAAGCAACTAAAGCAAAATGAAATGAACTTTTGCAAAGCAATGATATATACTACTCAAAGTTATGATAAAGAACCTAGTAAACCAAGAAGATATAAGAGAAGAATAGACCATATCCGAAGACCATATAAATACAAAAAATACTTCTTAAGAAAATCATCAGCTAGAAAGCCATATTTAAATAGAGATAGACATGTTAGAAAATATAGAAATGATAGGAATTATAAAAATAAATTAGAATGTTATACTTGTGGAAGTATAGAACATTTAGCAAATACATGCCCAAAAAGGAATAACATGAAAACTAGAAATTCTCAATTAATAGAAGACTTTCAAGAAACTTTATTAAATGTAGATGAATATATGTCAGACACAGAAAGTATATATTCTGTAGTAAGTATAGAGACTACAGAGGAAAAAGATATACAATTAGACACCTCTGATTCAGAGGATGATAATTTAATTAATGAAATAGGATTAGAAAAATTAGAACTAAAAGAAGAAGATTTAAACTATACAATGATGAATATATATCAAGATTGTAATCATGAATTTGAAAGACAAAAGGGAATAGATAGTAATCAATGTAGTATATGTAAATGGTATCCTAGTAAAATAAATAGAGCTAAATGTAAAAATTGTTATATGGAAGCATGTATAAGTTGTATAGAAAATAAATTAAAACAACAAGTAGCCAAAACCAAGAACAAGTTCAAACAAAAGACCATGCTACTAATCTAAGACTAATAACCTTAGAAACAAGAATAAATGATTTAGAACAAAGACTAATTACAATAGAGAAAGGAAAACAAAAAATAGACCAGGATACTACACAAGGTACAATACATTTAGACCAACTAGAAAGTGAATTAATGAATATAGAAGAAAACAATACTAGTTTCATATGTAATGAAGATAAAAATTTTGGAACTATAAGAATATTAGTGAGAATAAAAATAAAAGATATAGAAATAGAAACTTTAGCATTAATAGATACTGGTTGTACTGGTTGTCTTCTTAATAAGAAAATAATATCTCAACATATACTACCAATACTAAAAACATTAAAAGAACCAATAACAGCTATACAAATGGATGGAACATACAATACTTATGATAAATATATAGAAAAAGCACAAATAAGCTTTATTAATACATGTAACGAATTCTACAAACCAACGTACAATATATATAAAATTTTAGTAAGAGATTTAAATATTAAAACAGATTTAGTGTTAGGCTTACAATTTCTTTTACAAAATAATGGAAGTTGTCTAGTCTCTAGAGATGGAATAATGCTGTTTAGAAATACAACATATACTTCTGTACAAACTAGAAAAATTCCAACCAAGGAATTAAATAAAGACAATAAACTAAATACAATTCCTTGTTGCGACGACTGTGGCAATAATGGTACTTGTTCCTCAAAAAATCTATATGAAGAAGAAAAAGAAGAAAATTATATAGAAAATACATACATAAAAGAGATAGAAAAAGATTATACATTAATAAATGTAGAAACAGAATTTTACAATTTCCAAAAAGGAATAAATACTATAGGAAAAATAAACAATCATAAAGACTTAGAAAATATAGTAGCAATATTAGATGAAATGGAAATAATAGGAGAAAAACCTTTAATACATTGGGGAAATAATAAACTTATGTGTAAGCTAGACATAATAAATCCCGAGTATACTATAAAAACAGCAACAATAGAAGCAAATAATGAAGACACTGAAGAATTTACTAAACAGATTAAAGAATTACTAAAACTAGAAGTAATAAGAAGATACATATCTAGACATAGATCAACAGCCTTTATGGTTAGAAACCATAGCGAACATGTAAGAGGAAAAGCTCGCATGGTAATAAATTATAAAAGACTAAATGATAATACTAGAACAGATGCATATAAATTACCTGATAAAAATGAGTTAATTAATAAAATATAAGGTAAAAAGATATTTAGTAAATTTGACTGTAAATCAGGATACTGGCAGGTAAAAATGCACCCGGAAAGCACAGAATGGACATCATTCACTTGTCCTGAAGGACATTTTGAGTGGCTAGCTATGCCTTTTGGTTTAAAGACAGCTCCTCCTATCTTCCAAAGAAAGATGGATGATATGTTCGGAGACTACAAAAATTTTGTATTAGTATACGTAGATGACATTCTAGTATTTAGTAAAGACATGTACGAACATTTAGGACATTTACAGACAGTGTTTAGACTATTTGTAAAACATGGGATAATAATTAGTAAAAAGAAAATGAAATTATGTAAGACACATATAAATTTCTTAGGAGTAACTTTAGGAGAAAGAAAAGTAAAATTACAACCACATATAGCTAAAAAAGTTTTAGATATGCCTGTTAAGTTAGATAATACAAAAGAATTACAAAAAATTTTAAGATTAGTAAATTATGCTAGAAATTTTATTCAAAACTTAGGAAAAATAGCAGGTCCATTATATGCTAAGACAGGTAGTAAAGGACAAAAACATTTTAATATAGAAGACATTAAATTAGTCCAACAAATTAAAGAAAAAGTTAAAAATATACCGGACTTACAAATACCACTAGAATCAGACTATTTAATAGTTCAAACAGATGGTAGTAAATTAGGATGGGGAGCCATCTTAAAATCAAGACCAAATAAATACAGTCCAAAAAATGAAGAAAAAATATGTGCATACCAAAGTGGACAATACAAAGAAAAAGAAAATATGAGTAGTATAGACGCAGAAGTATTAGCGGTAATATACGGATTAAATAGTTTTAAATTATACATTTTAAACAAAAATGAAGTATTAGTAAGAACAGACTGCGAAGCCATAGTTAAATTCCATGAAAAAATAAATAGTAAAGCTAGTAATAAAAGACGATGGTTAAATTTTATAGATATAATATCTATATATAATAATATTGTTTTTGAATATGTTAAAGGAAAAGATAATGACTTAGCTGATAAATTAAGTAGATTATAATTAAAGACTAATTAATATTTATTACAGCATGAGACCAACAAGTCAACAGACAGTAGACAAAGGCAAGGGCATCACCCAGCCAGATACTTATGCTCTGACATTATTAGGCAGACAAAATTTCAGACGTTTAAATACAACAGACAATTTTATGGAGCGAATCCATTTCGGTAAGTACAATTTAATTTCCTACCCTAAGTGTAATTTATCATTTAGAGTAAATTTAGACTGTAATATAGACAAGACTCAACAATGTTTAGTAGATAACTTATGGATGGCATACAATAAAAAAGATACTAAGTATTTTATAGCAGCTTCTAATGCTTTATGTCAATATTTTTCAGACAAAAATAAAGACAATAAATTTAAATATTATGTAGTTATACACGGCAAGACTAAAGGTGTTTTTCAAACTTGGATAGAAGTAATAGATTCTATAAATGGGATAAAAACCCCACTTTTCAAAGGTTTTAATGATTTTACTGAAGCTTTAGACTATGCAAGAGGAATACTTGGGCCTAATTATTATATTTCACCAGCTCTTAGACAAAGCCCAACCCAAATACATCAATACAATATCCAAAAAGACTCAGACAAAATAATATTTTGCGATCATTGTACATCCATGACAAAGGGTTTCAAAAGACTCAATGCAAAAAATGAAATCCTTATTCAAGAAAATATGAGACTCATAAAACAGCTGGAGACATTTCAGAGCAAATACACGCCAAGAACAGACAGAACTACGGCAGAAAAAGACATGATTTCTCCATCTCTTTTAAAAATGGATGAGACGGGTGTGCATTCCCCTCTGAATGCTAAGAACTCTACTGTATCGGAGCATGATACAGCTAGTCCGGTTCAAACGGTGACCGGTAAAGACTTATCAAATCCGTTAATAGCTGTCACTTTGTCAAAAAGTGAAATAGAGGAGTCTTCTTCCTCACGAAGGAGATTACCTAAATACTTTCAACAAGACACATTAATAAAAAATGAATTATTAAAAAAATGAAAAATTAGAAAATATAATTAAGCAAACATTAGAAAAGATTTTTCAAGACAAAAGCCAAGATAAACATATTATCGAAAATAGTCTCAGTCCAAGCAATAGTTTAGAAGACAATATTCACAGCTCAGACGAAGAACAGACAAATAATATTCAAGACTCACAAGACCCTTATGAGGATGATGACTCAGGCATGAGTTTTGATACTATTGCATTACACAATCTTGATACTTAACCATTTTTATATTACTTCATTCCATACATAATTGGAGCAAAGACAAAGTTACTACAAGGATATACAAAGACAAGAATGGCAATACAAAAAAGACAAAAATTTATGGGTAAGATGAGAAATTGCAAAAAGACATGACAAGTCACTACATAAGACAAGAAAAAATATGACAAGATAGAGATGGATATTTTCAAGATACGGTGGAAGGTTTTAAAAAATGAAAAAAGACAAGAGACAAGAAGGAATGGAAAAGTCAAGATTGGCATGCTTTCATGGGATAGAAGAATATATATATATATATATATATATATATTATACTATATATACATATTTATGTGTGTATTAAAAATAAAAATGTTAGGTGGGGATGCCAAAGTCTTGTGATTAGTAGATAGAAGTATTAGGTGGGAATGCCCACTACGTGTCCTGTAAAAAAGAGTGTGTTGTCACTTTATCACTATCCTCCAAAAAAAGGAAAAACTGTTGACATAGCACGCGTCGAGTCTGTAATATAAATCAAAAGATGAACTTAATAATGCACGTGACGATGGGGCCCAATGAGTACCCGACTTGCATTATTAAACGAATCTTATCAAGTTGTCGGCCATTAAAAAATTAAGGCCACGTAGTAGTGTCATTTAGGTCTTTTATGTCTTTTAGGGTCATTTTGGTCTTTTAGGTCTTTTATTTTGCCTATATAAGGAGGACTAGTAAGAGGAGAAAAGGGTAGCGTGGAAAAAAGAGTAGAAAGAATACAAGTTAGAAAACTCTCTCCATACTTCCTCCATCCAACTTCCATATTCCTTTATGTACCAAAAATCCTCTTTTGTATATAAAAGTTTGTGAAATAAAAATAAGTGTGCTTGTGTGTTAAAGTTTTTGAAAGCGTTTCCAAGGTCTTTCGGGGGTTCCCGAAAGGGAAACCTTTCTCAGTTTATCATGTAAGTTTTACGATGTTTACTTCCCAAAATTCCCCTCAAAAATATGTTATTTAATTTTCTAAGTTGTTAGTTTTTAATGTAATTATTGTATATATGTTTTAAAATTTACCCTTAGTATATGGTTAACTTCTTAACTTCTTAATAACGACTATGGATTAACCTGTAAATTCCTAGGATTCTTGGCTTTATAGTCCGCTTGTTAAAAAGACGAATTTGTTGCCAGTTTTATATCCGGGGTGTGGTTAAAGACGAAGTTGTTAAGAACAAAGGTTAAGAAGAAGATATGAAATGGGTAAGACAAAATCCAAAAACAAATATAAAAAATAAAAACAAAAATAAAAAATTGAAAAACAAAAATAAAACATGGGGAAAATATGGATTTAAGTCATAAACTAACTTGATTAAACTAAAGGAGAGAGGGAGTACTGAGTAGGACGTACAAAATATCTGAAACAAAGCCTTGACACGGAACAAAAACAAAGCCTTGACACGGAACAAAAACAAAGCCTTGACACAGAACAAAGACTGGACACAGTTGACACTGAACAAAGACTGGACACAGAACAACTTATCCGCACTACTAAACTAAATTAATAATCTACTAATATATAATATTATTATACTACTATCTATATATCTACTACTATATTATTATATATTATACTACTATCTATATATCTACTACTATATATAATATTATTATATATTATACTATTATATATATATCTACTACTATATATATTATTATTATATACTACTATATATATTATATATTGATTTTACTATACTTCTTTTTTTTTGTTTTTTTCTGTATATTTGTAGTATTCTTTGTTGTTTTTCTTGTTTTTTTCTTGTATATTTGTAGTATTTCTTTGTTATTCTTGTTTTTACCATTTTCTTGTATATTTGTAGTATTTCTTGTTGTTATTCTTTTTTTTCTTTATTTTTTACTATTTTCTTGTATTTCCTGTATTTTCTGTATTTCCTATATTTTTTGTATTTTCTGTATTTTCTGTATTTTCTGTATTTTCTGTATTTTCTGTGTTTTCTGTATTTTCTGTATTTGTTGTATTTTCTGTGTTTATTGTTTCTGTACTTACTGTTTTTAGTATTAATACTATAATACTTAATCTGATAATACTTAATAGTATACTAAATACTAAATACTAAATACTATATACACTACATACTACATATACCTCTACCCCCAATATATCTAAGTGTCTATATATTTTACTATTTTTAGTATTAATACTATAATACTTAATCTGATAATACTTAATAGTATACTAAATACTAAATACTACATACACTACATACTACATATACCTCTACCCCCAATATATCTAAGTGTTTTGGTACATAAAGAAATATGAAAGTAGGATGGAGGAAGTCTGGAGGGAGTTTTCTAACTTCTATTCTTTCCACTCTTTTTTCACTCTACCCTTTTCTCCTCTTACTAGTCCTCCTTATATAGGCAAAATAAAAGACCTAAAAGACCAAAATGACCCTAAAAGACTTAAAAGACCTAAATGACACTACTACGTGGCCTTAATTTTTTAATGGCCGACAACTTGATAAAATTCGTTTAATAATGCAAGTCGGGTACTCATTGAGCCCCATCGTCACGTGCATTATTAAGTTCATCTCCACCAGTATTTTCTGTGTTTACTGTTTCTGTACTTACTGTTTTTAGTATTAATACTATAATACTTAATCTGATAATACTTAATACTATACTAAATACTAAATACTACATACACTACTTACTACATATACCTCTAGCCCCAATATATCTAAGTGTCCATATATTTATACTTAATATTATACTAAATACCAAATACTACATACACTACATACTACATATACCTCTACCCCCAATATATCTAAGTGTCTATATATTTGGTATCAGAGCGAGAAGTTTTTGGGATATATAGCCTATGAAAAGACATCCTTCTTTTAAAAATATAAGATATAGATATTGGCATTTACATAGAGAATATAAAATTAGACAAGTAGCTATAGAAAAGAAAAGACTACTAGAAAATAAATATAATATAAAAAATATAGAAGACTTAGAAAAGTTAAGTTTAAGTGACCCAGAAATTATTAGCAATACTAGGTGGGATATATCAGGTTACGATATTGACATATACTGGTGTGATAAAAGAATACAGTTGATAAATAAAAATATTAAAAAGGAAGCTTATTTATTAGGATAATTAATGCAAAATATAATTCGAAATTATAGACAAGTAACTCAGTGGCTTATAGAAGAAAAACACCATAAAACATACCTTTTAGACAGAGAATTAGAACTAAGAAAACTAATAACCATAAAAGACCCATATTACGACATAAATTATCTAAATAGAGAATTAGAATATACAATAGGACAAGTTATAAATTCTGAAAGAAGAATAAAAGTATATAAGAACACACTTAACTATATACATTTTGGATAATATACATGCCTCTAGAATATATTAGAAGAATAAGAATAAGATATAGTTGGCTTCACAAAGAAATACAATATAAGGTTGAGCTTGAATATAATCTAAAAAGATCAATAGAATTTTTAACCTGGATAGAAAAAGAGTTAGAAAAAGAACATATAAGTGAATTTTTAATCTGGTCTAAAGAAGAATTAGCTAACAAAGAAATACCTAAAACTTATACAATAGATTTTTTGAACAAAGAAAAAACTAAAGTAATAGAAGAAATTAATCACATAAAATTAAATATTAAATATACTAAGAATAGGATAAATTACTATAAACTAATATGCCCAATTAGAAGTTCCATAGGATAGAAAAAATAGATTCGTTAAAACATCTTGAATACCTAGACTTAAAAATACAGCCAGAAAAGAAATATAGATCGCTATACAAAAATAATATTTTAAAGTGTAATTTTTCTGAAGGAGAACATATACTACACTCGGAAGATAAGCAATACAATACTTTAATAGACTTAACAATAAATCTTAGTGAAAAAATTCAACAACAAGATAAAACTATAACAAAACTATTAGAAACCATAGAAGTAGTACAGAATAAACAAATTAAAATACTAGATAAAATAGAAACGAATTTAGACTTTTTAAAGGCACAAGAATTAGAGATAGAGAGAAAAATACAGTATTTAAGTAATAAATTTAATTTAGAAAACATACCTAATAAAATAGAAATAGAAAAACTAGTAAAAGCTATAATTGAAAAGCCTAAAGAATTAGAAAAAGTAAATACTGAAATTAGTAATTTAAAAGAAATAATTATAAGAATAGAAAAGATCTCACTCTCATGAGTGAAGAAGATATAAATTATAAAAAAGCATTAGAATATACAACAAAATTTCATAAAGAAGTAGTAGGATTTTCTGATCACGTTCCCTCTAGTTTTACAGACAAAATAGTCCGAAAACAGAATAATACAATAATAGCATTATTAATAGAATTAAATACAAAAGTAGATAAAATATTAAAAGAAAAACAGCCTGAACAAATTCATAAAAATACAGAAATAGATGAATTAATTACTCAGCTTAAGAAAGTAGAAATAACACCTAAACGGAAAAACATAAATTAAGTAGAAAACCTCAACAATGGACTTTCTTTCAAATAGTGACGATTCAAGGCAGTAGGCCAACTTCTCAGAAAATAGAATAGGCAATAATATAATTTCCAGAATGTTATCCAAAAGACAATCAAATATAGAAGAAAATCAAGAATTAAATGAAATCATAGACATAGATAAAGATTTGAAAATCTTCCAACAAAATCAACTTAAATTATTAAATCCTAAGACTTTATATAATGTGAAACATTTTTCTAGAGATAATCAATTATACAGACACTATAGAGAAGAACAGATATCAGCAATAGGGGAAGACTTTGCAAACCTAAATTTAGTAAACCCAGCTTTCATAAAGACTATTAAAAATTCCCAAAGTATGTTAATGCATATGGGATTAATAATTGTAGGAATAAAAGGATTAACTAGAAAGAATTTAGGATCCAAAGTTCTAATTGTATTATATGACGATAGATGGTCAGACTTAAAGAAATCCATAATTGGCTTAACCGAAGTAGACATGACAAATAATGGAGGAATTGTTTATATTAGTCCAGATTTTTTAATTAATTTAAAGGAATTTGGAAAACATATTAAAATAGGAATCCAGACTAAAGGATATGAAGAAATGAATAATGGAAATAATTTATTAATGTGTGTAGGATTTATTGGAAAAATGACCTTAAGTAGTAACACAAAATTTAAACTCCAAGTAAATGATGTAGTAGAAATAATGGGTAACAAAGGAATAAAATTAATAAAACCAATAAAAATAAATCCAGAAAAATATGCAGGATTAGAATGGAATCTAGATAAACTAAGTAAACCCAAAGTATTTGTGCCAGAACAACACTTAATGTACACTAGTTCAAAAGGAGAAACATCGATTAGGTTTACAGACTATAACTACACAAGTCAAAAAGAATTAGATGATAATGGCCAGAAAGTACCATAGAAAGCAGAACAAGAGGAATTTATGAATATAGAATTAATACAAGAAGGATACGAGGTAGAAAGAGCTATAGAAGAAGCAAAAAGACAATACCAAGATAATAATAATACAGTTTTTAAATGTAGAGGATGTAAAAAAGGTAAAATGGATATAATGAAAACTATAGAACATTTTAGAATATGTCAGGAAAGAGAGGATAATTTAGCATATAGAACGAGCGAATTAGAAGACATAAACGAAGAACAAGAAACCTTATCCATAACTAGTTACAAAGAATTAATGGAAGAAACGACTAGCTCTCATAGTGCAAGTCCGTTCCAAAGAACAACAACAACCCCAAATATTAACTATAGCACAGGTAATTTACCTAGAAAACCATGGGTTAGACATGATCAAGAAATAAAAGATAATATTAGACCAGCAGGAAAACGAATGCCTATAGAAGAACCTATTAGACTACAAGAAGGAGGAAATAAAGGAAAAATATTAAACATAGCAGCACATGATCCACAAATGTGGAATACGGTAATAGACTTATGGAAAGGAATAGTAGTATGATTTTATTAAAAATTATCAAGAGGCGATCTTTGAGACTATGTATAGATATTTAGAAACATTTTTAGGAGAATCTTGTAAAGCAGTATGGGAATCATATAAACAAACTTTCCCACAAGAATTTCAAGCACTAATAGAAATAGGACCAAACCCATATAATTTCACTAATAAAATACATGTGTTATTAACAGGAGAAGATCCAAATAGTGGATTAGTAGCATTGCAAAGAAATGCTCTAATAAAATTAGAACAGTTAAGTATATTTAATTGGATACATATAAAGAATTTTCTTAAAGACTATTTTTACTATTGTACTATTAGCGGAAATACATTTAATGAAGAATTAGGAAAAAAGTTATTTAATAAGTTGCCAGGAGCATTAGGAAGAGAAATAGAAGAAAGATGGAATAGAAGAGAAGGAGTAGTACAAGACCCTACAAAGTTATGGTCTATAGGACAAAAGATAAATCACATAATGGAAATACTAACAGAAAAATGTACAAATATACAAATACAAAAGCAACTAAAGCAAAATGAAATGAACTTTTGCAAAGCAATGATATATACTACTCAAAGTTATGATAAAGAACCTAGTAAACCAAGAAGATATAAGAGAAGAATAGACCATATTCGAAGACCATATAAATACAAAAAATACTTCTTAAGAAAATCATCAGCTAGAAAGCCATATTTAAATAGAGATAGACATGTTAGAAAATATAGAAATGATAGGAATTATAAAAATAAATTAGAATGTTATACTTGTGGAAGTATAGAACATTTAGCAAATACATGCCCAAAAAGGAATAACATGAAAACTAGAAATTCTCAATTAATAGAAGACTTTCAAGAAACTTTATTAAATGTAGATGAATATATGTCAGACATAGAAAGTATATATTCTGTAGTAAGTATAGAGACTACAGAGGAAAAAGATATACAATTAGACACCTCTGATTCAGAGGATGATAATTTAATTAATGAAATAGGATTAGAAAAATTAGAACTAAAAGAAGAAGATTTAAACTATACAATGATGAATCTATATCAAGATTGTAATCATGAATTTGAAAGACAAAAGGGAATAGATAGCAATCAATGTAGTATATGTAAATGGTATCCTAGTAAAATAAATAGAGCTAAATGCAAAAATTGTTATATGGAAGCATGTATAAGTTGCATAGAAAATAAATTAAAACAACAAGTAGCCAAAAATCAAGAACAAGTTCAAACAAAAGACCATGCTACTAATCTAAGACTAATAATCTTAGAAACAAGAATAAATGATTTAGAACAAATACTAATTACAATAGAGAAAGGAAAATAAAAAATAGACCAGGATACTATACAAGGTACAATACATTTAGACCAACTAGAAAGTGAATTAATGAATATAGAAGAAAACAATACTAATTTCATATGTAATGAAGATAAAAATTTTGGAACTATAAGAATATTAGTGAGAATAAAAATAAAAGATATAGAAATAGAAACTTTAGCATTAATAGATACAGGTTGTACTGGTTGTCTTCTTAATAAGAAAATAATATCTCAACATATACTACCAATACTAAAAACATTAAAAGAACCAATAACAGCTATACAAATGGATGGAACATACAATACTTATGATAAATATATTGAAAAAACACAAATAAGTTTTATTAATACATGTAACGAATTCTACAAACCAACGTACAATATATATAAAATTTTAGTAAGAGATTTAAATATTAAAACTGATTTAGTGTTAGGCTTACAATTTCTTATACAAAATAATGGAAGTTGTCTAGTCTCTAGAGATGGAATAATGTTGTTTAGAAATACAACATATACTCCTGTACAAACTAGAAAAATTCCAACCAAGGAATTAAATAAAGACAATAAACTAAATACAATTCCTTGTTGCGACGACTGTGGCAATAATGGTACTTGTTCCTCAAAAAATCTATATGAAGAAGAAAAAGAAGAAAATTATATAGAAAATACATACATAGAAGACATAGAAAAAGATTATACATTAATAAATGTAGAAACAGAATTTTACAATTTCCAAAAAGGAATAAATACTATAGGAAAAATAAACAATCATAAAGACTTAGAAAATATAGTAGCAATATTAGATGAAATGGAAATAATAGGAGAAAAACCTTTAATACATTGGGGAAATAATAAACTTATGTGTAAGCTAGACATAATAAATCCCGAGTATACTATAAAAACAGCAACAATAGAAACAAATAATGAAGACACTGAAGAATTTACTAAACAGATTAAAGAATTACTAAAACTAGAAGTAATAAGAAGATCCACATCTAGACATAGATCAACAGCCTTTATGGTTAGAAACCATAGCGAACAAGTAAGAGGAAAAGCTCGCATGGTAATAAATTATAAAAGACTAAATGATAATACTAGAACAGATGCATATAAATTACCTGATAAAAATGAGTTAATTAATAGAATACAAGGTAAAAAGATATTTAGTAAATTTGACTGTAAATCAGGATACTGGCAGGTAAAAATGCACCCGAAAAGCATAGAATGGACAGCATTCACTTGTCCTGAAGGACATTTTGAGTGGCTAGCTATGCCTTTTGGTTTAAAGACAGCTCCTCCTATCTTCCAAAGAAAGATGGATGATATGTTCGGAGACTACAAAAATTTTGTATTAGTATACGTAGATGACATTCTAATATTTAGTAAAGACATGTACGAACATTTAGGACATTTATAGACAGTGTTTAGACTATTTGTAAAATATGGGATAATAATTAGTAAAAAGAAAATGAAATTATGTAAGACACATATAAATTTCTTAGGAGTAACTTTAGGAGAAGGAAAAGTAAAATTACAACCACATATAGCTAAAAAAGTTTTAGATATGCCTGATAAGTTAGATAATACAAAAGAATTACAAAAATTTTTAGGATTAGTAAATTATGCTAGAAATTTTATTCAAGACTTAGGAAAAATAGCAGGTCCATTATATGCTAAGACAGGTAGTAAAGGACAAAAATATTTTAATATAGAAGACATTAAATTAGTCCAACAAATTAAAGAAAAAGTTAAAAATATACCTGACTTACAAATACCACTAGAATCAGACTATTTAATAGTTCAAACAGATGGTAGTAAATTAGGATGGGGAGCCATCTTAAAATCAAGACCAAATAAATACAGTCCAAAAAATGAAGAAAAAATATGTGCATACCAAAGTGGACAATACAAAGAAAAATGAAATATGAGTAGTATTGACGCAGAAGTATTAGCGGTAATATACGGATTAAATAGTTTTAAATTATACATTTTAAACAAAAATGAAGTATTAGTAAGAACAGACTGCGAAGCCATAGTTAAATTCCATGAAAAAATAAATAGTAAAGCTAGTAGTAAAAGACGATGGTTAAATTTTATAGATATAATATCTATATATAATAATATTGTTTTTGAATATGTTAAAGGAAAAGATAATGACTTAGCTGATAAATTAAGTAGATTACAATTAAAGACTAATTAATATTTATTACAGCATGAGACCAACAAGTCAACAGACAATAGACAAAGGCTAGGGCATCGCCCAGCCAGATACTTATGCTCAGACATTATTAGGCAGACAAAATTTCAGACCTTTAAATACAACAGACAATTTTATGGAGCGAATCCATTTCGGTAAGTACAATTTAATCTCCTACCCTAAGTGTAATTTATCATTTAGAGTAAATTTAGACTGTAATATAGACAAGACTCAACAATATTTAGTAGATAACTTATGGATGACATACAATAAAAAAGATACTAAGTATTTTATAGCAGCTTCTAATGCTTTATGTCAATATTTTTCAGACAAAAATAAAGACAATAAATTTAAATATTATGTAGTTATACACGGCAAGACTAAAGGTGTTTTTCAAACTTGGATAGAAGTAATAGATTCTATAAATGGGATAAAAAACCCACTTTTCAAAGGTTTTAATGATTTTACTGAAGCTTTAGACTATGCAAGAGGAATACTTGGGCCTAATTATTATATTTCACCAGCTCTTAGACAAAGCCCAACCCAAATACCTCAATACAATATCCAAAAAGACTCAGACAAAATAATATTTTGCGATCATTGTACATCCATGACAGAGGGTTTCAAAAGACTCAATGCAAAAAATGAAATCCTTATTCAAGAAAATATGAGACTCATGAAACAGCTGGAGACATTTCAGAGCAAATACACGCCAAGAACAGACAGTACTACGGCAGAAAAAGACATGAGTTCTCCATCTCTTTTAAAAATGGATGAAACGGGTGTGCATTCCCCTCTGAATGCTAAGAACTCTACTGTATCGGAGCATGATACAGCTAGTCCGGTTCAAACGGTGACCGGTAAAGACTTATCAAATCCGTTAATGGCTGTCACTTTGCCAAAAAGTGAAATAGAGGAGTCTTCTTCCTCACGAAGGAGATTACCTAAATACTTTCAAAAAGACACATTAAGAAAAAATAAATTATTAAAAAAGAAAAAAAATGAAAAATTAGAAAATATAATTAAGCAAATATTAGAAAATTTTTTCAAGACAAAAGCCAAGATAAACATATTATCGAAAATAGTCTCAGTCCAAGTAATGGTTTAGAAGACAATATTCATAGCTTTAAGAATGCATAAATAATATTCAAGACTCACAAGACCCTTATGAGGATGATGACTCAGGCATGAGTTTTGATACTATTGCATTACACAATCTTGATACTTAACCATTTTTATATTACTTCATTCCATACATAATTGGAGCAAAGACAAAGTTACTACAAGGATATACAAAGACAAGAATGACAATATAAAAAAGACAAAAATTTATGGGTAAGATGAGAAATTGCAAAAAGACATGACAAGTCACTACATAAGACAAGAAAAAATATGACAAGATAGAGATGGATATTTTCAAAATATGGTGGAAGGTTTTAAAAAATGAAAAAAGACAAGAGACAAGAAGGAATGGAGAAGTCAAGATTGGCATGCTTTAATGGGATAGAAGAATATATATATATATATATATATATATATATATATATATATATATATATATATATATATATATATATATATATATATATATATATACTATATATACATATTTATGTGTGTATTAAAAATAAAAATGTTAGGTGGGGATGCCAAAGTCTTGTAATTAGTAGATAGAAGTATTAGGTGGGAATGCCCACTACGTGTCCTGTAAAAAAGAGGGTGTTGTCACTTTATCACTACCATCCAAAAAATGGAAAAACTGTTGATATAGCACGCGTCGAGTCTGTAATATAAATCAAAAGATGAACTTAATAATGCACGCGACGATGGCGCCCAATGAGTACCCGACTTGCATTATTAAACGAATCTTATCAAGTTGTCGGCCATTAAAAAATTAAGGCCACGTAGTAGTGTCATTTAGGTCTTTTAAGCCTTTTAGGGTCATTTTGGTCTTTTAGGTCTTTTATTTTGCCTATATAAGGAGGACTAGTAAGAGGAGAAAATGGTAGAGTGGAAAAAGAGTAGAAAGAATACAAGTTAGAAAACTCTCTCCATACTTCCTCCATCCTACTTCCATATTTCCTTTATGTATCAAAAATTCTCTTTTGTATATTAAAGTTTGTGAAATAAAAATAAGTGTGCCTGTGTGTTAAAGTTTTTGAAAGCTTTTTCAAGGTCCTTCGGGGGTTCCCGAAAGGGAAACCTCTCTCAGTTTATCATGTAAGTTTTACGATGTTTACTTCCCAAAATTCCCCTCAAAAATATGTTATTTAATTTTCTAAGTTGTTAGTTTTTAATGTAATTATTGTATATATGTTTTAAAATATACCCTTAGTATATGGTTAACTTCTTAACTTCTTAATAACGACTATGGATTAACCTGTAAATTCCTAGGATTTTTGGCTTTATAGTTCGCTTGATGAAAGGACGAATTTGTTGCCAGTTTTATATCCGGGGTGTGGTTAAAGACGAAGTTGTTAAGAACAAATGTTAAGAAGAAAATATGAAATGGTAAGACAAAATCCAAAAACAAATATAAAAAATAAAAACAAAAATAAAAAATTGAAAAACAAAAATAAAACATGGGGAAAATAGAGATTTAAGTCATAAACTAGCTTGATTAAACTAAAGGAGAGAGGGAGTACTGAGTAGGACGTACAAAATATCTGAAACAAAGCCTTGACACGGAACAAAAACAAAGCCTTGACACGGAACAAAGACAAAGCCTTGACACGGAACAAAGACTGGACACAGTTGACACTGAACAAAGACTGGACACAGAACAACTTACCCGCACTACTAAATTACATTAATAATCTACTACTACATAATATTATTATACTACTATCTATATATCTACTACTATATTATTATATATTATACTACTATCTATATATCTACTACTATATATAATATTATATATTATACTACTATATATATATCTACTACTATATATATACTACTATATATATTATATACTATACTTATTGTATTTACTGTTTTCTTGTTTTTCTTTGTATATTTGTAGTATTTCTTTGTTGTTTTTCTTGTTTTTATCATTTTCTTGTATATTTGTAGTATTTGTTTTTCTTGTTTTCTTTTTTTCTTTTTGTATATTCGTAGTATTTCTTTGTTGTTATTACTATTTTCTTGTTTTCTTGTTTTACTATTTTCTTGTATTTTCTGTATTTTCTGTATTTTTTGTATTTTCTGTATTTTACGTATTTCTTTGTATTTTACGTGTTGTATTTTACGTGTTTCTTGTTTACGTAACTACTTGTTTTTAGTATTAATACTATAATACTTAATCTGATAATACTTAATACTATACTAAATACTAAATACTACATACACTACATACTACATATACCTCTAGCCCCAATATATCTAAGTGTCCATATATTTATACTTAATATTATACTAAATACTAATACTACATACACTACATACTACATATACCTCTACCCCCAATATATCTAAGTGTCTATATATATATATATATATATATATATATATATATATATTTTTAACACACACTCCGGATATAAAACTGGCAACAAATTCTTCCTTTCATCAAGCGGACTATAAAGCCAAGAATCCTAGGAATTTACAGGTTAATCCATAGTCGTTATTAAGAAGTTAAAAAGTTAACCATATACTAAGGGTAAATTTTAAAACATATATACAATAATTACATTAAAAACTAACAACTTAGAAAATTAAATAACATATTTTTGAGGGGAATTTTGAGAAGTAAACATCGTAAAACTTACATGATAAACTGAGAGAGGTTTTCCTTTCGGGAACTCCCGAAGGACCTTGGAAAAGCTTTCAAAAACTTTAACACACAAGCACACTTATTTTTATTTCACAAACTTTAATATACAAAAAAGGATTTTTGGTACATAAAGGAAATATGGAAGTAGGATGGAGGAAGTATGGAGAGAGTTTTCTAACTTGTATTCTTTCTACTCTTTTTCCACTCTACCCTTTTCTCCTCTTAGTAGTCCTCCTTATATAGGCAAAATAAAAGACTTAAAAGATCAAAATGACCCTAAAAGACTTAAAAGACCTAAATGACACTACTACGTGGCCTTAATTTTTTAATGACCGACAACTTGATAAGATTCGTTTAATAATGCAAGTCGGGTACTCATTGGGCCCCATCCTCACGTGCATTATTAAGTTCATCTTTTGATTTATATTACAGACTCGACGCGTGCTATGTCAACAGTTTTTCCCTTTTTTGGAGGGTAGTGATAAAGTGACAACACACTCTTTTTTACAGGACACGTAGTGGGCATTCCCACCTAATACTTCTATCTACTAATTACAAGACTTTGGCATCTCCACCTAACATTTTTATTTTTAATACACACATAAATATGTATATATAGTATAATATATATATATATATATATATATATATATTCTTCTATCCCATGAAAGCATGTCAATCTTGACTTCTCCATTCCTTCTTGTCTCTTGTCTTTTTTCATTTTTTAAAACCTTCCACCGTATCTTAAAAATATCCATCTCTATCTTGTCATATTTTTTCTTATCTTATGTAGTGACTTGTCATGTCTTTTTGCAATTTCTCATCTTACCCATAAATTTTTGTCTTTTTTGTATTGCCATTCTTGTCTTTGTATATCCTTGTAGTAACTTTATCTTTGCTCCAATTATGTATGGAATGAAGTAATATAAAAATGGTTAAGTATCAAGATTGTGTAATGCAATAGTATCAAAACTCATGCCTGAGTCATCATCCTCATAAGGGTCTTGTGAGTCTTGAATATTATTTATGCATTCTTAAATGAAATGTGAATATTGTCTTCTAAACCATTGCTTGGACTGAGACTATTTTCGATAATATGTTTTTCTTGGCTTTTGTCTTGAAAAAACTTTTCTAATGTTTGCTTAATTATATTTTCTAATTTTTCATTTTTTTTCTTTTTTAATAATTCATTTTTTCTTAATGTGTCTTTTTGAAAGTATTTAGGTAATCTCCTTCGTGAGGAAGAAGACTCCTCTATTTCACTTTTTGGCAAAGTGTGATCATTATGGATTTGATAAGTCTTTACGGTCACCGTTTGAACGGACTAGGCGTATCATGCTTCGATCTGATGAGAGTTCTTAGCATTCGAGAGGAATGCACACCGTCTCATCCATTTTTAAAAGAGATGGAGAACTCATGTCTTTTCTGCGTAGTAATCTTGCATTTCTTGGCGTGTATTTGCTCTGAAATGTCTCCAGCTGTTTCATGAGTCTCATATTTTCTTGAATAAGGATTTCATTTTTTGCATTGAGTCTTTTGAAACCCTCTGTCATGGATGTACAATGATCGCAAAATATTTTTTTGTCTGAGTCTTTTTGGATATTGTATTGAGGTATTTGGGTTGGGTTTGTCTAAGAGCTGGTGAAATATAACAATTAGGCCCAAGTATTCTTCTTGCATAGTCTAAAGCTTCAGTAAAATCATTAAAACCTTTGAAAAGTGGGTTTTTTATCCCATTTATAGAATCTAAGACATGACAAGTCACTACATAAGACAAGAAAATATATATATATATATATAGTAGAAGAATTAGTTTCAACATGTCAGTTTGTTGACATTCAATGAAAAGTTTGAGGGTATACTAATCTTTTAATCATTTTACAATATAAGTTTGCTTAGAAAGAGTTTTTTGTGCTATGCTATTTGGACCGTACAAACAACTTCAAAAAAAAGGTTCATGCTTTCTTAAAATATTACAGAATATGCCATTGAAATATCAATCAACATGATGGGACCCATGTTGAGACGTATGTAGAGTGATTGAAATTTATCTTTCATTTTCCGTTGTGTATCCGCTTCTGTTTTTTTTTTTTTTTTAAATGAGTTTGTCAAACTGGTCTTCTTTTTTTCTTTTAAAATAATCTGGATATGAAATTGCCTCATCCTTACCGGATTGCTCAATTTTATTACCCTTCATTCATTTTTACTTTGTTATATTTGAATTCGACATATTTATCAAGAAAATAATAATTGACATAATTATTTTATCATACTATTTTTATAAATTGACCTTTAGTATTAGGTCTTGAAAAATGGTTTAGAAATAAATAATTAATAGGATAAATATGAAAAAATAATTATCTTTTTTTTATGTTAATAATGACAAATAAAATGAAACATTATTATTGAAGTAGTAAGCAGGTAAAAATGAATAAAGGGAGTATATATATTTGACAAAACCAAGGATAATTTTTTTTCTTTTATATTGCATATAAATATGTAAAGTTGGTCAAAGACCTTTTGCATTCTTTTTTCTGATGCTGCATTTAAGTTCGTGAAGTTGAGATTTTATTTGCACAATCAATAATATTTTTCTTGAATTAAGTTTTATATGGTTATTGTCATGATTGAGGAGTCAAAAATTCAATGTGTTTGTGCGTCTCCCTCATTGACAGAATATTTACAATCATCGTAACAGATCAAAAGGTTGTGTGACAACTAATAAAGAGTTTTATGTGCTAGGATAACTTCCTTTAAGGATCAAATTGAATTACAGAAATAAGGATTCAATTTGATGAATAGTCTCTAATTCGAGAGTTGCATAAAAAATGAATAAATGAAATTGTGGAGTCTGGTAAAAATAAAGATTGAGCACTAATTAAAGAATAATTCAATTGTTTTTTAATAATTAAGATTGAGTTATGAAAAAAAAGAGAAAGATTATAAAAAATAAAAACTCTGGAAAATACTAATAATTTTTCCATTGACATATTTGTGTTTGTAACTATAGTTTTTAATGTACAAAATATTGATCAAATAAGATATTTAACATCTAATTATTTTAAATAAAAATAATGAAACTTTTATTCATAATTAAAAAATAATATTGTATAAAATGAAAAAGAAAAAGATAATAATTTAAACTCTTTTTCAATTAAGGTTTGTGTCTTTATTCTTGAGAGAGAATTAAATGTTGTTAAAAACATCTTTCGTATTATTTACTATACTTTCAAATAATCAAATGTTTAAACTTTAATTAGAACATCAATAGATAATATATATTTGTACCAAAAATAAATTATGCTATGAGCAACATTCACATATAGCAAACATAAAAATCATATTTGTATGTTATAGCTATAGTTTGCATAATTGGGCTTAATAGTAAATTTTATATTTGCTATGGAGCTTTTGATTTATATAATTCGCTAGATACATCCAATTTTATACAAATTGTTCAGTTTCGTATAAGTTTATTTATACATTGTAATTTATATAATAAGATCTGTATTTGTATAATTATAAGTGTATAGAACTAAAATATATGTATTTGTATATACACTTTTCTCCAACTTTATACAAACACAAACGCATTTTGTACATTTTATACCGAAATATATAAAATGGCTAATTGTATACCGAAAATGGCTAATTGTATACTGAATCAGATGGCAAAAAAATGGGATGGTTGTTGCGAATTACAAATAAAATAAACTATGGCTATAGCATTTAATTTGAATTAATAATTTGTTATTTCATACAATATTTCCTAACTTTATTCTAATATTAATTATAATAATCTTAATTCTAATAGTATTCTTGTGATTACTACTTTGATACTTGATCACCATTAGAATAAATTTATTGTCTTCTTTTGAACTCGGGAGAGGAATAGAGAGATAGAACGTGGAATATAAGGAGCATGATCGTTTCTAGCATATCACTCGAATTGATTTGTGTCTAGGATAGGGCTATACCTAGGTGCCTTGCTTGGCTCAAATACGGGAAGACAACATAATGGTCCATAGTTGGTTCAGTTTATTCCTGCTTAACGATGTAGTTAGGCTGTCAATTGTGGTAGAAGGTTAGAGGCCGGGAGATCATGACTATATTATCAACCCCGTGAATCAATAACTAGATAATCAAATAAGTTGATGAAATTGATGCTAAACATGATTGTTAGTTAAATGATAATCCTAGATCGATTCATTGATTGATTGTGTAAACATCTATCTTTTCTTAGTTAATTGTTTTTTAGTTACTTTATCTTTATTTTTATTTTAGTTAATATATATTCATCTTTGAAATCCTCCCCTTAAATAAATAATTAGAATTAGTATAATCAAGTAAATAGTTAATTGACAAGTCCTTTGGGTTCGATAATCCAGTTCTTTTAAGAGCCTGTTGGAGTGTATGCGTCCACTAAGTACGATAGGACCAGGTCCTCAACACAATAATAATGAACATAAAGTAAGTACTGAAAGTAAAGATGACACACGTACTTTACGTGGAAACCTCCTTGCTCAAGGGAGTAAAACCACGATCTGTCTCACAGGATTTTCAAACTGCTTTTAGTAAACTTCACAAGCCAAAGTAAAACCCAGTTTACAACACACACGAGATTAACCTGCTAATCTCTATCCTGAGTAATACACTATCACTCAATGAGCCAAAGCAATGCCTGCATTGTCAACTATACTAACCCAACTGATTAATATAGACTTTGACGTAAGACACTAAGTTACTCACAAATAAGTTCTTACAATGATTCACCCAAGGTTGAAACATTTCTATCGCAAGCGAAATGATTCCTACAATATACGTACAAATACAAGCAATCAAGGTAACAATTGACTCAGAAAGCAAAGATGCAAACTATTAGGTTCCTTGTTGTTTTGAAGCTTGAATATCTCTCTTTGAATGAATGAGTAATTTGTTATTTTTGTCTTGAATATATCAAACATCAAGAGTTAATACCCTTTGGACAAACAACCTCGTCGCTTTTGGTTGGTGTAGTACACTAGCGACTTCACCAACTTCTGATGCAGACAGCTTTCCAGTTGTATAACATATGACCCTGGACGAGCATACTCTGTAGAGGACCGGGTCCCTGCACTTGTGAGGAGATCATCAAAACATCTGGGAGCGTTAAGACTTATCATTTCCCCCCTTTTTGATGATGACAAACAACCTACAAGCAACCTCACATGAGTGTTAAGCATTCATTCAAAAATTACATTAGTTCCCCCTATCACTGTTCTTCCCTCTTTGTTAAGCATTCACAGCTTGATTCCCCCTATCACTGTTCTTCCCCCTTAGGTCAGGTTCCCTTCTAATTTCACAACATAGTTCAACACAATTCCCCCTTTTGACATCATTGAAAAGGAATAACAGTAAACGTATGCAAGTAGCATGCAAAACAGTTAAAACTCAGGGCTATGGGCCACACAGAGCATGCACAAGTAAGCATAAAAAAGGAATATTAAAGCATACTGAACAGGGCACAATAATAAATAGCATTAGATCACTAAAGTTGTCCACATAAATTTTCCAAAACAGTACACATAGCCACTCGGGTTTTGACACTTGAAAGAAAAGACTAGGGAGACAACACTCGTTTAGGACGGAGGGGGAAGGGGGTTAAGGGTACACATCAAAAAGACATCCGCTCATTTGCAGCTTCATGGGCCTAAATGACTTGCTTGTTGAGAGCCTTGACTTCTTCATTGAGTGAGGCATTTGTCTTCAACAACTGTTCATTCTCAGCTCTCAACTTTTGCACCACTTGCTCATCCACACCACTGGTACTAGGTCCCTTTGAAATAGCCTTCTGCAACTAAGATTTCAGTTGCGCAATCTCAACCTCCTTATCATTCAAGATCATGGTGAGATCATTCAACTCTCGTTTAAGAGAGGCTTGCTGCTCTAGAAGATCTGCCATCTGAGACCTACCCTTGGCCTTCCTTTCAACACACTCACATTCTAGCAGAGTAGCAGCGGTGAACATTTGCTTGGTGGTACCAGGTACCCCTCGTCCCAAAGGCACTTCAAAATGTTTGAACACATAATTCAGCAAGTAGCCATAAAAGATGTCATGCTTTGCCAATTCCAGGTCATCACCCTGTGCATATATTCAAGCATTATAGCAGGGAGATTTATTTTCTCAAGTTCATCCAGCTTCTCCATGAGAAATATATCAACAACAGATGTTATAGTTCTCTTCTCCGTCCTTGGTACCATCACCTTGTTGATGAACTCAAAGAGTAGCTGATATTCTCCTTTGAGAAACTTCTTTGGCAACCCTGCACGGTTGATGTTCCCACGCTTTGTGGCCTATTTTGAGAACTCACTGGATGTCTTGCAGCCTTCAATTGACCGGATTCCTCCCGCAGGCACACCTAGAATGATCCCCAAAATTTCCTCATCTAGAAAGATTTTAATATCTTTGACAGTAGTCCCAATTCCTCCATCATCTAAAAGCTCCATTTTGTAGTAAAATTCTCGCACCTCAGGTTTATGTAAGTATGGTGCTGGAGGTTCAAATAGATGGCCCCATCCTTGTAGAGAAACAACATCAGAGAGATTAGACATACCAAATTCAGTTAGAATGTTAGGGTCGAATACTCTGCTGTTCAGTACCTTTTGGTTTTCCATTTCAGCTATGCGCTCTTCCCTGGTCATTTCCTTGTATGCGACTTGTTTTTGAACACTAGGACTTGGTCCCTTGACCCGATTTGATTTAAAAATGACATTTTTCCTCACTCTCTCCTTCTTCACAGGATATTTCTCTATAGAATTCTGAATTCCCTTTGACATGACTCTCTCATCCTCAGCTTCCTTCCTTCGTTTCGCCACATTTGTAGTGATATCATCAGATTCAGTATCGCTGGACCCAACATGCAAAAGAGTTGATGTGGGTTATTCAGGCAAGTGACCTTCCTATCTTCTTTTCCTAGCCCTCTCCGTTTGAATTACATTTGCTGCTATGGCACTCCCATAACTTTCTACATCTCACTCTTGGTGCCATACCTTTTCTTGTCCCCCTTAGAGTGGGACTTAACCATCTTTCCTTTTCCTTTTCTCTTCCTCTCCCGTGAAAACTCAGCAGGCTCATCGTTGAGGTCGATAGTAGGAGCAGTATTGACTTCCTCCAGATCTGGGAGAACTACTGTCAAATACAGGTTGCACACTGTGAGGGACCTGTTCCGGCGATCTCATCTCTTCCTCTAACAGAGTTGGTTGAACGTCTCCTTTAAGCGAGGCCAAACTCTGCACAGCCACCAATTATGCCGCTGCTCCTAGAATATTTGACTCAGGCCCCTTTCCCTCAGGTAAATCTCCATCAAACAAACACTCAGACATCGTAGAAGACACAGCCTTAGAAACCACTTCTATGTCTTCAGAGAGAAGATCACCACTTGGTTTCACCACTGATTGGGCCTCTAAATTTTAGGATTTTCAACTGACAAAACCAACATCGGTGAACAGGGTAGAACTTCCCCAGATGGAAGTGCAGGAGAAACCTGCAGTAAGGTATCAAAAACGAATTCTTATACAATAAGCATTACAACCAGTATAGATACCTGCCCTCCTTAACATAGTTAACTTGGAAGATTTTGTGCATACTTGTTATGGAATCAGGTGATCTTGTGCATACCCAGCCTCAGTCTATTTTTAACAAAGCATTTTTTACTCAAGGGCTTTTTAAAGATATCGGCCAACTGGTCTTCTGTCTTGCAAAAACTCAACACCACATTTTGCTTCTCAACATTGTCCCTTATGAAGTGATGCCTCACATCTATGTGCTTTGTCCTCTTATGCTGAACAAGATTCTTGGCCATGTTCATTGCACTGGTGTTGTCACATATTAGAGGGATAGTGTCTGTGAGAACACCAAAATTTTCCAGTTGCTGCTTGATCCATAGGAGCTGAGCACAATATGATGCAGTAGCCACATATTCTTCCTCTGCTATAGACAATGCCACTAAATTTTGCTTCTTAGTCCCCCAAGAAATCAATGATGATCCAAGGAAGTGTGCCATGCCTGATGTACTCTTTCAATCAACAAGAAAACCTGCATAATCAGCATCAACATAACCAATTAGATCAAGCGAATCAATAGTTGGATAGAAAAGGACCATGTCCTGAGTTCCCTTCAGGTATCTCAGAATTCGTTTAGCTACCTTCAAATGTGACTCATTTAGAGCTGCTTGAAACCTTGCGCACATCCCTACACTAAAGACTATGTCAGGCCTGCATGCATTGAGGTACAAAAGTGACCCAATAATTCCTATGTACATGGTCTGATTAACCTCAACACCATCTTCATCCAGATGAAGTTTCACACTTGTGCTCATAGGAGTATCAAGAACTTTTGCCTCAAGCAGATTGAACTTTTTGAGCAATTCTTTTATATACTTCTCTTGACATATAGAAGTGCCCTGAGGAGACTCCTTGATTTGCAATCCTAGGAAGAAAGTAAGCTCCCCCGTTATGCTCATTTCAAATTCACTACTCATCAAATCAGCAAACTCTTTGCACAGTGAATCTGAAGTGGCTCCAAAGATGGTGTCATCTACATATACCTGCACAATTAGCAACTCCTTACCTCTGGATTTTAGAAACAAAATATTATCAATTTTACCTCTTTCAAACCCATTTGCAAGGAGGAACTTTGACAGGCGCTCATACCAAGCTCTAGGGGCTTGTTTTAGACCATACTCTTTATCCAACTTCAGCACATGAAATGGAAGCTCAACATCTTCAAAACCTGGAGGTTGTTTAACATACACCTCTTCTTTCAAATGCCCATTCAAAAAGGCACTCTTGACATCCATTTGAAATAGTTTGAACTCCATGTGGGCTGCAAAGACTATCAAGATTCTAATAGCTTCCATTCTGGCTACATGGGCAAAGGGCTCGTCATAGTCAATCCCCTCCTCTTGATTATATCCTTGAACCACGAGTCTTGACTTGTTTCTGGTAATGATCCCATTCTTATCAAGCTTGTTATAAAGACCCATCTAGTCCCAATAATGGTTCTGTTGAGAGGTCTGAGGACCAGATGCCATACTTTGCTCTTCCTGTATTGATGTTACCCAATCTGCATCTTGCAAAGCCTCTTTGATGTTCTTAGGCTCAATGGATGATATGAAGGCTAAATATACAACTAGATTTCTTATTCTGGATCTAGTTTGTATTCTAGAGTCAAGTGGAGAGATAAGATTATCCAACGGATGTGAGGACTGATGTTTCCATCCGAACCTTCTAGTTATCTCTTCTTTAACATCAGCAGCAGATTCACCTTCTATACCTTCTGGATTTTGAGATAATACCTCCTGAGCTGAACTAGAGGGACCAGGTTCCTTTGTGGGTTCTACACCATTTTCTCTTGCAACCTGTTTGCTTCCAGGTTTTTGGATTGCCTTGTCCTGGTTTCCCTTAATCAGTTCCTCCACATCAGGGTCTTCTTTATGTTCATTATTGCTCTTATCATCAGACTCGTCAAATATCATATGCATACTCTCTTCCACACATAGAGTTCTTTTGTTAAAAACTCTATATGCCTTACTGGTAGATGAGTATCCGACAAACACCCCTTTATCATTCCTGGCATCAAACTTGTCAAGGTCATCCTTTCCATTATTCGGTACAAAGCATTTGCAAGATTTGCATTGCTAGCAATATATTTGTTCAGCAGGATGCACTTACATGACCCAAATGCCTATGCCATAGATTTGCATTGCCAGCTTGAGCACTTAGGTATGAAAGACTGTCTCCTTCTACCGAGTCAAGATCTGCAACATACATATTTTTGATCCTTCTGGTAGACATAACAACCTTGTTAGTTACACAATTAATTACCAAACATTTGTCAGAAGAAAACTTAACCACATTTCCATTGTCGCAAATTTAGGATACACTCAAGAGATTGTATTTCAGATCATTCATATAATGTACATTATCTATGGAATGATCAACTGTTCTTCCTATCTTGAAAATTCTGAGAATGAAACCTTTCTTCCCACCACAAAACGACACACCACCGCCCTGGTGTTCTTCCAAAGAGAGGAAGTTTAGAGTGTCTCCAGTCACGTGCCTTGAGCATCCACTGTCCATGTACCAACACTGACTGTTTCCTCTATTCTGCACAAAAAATCACTTATTAGATTTAGGAACCCACTTCAGATGGAGTTCCCAAGTACTATCAAAAGGCTTAATGAGAAACCTTTCTGTCCACGGTGGCAAAGTGTTCTTGCTGAAATGGTAACGGGGACCAGGTACCTTTTTCCTTTCTACAAAGACTTTTCTTGATTTAAGAAACTTCTCCTGCCTTTCTTTTACTCCTCTCAGAATCTCACACTTCTCTTTCCGATGACCATTTCTTCCACAATGGGTACACAGGAGATTGTCATAGACAAACACATATTTACTATGGGGATTGTAGGGAAGCTCTATCTGTCTACAACCTAACCCCTTTTTGCTGTTAAACTTCTAATTTGCTAAGTTGGAGAGTATCTTAGACAAATCAGTCCATTTGAAGGAGTGGTTCAACTCTTCTTTGATCTTACATAGATCCTTCACTAGTTGAGAGTTCCTTTCAAAGGAGGCCACTAACTTAGACTTTGAGGTCTTAAGTTTCTCTTCTAGCTCAATCTCAAAGTTACTGAGTTTTTGCTTCCCACCCTAAGAGGTACCAGGTTCCTCATTGGGTTGCAGGCTACCAGTCTCTAGGATACCTATCCTAATACTCATTTAAGACATTTGAGATTCAAGAACTGAATTCTTATCCTTGCACAAACTCAATTTTTCACTCATCATCAAATTTTCAGAAGTTAATTCATCAACTGAGTAGATTAATACAACAACAAGTTTTCTCAATCTATTGATGGAAAGAGTGTCTAGATCATTTTTGAGATCAAAAAGGGTTACCTCATTCGGATCCTCTTCATCGTCAGATTTTGCCATTAGTGAGAAAATGAAGTTGAATATAGTTTCATCATCTTCAACTGCCATCATCGAGACATCTTCATGGCTGTCTGCTTCTTCCTCTGATTCGCTAGATGCATTTCCCCATACAGCTAAAGCTTTTTTCACTAGTTGATCAGCATGAGCCTTTCTCTTTGCATGGTCTGGGACCTAGTCTCTTCTGCGAAGTCTGAAGTCCTGAGTTTCCTGCTTCTAACTCGGGCAATCCCTCATAAAATGACTAGGTTTGCCATATTTATGACAGATCATTTGGATTTGCTGCTCTACTGGTTGAACCCTTCTTTTGAAAGCCTCCGTGTTTCTTGATAATCTTTTGGAACCTTCTAGTGATGTATGCCATTTCATCTTCCTCCTTAGTCCCATCGTTTGAAGATATTTTCAATGCCACTAATATCTCCTTCTTTCCCTCTTTCATGTTTGACCCTTGTTGTTTGTTCAGCTCATAGGTTGAAGGTTTTCAATCAGTTCATCCATGGTGAGTACGTTCAGATCATTTGTCTCAGTTATAACATTCACTTTGCTCTCCCAAGACTTGGGAAACACTTTGAGAGTCTTTCGAACTTGTTTGCTTGGTGGAATAGGTTCACCAAGGCATCTCAATTCGTTGGTTATGGAGGTGAATCTTGAACTCATCTCGTGAATGGTTTCTCCATCCTTCATACAGAAATTCTCATATTGAGTCGTAAGCATATCGACCTTAGACTCCTTCACTTGTGCCATTTCCTCATGGGCTGTTTGGAGACAATCCCATATCTTCTTGGCTGTCTCACATGCAGAGATTTTGTTGTACCCATCTGAGCCAATTCCATATACCATAATCTTCCCTACTCTGTAGTTCTTTTCTCTCTTCTTCCTGTCCGTTTCGTTGTACTCCTTTCTGGTTTTGACAACCATCATAGTGAGTTCTCCATCTTTCACTTCTTTTGTGGGAATGTAAGGTCCATCTAGAATCACGTTCCATAGCTCAGTGACGTTGATGTAGTCATGCATGTGATTTTTCCACCAACCATAGTACTGTCCATTGAAACGAGGTTCCATGACTGACCTTCCTCCATGTTGGGTGGAGTAGCCATTCTTTCAATATCTTTTCTTTTCTTGGTGTTACCCAAATAGAAAAGTCAAGCTCTGATACCACTTGTTGGAATGTATGCGTCTACTAAGTACGATAGGACCATGTCCTTAACACAATAATAATGAACAGAAAGTAAATATTGAAAGTAACGATGACACATATACTTTACATGGAAACCTCCTTGCTTAAGGGAGTAAAACCACGACCTGTCTCATAAGATTTTCAAACTTCTTTTACTAAACTTCACAAGACAAAGTAATACCTAGTACACAACACACACGAGATTAACCTGCTAATCTCTATCCTGAGTAATACACTATCACTCAATGAGCCAAAGTAATGCTTGCATTGCCCACTATACTAACCCAACCGATTAATATAGACTTTGACATAAGACACTAAGTTACTCACAACTAAGTTCTTACAATGATTCATCCAAGGTTGAAACGTTTCTATCACAAGCGAAACGATTCCTACAATATACACACAAATACAAGCAATCAATGTAAGAACTGACTCAGAAAGCAATGATGCAATCTATTAGGTCCCTCGTTGTTTTGAAGCTTAAATCTCTCTCTTTGAATGAATGAGTAATTTGTTATTTTTGTCTTGAATATATCAAACATCAAGAGTTAATACCCTTTGGACAAACAACCTCATCGCTTCTGCTTGGTGTAGTACACTGGCGACTTCACCAACTTCTGACACAGACAACTTTCCAGATGTACAACATATGACCCTGGACGAGCATACTCTGTAGAGGACCGGGTCCTTGCATTTGTGAGGAGATCATCAAAACATCTTGGAGTGTTTAGACTTATCAAAGCCACTATACTACCTGTGCGACCACATACACTTGCGTGTGCAATTGGAAGCAACAAGTTTTTAGCGCTGCTATCGGGGACTTAGAAATCAATTATTTTTCTAGGTTAAACTTTTTATTTTTATTTATTTAAGTTTTTTATAAGAAAAAAAGAAAAAAAATTAAAATAAAAAGTAATTTATTATGTTATTTTATTTTATTAGTGTCACGTTTTTTCTTTTGATCTTGTTTTTGCAGATTAAGGGAAGTCTTAGTACCCAAGAATTTGAAGCAAAGGAGCATATTTAAGCTTATAAGCTTATAAATTGAGATAACATGCTACTAGTTAGGCCTAGAGGCCTCAGGAAGTTTTCCTAATCCTTGTTTTAAATTTTATTTGATGCTTTGGTGTCACGATTCAGACTGTCGTGATTGACACCCACATTAATAATTCGGTGGGAGAACCACTACAACAACCCAAATCAACCAATCAATCTAAAAACTAAGGCATATAAGTCAAATACTAAGGAAAGAAAATAGAGTTTCCATAAACTATAATAAATGTTCAACAATAACTAACAAGTGCAGAAGAATTAACATAAAACCTGAAAGTAAATGTACCAAAACTCTACTAACGACAAGTCTAAGAACAAGTGGTACAACTCCGAAACTAAATAACACCTTAAACAAAAGTCTAAGTCCAAAAGAGTGGACTTAAACAAGGAAGATCCATGGCAACCTGAAAGAACTGGCTCACCCTTAAATCCGGTCACGCTCATAGTCACCTAGTTGAGGTCTATCAATAACCACCTGAAGATGCCCTATACTCAACAAAGAAATATCAAGTGCAATATCAGTACATAACCACCGTGTACTCGTAGGATCATGCAACTTTCACACTAAGTGTAACATACATAAGTCAATACAACAACATATACAATATCCTCAACATATACGAACAATGAACAACTTCATGATTCTCACATATCACAGTTATATCAATTTAAAGCAACATACCATTTTTCAATATCAATCATCATTAGATATGAATGAACTCATCACAAGTAGATACACAACACAATTCAATGGTCCTCTCGCGGAACCAAATTCAATGGTCCTCTCATGGAACCCAAACCCAAACAGTTAACATGCCAGAACGTGGCAATCCGATTCCATATTTATGCCGAAACGTGGCAATTCAATCCAAGTTAGTTATGCCGGAACGTGGTAATCCGATCCCATATTTATGTCGAAACGTGGCAATCGATCCCAGTTTGTTATGCCCGAACGTGGCAATTCGATCCCATATTTATGCCGGAACGGGGCAACCGATCCCAGTTAGTGTGTCGGATCGTGACACCTGCCCATTCAACAAACTACAATCACAATCACTATGTATATTCGCACAATCATACAACAAGAGCTGATTCATGGCATACAATTATTCAATTAACCTCATTTACAACAAGTGTGATCAATAATGCAACATTTTCATACATACATGTATCATAATGAAGTAAGAACAAACATATATCACACAATCATAAAATCACTACCATCACCTACCTCAAAACAACCTTGAATCCCCAAAGTTACTTGAATCTTCCCTTATCGGATTCTATCCGCTTGTTCTTGGTCTACAAACAATCATGATGACACGGGAATCAATAAACAATCACTAATTACCCTAATTACCAACACTTCTATGAATCCTAGATCAAATCCATGATCCCAATTATTCAAATTAGGGTTGTTTTCACCATAGAATCTATAACAAAACCCTCCCTCATCAATATTCACCCATTCTATTACGTTCTACAGATCGAAAAACGAATTCGGGGAGTAAAAAACTTACTTTTAGCCTCAAGAATGGTGAAAAACAAGTAGGAGTCGCATGGGGGTCGTTCCTTACCTCTAAAAGTCAAAAAATGCATAAAGAGGTCATTTAGGGGTTTATTAACGACTTTAATTCATGTCTGGCCAGCCATAGCGGCCACCACCTGTCACAGCGGCCCCGCCAAAGCGGCAAACCCGCGCCAAAGCAGCATTCTCGAGACAGAGAGTTAATTCAAGAATTCCAAAATTCTCATTTCACAACACAATCTCTAACCCAGGCTGCTCAGTAAATACTCTTTACGCTAAGATCGATTTCGGAAGCTCTACTCGCCCGAATTCAATTTCATAAAGTCGTACATATTCCTTAATGAGTTATATAACTACTCATGTAATCAAAATCATAAATGATTCACCCGATTGTTACTAGATTTTCCTACACGTTAATGACTTTAATTTCGTCCAAATCTGGACTAGGTTGGGAAAATCCAATTACTACGAAAAAGTTTTCTGACCACAATTCTTTCTCCGTTAGCTCTTCCATAATGAGGGAAATCAGATCGATATAATAGATACCAATTTACCCATCACTCGTCCCTGAGTAATCAACTAGGAAAGACTGATTAAAGTCAGGGTAGAGTAGTATCTGAATTGTCGAATTACTAGGATACTTGTATCACATGCCCTTCTTACCGAATCTCATTACCCCCTAAGGGTTTCACATCTCTAACCTCAAACCAACCAATTGAATGCCTACACACCTCCCTTACAATGCCTCAGTGAAGTCATCTTAACCCTCAAGTGATAAATATTGTTGTATGTAAACTTAACTAACAACAAAAACGATTCTCAACCACCACTAAGGTTGATCGTACACACGTCTACAACATGTTACCAAGGACTTTGACACACACATTAGGGCAAATCCTTTATCACATAACCATGATAAAATTCTAAATCAATACTCGCTACAATTAAAGGTGGATCTGATACCAACACACACTCATAATACCCAAACAATCATAGTTCATAACAATATCTCCATCACACAACATAAATTTTCATGAGCTTAAGTTATAACAAATTTGATCCTTAAACATCAAATACTCATCGATGGATATGCCCGAGCATACAAACCCTCCAACAACACTATTGAAATGCTAGAATTAGTAATTGTAGATTACCTCTTAAGAACAGTAGAATTAGACCCAATGATCCCCACATTCAACCACACATAATCGATACATGACCTCAACGACAAGATGAAATATTAGATTGTCGGACAACCATAAATATAAATTCTCATAAGCAAAGTGGTACATGTAGAACCACTAAAATACTTTAACAATTCCAAGATAACACCAATTATGTCATTCGAAATAACCAAATCTTCTCAATCTTCCCACTCAACCAAGGGAACATCGCAAGATCGGTCACCTGATCCACCACTAGAGATTCACCCACAAAATGAAAAACATGTGTGACCATAGCTAGTTCATCACACTCACAACCATGTACAAAACGAAATAGATGGTCACATAAGAATTTATCGAATAACATGAAAGGTTTTCCTTTGAAGAGTCGATACCAACCATTTCCATTCACTTGACTCAACATACTCTTCACATCCTTCGACTGAAGCCAACACTCTTAAGACAACCATCATAACCGCTCCGACCATTGACCTTACTTTAAACCAACACTTTTTAAATGAAAACCTTTCTAAGGTACTTTAACAATCAACAATAATCAACTTTACGACTCAACCCAGGTGTAAGTCTTTTCAAATGCTCAATACCTGATACAATTGATCATTCCTCACCTTGAAATTCATACCTTGACAAAATATATCACCACGAATGTAAACATTTAATGAAAAATCTGGATTGTAAATAACACAATCCCCTTATCTATCAATATTAGCTTATACCACGAAGATTTTTATGAATTCATAGATCTTCGCTTATCATGGATCGCATCT
The DNA here is from genome assembly GCA_035578085.1 of Solanum pinnatisectum. Taxonomy (NCBI): domain Eukaryota; kingdom Viridiplantae; phylum Streptophyta; class Magnoliopsida; order Solanales; family Solanaceae; genus Solanum; species Solanum pinnatisectum. The sequence continues at coordinate 20,469,889 of CM069076.1, forward strand.
CCATCGATCTTACAATATCCTTCGCTAAAATTCAATCATACTCATTACTAAACTCAAAACAAAAACAAAGTACTTATCATCACACTCGAGCTAATGTCTGTGCACTTCTTTCTTAAGTCTTTTTCGATAGTTTTTTACCAATCTGACACACTTGTGACACTATTACCCATAGCCACAACAAAACAAATGAAATCACGTGTCTCTGAACCCAATTATCTACCCCTCTAAAGATATTTCTTTATCCTTTGCAATCAAATAAAATATTCTTCCTCTCGCCTCTCTCTAAAGGTTGTACTACATTCCACTATCTTTTTTCATCATGACCCTAGCTCTTTTAAATTCTATTCGAGTGGTGTCCCACCATCTCTTAAAACTTTCCATACAACCACGTTATTCACCAAATATTAGGAAACCACAACCTTAGGTACTCGCAAGTCGTAATTACTATACAAAATTCACTTAATCAACAATCTCATTATATAGTTGCATCCCATCACAATTCGTCGCGAACTCTTATTACCATTACGCTCAGTTAGCTCTGACTATCACTATGAAGTCAACATATTCATCAACATGACACCTAAAACTCAGGTATACTCATCAAATTTAAAGAACTAACCCAATCTTGGTACACACTTTCTTACTAAATCTTCAATTTCCTTCACCCAAGTATATTCATTGGGACCTTCCTTATCCATAAGCTTGTCATTCTGCTATTAATCCACTCTCTTATGGATTAAGATAAAATCATCAGCCCTCATGCTACCCTCCTTCTTCTTAACAAACAAGATAGGAGCACCCCACTTGGAAACAATAGGACGAATGAAACCTTTATCAAAAAGCTCTTGGATATGAGCCTTAAGCTCTCTTAATTCTGTGGAGCCATACGATACGGAGGGACCGAAATGGGGCGAGTGCCAGTTTCCAAGTCAAAGCAGAAATATATATCTCTATCCGGAGGCATACCAAGTAAATCTGTAGAAAACACTTTCTTAAACTCAGATACCACAGGAACAGACTCAATAGAGGGTGACTCAACCTTAACCTCCCAAACATAAGCCAAATAAGCCAAACAACCCTGCCCTACCAATTTCCTAGCCCGAATAAAGGATATGATCTTAGCTAGCTTAGGCTTGTACACCCCTTCCCGCTCTAATCTTTCCCTACCGGGGATCTTTAGAGTTACCGAATTAGTATTACAATTAAGCCCGATATAATAGGGGGACAATCAAGTCATGCCTAAGATTATATCAAGTCAATCATATCCAACATAACCTAATCAACCCAAATCTGAAAATCCATAAACACAACAGGACAACACGATATACAAGGGTGAGTATAACTGGCTCTTCAACTGGGGTAAAAACATGGATGGGCATCAAGTATATCACAAACCACATCAAATCCCAAGGCATTTGAACTAACACGTACAGATAAGTAGAACTCAGACCACACAAAATAATAGGCATCCGAGCACAGACAAGAGCAGCATTAGTGACCACTGAATCACACACCTCAAACTCGGTCTTACCCGCAAAACATATAACTGAGCTCTGTCGTCTTGGCAGACAACCTCCTCGACTGGCTGCACTCTTCCTCTACCTGCATTACCATTTCCCCGGTCAGATAAGTTCAGATACAATTCACAGATAAGTTCAGATTATTAATTAATTATTTCTCTCCATGGATGACCATTCCTGATCATCCATGCATTCACACCACCCTTAAGGCCAGATACCAATTGGAACCTTCTCAATTTCCAATTTGTTTTGCTTGTGGCCCCTTAGTCGTGACCACGACGTCTAGTTGACTTCGTTGATATACCAATTAGAATCGGGAGATACCAATTGGACTAAACTCATACCACAAGCGACAATAATAGCTAGTGATTCCCATAAAAATGCTAATTTCAATCATAGCACTTGGTCGAACCTAATTCTTAATCGCCTCAATCTTTAACTGATGGTAACCAAACCTTAAATCAATCTTAGAGAAAACCAATGCACTTTGCAATTTGGTCAACAATGTCATGTACTCGAGGCAGTGGATACATATTCTGAATGGTAACCCTATTCAACTGTCAGTAGTCTATACACATCCTCTCTTGCTAGCGATGGTGTTACCACTATTGTTGCTCTAGTTCGGACCATAAAGTGAAAGAGGAAAGATACCAATTTGTATCACCCAGATACCAATTGAATTCAAGTCATAACACAAAAGAGTAGAAAGAAATAAGTTTTTCCTAAAGTCCTATAGCCTCTCGAAGAAAAGTACGGACGTCCTCATACCGTTCTACAAAACTCTACTAGACTCATTTTGGTACAATGAGATCAACAAATCTAGGGTTCTGATACCAACTCTGTCACGACCCAGACCATTGTGATTGACACCCACACTAAAAATTCGGTGGGAGAACCACTACTACAATCCAAACCAGGCAATCAATCTAAAAACTAATGCATATAAGTTAAATACTAAGGAAAGAAAATAGAGTTTTCATAAATTCTAACAAAAGTTCAACAATAACTAACAAATGCAAAAGAATTAACCTAGAACATGAAAGTCAATGTACCAAAACTCTACTAACAACAAGTCTAAGAACAAGGGGTACAACCCCGAAACTAAACAACACCTTAAACAAAAGTCTGAGCGAAAAGAGTGGACTTAAACAAGGAAGATACATGGCAGACTGAAAAAACTGACTCACCCTTGAATCAGGTCATGCTTATAGTCACTTAGCTGAGGTCTATCAATAACCACCTGAAGATGTCCTGTACTCAACAAAGAAAGATCAAGTGCAGTATCAGTACACAACCACCGTATACTGGTAGGATCACGCGGCTATTCCATTAAGTATAACATACATTAGTCAATACAACAATATAATCAGATGCGCATATCGAACATATACAATATTATCAACGTATACGAACAATGAACAACTTCACAATTCTCACATATCACAATTATATCAATTTAGAGCAACATACTGTCTTCCAATATAAATCATCAGTAAATATGAACGAACTCATCATAAGTAGATACACAACACAATTCAATGATGCTCTCACGGAACCCAATTCAATGCTTCTCTCATGTAATCCAAACCCAAACAGTTAGCATGTCAGAACGTGGCAATCCGATCCCATATTTATACCAAAACATGACAATCCGATCCAAGCTAATTATGCCGAAACGTGGCAATCCGATCCCATATTTATGCCGAAACGTCGCAATCGATCTTAGTTAGTTATGCCAAAACGTGGCAATCCGATCCTATATTTATGTCGTAACGTGGCAACTGATCCTAATTAGTGTATCGGATCATGACACCCGCCCATTCAACAAACCACAATCACAATCACAATGTATATTCTCACAATCATACAACAAGAGCTGATTCATGGCATACAATTATTCAATTATCCTCATTTTCAACAAGTATGATCAATAATGCTACATTTGCATACATACATATATCATAATGAAGCAAGAACAAATATATATTACACAATCATAGAATCACGACCATCACCTACCTCAAAACAAGCTTGAATCCCCTAAGGCACCTGAATCTTTTATTTTTGAATTATTTCCGCTTGTTCTTGGTCTACAAACAATCATGATAACACAGGAATCAATAGTCAATCACTAATTACCCAAATTACCAACAATTCTATGAATCCTAGATCAAATTCATGATCCCAATTATTCAAATTAAGATTGTTTCCACCATAAAATCTATAACAAAACCCTCCCTCATCAATATTCACCCATTCTATTACGTTCTACGGATCGAAAAATGAATTCAGGGAGTGAAAAACTTACCTTTAGCCTCAAAAATGGTAAAAATGAGTAGGAGTCGCTTGGGGGTTGTTCCTTAGCTCTAAAAGTCGAAAAGTGCATAATGAGATTGTTTAGGAGTTTATTAACGGACTTTAATTCGCGTCGGGCCCGCCACAACAGCCACCACCCCGTCACAGCGGCCCCGACAAAGAGGCAAAACCCAGAGCCAAAGCGGCATTCTCGAGACAGAGAGTTATTTCAACAATTCCAAAATTCTCATTTCACAACACACCTCTAACCCACAACGCTCAGTAAATACTCTTTACGCTAAGATCGATTCCGTGAGCTCTACTCACCCGAATTCAATTCCGTAAAATCGTGCACGGATTTCTTAACGAGTTATCTAACTATTCATGTAATCAAAATCATAAATGATTCACCCGATTGTTACCAAATTTTCCTATGGCTCTGATTTCATCCAAATCTGGACTAGGTTGAAAAAATTCAATTACTACGAAAAAATTTTCTGACCCCAATTCTTTCACTATTGACTCTTCCATAACAATGAAAATCAGATCGTTACATTTGGGGACATAGCATCTTTCTAAGTGTGGGGTAGAGGAATGATTCCTAGTTTTTACAATTTTATTGAGTCTTTTCTTTTCTCTCCAAAAAAATAAAATAAAAATTAAATTTATTCCTAAAAAAATAAAAGACACTCGGTTCAAAGGGACTATCCTCAAAAAAAGAACTGAAAACAAAAGCCAAGGAACCCATCCTAAAAAAATAAAAGACTCATTATATATGTATTGGAATAGGATTTTATTAATCTATAAACAAGAAAATTAATCACACTTCAAAGTTCAAACCTATATGTTCTATTCTAATTTTGAAGGCATAGTTGAAATCATTCTGGCACCGAACTTTGACCAACAAGTGCTATATCACTTGGAGAAATAGAGACACTTCATTGAAGAAACAAAAACCAATATTTAGTGAGCACATGGAACCTTAGAAGCAGAAACTTTTAACATCGAAATTCAATTAGACAAACTTTACCTTTGGAATTAAAGAGAGAGGAAAATAACATTATTTAACCCAGATTAGTTAGCATCAAACCAAACAATCTATTACACTAGGAAGCCAATTTTGTGCTAGTTTAAGGATGCAAATAAAGGTTGTCTATTGTTTTTAACAACCAAATCAGCACATTAACTCACAATAAGGTGGGAAGTTTGAGGCATAACAATATTAACACAATAAAAGATTGCAAACAGAGATGCTATATCCTGATACTAGACCAATACATGAACAACCGAGAATCAAGAAGCGAGACACATTGATTGAAACATGGAATAGGAAGCTGGAGCCCTTAACCAAATCTAACAGCCACATTTTAGCCAAAATAAGCTTACTTTCATATAGAGAATACCATCATCACAATGTAAGAGATCATATATGTATAAGAAGCCTAAACCGCTAAATTCTGAAGCGATGCAAGCATGAAAATTAAACTAAACGTGCATAATGAGAAGTTGAGCTTCAGACGGATATGAAAGGAGAAGTTAAGCAGCCCATAAGTTTAAGAGAATATCAAGTTAAAAGAGCATATGCAGTAAGCAAGAACGAGATTAGTTTTAGGCCGGACAAAGACGCATTTCGAACCAAAACTAAGAAGATTCACAAATTTAGAAATCGTTTTAAAGCAACAATTACTAAAATGGACTCAAAACTGTACCAAAACAGGTTGTTAGCAGATTGGAATTCGAACAATTATCAACCATGACAAAAACATGAGTAACGGTATACTATCATGCCAAGGAAGAAAACATTAAAACTTTAATCGTTCATATTTTTTTTATTTTGGAGAAAAGAAAACAATCACCTTGATTTAGTATCATTACACAACAGTACAACAACTCAACAGGAATGTACAAGAAGAACAAAAATGTAAAGAAAAACTTTTACATGGCTGAAAAAAGGATAAGCATAAAATCTACTATGAACTTAAATCATGTTGGCACTTGATTATGTAGAATAGAGAATTCTTGCCTCACATGAAAGTGAATTACAATTTTTCGTTAGTCGAAGGTAACACATATCAGTATCAGTGACATGAAAGCAAATCAAGTTATGTGCCATTTCAAAAAAATTCACACAGACAACATCTTGGGTTACAAAACAACCCAATACTAGAACAAATGGGATCGACAGGGAAACATATCATTTGTTCTCTCAACTTTCGGAGAAAATAGGGGATGAATGCTAGAAAACAGAGGACACTCAACGTTTCTTCAAAAAACCAAACTAGATGACAACAAAAGATAAAAATAAATGAGAAGAAGAATTTTACCTTGTGTTTAGCAGCAAACTAAAGCTTTGATGTCAAGAGATTTCAACTTCGAACTTCCTCGAATCCGATTTTATGACCGAAAACAAAAGGACAAGAGAAGATGAGATAAATATTTTTTGAACTCTAAAAGCTTTTGTTTCGTTTTGCCTTGGTGATTCTCTCTGATCTTGTCCCATTTTTTGGATGAATTTTTTTTGGAAGAGAACCAGAGGTCTCTTTTTATTGCCGAATTCAAACTTCCTTTTATTGCCGAATTCAAACTTCCGCTTGGCCTCAAGAATTCAAATTTTGAATTCTAGGGAAGCCAAGTCTGAGGAAGAACAGAAAAATAATAATAAAGAGGGCAGGAAATCTCTCAAGAATCGACCTTTTCAGGTCAATTGGAAAGGGTGGAGTGAGTCATGGAGCAAGGAACAGCCGAAATTGACATTTTTCTGACAGCCCAGAGCCATTTTCCTGACGGATGCGATGGGAGGGCACGTGGGGTGGCCATGGGCGACATGATTTCTGGGAAAGGAACGAGGGTAGGGCGGTGGTAGGGGTCTTGAAAGGTGAAGAGTGAAGGACACTTCCCTGGGGGGAAGAAGAGTTGAGAGGCGTTCTTTTTCTTTCTGGGGAAAGGAAGAAGACGTTGGAGTCTTTTGGGGGAAAGAAAGTTTTGATTAATTTCAACTGTCTGATCGTTCGATTAATAAAAATTAAAGATTAAAAAATAATATATATATATATATATAAAATTGCAAAAGGATGAATTAATTAAATCTATTAGATTAGATATAGGGTTGAGATTGAAGCTAAAGAAACACAATCCATGTGCTTGCCTACGTGGCTTACACAGATTGGTCGAATTAGAATGACTTGGATTGCCAAGTTTTGCTCAAATTAAGTCCATTTAAATTATAATATGTTCTTTATTGAATATCCATAAATTTATTAAATTAAAAATAATTATTTTACAAGACTAGCTTATTTGAAGAAATTAGTCGTTCTAAAGATGAAATTAATATAAATTAGTAACTCATTAATTAATTAAGTTTTCCTAATTTTGAAAAAAAAAAGTCGAAAAATGTTATTGTAAAATAGAAATTATATTTCATTCGAAGTAATCCAGTTAACCTTTAAGAGCAATATTTATTTGACGCAAAATTAAAAAAAAATGAGAAAGTAAGTAGTAATATTTATATAATATATTTAATTTTTATAAAAAATATATTTATGAAATAAAATTTATCGAATAAGATGAAAACTATATTTTAAAAAATGTTTTCGTATTCCTACAAAATTTCATAATATATATATATATAATTATTATATATAATTATTATTATTATATTCTTGAAAAAGCTCGTCATATGTATACCTTATTATTATTATTATTATTATTATTATTATTATTATTTCCCAATTGTTGTCTTTCATTAAAACGATGCCTTTTAATCTGTTGATTCAACTTGATTTAGTTGCATAAAGAAAGTCATTCTTGTACGCAAGCACTCATCATCATCTTCATCCAGCCATTTTTCAATTATTTTGAGATTGTAGATGTTCTCCATATAATGTAGGATCTATTATACACCCAAAGGTATGACCAAGTTGTCAATGAAGTGGATTGAAATTTTGAATTTAATTTCTACATATTTAAGACCATAAAGTTCAAAATACTTCTTACTTTTGCGCTTACATCCCTCTTTTTTAAGGCTTGATGCTCTTGTTGAAGACTTGTCTCAACAAAACCTTGTTGGCAACTACGTAAAAAAAATTGCGTACAATCATTATATTAAGAAGTTCTATCATTACTTCAATTAATTTACTATTACATAGAAGGATAATCTCAAATAATGTATTTTTCCTTAAAAAAACAAGAAGTTATATAAAGACAAATCAATGAAATGATTAGGTTGTAATTGATTAAATTGTGAGTCAAAATAATTTAAACAATCAAGATTAATATTATAGAATATAGACTATAAGGTATGAAATTAATTCATTAACATATTAATGTATATAGAAACGAAAAAAGCACTTTAAAATATTTAAACATTGACCAGGAAAAAACTGATTCAACAATAATAATTATAAAATAATTTTCTAATTACAATGGTCTAATTTGTTTTCATTAAGATTAACTTCTGAATCTAATTGATTGAAATATTATTTCAAGATTTAAATACTAAACTATTTAGATTGTTGTGTTATAAGCATCTAAATATGTATAAAATATTTAAATGGAAAAGAGACATATATACCCCCCAACTTTGCGATTTAGTGCATATATATCTCTCGTTATATATATTTGACCTTGGAATTAGAAAAGAATTGAAATGTCGTAGAAGAGGGCTTGTACGGACTCATTCACAGTCCGTGAAGGGATCCATGATTGAACTCAGTATTTGAAATTTTTGGAGGTAAGTTTCATGGATGGGATTATGGACCGTGAAAGCTTTCATGGGACGTGTACTGGTCAGTGAACTAGACCCCTAAGGACTCCTAAACCTTGTCTTTCATGGAAACTTATATGGACCATGGAAATTTGTACGATTCATAGAAGATTCCGTGGAAGTTATACTTAGGATTGAGAAGCTCAAAAATATTCTATAGACACCTTTACCGTCCATATTGTACAGATTGTATAGTGGTTTGTGAAGATGGTTCTGACAGTTTTAAGTCGGAGTTATTATAGCCTTCTCCCATTAATTTAATTCCTATACTATGTCGTTTTTGGCCTATTCTAAGAGGAAATACCTTATTCCTAAATACCCTAACCTACCCATTCACTCTCATTTTTCCAAATCCAAATTTCTTCTCTCTCAAGTTTTCTCTCAAGACTAGATCAAGGATTTCATGCTTTAAGTCTCTTCTTCCCAATTCAAGTTAGGATTCCAATCAGGGTATATGGAAACTTCATCAATGATTTCTTCTTCCCCCATTGACACCCAAAGAAGCCCTAATTTCTTCAAGCTATGAACTCTCAAGTCTAGCGTTTCATGATTTCTTCTGGGTGTTTATTGAATTGATTTCTTCTTCATGACTGATCTTATTAAGCATGAATTGTTTATAATTCAATATTTTCATTGATATTTTCATGAACTCAAAGCATGCTAGTATTTTTCATGATCATAATTATGTTATTTTCACATAAATGTCTCAAATTTTCATAAATTAAGATATTTTCGATTTTGAAGTTTATATTAGTATATACGATTATCATGAATTAGATGCTTTCAAATAAAGTATCTTTTAGATTATATTAAGTTATCATGATGTAGGAGCTACTCCATATTCTATTAAATTTTTAATATGATTCAGTATTATCATATTTTTACTATTTTCATATTTATGCATGTTTCCCTTGAGAGTATACTTAGCACGAGTTAACTATTGGATTGAAGGTTTTAGTTTATCGTTTGTGGACCTTTTGTTGCAATCTCAGAAGCCATAGAAGCTACCATAGGATTTGTCTCAGATAGACATTAATTAGTGGATCCACCTTAGCTCAGACATCATGGTCCTTACCTTGGCAAGTAGGACACTCTTTTTTCGGTGTGGGAGAAGAACATTGAACTCCATAAATAGCTCACATGGTTTTATGTTGGTTATTGTATACATTCCACAAAAAGTCTGAGGTGTATACTTCTCCATCGAAAAGCTAGAAACTGCTGTCCAAGTCATAGGTAGTGCCATTACTGGTAGAACTCAACACGAGACTGCCACCACATTTTCGCATCTCCCCAAAATTAGTTGTCAAAATCTCAACATTCAACCACTCTACCATATCCATCTTATAAAACACTCATGACCATCAACATGGAAATCATAAGCATCTTCATATTCAGTACCCATGAAGAATGGGGGTTTCAACTTTAAGAACTTAATAAAAGATCATACTAGTCACTAGTCATTACATGCCTATGGTGAAATAGAGAAACATGTCTATTTCTAAAGACACATTTTTTTCTCTGGTGTTGCTATCTCAACTTCTAATACTCTACTACTAACTATATGCGAAATAAAGTGAAGAAGTTCAGATACCAATTTGTATCACCTAGATATAAATTGAATTCAAGTAGTAGCACGAAAGAAAGAAGGAATGAAGTTTTCCTAAAGTCATATAGCCTTTCGAAGTAAAGGCGTCCCCATACCGTTCCACAAGACTTTACTAGACTTGTCCATGTGTGATGAGATCACCGAACCTAACGCTCTGATACCAAGTTTGTCACAACCCAAATCGAGTCATGAGTGACACCCACACTTAACCTCCTAGGTGGGCGAACCAATTTATTCAACCCCAACTTATATTTATCATTCAACTTACAAAATACTAACCATAATGCGGAAGCTTAAATCTTATTAGTGTAAGAAACACAAATCCATTAAAGTCTACTATATGTAATTCCCAAAATCTGAATGTCATCACATCAAGAATATCTAATCTTCAAATACTAAGTCTAAGAGTATCAAAGACACTGAAATAAATGAAATAACGTAATTTGTGTCCGAAAATTAAGGACATCAGGTTATGACCGAGATAAATCCAACACAAGCTTGAATGAATAGCTTACCCTTGAACCTGCTATGCTGAGACTGGCAAGAGTAGAGGGCGAGTCAAAGTCGCCGGTACACTTGTTGCACTCTATAAAAGGAAAACAAAGAAAAACACAAGTAGGGCTCAATATAGGGCAACATGTACTGTGTAGATATCATCGGCCAACTCAAAATAGTAACTAAAATGCAATGAATAATAGTATAAAATCAACTATAGCACTTAGCAGGTGATAAGAAACAAACAACATGAACGAGTGACAACTGAAGGAAGTACGTAATCAATCACAATATCAAGCACACACACGAGGACTCATGCCTCCACACCACGCTCGTTTGGGAAATGGGTTATTTGAGATTGAGTAAATTCAGTTAATTCAATATGTTTTCCTTTTTAATGTTATCGTGTCAAAACGTGACACTCCGATCCATAATACAGTGTCAAAATGTGACACCCCGATCCAATAATACCATGTCGGAACGTGACACCCCGATCCATAATACTGTGTCGAAACATGACACTCCGATCTAGTAATACCGTGTCGGAACGAGACACCCCGATCCATAATATCGTGTTGGAATGTGACACCCCAATCCATAATAACGTGTCGAAATGTGACACCCCGATCCAATAATATTGTTAACTTATCAATTATTATCACAACTTTTCACTGCATTAACAATATGTCATTATGCCTTCTTTATTCAAGGCATCACTTCGATAGAGAAGGTTCAAGATTATAAATTTCACTGTCTTAGGATTTCAGACCAATCACAAACCACACCACCAAGCCACACAACCACACAATCAAGTACATAGAGAACTTCACAATATCACTCAATGCATATCAATCACTATTAAGAGTCTATCTATCAAATAGAATAAAATCATAACCTACCTCCATCGAAGAACCGAAGTCAAACAAGCTACTTCTCCAATGCTTTTCCCTTCCTCAATGCCTCCGAGCGTTCCCAATCTATCACGTATGCATAATTTATAAGTTAACGAGTCTATAGACATTCATATTACTCTATGTCTATCCTAGACTCAAAAAATCACGCAATCTATAATCAATCTCCTAAAATTCAAGCCTAAGAGTAATATGATAACTAATGAAAATAACCTAAGGTTGACGTAAATTAATTATTGACCATTAGCGCTGACTACAAAAATTAGCCTTAGTCTGATTATGGTTGCTCACTCGCTATACTATTCTACTCTCTCTAATCATCACATCATAATTGTCAAATATTTTCCCATAAGTGACTTGGCCATGATTGATCCCTGAATTGACACATCAACCAGTGACTATCACATTTGTTGCCACATTAACTTCAGAAACAATTCACTTTAATTGATACAACTTACTAATAATCAAAGCCCATCCATGCAAATCTTTAATTACAATCCATTAATAACCATGTATTTCTTATAGTCTCTCCGTTAGTTCCAGTAAGTGGACTAATATTCCCACCTTCACCATAGCTCCAACAAATCACTTCACTAGTGCGTTATTACTAAGTATATGTCATCTTCCACACTACGTACATAAAAGATTGGAAGTTTCGAACATCTCACCTGAAAGAGCAGTCACTTGCTCTAGGTCGACTCCGCTGATAAAGTTTCTCGCCTCCTTTTCTTTCTTCTTTCTTTTACAGATTATTTCTCTACCCTAATTATTATAGATGGCCAATTATAAAAGTAGTAAAAGTGGTCCACTATTAATTTTAATGTTATTTTCTTTAACCACCAACTAATTAAATTATTAAAACTACCCCCATTAATTCTATAATTGTATTTATGAATAGTCCAAAATATCCATTTAGAATCTATTGGAAAGTATTTTAAGAAATAAAAAGTTTTAGTATTCAAAACGACCAAATGGGTCGTTACAATATATTATTATTAATTCAAACTTTTCCTAGTGAATATTTAAGTACGTTAATGTGGTTTTCTCATCTCTATATACATTAATATATAAATGTTTTGATTTCATATCTTGTAATGTATGAAAATATTGTAAGTAAAATTCCATAAATATTGATTTACTGTGACACCTCGATCTGAAAGAACTAATTTTAGTAAGAACCAATATGGAAAGAGCTAAATCATGAATTTTGCAAGTTAGTCTTAAATTGTGAGTTTTAGGTCAACTTCAAATGTCCATAACTTTCCGTACATGATGAGTTAGGTGTCCCATGAGATATCAAATGAAAAATCTTTGAGTCCTCTTTCCAAATCCAAAGAGTTTGCTAAATTCCGAATTCAGATAAGGGAGATATGCCCGTTTGTGTTCAGCCTGTCCGATTAAGAAATCCATCCAAATAAAGGAGGGGTATTTTGGTCTTTTCCTTATCACACTAGCCTAACTCATTTTTAGTAATATTTAAGGGGTCTAAACTGATTGAGATTATTTTTCACAATTCAAAAACACGCTTAGGGTTTTAGAGAGAAGTTCAAGATGGATTTCTTTAATTCGGATGGATTTCCTTATTGGGACAGGCTGTACAATATGGACCGTAAAGGTGTCTGTAGAATGTTTTTGAGCTTCACAATCCTGAGTGTAACTTCCACGGAAGCTTCTATGAATCATACAACTTTCCACGATCCATGTAAGTGTTCGTGAAAGACAAGGTTCATCAGTCCTATCATGACCAGGAAGATCATTTTCGGAATTTTCGTGAAACTAGCATTTTACTCCTCTTGATAGTTTCCCCAAGTAATTTTTGATTAGTCGGTGAAGTTGATTTGAAAATTTTGAACTATTCGATAGCTACGATTATTTAATGAAGGGTTATTTTAAATAATTAATTTTAGTTTGTGGTTAATGGGCCAAGTCCATAAATTATTTGATATCCTTTAATATTAGTATACGAGGGTTTATTAATTTTTTTGGTGTACTATATCATATGAAAATTATTAGAGTTGAGTGTTTGGAAAAATTGGGACTTAACCCTAGGCTTAAAATTTAGGAACTTAATTATAGATTTGGTTGAATTTTAGGGTCTAGGCTAAACCTAAAGTAATATGGGTGTTGTTAGTTTCAAAATCTTATTGTGATTATGTACTTGAATAGATTGCATTAATTTGGAAGTTCAACGAAAGAAGAAGGCTCAAGTCCCGGAGTGATTGTTCGATTATTTAAGGTGAGTGGACTTGTAAACCCTTGTTAAGTGTATGGAATTCATGTATTTCCTTGTAATATGTGTTTGGGGGTAATGAGACTTTGTGATGGGTTGACTTGTCTATATCTATTAATTCTAATGATGAAAAAGGGTAATAAAATACAATATGATTAATTATTGGTGTGTGATGTGTTGAGAATGGTTTGAAATGCTTGTTGACTCATTGCTGATGTTGTATCACTATTCTATTGTTGTGAATTGTGCATTATTATGAAAATGGTCATCTTATCATTATTTGTTTGAACATGTCATTTGCATTGTTCTGAGACATGATTGCGACAAGTGTTATGTGAATTGAGAAAGAGTGAGAAATTAAAGAGGATGTACCATTTTGAGGGACGTGTCGCGCGCCGCGACAAATACTATATTTCGAAGGACATATTGCAAGCTGCGATGTATGCTATTATCGAGGGACGTGTCGCGCGCCATGACAGATGCATGGACATATATGTCCCTCATGGGTCCCAAACTGAGTGACAACAGGTGTGTATCGTTAGGTCATCCATGCATCACTATACTTGACATTGCATTTCATTGCATTGTGCATCTTTATTATTGGTGAAATTGATATTGTGTGTTGCTGATCTTGTGAGTGCCTTTATGTGGAACTTGTGATTGATGAATATTGAGCATGTTGTTGAGAATATGAAATTGCTAGAGCGTTGTTGTTGAGTTGTATGCTTTGTAAATTGTGAACTCTTAGGTTGGGATGATTTTATGCAGGTTGTAGTTGTGGAGGTTCGGTTGGGGTGTAAGAAGTACCCGTATTCTATTCCCTTAGTTTGTGTTTAGAGGTTTACTTGCTGAGTATTGTGTGGTTTGGTACTCACCCCTTGCTTCTATAATTTTTGTAGGTCACGAGCCTAGATTTTTGTGATACTTTCCATTCTCTTCTTTTTTGAGGCTTCTTGGAGATTTCTGAGGTAGTTGTTTGTCATCTTAGCGGACCTTCTTACTCTTATTTATGATCTTGTTCTATTTTAGAAACAATGTCATTTGAGACTAGTGGTTTTCTTTTGAATTAATTGTAATACTTTAGAGGCTTGTACACATGACAACCAGGTTTTGTGGGCTTTTATTAAGTTGACTTAGTTATCCGCACTTATGATATTTGAGATTTCAATGTCTTACTTCCACATTTTTGTGATATTTGGGTTTTAGGCTAACTTGTCTTGGTGGGATAAGACGAGTAACATCACGTCTATTTTTGGATTGTGACAAAATGGTATCAGAGCCCTGGGTTCATATGTCTCACGTGTAAACAAGCCGAGTCTATGTCTCGAGGATCAGTACGAAGACGTCTGTACTTATTTTCGAGAGGCTATAGTGACAGTTAGGAAAAATCTTCATTTTTTGAATCTCTATTGTGCATCCTTGGTCCGACTTGTTTCCTATCGCTTCATTCCACTCTCTCTTTTATAGTGATGACTTGTGTGTGGTTCTTCATGTGAGTCGTGTATGGCTTGGAGTTTGGATTTGGTTTGGAAGTGATAAAGTTATTAAAATGATGTGTGGTCAGATTAAGAATGTTCAGCAATTTGAAAGTGTTGTGTAAGGTGATGGCTCGATAATGCATTTTGACGATATTTGAATGATGAGGTTGAAAAATGGTTTTAGGGACTTCATGAACGTGTTGTATTTTTAGGTTAGTTACCCCAGTAGAGGGAATAAATAGCAATATCTTGAGTGGTCTAACAATTGAAAGTGGAATGATTTAAAGGATGGCTAGATAATGAACAATGTAACGTTAGAAAATACAGTTAGTAAAGTTGTGATAACATGTATGGGTTGCTTAGCAAATGATAAAAATAATGTTGCGCCAATTGAGGTCAGAACCTCTACTATGACTTTTTATGTTGAGTGTATATCAAATAGGGTCATGATACGACTATTATAATGACACCAATTCTTACTTGGTAAGAGTTATAGAGTGTGTACTCTTACTATCGATCTAATCTGCGAAGGAATGCATATCGTTTTGAATGAGAGACCAAACAAATTGGATAGTGTATTGTAGTTACTTAATGGATAGATAAGTGTGAGCTATTTGAGTACAATCTTTTCTAGGGGTATGATGTGTTCTAGTGGTGGATCTAACAGACATTAACGATGTTGTACGAGTGGTACATTAAAATGAATACTACCTACTTAAGGGTTATCAGTTGTATTACATGCTCGTATATTGAGATTTGGTGTTGCATTCATATTTGAGAAAACAACTAGCTTGTTACTACGGACGCTTGAGTTAAGCATTGTTTATACGGAAGATTTTAGTAATGAATTTTTTATTCGATATTAATGTGTTTAGGTTGTAAAGTGTATCTCAAGAATTTTAACGAAGGACTAATGATTTCATCGTAAGCTCTAAGGGAGTGGATCGATATCAAAATGATAAGCTTTTGTCTAAAGGAAGTCTTCATGAGTATACTTGTGTGAAGGCAATTGAGGTTTTTAGTAATAAAGTGCATATGAAATTGGGTTAGTCCATTGGATTTGATTGGTATAAGAGGGTTTAAGGTGTTATATCGATAATAAGGTACACCTTGTGATGATGGTAATGAGTACCAAGCATAATGGTAATAAGAGTTTGATAGATTATAATTAGGATAGGACTATATGATAAAGATTTTTGGTTAAACAACTTATGTATGGTAATGATGACCTGCAGGCATTTAAAGTTATGGTTTACTACCATTTGGTGAGTAGTGTGATTGTATAAAAAGTTGTAGAATGTGCTGGGACATTGCTTGAATAGAATTGAAAGGAGTTAGATTTATAATGTAAAGGATTAGTGTAATATAATTTAGCCTTTGAGAGGAAACGAGAGCAAAGATATTTACTTTAATTGCAAGGAGTGGAGAATTGGGTTTAGAGACACATGGTTCCATTTGTTTTCATGGTGATAGTTTTACACCTCATTTATATGAGTTAAAAAAAATTGTTGGATAAGATTTGAGGAAGAAGTTTACATACATTTTGCTCAAGTGCGGTGATAAGTTCTTTTGTGGTTTCGAGTTTGGTGACCGGTAAGGTTGGATTTATTTTCTTCAAATTGTACTGTACGTTTGATGAAGAGGGGATCAATAATAAACTAAGATATGTGAATTCATAAATATCTTCAAGGTATGAACTAATGTTGATATATAATGGGATAGTGTTACACGATAAGAATCAAAATTCAAGTTTTTCATTGTGAGTCTATGTTCATGGAAGTATGTTTTGTCATGGTATGGATTAGTAAGGTAAGAATGTGTCGATCACACTAGGTATTGAACATTTGGAAGGACTTGTACATGATTTGAGTCATAAAGTGTGTTATTTTGATTTTCAAAGGACCTAAGAAAGGGTTTCATTTAAATTTTTTTATTTAGAGGATAAGGTAAATATGTCATGAGTTGTTGGTCAAAGGATAAGATTGGTAAGTGAGTCAGTGAAAGGAACAAGAGTCTGGCATATTGATGAGTTCAAGGTATTTCGAATTTGTGTTATGAAAAGAATTTAAGAAAGGTAAATAAATAAGACCTCTCGTACAAACCCCTGGTTCAGAATTAAAAGTTATATGGATTTTTTCCTTTGAATTAAGAAATCTATGAGATGTGAACTAGTTTGGTACAGACTTACTAGGGGTTTATCAACGACTTTTATGAAGATTAGGTTTTGGTTTGAGTGAGAAACAGTGATGTGTGGAAGATTCTACATTGTTATGTGGGGCTAGATTGTTCAAATTATGATAGGTAACTTATGGATGTTCAATGGTATGGACTTACAATTCTACATGGTTAATGAGGATTTCAAAGGATTGAATACTTTGTTCATGGGACGATACAGACTGTTATGATGTGTTACATAGATACTTTATGGTAAATACAGGTTATGTGCTCATAGTATATAGAATTATTAGGGTGACTAAGGATTTCTCTAAGTTTTAACATGAGGTATATGATAGGTTGAAGGATAATTGAAACTTGGTATGTGAAAGATTGCGTGGAGTTGACATTGGTCAATTTTCAATAACTTTATCTCGATGGAAAGTCACTACCCGATTTGGAATTAGTGTTATCAACCTTTGGTGGGACTCATATTTATCATGAGATGCTTAAATGTAAATAAAGAGAGCCATAGTTTGCAATTTTTGAAGACAACAATGTGTTTGCTTAGAAGATTTTGATAAAAATGTTGGTTTGAGAGTAAGGTAAATGGTCGGTATGATTATGATGTTTGTTAATATTAAGAGTGGTGACTTTAGTGAAGTATTGCGAGAAGTATGTAGAGTTTTGATAAATCGAGTATGTGTACGATTGTAATAAGGACTAGATTGGTTGATTGTGTGTAGCTAAAAATCAAAGATATTGAGTTAGATGAATAGAAATGTTTGACATGGACACGATGGAGAGAGAAATTTGTATTATTCGACCTTGGTTCCTTACATTCTTATGTGACCATATATTTTGTTGTGAGCATGATTTAGAGTATGATTCACTGCCTATGCACGTGCGTGCTTTCACTGATATGGGTGAATCCCTAGTAGTGGATCGGATATACCGATCCTCTTATGTCCTCTTGATAAGGTAGGATCGTCTTTGGGCATACTTGGTCATTTTGGTTATGGAAGATTTAGTGTTGTTTGGTATAGTAGAAGTATACCACCGATTCTACACGCACAACATTGCTTATGACAGCTTATAGAAAAGCTACTATGAAGAGTTACAGTTTATTGAGAGTGTTGTTAGATGTTCTACATTCTAGGGTGTATCGCTGGGTGGTTACTTGATCATTTTCTTATTTAGGTTTGTTGAGTTCGATTCTCCCTTGATGAGTATCCGATGTCTACAAATTCAATTTTTATAACTTAAGCTCGGGGAAAAATTATGTTTTGAGAAGAGATTTTCGATAAGATAAATGATGGTTTGTGCATTATGAGTGTCTGATAGTTGGTTCAGGTTCACTTCTGGTTGCAGCAAGTATTGATTCATAATTTTATTGTGGTTATGTGAGAAAATATTCGTCCTCGTTATTGTGTTATGGTCCAGAGGGTTTCGGTTAAGATTGAGTTCATGAGTTAGTTTGTGGCATGATAATCACTCTTTATTTATAGATCTTCCAAAGTTTTATTCGAAAATTCAATTCTTAGTAGTTGATCTTGATAGAATGGTCTTAAGGAGGGGTTCATTTGGAGAGATAAACACCAACTCTGAAAGATCATACCTCATACTTTTAGTAACATCAATTATTCTTCCTTCTCCAACTTTATGTTCGAAGACGAACATGGTTTTTAGTGGTGGATAATGTAATGACCCGAAAGGTTATTTTTGGAATTTTCATGAAATTAGCGTTTTACTCCTCTTGATAGTTGCCTCGAGTAATTTTGATTAGTGAGTGAAGTTGATTTGAAAATTTTGAACTATTCGATAGCTACGATTATTTAATTGAAAGGGTGATTTTAAATAATTAATTTTAGTTTGTGGTTAATGGGCCAACTCCACAAATTATTTAGTATCCTTTAAGATTAGTATAAGAGGGTTTATTTTTTTCAGTCATAACACAACCTCAGGCCTCTTGACACAAAACCTTTCCGAAAAACAAAGAAAGGCACGACCCTTCTTCTACCGGTAAAATTGAATATAAGTTCCAAACTTTCGTTTCATAAGAATTGATAGTTGGGTGGAATTATTGTTATTTTAGGGTGTTTTGATACTTGGAAGATAAATAACATATAGAATACGTACATCAGCAAATCTAAGGAAGTTACTGCATATGGATTTGATTTAGAGAAAATTATTACGGCTATTCAATGATTTTATTTCTATTTTATATTTGCTGCTACTGGTTTCATGAGTACTCAAAATGTATATTAGCATGTGATTGGTACGAAGAGGAGGAGATAGTGACTTAGATTCACAAATTTGATTGCTACACCAGTATTATTAATTATTTTATAAATTAATGGTTGTTATCAAAAGTTAATAATTGGCAACGATTGCCATTAGAGAATTGAATCAGTAGGCATTAGGAATTAGGATTATGTGAATAACAGGTCTGCGGAATACTTTTCGTAACCATCTGACTCTAGTTCTTATTTTTTTATTGTTACATTATAATTTAAGTTTTTACAATATTGTAATTTATATTTTGTATCTACATTAAAAACTGAGGTATATATGATAAATTTTACAAAAAAAAGTAAGTGAAAAATACATTTGATCAGCAAAATAATAAATCCAAACCATCCATTGAATCAAACAAGTTAACAAAAAGAATAATACTCGTGAGAAGGATCAAACATAGCATAAAAATAATATTTATAATTTTTTAATTTATTTTTACTTCCATTCAGAGAAAAAAAAAAGGCACATGTCAATCATTTGTGTAACAATAAAAGTATATGAGCAACATTTATAACAAGGGGTACATCAGCTATTAAAGACAAAGTTGAAGTGAAATAATTCAAGTTAAAAGGTGCAGTATGCTACAAATCCATTTAATTATGGATGTTTCTTTTCATCAATAACCTAACGTAATGTATTAATTTAATTTAAAGCCTTAAATATTACTAATGTATTTTGGTTTAAGGTACTAAAAGGATGATTTATACATCTTATTAAAGGGTCTTCTTCATTCTTAAGAAATACACACTTGAAGAGAATAAATAAAGCTCCCAATTTTATACTTTCCATCACCATTTGTCTTACCTCCTTGTTTAAGTATTCTTGTATTTTGCTCTCATTTTACAACACGTTATCAGCACGAGTCTCTAACCAATTGAGACCACTTAATTCAAGATTATCATTTTTTCCCTAAAAGTTAATCAATTTTTTAGGTATACATTCATGTGTTTATAACGTCTTTAATAGGACTTGCATAAATCTTTGATCTATAATTTAATTACTACATATATAACTTGCTTTAGGTATTATTATGATACTTTACTAGGCATAATAATCAATACGTTTCACGTTTATATTATTATACTACATATATTCTACTAACTTATAACTCTAAATTAATTACTAAATAATATGATAGCATGCTAGTTAAAATAACTCGTAAGTATTTTCATACATTATGATAATTATATTGGTGTGTCATAAATTAAAGAAGAATCTTATTGTATTAAATATGACTTGAAACTCTTACAAAAATTTGGCATTAATATCTATTGAATCTAATAATAAATATTGTAGAACAATTAAAATTATATATTAAATCTATTGTTCAATATGTCATTAGTTTATATGTTTTTTAGACATTCAATGTGCATGCATATAACAAATAATATATTTTATAATCATATTATACTTTATTATTTGAACATTAATTTGCCATTTATTATAAAGAAACCAACATCATAATATTAACTCTATTAGTTTATGATAGTTTCCATCATGTCAAATTTGTCAAAGCTTGAATTTGAGGCACTTGACATTTCTAGAAAGAACTATTTGTCATGGGTACTTGATGCTGAAATTCACCTTACCGCTAAGGGTCTTGCGTAATAGTATAATTGAAGGGAATAAGGCATCAAGTCAGGATAAAGCGAAGGCTATGATTTTCCTTCGTCATCATCTTGATGAAAGCTTGAAGGTTGAATATTTGAAGGTAAAAGATCCACTTGAATTGTGGATAGGTTTGAAAGGGAGGTATGAACACCTCAAGGCAACGGTATTGATAAGGGCTCGTTATGAGTGGATGCACTTACGGTTTCAAGATTATAAAACGTAATTGAGTATAACTCTGTTGTATTTAGAATCACTTCCTAATTGAAATTATGTGGGGAAACTTTTAAAGATGAGGACATGTTGGAAAAGACATTAACTACTTTCTATGACTCTAATATGATATTACAACAGCAATACCGTGAACAGGGTTTACAAAAATACTCTGAATTGATCTCATGTCATTTAGTGGCTGAGTAGCATAATGACCTTTTAATGAGAAATCATGAAGCCCATCCCACTGGAACTGCTCCATTACCGGAAGCACATAGGGTAGAAGCACACGGCCAATCCGAAATAAGACAACTGGGGAAAAAATTTTGTTTATTTCTTTTTTGTGTGATGATTTGCAGGCTTCTTCAAGCGAAACGGACTTTGCCAATGTCAGAACATTCAAGAAGTTTTGTAAGGGACGGCTAGATAATGAACACCGACTTTAGAAAATACAGTTAGTAAAGTTATCATAGCATATATGGGTTGCTTAGCGAATGATGAAATTATGTTGAGGTAATGGAGGGCAGAATCTCTATTATGGTTTCATAGATTGAGTGTATATCAAAAAGGATCATGATACAATTACTACAATAATATCGATGTTTATTTGGTTAAAGTTATGATGTGTTAGTTTTGTTATTGACCTAATCTAAGAATGAATTTAATAATGTTTTGGATTTATTCAATGGATAGAAATGTGTTAGCTATTGGTGTACGATCTTCTCAATAGGTAAGATGTGTTCTAGTGATGGATATAGCGAACTTTCAAGGTGTGGTAATAATGTTATGTGGAAACGAATACGTCGATTGTCAAGTGTGAATACTAACTACTTCAGGAGTTGTCAGTTATAGGAATGAGATTCTCTGTTGCATTCACATTTGAGAAACCAACTAGATTGTTATTACATACGCTTGGGTTAAACTTTATTTTTAAGAAAGATTATAGTGGTGGATCGTTGGTACGATATTAATGCATTTAGGTTGTGAAGTGTGTCTTGAAGATTCTAGAGGAGGACTGATGATTTTATCTTTAACTTTAAAAGAGTGGATTGATATCAGAATGACAAGCTTATGGGTAAGGAAAGTTCCAGTGAGTATACTTGGGTGAAGGCAATTGAATATTTTCGTAAGAAAATGTGTATAAAATTGGGTTATTCCTTTGAATTAGATTGATATAACTGAGTTTGAGGTGTCATGTCGATGAAAAGGTTGAATGTGTGGTTATGTCAAGGGCTAACAAAGCATAATGATAATAAGAGTTCGTAATGAATAGTGATTTGGATGCAACTATATGATAAAAATTGTGGGTTAAATGAATTTTGTAGGGTAATACCAACTTGCCAGTATCTAATGTTCTGATTTTCTACTATTTGATGAGTAGCACGGTTCTGTGGAAAGTTTTAGGGGATGCTGGGATACCTTTTGAATAGAGTTTAAAGGACCTAGAGTCATATTGAAAAAAAAATATGGGATGTAGTGTAGCCTTCAAAAAGAGGTGAGAATAAGAATACTTTTCTAATTGCAAGGGCTAAAGAGGTATCTTCAGGAGGTTTGAGATTTGGGTTCAGAGACGTGTGGTGTCATATATTTTCCTATGACTATGGTAATAGTGTCACGGGTTTAGATTGGTTAAAATTTATAGAATAAGACTTAAGAAAGGAGTGTGTATACGTTCAGCTTGAGTGTGATGATAAGTTCTCTTGTGGTTTTGAGTTTTTTTAATGACTACAGTTGGATTTTTAGCGAAAGATATGGTAAGATCAATGGAGAGCCGATCAATTATAGGCTAAGATACGCGAATTCATAAAGATCTTCAATGTATAAGATAATGTTGATAGATAATGATATTGTGTTACACTGAGATCAAAATTCAATTTTTTTCATTGTGAGTTTATGTTCGTGGTAGTATGTTTTGTCAAGGTATGAACTGATAAGGTAGGAAATGATCGATCGTTTTGGGTATTGAGCATTTGAAAGAACTTGTACAAAATTTGAGTCGTTAATTTGGTTATTTTGGATTGTTATACCTTAGGGAGATTTCACATAATTTTATGGTTTAGAAGATAAGGTAAAAATGTCATGGGTTGTTGGCCAAGAATAAGACTGGTAAGCGAGTTAGGAAAAAGAATAAAATTCTGGTGTATTGAAAAGTTCAATGTATTTGAAATTTGCGTCATGGAAAGAATTTTAGGAAGCTGAAGGAATAAGACCTCATATATAAACCCTTGGCACAGAGTTAAAAGTTGTATGAATTTTCACCTTTGAGTTCGGATATGATTATGAGATGTGAGGTGATTCGACACATACATACTAGGGCTTTATCAGCGACTTTTATGATGATTGAGTTTTGATTTGGGTGACAAATATTGATGTGTGGAAGATTATGTGTTGTTATGTGTGGCAAGATTGTTACAAATTATAGTGGGTGACTTATGAATGCGCAACGGTATAGTCCTATGGTTCTACATGATTATTAAGAATTTAGAGTTGGGTTAATACTACACTATTGATGGGACTACATAGAATGTTAAGATGCGTTACACAGACATTTGATGGTGAATAGAGGTTATGAGTTTATAGTATACAGAATAATTTGAGTGACTACGAATTTTCCTAAGTGTTGGCATGAGGTATGTGATGGTTTAGCATGGTAGCTAAAGCATGGTATGTGGAAGTGGTGTGGAGTTGATTTTGGGTGTGATTTAATATTTTTATTTCGATGGAATTGTACTATCAAATTTGAAATTAGTGCTATTAACCTTGTTTGGGACTTGTATTTGTCATAAAATGCTTAAATAGAAAGCGAGATAGCCATAGTTTGAACATGTATTTGATAAGAATACTTTGATACTAATGATGGTTTGGGAATAAGGTAGATGATTGATGTGGTTATGATGTTTTTTTAGTATTAAGAGTGTTGACTTCAGTGGATATGAGGTTTGATAAACCAAGTAGGTGTGCAATTATAATAGGGACTAAATTGGTGATTGTGGGTAGCTAGAAAATCAAAGAGATAGAGTCAGATAAATGAAAATGTTTGATATGGGCACTATGGAAGGAATATCTAGAATTATTCGACCTTGGTTATGTACGTTCTTATGTGACCAACTACTTCATTCTGGGCATGATTTAGAGTATGATTCACTTTCTACTCCGTGTGTGTTTTCATTTCTATGGGTGAGTCCCTAGTAGTGGATCGGGTATACAAATTTTGTGATGGTCCTCCTAGTAGGGTGGCATCCTTGGTTAGACTTGTTCATTCCAGTTATGGAATATTTGGTGTTGTTTGGGATAGTTGAAGTATACTAGTGATTCTACAAGTACAACTTTGCTTATGAGAATTTATAGGAGAGCTACCATGAAAATTTACAGTTGTTCGATAGACTTATGATTTATCTCATCATCGAGTTCATGTTCTGATTATGTGTGGTTGAATGTGAGGATCATGGGGTCTAGTTTTACCGTTCTAAAGGGTTATTTATAATCACAACTACTAATCTAGCATTTCGTTAGTGTTGTTAGAGGTTTTGTATGCTTGGGTGTATCGATCAATGGATGGCTACTTGATCTTTCCTTCTTTGGGTTAAATAAGTTTGATTCTCCTTTGATGTGTACCTAATATCTAAAGATCAATTTTGTTATATATATATATATATATATATATATATATATATAACTTAAGCTCGTGGAAAGTTCATGTTGTGAGAAGGAAATAATGATAAGATCTATGATGCTTTATGTATTATGAGTGTGTGTTGGTTGGTTCAGGTTCACTTTTGATTGTGGACAGTATTAATTCAGGATTTTATCATGGTTATGTGAGAAAAGATTCCACCTAATAGTTGTGTCAAGGTCCTTGAGAACATGTTGCGGATGGGTGTACAATTAACTTTGGTGGTTATTGGGAATAGTTTTTGTTGTTACTTGAGTTTACATACAACAATAGTTATCATTCGAGTATTGAGATGGCACCATTTGAGGCATTATATGGGATAGTGAGGCTGATATGCATGAATGATATCCACACCTTTTTATCTATTCAGGTAACCTTTCTTACCCTTGCCTTCTTTTGATCGTTCGAGGACAAACGATGAGTAAATTGGTATCAAATGTAACGACCCATTTGGTCGTTTTGAATACTAAAGCTTTTCATTTCATAAAATACATTCCGATAGATTCTAAATGGATATTTTGGACTATTCGTAACTACAATTACAGAATTAATGGGGGTAGTTTTAATAATTTAATTAGTTGGTGGTTAAAGAAAATAACATTAAAATTAATAGTGGACCACTTTTACCATTTTTATAATTGGCCATGTATAATGATTAGGGTAAAGAAATAATCTGTAAAAGAAAGAAGAAAGAAAAGGAGGCGAGAAACTTTATCAGCGGAGTCGACCTAGGGTGAGTGACTGTTCTTTCAGGTGAGATGTTCGAAACTTTCAATCTTTTATGTACGTAGTGTAGAAGATGACATATACTTAGTAATAACGCACTAGTGAAGTGATTGTTGGAGCTATGGTGAAGGTGGGAATATTAGTCCACTTACTGGAACTAACGGAGAGACTATAAGAAATACATGGATATTAATGGATTGTAATTAAAGATTTGCATGTATGGGCTTTGATTATTAGCAAGTTGTATCAATTAAAGTGAATTGTTTCTCAAGTTAATGTGGCACCAAATGTGATAGTCACTGGTTGATGTGTCAATTCAGGGATCAATCATGGCCAAGTCACTTATGGGAAATTATTAGACAATTATGATGTGATGATTAGAGAGAGTAGAATAATATAGCGAGTGAGCAACCATAATCAGACTAAGGCTAATTTTTGTAGTTAGCGCGCTAATGGTCAATAATTAATTTACGTCAACCTTAGGTTATTTTCATTGG
Organism: Solanum pinnatisectum; assembly: GCA_035578085.1. Lineage (NCBI taxonomy): Eukaryota > Viridiplantae > Streptophyta > Magnoliopsida > Solanales > Solanaceae > Solanum > Solanum pinnatisectum. Next base: position 20,496,355 of record CM069076.1, read on the forward strand.
TTATCATATTATGACTAAGTTTTAATATATTAGGATAGGTAATTAAATATTAGGTGTATTGTATTAGTGAAATACCATTAAAGTATGTTAATTGGAGGGATTATGACTTAATCTTAGGCTTAAACTTTAGGAGATTGATTATAGATTGGGTGATTTTTTGAGTCTAGGATAGACATAGAGTAATATGAATGTCTATAGACTCGTTAACTTATAAATTATGCCTATGTGATAGATTGTGAACGCTCGGAGGCATTGAGGAAGGGAAAAGCATTGAAGAAGTAGCTTGTTTGACTTTGGTTCTTCGATGGAGGTAGGTTATGGTTTTATTCTATTTGATAGATAGGCTCTTAATTATGCATTGAGTGATATTGTGAAGTTCTCTATGTACTTGATTGTGTGGTTGTGTGGCTTGGTGGTGTGGTTTGTGATTGGTCTGAAATTCTAAGACTGTGAAATTTATAATCTTGAACCTTCTCTATCGAAGTGATGCCTTGAATAAAGAAGGCTTGATGAAATATTGTTAATGCAGTGAAAAGTGGTGATAATAAATGATAAAATAATAATATTATTGGATTGGGGTGTTACGTTTCGACATGGTATTATGGATCGGGGTGTCACGTTCTGACACGGTATTATGGATCGGGGTGTCACGTTTCGACATGGTATTATTGGATCAGGGTGTCACATTTCGACACGGTATTATGCATTGGGGTGTCTTGTTCCGACACGGTATTATTGGATCGGGGTGTCACGTTCCGACACAGTATTATGGATCGGAGTTTCATGTTTTGACACGGTAACATTAAAGAGGAAAACATATTGAATTAACTGAATTTACTCAATCTCAAAGAACCCATTTCCCAATTTAGCGTGGTGTGGAGGCATGAGTCCTCGTGTGTGTGCTTGATATTGTGATTGATTACGTACTTGCTTCAGTTGTCACTCGTTCATGTTGTTTGTTGCTTATCACCTGCTTAGTACTATAGTTGATTTTATACTGTTATTCATTGCATATTAGATACTATTTTGAGTTAGCCGATGATATTTACTCAGTACATGTTGCCTTGTACTAAGCCTTACTTGTGTTTGTCTTTGTTTTCCTTTTATGGAGTGCAGCGAGTGTACCAGCGACTTTGACTCGCCCTCTGCTCTAGTCAGTCTAAGCATAGTAGGTTGAAGAGTGAGCTATTCATTCGAACTTGTGTTGGATTCTCTCGGTCATGACCTGATGTCCTTAATTTTCGGACACAAATTACTTTATTTCATTTATTTCTGTGTCTTTGATACTCTTAGACTTAGTATTTGATGATTAGATATCCTTGATGTGATGACTTTCAGGTTTTGGGAATGACATATAGTAGACTTTAATGGATTTGTGTTTCTTACACTAATAAGATTTAAGCTTCTGCATTATGGTTAGTATTTTGTAAGTTGAACGATAAATATAAGTTGGGGTTGAATTCATTGGTTCGCCCACCTAGGAGGTTAAGTGTGGGTGCCACTCATGACTCGGTTTGGGTCGTGACATATATTTATCTATTTTATGGTAATGATTTTTTTACTATGATTATGTCTTTGGTAGGTTCGATTTAATTTTGGCTTTTGATCAAATCTTACGAAAATTAATATATATAGAACGTTATTTACAAGATTCTCAAATATTATAGACAACAATGTATGAAATTGAGTCGTTAACATATTAACGTATACAGAGATACGAAAATTACTTTAGGGTATTTGTATGTTGACTCGACAAGATTTGAATAAACAATAATAATTTATTTACCAACTTTATGATAATGATTTTCTTACTAAAATCATATTTTTGGTAGGTTCGCATAAATTTTTGTTTCTCATCAAATCTAATGTAATTTAATATATATGGAATGTTATTTAAAAAATTTCTAAATATTATATACAATTGAAATTGAATTGTTAACATATTAACGTGTATATACATGAAAATCACTTTAAGGCATTCAAATGTTGACTAGAAAAAAATTGAATTAATAATAATAAATTATTTTACTACTTTATGAAAATGATTTTCTTACTAAAGTTATATTTTCTGTAGGTTTGGAAAACTTTGACTTCTGATCAAATCTTATATAAATTAATATATATGGAATGTTATTTACAAAAATCCCAAATACTATCTTGTAAAACCACGTTATACCAACTATAAAACCTCTTCTTTATTCACTAATTTTACCCTCCTCAATCAAATCTAATGTAAATCAATATATATAGAATGTTATTTGCAAAATTCCCAAATATTATCTTGTAAAAAACACCTTTCACCCACTATAAAACCTCTTCTTTTGTTCCTTAACTTTTCACCCCTCAATTGCATTCTCTATTTCTCTCTTTATACATGTTCTCGACTTTGGAGATAATATTTCAACGCTTTTTATATCCTCCAAAACATTTTCTAAATAGAGACGTAGAAACCAATAATTGAGACAGTTATGGATCACGAGGACTTGCCATTATTCTTTAAAAGGCAGTGTTAATTGAACGTGAAAATGAATAAGAAAATTGGTCATTGTTGAAATTGCAATAAGACTAAAGCCAAAATTCATTTTCTAGTTCGATGGAAATTTCATTAGTTTCTTGTTGTTTAATTCAATGCCATGTACAATTAAAAAAGCTTTCTGAAGAATAACGACTAGCTCTGGTAATCCACAATCATCTCAATTATTGGTTGTTTATGCACTATATTTTCTCCATTTGCAATATATGTTATTGTTGTTGTGTTTGTGGAGATTGTTGTTAATGTATTGTTGTTGCAGATGAATATTTTTAATTTATTGTTAATAAAAAATGCTAGACACTTTCTATCACTTGATACTCAATTTAGTGGTATAAATTCAATTGTATTTTTTCTAGCTCTAACGAGAAGAGTAATTGTCTGCCCAATATGACTATTGCTCTTCCTCAAACCTAACCTTACATTGTGGGGACTTGTTTGTTATTCCTGCATGTTGACCCTTTTGGGTTTATAAGTTGAAGAAACAAAAGTTTACTACTAAGAAACAAAAGTTTACTACTACTACTATTAAAGTTTATCACTGCACGCTCATCGCTGCTGCTCTGCTACTACTATCTCACGCTCTCGCTCACTACTGCTGCTACCTCGCTATCGCTACTCACTACTCTCGCTACTACTGCATCTGCACTACTCGCCATCGCACCATCTGCTGCTACTGCTCTGCTACTGCTACACATTCTTCATCTCTGCTGCTATCGCTCATCGCTACTAATGCCACTAATGCTACGCCACGCTACTCGCACTCATCGCATCGCTATTCCTACTATCGCTATCGCTCATCGCTCATCGCTACTCTTACTCTGCTGCTATTATCGCTACTCACGCTGCTAATGCATCGCTTACTCATCGCTCATGCTACTATTGCTACATCGCTACTACACTACTCGCTACTATTGCTACTAATGCTACTATCGCTGCACATCGCCATCGCTGCTACTCGCTATTACTCTGCTGCTGCTACTACTTTTGCTACTGTTGCTACCACTATGACTACCACTACCACTACCACGAACACCATGACAACGACCACCACTACCACCGCTACCACCGCTACTACCGCTACCTTCCGTTGCTACGGCTGCTATTGCTGCTGCCACTGCCATTGCTGCTGCCACTACCACTATGACTACTGCTGCACTGCTGCTGCTGCTACTGTCTACTACTACTGTCTACTAACTACGGTCTACTACTACTACTATTGTCTGCTACTATCTGCTACTGTCTACTACTACTACTACTACTACTACTACTACTACTACTACTACTATTACTACTACTACTACTACTACTACTGTCTGCTATTGTCTACTACTGTCTACTACTCCTACTACTACTGCTACTACTGCTACTACTGCTGTCTACTACTGTTTACTACTACTACTAAAGTTTACTACTACTACTACTACTATTACTAAAGTTTACTACTACTACTACTAAAGTTTACTACTACTACCTCTACTACTACTAAAGTTTAACTACTACTACTACTACTACAAAAGTTTAACTACTACTACTACTACTACAATTTAACTACTACTACTACTACTACTTGTTATAAAAGTTACTCATACATTTTTATTGTATATATGCCTCAATTTTTAATATATATACAAAATATAAATTACAATATATTTCAAAAAAATATTTTTAATTTTTTTTCTTACTAATGAAAAAAAAGTCAAACAACGATAATGAAAGAAGTCAACAAAAATCATGTGTGAAAAATGATCACATATACCTCTATATGAATTGTTTTAAAATTAAAAATTATAAAAAAATCACTATCGCTAGATAAAAGGGTATATGTGACCCGCTTTATCAACAGTGAGATATATGTGAGTCATTTTTATAAAGATAAGGATATATGTGAGCTTCTTTTATAATGAGGAGTGTATCAACTCTAAATGACAAAGTTGAGGGGTATATCAAGCCATTTTTCAATTATTTTGAGATTGTAGATTTTCTCCATATAATGTAGGATCTATTATACACCCAAAGGTGTGACCAAGTAATCAATGAAGTGGGTTGAAATCTTGAATTTAGTTTTCACATATTTAAGACCATAAATATCAAAATACTTCTTACTTTTGCACTTACATCCCTCTTTTTTAAGGCTTGATGCTTTTGTAGAAGGCTTGTCTCAATCAGTATATTAAGAAAATCTATCATTACTTCAATTAATTTACTGTTTCATAGAAGGACAATCTCAATTAATGTATTTTTCCTTAAAAAATCAAGAAATTATATAAAGACAAATCAATGAAATGATTAGGTTGTAATTGATTAAATTGTGAGTCAAAATAATTTAAACAATCAAGATAAATATTATAGAATATAGACTATACGGTATGAAATTAATTCATTAACATATTAATGTATAGAGAAACGAGAAAAGCACTTTAAAATATTTAAACATTGACCAGGAAAAAACTAATTTCACAATAATAATTATAAAATAATTTTCTAATTACAATGGTCTCATTTGTTTTCATTAAGATTAACTTCTGAATCTAATTGAGTGAAATATTATTTCAAGATTTAAATACTAAACTATTTAGATTGTTGTGTTATAAGCATGTAAATATGTATAAATTATTTAAATGGAAAAGAGGCATATATACCCCCCCCCCCCCACAACTTTGCAATTTAGTGCATATATATCTCTCATTATATATATTAGACCTTGGAATTAATAACGAATTGAAATGTCGTAGAAGAGGACTTCTACGGACTCATTCACAATCGTGAAGGGATCTATGATTGAACTCAGTATTTGAAATTTTTGGAGGTAAGTTTCATGGATGGGATTACGGATTGTGAAAGCTTTCACGAGACATATACTGGTCAGTGAACCAAACCCCTAAGGACTCATAAACCTTGTCTTTCATGGAAACTTACATGGACCGTGGAAAGTTGTATGATTCATAGAAGCTTCCATGGAAGTTACACTTAGGATTGAGAAGCTCAAAAATATTCTATAGACACCTTTACGGTCCATATTGTACAGACTGTATAGTGGTTCGTGAAGATGGTTCTGACAGTTTTATCTCAAAGTTATTTTAGCCTTCTCCCACTAATTTAATTCCTATACTATGTCGTTTTTGGCCTATATTAAGAGGAGATAACTTATTCCTAAATACCCTGACCTCCCATTCACTCTCATTTTTCCAAATCCAAATTTCTTCTCTATCAATTTTCTACCGACTAGATCAAGGATTTCAAGCTTTAAGTCTCTTCTTCCCAATTAAAGTTAGGGTTCCAACCAGGATATGTGGAAACTTCATCAACAGTTTCTTCTTCCTCCATTGAGTCCCAAGAAGCCCTAATTTCTTCAAGCTATGAACTCTCAAGTCTAGCGTTTATGATTTCTTCTGGGTTTTAATTGAATTTTGATTTCTTCTTCATGATTGATCTTATTAAGCATGAATTGTTTATAATTCAATATTTTCAATGATATTTTCATGAACTCAAAGTATGCTAGTATTTTCATGATCATAATTATGTTATTTTTACATAAATGTCTCAGATTGTCATATTTTGATAAATTAAGATGCTTTCGATTTTGAAGTTTATAATAGTATATACGATTATCATGAATTAGATGCTTTCAAATAAAGTATCTTTTAGATTATATTCAGTTATCATGATTTAGGAGCTTCTTAATATTCTATTAATTTTTTTAATATGATTTAGTATTATCATATTATTACTGTTTTCATCAAGTTGAGATATCATGTTTATGCATTTTCTTCATACTTAGTACATTTGAATTACTGATGCATACTTTTCTGTCAATATTGTTTCATAATATATATTTTAATGTACATCCTTCAGGCCACGGTTACTATAAAAGCATCTTAGTGTGCACTACGTATTGTGAGTCCTCATGTTTAAGACATTTTAGAATTAGCTATGGACTTATTAAAGGATTTTCAGACAGTTAGTTGATTCCATGTATGTTTTCTTATATCATATTATCCTTTATTAGATGACATCTATTTGAGACTTTATTTTGTTTTCAGTTTATTTTATTTATGTATGATATGTTAATTATCATGCCATGTCATTGTGTTAGCTTGGGGTCACTCGTGGCTCTTGGCACCATGTCACTTCTAGGGGATAGTCTTGGGTCGTGACAGTCTCTATGAAATTTCTGCTAAAAATTTCTTATTTCTATAAGCACTCTTTTAAAATAACTTTTTAGAAATGCTTTTGAAAAAAAAAAGTAATTTGAGTGTGGCTAATGCATTTGAAAAGTGCTTTTCATAAGAAAATTATGTTTGACTAATCTTTTTGTGATGACCAGTTTCCGTCATTATAGAAATTCCATCAGGTAAAATTTTGGGCCGGAAAACTTTTTTCGTAGTAACTTGGAAATTTGTAACCTAGCCCAATTTGGACGAAGTCGAAGTCAGTAAGTACTAGGAAGATCTGGTAGTGCATGAGAGATCCAATAATGAATTTTATTGCATGAATGGATAGCTAAGACATTAAGAAACCCGTACGACTTTACATAATTGAATTTAGGTGAGTAGAACTCCCGAAATTGATCTTAGCGTGAATGGGTAGTTTCTGAGTGTCATGGGATGAAGGTGTGTTGTGAAGTAGGGGTTTGAAACTCTTAAAGTTGCTCACTGTTTCCATGCAAGCCACCAAGACGGGATTTTTTCAGCCATGGCAAGGCCGCTATAGCGGGATGGGGCCGCCATAGCAGGCCTTCCGCGAATTAAGTCATAAATAAACCCCAAAATCGTTATTTCAGCAAGTTTCATTCTTGAGAGCTAGGAGACGACCCTATGTGTTTTCTTTACACTTTTTCACCATTCTTGAGGCTAAAGGTAAGATTTTCACTCTTTGAATCCTTTTTTTCGATCCGTAGAATGTAAATTTTTGGGTAATTATTGATGGGGGAGGGTTTTGGAGCTGCTTGGATGGTGGAAAAAGCCCTAATTTGGGTATTGGGATCATGGGTTTGACCTAGGGTTTATAGTGTTGATTGTAATCTGGGTAATTAGGCATCATTTATTGATCTCGCATTATATTGATTGTTTGTAGACCAAGAACAAGCGGAAAAAATACGGAAAGGGAAGAATCAAGTTTCTTAGGAGGGTTCCAACTTTGTTTGAGGTAGGTGATGGTTGTAATTTCATGTTGGTGTGATGTATATTAGTAATTAGTAATTACTTCATTATAATGCATGTATGTAAAAGAATGTTGCACTATTGACCACACTAATCGTAAATGAGCATGAATGAATGATTGTATGCCATAAATCAACACTTGATTGTATGATTTTGAGAATGTACATTGTGATTGTGATTGTGGCTTGTTGAATGGATTGGGTGTTACGTTCCAACACACTAACTTGGATTAGGTGCTACGTTCCGGCGCATAAATGGGATGGGTATCACGTTCGAGACACTAACTTGGATCGGATACCACGTACCGGTACACTAACAGCTTGGGTATGTGTTCCATGAGAGGACCATTGACTTGACATGACTAATGTATTTTGAGAATTGTGAAATTATACGTTGTTCGTAAGTGATAATTGATATTGTATATGTTCGATGTATGTATGTTTTATTATTATTGTAATGACTTATATATGTTTCACCTATTGGGATAGCCGCGTGATCCTACCAATACACTGTGGTTGTGTACTGATACTGCACTTGCTCTTTCTTTGATGAGTACAAGGCATCTTCAGGCGGCTACTGACAGACCTCGTCTAGAAGACCAGTGATCGACTCGCATTCAAGGGTGAGCCAGTTCTTCCGTGCTGCAATGAGTTCTCTTTTTGTTTATGTCCACATCTTCGGACTTAGACTAGTACTTTAGATTTTCTTATGTTTAATTGGGTTGTACCCATTCCCTTTAGACATATGATCCTTGTTAGAGTTTCGGTACATTGACTTTCAGGTTCTAGGTATTATTTCCGCATTCAGTTGTTAGACTTTTGTTAAAAAGGTAAAAAAAAGTTATCGAATTGATTATCCATCAACTTGGTAAGAGTGATTCATTTTTACAATGTTCCAATTTGATGAATCTCAAAGACCCACTTCCAATTTCTCAAAAGTGAATTTCTTCAATCGTTCAAAGCTAAGGAAGAACCCTAGAGAAAACTATCTCAATAAATTTTTCTCTCCAGTTTGTTTGATTAGATAAAAAAAATATAAAAGATCCGATCCCATACTAAATGTTTAAAAACATATTTATAGTCGCCGAAAATAAGCTATGAAAGCCCATTTGGAGAAGTAAGTCAGGCTTGCCGAACCACTCGACGAGCCACCCTTTGGTCTCTTCTAGCGCCTTTTCGCCTTGGCATTCAACATCCTCAAGGTCTGTAACTTTAGGTGATCTATCTGGCTTCGCAAAATTGCTCGCGATCCGCCGACTTCTCCTTTTCATCACCGACTTGGTTCCTTCCTTCAGAGCTTGGCACACTGGAACTTTAGGCGGGCTGATGAGCCACACGGCGACACGCTAAGTGCTCTTGGCCCATCTTCATTTCTTCAGCTTGTTTTGTCCCTTTTTGCTTGTTAGTGTCCTTGCTTTGTTGCTCAATCCATATTCTTGAAAATCAAGTATTTAACATCATTTATTGGCACAAATTAAGCATTTGAGGACACTAAATCTATATAAAAAAGCCATAAATGAGTCCAAATCTTGGACTCATCAACACCCCCAACTTAAACTTTTGCTTGTCCTTAAGTAAAACTCAAGTTCAACAGTTCAAAAGGATGTCTCAAATAGTGCTACATAAGACTCAATCATGAATGCACACAGAAAGACTCAACTTACTCATGCAGGGATCAATTGTGCACTCAAAGATTCAAATTGTGACTCACCACTATCAAAGTCGCTCAAGTTCACAATACTTGCTTCTAATACAAATTCAAGCCCAGCAAAGGTACTCAAATACCCTCACAACAAAGATGATTCCATCTTCACACACTATTCTTCAACAATTTATAGTTCCGGAATCACATATGACTCTCATACTCACAAAGATGGACACATGCATGACTTCACCCATAGGTTTGCCCTTATTTTCCAATCAACATTCGTTTAAGCTTACTAAAGATCAAAAATGTCTTTTCAAGGCTTGTAATGGGGCTGAGTGTAAAGGTATGGTCATTAGGCTCAGTGGCAGCTACCTTCATGAAATGTGGTATGATTATCACTTTTCTTCCTTTCTTCAGCATTTTTACTCATGCTCAAAATTCACCCCCTTATTCAACTTCCAATGGACTACCGGACGCCCCATTTCTTTTGCAACTTTCACAAATTTAGTTCACAACTTTTTCATTCTTTTTCTTTTGCTCTCTTCTTTTCTTTCTCTCTTTTTTAAGAGGGGTTCCATCTTTTTTAAGACCATGGTTCAAAGGGGAATTTCTTCACACTTCTTGATTTACCTTCTTTTTTCACCACACCCCCAACTCAGGCTTTTGGCCAGAGTTGGCTATTCAAACAAACCACATTTTGTGAAAGTTATGGGTGAATGCATAAAGAGGGGTCACATTTGCTCAAGTCTCTTCCAAGAAAAGGATAAAGCTCAAAGGGGTTCAAGCAAGGTTCACACAACTCACAAGATTGGCCACAAAAAGAGGTATATTTTCAAATTGTTTCACTCATCAAAATCGTTGCCTAAGATCATTTCAAGAGATTGCATCACTTAGTCAACCGGACTAACGAGGCAAATTATATGTGTCACCACACACAATGTTCAAGGTAAGCTCATCACACAAGGCATTAGCACCAATATCAAATGAGACTCATTCGAGCTAGTGTTCAATGTTCATCGCAAGAGACTCTATTTGATAACCAGCTAGTCACAACGAGATGCAAAAAGTCCACATATTGTCTATGCAACTTTATTTGGCCTCATCGTAGCCGCGCATTCATTTTTGTTTGATTAAGAGCACTGTTCAAGTCATTGGTATTGATCATGACCGGTACTGAAATTTGCACAAGGATAGTCACATTTACATACAACAAGAGGTGGCAAAAATTTTCAGATGGGTCAAAACCCATTTTCATTCATAACAAGGAGCCACAAGCTCAAACATCCACAAGATAGAATCAACACACAATTTAAAACACAAAAACCCAATATATATACAAAGTATAGTCACAAGAGGTAGGTAGGGAAAATACCTCACCCCACCCACAAAAGAAAAGTAGTTGTCCTCAAATGTAACAAAAATAATCAAAAGTCGATAAAGACGACATAGAGGGAGGCAAAGAAAGATCCTGTCTACTCAGTTGCTCCATCTATTGGGTATCAATGCTCAGTGTCACATCAACTGTAATTGCACTCGACCCAGCCATAGTGGTGTCTCTCAAGGAGGTCTGCCGAGCAATCTCGAACATAACAACCTCTAAGTCGGCTAGATCATCATAAACAGCCGCATCTTGCTCCCCAAGTTGCTCTTCATCCGTCTCTGCCTTTGACTCAGCAATATCAACATCATCTATAGGCACATCTCCGGTGGTAGTCGGAGGCATATCAGAACTGCTCGGAACACCCTGAGCCTCAGCTGCCTCAAACAAAGAAGTGAAATATGTGGACTTTAGATAGTCCACGTCCTTCCTCAAATTGGAAACCTCTAAAGTAACCCCATATCCTCTCTCATAGATCTCTACTCTCGCTATAAGATCATCAATCGACATCCGGAGGGGTGTCAGCACAGCTATAATATCTCTCTCAATCATCTAGGGTACCTCGGCCTCTAGCCAGGTAGCCCACACATCGGCAGAATGGGATAGGTACCCCATTTTGAGGATCATGGCCTGAGTGATCCTGGTAGGCTGGGAAGCAGCAGAAGAACTAGGAGCCTGGGAAGAAGTGGAAGCGGATGTATCTGAAGGCCTGGAAGCCAGAGTAGGCAAAGATGCCTCTGTAGGTATAGACTCAACATCAACTTCCGGGGATGCATCCACCTGAGCCGCTCTCCTCCTATCTGCCTCATCCCATGCGTACTTGGCCTCTATGCGCCAGATATCGGTGGAAGATACTGGAGTGACCTCTATGTCCCTTTTCTCATCACGAGGAACTCCATCACACCGACATAGCTCTGTACTGGGAAAGGAAGGGACGTCTGATTTAACGTTTCAACTACACCTCATCCGATACTAGGTGTATACAGTCGCTAAGTAGTAAATCCAATAGAAAAGTTGGAACGATCCTACAGAAAGTAGTTCTATCTTGAATTCAAAAGCGAAGTTATGACATGACCTTTGCAGTTGAAAGAACAAAAGTTTTAGGAAACTCTGAACCAAAATTGAAGACGTAATCACTATGTAGCGCGAGCAACTTTTAGACTATAAAACCGCTTCAAAAATCAACAAGAAACAATCAAATGAGGAGACAATGCTTGGGGGATTGACTAACCAACTGCGAAGCTCAACATAACTGGTGCAAATCACTGACCAACAATGTTAATTCGTCATGGGTAGGATGGGCTTTAGATAGGGCACTTTTCTCTCGAACAATTACCTTATTACCACTGAGTTCTTTCTAACCTCAACACATTCCCTATGAAGACCAGCCCATAATCTCATTAAATCTACTCTTTTGGGCTAGATACAAAGGATGACTCTTGGATTACACTTTCTCAAGTTAAAATCGTCAAGACCCACTAGCTATGGATGCCAAGTTACTACCTTAGTTCTACACTTCTCTCTCAAGCAAGCACAAAACCTTGAGGTATATTGCAATAATAATACAATAAAGGAGTTAAAACACAGTAATAACTCAGATCCATTTCAAATTAACACTGAAAATCAATAATTAATAACACCCATTAAATGAACCACAATAATTGGTTACATAGTCAAACCCCCAAGATCGGGGTTTTAGTCAATCATGAAATTCGCTACCTACCACAAACTTTATGGCTGGATATTTGAAAATCAAAAGTCTAAGATGAATAATAACTTCCCTATTACAATACCCGATTGGAAAGTCTAGCTAAAATTACTCAAAATCAACAATAGCAGTATTTTTGCTCTCTTTATTTTGATTCTCATAATTTCTGAAAGCTTTCTCTCTCTTCCAAATATCAATTGATACTAATTTGAAGAGTGACTTTTTTATGCCTATCAGTGGGGAAAGTCGGGCTTCGCCGACCATTCGACGACTCACTAATCGTCCTTTTATCTCACCTTCTTTTTTCACACTTCCCTCATTCGAACACTATAATTTTAGGAGATCCAAATTGGGATTGCCGTTCCATTCTGCGATGCGCTCTTTAGTCTTTCAGCTTGCCAATATGCATTCGCCTTGATCTCAATTAGTACTTTTGGCGATATGGTCGTCCTTTGCCGATGCAATTAGCGAATCCTTATCGTGTTCAGTAAATTTAGGTGATCCAGGGGTGATTAGGCGATTTGCCGAGTTCTCTTGGCGATCGTCAGACTTGTTTTCCTCTCTCTTTTTCAGCTTGTGTCAACCTTTTTGCCTATTATTGTCCTAACTTTATTCCTTAACCCATGTACTTGAAAATCAAGGATTTATCATCAGTTCATGGTACAAACTTAGCATTTGAGGACACTAAACCTACATAACCAAAGCCCTAAATGAGTCCAAATCTCGGACTCATCAACACCCCCAACTTAAATGTTTGCTTGTCCTCAAGTAAAACTCAAGTTCAGTAGTTCAAAAAGGATGTCATAGACAGTTCTACAAAAGTCTTAATATCAATGCACACAACAAGACTCAATTACTCATGCAATGATCAATTGTGCACTTAAAGATTCAAACTCCACCATTATCAAAGATGCTCAAGCTCACAATACATGCCTCAAATGTAAGTTTAAGCTCAACAAAAGTACTCAAATGCCCTCACAACAAATATGTTCCATTCTTACACACAATATCTCAACAATTTATAGTTTCGGAATCACATATGACTCTCACACTCACAAAGATGAACACATGCATGAATTCACCCGTAGGTTTGCCCTTACTTTCCAATCAACGTTTGTTTCAGCTCACTCAGGATCAAGAAGGTCTTTTCAAGGCTTGTAATGAGGTTGAGTGTAAAGGTATGGTCATTTACGCTTAGTGGCTGCTACTCTCATGAAATGTGACCTGAACATCAATTTCTTCCTTTTCTTCAGCATTTTTCTTGCATAGTAATTAAGGTTAAATAGTTTGTTGCAGTTTTCCTCCAATACAACACCTAATTCCGTACCACTTGCATCACACATCACTTCGAAGGGTGCTGACCAATCAGGACTAATGATAACTGGGGTGGAGATCAATTTTTCTTTCTAACACTTGAAGGCCACCATACATGTATCATCAAAGTTGAATTTTACCTCCTTCTCCAAAAGTTTGCATAAAGGGTGTGCAATTTTTGAGAAATCTTTGATGAACCTCCGGTAAAAGCCTGCATGCCATAAGAAACTATGAATACCCTTCACCGAAATTGGTCGTGGTAACTTCTCAATCACTTCAATCTTTGCTTAATCAACCTCCAGCCCTTTTTGTGACACTTTGTGACCAAGAACTATACCTTCCCTGACCATTAAGTGGCATTGTTTCCAACTTAGGACCAAATTTGTCTCCATGCATTATTGAAGAACCTACCCCAAGAGTGCTAAACATGCTTCAAAATTATCACCCACGACTGAGAAGTCGTCCATGAAGACTTCCGTTGAATCTTCCACCATGTCAGAGAAAATAGATAGCATGCAATGTTGAAACGTTGCCTTAGAATTACACAACCTGAACGACATCCATTTGAAAGCAAAAGTTCCATATGGGTAGGTGAAGGTGGTTTTATCTTTGTCTTCTAGAGCAATAGAGATTTGATTATAACCGGAATACCCATCCAAAAAGCAATACCATCCTCTTTCAGAAAGCTGATCAAGCATCTGATCCATGAAAGGCATGGGAAAGTGATCTTTTTGGGTCTACGAGTTTAACTTCTGGTAATCCATGCATACTCGCCATCTGGTTACCGGTCACATAGACACAAGCTCCCCCTTTTCATTTGGACTACAGTGATGCCTCCCTTTTTTGGTACACATTGTGCCAGACTTACCCACTTGCTATCCACAATAGGGTAGATTACATGTGCATCCAACAACTTTATTATCTCCTTTTTTACCACCTCTTACATCAGTGGGTTCAATTTCTGCTGATGTTCAACACTTGTGTACATTCACTATTAAGCTGAATCTTGTGAGTGCAAATGCTGGGAGGAATGCCCACTATATCAGCGATAGTCCATCCTATAACTTTGATATGTTTTCTCAACTCCTCAAGAAGCAACTTTACTTGACATTCAAGCAAATAAGTTGCAATGATTACATGTAAGGTGTTATTTGCCCCCAAGAATGCATATTGAAGATGGGAAGGGAGCACTTTTAACTCAAGCTTCGGTGGTTGCTCCGTTGATGGCATTACATGAGGACTTTCTCGATTTTTTAGATCAATATCTAGGTTTAATAGAGTCGTTGAATATTCCCCTAAACCCGAAAGGGCAGCTACTACCTGTTCGTAGCCTTGGACTTCAAACTTATCATAGTTAGCAAGCATGGCCTCAAGTGGTTCACTCACACACATCAAATGGCTCACACTAGCCACCACTTCATCAATAACATCAATAGTAGAGACCACGTGAATATCGCTTGGGTGCTTCATTGACTTACACACATTAAAGGTTACTTCATCTTCATTTACCCAGAACTTTAACTCTCCACTTTCAACATCCACTAATGCTCTCCCGGTCGCTAGGAAAGGCCTTCCCAAAATAATGGTAATTTCAGTATCAATCTCGCAATCAAGGATGACAAAGTCAGCTGGAAAGATGAATCGGTCAACTTTTACCAAGATATCATAGAGTATTCCCACGGGTGCTTGATAGATCAATTTTCCATCAAAAGCCTCATTGTTGTGGACTTCGGTTCACCCAATCCAAGTTGCTTATAGATTGCATATGACATTAGGTTTATACTTGCTTCCAAATGACATAAGGCCTTGGCGAATTGGAGAATACCGATAGTGCAAGGAGTGATGAAGGCTTCGGGATCCTTTTTTTTTTTTAATCATCTCATTAGTCATAATTGCACTACAACTATGAGAAACTTCAATTGTTTGAAAGTCCAAGCTTCTTTTCTTTGTGACTAACTCCTTTATAAACTTGGCATAACCCGACATCTCTAACAATGGCTCTACTAGAGGGAGATTAATCGATAATGTCTTAAACATTGATAAAAATTTCTTGAACTTCTCATCCTCATTTTTCTTCTTAAGACGTTGTGGGAAACATAGGAGTTATTTTAGGATAAGGTTTCACCACCTTTAGCATTGGAGGGATTTGTTGGATGGGTGTCTCTTCTTCCTCATTACCTTTATCTTCTTCATGAGCTGCCTCATTATTGCCCTTCAGATCACCTACTGCTACCTTCCCACTAGGTGTAACCACAACCAGGTCTCTATCACCATTCTCCACCAAATTTGTGATGTATCTATTATTCTGGTCCCCCATTATATTTGGTTTCAATTGTTCTGAAAGTAGACTCAACTGACCTTCAAGTAGCTTCATTGCATGAGTGTGAGAGTTCACTCTATTGTTTAAAGTTGAGAAATCAGCTTTCATCCCTTTTAGCAAATCATCTGAACCCTTAAGGGAGTAGTGCTGTTTAGAGTTCCTTTGTCGAAGTTAAATTATGAGTTTATTGGCTGTAGTTAATTTGATTCAGGTTATATTGTGCTTATGTTGGTAGCATTGAGTAGAAGAGGAAATGAGTGAGGAAGAAATGAACGGGAGCCAAGCGGGTCACCGAGATGGTATCGATGATATTAGTAGTGTGTACAACCCAACCCAATTGGGTGGAATTGGTGCAATTTGCCTACCATCAACCGATGAGGACGCTATATTTGAGGTCACTAGCACAATTCTTCATCTCCTCCAAATTAAAGGACTTTATTGAGGGTTGACTCATGAACACCCACATGAGCATGTGAGAAATTTTATAGATGTTTGCAGCCCGTTTTCATTCAATAATGTGTCAGAGGAGTCAATCCGACTTAGGTTATTTTCACTATCTCTGACGGGGGAAGCTAGCAAGTAGTTGGCTGAGTTACCAAAGAATTCTTTCACATCGTGGGATGAGCTTACAATGGAATTAAATGCAAGGCTCTTTCCCCCATCGAGGATGATGAAACTCAGAGATTACATTCAAGGTTTCAAGCGATTGGAGGGTGAACCCATCCATGAAACGTGGTTGAGGTTTAAGAAACTCCTACTTCAATGCTGGACTCATGGACTACCAAACAATTTGCTGCTCAACATTTCTACTGGAGTCTTGATTCGATGAATAAAGGAGTGACTGATCAGTTGGTCAGAGGGGGAATAATTTTGCAATCGTTTGAGGTGGCTTCATTTCTTCTTGATGAAATGACAAAAATAAATCAAGCTTGGTACACTCAAGAAGATCAAGTTTCGCATTTTTTCTTTAGAATGACTCAAGAGCAACTTGATAAGGAAAGGGAAAAAGTTGAGAACATCAAGAAGATGATAGCTCAAATGGAACTACTACAAGAACACATGTTATAAAGTGTAAAAATGCCCCGAGGAGAAAGGGGAGTATTTAGAGTTAAGGAGGGTTCTTCTTCGAGCTACTCAAGGCTAAGGCAGAATCAAGGTTGGAACTATAACAGATATGAGTGGGCTTTCCACCCACGTTATTTACAGCAGGGTGGGAATCAAGGTTGGAACTCTTATAGAGAAGAAGAGTAGAGAAGATACTATCAAGAATGGGCTGAGCAAATTGCTCCTTGGAGAAGAGAGGATGACTATGAAGAAGATCACACTCAATTGAGTGAGAGCCAAAGGGGAGTGAAAGTAGTCCCCGAGTGGACGATCTATTGTTGTGTATCCTTGAAAAAGTTGAGGTTCCAGAGGATTTTTAAAAAGGGATGAAAGCCAATTTCTCGTCTTTAAACAATATAGTGAACTCTCACGCTGATGCAATCAAGCTACTTGAAGATCAGTTGAGTCTACTTTCAGCACAATTAAACCAAGGATAATGGGGGACCGCAACACCACATACATCACAAATTTGGGGGAGAATGGTGATAGAGACCTGGGTGTAGTTACACATAGTGCGAAGGTAGCAGTAAGTGATCTGAAGGGCAATGATGAGCCACCAACTAATGAAGAAGATAAAGGTACTGAGGAAGAAGATACACCCATCCAACAAAGCCCTCCAATGCAAAAGGTGGTGAAACCTCTTCCCAAAATAACTCCTCTGTTTCCCCAATGTTTTAAGAAGAAAAATGAGGATGAGAAGTTCAAGAAATTTTTATCGGTGTTTAAGACATTATCGATTAATCTCCCTCTAGTGGAGGCATTGTTAGAGATGCCAGATTATGCCAAGTTTATGAAGGAGCTAGTCACAAAGAAAAGAAGCTTGGACTTTGAAACAATTGAAGTCTCTCATAGTTGTAGTGAAATTATGACTAATGAGATGATTTAAAAAAAGAGGATCCCGGAGCCTTCACCATTCCTTGCACTATTGGTATGCTCCAATTTGCCAAGGCCTTATGTGATTTGGGAGCAAGTATAAACGTAATGCCATATGCAATCTATAAGCGAATTAGATTGGGCGAACCGAAGTCCACAAGAATGAGGATTTCGATGGCAGATCGATCTTTCAAGCACCCCGTGGGAATACTCAATGATATCTTGGTAAAAGCTGACCTGTCACGACCCAGGGGTACACCCTAGATGTAACATGACATACTTGACCCCGAAGAGGTCTCATACAAGCCCTTAGCATATAAAAAACATAAGATAATAGAAAAAGTATGGAAAAATTTAAAACTTTAACCATACAATCGAAATCTTTATAAAATAAAAGCGGAAGTCTTACTACACTTTGTCTCAAACCATATAAACTCAACTTGAAATAAAATATTTAGGACGCAACCCATACAATAGTCTCATGACATAGAAATAAAGACATAAAGGAAATAGTGGGTTTGTCCTCGAAGCTATGAGGACTCACCAAAATCTTCAACTTCTTTGCTCCTAAGAAACCTATCTCCGAGAATAGAACTCAAGCTCCAAACCCTACATTTGGTTAGAATGTAGGCAAAGTATGCGTTAGTACAAAATGTACTAAATATGTTAGCTAGCATAAATCCGTAAGAGCATAAGATCAAAGGGTTAGTCAATATAAGACATAATCCATAATCACATGAAATACTTCATGAGACATCAATTATAAGCATAAGAGACAATATCATAATTATAAGCCAATTCTCCAATATAGGCATCACATAAGCATTATTCAACTCTTAGTCATCTATACCATAATAGAACTACTCTCAAGTAGCCTAAAAACATACTTGTGCAATGCAAGAATAGCATCCCATAATACCACCCAAGCTAAGTATCCCTTTTTGGTCATCTTAATCATAGTCTATATACATGGTCAAGTCTTATGCTTCTATACCATAAGGGCACCATACTTCTAAGTAACCTCGAAGCACACTTGTGTAATGCATAAAAGGCATCCCATACTACCCTTCACCCTAAGCATAACCTTGAAGTCATCGTAGTCATATTCACCCTCTTTTGGTCTCACTATTAGCTTGCTTCATATAGACAAGGGAACTGTCACCTTTAGTCAATCACATCATGGAAGGCAACTATAGCAACAACCCAAGCTAAATTTACACTATATAAGAGAACCATTCATAACTAGCTTCAAGTCATACTTGTGCAATGCATGAATGGCATCCCATACTACCATTCACACTAAGTACCCCCTAAGGCTATCATGAATGCTCACTAATTGGGGACTAGTCCCTCCATTTCTATTTGCCATTAGTCACTTAAGGTACTTCTCTATTTAGTACAAGGCAAGTCACAACACATGAAAATTCTATTTCTCAATTCAAGGCTACCAAGGAATATCACCCTAATAGGCTAGACCATGCTATCATCTTTCTAACATAACTATATTAAGCTAAACTAACTACCTTGGAAGGCACACTATCATGCAAGTCCAAGCTATTCTAGGAAGGGTACAAGTGTTTCATCCTAGCTACCATGAAATAGTCTTAGACTTACTAAGTCATGCTACCCTTACAAGCACACTATGATGCTAATCCAAGCTACCCGTAGGAGAGTATGATTTCTCAATCCTAAGCTACCCTTAGGAGAGTATGTGTCCTCAATCCTAAATCTACCATGAAATGGTCTTGGCCAAACCAAGTCATGCTATCATGAAAGCATCCTAATAATGCTAGTTCAAGCTACCCTTAGGAAAGTATAGATCCTCAATCCTAGGCTACCATGACTAGCCCTAACTCAAGCTACCCTTGACATGCATCTTACAATGCTAAGTCAAGCTACCCTTAGGAGAGTATAAATCCTCAATCCTAAGATATCCTATCTTGGTCTTGTCTTACCAAGTCAAGCTATACATGAAGGTATTATTCATCACAACTTCAAGCTATTCTAATCTAACAAGCATTGATTCATTTTAGGTTCTTAAGCCAACCTAGAATCATTCTATGTGAGAGAACCTTCGATCTCCTAACATATTTATGCCTAAGTGTGTAAGTGAGAAGAGACTTTCAACAATACACAACAAGATCACATTACATTAGATTTACTCTCAAAGCCCTAACTATCATGATCACAAGCCTTACTCTCAAGCTTTATTTCTTAATATCATCATTATAGCTAGGTTTTCAAGGTATTCTAATCACATTCTTCATTAGTAGGTGATTCTAGTCGTAATTGATCAAAAAGGTTAAATTTAAAATTTACAAGTCATAATCCATCATATGAACTATGATCTAATTCAATTCACTTCTATGTGTTCCTAACCTTGAACAATTACTACACATGATACTAATTTTAGAAGATCACTTATGAATCCTTAATTTCACCTCTCATGGCATAAACCCACATAATATCATATTCATCAATTAGACTAGGGTTAACCATGGAAATCACATAAATTCAACATAATATCATAATTAAATACTAAAACAATCATAATTATGTATTATCCACTTGATTGGAATCATACTTAAACACTACTCACAATGTAGGAAGAAACCCTATCTAGAATTAAGTTTTTGACTTCACAATTAGGGGAAATCTACGGGGCTCTATGGGTGGAAGAACCCATAGATGAATAAGAAAACATACCTTGATTCAAAGATCTAACCAAGCTTGCATCAATGGAGGAAATTCTTCCCTAACTTCCTTTCTTCTTCTTCATTTCTAGAGAGAGAATTATTTGGAACGAATTTGGGTTCTTTTGTGAATCTAAAATAATGATTTGGAAAACACCTAATTAAGGGTCTATATTAGGGGCATAATAACTACATAACCATTCCCACTTAACCCTAACTAATTTGGAATTAACCCCTAAGCCCCTAACACCGAACGACTTAACTTAAAATCTGCCCCACCCACGAGACCCTGACCCACGGACCGTGGGTGGGTCTAAGGGCCGTACTGCACCCTCGTGGGTGGTGGTCTACAGTTGAAATTTGCAGGTGAACTCAGGCTTTCCATGGGGCGTGGCTCCATCCACGGCTTGTGGATGCCCTTCGTGGGAGGCACTGTTTTGGACAGCTTTTGGGGTTGTTTTGGGGTCCTCCTCAAGGGCCCCTTGAGTGGTCCTTGGGGTATCATACCTTGATGCCCTAACCCTAAAACCCTCATTTTAAGTATGGGAATCATTTTTACGATTTTTAATCCTCATACCAAACTCTAAAACTCATACGAAAAGCTCTAGAAATCTCTAGTCTAACTTGCTAGTTTTTGGGATATTACATGACCGATTCATCTTTCTGGCTGACTTTGTCATCCTTGATTGCGAGATTGATGATGAAATTCCCATTAGTTTGGGAAGGCCTTTCCTAGCGACCGGGAGAGCATTAGTGGATTTTGAAAGTGGAGAGTTAAAGTTCTCGGTGAATGAAGATGAAGTAACCTTTAATGTGTGTACGTCAATGAAGCACCCAAGCGATATTCACGTGGTCTCTACTATTGATGTTATTGATGAGGCGGTGGCTAGTGTGAGCTGTTTGATGTGTGTGAGTAAACCACTTGAGGCTATGCTTGTTAACTATGATGAGTTTGAAGTCCAAGGCAACGAAGAGGTAGTAGCTGCCCTTTCGGGTTTGGGGGAATATTCAAAGACTCCATTGAAGCCAGATATTGATTTAAGAAATTGAAAAAGTCCTCCCGTAAAGCCATCAACAGAGGAACCACCAAAGCTTGAGTTAAAAGTGCTCCCTTCCCATCTCTAATATGCATTCTTGGGGGCAAATAACACCTTACCTGTAATGATTGCAACTGATTTGCTTGAATGGAAAGTAAAGTTGCTTCTTGAGGTGTTGAGAAGACATATCAAAGCTATAAGATGGACTATCACTGACATAGTGGGAATTCCTCCCGGCATTTGCACTCACAAGATTCAGCTTGATAGTGAATGTAAATCGAGTGTTGAACATCAGCAGAGATTGAACCCATCGATGCAAGAGGTGCTGAAAAAGAGATAATAAAGTGGTTGGATGCGGGTGTAATCTACCCTATTGCGGATAGCAAGTGGGTAAGTCCTGTACAATGTGTACTGAAAAAGGGAGGTATCACAGTAGTCCCAAATGAAAAGGGGGAGCTTGTGTCTATGAGATCGGTAATCGAATGATGAGTATGCATGGATTACCGAAAGTTAAACTTGTGGACCGAAAAGATAACTTTCCCATGCCTTTCATGGATTAAATACTTGATCGACTCTCAGAAAGAGGATGGTATTTCATTTTGGATGGGTACTCCGGTTATAATCAAATCTCTATTGCTCTAGAAGACCAAGAGAAAACCACCTTCAATTGCCCATATGGAATTTTGCTTTCAAACGGATGACGTTTGGGTTGTGTAATGCTCCTGCAACGTTTCAACATTGCATACTATCCGTTTTCGCTGACATGGTGGAAGATTCAATGGAAGTCTTTATGGATGACTTCTCAGTCATGGGTGATACTTTTAAAGCATGTTTAGCACACTTGGTGCAGGTTCTTCAAAGATTCGTGTAGTAAAAATGTGCTTTTAAATTGGGAAAAATATCACTTCAAGGTTAGAAAAGGTATAGTTCTTGGTCATAAAGTGTCACAAAAAGGGCTGGAGGTTGATAAAGCAAAGATTGAAGTCATTGAGAAGTTACCACCACCAATCTCGATGAAGGGTATTCGTAGTTTCTTGGGGCATGCCGGCTTTTATCGGAGGTTCATCAAAGACTTCTCAAAACTTGCACACCCCTTATGAAAAATTTTGGAGAAGAGGTGAAATTCAACTTTGATGATGCATGTATGGTGGCCTTCAAGTGTTTGAAAGAAAAATTGATCTCCACCCCGGTTATCATTAGTCCCTATTGGTAAGCAACCTTCGAAGTGATGTGTGATGCAAGTGGTACGGCATTAGGTTTTGTATTGGGGATAAAATGCAACAAACTATTTCACCCTATTTACTACGCAAGCAAAACAATGAATGGTGCTCAACGTAACTATACTGTTACAGAGCAAGAATTACTTGTGGTGGTATACGCGTTTGAGAAATTTCGGCCATACTTGCTAGGCACCAAAGTAGTTGTTCACACTGATCATGCTTCTCTACGTTATTTGATGGCAAAGAAGGATGACAAGCTGAGATTGATAAGGTGGGTGCTATTGTTGCAAGAATTTGACTTTGAAGTCAAAGATAGAAGAGGTTGTGAAAATTAGGTGGCTAATCACTTATCAAGATTGAAAGGCAAGGAGAACAACGAGATGGAGGTAGACATAAATGTTGCCTTTCGTGATGAACAGGTATTCACGGTAACTCTACAACAAACTCCTTGGTATGCTGATTTTGCTAACTATGTAGTGTGCCGGTTGATACGGGTAGAGCTAACTTCTATCAACAAAAGAGGTTTTTGTTCGATGTCAAGAAATACTTTTGGGATGAAATGTACTTATTCAGAGAATGTGCAGAGCATATCATTTGGAGATGTGTACCGGAAGAGGATTTCAATGAAATTCTCCATGCTTGTCATTCTTCACCGGTTGGGGGTCATCATGGTGGGGTGCATGCAGCTCCTAAAGTTCTTCAAAGTGGTTACTACTGGCCATCCATTTACAAAGATGGTCATGAGTTTGTTAAAAGGTGCTCCCAATGTCAAAAACAAGGTGGAGTGTCCAGACGACATGAGTTGCCTCTAAAGCCTATTTTGGAAGTTAAGATATTTGATGTCTGGGGAATAGACTTCACGGGTCCATTTGTGAGCTCGTTCGGTAATAAGTACATTTTGGTGGCAGTAGATTATGTCTCTAAATGGGAAGAAGCTATTGCACTACCAAACAATGAAGGGAAAAGTGTTGTTCAGTACCTAAAACGCCACATCTTTGCTAGGTTTGGCACTCCTCGGGCTATTATCAATGATGGTGGATCCCATTTTTGCAATAGACTTCTGCATCCGCATTGAGCAAATATGGGGTAAAACATAAAGTATCAATGCGATATCATCCTCAAACGAGTGGCCAAGTGGAAGTTTCAAATTGGGAGATCAAGAGTATTTTAGCTAAGACCGTAAATGCTAATAGGACTAATTGGTCTCGAAAGCTAGATGATGCTCTATAGGCATATCACACCACCTACAAGACACCAATTGATATGTCTGCATATCAGCCAGTCTTTGGGAAATCTTGCCATTTATTGGTTGAACTAGAACACAAAGCATTATGGGGATTAAAAGCTCTAAATATGGTATGGGAAAAAACTTCCAAAGGAAGAGTAGACCAACTCAATAAATTGGATGAATTCAGGTTTAGGGCTTATGAAAGTTCAGAACTATACATGGAAAAGATGAAGTGGCATGATTCTAAAATCCTTAGGAGGGAATTTCGAGTTGGAGATTAGGTGTTGCTGTATAATTCTTGATTAAGACTCTTTCTGGTAAAGCTCAAATCCAAATGGTCAGGTCCATTTAGAGTAACACGAGTGCTCAGAAATGGTGCCATTGAAGTCAAAGGTAAACAAGGCCCTACCTTTAAGGTGAATGGGCAACGCTTGAAGTTGTATTTTGGAGAATGCCATGAAATTTATATGATTGAAGTGGTGTATTTGGAAGATGCTTGAGAGCATTTTCATGTCGTGCCACGACATCAAATAAGGCACTTATTGGAAGGCAACCCAAGTGTTAGTGTTTCAAATAATATGTGTTGAATGTGTAGGTGTAGGCGATTTTATGAGACTAGGATTCCATCGGCGAATCGTCGAATCCATTCAACAATCCCGAAGTTGATCACTCTCTTGGCATAAAAAATGGGCTGAGATACTGGAACATTAGGCGGGGTTCCTTCATCACTCACTGACACGCCAAAGTGATGGAGCGACCCGATTTTTACGTCCTTTTTGCATCAACCTGATAGCTTGGCGTCTTGGAGTAGTCGGCGAGGATTCCAATCCATTAGGCAATGCGCGGAAGCCATTCAGCGTGCTTGGTCTTATTCGTCTTTCTGTCCCATAATGGACTGGTTGTATATTGGAAAATTACTCAAAATCAACAATAGCAGCATTTTTGCTCTCTTACTTTTGTTCCTTACAATTTTTGAATGCTTTCTCTCTTTTCCAAAAATCAATTTGTACTAATTTGAGGCATGGCTTTTTTAGGCCAATTTGTGAGGAAAGTCGGGCTTTGCAGACCATTCGGTAACTCACCGATCATCCTTTCATCTTGCCTTTTTTGCTTCACACTTCCTTCGTTCAAACACTATAATTTTAGATGATCCAGATGGGATCGCTGTTCCATTCTGCGATGCGCTCTTTAGTCTTTTAGCTTGCCAATCTGCATTCGCCTTGATCTCAATCAGTACTTTCAGCGACATGGTCATCCTTTGCCGATGTAATCGGTGAATCGCCGGTAGGGAATGTAGTTCACCTAAGTTCTTCCTATTTCAGGCTCAGTGTTCTGTAAATTTAGGCGATCTAGGGGTGACTTGGCGTGTAACACCCCATATGCTAGAACAGACCAGATTGCAGATTTCAGGTGTTGCAGGTGGCACCCATGGGTACCATCCGCAGACCATAGGAGGACCCACGGTCCGTCTTGCAGGTCTGTGGTGCACCACCTGCGAGCCACCCCCCAGAACACCAGGAAAATTCAGCTAAGTCTAGAACCATGCTAGGACTTATGGACCGTAGGTGGGACCACGGTCCGTGGTTCAGACTCTCTAGAACCCCTGAACCACGCAAGGACCTATGGACCGTAGGTGGGACCACGGTCCTTGGACCAGGTCCATGGTTTAAGACCTCAGATCCTAGTCTCTGAAGCCAATCAATGAATGACCTAGACGGATCGTAGGTGGGACCACGATCCGTGGACCAGGTCCGTCGATTGGTCCCGACAGCAGTTAAGTTAGGGGTCTTTTGGTCTTTTCCTTATGCGTTGGACCCCTAAACTATGTAGTTTTGGTCAGTTTTAGCCTAGTAACTTAACTAGAATTTACCCTAAGCAAATCATTCACCAAAAACATAGAAAAATTAGAACGCAGAATGAGGAGTCGACTAAGCCCTAGTCAAACAACGCAGTGAGTCTTCATCAGTTTCAGCCCCGAAATTGAAAGACTTTTCCATGGAATTCTTCAGCAAGTATGTGGGATTTCACTAGTGGGTTCCTTTCGCACATTAGTCCCTCAAATTCAATCAGATTCTTGATTTCCTTAATATTGTCTAGACCTAGGGTTTATTGAATGTTAGAAATTATTGGGTTTTAGATGTTGGAATGATCCAAATTAGATTGTCATGAATTTAGTATCATTTTGTGTAGAGTCTTCATAAATTCAGAGCCTTAGCTATGTAGTTCTTTTAGTTCCTGAATTACACATGCTAGGTTAGCTATTTTAGATACATACATACATGCCTCACTTTTCGAATATTTCATTCTCAGTTGCATGCCAGTATTTTGAGCTATCCAGTATTACAGAATTTCAATCATAAATTATTAATTACATATTCAAATGGTAGTAGCTTAATAGCGAGTGGACTAGTGTCAGTCACCCTCAAGTCCCAGAACTATGTGTCCCGTAGGTTAAGTCCCCTCTGTTGGGTATTACATTTTAGTAATCATGCCAACATGCCTCTATACCTCTAGCAGGGTATATTGGGTTCTCTCGATGGGGCGTATACATCAGACTCCACATTTAGTTGATGTGGTTTTATGTCAGTTATTAGTAGCTCCCTTACAGTTCAGTCAAATTCTATTGCATTGACCATGTTATCAGTCTAGTTCAGTGTTCAATATGAGCGTGTTATAACCTTGGTCATTGCATTCAGTTTAGTCATGTTCAACATTTTCTGTATCCTTATCATGTTCAGATTATATTATTGCTTTATTGCTTGTTCAGTTTTGTTATTGTTCAACTTTATTCTATCCTACATGCTAAGTACCTTTCAAGTACTGATGCATACTCTGTGCTACATCTTCTCGTGATATAGGTTCAGGTCCTCAGCAGTCAGATCACGTATAGATCGATTCCTGATCTTCAGTTCAGCAGCATCACTGGTGAGTCTTCATTTTTCGAGGACAGTTGAAACGTTATCTTTCTATTTTAGTCTTAGTTTCAATTTTTTCTAGATTTAGTAGGGCATGTCCCAACACTTCTAGTCAGTTTAGAGGCTTATTTCAGACATAGTTAGACTAAGCTATAGTGCTAGAGTTTGGCTTTTCATTTGTATTCAAACTCTTAGTTTTCATATATTTAGATTTAGTATGTGGGTATTCCCCATCATTTCAGATTATTTATATGATTTAGCTTCCGCACATTATTTATTTATTGAGTTTGCTTTAGTATGCTTATGATATGCCAACAGGGTTAGCTTAGGGTCACTCGTGATCCTAGGTCCCGTGTCCGCGTCTAGGGGTAGCCTCGGGGCATGACATGACGATTTGTCGAGTTATGCTGGCGATCGTTAGGCTTGTTTTCCTCTCTCTTTTTCAGCTTGTGTCATCCTTTTAGCCTATTACCGTCCTAGTTTTATTCCTCAACCCATGTACCTGAAAATCAAGGATTTTTCATCAGTTCATGGTACAAACTTAGCATTTGAGGACACTAAACCTACATAATCAAAGCCCTACATGAGTCCAAATCTCGGACTCATCATTTTCCTTTAGACATTTAAACCTGCTTCCGTATATTTTAATGCCTTAGTTTTTGATTAAGTTGTGTATTTCTTGGTTAGATAATTAGTATTAATAGTTCTCCCATAGAAGGGTTAGTGTGGGTGTCAATCACGATGGTCTGGGTCGTGACAAAGTTGGTATTAGAGCGCTAGGTTCGTTGATCTCGATGTACCAAAATGAGTCTAGTAGAGTCTTGCGAAATGGTACATTGACATTTGTACTTTTCTTCGAGAGGCTACAGGACTTTAGGAAATGTCTCTATTTCTTTTGTCTCCTTTCGCGCTATAACTTGGTTCTAATTGGTATCTAGTGATCCAAATAGGTATCTAATCTCCTTCACGCTTCTATCTGCATATGGTTAACAATAGGTTCAACAACATTAGGCCCGTAGCTCCCGTCAATGCACCATCTGAGGAATCTGTAGTAAGAGGTCGCGGTTGAGGTAGGGGTAGAGGAAGAGCTAGGGGTAAAGACCGAGGAAGGGTGGTGCCTACTAGCGATGGAGCACCAATTGAGAATGCTCCCAGAAATAAGGCTCCTCCTACGCATCATAAAGAGGTGGAGGAGCATGTAGTGGTTGAGAATGAGGAGAATGTTGGACAAGAAGGAGAGGTGCGGGCTGAGACTACAAGTATTCCTCCCTTAGACCCAGTGTTAGCTTAATAGATTATGTCATTCCTAAAAGGATTGGTTGGTCCTAGAGTGCTTCCCTTTGTTCAAGCAACACAATCTCCCGCCAATCCCCCTATTGCTATCATTATCCCCAAGGTGATTGGAACTGTAGGTACTAATGCTTTCTTCCATCCTTTGTTGGGTCCTGTTATGACTGTAATAAACATGAGATGTTGACTAAGTTCTTGAAATTGAAACCGCATGTGCTCCATGGTTCTAAGAGTGAGGACCCTTAGGAGTTCATCCTAGATTGTTATGAGCGGCTTTATTAGTAGGGAATTGTCCATCGGCATTGAGTAGAGTATGTGACCTTCCAACTTCAGGGAGGAATACTTGTAGTCTCACTTGGACCTAGTTTTATGCTCTATTCTTAGAGAAGTATATGCCCCGAACTTTGAGATATTGTAAAAAAGGATGAGTTCATGGCTTTAGAGCAAGGTGGTATGACTGTGGCTACTTATGAGGCTAAGTTTCATGCTTTGTTGAGATATGCTATGCAATTGGTGACTACTGAGAAAGAAAGGATCTGCCTATTTATTAAGGGACTAAATTCTGAGATGCAGGTATTGTCGGTTCATACGCTTTAGTGAGGTAGCAACTTTTGTGAGGAAAGTGGAGGGGCTGAGGCGAGACAGTCAGGCTAATGCATTGGCTAAGAAAACTAAGAATTCAAGTAACTTTGAGGGTTCTTACTCTAGAGGTTTAGGGAGGCCAAAACTTGAAGCCTAGCCAATTAAATCCTCTATGCCCGCATCTACAGGTAATTACTCGGGAACTCCACCTCAAAATTTAATTTAGGATACCTACGGAGCCCCACCTTTGGTGTGCAGCATACCATCTTTTGATTGCACTTATTATAACTGTGGAGAACCTGGGCATATGAGATGAGATTGTCTCCACTCGCGCATGATGGATTCCACACAGCAACAGTCTAGAGAAGTGGTATCCATGGGAAATGGTAATAACGATTGAGGACTTCCACAAGGTGGGTAAGGAGGAAATCAATGAGGCCGTGAAGGTCGGAGTAATGGTAACACAGGTAGAGGTACAGTGCAATGAGGTAGGGAAGTCGCCCGTCATGATGACATTTGGTCGGGGTAATGGTCACATAGAAAATTTTGCATACAACTTTTGTTTCCCAATAACACCCAGAAGGGCGAGTAGAACTCTCGAAATTGATCTTCGCATGAACGGATAGTTTTTGAGTGTCATGGGATGAAGGTGTTTTGTGAAATAGGGGCTTGAAACTCTTAAAATTGCTCACTGTTTCCATGCTAGCTGCCAAGGTGGGATTTATCTCCCCAGGGCGGGGCTGCCCTAGCAGGCCAATCACGAATTAAGTATGAAATAAACACCAAAATCGTTATTTTCTGCAAGTTTAATTCTTCAGAGCTAGGAGATGACCCGAGGTGTTTTCTTAACAGCTTTTCACCATTCTTAAGGCTAAAGGTAAAGTTTTCACTCTCCAAATTCATTTTTTGATCCGTAAAATGTAAATTATTGGGTAATTATTGTTGGGGGAGGGTTTTGGAGCTATTTCGATGGTGGAAAAGCCCTAATTTGGGTATTGGTATCATGTTCTTGACCTAGGATTGATAGTGTTGATTGTAATCTGGGTAATTAGGCATCGTTTATTGATCCTCACGATATATTGGTTGTTTGTAGACTAAGAACAAGCGGAAAGAATTTAGAAAAGGAAGAATCAAGTTTCTTAGCAGGGTTCAAGCTTTGTTCGAGGTAGGTAATGATTGTGATTTCATATTGGTGTGGTGCCTGGTAGTTATTACTTCATTATAATACATGTATGTATGTGAATGTTACACTATTGACCACACTAATCGTAAATGAGCATGAATCAACACTTGATTGTATGATTTTGAGAATGTACATTATGATTGTGATTGTGGCTTGTTTAATGGATCGGGTGTTATGTTCCAATACACTAACTTGGATTGGGTTCCCCATTCTGACACATAAATGGGATCGGGTGTCATATCCAACACACTAACTTAGATCGGGTACCACGTACCGATACACTAATAGTTTGGGTATAGGTTCTATGAGAGGACCATTGACTTGACATGATTGATGTATTTTGAGAATTGTGAAATTGTACATTATTCGTAAGTGATAATTGATATTGTATATGTTCGGTGTATACATGTTATATTATTAAATGTAATGACTTATATATGTTTCACCTATGAGGATAGTGGTGTGATCCTACCAACACACTCTGGTTGTGTACTGATACTGCACTAGCTCTTTCTTTGTTGAGTATAGGGCATGCTCAAGTGGCTACTGACATACCTCGCTTAGAAGACCAATGATCGACTCTAATTCAAGGGTGTGCCAGTTCTTTCGGGCTGCCATGAGTTCTCTTTTTGTCTATGTCCACATCTTTAGACTTAGACTAGTACTTTAGATTTTCTTATGCTTAATTGGGTTGTACCCATTCCCTTTAGACTTATGATCCTTGTTAGAGTTTTGGTACATTGACTTTCAAGTTCTATGTATTATTTCTGAATTCAATTGTTAGACTTTTGTTGGAGTTTATGGGAACTCCCTATTTTTCCTTAAGACATTTAAACATGCTTCCATATCTTTAAATGCCTTAGTTTTTGATAAAGTTGTGTAGTTCTTGATTAGCTAATTAGTATTAATGGTTCTCTCACCGGAGGGTTAGTGTAGCTGCCAATCACGACGGTTTGGGTCGTGATAAATTTGGTATCAAAGCCTTAGGTTTAGTTGATCTCGATGTACCAAAATTAGTCTAGTAGAGTCTTGCAGAATGGTACAGAGACACTTGTATATTTCTTCGAGAGGCTATAGGACTTTAGGAAATCTCTATGTTTTCTTTTGTCTCCTTTCGTGCTATAACTTGGTTCCAAATCGGTATCTAGTGATCCAAATTTGTATCTAATCTCCTTTACTCTTTTTTTTGCAGATGGTTAACAATAGGTTCAACGGCGTGAGGCCCGGAGCTCCCGTCAATGCACTAGCTAAGGAATCTGCACCAATAGGTCGGGTTGAGGCAGGGGTAAAGGAAGATCTAGGGGTAGAGGCCGAGGCCGAGGCTGAGGAAGGGTGGTGTCTACTAGGGATGGAGCACGAGTTGAGAATGCTCCCAGACATGAGGATCCTCCTGCGCATCATTAAGAGTTAGAGGAGAATGTATTGATCGAGAATGAGGGGAATGTTAGACAAAAAGAAGTGGTGCAGGTTGAGACTACAAGTATTCCTCCCTTAGATCCAGTGTTAGCTCAACATATTGTGTCGTTCCTGAAAAGATTGGTTGGTCCTGGAGTGCTTCCTTCTGTTTAAGCAACTCAAGCTCCCGCCAATCCCCCTATTGCTATCACTATCCCAAGGTGGGTGGAACTGTAGGTATTAATGCTTTCTTCCATCCTTGTTGGGTCCTGTTATGACTTGTAATGAACATGAGATGTTGACTAAGTTCTTCAAATTAAAATCGCCTATGTTCCATGGTTCCGAGAATGAGGACGCTTATGAGTTCATCCTAGATTGTTATGATAGGCTTCATAAGCTAGGGAGATGCACCTTCGGCAGGTAGCAAGCCATATTTTGATCGTACTTGTTATAACTGTGGAGAACCTGGGCCTATGAGGAGAGATTATCCCCACTCACGCATGATGGATTTTGCGCAGCAGTAGTCTAGAGAAGTGGTACCCGTGGGAAATGTTAATAATGGTCGAGGACGTCCACAAGGTGGGTGAGGAGGAAATCAACGAGGCCATTAAGGTCGGAGTAATGGTAACGCAGGCAGAGGTACTGTGTGGCAGGGAAGTCACCCATCATGATGACTTTTTGTCGGGGTACTGTTCACATAGAAATTTTCGCATGCAAATTTTGTTTCCCAAGAACACCCAGAACAATACGAAGATGGTTGGCATGCTCTTTCTCACTTTTCGAATAAACCAAAATATCATCAATAAAGACTAGAAAAAATGAATCAAGAAATGTTTGAACACACCACTAGCCTTATCTAAAGCATGTCAGGCAGGGAAGTCGCTCGTCATAAGGCTAGTGGGTTAAGGAAAAGACCAAAATACCACTCCTTAATTCGGATGGATTTCCTTAATTGAACAGGCTGAACGCAAACGGGCTTATCTCCCTTATCTAAACTCAAAATTTAGAAAACTCTTTGGAATTGGAAAGAGGACTCAAATATCTTTTAATTGATATGTCATGGGTCACCTAACTCATCATGTACTGAAAGTTATGGACGTTTGAAGTTGACCCAAAACTAACAATTTAAGACTAACTTGCAAAATTCTTGATTTAGCTCTTTCCAAATTGGCTCTTGCTAAAATTAGTTCTTTCAGACCGAGGTGTTACAGTAAATCAATATTTATGGAATTTTACTTACAATATTTTCATAGACTACAAGGTATGAAATCGAAACATTAATATATTAATGTATATAGAGATGAGAAAACTACGTTAAGGTATTTAAAATTGACTAGGAAAAATGTTGAATTATTAATAATATATTTACCTATTTTATGCTAATGATTTTTTTACTATGATTATGTCTTTGGTAGGTTCTGTTTAATTTTGGCTTCTGATAAAATATTATGAAAATCAATATATATATATATATATATATAGAGAGAGAGAGAGAGAGAGAGAGGGGGGGGGGGAGAGAGAGAGAAGGTTATTTACAAGATTCTCAAATATTATAGATAACAATGTATGAATTGAGTCGTTAACATATTAACATATATAGAGACATGAAAATTACTTTAAGGTATTTAAACGTTGACTCGACAAACAATAATAATATATTTACCAACTTTATGATAATGATTTTCTTACTAAAATTATATTTTTGGTAGGTTCTCTTAAGTTTTGGTTTCTCATCAAATCTAATGTAATTCAATATATATGAAATGTTATTTATAAAATTTCTAAATATTATAGACAATTGAAATTGAGTTGTTAACATATTAACGTATATATACATTTAAATGTTGACTAGAAAAAAATTGAATTAACAATAATAAATTATTTTACTACTTTATGATACTGATCTTCTTACTAAAATTATATTTTCTGTAGGTTTGGTAAAACTTTCACTTCTGATTAAATCTTATATAAATCAATATATATGGAAT
This sequence comes from Solanum pinnatisectum, assembly GCA_035578085.1. Lineage (NCBI taxonomy): Eukaryota > Viridiplantae > Streptophyta > Magnoliopsida > Solanales > Solanaceae > Solanum > Solanum pinnatisectum. The sequence continues at coordinate 20,529,922 of CM069076.1, forward strand.
CTTATTCACAAAATTCCCAAATACTATCTTATAAAACCACCTTATACCAACTATATAACCTCTTCTTTTTTTCCTTAATTCTACCCTCCTCAATCAAATCTAATGTAAATTAATATATATGGAATGTTATTTACAAAACTTCCAAATATTATCTTGTACAAAACACATTTCACCCACTATAAAACCTCTTCTTTTGTTCCTTAACTTTTCACCCCTCAATTGCATTCTCTATTTCTCTCTTTATACATGTTCTCCACTTTGGAGATAATATTTCAACTCTTTTTACATCCTCCAACACCTTTTCCTAAATAGAGAAGGAGAAACCACTGATTGAGACAATTATGGATCACGAGGACTTGCCATTATTCTTGAAAAGGCAGTGTTAATTGAACATGAAAATGAATTAGACAACTGGTCATTGTTGAAATGGTAATCAGACTAAAGCCAAAATTCATTTTCTAGTTTGATGGCAATTTCAATAGTTTCTTGTTGTCTAATTCAATGTCATGTACAATTAAAAAAGCATTCTTAAGATAACGGCTAGCTCTGGTAATCACAACCATCACAATTATTGGTTGTTTATACACTATGGTTGCTCCATTTGCAATATATGTTATTGTTGTAGTGTTTTGTAGAGATTGTTGTTAATGTATTGTTGTTGAAGATGAATATTTTTAATTTATTGTTAATAAAAGATGCTAGACACTTTCTATCACTTGACACTCTGTTTAGTGGAATAAATTGAATTATATTTTTTTAGGTCTAACGTGAAGAGTAATTGTCTTCCCAATATGACTATTGTTCTTCCTCAAACCTAACCTTACATTGTGGGGACTTGTTTGTTATTACTGTTCACCTTTTGGGTTTGTAGGTTGAAGAAACAAAAGGTTTTTTTCTTATTATTATTATTATTATTATTATTATTATTATTATTATTATTATTATTATTATTATTATTATTATTATTATTATTGTTATTGTTATTGTTGTTGTTTTTGTTGTTGTTGTTGTTGTTGTTGTTGTTATTATTATTATTATTATAACAATGTGTATTAAATCTTGACAGACCCTTTGCATGGGTAAAAGAATCAGATCCTTCCATACAATCATAAAACTATATTAAATTTGTATATATTTTGATTCGAATTTATTCCTTGAATTTGGATGCTAAACAAGCTAGATTGAAGTTGACCACACGGACTACCACCAGTCTTCAGAGATCCTGTCACTTGGTATCAGAGCGTAGGAACTTTCATGGTAAATATGAGATTGATGTGAAGTATACGACATAGATATGTTCTTGTAAACATGGATCTAGGAGAAATGAGTAATAAAAGTACTAGATTGGAGGAGGTAGATATACCTCAAAACCTTGATTTGTTAAACAAATGGACTATTCCAAAAATTGATATTAAAAACATTTATGATTATGGTTGGTTTGTTAAATTATCTCATACACAGTTATTTAAAACAACTGACCAATCTTTGGCGTTAAACTCGTCTAAACAGACTATTCGTTTGTTAAATAAAAGAGATATTAATTATATAAAACTCAGTATAATTTCTTGCATATTGGCATGGTTCAAATTACTTTTAAACCTTTAACACTTAAAGGGTTAGTCGAGACATTTTAGCTGCTCTTCGTGATGCTTGAAATTTAAATTTTCGACAATCTTTGATGGGTTCGATTGAGTCCACTGTAGCATATGACCCAGTATGTTTTAATACTCAGCCTAATTTGTAGTTATCTTTAACTTATGCTAATATTCTTGATGCTTTAACTTTAAATGTTAAAATACATGATTATAATTATGCACCTGGATCTGAATTGATTTGTTTATCTTATATAATTTATTTTAAATTGCTTTCTACGTTAAATCCAATATGTAAGTTATATGATACATCTGATCAAACTATTTTATGAGAAACTAATTTTGCTAAATCTAAGGTCAATACTAGAAGACCTATAAAATGGGAAGAAATTAATTTTAGTATTCTCATATTACTCAAAGATGATGAATGTACATCAAATAGATTTTAGTCCAGGTTCACTGCCAAGAAAGTACATTCAAAATGAATTTTCAAGTGATAAATGGAACTAGTTTAAAACATGGTTTTTTGACACTTATAGTGCTAATGATTTAAATAATATTTCCCAAGAGTTTTATGAAACTTGTGCTTTACATAATCAAATTATGTATTTTGTACCCTAGTTTATAACCACTTATTTACCTTTATTCATCAATATTCTTGAATGATCTTATAAAGATGGATCTGGTAATATTATTAAGGTTGTTTATCCACCTCAGTCATCTTTTGTCTTACCAAATAATACTGGTATCACCTTTACTGCCTTTCAAAATTTTGTTGAAGAAGATGTTGTGGCAGTCAACATCAATGAAATTAATAACTTGAATTCTCAAAATAATTATTTGAGACTTTATGTTAAAGTTTTGGGTGAACATATTAGTTCTCTTGATTAAAAAATGGATGAATTAACTACTTTGATAATTCAAATAAAAAATGATTTAAAAACTTCTAATACGGCTTCAACTTCTAAAAGTAATTCAGAAGCTCCGATTATTTCTACTCATGTGCAAAGGCCCCTTGAGATTCAGGATTTTAAATTTAAACCTCTTTATGATTTGGAAGAACTTCTTGTTAAAAAGTTGTCTGAATTTGGTGCAAAGCCTATTGATTTGTCAGTTAATTTTGCAGATGAAATGGAAAAAGCTTTTGATTTTAAAAATCATGTTTCTTTAGAATTTAACTTCGTGGTTATCCCAAGAAGAATAGCGGTAATACTAAGTTTGCTCATAAACCTAGCATGCAAACCTACTATTATTCCAGGCCAACTCCTCAAGATGTTCTTATAGAGGAACGAGACTGGAATCAGACTAATACCTCTTATAGTGGGTCTGAAATTTATGAATGGAATTTTGATGGTTTGACTGATAGGCAGTTAACTATTCTTGTTCATAGAATGTTTATGTATGCAACTCCCTATAAAAATGTTAAAAACACAGACAGAAATATTTGTAAAATGATTATTGTAGGTTTTACTAGCCAACTCAGAGGTTGGTGGGATAATTATATGTCCATTGAGTAAAAAGCTGTTGTGATAAATGCTACTTCTAATACTGAAGGTGTTGATAACTTGGGCATGACTCTAGTGCAAAATAGAGAAGACGTTGTTTATACCTTAGTCTTAACCATTTTAGAACATTTTAATGGTAGATTTATCAATTAGTGCGAGACTCGCGTACCCTGTTAAATGGTCTACGATGTAGAACCTTGGGAGAATTTAGATGGTATAAAGATACTTATATGAGTAGGGTAATGGAACTACCCTAAAATAGTTATGAGCATTGGAAAGCTAAATTTATAGACGACCTTCCCCCTTTATTTGCCGAGAGAGTTAGAAAAACTCTAAGAAATGAGCATGGTGAAATTCCTTAAAAGGATTATACTTATGGTAAGCTAATAGGAGTTTGCACTCAAGAAGGTATAAATTTGTGCAATAAATTGAAGTTATTCAGACAGCTTAAGATGGATAAGCTTAGGGAAAGATCTCATCTAGGAGACTTTTGTACCTAGTTCGGTTTACCTGATGTTTCAGCTGATGGCAAGAAGAAGAAGCATAGAGATTCTATCTATCCTAATAAACCTTATAGGAGAAGAGGTCTAGATATAGATCTAAGGAAGAACGTGACGCTAGAAAAGCCTTTCGCAAGTCTAATAGATTTACCAAGAATACGTCTAAGCATGAGCTCGCCAAGATTAAGTGCTATAGATGTGGAAATTTCGGTCACATAGCACCCAATTGTAAGCTTGAAAAGCTGAAAACCTTAGAATTAGATGAAGAAATTCATGATAAGGTTTATAGTTTCTTATACACTTCTGGTTTTGAGTCTGATTATGATTTTTATTCAGGTTATGAAGAAGAAATTGATTTGCCTAATTTATCTGATAGTAATCAGCATGATAAAATGAATACTTGCAATGCTTGTCATGGTGATATTTGTTCATGTGAAAATGATGAATTTTATAAATTGCCACCTCAATTTGAAGATTTGAATATAAATACTATTACTTCTGATAATGTGATAGAAATTTTGGAAGAATTATTCGTGATAATAATATTCATGAAAAAATTATTCAATTAACTGTTAATAATAATGCTAGTTCTAGTTTTTCAAGAAATTCTGAAAAGCAAAAGAATGATTTTGAAAACGAATACTCTGCATCTTATTCTTTGTCTAAAGTTAATAACAAACTTAATAAACAAACTATTTCTACAAGATATTCGTCTTTTGATGATTTGAAAAATGAAGTTGAAAATTTCAAAAATGAGATCAAATCTCTTAAACAAAATCAAATGATTTGTGATCATCGTCTTACTCAGATAGAAACTATTAATAACAAAGGTAAAAATATTGCTGAAGAAAATACTCTTGCAAAACCTGTTAATCTTAATCCTAGACAAGGTATGTTTTTGGGAATGATGCAAATTGTTATTGCTCATAAATGGTATGTTAAATACACCATATTGATTGATAATAGTTTTTCAATAACTGATATTGCTATGATTGATAGTGGAGCCGATGTTAGTTGTATTCAAGAAGGCCTTGTACCTAATAAATATTTTGAAAAAACAACTCATATGGTTAAATCTGCTTCTAGACATGCTTTAGATATAAAGTATAAATTACCTAATACTCACATTTGCCAAAATAAAGTTTGCATTCTACATTTCTTTTAAAAATTAGTTATACCCTCAAATTATACTTGGAACCCCTTTTATAAATGTTATTTATCCTTTTACTAGTACAAATGCTAAAGGATTTTCTGCTACTTATGAAGACAGAGATATTAGTTATACTTCTATCACTAACCCTATTTCCCGTGATATTAATGCTTTGATCAATATGAAACAAAAGCATGTTGATTCTCTGCAACTTGAATTGTTTAGTATGAATATATTTGATACTTTGAAATCCACCAAAGTACAAGAAAAAATTAAATTAATTTCTGAACAATTGCTATTGATATTTGTGTTGATCCTCCCAGTGCTTTTTGGAATCGAAAAAGGCATATTGTTACTCTTCCATATGAAGATAATTTCTCTGAAAAAGGATCATAAATCACCTTGGACTAATAGTCATACCACTTTGGTAAAGGATATTAAACTTCGTGTTCAATCTTTACCTTGTTTAACTCTTCCTAACCCTGCTTGGCAAAAGATTATTGAGACATATGCGTCTAATATTGATTATGGTGGGATTACGACAAAAATGAATATTTGATCAGATTTCATTCTGGGAAATGAAGCGAGACCCAGAACAAATATGTAACGGTGGCTCATGAAATGTTAACCATTGTTAATTTGCGTACTGAAATTTTAGGACGATTTATACAATCAAAAGTTTTTGATAAAAACTGATGCTCAATCTATGAAGTATATGTTTAACAAAGACTTTAAATATGATGCATTTTAATATTCGCTAGGTGGCAGGTTCAACTAGCTCCGTTTGATTTTGAAATTCAATATAAAAAGGGGAGTGATAACTCTCTTCCAGATTTTCTATCTAGGGAATATTTAACTTCATAATGAGTTTTTATTCAGTTTTCTTTGATGAATTGACTTTAATTATTATTTTAAAGGTAATTCCTCTTGATAGAGATTTATAGGAACTAATTTTATGGGAAATTATCAATGATATTATTAGAGAAGATTTCTATATACATAATATTGAAAAAATTATCGATATCGATGAAGAAAATTATTACAGTGACTACTATGATGCATTCGAATAAAACAAAGTGTTATGTTTGCAAGACGGACCCTCCTTGGGTAACCAAGGGCAAAGGCAGGGGAAATAACACAAGAGGAAGGGGAAGATCATCCTCGGGATCATCATCAGGATCATCATATGGATCCTCTTCTAACTCCCCAATTATACAAAGAGGAGGAATGAGTTTGATACACTCTAAAATCTCCCAAAGTACGGCTTCATCATCAGTACATCTGGAAGATATTCCAAAAAATAGTCCGTTATACCCACAACTACATGCATATTTGTTTTAGAAGCAAAGTGATACTTTTGCATCTATAACTAAAGAAGATATTGAAGATATCAAATCTTATGAAAAGGTATCAAAGAAAGAAATGATATTTCTTTTAGAAAACTCAAAAATTCAGAGAAAAGAAGAACCCTGGAAGATATTCCAGCTCTACTTAGTTAACATATTATATTTCTCGAGTGAGTCATACAAAACCCAATCTTATTATGAGATCATTTCTATAAGCACCGGTAGTGTTGAATTTCAGAACTTCTCAGGATGCAACACCAGCAAGAATGTTTATAACTTCTCCACAATGATAATTAAACAGATATATCTGTTGAAGATTGGGCATCTCCACAATATAAGAAAGGCAGAGCAGCCTAAATAAAGTCTCTATGAGTTTCACCTACTAGGACTATATTCATGCTTTTGATAAAGTCCTCTACTACAATAATGAGAGACGAAAGCATACATGGTTTATAAATATTTGTGCAAAGATATTTGCAGAACCAATCCCTAATTGGTTTTTGAATTGGTGGTCATACCACGGTCCAACAACAAAAATTTTGCATGATCCATTTCTTAAATTATATAAATAATGGGTTAACATTTCACCCGACCTAAACGAGTTATACCATACAGATCATATCTATTATATTGAAAAAATTAAACAAATTTATTTCTTCATTGAATTCTCTATCCCTTGGATTCATAAATCGACCCAGAGAGTGGGATTCACCCAGGAGCAAATTCCTTGTTTATATAGAACCTTTTATAATAATTTTTGGGATAAATTGATGAAAAAAGATCCCAAAACAAAGTCTCTATATGCATAAGAATTGTTGAATCTTATTGCAAAAAGGATCCAAGAATATTGTATTACTCCTCAAAAGGGGATAATTGCTGATAGCTCGGTTAGGCATATTGCCAGAAAAATCTCCATTCAAGATGGAAATAAAGAGGAGATGATCAATAATTATCTGGATGAAGTTAGGAGGAATCTACTCATCAATATTACTCAATACGAGAAATCAGACACTTCTATGAGAAGTGAGACAAGTGATGACGTCGTAGATGATATTCAAGTGGCTCAACCTTGTAAGTCGAAAAAACTCACTTCAGAAGATATGCTGAGGAAGGAGGAAGATTTCCTCCGATAATTAAAGAAAAAGGACAAGCTGTGAAGTATATCTTTAACAGTAAAAGCCATCATCAACAGTAGATACATTGTTGATCAACAAAAGATACACTGTTACTGCACAAAGATTCTTTTTCTTTCTATAAATATGTTTAGTTTTAGTCTATAAAGAGGTAGGTTAGAAAACCCTCTCTCTCTCTCTCTCTCTCTCTCTAAATTGTAAAGCTCTCCCTGTGTAAAGTTTGAGTTCGTCGGATACTTACCGGAAGTTAATAAATGTGTATAGTTCTCACATAGACCTTGGATTCGGCCACCTTTATAAGGTATTATTTAATTTATGATTAATCTTTTAGTATTATTTCTCAGATTTAAGCCGTGACTATGTCCGGCTAAAGATTCATATCTATGTCGGATAACTAACTTCGCTTTTATATCTACCATGAAAGATCTAGACTTTATCAAAATATAAATAAATTTATATATGGTTTCTTGACTTGGTTCTGATATGGTGGTACAATCAGATTCGATACTATTGTTATTGACTTTGTCTTTGTGAATCTGTCTAGCCAGCCATGGTTCTAAGCCCATTAATGAGTTGAAAAAGGGCACCTATACCTGGTTAGAATTGCTAGACACATGGGCTCAATAACAATACATATTAAATCATTATCATAATAATAATAATAATAATAATAATAATAATAATAATAATAATAACAACAACAATTATTATTATTATTATTATTATTATTATTATTATTATTATTATTATTATTATTATTATTATTATTATTATTATTATTATTATTATTATTAAGGTGTCTTTACAAGTATAAACATTCCTGCCAATAGTAAATGAAAGGTTCTACTATTTGGGTCTGCCCTACACGTCCTCCTGGCTAACGGGTAATCCAACGAATTCCTTCGACATCCTTTCAATAACCTGCTTGGATACTTATACTTGACCTAAGTATTACTGTTCAAACTGCCTAAACAATAGACATAATCACCATTTTTCATAGTAAACTAGTATGTTATAGTTCAACACGAATAGTTTAGCCTATCATTTAGGCTAAGTACATAAAGAAAAAACTTAAAATTTAAAGTACCTGGAGTAGAACTCCACTCGAGATGATGTACCAACCAAACTGAAAGCTTTTATTATTCAAGCACAAAAGATATACAAAGAAAATATTACAAGAAAGAGAGAGATAGATAGAGAAGGGGTTCTAAAACCTGCCTCACTAAGATGTCGAGGAATCTAAAGTGATAAGATAAGGTGGCTCACACAATTTTCAATGGCCAATATAAAAGAGATAAGACCGACAACTAGGCGTGCTCTCTCCACTACAAAATATGGCCGACATATCATTCTGGCCTTCTTTATGAAAGTTGTTTGGCTTATTACCCCAATAATTTTAATTTGTGGGGTCTTCTTACTTTAAACCTTTCCCTTTCCCTTGCAGGTGGTGTTGCTAGAAGATTCTTCCACTTGTTCTTGGAATCTTTTGAGAAGAGTATCTATGTCAATCTCTTCGTTGCTATTAGCACTTTGGGCCTCTCCTGCCATGCATGATTCATCATCATCGTTGGTGTGGCTTGCTGACACCATGGATATATCATCTCTAATGTCTATATTGAGGTTTTTCATCAAATCTCTTTTTACTTCTTCCATGTATATGGCAATTGCTTCAGATTTAGATATCAATCCTTTTTTCATATGAAGATTCCTCACGTTTTGCTTGAATGGACTGAGATCATCCACCTATGGCTTTGATCTATCTATATTATGGTATTTGTCCATTGTTACATTTATTAAATCAAGGATTTCTTGACCATGAAATTTCCTTCAGGGTCTTTTTGTGTTAGTTTGTTCTAGAACTTTGTATAAAAAGTTCTCTGTAGACATGGAAACCCTTCATAGGTATTATTAACCTCTATGGACCACTTCATAATCCAAGGAATTGAGAATTCTATGAAAAAATACATCAAGGACATACCTTCAAAGAATATATTATCCTGTTCTAAACTTATAAGTTTAGGGGAGATGTCCACCCATTCAGAATATAATTTTTTGTAAGGTTCTGGCAAAATTTTTTATCGAGGGATCATATAAAGTCCACAATTTACAGAACCAATTTGGAATAGGTTGATCGAAAACATGGGAGCATATTTTTATGAACCAGGAATGCCTTTTATTATCATTTTCATATAATACAATTGTATTAAAGCTATTCACATAATCCAAGTAATTATATTTTACTGCAATCTTTTGTTACGGATGGATATAATCCCTTTCTTTCAAGGGGCCCATTCCCCATTCTTATGGAGTCATAATTCTCTTAATAATGATTTTTGAAAAGTTATAAACTTTCCTTGTATTGGCTGGGTAAAAATGCTGGAATTCACTAGACCCTGTTGCTGAGAGTATCATCTCATAATATATCTGTATTTATAAGCAGGTGTAGTATAAGAAGCTGAATCTAGATATCTGGAAATTTATTGCCATGGGTCATTTTTCCACCACAACTCACTATGTTCCCAAAGAAGTATGACTTCTTTTTTATTATTTTGATCGAATATTTTTGTGCTCTCTTCATCTGCGAGAACTGTGGAATAAGATGGAGGAACATTATCCTTTTGTTGCTTGGATTGCATAAAATCGAAGAATTCCTTGTACATTGGGTGGTCTGTATTATTACCACTTGTAGAAGCAATATTTGCTGCTACTAATTTTTGGTTTCCTATTTGAGCGAGGATATTAGCTCTGCCAGCTCTTGTTCTTCCTCTTCCTCTCCTTGAGGGTGGAGGCCATGAAGGTCTTATCCTGAAAGAAAAGCAAAGATTAGTCTAGGTATTCTCTTGTAGTGAAATCAGTCAGACTATTATCTGAACCTTATTTTATAATGAATATCAAAATCAAATGGTGCTAATAAAGCTTTCCATCTTGCAAACATTTGTTTAGAAACATCATGCTTACAATCTTTATTAAACATAAATTTAGCCACTTGGCAATCAGATTTTTATCAGAAACTTCTGTTATAAAGATCTCCTTGGAACTTTAAAACACTTTTCACTATTGAAAAAATTTATTTTGTTATAGTGGCGTAATTTTTCTGGGCGTTGTTCCATTTGCCAGAATAGAACTGAATAATATAATGGCATTTGTTATTCGGATAGTCTTGTGTCAGGATACCACCATATCCTATGTCCGTCGCGTCTTTTCCAACCGTCTTCTCCCAACTCGGGTTAGCCAAAGTAAGACAGGGAAGGTTTTTAACCTTTGTCTTAATCCTTTTAACTGCTTTAGTATGATTATCGGACCAGGCTTTAGGATTATTTTTTAGCCTGTCATAAAAAATAGCAGTATCCTTGGCTAAATCCTCTATAAAAGGAACAACATAATTGAGACTTCCAACAAATTTCTGTAACTGAGTTTTATTAGTCTTAATATTACGGAACTTGGATGCAAATTCAATGCTTCTTTTAATAGGGCTAATTTTATCCCTTTCAATATTATGACCCAAAAACCTAAATTTGTTTGAAATAAAGTTATTTTGGGGCTGCATATCACCAGGCCGTTTTAGATCAAGGTGTTTAAAATGAGTTCCCATATTTTTGGAAAATACAAGAATATCATCTATATAGACTATTATGAAATTACTGTAGGGAATGAAGATATCATTCATAATTTTTTGAAATTTAGATGGAGCACTTTTCAAACCAAATGGCATAAAGTTCCACTCATATTGACCCATAGGGACATTAAAAGTTGTTTTAAATCTGTCTAACTCAGCTATCTAAATCTGCCAGTAGCACGATTTTAAAGCAAAATTTGAAAATTAGCGTCATAGACTCTATCCAATAAATCTTTTTGAGTAGGGATATATAGGGTACCTAATCCATTTTAAGGCTTTGTTAAGAGGTTTATAATTAATTACCAACCTATGTGCACCTCTTTCTTGTTCAGCGTGTTTATTAACATAAAAAGCTATACAAGACCGAGTGGATTTATAATGCCTCATAAGGCCTTTTTGAAGGAAGGAATCAATTTCTTTTTTGCATAATTCCAGATAATCTGAATTCATCTGGCAAGGTCTTGCTTTAGTAGGAATATTATCGTCAATAAAGTTATCCTCATAAGGGAGGCAAACAACATGTTTTTTCCTATTCCAAAAAGTATTTGGATGATCTCCACAGATATCAAGGGAGAACTGATTTTTCAAAATAGCAATCTTATCCTGTAATTTAGGATTTTGAAGAAAATTATAAATCTCAATACTATTAATTTCTCCTTTGATAAAACTGACTTGATTATTTTTTAAAATCAATCTTGAAGATAATTCATTTATCATTCTTGTAAAAGGTTTTGTAATAAACTCTAATATAAAAGATTTTTCATTCAAAGTTCCAACAATTTTTTTATTATCCCAATAAGTAAGGGGAAGATATCATTTATTAAAGGAACTCCCAAAATAATTTGGTTAGTAATATCTTTTACTAAGACAAAACTTTGAGGAATACAATTCTTTCCTTTTCATATAAAAGCTTTGGGCAATTTATATTCAATTCCCATTTTGCTACCATTTGCTGATCTGAGGCTATGAGTAGTTTTATGAAAATATCTCGAAGGAATAAGCCCTTGTTGAATGCAATTTAAATCAACAACATTGTCTATAAGAGCAGTAAATTCTTTTTTGTAATTATAATCTATAAGAAGAGTAATTTTAGTATAAAACTTTTGGTAAGTGAAAGCTTTTTAAGCTTTGTAAAAAATCATCTCTTTTATTACCAAAATTAAAAGTCTTTAGAAAATCAATATCTTTACTATTTTCTTCATAAGAAGAAGAATATGTGCTATTACCCATCTCTTTTAGACTCTCAATTTTATCAAGTCTAATTTCCATAGTGACATTCTTTTCTTTTAACCTTTGAATGTCTTCTTTGAGATTATTAACCTTTTGCTCCAGATCATTGATAGTTGTAGGAGAACTTATAAGTTTCCTTCTTTCTAACAAGAGATTTTTAACCTCTGCCATTGTGTATGAACCTTCTTTGGTTGGGATATCCTCTGTGATATGATTTTTAGTGGTGGAGGTATTACTGATTTTATCAATAATCTGAGCTATTATTTTCGGGATCTTTTACAATTTGTAAGAGCTCTATAACTTTGTCATTATCAATGACATTGATGCTTAGTTCCTTGAACTGGGAATAGATCTTATAAAAATTATCTTCTTCCTCCTCATTTTCGCAGTTTAGCCCTTGTTGACAAGGCAAACAATCCTCATCTAAAGACACATAATCTTCCTGCTGAAGGGCTTTAAGATCTTCACTAGTAGAGGATTCCTCATGACTGCTATATCCTGTTTATGATTTTTCTGAATCAGAATTTAGCATGATTTTGCAAAGAGATTCTTTGATACTATCATCAATATCAAGGTTCTTGATTTTTTCCTTGACTCTACAATCACTAGCATAATGACCAAATCTACCACATTTGTGGCAACTATCAGATTTGTCAAATTTCCGTTTAGATTTATAAAATATTTTCTTTTGCTTATAAGGTTCAGATCTTCTTTCTTTCTTTTCCATTCTTCTTTTGTTCCATGCTTTATAATCCTTTTTGGAAGATCTGTTCTTAGAAGAATGCTTCTCCTTCTTATCTTTAGAATTTGCCTTAGGAATATCTAAAGCAAATTGTTCACAAAATTCTTATAATTGTAGTCGTTCATTAAGACGATGCCTTTTAATATGTTGATTCAACTTGATTTCATTGCATAAAGAAAGTCCTTCTTGTACGTAGGCACTTATGAGTTTTCCGTAGGTATAATCGTCATAGTTGATACTATGACTATCTCCTCTAAGATTTTTTCTAACTCTTTCTGCAAAAAGGGCCGGTAATCCATCTATATATTTGGATTTCCAATGAGTGCTATTACACTCTGGCCACTCCATAACTCCGCTAAGGAAAAAATCTTTATAGAACCTAAAAGATGTGAGAGTCTTACACCTAAGGTTTTGGAGCAAGGTTCTTATGGTCTCACTATTATCCGACCATCTTCCTGAGAAATGTTCTATAGTATTAAGAACAAGGGTATACACAACATTTTGGGTGAAATCCTGTTCTCCTTCTTGTTTTACTGCTTGGAGAATTTTATCCCTTTGTTCTTGGATAAGATAATTATCCCACCATCCTTTTCATTGGCTAGTAAATTCTACTGTTATCATATCATCAATAGTTTTATCACTATTCTTATTAGCCTTACAAATAGTGTTGTACATGAGTATTCTATGCACAGTTGTATAAATCTGTCTATATGTATAACCATCTATGTTCCATTCATAGATTTCTTTTCCATTATAACTATTAGTTATAATATGTTCATGCTCTTCCAAGAGCACATCCTAGGGAGTAGGTCTGGGATAATAGTGCATCCTTTGGACCGGTTTTCTAGAATATATTTTTTTGAGATTTAGAAAGTTTGAGCAGTAATACTAAGGTCAAGTATAAGTATCTCGGCAGGTTATTGAAAGGTTGTTGAAGGAATCTGTTGGATTACCCGTTAGCCAGGAGGGCATGTAGAGCGGACTCGGATAGTAAAAGCATTCATTAACTATTGCCACGATTGTTTATACTTGTAAAGGCACCTTGAGTAAGACTGAATGATCCATCGAAACTATGGTATCAGAGCCATGGACTTATAGTAGCTATAGGTGATATAGTTCAACACAGTGTTTTACTATGAATATCATAAAGAAAAGATCTATTGTTAAAAACAGTAGAAAAGAAATATATGATATACCGCAACATCTTGACCTACTTAATAAGTGGACTATTCCTAAAATTCCTCCTAGAATTATATACCAGATGGGAACTTTGGAGAAACTCGGTCTGAAGCAAGTGGTTAAAACCACTAAAGAAACTATCACTATTGATAGTGATCATCAGACTTTTAGATTATTATCTGAAAATGATCTGGCCCCTTTTAGGGATATTTACATATTCATGCATATTGGCTTGGTTCATGTGGCATTTAAGCCCCTCACCTTGAGAGGTCTACCAGAAAGCTTCATAGCAGCTTTGAGAGATGGTAGAAATTAAAATTGGAAGAAATCCCTTATCGGGAAGGTACAAACTAGTCTAGCCTATGGACCAGTTTATTTTAATGATTATCCTAATATAAAAATTTCTTTACAGGATGAGAATTCATTAAGTTCTCTTATGCTTAATGTTAAGCTTCATGGGTATGATTATATGCCTTGAACTGAAGTTGTTTGCATATGCTACATAATTTACTATAAACTCTTACATACTTTGAATCCTATGTGTAAGATCATTGATTTTAAAGATGAAACTATTCTTATAGAAATCAATTTCGGTAAATCGAAGGTTATTACCAGAAGACCTATCTAATTTCCCACAAGAGTGGGTTATTGAAGGAACGGCCCAACCGAAAGATAATATTAATGAGAAGGTTTCAGAAATTGAACAGTTTAATGATGGAACTGTTAAAATTAAATTTTCTAACTCTACAACTATGTATAGTAGAATTGATAATCATAACATATATTCTAGAATTTCTAGATCTAACTCTTCTTATATTTCTCCTTTTGATTATATTGTACAGTTTCCTTCTAGAGTATCTACTTCTCAGATTAGAGAAAATTATAGATGTGATAATATTAAAATCGATAAGGATAATATTGCTAGGCCTATGCCATGTCTAGCTCGGACTTAGATATATCTGGGTATGAAATGAATTTTCCAAATGGATTTTCTACATAAATTGGTTTTATGATGACTGAAAACCAAATTGATTTTAGTCCGGGTTCACCGGCGAGAGAAAATATTTCTAATGAATTTCAGAAATCTAGATTGAAACCTTTTCAAAAATGGTTCTTTAGAAATTTTAATAAAGAAGAACATATTGATTTTCAAGAAGAATTTTACAATTATCTTATTAAATCAAAATAAAATATTTTAATTTCTTTTGTCCCATGGTTTATGACCAAACATATTCATAATTTTATCTCTATGATAGAAAGAGATTTTACTTTAAGTACTGGGAAATCACAAAATCTGTTTTTCCTCCGTTGCAATCTTTTCTAATAGAAAAAGACAACTAGATTGCTTATTTTAATGATTTTTTCAAAACTATTTGAAGATAATACTACTTTACTTACGACTCAGCATATTAATATTATGATTAAGCAACAAAATTATGCTAACATCTATATGAGCATATTAGGATAGCATATTACTTCTATTCATGACAAAATTGATAAGCTGCTTTCTAGACTCAGTTCCAATTCTAAAGGGAAAGAGAAAGTAGCCAATACCAGTATCCAGCCTCCTCTGGAGATTGGTGATTTCAAGTTAAAAGACTTTTCAGACCTGGAGAATTCTTAGAAAAGACATTTACAGGCAGTAATCTAAAGCCTTTGAAGGTTGATAATCTTTCAGGAGCAGAAAGCAGTCATAAAAGAAAGTTTTCTGATGATATTAATTGCCATGCGGCTAAATTTATGCTAATGAAGCTTGCCATCTTGCAAATATTTGTTTAGAAACATCATGCTTACAATCTTTATTAAACATAAATTTAGCCTCTTGGAAATTAGATTTCATCAAATACTTCTGTTTGTAAAGATCTCCTTGGAACTTTAAAACACTTCACTATTGCGAAAATTTCTTTTGCTATAGTGGCGTAATTTTTCTGGGCGTCGTTCCATTTGCCAAAATAGAACTAAATAATATAATGACGTTTATTATCTGAACAGTATTGTGTCAGGATACCATCATATCCTATGTCCGACGCATCTATTTCAATCGTGTTCTCCCAACTCGGGTTAGCCAAAGTAAGACAGGGAAGGTTTTTAACCTTTGTCTTAATCCTTTTAATTGCTTCAATATGATTATCGGACTAGGCTTTAGGATTATTTTTTAGCCTGTCATATAAAATAGCAGTATCCTTGGCTAAATCCTTTATAAAAGGGGCAACATAGTTGAGACTATCAAGAAATCTCTGTAACTAAGTTTTATTAGTCATAATATCAAGGAACTTGGATGCAAATTCAATGCTTCTATTAATAGGGATAATATTACCCCTTTCATTATTATGACCCAAAAATCTAATATTTGTTTGAAAAAAATCCATTTTGGGGATAGATATCACCAGGCCGCTTTGAATAATATTCTTTTAAAACAGATCAAGGTGTTTAAAATGAGTTTCCATGTTTTTGGAAAATACAAGAATATCATCTATATAGACTATTATGAAATTACTGTAGGGCATGAAGATATCATTCATAATTTTTTGAAATTCAGATGGAGCGTTTTTCAAACCACATGGCATAACGTTCCACTCATATTGACCCATAGACACATTAAAAGCTGTTTTAAATCTCTCTTACTTAGCTATCTAAATCTGCCAGTAACTTGATTTTAAATCAAAATTTTGAAAATATAATAGCATCATATACTCTATCCAATAAATCTTTTTTATTAAGGATAAGGCACCTAATCCATTTTAAAGCTTTGTTAAGAGGCTTATAATTAATTACCAACCTGGGTGCACCTCTTTCTTGTTTAGCGTGTTTATTAACATAAAAAGTTGTACAAGGCCATGGGGATCTAGAATGCCTTATAAGGCCTTTTTGAAGCAAGGAATCAATTTCTTTTTTGCTTAATCCCAGATAATCTGAATTCATCTGGCAAGGTCTTGCTTTTGTAGGAATACTATCCTCAATAAAGTTATCCTCATAAGGGAAGCTAACAACATGCTTTTTCCTATGCCATAAAGCATTTGGATGATCTCCACAGATATCAAGGGAGAACTGACTTTTTCAATATGGCAATCTTATCCTGTAATTTAGGATTTTGAAGAATATTATCAATCTCAATATTATTAATTTCTCCTTTGATAAAACTGACTTGATTATTTTTTAAAATCAATCTTGAAGACAATTCATTTATCATTCTTGTAAAAGGTTTTGTAATAAACTCTAATATAAAAGGTTTTTCATTCTAAGTAGCAATGATTTTTTTACTATCCCAATAAATAAGGGGAAAAATATCATTTATAAAAGGAACTCCCAAATTAATTTGGTTAGTAATAACTTTTACTAAGACAAAACTTTGAGGAATACAATTTTTTCCTTAGCATATAAAAGCTTTGGGCAATTTATATTCAATTCTCATTTTCCAACCATTTGCTGATCTGAGGCTATGAGTAGTTTTATGAAAATATCTCGAAGGAATATGCCTTACTTGAATGCAATTTAAATCAGCAGCACTATCTATAAGAGCGGTAAATTCTTTTTTGTATTTATAATTTATAAGAAGAGTAATTTTAGTATAAAACTTTTGAGAAGTAAAAGCTTTTAAGCTTTGTAAAAAAATCTTCTCTTTTATTACCAAAATTAAGAGTCTTTAGAAAATCAAGATCTTTACTATCTTCTTCATAAGAAGAAGAATTTGAGCTAATACCCATCTCTTTTAGACTCTTGATTTTCGACGGATCGTTCAATCTTACTCAAGGTGCCTTTCCAAGTATAAACAATCCTGGCAATAGTTGATGATAGCTTCTACTATCCGGGTCCGCCCTACACGCCCTCCTGGCTAACGGGTAATCCAACGGATTCCTTCGACAACCTTTCAATAACCTGCTTGGATACTTATACTTGACCTTAGTATTACTGTTCAAATTGCCTAAACAATAGACATAATCACCATTTTTTATAGTAACCTAGTATGTTATAGTTTAACATGAATAGTTTAGCCTATCATTTAGGCTAAGTACATAAAGAAAAAACATAAAATTTAAAGTACCTGGAGTAGAACTCAACTCGAGATGATGTACCAACAAAACTGAAAGCTTTTATTATTCAAGCACAAAAGATTTTCAAAGAAAATACTACAAGAAAGAGAGAGATAGATAGAGAGGGGGTTTTAAAAACCTGCCTCACTAAAGAGAGTTTTGCCTCTTTATATAGAGGTCGAGGAATCTAAAGCGATAAGATAAGGTGGCCCACACAATTTACAATGGCCAATAAAAAAGAGATAAGACCGACGACAAGGCATAGTCTCTCCACTACAAAATATGGCCGACATATCATTATGGCCTTCTACATTAAAGTTGTTTGGCTTATTACCCCAATTATTTTAATTTATGGGGTCTTCTTACTTTACACCTTTCCCTTTCCCTTGCAAGTGGTGTTGCTGGAAGATTCTTCCACTTGTTCTTGGAATCTTTTGAGAAGAGCATCGATGCCAATCTCTTCATTGCTATTAGCACTCTGGGCCTCTCCTGCCATGCATGATTCATCAGCATCGTTGGTGTGGCTTGCTGACACCATTGATATATCATCTCTAATGTCTATATCGATATTTTTCATCAAATCTCTTTTTACTTCTTCCATATATATGGAAATTGTTTCTGATTTAGATACCAATCCTTTCTTCATATGAAGTTTCCTCGCAATTTGCTTGAATGGACTGAGATCATCCACCTGTGGCTTTGATCTATCTGAATTATGGTATTTGTCCATTGTTACATTTATTAAATCATGGATTTCTTGACCATGAATTTTTCCTTCAGGGTCTTTTTGTGTTAGTTTGTTCCAGAATTGTATAAAAAGTTCTCTGTAGACATGGAAACCCTTCATAGGTGTTATTAACCTCTATGGACCACTTCATAATCCAAGAAATTGAGAATTTTGTGAAAAAATACATCAAGGACATACCTTCAAAGAATATATTATCCTGTTCTAAACTTATAAGTTTAGGGGAGATGTCCACCCATTCAGAATATAATTTTTGTAAGGTTGTGGTAAAATTTTTATCGAGGGACCATATATAGTCCACAATTTACAGAACCAATTTGGAATTGGTTGATCGAAAACATGGGAGCATATTTTTATGAACCATGAATGCTTTCTATTAGTATTTTCATATAATAAAGTTGTATTAAAGCTATTCACATAATCCCACTAATTATATGTTACTACAATCTTTTGTTCCGGATGGATGTAATCTCTTTCTTTCAAGGGGCTCATTTCCCATTCTTCTAGAATCATAATTCTCTTTAGAATGATCTTTGAAAAGTTATAAACTTTCCTTGTATTGGCTGGGTAAAAATGCTGGAATTCACCAGACCCTGTTGCTGAGAGTATAATCTAATAATGCATCCTGTATTTATAAGCTGGTGTAGTATAAGAAACTGAATCCAGATATCTCGACATTAATTGCCATGGGTTATTTTTCCACCGCAAGTCACTATGTTCCAAAAGAAGTATCCCTTCTTTTTTATCATTTTGATCGAATATTTATGTGCTCTCTTTATCTGCGAGAACTGTGGAATAAGATGGAGGAACATTATTCTTTTCTTCCTTGGATTGCATAAAATCAAAGAATTCCTTGTACATTGGGTGGTCTTTATTAAGACCACTTGTAGAAGCAATATTTGCTGCTACTAATTTTTTGTTTCCTATTTGAGCGAGGATATTACCTTTACCAGCTCCTGTTCTTCCTATTCCTATCCTTGAGGGCAGAGGCCATGAAGGTCTCATCCTGAAAGAAAAGCAAAGATTAGTCTAGGTATTCTCTTGTAGGGAAAACATGTAGACTATTATTTGAACCTTTTTAATAATGTATATCGAAATCATATGGTGCTAATAAAGCTTGCCATCTTGCAAATATTTGTTTAGAAACATCATGCTTACAATCTTTATTAAACATAAATTTAGCTGCTTGGCAATCAATTTTTATCAAAAACTTCTGGTTGTAAAGATCTCCTTGGAACTTTAAAACACTTTTCACTATTGCCAAAATTTCTTTTGCTATAGTGGCGTAATTTTTCTGGGTGTCATTTCATTTGCCAGAATAGAACTAAATAATATAATAACATTTATTATCTGGATAGTATTGTGTCAAGATACCACCATATCCTATGTCCGACGCATCTGTTTCAACCGTCTTCTCCCTATGCGGGTTAGCCAAAGTAAGACAGGGAAGGTTTTTAACCTTTGTCTTAATCCTTTTAACTGCTTCAGTATGATTATCGGACCAGGCTTTAGGATTATTTTTTAGCCTGTCATATAAAATTGCAGTATCCTTGGCTAAATACTTTATAAAAGGAGCAACATAGTTGAGACTTCCAAGAAATCTCTATAACTGAGTTTTATTAGTCATAATATCAGGGCACTTGGATGCAAATTCAATGCTTCTATTAATGGGGATAATATTACCCCTTTCAATAACATAACCCAAAAATCTAACATTTGTTTGAAACAAAGCCATTTTGGGGCTGGATATCACCAGGCCGTTTTGAGTAATAATCTTTTTAAACAGATCAAGTTGTTTAAAATGAGTTTCCACATTTTTTGAAAATACAAGAATATCATCTATATAGACTATTATAAAATTACTATAGGGCAAGAGGATATCCTTCATATTTTTTTGAAATTCAGATGTAGCGTTTTTCAAACCAAATGGCATAATGTTCCACTCATATTGACCCATAGGGACATTAAAAGTTGTTTTTATATCTGTCTGACTCAGCTATCTGAATCTGCTAGTAGCCTGATTTTAAATCAAATTTTGAAAATATAACAGTATCATAGACTCTATCCAATAAATCTTTTTTATTAGGGATAGGGTTCCTAATCCATTTTAAGGCTTTGTTAAGAGGTTTATGATTAATTACCAACCTGGGTGCACCTCTTTCTTGTTCAGCATGTTTATTAACATAAAAAGTTGTACAAGACCATGGGGATTCAGAATGCCTTATAAGGGCTTTTTGAAGCAATGAATCAATTTCTTTTTTGCATAATTCCAGATAATCTGAATTCATCTGGCAAGGTTCATCTGGCAAGGTCTTGCTTTTGTAGGAATATTATCCTCAATAAAGTTATCCTCATAAGGGATGCTAATAACATGCTTTTTTCTATTCCAAAAATCATTTGGATGATCTCCACAGATATCAAGGGAGAACTAATTTTTTCAAAATAGCAATCTTATCCTGTAATTTAGGATTTTAAAGAATATTATCAATCTATACTATTAATTTCTCCTTTGATAAAACTGACTTGATTATTTTTAAAATCAATCTTGAGCATAATTCATTTATCATTCTTGTAAAATGTTTGGTAATGAACTCTAATATAAAATGGTTTTTCATTCCAAGTACCAACAATTTTTTTATTATCCCAATAAGTAAGGGGAAAATATCATTTATAAAAGGAACTTCCAAAATAATTTGGTTAGTAATATCTTATACTAAGACAAATCATTGAGAAATACAATTCTTTCCTTTGCATATAAAATCTTTGGGCAATTTATATTCAATTCCCATTTTGCTACCATTTGCTGATCTAAGGGTATGAGTAGTTTTATGAAAATATCTCGATGGAATAAGCCCTTCTTGAATGCAATTTAAATCAACAACATTGTCTATAAGAGCAGTAAATTCTTTTTTGCAATTATAATCTGTAAGAAGAGTAATTTTAGTATAAAAATTTTGGAAAGTGAAAGCTTTTAAGCTTTGTGAATAATCTTCTCTTTTCTTACCAAAATAAAGAGTCTTTAGAAAATCAATATCTTTACTATCTTCTTCATAAGAAGAAGAATCTGAGCTATTA
The DNA here is from genome assembly GCA_035578085.1 of Solanum pinnatisectum. Taxonomy (NCBI): domain Eukaryota; kingdom Viridiplantae; phylum Streptophyta; class Magnoliopsida; order Solanales; family Solanaceae; genus Solanum; species Solanum pinnatisectum. Next base: position 20,551,766 of record CM069076.1, read on the forward strand.
CCCATCTCTTTTAGACTCTCGATATTATCAAGTCTAATTTCCATATTGACATTCTTTTCTTTTAACCTTTGAATGTCTTCGTTGAGATTATTAACCTCTTGCTTCAGATTATTGATAGTTGTAGGAGAACTTATAAGTTTCCTTCTTTCTAACATGAGATTCTTAACCTCTGCCATGGTGTATGAACTTTCTGTGGTAGGGATATCCTCTGTGATATGATTTTTAGAGGTGGAAGTATTACTGATTTTATCAATAATATGAGCTCATATTTGAGCTCTATAACTTTGTCATTATCAATGACATTGATGCTCAATTCCTTGAACTAGGAATAGATCTTATAAAGATCATCTTCTTTCCCCTCATTTTCGCAGTTTAGCCTTTGTTGACAAGGCAAACAATCCTCATCTGAAGATATATAATCTTCCTGGTGAAGGGTTTTAAGATCTTCACTAGTAGAGGATTCCTCATGAGTGCTGTATCCTGTTTCTGATTTTTCTGAATCCGAATTTAGCATGATTTTGCAAAGAGATTCTTTGATACAATCTTTAATATCAAGATTATTGATTTTTTCCTTGACTTTGCAATCTCTAGTATAATGACCAAATCTACCACACTTGTGGCAAGTATCAAATTTGTCAAATTTCCGTTTAGATTTATAAAATCTTTTCTTTTCCTTATATGGTTCAGCTCTTCTTTCTTTCTTGTCAATTATTCTTTTCTTCCATGCTTTATAAGCCTTTTTGGAAGATCTATTCTTAGAAGAATGCTTCTCCTTCTTATCTTTAGAATTTGCCTTAGGAATATCTAAAGCAAATTGTTCACAAAATTCTCCTAATTGTTGTCTTTCATTAAGACGATGCCTTATGGTTTCAATCAAGGTATGTGGAAGCTTCATCAATAGTTTCTTCTTCCCCCATTGAGTCCCAAAGAAGCCCTAATTTCTTCAAGCTATGAACTCTCAAGTCTAGCATTTCATGATTTCTTCTGGGTTTTTATTGAATTTTGATTTCTTCTTCATGATTGATCTTATTAAGCATGAATTGCTTATTATTTAATATTTTCAATCATATTTTCATGAACTCATAGCATGCTAGTATTTTTCATGATCATAATTAAGTTATTTTCTCATAAATGTCTCAAATTGTCATATTATCATAAATTAAGATGCTTTCGATTTTGAAGTTTATATAAGTATATACGAATATCATGAATTAGATACTTTCAAATAAAGTATCTTTTAGATTATATTCAGTTATCATGATTTAGGAGCTACTCAATATTCTATCAAATTTTTAATACGATTCAGTATTATCATATTACTACTGTTTTCATGTTTATGCATGTTTCCCTTGAGAGTATACTTAGCACGAGTGGTCCTTTTGTTGCAATCTCAAAAGCCCTAGAAGCTACCGTAGGATTTGTCTCAGATAGTCATTAATTAGTGGATCCACCTTAGCTCAGATATCATGGTCCTTACCTTGGCAAGTAGGACACTCTTTTTTCGGTGTGGGAGAAGAACATTGAACGCCATACATAGTACATGGTTTATGTTAGTTATTGTATACATCCCACAAATCAGTATGTTTTTAGATATTGCATGACCTTGTACTATGTTTTGAATCGGATCATTAGTTTTCATGTTATGTTTACTTGATCATTGCATTGACATGTTTTACAAACTCATCAAGTTTAGATAGCATGTTTATGCATTTTCTTCACACCTAGTACATTTGTATTACTGTTGCATACTTTTTTGTCAATATTGTTTCATTATATAGTTTTTGATGTACATCCTTCAGGCCGTGGTTACTATAAAAGCATCTTAGTGTGCACTGTATATTGTGAGTCCTCATGTTTCAGGGACATACCTTTTATAAATTTCTTCTTTTCTTTAGTTTTTAGACAGTTTAGAATTAGCTATGGACTTGTCCTAGCAACTCTTTATGATTAAAAGATTACAATTAGTTGATTCCACGTATGTTTTCTTATATCATATTATCCTTTATTATATGAGATCTATTTAGGACTTTATTTTGTTTATGTATGCTATCTTAACTATCATGCTATGTCATTGTGTTAACTTGGGGTCAGTCGTGGCACTTCTAGGGGGCAGTCTTGGGTCGTGACATTCTCTATGATATTGCTTCTAAAAATTGCTTATTTCTATAAGCAATCTTTTAAAATAACTTTTTAGAAAAGTGCTTTTGGAAAAAAAGTAATTTGAGTGTGGCTAATGCATTTGAAAAGTGCCTTTCATAAACAAATTCTATTTGACTATTTGTGACAACCTGTTTTCGTCATTATAGAAAAGCCTTGGGGAAAACTTTCGGCCGAAAAACCTTTTTCGTAGTAACTTGGAAATTCCTTGCCTTGCCTAGATTAGGAAGAAGTCGAAGTCACTGAGTAATAGAAAGATCTGGTAGCATATGAGAGATCCAATTATGAATTTGATTGCATGAATAGATAGCTAAGACATTAAGGAATCCGTACGACTTTACAGAATTGAATTTGGGTGAGTAGAACTCCAGAAATTGATCTTAGCGTGAGCGGGTAGTTTTTTAGTGCCATGGGATGAATGTGGGTTGTGAAATGGAGTTTTGAAACTCTTAAACTTGCTTACTATTTCCATGCAAGCCGCCAAGGTGGGATTTTTCCAGCCAGGGTGAGGCCCCTGTAGTGGGATAGGGCCACCATAGCGGGCCAGTCGTGAATTAAGTAAAAAATAAACCCCAAAATTGTTATTTTCTACAAGCTTCATTCTTGAGAGCTAGGAGACGACCCAATTGATTCCTTGACAGTTTATCACCAATCTTAAGGCTAAAGGTAAGGTTTTCACTCTCCGAATCTATTTTTTGATCTGTAGAATGTAAATTCTTTGGTTATTATTGTTGGGGGACAGTTTTGGAGCTGTACTTTTCTTCGAGAGGCTATAGGACTTTAGGAAATCTCTTTGTTTTATTTTGTCTCCTTTCATATTATAACTTGGTTCCAATTGGTATCTGGTGATCCAAATTTGTATATAATCTCCTTCACTGTTCAGTCCACAGATGGTTGACATAGTGTTCAACGACGTAAGGCCAATAGTTCCCTTCAAGGCGCCAGCTAAGGAATCTGCACCAAGAGGTCGCAATTGAGGTACGGGAAGAGGAAAAGCTAGGGATAGAGGCCGAAGAAAGGTAGCGCATACTAAGGATGGAGCAGCAATTGAGAATGCTCCCAGAAATAAGGCTCCTCCTGCGCATCATGAAGAGGTGGAGGAGAATGTCGAGGTTGAGAATGAGGAGAATGTTAGAAAGGAAGAAGAGGTGCAAGGTGTGACTACAAGTATTCCTCCCTAGTGTTAGCTCAACAGATTATGTCATTCTTGAAAGGATTGGTTGGTCCTGAAGTACTTCTCTTTGTTCAAGTAACTCAAGCTCCCGCCAATCTCTCTATTGTTATCGCTATCCCCAATGTGGGTGGAACTGTAGATACTGATGCTTTCTTCTGTCCTTTGTTGGGTCCAATTATGACTGGCAATGAACATGAGATGTTGAGTAAGTTTTTAAAATTGAAACTGCCTGTGTTCCATGGTTCCAACAGTGAAGATGCTTAGGAGTTCATCCTTGAATGTTATGAGAGGCTTCATAAGTTGGAAATTGTCCATCAACATGGAGTAGAGATTGTGACCTTCCAAATTCAGGGCAAGGCTAAGAAGTGGTAGACAGTTTTTGTGGAATGCAGATCTTCAGCTTTACCCGCACTCACTTGGACCCAGTTTCATGCTCTGTTATTAGAGAAGTATGTGCCCCGACTTTGAGAGATCATAAAAAGGATGAGTTTATGGCATTGAGCAAGGTGGTATGACTATGGATGCTTATGACTTAATGAGGCATAGTTCAATGCTTTGTCGAGATATGCTCAACAATTGGTGACTACTGAGGAAGAGAGGACCCGCCTATTTGTTAAGGGACTAAATTCTAGGTTTCAAGTATTGTGTGTTCATATGACCTCTGCAGGAAAAATCATTAATGAGGTAACAAATTTTTTTTGAAGAAAGTGGAGGGGGTTAGGTGAGACGGTTAGGCTAAGGCATTACCTAAGAAATCCAAGAATTCAGGTAACTTTTAGGGTTCTTACTTGAGAGTTTCAGGGAGGCCGCCACTTGCAGCCGAGCCAATTTAGTCTGCTATGCCCGCTTATACAGGTGATTACTCGGGAATTACACCTTAGAATTTGATTCAAGATAGCCAAGGAGTCGTACGTTCGGCGGGCAGTTCGCCATCTTTTGATCGCACTTGTTATAAGTGTGGACAACCTGGACATATGAGGAGAGACTTTCCCCACCCGCGCATGGTGGATTTCGCGTAGTAGGAGTCTATAGCAGTGGTACCCACGGGAAATGGTAATAATGGTCGAGGACATCCACAAGGTGGGTGAGGAGGAAATCAATGAGGCCGTGGAGGTTGGAGTAATAGTAACGCAAGCAGGGTACAATGCAGCCAGGTAGGGAAGTAGCCTTTCTTGATGACTTTTGGTCGAGGTAATGGTAACATAGAATATTTTTCATACAACTTTTGTTACCTATGAACTCCCAGAAGGATGAGTAGAACTCTCGAAATTGATCTTAGCATGAACGGGTAGTTTCTGAGTGTCATGGGATGAAGGTGTATTGTGAAATGGAGTTTGAAACTCATTAAATCACTCATTGTTTCCGAGCAAGCCGCTAAGGTAGGGACGCTGTAGCGGGATGGGGCCGCCATAGCGGATCAGTCGTGAATTAAGTCGGTAATAAACCCCAAAATCGCTATTTTCTGCAAGTTTCATTCTTGAGAGATAAGAGACGATCCCATGTGTTTTCTTGACAGTTTTTCTCTATTTTTGAGGCTAAAGCTAAGGTTTTCACTCTTCGAATCCATTTTTTGATCCGTAGAATGTAATTTCTTGGGTAATTATTGTTGGGTGACGGTTTTAGAGCTATTTGGATGGTGGAAAAGCCCCAAATTGGGTATTGAGATCATAGGTCTGACCTAGGGTTGATAGTGTTGATTGTAATCTAGGTAATTAGGCATCGTTTATTGATCCTCAAATTATATTGATTGTTTATAGACCAAGAACAAGCGGAAAGAATCCGTAAAAGGAAGAATCAAGTTTCTTACGAGGGTTCAAGCTTTGTTCGAGGTAGGTGATGGTTGTGATTTCATGTTGGTGTTATGAATGTTAGTAATTACTTCATTATAATGCATGTATGTATGCAAATGTTGTAGTATTGACCACACTAATCGTAAATGAGCATGAATGAATGATTGTATGCCATGAATCAACACTTGATTGTATGATTTTTGAAAATGTACATTGTGATTGTGATTGTGGCTTGTTGAATGGATTGTGTGTTATGTTCCAACACACTAACTTGGATCGGGTGCCACGTTCCAGAGCATAAATGGGATTGGGTGTCACGTTTGGCACACTAACTTGGATTGGGTACCACATACCGGTACACTAATAGTTTGTGTATGAGTTCCTTGAGAGGACCAATGACTTGACAAGACTGATGTATTTTGAGAATTGTGAAAATGTACGTTGTTCGTAAGTGATAATTGATATTGTATATTTTCGGTGTAGACGTGTTTTATTATTATTGTAATGACATATATATGTTTCACCTATTGGGATAACCACGTGATCTTACCAGTACACTGTGGTTGTGTACTGATACTGCACTTGCTTTTTCTTTGTTGAGTACAAGGCATCTTTAGGTGTCTACTGACTGACCTCGTTTAGAAGACCAGTGATCGACTCGTATTCAACGGTGAGCTAGTTCATCCGGGCTGCCATGAGTTCTCCTTTTTGTTTATGTCCACATCTTCAGACTTAGACTAGTACTTCAGATTTTCTTATGTTTAATTGGATTGTACCCATTCCCTTTAGACTTATGATCCTTATTAGAATTTTGGTACACTGACTTTCAGGTTCTAGGTATTATTCCGCATTCTGTTGTTAGACTTTTGTTGGAGTTTATGGGAACTCCCTATTTTTCCTTTAGACATTTAAAAATGCTTCCGTATCTTTAAATGCCTTAGTTTTTTACTAAGTTGTGTAGTTCTTGGTTAGCTAATTAGTATTAATGGTTCTCCCACTGGAGGGTTAGTGTGGGTGCCAATCACGACGGTCTGGGTTGTGACAAAGTTGGTATCAGAGCCTTAGGTTTGTTGATCTTGATGTACCAAATTGAGTCTAGTAGAGTCTTGCAGAATGGTATAGAGACATCTATACTTTTTTTTGAGAGGCTATAAGACTTTATGAAATTTCTCTGTTTTCTATTGTCTCCTTTCGTGCTATAACATTATTCCAATTGGTATATGGTGATCCAAATTGGTATCTAATCTCCTTCACTCTTCTATCCGCATATTAATAACACAAGGTTCAATGGCGTCAGGCCCATAGCTTATGTTAATGCGCCAGCTGAGTAATCCGCACCAAGAGGTTGCGCTAAAGGTAGGGGTAGATGAAGAACTAAGGTTAGAGGCCAAGGAACAGTGGTGCCTACTAGTGATAGAGCACCAGTTGAGAATTCTCCCAGAAATAAGGATCCTCCTGCACATCATGAAAAGGTAGAGGAGAATGTAGGGTTGAGAATGAGAAGATTGTTGGACAAGAAGAGGAGGTACAGGCTGAGACTAGATGTATTCCACCCTTAGACCCAGTGTTAGCTCAACAAATTATTTCGTTCCTGAAATGATTGGTTGGTCTTGGAATGCTTCCCTCTGTTTAAGAAACTCAAGCTCCCTTCAATCTTCATATTGCTATCACTATCCCCAAGGTGGGTGGAACTGTAGGTACTGATACTTTCTTTCATCCTTTGTTGGGTCATGTTATGACTGGTAATGAACATGAGATGTTGACTAAGTTTATGAAATTGAAACCGCCTTTGTTCCATGGCTCCAAGAGTGAGGACGCTTATGAGTTCATCCTAGATTATTATGAGAGGCTTCATAAGTTGGGAATTGTCAATCAACGTTTAGTAGAGTTTGTGACCTTCCAACTTCAGGGCGAGGCTAAGCTGTGGTATAAAGCTTATGTGGAATGCAGATCTTTAGCTTTACCCCCACTCACTTAGACCCAGTTTCATGTTTTTTTCTTAGAGAAGTATGTGCCCCGGACTTTGAGAGACTGTAAAAAGGATGAGTTCATGGCTTTGGAGCAAGTTGGTATGACTGTGACTACTTGTGAGGCTAAGTTCCATGCTTTGTCGAGATATGATATGCAATTGGTGACTACTGAGGAAGAGAGGATCCGCTTATTTGCTAAGGGACTAAATTCTGAGTTGTAGGTATTGTATGTTCATATGACCTCTGCAATAAAAAGCTTTAATGAGGTAACAAATTTTGTGAAGAAAGTGGAGGGGGTAAGGCGAGACGGTCAGGCTAAGGCATTGGTTAAGAAAGCCAATAATTCAAGTAACTTTCAGTGTTCTTACTTTGGAGGTTCAGGGAGGCCGACAGTTGCAGCCTGACCAATTTAGTCTGTTATGCCCGCTTCTATAGGTAATTACTTGAGAACTCCACCTTAGAATTGTATTCAGGATAGCTAGGGAGCCACACCTTCGGCGGGCAGCAGGCCATCTTTCGATCACACTTGTTATAACTATGGAGAACCTGGGTATATGAGGAGAGATTGTCCCCTCCCAGGCATGATGGATTCTATGCAGCAGTCTAGAGAAGTGGTACCCGCGGAAAATGGTAATAATGGTCGAGAACGTCCACAAGGTGGGCAAGGTGGTAATCAGCGAGGCCATGGAGGTCGGAGTAATGGTAACGCATGGAGAGGTACAGTGCAGCGAGGTAGGGAAGTCGCCCGTCATGATGACTTTTGGTCGGGGTAATGGCCACATAGAAATTTTTGCATACAACTTTTGTTTCCCAAGAACACCCAGAACAATACGAAGATGGTCAGCTTGGTCTTCCTCACTTTTCGAATCACCCAAAATATCATCAATAAAGACTATAACAAACGAATCAAGAAATGGTTTGAACACACCACTAGCCTTATCTAAGAGTATGTCAGGCAGGGAAGTCGCTCGTCATAAGGCCAGTGGGATAAGGAAAAGACCATAATACCCCTCCTTAATTCTAATGGATTTCCTTGATCAGACATGCTGAACGCAAGCGGGAATATCTCCCTTGTCCGAACTCAGAATTTAGCAAACTCTTTGGAATTGGAAAAAGGACTCAAAGATCTTTCATTTGATATCTCATGGGCCACCTAACTCATCATGTACTGAAAGTTATGGACATTTGAAGTTGACCCAAAACTCACAATTTAAGACGAACATGCAAAATTCTTGATTTAGCTCTTTCCAAATTGGTTCTTGTTAAAATTAGATCATTTAGACCGAGGTGTTACAGTAAATCAATATTTATGGAATTTTACTTACAAGATTTTCATAGACTACAAGGTATGAAATCGAAACATTAAAATATTAATGTATATATAGATGAGAAAAGCACGTTAAGGTACTTAAATATTGACTAGGAAAATTTTTGAATTAATAATAATATGTTTACCAATTTTATGGTAATGATTATTTTACTATGATTATGTCTTTGGTAGGTTTGGTTTAATTTTGGCTTGAGAACAAATCTTATGAAAATTAATATATATAGAACGGAATTTACAAGATTCTCAAATATTATAGACAACAATGTATGAAATTGAGTCGTTAGCATATTAACGTATACAGAAACACAAAAATTACTTTAAGGTACTTAAACGTTGACTCGGCAAAAAATGAATAAACAATAATAATTTATTTACCAACTTTATGATAATGATTTTCTTACTAAAATTATATTTTTGGTAGGTTCGCTTAAATTCGGGTTTCTCATCAAATCTAATGTAATTCAATATATATGGATATTTACAAAATTTCTAAATATTATAGACACTTGAAATTGAGTTGTTAACATATTAATGTATATATACCTGAAAATCACTTTAAGGTATTTAAATGTTGACTAGGAAAAATATTGAATTAACTATAATAAATAATTTTACTACCATATGATAATGATTTTCTTACTAAAATTATGTTTTCTGTAGGTTTGGTAAAACTTTGACTGTTGATCAAATCTTATATAAATCAATATATATGGAATGTTATTTAAAAAATTCGCAACTACTATATTGTAAAACCACCTTATACCAACTATAAAACCTCTTCTTTATTCCTTAATTTTACCCTCCTCAATCAAATCTAATGTAAATCAATATATATATATATGGAATGTTATTTACAAAATTTCCAAATATTATCTTGTAAAAAACACCTTTCACCCACTATAAAACCTCTTCTTTTGTTCCTTAACTTTTCACCCCTGAGTTGCATTCTCTATTTCTCTCTTTATGCATGTTCTCCACTTTGGAGATAATATTTCAACTCTTTTTATATCCTCCAATACCTTTTCCTAAATAGAGAAGGAGGAACCAATGATTGAGACAGTTATAGATCACGAGGACTTGCGGTTATTCTTTAAAAGGTAGTGTTAATTGAACGTGAAAATGAATTAGACAATTGGTCATTGTTGAAATTGCAATCAGACTAAAGCCAAAATTCATTTTCTAGTTTGATGGCAATTTCAATAGTTTCTTGTTGTCTAATTCAATGGCATATACAATTAAAAAATCTTTTTTAAGAATAATCGCTAGCTCTGGTAATCCACAACCATCTCAATTATTGGTTGTTTATGCACTATGTTTGCTCCATTTGCAATATATGTTATTGTTGTTGCGTTTGTAGAGATTGTTGTTAATGTATTGTTGTTGAAAAGGAATATTTTTAATTTGTTGTTAATAAAATATGGTAGACAGTTTCTATCACTGTACACTCTGTTTAGTGGTATAAATTCAATTATATTTTTTTTAGCTCTAACGTGAAGAGTAATTGTCTGCCAATATGACTATTGCTCTTCCTCAAACCTAACCTTACATTGTGGGGACTTGTTTATTATTCCTGTTGACCCTTTTGGTTTTATAGGTTGAAGAAACAAAAGTTTATTATTTTATTATTATTATTATTGCACATTTTAACTTTAATTATTTCACTTTAACTTTGTCATTTATAACTGATGTACCCCTTGTTATAAAAGTTACTCATATATTTTTATTGTTACACAAATGACTCACATGTATATTTTTTTTCTTTGAATGGAAACAAAAATAAAAAAGTTTTATATATTATTTTTTTTGGCATATTTGATCCTTCTCACAAGTATTATTATTTTTTTGTCAACTTGTTTGATTTAATGGATAGTTTGGATTTATTATTTTGCTGATCAAATATATTTTTCACTAACTTTTTTAGTAAAATTTATCATATATGCCTCAATTTTTCATACAGATACAAAATATAAATTACAATATATTCCCAAAAAAATATTTTTAAATTTTTTTCTTACTTTTTCCTCTTTCCCATTCACATTTCTTTTTTTCTTCGTATTTTTACAATAAAGAATAAAAAAAAAGTCAAAGAACAATAATGAAAGAAGTCAACAAAAATCATGTGTGAAAAATGATCACATAATAGGGTATATGTGACCCGCTTTATTAACAGTGAGATATAGGTGAGTCAATTTTATAATGGTAAGGATATATGTGAGATTCTTTTATAATGAGGAGTGTATCAACTCTAAATGATAAAGTTGAGGTGTATATCAAGCCATTTTTCAATAATTTTGAGATCATAGATTTTCTCCATATAATGTAGGATCTATTATACACCCAAAGATGTGAAACTGGGTCCAAGTAAGTGGGGGTAAAGCTGAAGATCTACATTCCACATATGCTCTCCCTACTATTTAGCCTCGCCCTGAAGTTGGAAAGTCATGAACTCAACTCCATGCTAATAGACAATACCCAACTTATAAAGCCTCTCATAACAATCAGGATGAACTCATAAACGTCCTCACTCTCAGAACCATGGAACACAGGGGGCTTTAGTTTCAAAAACTTAGTCAATATCTCATGCTCATTACCAGTCATCAAGGGACCTAACAAAGGGTGGAAAAAGGAATCAACACCTAATGCTGCAACTCCCATGGGACTAGTGATAGTAACGGGGCGGTTGGTTGGGGTTGAGTAGCTTGCACTGCTGGGACGATTCCAGGTCCAACCAATCTTTTCAGAAATGACATTATCTACTAAGCTAAAATAGGGTCTAAGAGAGGAACCCCAGTATTCCTAACTGATATATCCTCTTCTTGTCCAACATCCCCCTTGTCCTCAATCTCCACATTTTCTTCTACCTCTTCATGATACACGAGAGGAACCTTATCTTTGGGAGAATTCTCAACTGGTGCCCCATCCCTTGTAGGTGCTACCCTTCTCTTCCTCTACCCCTGCCTCTATCAAGACTTCTTACTGTGGATTCCTCGGTTGGTGCATTGATTGGAGATACGAGCCTGACGCAGTTGAACCTAGTTTTAACCATCTATGAATAGAAGAATGAAGGAGATTAGATAGTATAACACTCAGAAAACTAGTAGGTGAAACTAGAGCCTTACGTGAGAGTTTGAGTTTGATGTGTGGATTAATGTTGTAAAATGGCTTCCTGTACTTAGGATGAGGGGTTTAGGGGTTAAACGTCAAGGTACGACTCCCCAAGGGCCAACCAAGGGCCCTTGAGGAGGACCCTAAAGCCTAACCCCAAATCTACACCAAAACTACCCAAAAAAGTGAGCTACGGATGGGACCTACGGGGAATAGGCCCATCCACACCTCGTTGGAGTGACTCATAGGTCAATACCCAAAATGGGGAGATGTAGTCCATCACCTATAGACCTGCAAGATGACACGTGAGTCCACACATGAACCGTGGGTCCTAGGTCGTTGGTCATGCCTGCAATTCTGACCAAATCTCGGCCAAGGTGAGGGATATTTAGGTAATTTCCTTTTTAGCTATTATTAAGTGGAGTCATTTTTTATAGTATTAATTCACCTATCTAAGTGTTTTTAAGTCATTAACCACCTCATAAATCCCAAGACCCCAAATCATAACCAACTTTACCCCCAAAATCTTCTCTCTAGAACTCGAAGGAAAAAGAAGAAAAAGATCAAGTTAGGTCTTGAATAAGGAGGCTTTTTGACTTGAATTTGTGGGATTTATTCACCTAAGGTATGGTAGCTTCTCATCTAAGGGTAGCCTTTACCCATAGAGTCACTTTAAAACTCAATTTCATAACTTGAAATTCCCCAAAAGCTAGGGTTTCACTCCAAGTCATGGATTCACTTCAAAAATGATTTTAATGGTTTAATTTCTTATTATTATGATCTAATTAATGATTATTTACTGATTTTAAGATGAATTATTCAAGAATCCATGAATTCCCCAAATTTCTCAAATTGGAACCTAAAGTGTGGGTTTTGAGTGATGCAAGTGGAATGTTATAGTTTTATGAATGTTATGAATTGATTTACTTGAATTATGTATTAATTGAATAATTCTTATGGTTTATATATTTAATTTCCCCGAAGAAACCATGAAATCCCCATATCCCAAATCTATGAACTTGTGATGTGGGTGAATTGTAGAAAGATGAATATCATGAGAATGTGCTTGTAATAGTTGAACTATTCGAATCATGTTATTATCTATATCTAATGTAGTAATCCTAGATGTGTTGATGAATAATGGTCATGATGTTTACGTACATGCTTTATGAATATTTGGAAAGTAATGTGATTATGACTATAATGTAAGTATGATTATGTGAAAGAATGTTCTCACCTAAATGAATCGGTAGGCTAATGGAAACCCTTTCATGTGTGAATAAAAGTAATCTTGATTGATATACCTTGAATTGGTAGGCTAAGGGCACCCTCTTCATGTGTAACTAAAAGTGATCTTAATGAGCCTTGAATCGGTAGATCAATGGCATCCCTTTCATAAATGACTAATGAAGTATTCTAAGACTTTGTATTGAATTGGTAGACCAATGGTATCCTTTTCTTGATGAGTCCATAAACTACTAGAATGATGAACCTTGAATCAGTAGACCAATGGTATCCCTTTCATGAGGATTCAATGATCTATCCTAATGATGTACCTTGAATCGGTATGCAAATGGCATCCTTTTCATGTGTGTAATAATGTACCTTGAATCGGTAGGCTAATGGCATCCCTTTCATGTGTGTAATATAACTTGAATAAGTAGGCCAATGGCATCCCTTTCATGTGTGTGTAATAATGTACCTTGAGTCGGTAGGCCAATGACATCCCTCTCATGTGTAAGAATGTTAAAAAGGGAATTAACTACTCTATGGGAATTTAATGCTTAGCACCGAGTGGATATTGTGAGGTGAAAGCTCTCCCCATGTTAGGTCGGGTTTCTTGTAACAACCTCCTTATTCCATAACTATGTGCCCACATAGGATATTAGCTAGTGGATCCGCCTAAGCTAAAATACTACCGGTCCTACTGGACCAACTCTTTTTGGTGTGAGATAGACATCGGATTCCATGATTTTCCCACATGGTCTATGTTGATTCGGGCTCATTACCATCATGAAAAAAATGTGAGTTATCTACTATGGTTATTCAAGAAGCTCTATGAAGTGTGGGTAGGGGTATTGGACTTCATCCATGCATTGCACAAGTAGGCTTTGAGAGTATTTATGGTGTATTCCTCAAATGTTATAATGTCTTATGAAATGAATAGGCATATAATGATGTTATTGAGAATTTTGACATGAAGGCTAAATGTAATGATGAATGCATAACTTGGATTGTTGCTATATGTTGCTTTCCTTGACATGACTTATTAAATGTGAATGTTCCTTGTCTATGATTACTAACTAAAGATGGGAGCAAACAAGGGTAAGCATGATAATGGTGGCCTAATAGTGGTACTTGGTATATATGGGATTATGGGATATTCATCTATGCATTGCACAAGTATAATTAGGGTTACTTATGAGATGGTTCTATTTGATATGATGATGTAAGTATTAACTATGATAGCATGAACTATGAAATATGACTACTCAAGAAACTTTAGTTAGTATAAACGGGGGTATGGGACTTCATCTATGCACTGCACAAGTAGAATTTGAGGGTGTTTATGGTATGTTTTATTATGCTATGATGATCTATATGTTGAATATGCTTATATCTTATGTTTTTATACTAATGTTTGTGATGATTCTCAGACTTGGCATATAGCATGGTTTTCAACTAAAAATTCCTTTTAGCATGTTTTAAAGGTTTTTATTCATGGGTATCATACTTAGTGCATTTTTGTACTAACCCATACTTTCTACATTTTTTCACAAAGAGTAAGGTTTGGCGATGTTGACTTCCATCCTCGTGGCTAGGTTCATAGTAAATCAAGAAGACAAGTTATGGTGAATCCTCATAGTATTTGAGGGCTTGACCCCCATGTCCTTTATATTTTAGTTTATGTTTAGATCTTTTGTATGGGCTGCGTCCCAAAGTTGTACTCGTAACGGTTATAGATGGTTTGAGACAAAATGTAGGCTTCCGCTTGTTTTTATGAAATACTTCGATTGTAAAAGAAAGAGTTTTAAATTCTGCACCATTTACTATTATCTTATGTTATGATATGTTATGAGGCTTGTATGAGACTTTTTGAAGTCTTGTACGCCGTGTCACGTCTAAGGGGTACTCCTAGGTCGTGACAAGCATGGTATTAGAGCACAAGATTTTGGTATGGTTCTAGGATTGTCTCAAACCACATCTAGTAGAGTCTTTTTCATAGTGTGTAGCGCGCCACATTTATGAATAGGAGGCTATTGGAAGTTAGGAAATCTCACTTCTTCATTATCTAAGTCGTGCTATAGTATTTAACTCTATTAGGTCTTTCTCCTACTCCTTATCTGATGAAGGGCTCATGCTATAAGGATCAGGGAGAAAAGGTTGGTAGTGATGCCAATTATGGCTATGTGACTAGATAGGACTTCATATGATAGATTTAGATGGTATCCTTTGGTATAAATGGGTTGCATTATGGTTATGTGTGTTTGCTGGTAGAACCAGACTTAGTCATGATGAATTTTAGGGTGTGTAAGAGGATTTGATGAATATAGTGATTAAGTGATGCCTAGGGATGTTGAGTGAGTAGACTCCTTTGAAAGAGGGTAGAAGTGTAATTCACCATGGTTTAGAATCACCTTGTATGATGGATGTGAAGGATTAGTGATAGCTTGGGCTGAGCTTAGAGTTGAAAGAAATGGTACTTAGAAAAGTCCATATAGGTTTACTCCCAAGGGGGAGATGATGTGCCTAGATAGAAAGTCGTTGATTGTTCTAGATGTTCATGATTTGGATTGGCTTGAAATTCTCACCTTGAGAGGTGTAGTTAGTTTGAGAAGTTTAGAATCCGGTAAGGCTATTACGAGTTTTGACTATGCTTTGAGAATTCTTTGAAGAAGTGGTACCTGAGGTATTAGTAGGGGTTTACTCCCAAGGGGGAGATGATATGCTTAGATGGCAAGATTTTTGAGAGTTTCGATATCCTCATCTCTTTCTTCTATTCCTAATCTAGCTTGAGACAAGGAGTTCCTTGTGACTTGTTTCATGATTTGGAGTCATATTTGATTTATGTGTTTCCATGATCTCCTTATGTTATGCATGTTCTTAATGAAATTCATGTTTAGTAAGAATGAAAATGAGTTTTCATGATTATGTGTTCCTCATGTTGTTATGCATTTAGTATGAGTTGCCTATATGCTTTATGAGATGAATTGTTGAATCACGCTTTAGTATGCTTTAGAGAGTAATGGTACTTAGTGTAGATGGGATTATGGGATATTCATCTATGCATTGCATAAGTATAACTTAGGGTTACTTATGAGATGGTTCTATTTGATATGATGATGTAAGTATTAACTGTGATAGCATGAACTATGAACTATGACTACTCAAGAAGCTTTACTTAGTATAGATGGGAGTATGGAACTTCATCTATGCATTGCACAAGTAGACTTTAGTGGTGCTTATGGTATGTTTTATTATGCTATGATGATCTATATTTTGAATATGCTTATGTCTTATGTTTTTACGCTAATGTTCATGATGATTCTCAAACTTGGCTTTCAACTAAAATGTTTTTATGCATGGCTATCATACTTAGTGCATTTATGTACTAACCCATATTTTCTACATTTTTGCACTAAATGTAGGGTTTGGCAATGTTGACTTCCATCCTCGTGGCTAAGTTCATACTAGATCAAGAAGAGAGGTTATGGTGAGTCATCATAGTCTTCAAGGGCTTGACCCCGATGTCCTTTATATTTCATTTTATGTTTAGAGCTTTTGTACGGGTTGCGTCCCAAAGTTGTAGTCGTAATGGTTATAGATGGTTTGAGACAAAGTGTAGACTTCCGCTTGTTTTTATAAAAGACTTCGATTGTAAAAGAAAAAGTTTTAACTTCCGCACCATTTTCTATTATCTTATGTTATGATATGCTATAAGGCTTTTTGGAGTCTTGTATTCGTGTCACATCTAGGGGGTACTCCTGGGTCGTGACAACAATTTGGATCACTAGATACCAATTGGAACCAAGTTAGAGCTCGAAAGGAGACTAGAGAATAGAGAGAGATTTTATAAAGTCCTATAGCCTCCCTAAGAAAAGTACAGACGTCTCTGTACCATTCGGCAAGACTCTACTAGATTCATTTTGGTACATTGAGATCAACGAATCTAGGGCTCTGATACCAACTTTGTCACGACCCAGACCATCAGGAGTGGCACCTATACTAACCCTTCAGTGGGAGAACCATTAATACTAACTAGCTAACCCAAAAAGCTAGACATTTAAAGATACGAAAGCCGGTTTAAATGCATAAATTAAAGTAGAGTTCCCATAAACTCCGGAAGTCTAACAAAAATCTTACTAAAACATTGTGGAAAATACCCCTAGAATCTAAAAGTCAATGTATCAAAACTTCTAAAGTTCAACAAGTCTAAGAAAAATGGGTACAACTCAAAATAAACAAGAGAATATCTCAAGTACTAGTCTAAGTCCGAATAGAAATGGACTAACATAACGAGAACTCATGGTTGCTTGAAAGAACTGACTCACCCTGGAATTCGATCTCCATCACTGATCTCCTAAGCGAGGTCTGTCAGTAGCTGCCTAAAGATGCCCTAAACTCAACAAAGAAGGAGCAAGTACAGTATCATTACACAACCAGAGTGTACTGGTAGGATCACATGGCTATTCTAATAAGTGACACATATGCAAGTAATCACAACATAGTAAACAGGCATATACCAAACATATACAATATTAGTCATCATTTCAGGATCAATGTACAATTCCACATTCTCAATAATGCACATATATGATAAGTCAATGGTCCTCTCATGGAACCCATACCCAAACTGTTAGTGTTCCAGATTGTGGCACCCATTCCAAGTTAGTGTGTCAGATCGTGACACCCATTCCAATTTGTATGTCATTATATGACATCCAATCCTAGTTAGTGTATCAGAACGCAACGCCCGATCCATTCAACATGCCACAATCACAATCACAATGTACATTCTCATAATCATATAATCACGTGTTGATTCATGGCATACAATCATTCATTCGTACTCATTTACATTAAGTGTGATCAATAGTGCAACATTCGCAAACATACAAGTATTACAGTGAAGCAAATAATAACATACATCATACAAACATGAAATCACAACCATCACCTACCTCGAACAAAGCTTGAATCCTCCTATGAAACTTGATTCTTTCCTTTTTAGATTCTTTCCGCTTGTTCATGGTCTACAAACAATCAATATAATGCAAGGATCAATAATTAAAGTCTAATTCACCTGGATTATGACAAACCCAATAACCCAAGACCAACCCCATGATCCCAATTTAAAAATAAGGGCTTTTTCCACCATAATTTACAGATCAAAACCTTCCCCCAACAATAACTACCCAAGAAACTAAGTTCTACGAATTGAAATACGGATTAGGGGAGTAAAATCCATACCTTTAGTTCTAGATGAGGTGGAAAATTGTCAAGAACTTGCCTTGGGTCGTCGACAGAAGCCGCGTCTAGACAACTTATTTCCTTATTTTGTTTCCTTTTTATTTAGGATCTTAAATATGCGAAATGAAAATAAGAAAACTTACAATCAAACTGGACTTTATTGCATTGCAAACTTGAAATAGAAATACATAGAGAGAGCTTTCAGAGTATGATTTAGAGAGATGTATCTAAATTTTCTGATGCTCTATAAGAGAAATGAGGTCTCCTTATATAGGAGAAAGTGGGAGTGTCTTTACATCTTAGACATACAAATGGAGGGCTAGGATGTTGCCGACACTAAAGGAGGGGTCTACCTTTAAAGTAGAGTTAGTGGAGAATGACTTTCTTCATAATGGAGACATAAGGGCCTACTTCTTTTGTAAAAGAGTGGCTGTGGGAATCTTCTTTTTATCTTTTGAGATAATGGAGGTTAGCTTTTACTCAAAGTTTTAGTCGTTTGGCTTTTCTAAAGATGCCAAAATAGAATAATGAAAGTCTTTACTTTGGAAAAAGTAATTTCGGCTTTGCCTCTACTTTTCCAAAGAAGTCTTATCTTATTCATAATTGGGATCCATGTAAGCCAAAGCCAATCCTTTGGGATTACACATATCTCCATTGTCTTCACTGCTGCTTTCTGTCGAAGTTGCGTCGTTAATCATTTTCATGATTTGATCTTCATCATATTTATCTAAATTTTCCAACGCTTCTTTTAGTTTTTTCCTAAGAGTTGCTTTGGAAGAGTTCTTTGAAGAACTTGATGAACTGGCCTTGTCGCGAGACTAAACTTTAGGTTGTTTGGGGACCCAACCTTTAACCTGAATTTGCTTACACAAATATTGGATTCGATCAATATTATTTTTGGAAAAATTTCAAGTAATAATCTATGATATTCTCTTTTGAACATAATATTTGCATAATTTAATATGCTCAGGTAAAGTGGAGATTTCTTCCTTGATTTGAAATTCTTCAAGCCTGTTGAGAAATTGCTGAGGGAGGACTTCTTTGGTTCCTCCGAATAAATTCCACCATTCGTAAAACCATCTTGGAACAATGGATTTAACAATGCTGGGGCTATACTTTATAAACCAAGTATGTCTCGGTTTTAGATAAATAAAATTCATCCATGCTGCTTTATAATCATACCAATTATAAGTCTGTGGATGATGAGTAACTGATAATGCAATTGGTGTATGTAAATGGTCTGCAAACCATTCAAATGGATCCATGATTCTTTTAATAGTAAACCTTGAACATTTAATAATAGAGGGATTGTTCTCATCCCTGGAGTGTTCTATCTCGATGGAGTCGGTATTAACAAGAATAGCTTTATAAAACCTTCTTGTTTTAAGGGGATTATATGTATCTACAAAATTTGAATCTGTATAGCAAGGTTTTATCAGCTGCTGCATGTCAATGTTGCCATACTCTTTGTTTAATGCCATTATTGGCAATACCTACGAAGTCACAATATCAAAAGATTCTTCTTTTGGGTTAGGGATTTTGGGAATAGTTTTCGTTAATTCTGGGTTAACAGCTTGAGCAAAGGATTCTAGAGTTTTCATTTCATAAATTTTTTTTGATTGGATTGAACTAGAAGATGTTTCTTGATTTAGAGGTTTTGCTGGTCTAAGGTTGATCAACTTTGGTTGGGGTGGACCATGCAGCTTTGGAGGCTGAGTTGATGCTGTAGAAGGGAGTTTTGGAAACTCGGCTAGAACTAAAAATTTGTTTAAAGGGGCTGTAGGCCTTTGTGGACATTCCTGTTTTGGAAGTAATTGAGGAAGGGTAAATGGTCTAGCCAATTTTGCTTTTGGAAGTTCTTCTCCTTTAGAAGGAGTGACCGGTTTAAACGGCCTCATTTTTTCCCTGCAAAAATTCACAAGTTAGAAAATCAGGAAGAGAATTTTCTTCTCCTTTAATAAAATCAATTTTAAAATCAAAACTAGATAGTAGAGCTTGCCATCTAGCAAATATTTGCTTTGAAACAAGATTTTTTACATCCTTTTGTAAAATTTCTTTAGCAGATTTACAATCTACTCTTAATAAAAATTCTTTGTTAATAAGATCATCTTGAAACTTAGTGATACATAGCACTATAGCCAAAATCTCTTTTTTCACAGTAGAATAATTTTTCTAAGCGGAATTCCAGATTTCGGATGTAAATCGAACAAGTTGTTTTATAGATTCAAGATCTACTTTTTGTTTAAGGATGCCTCCATAACCTGCATCAAATGCGTCAGTCTCAACAATCATAAAAGCATTAGGATTGGGGATTCCTAAACATGGTATATTTTTAACTAAGGCTTTAACTTGAATGACAACCTGCGTTTGTTTAGAACCCCAAGAGACCGGATTCTTTCTAAGTCTTTTGTACGAAGGCTCACAAACATGCCTGACCTTAGGAATAAAAGCAACAACGTAATTTAAACTTCCTAGAAATCTCTGAAGTTGAGTTTTATTAGGAATTTCATTAGGAAACTTAGAAGAGAACTCGATGTCCCTGCAAATAGGTTTATAGGTTCCTTGATAAAGATCATGACCTAGAAATCTGATGGTAGTTTGAAAAAGCACCATTTTCTTTGCACTGACAACTAAACCATTTTTCTTAACAATATTAAAAAATGTAGTTAGATGTTTAAAGTGAGAATCTATGTTATCAGAAAATATTAAGGCAACATCAATATAAACTATTGACATATAAGAATAATCATTAAAAATAGAATTCATAGTATTTTGAAATTCAGATGTGGCATTCTTAAGCCCAAAAGGCATAACATTCCATTCATACTGTCCAAACGGGACGTTGAAAGCTGTTTTATATTTATCATTCTTAGAAATTTGAATTTGCCAAAATCCTGATTTCATATCAAATTTGCTATACAAATTAGCTTTGAAAGTTCTTTTCAAAAGATCTCTTTTGTTAGGTATGGGATACCTAATCCATTTTAAAACAGAGTTAAGAGGTTTATAATTAATCACCAGTCTTGGTGCTCCTCTTTATTTCTCAGCGTTATTATTAACGTAGAAAGCAAAACAGCTCCAAGGAGATTTAGAAACCCTGATGATCCTATTTTGTAAAAGTGTGTTAATCTCTTTCTTGCAAAATTCCATCATTTCATGATTCATTTGAATAGGCCTAGCTTTAGTTGAAATAGCCTGTTCATTGAATCCATCAATTTATGGTAAGGAAACGATATGTTTCTTGCGTTCCCAAAAAGCATTAGGAAAATCTGAACATATTTCTTTTTCAAAATTCTCATGAAGTTTGGCTATCTTAGTAACCATCTCCAGGGTTTTTAAAATCTATTCGATTTTCTTAACACGAATTTCATCCTTTAAAAAGGTGATATGTTGTGAAAGATTATTAATACGAAAAATGGTATTTTGTCTAATAAAATGACTTTCATCTTGTGAAAGAGTTTTAACAAAAGGAAAATGCAATTCTTTTCCGAGTATAGTAGTATTAATACCAATTAAATTAGTATAAAAAGGTTTTATTTGAGTGATGAAAGGTATTCCAAGAATAATATCTTCATTGATATCTTCAGTAATTACGAAATCATTTGTTAAACAAATGCCATTATTGAAAATATGAGCTTTAGAAAGCTTATAATTAATTTTCAAAAGTTCTCCTGTAGGGGAGTATAATTTTGAAGTACTTTTTTGCAAATACTTCATAGGGACTATACCTTTTACTATGCAGTTCTAATCTGCACCACTGTCAAGTGAAGCAATTTTGTTAATAACAAAATGTTTACTAACTACAATTTTAACTGGAATATGATGACTCTGAGGTCGAATTGAAGATATTATCGTTGCTCCTGGAGCTACTGAGCTAGAAGGATTATTACCGGTATTAGTGACAATAGGTTCAGTTAAATGATCATTGTTAATAGACTCAATATCGTCATCTTGAGTAGATTCATGTCCTGAATCTTGTTCTTGTAAATTGGTTTTCTTGAGAACCTGTTCAGTAAGGACGTCCATTTCTACTTTTCCTAATTGAGACTTGATATCTCTAATCTTGTCTTTGAGGTTAGATACTTCATGACGAAGATCTGAGATAGTTAGTTCAGCTTGTTTTTCCGAACAATTCATAGTCTGCTTCATCCTGAGAAGTCAACACCTATAACCTTACCTTTGATAACAAGCGGCCGTCATTGTGATCTTGAATCTTAGTTCTTACCTTATCAGCAAAGAGTGGGGGTAGTCCGCTGATGAAGCGTTCCTTCCAAAAATCTAAGTGGCAATCTGAACAAAGCATTACTTTATTAAGGAAAGCATGCTTATAATGGATAAAACTGTCTAAGTTTGGACAGCTAAGATTATTTAGGATTTGGAGACTTCTATCTTGAAAATGTTTAGGTTTGCCAATGAAATGCTTAGCGATATGATATAGCAAGGTTGCACAAGCATCTTCTCTACTGACTAGAGAAGTACTTTGGCTATTTCCTTCAACCTTTACAACCGTTTCTATTGTTGTGGTGTTAATGATGAGCTTCTTGGTATCATCTTTGCAATAGTTATCCCACCAATGTTTTAACATGCCTGTAAAACCTGCAGCAATCATAGTAGCAGCTTCCTTATCTGCTGATCCTCTCATTTTGTAAGCAGTAATGGCTACACCCATTTCATGGAGTTTATTGTAAATCTGGTGTTCTGCAAGACCATCAATATTCCATTCAGTAATGCTTCTTCCTTCATGAGAAGAAGTGGATAAGAAGGCGTTTTCCTCATACTGCAAGTCTAGGAAAGAGAGGCGGTTATGATAATTTTTCCGGTTATGGAATCTATCGTTGGATAATTTTTGGAGAAGGATTTCTTTGTCCTGAGTGGTTGAAACAGATTTCTCCTGAAGGGTAGAAACTTTGTTTTGATTTTTCTCTTCTTTTTGAGAGACTTTAAAATTGGTAAGTTGTTCATTGATTTTGTCAATGAGGTTATTTCCTGAGATTTCAAAAGTCTCTGAAAGTTTAGGGAATTTTTCTTTGGAAAATTCTGGTAGTTTGAATCCTGGGTTAGGTTCAATATTATGGTTGGATGAAGTAGAAGCCGGGATAGGTCTTCCACTAAAGATAGGTTTAGTATCTTCAATTTGTTTGGATATCACATGGAGGATTTGATTTGAATAGTTGTTTTGTTCAACTACTCTGTCAATATCTGCAGTGAGTAAAGTATCAGTCTTATCACTTTTTTGTTTGAAAGGAGAAGCTTTAATAATTGTTCCTGCAATAGGAATGTTAATACCTTCTAGAGTAGGAGTAATAGATTCAACAATCTTATTAGAAGTTGTATACCATTTATTGATGATAACCTGTAATGACTCAGTCTGATTGTCAATCTTACCAGTCATTTCAAACCATTTAAAGAATTCGATTTCACAACCTATTCTTCCCATATCTTTTATCCAGGAATCTCGAAAGGATTCTCTTTCTTTAAGGGTATAGGTTGCTACATACCATTTTCTTTGTGGTTGATTGTCCGGATGAGTCCACATTTTGTGCAAGACATCTGGATCAGGGGTAAAAACTTTTCCTGGTTTTAGCATACCAAGCCAACCTGGTTTCTCCGTTTGAGGAGGTTCTATCTCACTTGCTGTGGGGCTATTTGGTTGATCTTGATAGAAAACTTTAGGGACATCTCCTGAAAAGTCAACACCTGTAACCTTACCTTTGCTGTTATCAACTGATTCAGCTATGGAAATGTCTTCTTCTGCTGCTTTCTCTGGGTTTTTTGAAGAAGAATGTGGTCTGTGAACAGCTCTCGAGGGATACGAAGTAGAGGCAGACCAGGACGACCTTCGATTAGATGAAGATCTCCTAATAGTATTTTCAAGAAATTTGAGTTCTATTGACCCATCGGGGAATTGAATGACTCTTTCAATCTGAGATCTTTCAGAATGAGACGCAAAAGGTTGAGTGATATTATCAAAATGCCAATCATTGTTAGAAAGTATATCTTTCCATTGGATTAGATGGGGAACGAAAATAGAACTATGTTCATGGTTGGCTTCCATAAGCATAGTCTCTCCTTTAGCGCTTTCATGATAAGCTTTGGGTGCAAGGGTGGTTTTCATAAGCCTGTAGTAGACTCGGTAGATAATAGCTATCTCACGAGTATTGATTTTGCTGTTCAAGTTTTGGTTTTGACATTGAGGGTCAAAGAATCCATGACGTTAGGGTCATTAATATCAAGAGAGAAGTTAGGATAACAATTAAAGTAAACTGGCCCATCAACTAGATTACTCTGCAAAACTCCTAACAATGAATCATCAAAGTTCAAAAATCTGCCATCACGAAGGATGACACAAACAGGAATATCAAGTCCTTTCCTAAATAAAGGCTTAACAGCTACTTGCACTAAACCAATATGCAAATAATTAAAATTAAATTTATAATGATTTATATCACTTTCTTTAAGCAGACGAATAACTTCTAAAGAGTTATTAATAGCAATAGTAGATTCACAAGTCTTAATGTTATAGCGAGTAATCCAGCTAAAATTACCTATTTGATAAATCTTTTTGAAAGGTTCTTCTGGTATACTCCAGTTTTGTAAATCATTTTCAACTTTAGCAATCTTCGTTGCTTGAGAAGATAAATTAATATTGTTTAAAATATGTTGATTTTTATCCATAATTTTGAAAAATACTGTCTAATGGACTTATAGTACAAAATATTTCAATAAGTATCTTCAACATATTCAACATGCTAGCAAGTATATAAAGAATATTAAAACAGATATCAAAGATCCAAATATGATATTCTAAGGGAGGTTCTCTTGGTTTTACAACAGTTCATTTCCTAGAGTCATCTTAGCTACGGGACCACCATTAACAGGTCTAAACGCCCTCCTGGCTATAGTGACCATTACAATTCGGCTGACCAACGTATGAACCGGATATTAATCAGAAACCTCATACTCATAGGAAAGAACGAATACCTCACACCAAGTATAGAATACATATATAGGAACAACATACAAGTAATAATAAACGTATATATACTAACAACATGCAAAATTTATTTAAATACTACATCAAAATAAATTTGTCATGCCTTAGACAGTATATGTATTTAGTTGCTCATGCTAAATACGTATACTGCCAACATGGCTCTGATACCATATAAAGGATCTTAAGCATGCGGAATTAAAATAAGAAAAGAAGGTCCAAGAGACCTAGAGATTCCAAGACAGATGTCTGTTGGACTTGTGGTAAAATAGGTCACAAAGCTAATGAATGTCGATCACAGACCAAGAAGAAAAAGATAAACCTTCTTGGCATAGATGATGAAACCAAAGGTAAGCTTTTAGCTATACTTGATGAACCTTTTTCTGAATCTTCAGGTACATCTGATGAATACAGCGATGACGAAGACATTAATCTCGACTATGAATCAGATGAGAGCCAATCAGGAAGAGATTGTTCTTGTACTGAAGTATTTTGTACTTGTGATAGTATGCAAACTATCAGGGTTCTTTCAGATCATTCGAAAGAAGCTCTATTCGATGCTATTCAGCACATAGCTGATGATAAGGCTAGAAATCATTTTCTCTTAGAACTCAAAAACATCATCTTCAACACGGACAAACCTAGATCCCGTCCAGTTGTTGAACCTTTCAGCATGAAACAGATTATGAATCGTTTGAAAAAGCAAGTTGAACCAACTATCAGATCTTCGTCATAATATCTAACCTCAAAGATGAGATTAGAGATATCAAGTCTCGATTAGGAAAAGTAGAAATGGACGTCCTTACTGAACAGGTTCTCAAGAAGATCAATTTACAAGATCAAGATTCAGGACATGACTCTACTCAAGATGACAATATTGAGTCTATTAACAATGATCATTTAGCTGAACCTATTGTCACTAATACCGGTAATAATCCTTCTAGCTCAATAGCTCCAGGAGTAACCGTAATATCTTCAATTCGACCTCAGAGTCATCATATTCCAGTTAAAATTGCAGTTAGTAAACATTTTGTTATTAACAAAATTGCTTTGCTTGACAGTGGTGTAGATCGGAACTGCATAGTAAAAGGTATAGTCCCTACGAAGTATTTGCAAAAAAGTACTTTAAAATTATACTCTGCTACAGGAGAACTTTTGAAAATTAATTATAAGCTTTCTAAAGCTCATATTTGCAATAATGGCATTTCTTTAACAAATGATTTCGTAATTACTGAAGATATCAATGAAGATATTATTATTGGAATACCTTTCATCACTCAAATAAAACCTTTTTATACTGATTTAAATGGCATTAATACTACTATACTCGGAAAAGAATTGCATTTTCCTTTTGTTAAAACTCTTTACAGGATGAAAGTGATTTTATTAAACAAAATACCGTTTTTCGTATTAATAATCTTTCACAACATATCACCATTTTAAAGGATGAAATTCATGTTAAGAAAATCAAACAGATTTTAAAAACCCCGGAGATGGTTACTAAGATAGCCAAACTTCGTGAGAATTTTGAAAAATAAATATGTTCAGATTTTCCTAATGCTTTTTGGGAACGCAAGAAACATATCGTTTCCTTACCATACATTGATGGATTCAATGAACAGGATATTTCAACTAAAGCTAGGCCTATTCAAATGAATCATGAAATGATGGAATTTTGCAAGAAAGAGATTGACACTTTTTTACAAAATAGGATCATCAGGGTTTATAAATCTCCTTGGAGTTGTTCTGCTTTCTACGTTACTAATAACGCTGAGAAAGAAAGAGGAGCACCAAGACTGGTGATTAATTATAAACCTCTTAACTCTGTTTTAAAATGGATTAGGTATCCCATACCTAACAAAAGAGATCTTTTGAAAAGAACTTTCAAAGCTAATTTGTATAGCAAATTTGATATGAAATCAGGATTTTGGCAAATTCAAATTTCTGAGAATGATAAATATAAAACAGCTTTCAACGTCCCGTTTGGACAGTATGAATGGAATGTTATGCCTTTTGGGCTTAAGAACTCCCCATTTGAATTTCAAAATACTATGAATTCTATTTTTAATGATTATTCTTATATGTCAATAGTTTATATTGATGATGTCTTAATATTTTCCGAGAACATAGATTCTCACTTTAAACATCTAAATACATTTTTTAATATTGTTAAGAAAAATGGTTTAGTTGTCAGTGCAAAGAAAATGGTGCTTTTTCAAACTACCATCAGATTTCTAGGTCATGATCTTTATCAAGAAACCTATAAACCTATTTGCATGGCCATCGAGTTCTCTTCTAAGTTTCCTAACGAAATTCCTGATAAAACTCAACTTTAGAGATTTCTAGGAAGTTTAAATTACGTTGCTGATTTTATTCCTAAGGTCAGGCATGTTTGTGAGCCTTCGTACAAAAGACTTAGAAAGAATCTGGTCTCTTGGGGCTCTGAACAAACGCAGGCTGTCATTCAAGTTAAAGCCTTAGTTAAAAATATACCATGTTTAGGAATCCCCAATCCTAATGCTTTTATGATTGTTGAGACTGACGCATCTGATGCAGGTTATGGAGGCATCCTTAAACAAAAAGTAGATCTTGAATCTACAGAACAACTTGTTCAATTTACATCCGAAATCTGGAATTCCGCTCAAAAAAATTATTCTACTATGAAAAAAGATATTTTGGCTATAGTGCTATGTATCACTAAGTTTCAAGATGATCTTATTAACAAAGAATTTTTATTAAGAGTAGATTGTAAATCTACTAAAGAAATTTTACAAAAGGATGTTAAAAATCTTGTTTCAAAGCAAATCTTTGCTAGATGGCAAGCTCTACTATCTAGTTTTGATTTTAAAATTGATTTTATTAAAGAAGAAGAAAATTCTCTTCCTGATTTTCTAACTCGTGAATTTTTGTAGGGAAAAAATGAGGCCGTTTAAACCGGTCACTCCTAAAGGAGAAGAACTTCCAAAAGCAAAAATGGCTAGACCATTTACCCTTCCTCAATTACTTCCAAAACAGGAATGTCCACAAAGGCCTATAGCCCCTTTAAACAAATTTTTAGTTCTAGCCGAGTTTCCAAAACTCCCTTCTACAGCATCAACTCAGCCTCCAAAGCTACTTGGCCCACCCCAACCAAAGTTGATCAACCTTAGACCAGTAAAACCTCTAAACCAAGAAGCATCTTCTAGTTCAATCCAATAAAAAAAGAGTTATGAAATGAAAACTCCAGAATCCTTTGCTCAAGCTGTTAACCCAGAGTTAATGAAAACTATTCCCAAAATCCCTAACACAAAAGAAGAATCTTTTGATATTGTGACTTCGCAGGTATTGCCAATAATGGCATTAAACAAGGAGTATGGCAACATTGACATACAGCAGCTGATCAAACCTTACTATACAGATTCAAATTTTGTGGATACAGATAATCCCCTTAAAACAAGAAGGTTCTATAAAGCTATTCTTGTTGATACCGACTCCATCGAGATAGAACACTCTAGGGATGAGAACAATCCCTCTATTATTAAATATTCAAGGTTTACTATTAAAAGAATATTGGATCCATTTGAATGGTTTGCAGACCATTTACCTACGCCAATTGCATTATCAGTTACTCATCGTCCACAGACTTATAATTGGTATGATTATAAAGCAGCATGGATGAATTTTATTTATCTAAGACCGAGACATACTTGGTTTATAAAGTATAGCCCCAGCATTGTTAAATCCATTGTTCCAAGATGGTTTTATGAATGGTGGAATTTATTCGGAGGAACCAAAGAAGTCCTCCCTCAGCAATTTCTCAACAGGTTTGAAGAATTTCAAATCAAGGAAGAAATCTCCACTTTACCTGAGCATATTAAATTATGCAAATATTATGTTCAAAAGAGAATATCATATATTATTACTTGGAATTTTTCCAAAAATAATATTGATCAAATCCAATATTTGTGTAAACAAATTCAGGTTAAAGGTTGGGTCCCCAAACAACCTAAAGTTCAGTCTCGCGACAAGGCCAGTTCATCAAGTTCTTCAAAGAACTCTTCCAAAGCAGCTCTCAGGAAAAAACTGAAAGAAGCATTGGAAAATTTAGATAAATATGATGAAGATCAAATCATGAAAATGATTGACGACGCAGCTTCGACAGAAAGCAGCAGTGAAGACAATGGAGATATGTGTAATCCCAAAGGATTGGCTTTGGCTTACATAGATCCCAATTATGAATAAGATAAGACTTCTTTGGAAAAGTAGAGGCAAAGCCGAAATTACTTTTTCCAAAGTAAAGACTTTCATTATTCTATTTTGGCATCTTTAGAAAAGCCAAACGACTAAAACTTTGAGTAAAAGCTAATCTCCATTATCTCAAAAGATAAAAAGAAGATTCCCACTCAGCCACTCTTTTACAAAAGAAGTAGGCCCTTATGTCTCCATTATGAAGAAAGTCATTCTCCACTAACTCTACTTTAAAGGTAGACCCCTCCTTTAGTGTCGGCAACATCCTAGCCCTCCATTTGTATGTCTAAGATGTAAAGACACTCCCACTTTCTCCTATATAAGGAGACCTCACTTCTCTTATAGAGAATTAGAAAATTTAGATACATCTCTCTAAATCATGCTCTGAAAGCTCTCTCTATGTATTTCTATTTCAAGTTTGCAATGCAATAAAGTCCAGTTTGCTTGTAAGTTTTCTTATTTTAATTCCTCATATTTAAGATCCTAAATAAAAAGGAAACAAAATAAGGAAATAAGTTGTCTAGACACGGCTTCTGTCGACGACACGACCTACGGATCGTGGGTCGACCTACGGTCCGTAAGTCACCCTCCATAGGTCAGCACTTAGAAACTTTTCATTATGGATTGGAACCTTCACTCCTAGATCATCAATTACGAACCATGGGTCGACCTACGGTCCGTCATCTTGCTCCGTGATTCAACACTTGTCAGACTTTCCTGATGTTCCACCTACGTTGCCTCACCCACGATCTGTGGGCTAGTCTACGGTCCATCCTGGCACTCCGTGAATTGAGTGCTAAAACTCAACTTCCCAAACCAGGACTTACGACTGACCACCCACAACCGTCGATAGACCTACTATTCGTGGGTGGCTCCGTTGGTGGGTACGTCTACACTTTTCAGCTCCAAATCTTCATCAACCGCATCCAATCCTATTTCCTGCAAACATAATACATAAAACATTATTTCTAATACAATATAGCCCTAGACACACACAATTTCTAAGTGAAATGCATCAAAAATATTATTAACTCACGGTATATCAATACCCTTAACCTAAACTTGTTACTTGTCCTCAAGCGACACACTAAAACTCTAAACGACACTTATGTAGAAGCAGACATCCAAACTCAAGCAATTACACGCCTTTCTAACTCATTTCCATCAAATTAATTCAAATATTTTCATCTAGACTTAACAAGCTAACTCATGCAGATCAAAACATGACATAGATTGACCAATAGACACCATAACATACACGTTTCACAATCACCAAGGTACCAAGTCTCCAACAATGTAACTAGTGCCCTCACTTCAAAATAAATCCCTTTTTCACACAATAGATATGAATTTTGAGTTTAAGGATTCATTCAATGCTCATGCTCAGAAGTGACTTCAAGTACAGTTAGTGTTCAATACCATAGGCTTGCCCTTATTTTCATTGCATAGACTCTCCAAACTAGTCACTAAGGACCAACGGGGCAAGTTCTAGATTGGCACATACTGGCTGAACATACAAACTTTTCTCACACACACTTGACACATTTTTTCATCATCAGATTATGGGAAAATCAAACTTCCATCGAAGAGAAGCAAATGAAAGGCTTTCATAAAAATTCATGTAGAATCGAGAATGAAGTTTTCATTCTGTACATGCCAAATCATGAATTAGTAATTGCTTCCAATTTCAAAAAAACTACCAATTATGTCAAACTTTCCATTTTTGGAATAGTTATGGAATCTCGAGCCAGGGAGCTAGTCAGCTTGCTGTATTTGCTATGGTATACTGGAGTGAAATGAGTTGGTAGCAGAGACAATAGGAAGGAGCCACACCTGTGATCTTTCATCAAAGGAGCATGCGTTCTAATGAGGGAATCAAGATGCTCAACCAGAGTATATAGGCGAACAAATTAGATTACCCACTTAAAGTTTTAGCTTAAGTCATGAGGTCAAATTGGTTCCTTATCATGTCATATTGAGATCCAACACATTCAACTAATCAAGCATCTAGATTTATCAGATTTCAAAACATTTGGACGGGTATCAATTTCATGCTCTTTATGCCATCATGATTTAATTCTTCTACTTACTCCTACACATGCATTCCTAAACATGCTGGTTTTCAAAATAAAAGTAAACAGTCCTTTGGGGGAGAAGAACATAGGCAAGAAAACCCTAAAGGAGGATTATGAGTTGGGTTACTCAAACTTCACCCTATCACTCACAATCCATTTATCCCAACACCAACAAAATAAAGTGCAATTGCCCTCAATGCACAAAAATAAAAAATAAAACATAGGGTGAAGCAAACCTGTGGCACAATTGTGCAGAAAACATCTCAAGAAGAGGGTGGGTTCGGTTTCCCCGAGCCCGCTGGATCAACACTAGGGACGCCATCAGTAGTGCCTTCAGCAACTAAAGTAGCACCCTCAGTAGTGCTCAAACTACCAAATGGGCCAATATCCACCTCATGGGCCCGCTATTGTCTCCTCTTCTCATCAAGTATGGAGGCCCTCTGTGTCGCCTCAAACTATTAGGGCTCCTTCTTTTTTAGTCTGTAAGCCTCATTAATGTCAGAAGGGTGGTCGGAGTGGTGGCGCTTCCCAGCAGTACGGGAAGAGTCTGGTGGTGGCATAGCATCACCGAATAGGGCAGTCATCACCACATCATCCTCATCCACTATAGGGGTAGCCTCTGGTGTAGTCTTAGTGGGGGCTAGAAGGGCAGCAACATCAGCACAGAGGCTAGCCAACTCCATCTAGAAGGTGGTCACATGAATAGTCGGGATCGACCTCTCTAGGACTCTCAACTCAAAAGTATCTAGGTGATTATGAACACCCTAAATCTTCTGGTCCATCAGTTGTTTCATCCTCGCCTCGGACTCCTCAATAGAATGTTGCATCCACGGCCTCATATGGTGCAGCAGAGTGGCCATCTGTGTCCCTAACTTCTGGACTCGAGCTAAAGGCACGACAGTAAACCCTGAAGAGGGAGTGGCTTGGGAGGAGCTAGGGGTTTGGCTAGTGGCCGAAGATGGTGGAGCCTAGGCATCCATTGTAGGGGATGTAATGGCATTGTCATCAGCCTTCATCTGCTCCGCATCCGCAGCAAGATCATCATCCAAAGGAGGTACCTCAACCTGCGGCTCCCTCCGAGGCGCATCTAAGTTGGCATCACCTCGAATAAGGCTGATGTCCAGAGTCTTGGTCACCTCAAGCAACCAATCACAATGCCAAACAGGCACAGAAGCATCCCTGCAGAGCTAAAAAAATAAATCACGGGAAGGGCAAGGTGGCGATGGCCTTGAAGGCCCTGTTATGAATCTCCACAATCAGGATGCAGAAAAGGTCAATCTCTAGACCTACTAGGATGGCTGCAAGCATCACAGCCCGGTCCCATGTAACCACATTATCCTCTTGAGTTGGGGATAGTCTATTTCAAACCAACAAGAAGAAGAACATCGCACTGATGCTCAATGTAGCCTTCTTAATACCCAGGCTAGGAGTCCGAACCTACTCAGAATGCTCCCCATCATCGGCAATGTAACATGCTAACCACCTCAAAAGTGACTCTATCTTCTTGGTATCTCTCTAAAATTCCCTGGTCTGAATGATGCCCATCATATTGCCATACTCTACTGTATTGATGGGTAGAGTGTGGGTTGGGCCATATATGAACCTGCGAATAGTGACCTATGAGATATCGACTATGAAACCCCACACTAATGTGGACTAAATTGGACGCTGAGCTACGGGCTTGGCCCATTTAGAGATAGAATTTCTGATGGTGGAAGCATAAATGGCACAAAAATCTCTGGCTATCTCCTCATTGTATTTCTCAAGAATCCATATCATCCACTTGCATCGGTGTATATGGAAGAGCTCCTCAATAACTAGTGCAGTGTGGAGGTTCTAACACCCGAAAAACTAGTAGGTGAAACTAGAGCCTTACGTGAGAGTTTTAGAGTTTGAGGTGTGGGTTAGAATTTTAAGATGACTTCCCATACTTAGAATGATGGTTATAGGGTTAAACGTCAAGGTACGATTCCCCAAGGACAAACCAAGAGTCCTTGAGGAGGACCCTAAAGCATAACCCCAAACTACCCAAAAAGGTGACCTACGGGGCGTAGGTCCATCCACGCCTCGTGGGAGGTGGTCGTGGGTCAAAGGCCAAGATGAGGAGCTACAGACCATGAACCATGGACTTTCATCACACCCCGTAGACCCACCTATGGTCCGTGGGGCTTGGTCATGGGTCATGCCTGTAGGCTGCCTCAATTTAGCCAAGGCTAGAGACTTTTAGGTAATTTCCTTTTTGGTTAGTTTAATGTGAGGTCGTTTTGTATAGTTATTATTCACCTATTTAAGTGTTTTTAAGTCATTAACTAACATAGTCACCTCATAAATTCCATAACTATGTGCCCACATAGGTTATTAGCTAGTGGATCAACCTAAGCTAAAATATTACCGATCCTACCTTAGGCAAGTAGACCAACTCTTTTCAGTGTGAGATAGACACTGGATTCCATGATTCGGTTAGGGCTTATTCCCATCATAAACAAATGTCACTTATGTACTATGGTTACTCAAGAAGTTCTCTGAAGTTTGGGTGGGGGCATGTGACTTTATCCATGCATTACACAAGTAGGCTTTGAGAGTGGTTATGGTGTGTTCCGCAAATGTTATAATGTCTTATGAAATGAATATGCTTATAATGATGCTATTGAGAATATTGACATGAATGCTAAATTTAAAGATGAATGTTTAACTTGGATTGTTGCTATGAGTTGCTTTCCTTGTCATGACTTATTAAATGTGAATGTTCCTTGTCTAATGAGTATTAACTAAAGATGAGAATAAAGAATGGTAAGTATAGTTATGGTGGCCTAAAATTGGTACTTAGTATATATGGGATTATGGGATTTTTATCTATACATTGCACAAGTATAACTTAGGGTTACCTATGAGTTGGTTCAATTTTGATATGATGATGTTAGTATTGATTATGATAGTATGAACTATGAACAATGACTACTCAAGAAGCTTTACTTAGTATGAGTAGGAGTATGGGATCTTACTCATGCATTGCACAAGTAGACTTTGAGGGTGCTTATGGTATGCTTCTATTATGTTATAATGATTATATGTTGAATATGCTTGTGACTTATGCTTTTGTACTAAAGTGAATGATGATTCTCAAACTTGGCATAGAGCATGGTTTTAAACAAAAATATCCCTTTTTAGCATATTTTCAAAGATTTTATGCATGTCTATCATACATAGTACATTTTTGTGCTAACCCATATTTTCTACATTTTTTTATACAAAGTGTAGGGTTTGGTGATATCGGCTTCCATCCTCGTGACTAGGATCATAGTACATCAAGAAGAAGAAGTTTGGTAACTCCTCATAGCATTTGAGGGCTTGACCACTATGTCCTTTAAGTCTTTTATGATATGTTTAGAGCCTTTGTATGGGCTGCATCCCAAAGTTTAAGTCTTAATGGTTATAGATGGTTTGAGATAAAGTGTAGACATTCGCTTGTTTTATAAAAGAGTTCGATTGTAAAAGAAAAGTTTTTAATATCCGCACCATTTTCTATTATCTTATGTTATGATATGATATGAGGCTTGTATTAGGCTTTCGGAGTCTTGTATGCCATGTCACATCTAAGGGGTACTCTTGCGTCGTGACAAATATGGTATCAAAGCACAAGATTTTGGAATGGTTCTAGGATTGTCGCAAACCACGTCTAGTAGAGTCTTGTTCATAGTGTGAAGCATGCCGCATTTATGAATATGAGGCTATTGGATGTTAGGAAATCTCACTTATTCATTCTCTAAGTCATGCTATATAGTTTAACTCTATAAGGTCTATCTTGTACTCCTTATCCGATGAAGGGCTCATGCTATAAGGTTCGACGGAGAAAAGGTTGGTAGTGATAACGATTATAGCTATGTGGCTAGGTGGGACTTGATATGATAGACTTAGATGATATCCTTGGTATAAATGGGTTGCATTATGGATATGTGTGCTTGTTGGTAGAACCCGACTTAAACATGATTAATTTTAGGGTATGTTAGAGGATTTAATGAATAGAGTGATTAAGTGATGCCTAGAGATGTTGAGTGAGTAGACTCCTTTAAAAGAGGGTAGAAGTATATTTCTCATGGTTTAGAACCATTTTGTGCGAAGGATTAGTGATAACTTGGGACAACCTTAGAATTGAAAGAAATGGTGCTTAGAAAAGACCATATAGAGCACTCCCAAGGGGCAGATAATGTACTTAGAGAGCAAGGTTGTTGAGTGCTCTAGACGTTTATGATTTAGAATGGCTTGAAATTCTCACCTTGAGAGGTGTAGTGAGTTTGAGAAGTTTACTTCCGGTTTGGTAGGCTCATATAAGATCTTGAGTGGTATTGGTAAGGTGGCTTGTAAGCTAGAGTGCTTAAATGAGAACCTCTCTAATTTAAAAGTTCTGGTAGAGGTCTTAGACCGGCAAGTTAAGAAATAGAAGAGTGAGGAAATTGCTTTCATGAAGGTGTGAAGGAGTGGTCTTTAAGTGAGGGTTGAAGGTGGGGGTTCTACATAGGAGGCCAAGGGCCAATAAGATGTCTCAATATCCTTATCTCTTCCTTCTATTCCTCCTTTATCTTGAGAGGATAACTTTCCCTTGACTTGTTTCATGATTGTGGAATCATGTGTGATTTATGTGCTTCGATGATCTCCTTATGTTATGCATGTTCTTGATGAAACTCTTGTTTAGAAAGAAAATGAGTTTTCATAATTTATGTGTCTCATGCTGATGTGCATTTAGTATTACTTGCCTATATGCTTCATGAGATGAATTGTTAAACATACATTAATGTGCTTTTGAGAGTAATTGCATAATTTGCTTCATGATATTGTGTTGAGTGTGTTTTTAGTTGGAGAAGGTAGTTCCTCCAATGATATGAGAAATGTTGAAGTTTTCATGCATAATGGGTTGTTAGATGTAGTTCCTACTTCCTTGTGTTGCATTGAGTATGTTGAGATGAAGTTGATATTTCCTCCTTTGAATTGAGCATTATTTGATGTTTCATGCATGATAGGCTGCTAGACTTGAGTCTTTAATTCCATAAGGTGTCTAGATCATCATTCAAGGATGAATGTTCCCAAGGGGGAGATATTGTAACACTTGAAAACTAGTAGGTGAAACTAGAGCCTTACGTGAGAATTTTAGAGTTTGAGGTGTGGGTTAGAATTGTAAGATGACTTCCCATACTTATAATGAGGGTTATAGGGGTTAAACATCACGGTACGACTCCCCAAGGACCAACGAAGAGTCCTTGAGGAGGACCCTAAAGCCTAACCCTAAATTTGCCCCAAAAAGGTGACCTACGGGACGTAGGTCCATCCACGCCTCGTGGGAGGTGGTTTTGAGTCAAGGGCCAAGGTGAGGAGCTGTAGACCATAAACCAGGGATATGTATCATGCCCCGTAGACCCACATATGGTCCGTGGGGCTTGGTTGTGGGTCATGCCTGTAGGCTGCCTCAATTCGGCCAAGGCTAGGGACTTTTAGGTAATTTCATTTTTAGTTACTTTAATGTGAGGTCGTTTTGTATAGTTATTATTCACCTATTTAAGTGTTTTTAAGTCATTAACTAACATATTCACCTCATAAATCCCAAGACCCCAAATCATAACCAACTTTACCCCCAAAATCTTCTCTCTAGAACTCCGAGGAAGAAGAAGAAGAAGAAGAAGAAGAAGAAGAAGATCAAGTTAGGGCTTGAAGAAGGAGGCTTTTTTACTCGAATTTGTTGGATTTCTTCACCTAAGGTATGGTAGCTTTTCATCTATGGGTAGCCTTCACCCATAGAGTCCCTTCAAAATTCAATTTCACAACTTGAAATTCCCCAAAAAAGCTAAGGTATACTCCAAGTCATGGATTCACTTCAAAAAACGTTTCTAATGGTTTAATTGATTTACATTATGATCAAATTTATGATTACTTACTGTTTTTAAGATGAATTCCTCAAGAATCCATGAATTCCCCCAATTATTCCAAATTGGATCTTAAAGTGTGGGTATTGATTGATATCAGTAGAATGCTATCGAATTATGAATGTTATGGATTGATTATTGGAATCATGTACTAATTGAGGAATTCATATGGTTGTTATGTTTAATTTCCCCTAATAAACCATGAAATCCCCATATCCCCAATTTATGAACTTGTGATGTGGGTGAAATATAGAAAGATGAATATCATGAGAATGTGCTTATAGTAATTGAACTACTTGAATCATGTTGTTATCCATGTCTTATGTAGCAATCCTAGATGTGTTAATAAATCATGATCATGATGTTTATGTACATGCTTTATGAATACTTGAGAATAAAGTGAGTATCACTATGATGTTATTGTGATGATGTGGAAGGCTTTCCTCACCTAAATGAATCAGTAGGCCAATGGCATCCCTTTCATGTGTGAACAATAGTAATCTTGATTTATATACCTTGAATTGGTAGGCTTAGGGCATCCTCTTCATGTGTAATTAAAAGTGAACTTAATGAACCTTGAATCGGTAGGCCAATAGCATCCCTTTCATAAATGTCTAATGAAGTATTCTAAGGGTTTGTCTTGAATCGGTAGACCAATGGTATCCCATCTAGAAAACAATACCAACCCTTACCGGCAAGACGATCCAACATCTAATCCATGAACGACATTGGGAAGTGATCTTTCTTTGTCCATGCATTTAGTTTGCGGTAGTCCATGCACACTCTCCAACAAGTCACCGGCCTCATTGGAATAAGCTCATTCTTAGCATTTGGAACCACAGTGATTCCCCCTTTCTTGGGCACACACTAAATAAGACACACCCAACTACTATCATCAATGGGATAAATGACTCCAACATCAAACTACTTTATGATCTCCTTTTTCACAACCTCTTGCATAAGGGGATTCAGTCTCCTTTGGTGCTCGATACTAGGATTACTATCTGGCATAAGTTGGATTTTGTGAGAACAAATGCCCGTAGGGATCCCAATAATGGCCGCAATAGTCCACCCAATAGCCCTTTTGAAGCTCTTCAATACAGAAACCAAGGCCTCAACTTGCTCCACACTCAAATCCAGAACAATGATTACCGATAAAATACTATCCTTTCCCAAGAAAACATACCTCAAGTGGGGTGGTAGAGCCTTGAGTTCCAGTTTTGGAGGCTCATCTATAGACGATTTTGCAGGCAGTGAATAACGATTCTCTATATCTAACTCCAATCGTTTTGGTTTGGAATGAAATTCAAACCTATCAAGTGCAGCAACTAACTCATCATATTCTTCAATCCCATCACTGTCAAAATTCATCATTACCATTGCTAGTGCATCAACACTCAACCTCTCTTCAATAGACACTTCAGAATCCTGCTCCACAATGTGATTTACCACAGAAACCATTTTCAAATCACTTTCCTTCTTCATATACCTACAAATGTTAAAAGTAACCTTCTTATTGTTCAATCAAAACTTCATCAACCCTCTCTCCATATCGACTAAGGCACACCCAGTAGCAAGGAATGGTCTCCTTTAGATGATGGGGACCTCAAAATCAGCCTCACAATCAAGTATCACAAAGTTTGCTGGAAAGATGAATGACTCCACTTTCACAAGAACATCTTAGAGCACTCCAATAGGTCTCCTCACAGTTCGGTCAGCCATAAGTAAACGCATCGTAGTCAGTTTTGGAGCCCTTAAACCCAACTTATTATAAATGTACAACGTCATCAAGTTAATACTTGCACCTAAATCACACAAAGCTTTCGTAAAGTTCACAGCCCCAATGGTGCAAGGGATAGTGAAAGTTCCAGGATCCTCTTTCTTTTGCAAAAGTGACCTAGTAGCAATAGCACTACAATGTTGCATTCTCTCATCATTCTTAAAACTCACAGCCTTCTTTTTGGTCACCAAATCTTTCATAAATTTTGCATACCCAGGCATTTTCTCCAAGGCTTCTATCAACGGAACATTGATGGAAAGCTTCTTCAATATAGTTATGAACCTGCGGTATTTACCCTCTTTGGTCTTTTTCACGAATCTCTCCGAGAACGGAGGCAGCGGTCGAGGCATAGGAATAACCTTTTGAGTCACCTCAACTTCCTTTTCAACACTTTCTTTTGGGCCTTCAGTAACCTCAATCTCATCTTGATCATTCTCTACCACTTTTTCAACCTCAGACGACATAGGTGGATCAATGGTCTGCTTTCCTCAGTGAGAAGTGACTACCATACAGTGCCTATCATTTTCTGAATTTTGGATAGTGTTGCTAGGAAGTATGCCAGGCTGACGTGGATTTACATTGCTGGACAACTGACTAAACTGCTGCTCAAGTTGCTTGATCAAAACTACATGGGCATCAACTTTTTGACCTAGTCTAGACAAGTCATTTCGCATCTCTTTCACATTCTCATCAGTTGCATCAAACCTCTTCATCATACTTTTCATCATATCTTCAATTCGTGACATACTGTTACCAGACTTTCTATTAGCAGGAGGGACATAGGGACCAGCCTTATCATTCCCATTGCCATAGTTGTTCCGGTTGTAGTTGTTGTCACGATTGTAGTTCTCATCATGGACATAGTTACCCTCACGATTGTAGTTCCCCTCACGGTTGTAGCTTCCATAGTTCCGACCTTGGTTTCTTTGACCTTGGTGCCAATTATCCGAGTTGGAACCTTGGGTGTTGGCTCGAAAACCCCCCGTCTGATCATTAACCAAATATGCATCCTCTTCATAGTAACATTCCTCAACTAGTGATGGTGGATTTCTAGTTAAATAGTTTACCGCATTCACTTTTTTTGCAGCTTCAGTCACATGTTTTAATACCAAGCCCAGTTTTGTCCTCATTTGAGTCATCCCTTCATGAATATCATCATTAGATTGATTAGGTACAGCTTGAACTGCAAATGTGCTTCTACCAGTGTTCGCCTTTCTGGTGCTCCATGCCTTATTATTCCGGGAAATCTTCTCTAGTTTCTTGGTGATCTCCTCAAAATCACACTTATCTTATGATCCTCCAGCAATAGTATCAAGCACAACCTTTCCATTGTCATCCTGACCTCTGTAGAAGTACTCCTTTAGTGACTCATTATCTATGCGGTGATTCGGAACACTTCTTATGAATGCATTGAACCTATCCCATAAACTTCTTACAAACTCTTCAGGTAGTGCTACGAAATTGTTCAATTTATCCTTGTGATTTAGCTTCTTAGACACCGGGAAATACTTTGCCATGAACACCTTATACAATTGGTCCCATTTATGAATTGAATTATATGGAAGCTTAGAAAACCACACCGCAGCATCACCGGTCAATGACAAAGGGAAGACTCTTAAACCTATGACATTCATATCTAATTCTGGTCATCCCACACAACTCTTGTAGACACTTCTCCATTTAGCCATGTGACCTTGTGGATCTTTCGAAGCTAGACCAAAAAACAACCCTCTTATTGTAAGCATTTGCATCAGACTGTTGGTCACCACAAACGTATGCCCTGGAGGTAGAGGAGGGAGAACAATAGGTCCTTCTGATTCAACTATATTGTAGTCAACCTTGTAGTTATCACGTAACCTAGGTGTTGGTGGATTTTGTACCCTCTCTACATCTCCGATTAGATTACCACTACGAACTTGAGCGTTCTCATTACCAACTCCAGGAGGTTGAAAGTCAACTCCGTCCTCATGTTCCTCTATGATTGGATTATTATGGACCCCTAGATTTGCTATCTTTCTCAATGTTTTGCTTAGTTCAGGATCATAGGGGGTAAATAGTTGCCCGACTCCGTGTACTTGGCATACACTAGAGTAGAAACCTGTAGAAAACAAAAACAAAAGCAAAACATAAAATCAGTAAATATTTAACAAAAGGTCAATAATTTAGTTAAACATAATCTAAAATTCTTATTCCCCGATAGCGGCGCCAAAATTTGATACGCTCAAATTACACCTCCCTAAAGAAGTATAAGCGATCGTTGTCAAATAAAGAACCCAACTTGTTGTAGGTTGGGGTTGATCCCACGAGGAATATGATTCAGACTTAAACTTAACTCACTATTATATCCATTTCGTCAAACTATTTCTGAGACAAGTAAACAAAAGGGAGGGATTTGTAAGTGAGTAACAGATTGTTGATCAAGTAACTAGTAAACAAGATTCAAACTTTTTTTATCAATATGAGAAAGAAACTAGGGTATATGTGTTCCCCACAAGCTTTTAATGCAGTAATCCTAATAATAGTAATCATTTTCTAGTGTTTTACATGAAAAGTTTGTAAGTT
Organism: Solanum pinnatisectum; assembly: GCA_035578085.1. NCBI lineage: Eukaryota > Viridiplantae > Streptophyta > Magnoliopsida > Solanales > Solanaceae > Solanum > Solanum pinnatisectum. The sequence goes on from CM069076.1 coordinate 20,593,310, forward strand.
ATGTATCCCTAAGTAATTGATCCTCCAAATAGGTAAACGCACCTTGGTTCGGCTACGAGTGTATGCTCTACTAACCCTTACCTTTACCTCAGATTAGTCATCACATCATTGTATGACTTATTTTTTACCCTCACTCCAATTGACATTAGACTATTAGATAGCATCCACCAAATCTTCATTATTAATTCCTTTCTCATTAACTACCTCCTTGGTCCGGCAAGTAGCAACGAGGTGAGTTCTAACGTTGCGCACTGTTAAAAAGACTTTTAAACGAAAGAATTAACGATACATGCATAAACACTATTCAAGAACTACTTAATTATTATTCATACTTTGTTAATTTCTCATGGTTCCCACAACCCTAGTTGTGGATTTAGCTACTCATGCTTGAAAGAACACAATTCATAATTAGGTTAAGAGAATTCATGAACTTACAAGTTGAATAGATGAAAACCCAAATCTTGAATTGAAATTCAAAGTGAAAATTGTATCAAACAAATTCCGGAAATCAAATAGCTAAAGTTTGCAAGTTAATCTCCAAAACACCAAAAACTAAGAGTTTATAATAATGTCTAACCTCCGTAAATAAGGTTTATAAATCCTATTTATAGAAAACAAGTCCTAAATAAAAAGGAAACAAAATAAGGAAATAAGTTGTCTAGATGCGGCTTCTGTCGACGACACGACCTACGGACCGTGGGTTGACCTACGGTCTGTAGGTTACCCTCTGTGGGTCAACTCTTAGAAACTTTTCATCAGGAGTACTAAAAAATGTGCTAATGGCAGCGGGACTCCTGCGGGTAATAAGAAGCTTAAAAAATGAAGCCCATTTTTAGAGCTATGCTTAGGTCAGTTCCTTCAGTCAACTTTTTTGGTAAGCCAAAAGTTAACTTTAGGTAAGTAAGTAGTCCCGTATGAAATTCAGAAAACATTCATAACTGGCACTTGAGGAGGTCAATCTTAAGTGTTGGAAGCTATCGCTAAAGGACTCCCCCTCATCTAGAAAGGATAGGCATTTGGAACCTTCACTCCCAGATCATCAATGACAGATGTGTAAGACAGATCGTGGGTCGACCTACGGTCCGTCGTCTTACTCCGTGGTTCCACACTTGTCAGACTTTCCTGATGTTCCACCTACAATACCTCACCCTTGTTCCATCCTGGCACTCCATGGATTGAATACTGAAACTCAACTTCCCAGACCAGGACTTACAACTGACCACCCACAGTCCGTTGGTGGGTAATTCTGCACTTTTCAGCTCTAAATCTCCATCAACAGCCTCCAAGCCTATTTCCTACAAACATAATACATAAAACATTATTTCTAATACAATATAGCCTTATGCACACATAACTTCTAAGTGAAATGCATTAAAAATACCGTAAACTCACAGTATATCACTCGCCTCACACCACCGCCTTTTAAAACACTGGTATAGATATTGTGTCACAACCCAATTCCTTGAGTCATGGTGGCGCCTACTATAACCCACTAGTAAACTAGCCAACTCGTATCCCTGAACTACCAGTAATGGAATTGAATGCAGAAAACTAAACTCAAACTAAAATAACATAAATAACAGGAATCATAGATTAAGAAGCAGAAGCAAGCCAAAATATATATATAAATAAGAGATCTCTCCCAGAACCTACAAGTCACATGTACAAAGCTACTAACAAAATGAGTACAAGTCTCAAAAGTGGACCAAAAAACAAGACTGCCTCAAAAAGTAAAAGACAAGTCAATATATATAGATGGAGACTGGTATAACACAAAATGCCAGGTGCTCACCCCCATCTCCGAATCAGACTGCTGCAGGCTCGATGTCGACGCTGGTAGCTAGTGCTCGGGCCTGCATCATGAAAATAGATGTAGAGTGTAGTATGAGTACCAAAAACAATAGGTACGCAGTAGACCTCATATGTTGACTATGCAAGAAAAGCAAAAGTAATATGAAATGCGAGAATCTAAAACACTACCAGAAAGAGGAATGAGAAATTTTATCACGTATGCACACGAGTGTACTAACACATAAAGAAAAGGAACATAACTAATTAAATTCGACCGAGCTCCCATAACCCAACGTGTACACTCGTGCACAAACTAAAAGTAAAACCTAAGTGAACTATCGTAAGCCCGACAGGTACAAGGAAGAGTTTAGAATGGAATAAGAGGATCCGATGAAGTTTCCAAGACTTCCACAACTTTTCGTGGACTCGAACCGAACCAATGCGTATGCTTGAAGCTCATCCAAAACTGATAGGGGTTAAGGACTTGAACCGAATTGAAGATGGAGGATCAAGGACTTGAACTGAGATTTGGAGTAACCGAGGACTTGAACCAAGACTAAGGATAATCTTAGACCATTCTGAGTTGTTTATTTGGCATTTTGACTAAAGTCAACTATTCAAGTTTCAAAAGCTCCAAAATAAGGAAACAGGCATAAACCTTAAACGAACGATCAAGAGACTGAACAATTAGTGCCACCAAGTCATAAATGACTTGGGGTTATAGGAATGCTCTAAATGATGAAAAGAAGGCATTAAGGCAAAAATGACCTAGAGGGTCATTACATATTGGCAAAATATTTGTATGAAATTGATATAATTTTTACATAACGAAAGAGAATAACTAGTTAGAAATGATTTGAGATTGGTATTCTTTTGGTACGAATATGGTATGAATCAATATTTACTTTTGACATGAAATTGATATTCTTTTGGTACAAATATGGTACGCATCAGTGTTTATTTTTGACATGAAATTGGTCTAGAATTATGCATAATAATGGTATGAAATTTGTATGTTGTTAGTGACCATTAAATAATATTTACATGATAATGATATATCTTTGTTATAAAATGTATACACATTTGCATGAATCTGGTACAAAATGTGTATAAAAGTTGTTTCTACTTTGATATCTTGTAATTTTGACATAATAAAATGCTCTCCCTTTTATAGGTTGAAAATTTTTGAAGATGTATATGCAATGTCTATTGAGTCTCTCCCATGCGAGAGTATGTGGGATATACCAAGTTATGTCATAGAGCGTAAATTGTTCCGACTTGATTTTAAAAGAAAGGTAGGGGGACAACAATGTGAATGTGGGTATGGGTTTGCTGATGTAAAACTCAAGAGTTCTAAAGTTACGTGCAGTAAATCGTCAGGAAGGACACAACAAGAAGACATGTTCAAATTACCCTGCTGAAAATAGTCATAATTTATTTTTATTTTAACTTAGTTGTTTAATTGTGACAAACACATGTTTTTTTTAACTTGATGAATTCCGATATAAGAATATTTATTATGTGTACTACTTACTTCTTTGTGTATGCATTGTTTTTCAAATGTAGAGTCAAAAATTAAAACAGGGTAATGATGATATGCAATTGGTATCCACTGAAAAAATTAAGTCCATTGATGTATACAATTGATATCCAGCTGAAAAAATAACGTATAATTGAGATTTATACCGATTTAGCCAAGCTGAAACTAGTTAATGTTATATTCAATTGGTATCCATTTGGAAAGCTTAGGTATAACAATGTATGCAGTTGTTATCTAAATAGAATTTAAAAAAATATTTATTTCTTATTACTTTGTTAATGAAATGTTTTACCAAAACTAAAATTTCAATCTAAAACTGGTTAATTAAGACTAAAACTATATGTAAAATGTATTCAGTTGGTATCCAAGTTGAAAAATTAAGACTAAAATTGTATCCAACTGGTATCCTTCTTGAAAAATTAAGACTTGAAACAATATGATATCTAATTTGTATATAATTGGTATCCAACTTGAAAAATTAAGACTAAAAGTGTATATAAAATGTATTTAGTGGGTATCCAACTTGAAAAATTAAGACTAAAACTGTATGTAAAATGTATTCAGTTGGTATCCAACTTGAAAAATTAAGACTAAAACTGTATGTAAAATGCATCTAGTTGGTATTCAACTGGTTTTTATACTGAACATAAAACATAATTTTGATTTCCAAAATATATGAACGAAGTCAATAAAACTTGTTTAATACTGGATAGTAACAATAATAAAATAATGCATAGTATACATTGTTGTCAAAAATTGAAGCAAAAAAGTACAACATACTAAAATTAAAACATGTAATTAAAAGTCCAATTCAATCTTTTATCCGATCACTGATCTCCTTGGTCTTGGTGTAGTATTCAGAGCATTTCTTTTGCTATGCGCGGTCCACCAAATTTTCTAGCAACAATGTCAATTACTACAGTAATTGAGTCATCAATGTTCTTTTTACTTCCATACTACCATAGGATTATGACATACCTTTGACGATGGTATTTTGCATTAATATCAATGAGACTCATATAAAAAACTACATTGCTAATATATTCAACAAAAAGACATATGTACGGTCCACGTCACTGAAATAACATTGAAAAAAATAATTTTAAGAAAGAAAGTGAATTATTATGAAGAAAAATACAATAAGTTAGAAATACGTACTTTGATATTTAGTCTTGATGAGGTAGATCATTCCTAGAGGATCAGATTGAGGCTTGTCAATATATGCAGGTAGTTTATTGGAATAGAGATCCAACCCTTTACCATAAAATCTTGTGCTAATTAAAAACAACGGTACATTGTAGCAAGTTTTTCAATTGCTTTCTCTACATTCCTCGAGTGTAGTGCTCCTCCATCATTGGATCATAGACATGTAGAGAACTAATCTTGATTCGAAAGACAATTAGAATGGGGAGAAAGAACAAATAAGAAGGTGAAAGAGAAAGAGAAATTGAAGGTGGAAAGAGAAATGTCAGGGTGGAAGTGTGAGTTGGCATGTGATAAGTTAAAAAATATAATAGCTAATTACAAATTGATTCTCTCTCATTAATGTTATTTCTCTCATCTATTAATTATCTAACATTATATAATATATAATTAGTTAATAATATATAATTAATTAGGTAGTAAAATGCAATTAATTTATAAATTAAAACTAATATAATTAAAATGTTATAAGTAGTAATATAAAAAAAGTAGATCTAAAAGTTGTAATATTAAGCTTTAAATAAATGTGTGGGGTGATTTTTTTATATAAAAAAAAATAGCTCGCAATGGAAAATATCTAGTCAATTCTCCTAAAAAAATGAAATTGAAAATATAGTATAAGTTCTAGTGTTCTACAATTAAAAAAAATAACATCATACTGTTATATCAAATTTCAACATAACATTCATAAATATGATTAAAAAGAAAATAAAAACGTAAGTTCATAACTTTATTCAACAATGAGTTCTACTTTAATTTTAAAATTAGAATACTAACAACCTTTATTTTAATGAATTTTTATTAGATAATACGAAAATAATTGCATCGAATCACATGAAGTAAAGATTGTGAATGAGAAGGAAATGAAATATAAATAACATAAAATTAAAAAAAATATTCTTAGAACATATTAGAATAATAAAAAATTTAAAATAATAAAATAAAAAATACATTTAAATGAAAAAAATAAAAGTAAGAAATTTAAAAATAATCAGCTAGTAATTACACCATGTAATTATCAACAATTCACACCCTCTCCCAGTAAATTGGAGAGTGTAATTATCCCTACCAATTATACCCAATTACTTGCTAACCAGAAATACCAAAGGAATCGTATTTCGGTATTTCGTCTTTACATTTTTGGCTCCAAACTGAATTTTAGAAATATATATATATATATATATATATATATAGATATATATATATATATATATATATATCTATATATATATAGATATATATATATGCTAGTTCTGGACACGTGTGTTGCACGTGTATCCCATACTAATTTATATAGTAACATTAGAATTAATGATAAATGAACTTTCTGATAGAACAAAATTTTATAATTGATAGAAGTTCCATTTTGAAATATGAAAGCATCCTTGCAATGAAAACATTTTTCTAGCCTGAAGTTTTAGTTAGAGAACTGATTGGTTAAAGGCTAAAGGTGACAAGAAAATTAAAAAATAAATTATGCTAGGAAATCACGTGAACATCCAGCCAAATACAAGCAGCAAGGAACAAAAGTAGCAAAATATAAAGATAACAACAGTGACCTTCATACGTGGTAACAATTCATATGTTCTTCACAGAAAAAAGAAGATAATAATAAAAAATTAGAAATAATTAAGTTGGGCAAAATTCTTACTGGTACAACAATTAGCAGTAATAATTGAGGTAATTCATATTGTTATATGAAGTTTTTTAGAAGCCAAAAATATGTGTAAGTTATACATTACATAAGCTGATAATAGGCGAAAAAATAAAATTGACTCATTAAAGAGAAATTGTTCAACTTCTCATCTGTGTAAGAAGTTATTTACAAAAGTACGTAATGGGCGAATAAATTAGTTTCACACATTTAGGGAGAATTGAATGTGGAGGATTAAACTATGATTGTTGAGTTTTTTTTATTTGCTCACTATTTATGTTATTTAAGCATTACTATTTAATTTGATTTTAATTCAATGAAGGGCCGTAAATTTTGTACTGTGTTCGACTTGCATTTCAACCTTCAAGTAATTAAAATATGATTGTATGATATTTAATTAAATGTTTTATGATATTTTGATTTATTGCAATGGTGAACTTGTAATTCGTTGATGATAATAGCTAATACAATATGATATGATTAAATATAAAATAACTAATTAAGTCTTTTAAAAGGGAGTAAAAATGTCTAGCAACTCTCTATGGACTTTTCATCTTTCAATTTTTGATTTAATACTTTCCCACTTTGAACATTTACTATATGATATGCTTTTTATTTAATATTCAATTAATTAGATGTTTTATAATTTTTTATTGAGTAGAGGGGCAAAATGGTAATTCAATTTTGAAGGTTGGAGCTTCCCACTTTTAATGATATATGATATATGATATGATGATATGATATATTAGACAATTGAAATGTCTAATTGCAGAGTAAAGTAGAATTCTTGAGCTTCAAGAAAGAGACTAGGTATGACTCGTTCCTTTTTCCTTTTTAACACTGTTAAGTAGATTGTTATTTGTGATGATCATGTATGGGTGTTCGATTCTTCGATTCAGTTCATTGTTCGTCTAACTCCCTGCATTTAATCAAAAATTAGTTTTTAAAGTCTCCATTTAATAGTGAAAATAATTTATTAATCAATGCATGTCTCTAAGAAAAAGTTCTCTTGAGTGATCACTTATATATTCAAACTTGGATTTGAAAGATGAGTTTAAAGATTACAAACTACGGGAGATTGACATCAAACAAAACTGGTCTAAATTGTAAGGATATTACATATCTAATTCTGTATATACACTAGAAATATTTTCTTGTGGGAGAAACTGAATACATGAAGAAACCAATTGTAAATAAGATATTTTGTGTAAAGAAAAACACTTAAAATTGTTACATAAAATCTACGAGAAACATAAAATTTGATACAGATATACACATGATAACTACATTAATACTAACTAACATTAATTCTAAGAAGACATAGTTTAGGATATGTATGGTTCTCAAATAGAAATCTAAGAGAAGTTATGTACGAATACCTACTGTGTAACGAAACATAAATAATGACAAAACGACATAGTATCTATCCATATTTTTTGTTAAATAATTTTTTAAAAGTTAGGCTCTATGTATTGATTTTAATCACTCTCTAGAAGGAAACAAATGTGAAAACTGATAAATTGCTATTGAAAGTGGCCATACAATGCATTCCATAACAGTATTCGTAATTTAAATCTATTACTTACGGCAGAATTGTAAATAGCACTAGAATGTACTGTTTTAAACCAAACTACAAGTGCAGAGTCATTTATTCTCAATTATAATTGTCCTTTATTATGAACGAATAGTGGATAATTTTCTTTAAACATTCAAGTAATACATATACTGTGATATTTTGCAGGAATATAAGTAAAGCTATGGCACCAAGAGGACGTTATCTATAAGCCAAATACACTTACGGGTTCTTCCTTATTTTGAGTCTTACGTTGTACTGTTGCATGATTTTGCTTTTGAGTGTCTGGATTGTCTAATTTGTGTATATTTGTAGTTAGTTATTGATATTATCTGCATGTCCTCTATAATTCTCTTATTATGCCTTAGTTTTCCCTTGTCTTGCTAGTATCATCATGCTCCTTAGTTATATTTGATCTTTCTAATCTCGGCTGGCCTATGATGCCTACTGGGTACTCCGTGTTTGGTACTCATACTGCACTTGTACATCTTTTTTTCTAATACAACTCCCAGTTTGGGCACCCTTAATGAGCATTTGGATCTCTCGTGGCTTTCACAGACTTGGATTGTGGTGAACTCCGGGTGTTCAGTGACTTGTTGTTGTCCTTCTTTTCTTACTGACTCTCATGTTGTATTTTGGATTAGTCGGTTATATATATATATATATATATATATATATATATATATATGACATTCTGTTCATAGTAGGTCCTATATAGGTGATACCAGGTCTCGGGGATTGGTATCTTGTGTTAATTTGTCTCTTGGTAACTTTTGGGACAATTTTGTACATTTTGTATCGTACTACAGATATATATGATATGATCATTCTTTCAATATACATTGTCTTCTTCTTTTATTACTTATGTTCTATATAATTTGTTTCTTCGATAATCTTATGGCTAGGACGACATCGACTGCGGGCGGGTGTGGACCTTCTACACCTTCCAATGGAGCCCCGACTAGGGGATGGGTTAGAGGTCGACCAGAGGTCTAGACTAAGCACCAGCTCTAGACCCCGAGAAAGAGGTTGAGCATGTTAAGTATCAGCCGCAAGTGTGGGGCCATCCCAGCCTCCACCAGGATTCATGTCCACGCAAGTACTTCACGATACATTAGCCAGGATCCTCAGCTTCATGGAAAGTATGTCTCAAGCATGTACTATGCTTAGCCCTTCACCCAGACCGCTGATTAGAGATGAGGCTCAGACTTAAGCCTAGGTAGGGGCAGGGGCTACTCAAACCTCACAGGCACATCATGATGCTACTGCTCCTCGCACAGTAGTTCAGTTGGTTCCATGTGTTGCTCCACCTTTGGCTCCTAGGCCAGCTATGACCCCTGGGGAGAAAAAGATGTTGTAGTGTTTTATCATATAGGATTCTCCTAGATTCATCGGTACTGCGAGCGAGGATTCCCATAGGTTTCTAGTCAGATTTCATGAGAGGTTTCATAACCTTCGGTTAGTAGACTCCCATGGAGTCAATTACACTACTTACTAGTTGGCTGGGCCAGCAAAGTAGTAGTGGAGATCCTATTTAGATTGGCGACTGGCTAGGTCACCTTTGATGAATTGTGCTCAGTTCTTTGAGGCTTTCTTATAGAAATATGTACCTCGTAGCCCAAGAGAGCAGTTGCAAGATGAGTTCTCAGATATTACCTAGGGATCACTTTCAGCTGCAGAGTATGAGGCACGGTTCCATGAGTTGGCGAGACATGCATCTATGCTTATGCCGATAGAGCCGGAGAGAGTTCATAGGTTTGTCATATGGTTCTCATTTCCTCTTAGAGTTGTGATACAGTAGATAGTGGCATCAGGTTGTTTTTCTTTGCAGAAAGTTAATCATGGAGGCACCATCGAGGGGATTCATTGTGACAACTATGGAAGCAGCGAAAAGAGTCCACTTTGTCAGGGTGGTTTCAGCGGGTCGCTGTCCCATATTAGAGGGTTTCAGGGCCGAGGGTATCCATAATGGTATGAGCCTAGTAGGTCAGTTCAGGTAGCTCTATAGATAAGAAATGGTGGCCCGATAGGTGCTAGTGGTTAGATGGTTTAGACTTCACAAGGTTCACATTCTAGGTATTTAGGTCATGATGGCCAGTTAGGTTCAACCGAGTCATCTAAGAGGGGTAGTTATGGTATGGGTTACTACGAGTGTGGTGTAGGAGCGTCCTACGATCAGTTATGGTAGAAAGTGTGGTCAGTCAATTCCATAGGGTCAACAGGTTCAGCCCTAAGAGCTCCAACTCAGGGTACTAGGGGTGGTCCCCATGGTACTAGAGGTGGTCCTTAGGCAAGCTGACCGGGTGGTCGATATGGACGAAGACATATGTATGCTTTTTTGGGAGATTAGAGGTGGAGACATCGGATGTTATTATCACTAGTACGATCTCCATCTCGCATCAGCCTGCTTATGTTTTACTTGATTCGGGGTCTACCTTTTCATATGTGTCTACTTATATGTTACATGGTTAGATTTGTCTTATGAACCCATGTATGTGCCTATGCATATAACTATCCATACAAGTGATTCTTTAGTAGATTACCAGGTTTATTGAGAATTTTTGCTAACCATCTTAGGGTATGACACTTGGGTAGACCTTCTTATGTTAGACATAGTGGATTTTGACGTGATCCTAGGCATGGAGTGGTTGTCTCTCTATCATACAGTCTAGGATTGATTCTCCAAGGCTGTTACTTTGTGCATGTCTGGTCCTCTTTTATGGACCGATTCTTATAATCATATGACGAGGGGTGTGAACACATCCAGTTTCTATTCTGCCTTACCGGATGGCTCCAGTTGAGTTGAGGGACCTTAAAGAGTAGCTCCAAGACCTTTTGGGAAAGGGGTTCATCAGTCCGAGTGTATCTTCTTGGGGTTCTCCTTTCCTATTTGGGAAGAATGATGATACCTTGCATATGTTCATTGACTACAGGCAGCTGAATAAAGTGACTATCAAGAAGTATCCTATGTCATAGATTGATGACTTATTCTACCAGCTTTAGGGTGCAACGGTGTTCTCTAACATTGACTTGAGATCGGGCTACCACCAGTTGAGGATTAGGGCGGAGGACATCCCTAAGACTTCCTTTAGGACTCAATATGGCCAATACAAGTTCTTAGTCATGTCCTTTGGTTTGACTAATGTCCCACGAGCATTTATTGAGTTCATGGACCGTGTGTTCAGGCTTTATTTGAACTTGTTTGTGATTGTTTTCGTTGACGACATCCTATTCTACTCTGGGTATAGGGAGCAACATCTAAGGATTGCACTCTAGACCTTGAGAGAGCAACAATTGTATGCCAAATTCACTAAATGTGAGTTTTGGCTTAAGTTTGTAGCAATCTTGAGGAACGAGAATGGCATTATAGTGGATCTGGTGAAAATTGAGGTAGTTTATAGTTAGGCCAAGCCTACCTCTCCTACTGAGGTTTGCAGTTTTGTCAGGTTAGTTTTCTACTACAAACGGTTCATGAAGGGATTTTATTCTGTTATAGCACCCTGAACTAGATTAACTCAAAAGGATGTTCCCTTTTGTGGTCGGATGAGAGCGAGGTGAGCTTTCTGAAGCTCAAGGACTTGTTGACTTTAGCGCTGGTTCTGACTCTTTCTATTAAGGGCTAGGGACTTATAGTCTACTATGATGCTTCCGGTGTGGGCCTAGGTTGTTATTTTGATGCAGCAGGGTAGAGTTATTGCTTATTTTTCCAGGCAGCTGAAGCTTCACGAGAGAAATTACCACACTCATGATTTGGAGTTGGAAGCGGTAGTCTTGGCGTTGAAGATTTGGCGACACAATTTGTATGGAGTTCACTACGAGGTATTCACGGACCAGCGCAGTCTTCAGTAGATTTTCAGCCAGGGGGACCTTAACTTGAGATAGCGTAGGTGGTTGGAGTTATTGAAGGACTATGACATTTCTATCCTAGGACAACTTTTTAACCTATTTAAACAACTTAACAACTTTTTAACTTTAACTACATTAGTTTTGACTTAATTCCAACAACTAAATTCACTAACTAAACCACATTATTTATTTTAACTTATTTAAAAAACTTAACAACTTTTTAACTTTAACTAGTTTAGTTTTGACTTAATTCCAACAACCAATTCCACCAACTAAACCACATTATTTATCTTAACTTATTTAAACAACTTAACAACTTTCACTAGTTTAGTTTTGACTTAATTCCAACAACTAAATCCAACAACTAAACCACATTATTTATTTTAACTTATTTAAAAGCTTAACAACTTTTTAACTTTAACTTGTTTAGTTTTGACTTAATTCCAACAACGAAATCCACCAACTAAACCACATTATTTATCTTAACTTATTTAAACAACTTAACAACTTTCACTAGTTTAGTTTTGACTTAATTCCAACAACTAAATATACCAACTAAACCACATTATTTATTTTAACTTATTTAAACAACGTAACAACTTTTTAGCTTTAACTAGTTAGTTTTGACTTAATTCCAACAACTAAATCCACCAACTAAGCTACATTATTTATCTTAACTTATTTAAACAACTTAACAACTTTCACTAGTTTAGTTTTGACTTAATTCCAACAACTAAATCCACCAACTAAACCACATTATTTAATTTAACTTATTTAAACAACTTAACAACTTTTTAACTTTAACTAGTTCAGTTTTGACTTAATTCCAACAACTAAATCCACCAACTAAACCACATTATTTATCTTAACTTATTTAAACAACTTAACAACTTTTTAACTTTAACAACTTAACAACTTTTTAAAGCTAAGTGTCAATACTAGATGGACACAAATCGATCTTGTAAGAAAAATCAATTTTGTCATCAATAGGATCAACTAGTGTTGGTACTTATGCTTAGCAAATATATAATTTTAAATTTAAAGCTAAGTGTCAATACTAGATGGACACAAATTGATCTTGCAAGAAAATCAATTTTGTCATCAATAGGATCAACTAGTGTTGGTACTTATGCTTTACAAAAATATTATTTCTAAATTTAAAGCTTAGTGTCAACACTAGATGGACACAAACCGATCTTGCAAGAAAATCAATTTAGTCATTGATAGGATCAACTAATGTTGGTACTTATGCTTAACAATATATTATTTCTAAATTTAAAGCTAAGTGTCAACACTAGATGGACACAAATCGATCTTGCAAGAAAATCAATTTGTCATCAATAAGATCAACTAATTTGGTACTTATGCTTAACAAACACATTATTCCTAAATTAAAGCTTACTATCAACACTAGATGGACACAAACCGATCTTGCAAGAAATCAATTTTTTCATCGATAGGATCAACTAGGGTTTGTACTTATGCTTAACAAACACTCGATTGACACAAAAAAAATTATCACAAAATTAAAGCTAAGTATCAATACTAGATGGACACAAATACATTATAGAAAATAATTGTACTTGAACTTCAGAAATTTAGAAGCACCAAACCTTATATCTTACTTTGATGAAAGAAGTAGTATAGTCTTATATCAACTTTTTTTAGATGTTGAGCTTCCTCAGTTGCCTAGCACGAAAAGAAACAAATGTTAATTAATCAGCTCATTGCAACTTTACTTTCTAGCAGGTTCTCTACCAGACTTTTATCGTATTATCTAAAAGGTGTATGAGGTTTGCTGCATATTCTTTATGAAGCTCTCCAGCTCTCCATTGACCATTCAATCAACCCCTTTTCTTCTATCATTTAAGTAGTTCACTATAAGCTGTCAAACTTATTAAATTCTACCTTCACCCCTAAACCTCTTGTAGTAAAAATTTGTTTTCTTGGTGAGTGTTGCTGGTTCTGTGTACGGGTATTTGTGTGTGCGTGTTCGGCTAACATTAAGACTAATAAGAGCGCAAGCAAATTCTGGCAAACATAGGAACCTTAGATGGTGAAATATAAATTGAACTAAGTATATTAGTACTCTCATTTTGAAATACTTCAACTAAATGGAAACAAAAGTGGTTTGTTATGGAGGTTCTAAAAATTCTAAAAATTCGAGAGAAGGCCCAAAATAGTTCCTCATCTTTGGGTTAAGACTCAAAGTCATCCTTGAGTTTTCACATGAAACACAAATGGTCCCTCATGTTTGCAATATTGGTGCATTTTTGGTCCTCCACTAAATTTTGCCTATTTTTTAACATTAATTTTGTTCATAATTTTATGTAAGGAATGACCCATCATCTTTTTATATATTTAGTAGAAATAATAACTCTATGTGAGAGAAGGTGAGAAGAAGAACACATTGTTCTATTCCATATAAATATTATTGTAGTTAAACTAAGAGCATTTTAACATATGACATTGCAAGAAAAGAAAATTTTGTACTATTGTACGTGAAATCATCGTGATGAACCTCTCGACTTTACCTGCAATATGATTTCTGCTAAACAAAATAAGGTGTTTTTCTTCTCACAATCTCTCACGTGGAGTTTATTATTTCTACTAAATATATAAAATGATGATTAAACATTCCATACATAAATTATGAATAAAATCAATGTTAAAAAATAGGCAAAAATTTTGAAGGAGGACCAAAAGTTCACCAATATTGCAAACATGAGGGACTATTTTGGGCCTTTTCTCAAAAATTCACCTTGAGTAAGAAGGTCGGGGAAGGTGGCACGAATTGAGAAAGCTGCTATGGAGGAGGCGTCGGTCAAGATGGAGGCAGTGTGACCTCTTGCTGCCGGTGCGACCTGCCTCTGCTGCTGCACGCGATCTCGATCTGCTACTGCACGCGACCTGCCTCTGATGCTGCGATGGTGGTGTGGCGCCGGTCGGGGATGGTTGAGTGGCGCTGGTCGGGGATGGGTGGGGATGGGCGCTGATGGGGGTGGGTCGGGGTGAGAGAGGAGTGAGACTTGACTTAGGGTTTTGATATTATCATTCATTTTTTAGGAGAAGTGTTTAATTTACCAACCATGGGATGTCGGTATCTTTTAAAATAATTATCTATATTTAAAAATATTTAATAAATACCGACATCGTGAAGTTGATATTATTTAAATAAAATAATATTTAAATATACTGACCTCTTTAGGTCGGTATTTATTAATTTGTTTTAATATAATCTCACCTCTTGAGGTTGTTTTAATATATATATATATAATTTAACTACACATCAACAGAAGTTTAATTTAATAAATTTCATTTTATTGATCAAGTTAATTTTATAAATTTAAATTATATACATCCTAATTATATAAATTTAATTTTATCGATCAACAACAGTTTATCAATATCAAATTTAATATATAAATCTCCTTGAATTGATCATCGGTATTTCTTTAATTGATAATGTATTTCATATATGAACCAATAGTATATAAGACTTGATTTGTTAAACTACTCGAGGAGTATATAATTAATCAATGTATTTCATACTCTGATGAAGTATCCTTTACATGTCATCATAATTAGGAGGTGATCACTACACTTGACATCCATTCAAGATCGAACGTATATAATAATACTATCGTGCATTTCATACTCGAATGGATTATATGTTAGCTATTCACCTCTACATCATGACATGATATATTAAGTTCATGATTTGACGACGGACTGATATAATTTGTCCATTACTCTAAAAATATAAGTGTAATTATCTCCTAATTCATATCAACGTGGTTTCATACTCTAAATATGGATTATAGATATTTTTTTGATTATTCCACGAATTCTAACTTTTTATTTATAAAAGCATACAAAATTGTTACACTTTTGAACAATTAATTGTAGGTGTAAAATGAAATTTTAGTATTATGCACAATAGCAAAATTATGATTAATAGGAATATTTTAAACAAACCGACCTCCGGATGTCGCTTTTATTAAAAGTAATTAGATTTAATAAAAAATACCGACCTCATGAGGTCGGTATCACATTAAATTTCAAAAGTAATCATGTTAATTAAATAATATTGACATCGGGAGGTCGGTATTTTATATTAATTTATTTTTTAACTTATATAAAACCGTCATCCGGAGGATGATTTATTTAAAGTTAATTGAAAATATTAATTTATTAATTTTTCTGGAAGTCACTATATAAATATTTTAATGAAAATTAATATAATTGCATACTATTTAATTTTACCGACTTTCGAAAGTCGGTATTATAATTTTTTATTTTTTATTTTACACAAAACCGTCCTCCGGAAGACGATTTAAATAAAATTAAATCAAAATATTTCTCAATTTTGTTTTTCTATTTAATTGAGAAAATAATACTGACATCAAGAGGTTGGTTTTTATTGTAATTCATTTTTACGGGAAAAATTCCAACCTCCTGAGGTCTGAATTTGCTTTTCCCGCTTTATTTTGCATAAAAATTGACTACTTGTCAGTTTTCATATCAATGTAGTTTCATACTCTAAATATGAATTATTGATCTAACTTTTTGTTTACAAAAGTATACAAAATTGTTACACTTTTTTAAACAATTAATTGTAGGTGTAAAATGAAAATTTAGTATTATGCTAGCAAAATTATGATTAATAAGAACATTTTAAACAAACCGACCTCCGGATGTCGCTTTAGTTAAAAGTAATTAGATGAAATAAAAATACTGACCTTATGAGGTCGGTGTTTTATATTAATTTATTTTTTAATTTATATAAAATCGTCATTCGGAGGACGATTTATTTAAAGTTAATTGAAAATATTAATTTATTAATTTTCTGGAAGTCAATATATAAATATTTTAATAAAAATTAATTTAATTACATACTATTTAATTTTACCGACTTCCAGAAGTTGGTATTATAATTTTTCTGTTTTTTATTTTACACAAAACCGTCTTTCGAAAGACGATTTAAATAAGATTAAATCAAATATTTCTCAATTTTGTTTTCTTTTTAATATTTCATTGAGAAAAAAATTCTGACCTCCAGAGGTCGAAATTTGGTTTTTCTGCTTTATTTTTTCATAAAATCTGACTACTTCTAGTCTGTTTTCTAAAGTTTTTTAAATTTTTTATTCTTTTTAACAATACCGACCTTCGGAGGTCAAAAATTACCGACCTCTAGAGGTCGGTATTCACTGTTTTTTTTTAGTAGTGCCTCTATCATCTAGGTAACGTTAATGTGTTAGCAGATGCCTTGAGTCGGAGGGCAGTCAGTATGGGGAGTTTTGCTTTCTTAGCCTTGGAGGAGCAGCCTATGGCTTCGGACATTAAGTCCTTAGCCAGTAATATGGTAAAAGTTGATGTTTCTGAGTCGGGTAGAGTATTTTCTTGTGTAGAGGCTAGAACTTCCTTGATTGAGCAGATTCGGGCATAACAGTTTGATGATCTGCAGTTGAGGACGATTCGAGACAAGGTTCTTAGCGGCGAAGCTAGGAAGGAGACCTTATTTTGAGGATTGAGGGTCGTATTTGTGTTCCTGGAGTTGGTGAGTTAGTTGGGTTGATTTTTTAGGAGACTCATTGTTCCATGTATTCTATTCATCCCGTGTAGTGAAGATGTATTGTGATCTGAGGTAGCATTACTTGTGGTGCGGGATGAAGAGAGACATTGTAGCTTTTGTAGCTAGGTGCTTGAAGTGTCAATAGGTGAAGTACGAGCACCACAGATCAGGTGGTTTGACTCAGCGACTACCCATTCCCGAGTGGAGGTGGGAGCGTATAGCCATGGACTTTGTGGTAGGATTTCCATGTACCTTATGTGGTTTTGATTCTATTTGGGTCATCATTTATCGATTGACCAAGTGAGATCACTTTCTACAGGTTTAGACTGTTTGCACATCAGAGAGATTGGCTCAGATCTACCTTAGAGAGTTTGAGCATTTGCATGGGGTTCTAGATTATATCATTTAAGACCGTGGTACTAAATTTACTTCACATTTTTGGAGGTCTATTCAGAGGGAGTTGGGCACCCTAGTTGAGCTAAGTACAACTGTCACGACCCAAAGTACCCCCCCCCCCAGTCATGACATGGCATATAAGACCTTGAAAGGCTCTACATAAGCCACTTAAACATACATAAGCAAGATAATAGAATTAACGAGTTTAAAAAGATCAGCTTATATCATAAGGAGTTTGTCCAATACAAAGTGGAAGTCTACATTGTCTCAAAGACATCTCTTACATCATGAGTGATCGAGACGTGACCCAGGCATCACATACAACACCTGAAAAGTAAATACAAAAAGAAATAAAAGGTTTGGTCCTCGAAACATGAGGACTCACCACTACTCAAGATAACCAAAGTGACCACTAGCCACGGGGATGTGGAATCTGAGCGTCAGGCCCTACATTTTAGAAGAATATCAGCAAGAGTATACGTTAGTAAAATAATGTACCAAGTTTGATAGCAATGCATAAAAGTACCAAATCACGCTAAAAGGATTTTTCGTGATATGCAAAGAGCAAGATAAACTATTAAGATAGGAGAATAAAAGTATAATCATGATCATGGTCAATGCAAGTAAAACTATCTTTGAATACACGTGTGATACTTTTAGAAATGAGTTTAGTTCATCATTATTGTGGCGGAAAATTAGCCTTAACTGACATAGAGACAATGTGAGCTATAACATGAAATCCAATGTCTATTCCACACTGAAAATGGTGTTCTCACGTTCCAAGGTAAGAACCATGAACTTCTAGCTTAAATGGATCCACTAGCTAATGTCTATCTAAGACAACCTCTGATGGAACATAGTTTATGGGACACGGGTAATCGTCACTTGTCCACTTGGTACTAAGCATAATTCCCATGAAATAGTAATCAATCATATTCATCCTATCTTTAAGAGACATGGGTAATTGTCTCTTATCTTATCATTATGGAGACATGGGTAATCGCCTCTTGTCTTACCATTAGAATAGCTCCTAAAACTTAATTCATAGTTTAGTTGAGAAAATCTTTCACATTCATGTATTGAGTATTATGTGAGAAATCATTTCACAACTATCAACAACTATAACCTTTATGCTTTACTCTCAAAGCAACTTAGATCATTTTCATCAATTTCATAAGAACATGCATATCTTCATAAATTCATCTTTCATAGTTCAAAAACCCACTTTCAATCATCATAATCTAGAAAACATGGGTTAAGCATGAGTTCATGAAAATTCATCTTAAAAAACATAGAATTATCTTAATTCAAGCATAATATTTCATAAAACAATTCATTAGATCAACATTGAAAGGAACCCATGACACAAGAAAACCCTAACTTCAATTAGAGATTTCTAACTTGTAAATTGGAGAATTTAGGAACCATATGGAGGAAAGATTTCCATAAGTTAAAACTAGTATACCTATACCTTGATGCCAAAGCTTGAAATCAATGGGGGATTAGAAGACTTGATCTTGAAAACTTGGTTTCCTTCTTCTTCCTCAGAGAAAGAAATATTGGAGAGGATGACTTGTTCGAATTTGGGGAATGTAGGAGAATGAATTGAATTAGATGTTTTGGGGGGCTAGAAATCATTATATAGGGCATTGGATATAAGGTAAAACGACATAGTTTTGGGTCGAAATAACTAGGAAAAGATCCAAAAGCCTTTCTAAAATAATTGCCGACCTCCATCAACGGTAGAGACCTACGGTTTGTGGGTTCACCTACAGACTGTCCTGGTCTACCTTTGATGGGTTCAGAAACTTTTTTCTTGGACCCTCGACTAACGGGACCCATACACGACTAGTGGGTCAAACTACGGTCTGTGCATGGTCTTTGTGGGTTCAACTGGAACTTCTTAAAATCTCACTAATTCTGGGACTCACCTACGAGACCTACCTACGGCTCGTATTAGTCAATAGACCATCTTGGTGAATCATATGAAAATACTGAAACCTTGACTTTTTGAAAAATTTGGACTGGCCAACCACGGTCCCACCTACGGTCTGTGATCTGATCTATGACCGTTGGTGTCTCCGTCTGTGCCGGCACAAGAGTTTTTGGAAAAATAGAATTTTTTAATCCGACATGTTACAATATCTCTCTTGGGAACATTCGTCCACGAATGGGATAAAAGACATCATATGGAGGGTAGGAACTTAAACCTAACAGCCTAACACGAATGCAATCATATAAATGCACATATCCAAGGAGGAAACGTCAACTCAAAGCTAAAGCATATTCAAAATAACATCTCATGAAGTCTTTATGCAACTCATACTCAAATGCACATAAGCATAAGAAAAAGTAGGCAAGTTAGCTCATTTTCTCAAAATTTAAGTTTTTCATGAACATGATTAAATGAGGGAATCATGGAAATATATAAGACACATGACACCAAAAGAGTAACCTATGAGGAACTAAATACCTTGAGCTAGAGTAGGGCCGGAGGGAAAGAGATGAGGATAGCGGTATATCATATCAACATTGGCCTCCCAAGTAGCACCCTCAACTAACTGATTCCTCCAAAGAACTTTCATGGAAGCAATTTCTTTATTTCTCAACTTTCGAACTTGCCAGTCTAAAATCTCAACTGGAACTTCTTCATAAGAAATGCTATCCTTTATGCGAAGACTCTCCAAGGGTACTATAGATGTCAGGTCACCAACACATTTCTTCAACAAGGAGACATGGAAACTGGATGCACCGATGCCAAGTCATTAGGCAATTTAGGTTCATAAGCAACTTTACCAATAGGTCTCAAAATCTTATATGGACCCACATAACGAGGATTAAGCTTCCCTTTCTTTCAAATCTCATCACACCCTTTATGGGTTTAAATTTTCAAGTAGACCCAATCATTCACATCAAACTCAAGATCTCTTCTTCTAACATTGGCATAGGACTTTTGTCGACTTTGAGCTGTTTTCAACCTTTCTCTAATAAGCTGAACTTTCTCCATTGCCTCATGTACCAACTCGGGACCTATCAAAGCAACTTCACCCACTTCAAAATAGCCTATAGGAGATCTACACCTCTTATAATATAGAGCCTCAAATAGAGCCATACCAATACTTGGGTGTAAGCTATTATTATATGCAAATTCAATCAAAGCTAAGTGTTAACACCCAATTTTAGCTTAACATTTTTAAAATTCGTAACTTTTAAGTTTAATTTATTCAGTAGTTTAAAAATACATATTTGTATAATTTTAAATAAGTTTATCAATATTTATCCTTATTTGTCAAAATTTCAGAATTTTCTATTAGTTAATTTTAATTACATTATTTTTGTTACAACCCACTGAAGATGTTCAAATATTTGTTCATTTTGATTAAATCGTTATTTCTGTTAAATTGCATTTTTTTACATGTCATTAGTTACGTTCATTACATTTTTTTAATATTCATTTTCGTTACATTTGTTAATATTTATTTTTATTTTTGCACAGTCTAGAAATTTACTCAAATATGAATAAGATTTCGTACACATATTTTATTAGCTAGTGGTATAGCTCACATAGTAATATTGTATTATTGGTGGTTTTCAATTTCATATTTAAAGAATAGCTTGTACGTTAAGGGATGATGGATAACATTTTAAGAGTAATTTTCAGATTTTTTAGTTTTCAAAAACTTTTTTTTATTGTTCTTTATTTTGTGGGCAAATCACTGAAGTTTTGCCGAAATCCGGTGAGTCCAGCACCCAAAGACCCCAATCAGATTCAAACACATTTAACTCATTAGTTCCTCTCTTTCTCGTTGCATCCAGTTGACCGGAAACCACCACACTCCTACCAAAAAAACAAACAGTCTCTTGCTTCACTGTTTCAGCCACCAAACAACTCCATCTCCTCCACCTTTCCCACTCCTTTCTCCGACCAAAACCCCAACCAGAACAGCCAACCAACGCATCTGAACAGCCCACAAAAACCAACAACTAAAACTTCCAAATAGCCAGCTAACTACCATCAAACTGTTATGAAATTGAAGAAACTAGAAAGAGAAATTAAAGAGAGAATGAATGATAACTCTTTGTATTGATTCTTGCATTGATTCAAATAGAAGAGTACATCCCTATTTATAAATAATTAAGGAGAATCCTTCCTAAAGAAGAATCCTTCTAAATACTAAACTAAAGGAGAATCCTTCTATATACTAAACTAAAATAAAACTAAATATTTTGCAATTAATGTAAATCCTAGACTTTGAAAGGAAATTAAATACTATAAAATATTTTTAGATTAAAAAGAAAAAAAGTAAAAAAAAATCTACCAAATTTCAACATTCCCCCTCAAACTAAAGTTAGTGTATCTAACTTGAGTTTGAACACTTAATTATTCTTCAAAAAAAATATCTTCTACTTATTTTTGTTGTGGCAATTAATAGAATTCATCCTCACATTCTTCTTCTACTAATAATGCTTGTGATTTATCTTGAGTGTCTTTGAACTTGCACACTTTTGTAACATGACCTGTTTGTTTGCAACTTCCACACAATGCATCAGATCTGCACCAACAGAATTTTTCCAAGTGTGTTTTCTTTTTGCAATATTTGCAAGGAGGATAATCAACTTTTATTTTTTGATAGTTTGCATAAAAAATACCTTCAATAATTTTATCTTGTCTGAAAGTTCTTCTTTGTACTTGTGCTTAAAGAGCACTTATCAATTCCACAAGAGAGATGGTAGAGAGATCTTTAGATTCTTCTAAAGCAGAGATTTTAGAATCAAATCTCTCGGGAATAGTTACAAGAATCTTTTCAACTATTCTATTATCTTTAAAATCCTCACCGAGCAATCTGATTTTGTTGACAATCAAAGAAATTCTGTCAGAATAATTAGTGATAGTCTCACCCTCTTGCATCCTAAGAGATTCAAAATCTCTTTTCAAATTCAGAATTTGATTTTGTCTACCTCGTTCACTTCCCCGGTACGCATTCTCAAGTTTTTCCCAAGCTTCTTTTGCTGTCTCACATGCAATGATTTTAGAAAAGATTGAATCTGCAACTGAATTTTGAATTACAATTTTGGCTTTGTATTTTTTGATTTTCTCTTCTGAGTGAAGTTTGATTTCAACATCAGACGGTTTTTCAGAGAGTTGTTGTAAGGGTTTGTCTTCCATTACAACTTCCCACAAATCATAAGCCTTGAGATAAGACTTCATCTTAGCGGCCCAAATTTGATAATTTTCACCATTGAAAGTTTGTGGGGCATTGAAAGAAAGAGTATTGTTTGTCATGGTTTGAAAATAAGATTCAAAATAGTATAGAGATTAAAAATTGGTTAAAAGTAGCCCTGAGTTAAAAATAAATGCATGGGTTAAAATTGGGTTGAAAATAGATATGAATTAAAAGTGGGTGAAAGTTCTTCTTCAATGAACTCACAGATCCATTAAGATCAATGTAAGGCTCTGATACCACTGTTATGAAATTGAAGAAACTAGAAAGAGAAATTAAAAAGAGAATGAATGATAACTCTTTGTATTGATTATTGCATTGATTCAAGTAGAAGAGTACATCCCTATTTATAAATAATTAAGGAGAATCCTTCCTAAAGAAGAATCCTTCTAGATACTAATTTTGTTCATGCTTTAAATTTTTAAGTCACTCCCATGTTTGAATGTAGTATTACTCCATTTGGTCACTATTTTCCTATATTTTTATTTTTTTGATTGTAGCATTACTTTACTTTTCGGTGATTCTTAAATATGTTTGGGTATTGTATTGTTTTTGTCTCTGTTGCAATTTTTTTTAGTTTATAAAAGTTATTAAAGTTATTTTTATTATTATTATTATTATTATTATATAAATAGATGTTATGGCCGCCACTTATATTTTATAACAAACATATATTCCGTTTAACATTTTTTCTATTTTTACTTGTTTATTTTTCTTACTCTTTGTTTAGTAGGTCAATAGTATCTATGAATTGGGACAGTCTTAATATTTTATATTTTCTTTTGTTTATTATCATAGTGTTGTTTTTGCTATAATTAGATTCATCCGACATTTCTTTTGTTATATTAAATTCATTTGTAGGCTAAAAATGGTCAATGAAAAAACCTCTTCGTCGATTTTCGAGGCCTCTCCATTTTAAAAGACAGATAATTTAGTTTAAATTTATATATTTTGTTTGTTAAAATTGGTCGATGAAGAAATTTTCATCGATTTCCACGAGTTTTTATTTTTAAGCTATTATTTAATTTATTTATTTTTATTCATATTTATTTATTGGTAACACTTTTACTAAGTGTCTTTACATGTATCCGTAGTTGCTTCAATTGAAGCTATTCGAATGAAGTTCGAAATATATTCTTTATTCATTATTTTGTATATATCGATGTTAGGCAAACTTTAAGCTGAATTTTATTTTATTACTTGTGTATATTGCATGCTTATTATACTTGTATATTGTTTTTATCTCCTCCTCAATTTGAAAAGATGAATTCAGTCGGGACCCACATTTGTGGATTTCGAAGGATGCTAACACCTTCCCTTTGGAATAACTTGAACCCCTTACCTAGAATCTATTGGTTTCGTAGATATTAATTAATTAATTGGTTCCTAGTTTTTCTTAAAATTAGGTGGCGACTCATTTAAAACTGTTTTTTCTTAAAATTCTTTTGAAATTGAATTAATTGATTATTTTTTGAGTTACCATGAAGTTTTGCCCTATTTGATTAAAGTAGGGATGTAAACACCAAGTAATCATCAAAATTACCCTTGAAGTCAATTACACACGCTCTCATCATATCTTTTAAAGTTTGTATAGTACGCTCCAGTTGCCCATCGGGTGGCGGGTGAAAGGTCTGCTAATCTTAACATGAGTACTAAGCCCTTTTTGAAAAGACTTCCAAATCTTAGAAGTAAATTGTCTACCACAATTGGAGGTAATGGATAAGGGAGCTCCATGCAACCTAACCATTCCACTCAAATACAACTTAGCATAATCCTCAACCGTATAAGAAACTTTGACGGGGATTAAATGAGCCAATTTCGTCATTCGATCTATTATAACCCAAATCAAGTCATGTTGTCGCCGGGTGCGAGGTAACCCATCAATGATGTCCATATTCAAATCTTCCCACTTCAAAGTAGGAATATCGATATCTTGAGACAAACTTTGCAGCTTGTGATGTTCCACTTTCACTTGTTGGCAATTAGGGCACTTAACCACAAATTCCACAGTATCCTTCTTCATCCCATTCCACCAATAGACCTCCCATAAGTCACGTCTTTGTGGCTTTTCGGGTTAATGGAATATTGAGAACTATGGGCTTCTGACAAGATCTGCTCCCTCAAGTCATCTATATTAGGGACACACAAACGGCCTTGATAGCGAAGCACACCATCTCCCCCATGGGAGAAAGCCTCAAAAGACTTTTTAAGCATTACTTCCTTTAGTTCAACCAAAGTTACATCAAGACCTTGCTTTACTTTCACTTCCGATACAAAGGACGATTCTGAACCATTATGGACTATAACACCACCCTTACTAGAGTCAACCAACCAAAAACCCATTCGGGCCAATCTATGAACATGTCTAACAAATTCCTTCTTACTATCTATATGAGCAACAATATCCATTGTCAATCAATTAAGAGCATTCACTACCACATTTTCTTTACCGGGGTGATAGAGAACACTCATATCATAATCCTTTAGTAACTCAATCCACATTATTTGGCAAAGATTTAGATCCTTCTATTTAAACACATATTTCAAACTTTTGTGGTCAGTAAAGACATAGACATGAACAACATATGAGTAATGCCTCCAAATTTTCAAAGCAAACACAACTGCCGCTAGTCCCAAATCATTGGTAGGATAGTTCTTTTCATGCACCTTAAGTTGCCTTGAGGCATAGGCAATGACTTTCCAATTTTTCATAAGGACACATCTTAACCCAATTATTGAAGCATCACAATATATAAATAACAAAACCATCGATTCGTTCCAGTAAAGTTAACACCAGAGCGGAAGTAAGTCTATCTTTTAATTCCTAAAAACTCTTTTCACAAATTTCTGACAATAAGAATTTTGCTTTCTTTTGGGTCAATGTCGTCAATAGAGAGACAATCGACGAAAACCCTTCTACAAACCTTCTATAGCCAAGAAACTTTTAATATCCGAAGGGGATAGAGGTTTAGGCCAACTCTTTACCGCATCCGTCCTCTTATGATCTACCTCAATACCCTTTTCAAAAATAATATGCCCCAGAAAAGACACAGACCTTAACAAAAATTCACATTTACTAAAATTTGCAAGGAGTTGTTTGTCCTTGAGAACTTGCAACACAATCCTCAAATAATTGGTATGGTCATCTTCACTCTTTGTGTATATCAAGATGTCATCGATAAACAGAATCACAAACATATCTAGGTATTGTCTAAACACCCTATTCATAAAATCCATAAATGCAACTCAAGCATTATTCAAAGCCAAAGGACATCACAAAAAACTCATAATGACCATACCGAGTTCGAAAAGCCGTTTTCGAAATATCATCTTACATTACCTTCAATTGGTGTTAACCCGACCGGAGGTCAATCTTAGAGAAGTAACTTGCTCCTTGTAGTTGATCAAACAAATCATTTATCCTTGGAAGAGGATACTTATTCTAAATTGTAAATAGTTTAATTATTTCCATTAGTCAATATATATACCATCATCTTTCTTTCTTAAAAAAAAAAAAAAGGAGCACCCTGGAGAGATACTTGGTCGGATTTGAAAACAATCTAAAAAATCTTTTTAAATCTTTCTTTTAATTCGTTAAGTTTTGTCACCAATTGGGTAAGAAGAAATAGAGATATGTTGTGTAGGGTGAGAGGTCAATATCAATATATTTTGCCTTTTGGAAAAGGAAAAATAGTAGAGATAGGAAAACACTTTTCGTAACTCTCATTTACAATAGGGACCGACTCAAGATTAAGGGTTTATGAATCCATATCCCTCACCCAAGCTAGATTGTAAAAGAAACCCTTAGAAATTGTCTTTCTAGCTTTAAGACAAAAAACAAATTTACCCTTAGGCATATAATTTCCTCCTTTCCACACTAGGATAGGTTCATTTGGAAATTGGAACTTGACCACTCGGGTTCTACAATCAACAGAAGCATAATAAGAATGCAACCAATTCATACCAAGAATGACATTAAAATCTAACATATCAAGCTCTACAAGATTAACATGAGTGACTGTATGTTGTAAGGAGACAGGATAATTTTTATAGACTCTCTTAGCCATAATAGATTTACCGATAGGAGTAGAGACAGAAAAAAGATCAATCAACATATCTGGAAGAATATCAAACCTCCTAGGCACATATGACATCCCAAAAAACAAGGTAGCACTAGGGTAAAGCAAAGCATAAACATCAAGGCGAAATACTTTCAACATACCGATAACCATATCGGGAGAACTTTCTTGCTCATGATAAGTCTGAAGTACATAGAATCTACTTTGCTTCTAATACTAGAACTGGACGAAGGAGTATGTTGAGCCTGTCTTCGATTATCCCCTTGATTCTTAGCAGTTGAGGGACAATCCCTTATCTTTTGATCCGTCTTACCAGAACCAAACCATGCATTAGAATTTGCTAGACATATGCCCTCATGCTACTTTCAACACTTAGCACAAGTAGGCAATGACGATCTACTATTGTTCCCTCTTTCAGGCTTAGGGTTGGGCACCCTATCTTTATTCAACTTAGGTGGAACATTGGAGGATCCTTTATCGGAAAACCTTTGTCGGAACATAGAACCATCATGTCCATCGGACCTTGAATGTGAAAAGCCACCATCACCGATCGTTGCCTTCTTCACCTCCCTAGATCTTTCTCCTATTCTATTTGTTGAGCATGAACCATAAGACGATAAATGTCAATTTCATTGATAAGTATTACATTACGACATTCCTTAACCACCATCTTAGACACACCCAAAACAAACTTATTCATCCTTGCTCTAGGATCGAAAACCATAGTAGGAGCATACCTAGACAATTGTGTAAACTTCAAAGAATATTCCATCACACTAATGTTTCCTTGACGAAGGTTGATGAACTCAAGTACCTTTGCCTCCCGGGAAAGAACATATCAAGGAAAGCAACCTTAAACTTTTCTAGATCGAGACGACCTGCATCAACCGCCCTCCCTTCCTTCCATTGGTTGAACCAAAATTAAGCAACACCCTTAAGTTGGTGAATGGCCAATTCCTCCTCTTCTACCAGCATCACTCTCATGATCATAAACACCTTATACACTTCATTAATGAACTCTTGAGGATCTTCCTCAACCTTAGAACCATGAAACTCTAAAGTATTCATTCTAGTGAAATCCCTTAATCTAGATGCCGTTGTACCCACATTTGGATTCATAAGGACCACAACTTCACTATTGGGTTGAGCCTTCATGGCTTGAGCCACACTTGAAAAGCAGTGCTAAACTCTACATTAGTCACTTGCTTAGCCAAAGGGTCAATCGAAACTTGAGCAACTTGAGGAAGAGCTTCTTGTTCCACATTCTCATTAGCATTTTACCTAATGTATGCTCTTTGAGGGAACATTTCCTGAAAAACATCATATCGAGATTAGGAGAAAGGACATATAGAGTTACACTATATCGCACGATTTAGAGTAATGAAAGAAGTGGAGTTTCCTAATCATCTTATAGCTTCTTATTCATATATGTGGCACGCCTCACACTTATGAACAAAAGTCTACTCGATGTGGCTTATGAGACATCCTAGGACCTATCTAAACCTTGTGCTCTAATAACATTTTTATCATGATCCAAAGTACCCCTTAGACGTGACATGACGTATAAGACTCTGGAAGGCCCTACACAAGCCACTTAGCATATATAAAAATATAATAGAATTAACAAGTTTATAAAGAAAATTTTACATCATAAAGAGTTTTGTCAAATACTAAATGGAAGTCTACATGGTCTCAAAGTCATCTATTACATCAAGAGTGATCAGGAAGTAACCCAGGCATCACATACAACATCTGAAAAGTAAAGAAGAAAATCAATAAAAGCTTTGGTCCTTAGAACATGAGGACTCACCACTACTCAAGATACAAAAGTGACCACTAGCCATGGGAATGCGGAATCGTAGCGTCGGACCCTACATTTTAGAATAATGTAGGCAAGAGTATGTGCTAGTACAATAATGAAACAAGTATGATAAGAATGCATAAAAGTATCAAATCATGCTAAAAGGACTTCTCCTAATATGCAAAGAACAAGTTAAAATATTAAGATAGGAGATTAGAAGTATAACATGGAATCCAATGTCTACCCCATACTGAAAATAGGTGTTCTCACTGGCCAAAGTAAGAACCATGAACTTCTAGCTAAAGTGGATCCACTAGCTAATGTCTATCTAAGAAAACCTATGATGTCACGTCATTCATGGGACACGGTTAATCGTCACTTGTCCACTCGGTACTAAGAATAATTCCCACAGAAGAGTTATCATTCATATTCATCTTATATTTAAGGGACATGGGTAATCGCCTCTTGTCTTATCATTATGGGACATGAATAATCGCCTCTTGTCTTACCATTAGAATAGCTTCTAATACTTGATTCATAGTTTAGTTGAGAAAACCTTACAACTCTAAGAATCCTCTATGTGAGGAAACCTTTCACATTCATGTAATGAGTATTATGTGAGAAATCCTTTCACAGAAATCAACAACAATAATATTTATTCTTTACTCTCAAAGAAACTTAGATCATTTTCATCAATTTCATAAGAACATGGATATCTTCATAAATTCATCTTTCATAGTTATAAAACTCACTTTCAATCATCGTAATCTAGAAAAAATGGGCTAAGCATGGGTTCATGGAAATTTATCTTAAAAATATAGAATTATCTCAATTCATGCATAATAGTTCATAAAACAATTAATTAGATCAACATTGAAAAGAACCAATGACATAGGAGAAAATCCTAACTTCAATTGGAGATTTCTATCTTGTAAATTGGAGAATTTGGGAACCCTATGGAGGAAAGAGCTCCGTAGGTGAAAACTATCATATCTTGATGCCAAAATCTTGAAATCAATTGTTGATTAGGAGACTTGATCTTGAAACCCTAGCTTCCATCGTCTTCATTAGAAAGAGAAATATTGGAGAGGATGACTTGTTCAACTTTGAGGAATTTAGGAGAATGAATTGAATTGGGTGTTTTGGGGGTTAAAATCATTATATAGGGCTTTGGGTAAAGGGTAAAATGACATACTATTAGGTTGGAATAATTAGGAAAGACCCAAAAGCCCTTCTAAAATATTTGGTGACTTCCATCGACGATGGGGGACCTACGAGCCTTAGCTTCACCTACGAACCATCTTGGTCGACCGTCGATGGGTTCAAAAACATGTTTCTTAGACCCTTGACAGACAGGACCCATACATGGACTATGGGTCAAACTACGGTCCATACAAGGTCTCCATGGGTTCAACTCTAATTTTTTAAAATCTCACTATTTCTGGGACTCACCTGTGAAACCTACCTATGGCTCATGATTTGGTCAACAAACCATCCTGGTTAACTGTATAAAACTATTGAAACCTTGACATTTTTTGAAAATTAGACTGGCCAACCACTGTCCCACCTACGGTCTTTGGTCCGGCCTACACACCATTGGTGGCTCCATCTGTGCTGGCACTAGAGTTTTTGGAAAATCTGAATTTTTTTTCTGTTTTTGAATCTGAGGTGTAACAAAAACATTTAAACCTCATACCGATGGCCAATCTAAGAGGGCTATTTAAGTTTTGGAGGATATGTTACGAGCTTGTGTTATTTATTTTGGTGGCTAGTGGGATCTTTAGCTTTGGAGGAGTTTGCATAAAATAATATCTACCATTCAAAGCATTATATGGTAGGAGATGTCGTTCTCCAGTTAGCTGGTTTGATGCTTTTGAGGTTAGGGCATGGGGCACCAACTTATTGAGAGATTCTACAAATATTGTCCTTGTGATCCAGGAGCGACTCCGCACTGCCCAAAGTAGGGAGAAGAGCTATAAGGATCGGAGGATACGAATTAAGAGTTATGGTTAGTCATAATCTATTCTTGTGGGTGTCACCCATGAAGGGCGTGATGGGATTTGGGTTGAGGGGCAAGCTTAGCCCAAGGTTTATCGGTCCTTTTGAGATTCTAAGATGGGTAGGAGGTTTGATTTATGAGATAGCCTTACCTTAAATTCTTTCTAGTGTTCAACCTGTGTTTCATGTCTATATGATGAGACTATATGTTCCTAATGAGTTCCACGTGCTTTAGTGAGGGTCGGTTCAGCTTGATGAGACTTTAAGTTTGGAGGAGGAGGTTGTGGTCATTCTAGACATGCAGGTAAGGCGGATGCAATCTAAAGAGATCCTATAAGTGAAGGTTCAATGCAGGCATCATCTAGTCGAGTAGGCTACTTTGGAGACCGATCTTGATATGCAGACTCGGTATCCTCATCTCTTTTAGCCTTCAATATTACCTTTATCTTACTTTCAAGGACGAAAGTCTGTTAAATGATATTTGTTGTAATGACCCTTGAGATCAATTCTATGTTTTCTATGTGCTTTTCCTATTTTGCCCCTTCCTGTAGCTTTCTTATAGCTCGTGTGTGGTATTGGGTAGGGTGGCATGCTCTTTGAGGTGTTCAGCTAAGTTCGGTGTAAGTTTTGAGTTTTGGAAGTTTAATGCTTTAAAGAGATGACATTAGTCAGCATCTGGAGATTCT
Organism: Solanum pinnatisectum; assembly: GCA_035578085.1. Classification (NCBI taxonomy): domain Eukaryota; kingdom Viridiplantae; phylum Streptophyta; class Magnoliopsida; order Solanales; family Solanaceae; genus Solanum; species Solanum pinnatisectum. The sequence goes on from CM069076.1 coordinate 20,624,674, forward strand.
GATGTCGGATCAGAATTTCGTCAGTTCTAGAAGGGTCATTTTTGTCTACTGTGATGATTCATTTGGGTTTTCGAACTTCCATTTATAGCTGGTGTGATTAGGCATTTTAGCTTTTGAGTTTATCTAGAAGTAGAACTTGGGGCATTTTTCTTAGTAAACATGCTCATAATCTAATTCAGTCAGAACGGTTAGATCTGGAATGCCATGTTTGGTCGAGAATGACCTTTGGTTTGATTCCCAAGGGTATCGGGGTGAATTATTAGCTTTTTTGATTTTTGTGGTGTTTCTTTGTTAAAGTGTTGACTTTGGTCAAGATTTTGATGAAAGGACCTAGGAGAGCTATTTTATCGATTCCGTTGAGTCCGAAATGTCGTTTCCAAGTAGTTTGCACTTTGGGTTTATGTCATTTGAACTCTAAGTCAATTTCGAAGGCTTGTTCAATGTTTTGAACACTTGGGCCTTTTTCTGAAATTTCTGGTGTCAGATGTGACGCCTTAAACAAACTCTTGTTCGCTTTAGAGAAGTCCGCTTAAGTGACCAAGAGGCCGTTTAAGAAAATTAAGGGCATCAGAGGGGTGACTGACCCATCCTTGGCTTTTGCAAAGGTCGCTAAAGCGACCACTTGGTCGCTTAAGCGAATGGCGCCTCTTAGGCGGACTCCAATTTTGTGAACATGTGGCCGATTAAGCAAACTTTTGGCTGTTTTTGCGAAGATCACTGGGTTAAAATCCCATTCTTCATCTTCTTATTCCAAAAAGAACCCAACTACTTTGAGAATACGACCTTGGGAAATTTGGAGCTTTCTTGGTCAATTTCTACGCTTTAAAGGTAAGTTTCTTCCTTTCTTTTTGTTCTATGCTTTATGTCGTTAATTTCATTATTCAATTTCATTTTCGACCTAAGAGCCATAATTGTTAAACTTGAAAGTATTTTAATTTTTCCATCTGAGGTTTGAATTGAGTCCTATTTGCACCCATCTTGTGGGCATGTGCTCTTCCCTTCCAAAGAGGACAGAATGAAAGTTTCCTTTTCGTAATTCGGCTGCGTCAATTCGTGGGCTGATTTTTGTCCAAATTTTAAGTCTAAAGTTCTTGTTAGTGATATGGGTATCGTTGGACTCATATTAACCTGCTCGTTGTGTTCTTGATAGCTTGGCAGCAATTCGAGGCTCTCCAGAAGGGACAAGCATCAGAGTTGCAGTTTGTGTGCGGTTTCAGCCTTAAGCTAGGTTACGACTTTCTTTTCTTAAACTTGGCTTAGTTAGATTGATTATATTTGGGTAGTATCACATGATTTAGGTTGAGGTTGGGCTATTTTAATTTAGTTTAGTCGGAGAAGCCTTAGTTTAGGGGATCCTTGTGTGGTTAGTATCCTTAGACCTTGCTTCCAGGTGGAGTGAAACATAGGGTTGTGTGGTTTTTGGTTGCTTTGTTTAATTTATGTGGGACCTGGAGTTGTGAATTTTGTTGTATATTAAATTGTTGGGCCTGAGGCAGTGAGCTTGGATTAGTAGGAGTCCTAGGTTAGTACCCTTGTGGTGTGACGGGTATTCTCCTAATTCTGTGTGCATGCCATAGGTTGATTTTGATTGTTTTTCTGAGGAGCTTTCTATTTGAATGAGTTTGGGAGGGGGGGGGGGGGGGCAACGAGGAATGACTTGATTTGTAAAAAGGAATTTAACATTAAAGAATTGAAAGTTGTTGAGACCTGTTTTGAATAAAAAGTGGTAAAAAGGCCCTTCTCAATATAGAAACAAGGGTCATATAATATATATATATATATATATATATATTATATGACCCTTCTTTCTATATACATTATCCTTGTCTTCCGCTTTTATTACTTATGTTCTATATAATTTGTGTCTTGCGCAATATTGTGACTTGGGTTTAAGGCTTGTCCACTCGGTTGGTTGTAGTGGACGCCATAATGACCCGACTTAGGATCGTGATAGTATTAGAGTTTTATTTTATTTTTTGAATCCCTACCCTAGAGTAGCTAACATGATTGCTCATTGAAATAACTTAACGGTTAACGCGAAATATATAGACACGAGAAAAAAAACTAATTTAATGAATTCTTCATTTAATTCAATCTATTTTTTTCCATGTAGCATAGAACTCAAAAATATTAAACAAAACTAATTGCAAATGTCTTTTGTTTTTTCTTTGTTTTTTTGTAAGATGATAAATACTACCTCCATCACAATTCATTAACCAACTTAAATTTTTATAGAGAATTTGATTATTCAAATTGAATACTACCTCCGTCCACTTTTTATTGGCACATTGCACTTTTCAATAGTCAATTTGATTAATTTTCAAAGTTATATTAGATTATAATAATTCGATATTTTAAACAAAAAATTTAGATATTCAAAAACTATACGAAAAATATTTTAAATTGCAATTTTTTGCATATCAATCTATTACTTTAAAAGCATCAACTCCTAACCTTAATGTTAAAATACTAAAATACCCCTATCCCACATTACAGCCCCCGCACTATATACATACACCCAGTCGAAAATGCAACCAATTCAACCTGCTACACTTTCAACATCCCTCTTCGCCCTTTATAAACGACCATTGGTAAACGACACCACTTCTGTCGCCTCCTCAATGAAACAACACCTCCATCCAACAATCACAATTAGTCACACCCTACCACTTTCCCCTATTTATATGTCTGCCATTGAGATTCTTTCCCCCCATCAAACACACCACAATTACAGTTTAAGCACAGGCACGTAGAAAAAACTCAAACACATCATCAACGCATCTGCTCTGCCTTGCAAACAGAACAACTTAGCATCTGCTGTGTGATTTCATTAACACATTGTAAGTTCTTCCCTTCTGAATGACATTCCCTTATTTTTTAAATAAATTTATAGTCTCAAAGAAGGCAATATGAAACACATTCATATGGAATCCTTCACTTTGTTCCATCCCTTTGCAGCAACAACAACAGTCACATGCCTACAGGGACAATTTTGGTTTTTCATTCAACTGGTTACATACAATTTCATAGCCATTCAGAAATAACATTGTTGCACTCATGTCCTCAGGTACCTGTAGTCATCAATATTTAACCAACATGGTGACTGAATCGAAACTAGCAAAACAGACTGTACCGATAAACAAGATACCAAAAAACTCTGTTGATTCTGTTATTAGAGTCTTAGTTGTTTGAAGGGGTTCAATATCACCTTATAAGAATTCAAGGCATGAAGGAACTTACAGAACAATCATATTAGTTGACGAAGAGGTAACAACATTGACACTTTTACTTCCATTATCGCACTGTTAATATTTGTTCTACTTATGCCACACCTGCTTAATAATAGTGCACAAAGATGCAACGCTATTTAATAAGCATATTGAAACATGGAAGGACGTTTTGAAGCCAAATAAGAGTTACTACATTGCTAAAGGCTGCTATGATCGTGTCAACCCCAACTACTCTTCTATGCATAAAGAAGTTGAATTGGCCTTTACAGACAACACAGTCATAAAGGAGACCGACCATGAGGTTTCAACACATAAATTTTTTGATGTTTTTTATCATTAGACGCTGCTGATAACTTACCTAATGGTTCTATTCCAGGTAACTATCCAAACGTCAAAGTTGTTATTTTCATGCTCCATTACATAAGTGTTATCACTAATTTACATGAGCAATTTCCAGACTTGATTTGCGTCTTAGTTTCGGTGAATCCCATCATTCAAAATGCAACTTCGAAGAGACGAGAAATAGTTGTTACAAATGAGTTGTAAGTTTTGATGATTCATAATCTAACATCTATATAAATATATGACGGTGCCCTGACTTTTTACTTCTAACTGATACTGTAGGATGGAGCCTACAACTGTAACTCTTTGGGGCCATTTTACTGAAAATGACAGTGCATTATTGGATAAGCTTAAAGACGATAAGCCTATACTCGGCTTATGTGACGCTAGAGTCTCAATCTATAAAGGTATCCAATCGTTTATTATAGCTGCTTAACGACTATAAACTTACTATAGCTCCTGTTTGTAAACATTAACATGTCTTTCTCATACTAGGCCGATTTGGGATCTTTACTATTCTTGTGAGCTGCGTCTTAATCAATCCTATTTTCCAAAAAGCAATCAACCTTCGATCCTGGTACGTTACCTTATTCACAAATATGTTCAACATGGTTACTTTAACCCAACTACCAAAACATATGATCAAACTACACTTTCCTATTGTAGCCAAGTGAAATCAAACTTTGCTCTAAGACGACATAATACCTCTATTATCATTGTTCTACAGTTGCATATACCCATATACCTGAAAAACATATGCAATGAACACACCTCACTCTTAATGGCTCGCACCACTAACTAACCTCATTGTATATACAGGTGTGAAATCATAGAGGCTGAGAACAAAGATATTACAGTAGCACCAACTAAGGCAATGAGAAGAGCTATAGAAGTTCCGTTGGACCATATTCTTGATGGGTTGTTGGTTGAATTGCACGTACATACTAACTGATACTCCACCCCTCCATAAATAAAATTCAGGTGTATGTTTAACATATATTCACAATTATAGTATATTGGTGCTTTGCAGGATTCTATGTACAAGTTCAAAGCAAGGATTGAAGACATACTCAATAAAGATGAGCCATGGTATTTGTCGTGCAAAACGTGCTACAAGAAAGTCAAAGTTATAGAAGAGGCTACAGCTTGTACTAATTGCAACATTGATAATGTAGAATATGCAATGAGGTTAGACTCTGTTAAAACTCCATTAAACATCTACTCCTTACAAAATACATAAACTTTTCATATTAAATTTTTACCCCTATGTTGAAGATACTGCTTACGACTTGAAGTGTGTGGTGGAGAAAAACGTGCTCGAGTCGTACTTTTTGAAGCAGCTAATAATTTACTAGGTTGCAACGTGCAAGAGTACATACAAACAACCTCAATAAAGGCATGAAATTTATTGATAGAGTTCACTGAATTCACATTGTATTTACATAGTATCATGTGTACCTTACTGGCAACCTTCAAACTAACATATTCAATTGTTTATATCTTATAAAGAAGGAAGAATGTGACTACTACCGCAAATTGGTGTTGAGTAAAGACAAACAATTCAACTTCCTTGTCAGAATTGATTTGACATATGCAAACCCCCGTAGGAGCTTAATTGCCAAAGAATACATCAATTAGAAGATGAAGCACCAATTATCCTAGAAGAAGAAGTCAGATCAGTGAGGAAGTACAGGAAGAGGGCTAAGAAAACAACAAATGCAGCAGCCCAAATCAACCAAAAGAAACCCAAAGCCACTAAAGATTAGATGTCTTTCTGAATTCTGTAACTAAACAATGTGTGGCTTATACCGTATAACCAATGCATGTATCTTATTATCTATTTATATGTGAAATTTAGATGTGTTATTTGTATATATAGCCTCTGCTCCATATTACCTTCTTCCATAGACAACCCTTTTGCGATGGCTACCACAGACTGCCCCAACCAGACTATGGTTATCCACTTGAGGATGCTTACAAATCTATTATGGTTCATATGTACAACGATTACTTCCCAAGAAGATTGAATACTATTAAATTTGCGTACCATTGCAGAAAAAAGTACCTTCATGCAAGTATACTTATAAATAAATAATAAACACCGCCCCATATTGTACTTATCGTATTTCCATAACATCACAAAGTAACTCTCATTGTCCAAAGCAATATGTCAACGCAACAGTCCATGCGTTTAAAATAATCACACAACAAATACAGACAACCCCAGCTATCGATACTCAGTAGGGGAATTTAACGACTACACCAACTGAACATACAGGTACAATTTGACAGGGTAAAGGAAAATTAATAACAAACTTATGAATGCCTGATTGCAATTAAATAGAACTATTACTTGAGGAGTCAATAACCTATGTTATAGATCAAGAAACTCTAAAAAAATACATCTTTAGGACAATAAGATCAGACATATAAATTTAAGAATTCAAATCGCATAATTAATTTGGATATCATGATATAATAATTCTAAAAAATGTCACAATCAGTAGCCCATTATAATTATCATTAGCAATACACGCACTATGAATGATTAAGGCCTTTCAATGGATCAATGACTACTTCATTATGTTACTGGTTGCTAGATTTAATTTATATTAAAAATGACATCCTACAAAACAATTGATATTGAAAGTGAGTTGTTCATTTATTTAAAATGTGACTATGATATTTAAAATGAACTTGTTTCCTGATTACTTAAATTTACTTATTTTATGTATATAAATGCTTATGGTGAGTGAATTTAATAATAAATAACTAAGTTTAATTATATTACTACCAAAATTACTAAAGTTGTGTCACCTTAGTAGCTATTATCTCAAAGTTTAATCGCAAAGAATCAATTAGAATAGTTAATAGTAAAAATAGTATATTTTAGAATCCTGCTTAACCAGAACATTAACGTTACTAGGACAGCCGACAGGACCAACCAACGCATCGGCCAACAGTTGCGCCTACTCAAAACCATCGCAACTTTCCAGTAGCGTTGCACCGCAGACCAAAAGTTCCCTCCTGAATCATTGCCACCACTTCGACAAGCCCTTCTTCAAAACACTATGGCATTCCTCCATTTGACAATAACAACTCGCTAAATTTTGCGCCTTCTGAAAGAAAGTTAGGATCCTCCAGTTATATTGTAGTCCTGACATTCCATTCTTCTATCTCTTCAAAATAACTATACATTGAGACTCAAAGACACATTTAGTTACACGAACTATCTGCAGGATCTATTTGTTCAATCCCCGGTTATGCTGTCATATTAAATAAAATCTGCAAGACTACAAACTTTACATAACAACATCACGCACGGCGAATTACAAATTGTAAGTTTTCCTTTATTATCATAACACATTCATAATCAGATTCATTATCCTGCCCCTATTAACTGCATCCAGTAATGATATATGCATTATACTACTGATAATAATAAAAAATATACAAACCCATGGTGGTAGAAAAACAATGGCTTCATCTTCAGTTTGTTCACCTATCGTATAGTAGGGAAAAACATACATTTCCATCCCTAAGTTAACAGCTTCAAAAGTCATGCGGCTAAGTCCATACTGATCCCAATTATACATATAATACACATTGCTTAATGAGCGCAAATCTGCCATACAATTGTAACTCTGTCATGGTCCCTAGGCCACACCAAAAAACAACCATAATGATAAGACAAACACAGAACATTCCAACAAACAACATGCCTCACCAAGATGTAATACAAGATTATAAGCCATTTGGGTCATAGGGAATACAAAATCAAATTATTAGTTAGACCAAATAATTACAAACACAGACATTACAAACATATCACTTGAACCTAAGAAATATTTAGGAGGTCAGGACCTTGTGCAAATTTGGTTTGAATTATTTAATATAGGTTCCAGTTGCTTCACCATTCAAATGATATTACCCCTGTCATCTTACATAGAGACTATCTTGCTATATATAGATAATAGCATAAGTACAAGATTTATAAGCACTCCCCCAATTCTGCTTCGGTAGATATTACCGGTTTGCCACATAACATAAGTGACTTGATGCTACACTATCACAGACTATTTCAATTTCAACTAATGTATTTTTACAGTAAACAAATGTCACACAACAGACCATTCTCTCAAAGGTAGAGCAATTAAAGATGGAAGTGCAATAGAATAAGAAGCCCAAAACAAGAGGTTTGTTCATGAAAATGTATCTTTAACATCAAAATCAATCTTTCAAACCAACTAAAGATACTGCAATTCTATCATCATATCATCACATCACATTTTCAATAGCAGCCAAGTGCAAAATACTCACGGATGTAGAAAGGGCCTTGCGACCAGTTCAAAAATTGGTGGCATCAACTAATCAAATACAAGATGAGCACGCTCATCAGACGTAGGTTAAGAAGTGGAAAAAATTAGTTAAACATATAGCTATATCAGATGTGAATGCTGACGTAGGTATATTAACTCAAGTACTATACACTAACAACAACGTAACATTTAGTGCTATCACCATAAATACAAATCATTCATTAATATTATTTTGCTGGGCGTTATAGCAGTAACAAATTGCAACTTGGCAACAACATCAAGTCATAAACTGGAAGAATAAATAGATTGCATCTACTGCAATGCTCTGAGGTTTCAATATGAGCCCCCGACATTCTGTTGTGGAGGTGGCTATATCAGGTTAGCACCTAATGAAGTGGCTGATGACTTTTATGAATTATTTGTGTCTGACTCAGAAGATGCCAAGTTATTCAAGAAAAATATACACACGTATAATAACATCTTTGCATTTACATCATTTGGAGTTAAGCTCGATAAGGAATTGGCATCTTCCAAGAAAGGAGTTTACAGTTTCAAGGCACAAAGACAGATATATCATGATCTACCATCATTAATCCCAAACAATGACAGACCACGATACTTTCAACTATACTTCTATGATACCGATCATGAATTAGCCAATACAATGTCGGTACTTGAAGATGCAAACTTATTAGAGAAAGTCATGATAAAAATAAGAAACATAATGGAGCGGAATCTATATGCAAAATTCTTCTCACAGCTTAAAGAACGTACAAGCTTTCAAAATATGGAAATATGCATAGCTGCAAATGTATCATTAGACCAAAAGGTGTATAACAAACCCTTAGTGGATCCGGTGGCAACTATTTGGGTAGATGGTAAAAATCCAAATATACCGTTTGAATGAGATATTACAGTACATGAACACTCAGGTTATAAACATCGAGTCAAACATTATTATGGTTGTTATGATCAGCTTCAATATCCTCTAATACTTCCTAACGAAAAAGGAGGTTGGTACCAAGGAATACAAAAGTGTCGCAATCTAATAAAAAACAATCAAAGAGCGGCGTTACCAAGTCAACAGATAGGTAGATCATCATTCACAAATTCTGCAGAGATTTTTGCCCATGAAGAACAAGGTAAGCACTTTTAAATATAGCCAACAAAAATATACATCCAATTGCCTAGCATCTTACAACTTGTAAATAAAAAACTGCAACTGCTATAAAGATAATATGGAAAAGTTACTTATTCCAATTTATGAGAAAAAAATACGCACTATATGATACTTAACTTTATGTAATAGAAAAAACACTAGCTCACCTCAAAGTCAGCGTTGCATTATACAGTTATGTCCGTGAATTTCCCACTACCATTATCAGTAATCCATAACATGTACTTTTAAATACATGTAGGTGTATGATGCGAAATAAAAGGTTCGGTTTCCTGCAGGGAGTACTATTGTTATAAACTACAAGTCCGAACGGGTGGCAAGTCCATATAGTTACTGTTCGGGAGATTGTTGCAGCAGTTTGTTGTGGACATATACATCAAAATAGAAACAACAAGACTTGAATATTATAGAATAGAGCAATCAAATTATCGAAGGGAGATACTCGAAGGTATTGTTGATAGTGCCACAGCAGGCGAGAGTAGAGGGGACAAGGTAGGACAGAGGGTATTACTGCCAGGATCGTTCATTGGAGGCCCCAGGGATATGTGATGACGCTATATGGATGCTATGGCGTTGGTTCAAAAGTTTGGAAGACCAGACCTATTCATCACCATGACATGTAACCCAGAATGGATTGAGATTCAACAAGCCTTGCATCCAGGCGAGCTACCTTAAGATAGGCCATATTTGGTTACCAGAGTGTTTCGAGCAAAATTGCAAGACTTGAAAGACCAAATCTTCAAAAAATAAATATTTGAACTGATTGCAGCATATGTTTTTATGGTATAATTTTATAAGAGAGGCTTACCACATATACACCTGCTTCTAATATTTAAAGAAGGTAATAAGACATGATCAACAGACGAGTATAACAGATACATTTCTGCCGAAATCCCGAATAGTGCCACACATCTAGAATTGAGTGCATTAGTTGTAAGACATATGATACATGGACCTTGCGGCGAAAAACGAAAGACAAGCCCGTGTATGAAGGGTGGACAATGTAAATTTCACTACCCCCTAACATTCAACAACAAAACAATACAAGGAAAGGATGGATATCCGATTTACAACAGAAGAAATGATGGGAAAACAAGTGAGGTCCTAGGAATGAAGATGAATAACCAATGGGTTGTACCATATAATCCATATTTGTTGATGAGATATAATTGTCACATTAATGTTGAGCTATGCTTAGGAGTTAAAGCAATAAAGTATCTTTACAAATATATATATATATATAAAGGCCATAACAAATGTGCAGTACACATTGAATCAAATGATGGGGAAAAAGTCATTGACGATGCACGTTGGGTGTCTCCACCAGAAGCAATGTGGCAAATTTATGAGTTTAACCTAACTGAAATGCAACCAACAGTTATAAACCTAAAATTACATCTACCGGGCAAACAAATATGTACTTTACAAATTTACTCATTTATTATTGATAGCAACAATTGCAACACAAAATAACCCGATTACTTTGTAATATACTTACAAAATGATATGTAGTGTGCTACTGGAAGAGGAAAAATCTACAAACTATTGTGGAACTTGATTTTGTAAACAAAACTATGCTTACCGAGTATTTCAAGATGTGCTCTATAGACGTTGAGGCTCGCAAATATCTCTACAGAGAATTTCTAGAGTATTATGTTTGGAACTCCCAATTCAAAATATGGACAAAAAGAAAATCCCACACTATCATTGGTCGCATAAATATTGGTAAGACAATTACACTTACTTTCTATGTCGATTAAATACAAAAACTTAACATAATAAACATAGTTGCTCAATATCGCAGTTAATCCACGAGAAGGATAAAGGTATTACGAAAGGCTATTATTGAATCACGTTCGAGGGCCAACTTCATTTGAATACTTACTCACTGTTAATGGAAATCATTGTGAAACTTTTAAGCAGGTAGCCAAAGAAAGAGGGTTATTAGAATCAGATAACAACATTTCAGAATGTTTACGCGAGGCAGTCACCTTCAAGATGCCCGCCGCCCTTCGATGTTTGTTTGCAACAATCTTAGTTCATTGCAACCCAACGGATGTCAAACGTCTCTGGGACACATATTACGGGGATATGTCCGAAGACTTTTAAAGGAGCCATTTAAGCACAACAGACGCACAAATCCAATGTACCTTGAAAAGTATTAACTATTACTTGGAGAGTATGGGACAAAGTGTGGACAAATATGACATCCCTTACATCAAACAACAAGCACTTTAAATTGTGAATGTAGAGAAATAATAGAAGAAATGTCCGTGAAAGTGCCACCTTAAGATGTTGCCGCTCAATCAAAATTGAATCAAGAACAAGTGCAAGCTTACAATACCATTCTTGAAAGGGCAACTCAGAAACACCGGGATTATTCTTTATGGATGGGCTTGGGGGAACCGGGAAAACATTCCTATATCGTGCATTACTAGGAAAGGTTAGATCAGAAGGTATGATAGCATTAGCATCTGCAACTAGTGGTGTAGCGGCAACAATATTGCCTGAAGGCTGTACGACACACTCAAGATTTACCCTACAAGTAGATGAGACAACAATAACAAATATGTCGAAAAAAGGTGGGGGAGCTAAACTAATTAGACAACCAAAATTAATAATATGGGACGAAGCACCCATGGCTAAGAGACACACAATTGAAACAGTCGACAGAAGCTTTCGCGATATAATGGATAGCGACATACCTTTTAGAGGGAAAGTCATGGTATTTGGAGGGGACTTCCATCAAGTTTTGCTTGTTGTACCAAAATCTACACACACGGAGATGGTAAATGCAAGTTTGGTTAGGTCGTATTTATGGCCTTTAATGGAAAAGATTCAACTATCAACAAATATGCAAACAAGAGCAGATACAAGTTTTAGTAACTTTTTGCTTCGAGTTGGAAATGGGGAAGAAACCACAATAAAGGATAATTTAATAGCACTTCTAGGACAAATGACTGTACAACAAACACAACATGGTAATCTAGAAGAAACCTTGATTAGGGAAATATTTTCGGCCCTTCAACAAAATTACAGATCTGCTGACTATATAACGGAATGGGCAATCTTAGCAAGTAGAAATGAATTTGTAGATAAGCTAAATGAAATGCTGATTAGGAAATTCCCTGGAGACACAAAAACATATATCAGTTTTGACTCAGCGGAAGATGATACCAACAACTACTATCAAGAAGAATACCTTAACACCTTAACACCAAATGGACTACCACCTCATAGGTACATTATCAAATCCGTCTAAACTTTTTTAAATGTCTTATTATGTTACTTCATAGCGCAAAAGATAAATCAACAAATATGTTCTTATAGATACATAACAATTAATGAATCTTTACAATTTACATATTAGGTTAGTGCTGAAAGAAAATGCGCCAATCATGCTGCTAAGAAATCTAGACTCCTTAAATGGATTATGCAATGGGACTCGCTTAATTTGTAGAGGATTTGACAATAATATCATACATGCCGAAATAACAACAGGTCAATATGCAACAAAACAAGTGTTTATTCCAAGGATACAACTATCACCACCGGAGAATAACTATCACCACCGGAGAATGAAGGATATCCTTTCAAATTTATTCGAAAACAATTTCCAATACGTCTATATTTTGCAATGACAATAAACAAAGCACAAGGTCAAGCAATACCGAATGCTGGATTGTACCTACCACAAAATGTCTTCTCACATGGTCAACTGTACGTAGCACTATCGAGAGGAATATCTATGGCGACAACAAAGGTATTGGAACAACCAGAACGGTACAAAGGGACATACTCAAGAAATATTGTGTACAAGGAAGTTTTAGGCGAGATTTGATAAATGCTAAGAAATCGAAGCAATCGGAGATGGGAAAACTAACGCATAAAATGAATCAAATGAAAGATTGTTCAGATGTATTCAAAAGTTTAGTGGAAGGGATGACTATATGAACAACACCATAGAACGAACTAATATGACATTACAGTTCTGTATATTCTATTATGTAATTATACACTTACATTATAATACACTATTTAAAGGGGATATGTTAAACATGACAGAATAGAAGTAACAGACAAAACTGTTAATTCTTGCAGAATTAATTCAAAACAAGTGTCGTAGCAACAAATATAGGATACTACCATTGCCTGCACATGCCTTACAATACAAAGCTAACTTGCGTGACACCTCGCTATGTATATGGTGTAATTAATAATAATAGACAAAGTCATATTACAAACAACTCAAATATACATTGACAAGAAACTTCGCCATGTATAGGGAGATGAAGATTTCACATACATGTCAAAGACACTTGCACATAAACTTACCATACCTCTTTCCACAGTAAAAAAATAATTCACAGAGAAACATGACTTCAAACTATCACTTGCGACACCCAATTCATTTTCATTGTTGAATCAACCTCAAGACCCATGCGCAACGCACGTGCGGTGAATCTAGTATATATATGTGTGTATGTATAAATATCATTTAACTCTCGAAAAAGATTAAGTGATAATGCTGGGACTGAGTGCATATTTGTGACCTAAAGTAGATGTAATTGAATGAAAATCGACAAACAACATAATTCATTATGGGGATACATACAATCTTAGTGTTATGATATTATAAGTTTATAATGTATTATTTAGTCAGTACAACTTTAGTTTTAGTTTACAATTCCTCTAATCTTGCGGATTAGAAGTTGGCTATAAATATGGTAGTTGTTCTGGTTGTAAATTAAAGTTGAAGCTTCTCCATATTTCTTGTAGGATTTGACTCTAACACTCTGTTTGGATCATTGTTACCCATTGTATTGTATTGTATCGTTACCATATCTACAATGTTTGTTTTGACTGTTTCTTAAAATGTGTTGTATTGTGTTGTTAAATTTCGTTGTTACGTAACAATGAAAAAATTCAATTTATGAAACAACCAATTTGGTGTGTTCCCGTTGTTACTTAATTTCTTTTTCCAATTATATCCTTACATAATGTTTCATAATACTTTTTTACCCTTTACCCTATATTATTTAGTTCTAGTATGATAAAAAAAATATAACATACAATGCTAGTCAAGTTCTTATAGTTTTACTCTAAAAAAGAAAACCATGACAATTAAAAGTGGACAGAGGGAGTATTAAATATGATTAACTTTGTGAGAACTATTTGAATTCATTTGGTTAAAGTTAACAATTAATGCATAAATACTTATTAAATTAGGTAGTCCTGAATATAATTACGCTTATTAACTTTTTGAGAATTATTTGAAGAGAGTATTATTTAGTGGTGTAAATGTGAAGAGTAGTCAAATAAAATTAAAATCAGTTACTACGAAAAGATCATAAAACATACTCCCTTTGTCCCTAATTACTTGTTTACTTTTCCCTTTTTAGTTGTCCCTAATTACTTGTCCATTTTGATAAATCAAGAAAGGACATTTTTTTTTTACTTACTATACCCTCAATATATTACTTTGAAAAAGGTAGAATTTCTTGAAAATATTAATTAATTCATCCACTTCATAATTAGTAGGGATAAAATGATAAACTCACTATGTCATTAATTATTTTCTTAATAGGTGTGCCAATTCAAAAGTGGACTAGTAATTAGAGACCGAGGGAGTAATTATTGAGTATTGTACTCACATGAAGCATTTTTGTCCAAGTGAAAGAAATAAATGACAAATGTTGAATAACTTTCTCAATTAGTGTTAAAATCGCTATTACTATGAGCATAAAAAGAAATTCTTGACAATAATTGATTTAAAACTATCGAGCAACCCTATTGTTGCATTTTAAAATCCCTTCATAACTTTATTGGACAAACATTAATTGTATTTTAAAAATAGAAAAAAACATAGTTTTCAAGGGTTCAAAAGTTTTCATAATTGATGAAAAAGATCAAAACTATTACCGATTGAAGCACGGAGTACCAAGGAGCAAAAAATTCTGCTCCATTATTAACATATACAAGGTGTTTCAAATTATATTGAAAAATGGTTTCCATCCATTGATATTGTATATAATTATTTTAGTTAGATGATCAAGTTTCCTTTCATTTTATAACATACAAAGAGACTATCGTCAACTGAAGAGGAATATAATTGGAGTCGTCCAAATGAACCAAAAATCTAAAGAACACAATGAAGGCAAAACAAGAAATGATCAAGTAAACACCTTCGAGGAGATAGTACCTAACAAACAAAAACAAAAATTTATTCATGGTACACAATTAATTAATTTAAACATCTTACAATTGACTTATTCTATTAATTATTTTATTTTTCAATTGGTTATGCATGATTTTCAGAATATAATTTTTTGAACTCATAATTTTTTTCTATGTGTATTGTGCCCTCTCATTTGATTATGCATGTATTTCAGGTGAGCCTGAGGTCAAAAAGTCAAAGGGGAAAGATAGTCTTTCAAAGAATTTTGATCGTGTTTTAAACGACAATGACACAAATTGTAGCTCAAAACTTTTGACAAGAGATAGAAAATGAAGAAAACTATCGTATCACACAAGATATACCAAGAAGTTTAAAATTTTGTTCCATCACCGACCTCTACATGGTAATTCATGTATACTTTCGGTCTATTATATTTTCTTACGTTAACATTTGTATCATTCAACAACAGTTTGCTCCTTTTATTTTGATCCTTAAATATTTTCATAAACAAAAAATTAAATTGTTAAATTTAATTTTATTATATCTCATAAACTTTCTTTGATTTTCCAAAGTGTACTACTAGACTTTCCCCTGTTGAAGACGAATATAATTGAAATCTTCCGAGGTAATTACTACAACAAATGTGATATTTAACCACATATATTTTAGCAATAGTAAAAAATCCATCGGTAGTAACACACTTTTTTGTGAAAAAACTAAAATTTATGAGTCACATACTTTTAGTATCAAACATAAATTTAATAGTAAATATTTTGTCCAGAAAATTTTCCTTCCAAAAATAATGAATTGGCGGCAATTATTACTGAAGATCAGTTTCATCACTAGTTTTGTTGAACATTTTCTGACAAATTATTATTTGTCTTTAAATTCATTTAAGATTCAATATGAAAGATGTTGTCACTAAAAGTGTAGTGACAATCATTGCATTGTTGCTATTTAGTCTCAATTTTTTTTTATTTAGCTACATCGAAAAATTGGTTGCAAATTATTTAATTTTCGTGAATTATTTTTTGTCTCGATTGCATATGCCATGCAGTTTTAGTGATGAAATAGAAATTCCCGTTTACAAAAGTTTTCCGTGAAAAATATTATTGATCTCAATTACTAAGTAATTTTTTTTCAAAAGATTAATATTATTGTCGACAATTAATTTCATCTCTATTTTTATAAATAATTCATGGCGATTCATTATTTTTCACATATTTAGCTAAAAAAATTTATAGAGAAAAGTTTTGTCCTGAAAAAAAAAATAGAAAAATTAAAGGAAGCATGAGAAATATAGACCAATTAATAATATCATATTAGATTTCAATCCCTTTGTTGTCAAGCTCCGACTTAGAGTCATATCATTAACATGAAAAAGAATTAGAAATTCATGATTAGAATTATTAAATCCACTTTACAAAGCCCCAAAAACTTAAACAATTCAAAAAATAAAAAATATAGCTATTACCTATTTGTAATCCCCCAACATTTGCTTCTCTCTGGTCCATATATCAAAAGGATCAGTATTATTACAGACACAAACCAACAAATATAAGTAACACTAGGTAGGCGGCGTCCGTGCACAAGTAAGGCATATCAGGACACTATATGGTATTCATTATACATTTCACAACTTTATATTTTTAAAAAAGGTAAAACTCAGTGACGTGACGGCAAAGAAAAATGTCAATAAAGATGTAAGAAACAATTTTATATTGCAACTAATAGTTTTTTTTTTTTTTGGATCTCCCGTGGCTGTCACTGACTTGGATTATGGTGAGCTCCTAGTGTTCACTGACTTGTTGTTGTCCTTCTTTTGTACTTCTGTTTGTAGTAGCTCTTGTATAAGTGACACCAGGTCCCAAGGATTGGTATCTTGTGTTAGTTAGTCTCTTAGTCACTTTTGGGACTATTTGTTACATTTTGTATCGTACTAAAGATATATATGATATGACCCTTCTTTTGATATACATTATCCATGTCTTCTGCTTTTATTACCTTTTTATATAATTTGTGTCTTCTGTAATCTTATGGCTAGGACTATATCCACTGCGGGCGGGTGTGGAGCTTCTGCACCTTCTGATGCCCCAAAAAGGGTATGATTTAGAGGTCGACCAGAGGTCGAGATAGGGCACCAACTCTAGAGTCCTAGTAAATGGTTGAGCATGTTTAATATCAACCTGAGGTGTGGGGCCAAACCAGCCTCCACTAGGATTGATGACCATGCATGTACTTCACGATACATTGGCCAGGATCCTTAACTTCACGGAGGGTATGTCTCAAGCAAGTACTATGCCTAGCCCTTCAGCCAAGTCGCAGGTTAGAGATGAGGCTCAGACTTCAGCCCAGGTAGGGGTACGGGGTACTCGAGCCCCACAGGCACATCATGATGCTGCTCCTCGCACAACAGTTCAGCCGATTCCAACTGTTGCTCCACCTTCGGCCTCTAGGCCAGCTATGACCCCTGAGGAATAGAAGATGTTGTAGTGATTTATCAAATTGGGTTCTCCTAGATTCACCGGTACTACGGGCAAGGATGCCCACGAGTTTCTAGTCAGAATTCATGAGAGGTTTCATGACCTTGGGTTAGTAGACTCACATGGAGTCAATTACCCTATTTACCAGCCGGAGGGGCCAGCAAATCAGTAAAGGAGATCTTATTTAGATTTCCAACTGGCCGGCTCACCTTTGATGACTTGGGCTCAGTTCTCTAAGGCTTTCTTATAGAAATATGTACCGTGTAGCCTGAGAGTAGTTGCAGGATGAGTTCTCAGATATTACTCAGGTATCACTTTCAGTTGCAGAGTATGAGGCACAGTTCCATGAGTTGGTGAGCCATGCATCTATGCTTATGCCGACAGAGCATGAGAGAGTTCATAGGTTTGTAAGATGGCTCTCATTTCCTCTTATATTTGTTATAGTATAGGTAGTGGCATCGGGTTGTTTTTTCTGCAGATAGTTGATCATGCACGCACCATCGAAGGGATTCATCAGGAGGCCTATTGAGGTAGCAAAAAGAGGCCCAGTTGTTTGGGTGGTTTCAACGGGTCTCTATCCCATAGTAGAGGGTTTCATGGCCGAGGGTATCCATAATAGTATTAGCCTAGTAAGTCAGTTTAGGCACCTCAACAGATAACATATGGCGGCCCGATAGGTGCTAGTGGTTAGATGGTTCAGACTTGTCGGGGTTCACATTCAGGGTTTTGTAACACCTCGGTCTTAGAAAGAGCTAATTTTAGAAAGAAGTAACCTGGAAAGAGCTAATTTGATATTTGTGCAAGTTAGACTTCAATTGTGAGTTTTGGGTTAACTTTAAACGACCATAACTTTCAGTACAGGATGAGTTAGATGGCCCATAAGGTATCAAATGAAAGATCTTTGAGTCATCTTTCCAACGCCACCAAGTTTGCTAAATTTCGAGTTCGGATGAGGGAGATATGCATGTTTGAGTTCAGCATGTCCAATTAAGGAAATTAATTTGAATTAAGGAGAGGTATTTTGGTCTTCTCCTTACCCCATTTGCCTTAAATATTTTTTCACCCAAATAGGGGTCTAA
Organism: Solanum pinnatisectum; assembly: GCA_035578085.1. Classification (NCBI taxonomy): domain Eukaryota; kingdom Viridiplantae; phylum Streptophyta; class Magnoliopsida; order Solanales; family Solanaceae; genus Solanum; species Solanum pinnatisectum. The sequence goes on from CM069076.1 coordinate 20,643,482, forward strand.
AATTATTGACAATAGTTTTCACAATCCTAAACATGCTTAGGGTTTTAGAGAGAAGTTCAAGAGGAGAAAAATGAGAAATTCAAGAGTTTGTTCAATATTCTTGCGATCTTTGAGGAATTTCGCCAAGGATTTGATCCTTATGAGGCATGTAAGCTTTCATAGTTATGGGTTCTTTCACCCTCACGCCAATCATGAGTTTCTCGAGTTAATTTTGTCCATAAAAATCCATGTATTGAGATTCTTGATGAGTTTCTTGAAGTTTTATTCTTAAATCTTTAATAACAAGATGAGTTTTTTAGGTGAATTTTATGAGTTTGAGGGCTGTTTTTTAGTAGAGTTTCATTTATTTATGTTGGGTATACGAATTTAAGAGAGTTTGGGAGGAATCAATCGATTCTAGGTGAATTAAGGCAAGAAATCCAAAAGAAAAATCTATCAGAACATTCTGGGAATAGGATGGAGCACCACACCCCAGATGCTCCAGGAGAGCTGGCGCCCTTCACCTCTAGTGTATCAAAAACCAGCCCCAGTAAGTGGAAGGCTGGCACAGCACGCCAGGGATGCGCCAGGAGCATCAACCCACTTACCCTTTCATTCTTCGATCCACACTTGATAAGTCGAGCTTTCATTCCTTTCTTAATCATAACTATTTAAACCTTCATTAAGCATCGAGAGATCCTATATATCACGAATCATAACTCTTGAATTCAAATTTCAAATTCAGGAAAAGATTAAGAGTCAAGTTTTGAGAGGGCCTTTCGAGTCTTTTGAGAAGTCTTTTACAAGCTTTTAAAACTTCTTTTTAAGACTTGAATACTCGAGTATGAGCATGAGGAGAGTTGAATTCTTGTCTTTAAAATGAATATAAGGAAAATAAGTATTCCCAAGAGTAAATGTTTTAACATTTAAAATGATAGGAAACTTCAATTTCCAAATGAGTTCATGAGGAGTTTTTTAGCACTATCTCTTTTAAGAGAACCTTTTGACTAATAATATCAAAGTTTGAGGATTAGGAAATGTCTTTAAAACATATGAGCATAAGTTATATTATTGGGAGTAATATTTAGCACCGATATGGGGACGAGTTCAGACAACTCAATGTCCTCATAAACCATGTATGCCTACATGGGTAAAAAGGGTCATACTTTTTAGATGATTCATTATTGCTTTTTAGCATAGCATAGTTAATCCACTTAGTTGAGGATGTCCTATACTACAACAAGGTATAGGACAGTTCTGGAAGGGTGGGCAAGACACTATATTATCACATAGAACATTGTGATGGTTGTCGGTAAGAGAATCTCCCAAATAAGAGTAAAATAGTTATTATTGTATTTTTAAATACATTGAGATATTATATACTATTTTAAAAGCTTTCTTTATAATGCATATTTATTGTTGCTTTTATATTGAATTGAGTTGAGTACTTCTGAGTTTGAGTATCTTTGAGTATCCTTGAGTAACATTAAGTTCAGTTGAGTTAGGTTGAGTTGAGTTATATTGAGTTGAGTTATGTTGAGTTGAGATGAGGTGAGTATGTTCTTCCTTTTTATCAGTTCAGGCTTATGATTGTGCTTTAGAATTTCCCTTGATGCTCGTACATTCCATGTACTGACTCCATTTGGCCTGCATCTTTCATAATGCAGATACAAGTAACCAGGGTCATCAAGAGGCGCTCCGTTGATATCACTTGCAGTTCCAAAGGTCCTTTGGTGAGCCTCCATGCTTCGGAGGGTTCCACATTTACTTTCAGTCATATTAGGATGTCGTGGGTCTTGTCCCAACTTCCATCATAGTTGTTCGAAGCTTCATAGATAGACAGTAGTAGTTGAAGAGCATTTTCATATCCCTTGTTAAATGTTTAAGACTTCAATTGCTTTTATTGGCCAGTTGAATGTTTTCTTTAAAATATTCTGAGTTATTTATTTTGAGACTTTTGAGTAAAATCTTTACTTATGAGGTTCATTTATTGTTGAGTTAGTCTTCGGGTGAGAGTTGAGCCAGGCCAGGGATTTGCTTAGGGCCATCAATGGTGCTCGAGTTCAAGTTACACTTAGGGTGTAGGCTCGGGGCATGACAAACTTGGTCTCAGAGCACAGAGTTCAAGAGTCTTAGGGTGTTTATGAAGTTGTGTTTGTAGAGTCTTAGTTATCGACGTGAAGTGCGCCACATCTATAATTTGGAGGCTACGACATTTAGGAACTATCTCACTTTTTTCATACTCTTTTCATGCGATAGATGTCAACTCTATAAAAGTTTCCTTCTAATTTGTGCTTGTGCGTATCTTTCAGATCACGCCTCCATGAAGAGTTGTTCGAGATCGTCTTGCTGGGAAGAATGTTGATCCTTAGGATCAAGGAGTACCCAATGCACTAGAAGTGCAACCCCAAGGAGAGGTCGCTAACATTGAGTTCCAGGATGTTATACAGATGTTAATCAAGTTAAGATCAACCAAGTTGGTAAACAAAGAGGGAATCGAAAGGACCCATGAGTTCTTGAGGATGAATCATCCAGAATTCACCAGTTCAAGTGTCACTGAAGATTCGAAAAATGTTCTGGAAGAGTTGTAGATAGTGTTTAAGGTTATGCATGTTGTAGATGCTTAACGTGTGGAACTAGCAGCATACCAACCGAAGGGTGTTGCTAGAACATGGTACAACTAATGAAAGAAGGGAAGTGTTGAAGTGGCACCAATTATGAGTTTGGTTTTGTTCGAAAGTGCCTTCATGGTGTGTTTCTTTCCCTATGAATTGATAGAGGCAAAGGTAAGTGAATTCCTCAATCTTAAGTAGGAATCCATGACTGTGCATGAGTACAACCTCAAGTTCACTCAATTGTCCCATTATGCTTCGAAGATGGTTGCTAATATAAGAAGCATGATGAGCTTGTTTGTGTCTGGGTTATCTAGCTTGTCAAGCAAAGAGGGTAAGCCAGCTATGTTGATAGGGGACATGGACATAGCAAGGCTTATCATCCATGTGCAATAGGTTGAGGAAGATAAGATGAGAGATAGAGAAGAGTTCCTGAACAAGAAGGCTAAGACTACAAGTAATGAATCCAGACAACAGAAGGATAATGCAAACCAGTCATCTTTTCAACAAAAGCCAACTGGACCTGCTCCAGCATCTGCTAGTGCATCTGTACCAAAGAACAGAGGTGAGTTCAAGAATTAGACTTCGCAGAACTTCAGAGATAGACCTGCTCAGTCTCAAGCTAGTTTGGCACAATGGGCCAACTGGACTCCTGCATGTGCTAAGTATGGTAGGAACCACCCAAGAGCATGTCGTGATGGATCCCTTGATTGCTTCAAGTGTGGTCAAATAGGTCATTTCATGATAGAGTGCCCTAAGAATAGTTAGGGTAATGGTACTGGGGGCAATAGAGCCCAATTTTCTTCAGTGGCTCCGCCAGACAGAGCTGCACCTAGAGGGGCTACTTCAGGGATATGCGGAGGAACAAACCGTATGTATTCTAACTAGTCGCCAAGAGCAAGAGAATTCACATGATGTTGTCACTGGTATGATCAAAGTCTTTACTTTTAAATTATATGCATTGCTTGATCCAGGTGCGAGCCTATCTTTTGTGACTCCATATATTGCTATGAATTTTGATAGTCTTCCCGAGCAACTTTTTGAGCCCTTCAGTGCTTCCACACCTGTTGGTAAGTCTATTCTAGCTAAGAGAGTTTACCATGATTGTACCATTTTTGTCAATCACAAAGACACCATGGCTGACTTAGTCGAGTTAGATATGGTGGAATTTGATGTTATTCTAGGTATCGACTGGTTTCATGACTGTTATGGCTCGGTTGATTGTGGAACTCATGTAGTTAAGTTCCAGTTTCCTAATCCAATTTTTAAGTGGAGGAGTAGTTCAACAGTGCCTAAGGGTTGTTTTATTTCATACCTTAAGGATAAAAGTTCGTTTCCAAGGGGTGAATCTATCACTTAGTCTGAGTTAATGACTCTAGTGTTTTGACACCACCTATTTCGTCAGTTTGAGTTGTGAGTGAGTTTCCATAGGTCTTTCCAGATGATCTTCTAGAAGTCCCTCCTGAGAAAGTTATAGACTTTGGTATAGATATATCCTTCATAATACTCAACCTATTTCTATTCCTCCATATAGAATGGCCACCGCTGAGTTAAAAGAGTTAAAAGAGCAGTTGAAAGACCTTCTTGATAAAGGTTTCATTCGACCAAGTGTCTCACCTTGGGGCGCTTCGGTCTTATTTGTATGGAAGAAATATTGTTCTCTTGGGATGTGTATTGACTACCGCCTATTGAACAAGGTTATCATAAAGAATAAGTATCCTTTTCCGAGAATTGATGATCTTTTCGATCAACTTCAGGATGCCACTCGCTTTTCTAAGATAGACCTCTGATCAGGCTATCATCACTTGAGAGTAAGAGAGAGTGATATTCTTAAGACAGCTTTCAGGACCCGCTATGGTCATTATAAGTTTCTAGTCATGCCTTTTGGTTTGACTAATGCTCCTGCAACGTTCATGGATCTTATGAACATAGTGTTTAAGCCTTATCTTGATATGTTTGTTACCGTATTCATTGATAAATTCTAATTTATTCAAGGAATGAGGAGGATCATGCTAGTCATCTCAGAGTAGTTCTTCAAACTATAAAAGATAGAGAGTTGTATGCCAAATTTTCCAAGTGTAAGTTTTGGCTTGATTCTGTGACGTTCTTAGGCCACATTATTTATGGTGAAGAGATTCGAGTTGACATTCAGAAAATTGGGGTAGGCAGAACTAGCCCAGACCCACATCTTCAACTAATATTAGGAGTTTTTTGTGATTGGCTGGTTACTACAAGAGGCTTGTTGAGAGGTTTTCATCTATTTCATACCCGTTGACAAAGTTGACTCAGAAGACAACGAAGTTTCAATGGTCTGAATCTTGTGAGAAAAGCTTTCAGGAATTGAAAACGTGATGGACTACTGCCCAAATATGGACCTTATCGGGGGTACCCAAGGCTTTGTTTTGTATTGTGATGCGTCCCAAGTTGTACTGGTTGTGTATTGATGAAGAACTACAAACTTATAGCTTATGCCTCCAGACAACATAAGATTCACCTGAAAAATTACCTAACCCATGATCTATAGTTGGTTGCTGTAGTGTTTGCTTTGAAAATATGGCGTCACTATCTCTATAGTGTTCATGTGTATGTGTTCACAAATCACAAGAGTCTTCAGTATGTATTTAGTTAGAAAGAGCCTAATATCAAACAGAGGAGGTGGTTGGAGTTACTCAAGGATTGTGACATGAGTAATCTCTATCACCCAGGTAGGGCTAATGTTGTTGGTGATGCTTTGAACAGGTTATCTATGGGTAGTACTGCCCGTGTTAAGGAAGGAAAGAAAGAATTAGCCAAAGATGTGCACCCATTTGCACGATTGGGAGTCCGGTTGTTGGACTCCAATGAAGATGGAGTAGTGGTGACGAATGGGGATAAATCATCAGTAGTGTCCGAAGTGAAAGAGAAACAAGACAAAGACTCTATTTTGCTTGAATTGAAGGCAAATGTTCATAAGCAAAAAGTGATGGATTTTGAACAAGGAGAAGATGGTTTGTTGAGGTATCAATGTAGATTGTGTGTACCAAAGGTGGATAAACTCCAAGAGATGATCATGGAGGAAGCGCAAAGCTCTAGATATTCAATCCATCCGGGTTCCACAAAGATATACTGTGACTTGAGAGAAGTCTATTGGTGGATTAGAATTAAGAGGTGTATTGAGGAGTTCGTTGCTAAGTTCCCGAATTGTCAACAAGTCAACAAGTCAACGTAGAGCACTAGAGGCCTAGTGGTATGGGTCATAACATAGATCTTCCAAAATGGAAGTAGGAGATGATCAATATCAACTTCATTACTAGTTTACCGCAGTCTCGGAGGCAGCATGATTCAATTTGGGTGACTGTAGATCGGATGACTAAATAAGCCCTTTTCTTACCTATAAGGACTTCCTATTCAGCACAAGATTATGCCAGATTATATATCCAAGAAATAGTCAGACTTAATGGAGTTCCTGTGTCCATCATTTCAGATAGAGGTGAACAATTTACCGCACAATTTTAGAAGTCTTTCTAGAAAGGTTTGGGTTTGAAGGTGAACCTTAGTACAACTTCCCATCCTCAAGCTGATGGTCAAGCAGAGCGTACAATTCAGACTTTAGAGGATATATTGAGGGTGTGTGTGATAGATTTCAAGGGTAATTTGGATGATCACTTACCTCTCATTGAGTTTTCTTACATTAACAGTTATCACTTTAGCATCCAGATGACTCTTTATGATTCTATTTATGGGAGAAGATGTATATCTTCAGTTGATGGTTTAAAGTTAGTGAAGCTGGGTTGATAGGACCAGACTTGGTTCATCAAGCAATGGAGAAAGTGAAGATCATTCAAGAAAAGTTGAAAACATCACAAAGTCGTCAGAAATAATATACAGATGTTAGGAGAAGAGACTTGGAGTTTGAGGTGGATGATTGGGTCTATTTTAATTTTTGACCCATGAAGGGTGTTATGAGGTTTGGCAAGAAGGGGAAGCTTAGTCCCTGGTTTATTGGTCCTATAGGATATCTAAGAGGATTGGCAATATAGCCTATGAGTTAGAGCTACCGCGAGAGTTAGCAGCAATCCATCCGGTATTCCTCATTTCAATGTTGAAAAAGTGTATAGGCAATCCTTCACTTATCATACTGACATAAAATATTGGTATTAAGGATAGCTTATCTTATGAGGAGATTCTCGTTAAGATACTTGAACGTCAGGTTCACAAGGTTAGAACTAAGGAGGTTGAATCAGTAAAGGTCTTATGGAGGAACCAGTTGATTGAGGAAGCTACTTGGGAGGCTGGGGAGGATATGAAGAAGAGATACCCATATCTCTTTACTTCCGGAGAAATTCCAAACCAATAATGACTTTTTCTAAAACACTCTTTAAATTGATATGCTATGTTGTGTTAAATTGCATTTTGGGTGTTTGAGCTGGGTGTTAGATGTTGCCACCCTTAGTTCTACTTAGAATTTCATTCGAGGACGAATGTTCCCAAGGGGGAGATATTGTAACACCTAGGTCTTAAAAAGAGCTAATTTGTGATTTGTGCAAGCTAGACTTCAATTGTGAGTTTTGGGTTAACTTCAAACGACCATAACTTTCAATACAGGATGAGTTAGGTTGCCCACAAGGTATCAAATGAAATATCTTTGAGTCATCATTCCAACAAAAATGAGTTTGCTAAATTTTGAGTTTAGATGAGGGAGATATGCCCGTTTGAGTTCAGCCTGTCCAATTAAGAAAATTTCTCCAAATTAAGGAAAGGCGTTTTGCTATTTTCCTTACCCCATTAGCCTTAAACATATTTTCACCTAAATAAGGGTCTAAACTGATTGAGGTCAGTTTTCACAATCCTAAACACACGTAGGATTTTAGAGAAAAGTTCAGGAGGATAAAAAGGAGAAGTTCAAGTGTTCATTCAAGATTCTTGCGATCTTCGAGGAATTTCACAAAGGATCTGATCCTTACGAGGTATGTAAGCTTTATAGTGATGGGTTTGTTTACCCTCACGCCAATCATGAGTTTCTTGAGTTAGTTTTGTCCATGACAATCCATATATTGATGTTCTTAATGAGTTTCCTGAAGTTTCGTTCTTAAATCTTTAGTAATGGGTTTGGATGAGTTTTTGAGGATTTTTTTAGTCGATTTTATTTTACTTATGTTGGGTATACCAATCAAGAGAGTTTGGGAGAAATCAATCGAATCTAGGTGAATTAGGGCCAGAAATCGAGACGATAAATTTGTCGAAATGTTTTGGGAATGGGATAGGGTGGTGCACCCCAGATGCACTTGGAGAGTCTTTGACCTACGCCTACAGTGCTCTACAAACCAACCCCAATAAGTGGAGGGCTGGCGCGGTGTGTCAGGGATGCGCTAGGAGCATCAACCCACTTTTCCTCCCATTCTTCGATCCACACTTTTTCCTTTCAGTCAAGCTTTCATTACTTTATTAATCATAAATATTTAAACCTTCATTAAGCATCGAGAGATCCTATATATTACGAATCATAGCTCTTGAATTCACATTTCAAATTCAAGAAATGATAGAGTCATGTTTTAAGAGGGCCTTTCGAGTCTTTAGAGAAGTTTTTTACAAACATTTAAAACTTGTTTTAAGACTTGAATACTTGAGTATAATGATGAGGAGAGTTGAATTCATGTTTTTAAATGAATATAATGGAACTAAGTATTCTCAAGAGTAAATGTTTTTACATTTAAAATAAGAGGAAATGTTGATTTCCAAATGAGTTCATGAAGAGTTTTTGAGTACTATCTCTTTTATGTTAACCTTTTGAGTAACAATCTCAAAGTTTGAGGATGAGGAAATATTTTTAAAACATATTAGCATGACTTATATTATTGGGAGAACTATTGAGCACCGATATGGGGATGAGTTCAGACAACTCAAAGTCCTCATAAACCATATATACCGACATAGGTAAAAAGGGTCATTCTTTTTAGATGATTCCTTATTGATTTTAAGCATAGCGTAGTGGATCCACTTAGTTTAGGACGTCTTATACTCCAATAAGGTATATGACAGTTCTGGTAGGGTGGACGAGATGCTATATCGTCACATAGCTCATAGTGATGGTTGTCGGTTAGAGAATCTCTTAAATAAGAGTAGAAGAGTTATTATTGTATTTTTAAATACATTGAGTTATTATCTATTTTAAATGTTGTCTTTATAATGCATCTTTATTATTGCTTTTATATTGAACTGAGTTGTGTACTTCTGATTTTAAGTATCTTTGAGTATCCTTGAGTTAGGTTAAGTTGAGTTATGTTGAGTTGAGTTGAGTTGTGATGAGGTGATTATGTTCTTTCTTATTATCAGTGCAAGCTTATGTCTATGCTTTAGAATTCCCCTTTCATGCTCGTACATCCATGTGTTGATGCTATTTGACCTGCATCTTTCATGATGTAGATACAAGTAACCAAGGTCATCAACATGCGCTCCTTTGATACCACTTGCAGTTCCAGAGTCTCTTTGGTGAGCCTCCTTACTTTGGAGGGTTCCACATTTACTTTCAGTCATATTAGGATGTCATGGGTTTGTCCCGACTTCCATCATAGTTGTTAGAGGTTTCATAGATAGACAGTAGTAGTTGGGGAGTCTTTTCATTTCCCTTGTTAAATTTTTAAGACTTCAGTTGCCTCTTTTGTCTAGTTGAATGTTCTCTCTAAAATATTTTAACTTTCTAAGCTATTTATTTTGAGACTTTTGAGTTAAATCTTTACTTTTAAGGTTTATTTATTATTGTGTAAGTCTTCCGCTGAAATTTGAGCCAGACCAAGGGTTCACTTAGGGCCTGCAATGGTTCTCAAGTGCTAGTTACACCCAGGGTATAGGCTCAGGGTGTGACAGGTATTTAGGCCGTAGTGGCCAGTTAGGTTCAATCGAGTCGTCTGTGAGGGGCTATTCTGGTAGGGTTGCTACAAGTGTGGTGTAACCGATCACTTTGCCTAAGATTTTGGCCAGACCTACCTCTCCTACTGAGGTTTGAAGTTTCATCGGGTTAGTAGGCTACTATAGACGGTTCATAAAGGGAATTTCTTCTATTGCAACACCCTTGGCTAGATTAACTAAGAAGGATATTCCCTTCTTGTGGTCAGATAAGTGCGATGTGAGCTTTTTGAAGCTCAAGTCCTTGTTGACTTCAGTGCCAATTCTGACTCTTCATATTAAGGGCCAGGCGTTTACGGTCTACTGTGATTCTTCGAGTGTAGACCTAGGTTGTGTCTTGATACAGCTAGGTAAAGATACTGTTTATGTTTCCAGGCAGCTGAAGCTTCACTAGAGGAATTACCACACTCATGATTTGGAGTTTGAAGCGGTAGTCTTGGCGTTGAAGATTTGGTGAAACAATTTGTATGGATTTCACTGCGAGGTATTCACGAACCATCATAATCTTTAGTAGATTTTCAGTTGAGGGGCCTTAACTGGAGACAACGCAAGTGGTTGGAGTTACTGATGGAGTATGACATTTCTATCCTCTATTATCTGGGCAAGGTTAATGTGGTGGAAGATGCCTTGAGTTGGAGGGCAGTCAGTATTGGGAGTTTGGCTTTCTCAGCCTTGGAGGAGCAGCGTATGGCTTTAAACATTAAGACCTTAGCCAATTAGATGGTCAAAATTGATATTTCTGAATCAGCCATAGTATTTGCTTGTGTAGAGGCTAGATCTTCCTTAATGGAGCATAGGGATGGCAATGGAACGGTGTAGGGCGGGGGCAGTGCGGGTTGAGCTTAACCCACAAAATTTTTAATCCGCCACGCCCCGCCCTGCATAACAACTTTTTTCATTTTCAACACGCCCTACCGCACCCCACATAAACCCGCCCCGCATAAACCTGCCCCGCATACTTTTTTTTAATATTTTCTTTATCTAGTTATGTTTAATACTAAAAATAAAATTCATAAAATAAATTCATTTTTTCATTAAGTTGTATTAATTTAATAGGTAAGTGGTTTAAATTTTTTTTATTTTAGAGGTCAATTGGGAAACATGTAAGAAATTTTATTATTTTTTATTGAACCATTTTCATTTATTATCTTGAATATTTTAGTAGCTTTAGTGAAATTATCTTAATAAATAATGCTCTATCACTCTTATAACATGTAAAAAATTAAAATTAAGTTTGAAGCCACATAAAATCACATATACCCGCAACCCACCCCCACCCCCACCCCCCCACATTAATTTTTAAAAATTCCACTTCAACCCGCCCCGCATCCAACCCGCACCACAAAACCTTAAACCCGCCCCACCCCACATAGCCTTAAACCCACCCTGCCCCGCATCCACCCCTCCCCATTACCATCCCTAATGGAGCAGATTTGGGCACAACAGTTTGATGATCTACAGTTGAGGACCATTCGCGACAATGTTCTTTGCAACGAGGCTAGGAAGGTGACCTTAGATCCAGAGGGTATCTTGAGGATTGAGGGTCATATTTGTGTTCCTGGAGTTTATAAGTTAGTTGGGCTGATTCTTTAGGAGTATCATTTTCCAGGTATTCTATTCATCTCAGTGTAGCGAAGATTTATCGTGATCTAAGGCAACATTACTGGTAATGCGGGATGAAGAATCACATTGCAGCTTTTGTAGCTAAGTGCTTGAAGTGTCAGTAGGTAAAGTATGAGCACCAGAGACCGGGTGCTTTGACTCAGTGACTACCCATTCCCGAGTGGAAGTGGTAGTGTATAGATATGGACTTTGTGGTAGGCTTTCCACATACCTTCTCAGGTTTTGATTCTATTTGGCTCATCATTGATCGATTGACCAAGTCAACTCACTTTCTACTAGTTCAGACTCCCTGCACATAGAAGAGATTGACTAAGATCTACCTCAGAGAGTTTGTGCATTTTCATGGGGGGGTCGGTATATATAATTTAAGACCGTGGTAGTAAGTTTACTTCACATTTTATTTTTGGAGATCTATTTAGAGGTAGTTGGGTACCCTGCTTGAGCTCAGCATAACTGTGATGACTCAAAGTATCCCCTAGACGTGACATGGCATATAAGACCCTGAAAGGCCCTACACAAGCCACTTAGCATACATTAACAAGATAATAGAATTAACGAGTTTAAAAAGATCAGTTTATATCATAAAGAGTTTGTCCAATACGAAGTGGAAGTCTACATAGTCTCAAAGACTTCTATTACATCAAGAGTGATCAAGATGTAACCTAGGCATCACATACTATATCTGAAAAGTAAAGATGAAAAGCAATAAAAGTTTCGGTCCTCAGAACATGAGGACTCACCAATACTCAAGATAACCAAAATTACCACTAGCAACTGGGATGCGGAATTGGAGCATCACACCTTACATTTTAGAAGAATATAGGAAAGAGTATGCATTAGTACAATCATGTGCCAAGTGTCATAGTAATGCATAAAATTACCAAATCATGCTAAATAGACTTTTCGTGATATGCAAAGACCAAGATAAAACATTAAGATAAGAGATTAGAAGTATAACCATGATCATGGTCAATGCAAGTAAAACTATCTTTGAACACATGTGTGATTCTTTTAGAAGAGAGTTTAGTTCATCATTGTTGTTGTGGAAAATTAGCCTTAACCGATATAGAGACCATGTGAGCTATAACATGGAATCCGGTGTCTAACTCTTACCAAAAATAGGTGTTCTTACTTGCCAACGTAAGAACTATGAAATTCTAGCTTCAGTGGAACTAGCTAATGTCTATATAAGACAACCTATGATGACACATAGTCTATGGGACATGGATAATCACCACTTGTCTACATGGTACTAAGCATAATTCCCACGAAATAGTCATCAATCATATTAATCTTATCTTTAAGGGATATGGATAATCGCCTCTTGTCTTATCATGATGGGGACATGGGTAATCGCCTCTTGTCTTACCATTAGAATAGCTCCTAAAACTTGATTCTTAGTTTAGTTGAGAAAATCTTTCAACTCTAAGAATCTTCTATGTGAGGAAACCTTTCACATTCATGTATTGAGTAGTATGTGAGAAATCTTTTCACAACTATCAACAAAATTAACATTTATGATTTACTCTCAAAGCAACTTAGATCATTTTCTTCAATTTCATAAGAACATGCACATATTCAAAAATTCATCTTTCATATTTCAAAAAGCTACTTTCAATCATCATAATCTAGAAAACATGGGTTACACATTGGTTCATGAAAATTCATCTTAAAAACATAGAATTATCTCAATTCACACATAATGGTTCATAAAACAATTAATTAGATCAACATTGAAAGGAACCCATGACATGGAAGAAAATCCCAACTTCAATTGGGGATTTCTAACTTGTAAATTGGAGAATTTAGGAACCCTATGGAGGAAAGAACTCCATAGGTGAAAACTATCACACCTTCATGCGAAAATCTTGAAATCAATTGGGGATTAGAAGGATTGATCTTGAAATCCAAGCTTCATTCTTCTTCCTTAGAGAGAGAAAAATTAGAGAGGTTGACTTGTTCAACTTTAGGGAATTTAGGAGAATGAATTGAATTGGGTGTTTTTGGGGGTTAAAAATCATTATATAGGGCTTTGGGTAAAGGGTAAAACGACACAATATTGAGTTGGAATAATTAGTAAAAAACCCAAAAGCCCTTCTAAAATAACATCGACATTCATCGATGGTGGGGACCTACAATCCATGGGTTCACCTAAGGACCGTCTTGGTCGACCGTCGATGGGTTCAGAATCTTTTTTCTTTGACCTTTGACTAATGGGACCTATGCACGACTGGGACTCAACTACAGGACCTACCTACTGCTCGTGCATTAGTCAACAGAACTTCCTGGTGAACCGTATAAAAATACTAAAACCTTGAAATTTTGGAAATTTAGAGTGGCTAACTATGGTCCCACCCACAGTTCGTGGTCCGACCTATGGACCTTTGGTGGTTCTATCTGTGCTGGCACCAAAGTTTTTCAAAAAACTGAATTTTTAATCTTGTTTTAATTTGAGGTGTTAAAATATCTCCCCCTTGGGAACATTCATCCTCGAATGGGATACAAGACATCATATGGAGGGTAAGAATTTAAACCTAATAGTCCAACACAAATTCAATCATATAAATGCACATATCTGAGGAGGAAACATCAACTCTAAACTAAAGCATGTTCAAAACGTCATCTCATGAAGTCTATATGCAACTAATACTCTAATGAACATAAGAATGAAGAAATTAATCAAGTTATCTCATTTTCACAAAATTTAAGCTTTTCATGAACATGCATAAATTAGGGAATAATGGGAACATATAAGACACATGACACCAAAAGAGTAACCCATGAGGAACTAAATACCTCGAGCTAGAGTAGGGACAGAGGGAAACATATGAGGATAGCAGGATATCGTATCAACCTCGGTCTCCCAAGTAGCACCCTCAACAAATTGATTCCTCCAAAGAACTTTCACGGAAGCATTTTCTTTATTTCTCTACATTTGAACTTGCAAGTCTAAAATCTCAATCGGAACTTGCTCATAAGAAATGCTATCCTTTATGCCAAGACTCTCCAAGGGTACTATAGATGTCGGGTCACCAACGCATTTCTTTAACAAGGAGACATGGAAACTAGATACACCAATGCCAAGTCATTAGGCAATTCAAGTTCATAAGCAACTTTACCAATACGTCTCAAAATATGATATGGGCCCACATAACGGGGACTAAGCTTCCCTTTCTTTCCAGATCTCATCACACCCTTCATGGGTGAGATTTTCAAGTAGACCAAATCATTCACATCAAACTCAAGATCCCTTGTTCTAACATCGGCATAGGACTTTTGTCGACTTTGAGTTGTTTTCAACCTTTCTCTAATAAGCTAAACTTTCTCCATTGCCTCATGTACCAAATCAAACCTATCAAAGAAACTTCACCCACTTCAAAATAGCCTATAGGAGATATACACCTCTTACCATATTGAGCCTCAAATGGAGCCATACCAATACTTGAGTGATAACTATTATTATACTTAGATTCAATCAAAGGAAAATGATCATCCCAATTACCCTTGAAATCAATTACACACACTCTCATTATATCTTCCAAAGTTTGGATTGTACACTATGCTTGCCTATCGGTTTGCGAGTGAAAGGTCGTGCTAAGTTTAACACTGTAACAAGCCCTTTTTAGAAAGACTTCCAAAATTGAGAAAGTGAATTGTGTACCACGATCAGAGATAATGGATAAGGGAACTCCATCCAACCTAACCATTTCCCTCAAATACAACTTTGTAATTAGCATAATCCTCCGACGCATAAGAAACCTTGATGAGGATGAAATAAGCCAATTTCATCATTCGATCTGCTATAACCCAAATCGATTCATGCTGCCATCAGATGCGAGGTAACCCAACAATGAAGTCCATATTCAAATCTTCCCACTTCAAATTAGGAATACCGATATGCTGAGGCAAACCTCATTGCTTGTGATGTTCCACTTTTGCTTATTGGCAATTATGGCACTTCACGATAATTTCCACAATATCCTTCTTCATCCCATTCTACCAAATAGACCTACCTCAAGTAACGGTACATCTTTGTGGCTCCCGGGTAAATGGAATATCAACAACTATGGGCTTATGACAAGATCTTCTTCCTCAACTCATCTACATTGGGGACACACAAACGACCTTGATAGTGAACCACACCATCTCCCCCTTTGGAGAAATCCTCAACAGAGTTTTAAGCATTGCATCCTTCAATTACACCAAAGTCAGATCAAGACCTTGCTTTTCTTTCACATCTAACGCAAAGGATGCTTTTGAACCATTATGGACCATACACCACCCTTACTAAATTTAACCAACCGAACACCCATTCAAGCCAATTTATTAACATCTCTAACAAATTCCTTCTTACTATCCTCTATATGAGCAACACTACCCATTATCAATCGACTAAGACCATCTGCTACAACATTTGCTTTATCAGGGTGATAGAGAGCACTCATATCATAATCCTTTAGTAATTCAAGTCACCTTCTTTGGCGAAGATTTATATCCGTCTGTTTAATCACATATTGTAAATTTTTGTGGTCAGTAAAGACATCGACATGAAACCATATAAGTAATGCCTCTAATGTTTCAAAGCAAACACAACCACCGCTAGTTCCAAATCATAGGTAGGAGAGTTCTTTTCATGCACCTTAAGTTCCTTGAGGCATAGGCAATGATTTTCCCATTTTGCATAAGGACGCATCCTAACCCAATTATTGAAGCATCACAATAAAAACAAACCCATCGGTTCCTTCCGGTAAAGTTAACACCAGAGTGGAAGTAAGTATATTTTTCAATTCCTGAAAACTCTTTTCAAATGCTTCTGGCCATAAGAATTTGGCTTTCTTTTGGGTTAATTCCATCAATGGAGAGGCAATCAACTAAAACCCTTCCATGAACCTTCTATAGTAATCGGCTAAACCCAAGAAACTTCTAATATCTGAAGGGGATAGAGGTCTTATCCAACTCTTTACCGCATCAGACTTCTTAGACTCTATCTCAATACCCTTCCTCGAAAAAATATGCCTAAGAAAAGCAACAGACCTTAACCAAAATTCACATATACTAAACTTTGAAAGCAGTTGTTGGTCCTTGAGAACTTGCAACACAATCCTCAAATGATCGGTATGCTCATCTCACTCCTTGAGTAGATCAAGATGTCATCGATAAACATAACCACAAATATATCTAGGTATTGTCTAAATACCCTATTCATTAAATCCATAAATACGGTTGAAGCATTAGTCAAGCCAAAGGACATCACCAAAAACTCATAATTACCATACCGAGTTTGGAAAGCTATTTTTGGAATATAATCTTCTTTTACCTTCAATTGGTGCTAACCTGACCGGAGGTCAATCTTAGAGAAGTAACTTGCTCCTTGTTGTTGATCAAACAAACCATCTATCCTTGGAAGAGGATACTTATTCTTAATGGTAACCTTGTTCAATTGTTGGTAGTCAATACATATACGCAGTGAACTATCTTGCTTTCAAACAAATAAAACTGGAGCACCCCATGGAAAGATACTCGGTCAAATGAAACCCTTATCCATCAAATCTTGCAATTTCTCTTTGAATTACTTAAGTTCTGCTGAAGCTATTCGGTAAGAAGGTATGGAGATATGTTGCGTATCTGGGAAAAGGTCAATACCTAAGTCTATTTCTCTTTTGGAATGAATACCGGGTAGATCATCAAGAAACAATTTTGGAAACTCATTTACAGTGAGGACTGACTCAAGAGTAGGTGTTTAAGAATACATATCCCTCACACTAAATACATGGTATAATCAACCCTTAGAAATCATCTTTCTATCTTTAAAACAAGAAACAAACTTAACCTTAGGTGTAGAATTTCCTCCTTTCCACACTAGGATAGGCTCATTTGGAAACTAGAACTTGATTACTCGAGTTCTACAATCCATAGAAGCATAACAAGAATGTAACCATTCCATACCAAGAATGACATTAAAATCTAGCATATCCAGCTCTAAAAGATCAACATGAGTGACTCTATAGGGTAAGAAGACAGGACAATTTCTATAGACTCTCTTAGCCACAATAGATTTACCGATAGGAGTAGAGACAGAAAAGGGTCAATCGACATATCCTGAAGAATATCAAACCTCCTAGACATATATATCGTCAAAAAATACATGGTAGCACCAGGATCCAGCAAAGCATAAACATCAAGGTGAAAGACTTCCAATATACCGGTAACCACATCGGGAAATCCTCTTGCTCACGATGAGTCTGAAGTGCATAGAATCTATTTTCTTCTAACTCCCACTAGAACCGGATGAAGGAGTAGGTTGAGCCCATCTTCGATTATCTCCTTCATTCTTAGTAGCTAAGGGACAATCCAATAGAAAGAACCTATCAAGGAAAGAAACCTTAAACTTTTCCCAATCGAGAGTACCCACATCAACAACCCTCCCTTCCTTCTATTGGTTGAACAATACTTGAGTAACACCCTTAAGTTGGTAAGCGGCCAATTCCACCTTTTCCACCGGCGTCACTCCCGTGATCATCAACATCTTATACACTTCATCAATAAACTCTTGAGGATCTTACTCAACCTTAGAACCATGAATCTCTAGAGGATTCATTATAGTGAAATCCCTTACTCTAAATGTTGACGTACCCATATTTGGGCTCAAAGGGACAGCAACCTCCCTATTGGCTTGATTCATCATGGTTTGAGCCAACACTTCAAAAGTAGCGCTAAACTCCGCATTAGTCACTTGCTCAGCTAAAGGGTTGACCGGAACTTGAGGTGCTTGAGGAGGAACTTCTTGTTTCACATTATCATTCGCATTCCTCCTAACATGTGCTCTTTGAAGGCCCATTTCATGAAAAGTATCAGATCAAGATTAGTAGAAAAGACTTATAAAGTTACATTTTATCGTATGACTTAGAGTAATGAAAGAAGTGGAGTTTCCTAATCATCTTATAACTTCTTATTCATAAATGTAGTGTGCTTCACATTTATGAACAAGACTCTACTCAACAGGACTTATGAGACATCCTAGGACCTTTCTAAATCTTGTGCTCTGATACCAAGTTTGTAACGACCCAAAGTACCCACTAGACGTTACATGATGTATAAGACCCCGAAAGGCCCTACACAAGCCACTTTGCATACATAAACAAGATAATATAATTAATGACTTTAAAATGAATAGTTTATATCATAAAGAGTTTGTCAAATACAATGTGGAAGTCTATATATTCTCAAAGCCATCTATGACATCAAGAGTGATCGGGACATAAACCAGGCATCACATACATAATCTGAAAATTAAACACAAAAAGAAATAAAAGGTTTGGTCCTCGAAACACGAGGACTCAACACTACTGAAGATAACCAAACTGACCACTAGTCACAAGGATGCAGAATCTGAGTGTTGAACCCTTCATTTTAGAAGAATGTTGGCAAGAGTATGTGTTAGTAAAATTATGTATCAAGTATGATAACAATGCATAAAAGTACCAAATCATGCTAAAAGGACTTTTCCTAATATGCAAAGACCAAGTTGAAACATTAAGATAAAAGATTAGAAGTATAATCATGATCATGGTCAACGTAAGTAAAACTATTTTTGAACACAGGTGTAATCCTTTTAGAATTGACCATAGTTCATCATTATTATTGTTGGGAACCAGTCTTAACTGACATAGAGACCATGTGAGCTATAACATGGAATATAGTGCCTGCCCTACACCAAAAAGATGTTTCCTCACTTTCCAAGGTAAAAATCATGAACTTCTAACTTAAGTGGATTGATGAGTCCATGATTTGGACTCATTTAGGGATTTATTTTAATAGAGTTAGTGTCCTCAAATTCATATTTTGTGCCAATAACTAATGTAAATCCTTGAATTTCAGGTATTTGGATTGAGGAACAAAGCATGGACGCTAATGATCATAAAGGAACAAGGCAGCTGAAAAGACAAAGAAAAGAAGGCCTGAGATCACCTAATCCATTGGGTGCATCACCGAACAACCTTGGCCTCGCCTAATGTTCCAGAGCGCCAAGCCCTAAAGGAGAAAATCTAGCCGATGAGAGAAAGGAGCAGTCGGCGAGTTGCCAAACATTTCTGCGATGCAGTGCCATGTCACCCAAAGTTACAGAACCTGAAGATGCTGAAGGCAAAAGAAAAATGGTGATGAAAATGACCAAAGGGTGGATCGCCGATTGGATCGGCATTCCGACTAACTCCGCCAGCTGAACCTCCGCAACACACTTTTTGACAACTACAAATACTAGTTTAAAAGTTTTAGCTTAGTATCTGATCTCTTGTGAAAACATAATTTTTTTAGTTTTTGAAGTTGAGAGCTTAGAACTGAATAGAGAGACAATATTTCCTTAGCTTTGAAGATTTGAAGATTTCCATTTCAAAGAAATTTGAAGTTGGTGTTGAAGATTCTTCATCTTAGATATTTTTAAAGACTATGTCAATCCTACCCAGTTGATGAAAACACAACTTGGTAACAATATTTACCATTTTACTATGTCTAGCGAAAACACAAATTCTTGGGGTGTGATTATGGGTTGATTTAACAGTTGGGTATTGTTAATTGATAGTTTATTTGTTGTTTAAAAGTGATTTCGTTCAGTAATTATGGTTGAATTTAATGGGTTGTAGTTGCAAATACAATCTTAACTTCGTATTTTTAGCTTGCTCGAAAGAGAGGTTTTAAAACCAAAATTACTAAATCGATGGTCTGTGGGTATTGGGTTGGCATGGGTTCAGCTTGAGAGAGTGAATCCTAAAACCTTTTCCACACATTCAGCTCGAGAGAGTGAATGGATTAAAGAAAAGGATGTGTTTCATCGCTGCTTACTGGTGTTTGAGAGAAACCAATTTGATTCGGGGTAAATTTTTTGAGAGAAAGTTTACCCCTACTAAAGTCTAGCTTATTCACCGATTTGCAGTTGTTTACTACTAATTACAATTACTCGATTGTGTACCTTAGCCAATAATCCAATCACATCCCAAGAATCCCATCTCCATATTAGTATTTTTGTGTTATTTGTTGTTGTAGTGTTAATTACAACCAAAAACCCCCCTTTTATTTGACACTTGTGTCACCCCATACTTGAACTATGCTTTTAGTCATAAATATTTTTAGCTATGATTGACTTGAACATATTTGCACTTGGCTATTGATTCTCAAAACCATTCCCTGTGGGAACGCTCCCAACCCTTAGTTGGGTTATATTACTACTCACGATCGTTGGCACTTAGTATTGGATGAAGTGACCTGATACGTGAATTCAAAATGGCGCTGCTGCCGGGGAGTGGTGTTATTTGAGAATTTTTAGTTAAGTTGGATTTTGCTCTTGTTAGTTATAGTAATACTTAATTTTTAGTTTTGTTTTGCTTGTTTGTGTGTTGGAACAGGATGTATGAGTGTGAAGGACAACAATGGCAGCCAAGTAGTCCATCAATATGACATCGAAAACCTCAACGATGTCAACGAGCCTAAAGCTAATGACCCCCATCTTATGGGTGGTATTGGTGCCATTCACTTGCCTCCACTCAAAGGGAATGCGGTGTTTCAAATCACGAGTACTATGAGGATCCCCATGAGCATCTAAGAAACTTCGTTGATGTATGTGGACTGTTCTCCTTCAAGAATATCTCCTAAGATTCGGTCCGATTGAGGTTGGTCCTGGTCTCTTTAACAGGAGAGGCGTGCAAGTGGCTGGCTAAATTGCCACGTGAATCAATCACTTCATAAGAGGAGCTGGTCACTGCATTTAATGTGTAATTTTTCTCTCCTTCGAAGATGATGACTCTTCAGGACAACATTCAGAGCTTTAAGCATCTAGAAGGTGAGCTAATTCATGAAACTTGGCTGCGATTCAAAAAGTTGGTGCTTTAATGCCCAATCCATGGCTTGTTTGATAATGTGTTGCTGCTATATTTTTACCGGAGCCTCGACTCGATAAATAAGGGTGTTGCCGACCAACTTTCTCTGGGAGGTTTGATGCAGCAACCTTATGTGATAGTGGCTTAGCTCTTGGATGGCATGACTACCATAAACACGGCGTGGTACCCCCGTGAAGACCAAGTCTCCCCTCTAACGTTCAAGTTGACGAAGAAACAGATGGAGAAGGACCAAGAGAGGGACCAGAACATGGACAAGATCATGACACAACTTGACATTTTGTCTAAAAATGTCATGGGAGCTGGTGCTCAAAGTGTCAATACAGTTTGTGTTGGGTGTGCTAATACGGATAAGTCCAAGTTTGAGGCCTTGTATAATAAAGAGGTGAATTTTCTAGGCAACCAAAGTGGTGGTTATCTTTCAAACTACCCAAGGCAGAGTGGTAACCAAGGTTGGAATAAGGATGAAGGTTGGAAAGATCGTGATAGAGAATGGAGGGACCATAATCCAAATTGGAAGGATGGGGAGAAGGATAAGTATGTGCCTCCCCATAAGCACTAAAAGCCAAATAATTCGAAAGGTGGCCGGTCTGAGGATATGCTTTCTCGTATCCTCAACGAAGTTGAGGGGTCAGACAAGATCTTGAAAGAGATGAAAGAAGACGTGTTGACCCTTAGCCAGACCATCACCTCCCATTTAGTGTCAATCAAGCAGTTGGAGACCCAAATGGGTCATATCTCGTCTCATCTAAACCCGAGACAGCAAGGGGGGTTGCTTAGTGATACTATGGCCAACCCCAAGAATGAGGTTTGAAGGTGGACTTGTGTTGTGTCGCGATGTTAACTAAGGCGCTACTTGGGAGGCAACCCAAGACCCTTTATTGCTTTCTTTTTCATTTTGGAATAATGGTGTGTTGAATGTACAGGTCAAAGTGTGGAAAGTGTATGAAAAGTGCAAGTTGGCGAGCCAAAGGTCCAGTCGGTCGATCACCGAAGAGGTCGGCAACCCCGACCTAGACCGCCGTTAGACTCAAGACAATTTTAAATTAGAGTCTGTAAAACTCGGTGAGCTCAAGAAATTATTGGCAAGTAGCCAACCAGGTCGGCGATCCCGATCTAATTCGCCATTTGGACCCCCACATCAACTGAGGGTCCTGTAAAACTTGGTGAGGTAAGTGACCATTCGGCATGTCACCGAGTGGGTTGGCGAGCATGACTAATGTTGCCGAATGGGTGAGAACTGGACGGTTTTTAAAGGGCCAAAGGTTTACACTTTCAAACTCTTCATTTGCCCTCACTTTTGAACTTCACAAACTCACACCCGCACTTTAGTTTCTATATTTTTCCACTTTTAGAGTATTTTAGTCATCGATTTGTGCTCGGACTGGGATTACATTGCCGCCTAGCATTTCAATCTTATCTTTATCAGCATTAGAGGTTGGTTTTTCGATCCCCGAGTTTATTTTATAGAATTTGTACTCATTTGCGTTAATCTTATCTTGTTGAAGTGTGTTGGGCCTCTCTGATAGGATTAGAATATGTGAATGCTTGTTTTAATTCAATATCCTTGCCCATATTGTTTTTAATGTTGATTCCCTTAATTTTGTGCCTTAAAATGATTGAAATTTTGTGGGGTTGTGCTTGTATGTTGTTGGGTCTAGTTAGGTGAAGTCTAAGTAGCCTTCATTTGTGCCAAATGATGTAATTTGCCCAATGATAGAGCGAGTGACATCATTCTGAAGGGAAAAAGTCGTCAAATGGCTAAATTTGGCAAAATTGAGAGAAGTCTGAGTATCTCGAGATAATGAGTATTATGGGTCTTGTTTTAATTTAAGTTGTGCATTCTTTGATTTTTTTTTTTGGGGGTCGCGGGGTTGAATTTGAGAAGTTGGGTTGAAAGTAGGCACGTTTGGTCGTTTGGCGAGTCGGGTCGAGCTCGCCGAACCACTTGGTGGTTCGCCAAAATCCCTCATCTCGCCTTTAATTTCATGCTATACTTGTTGTTTAGCTCTGTAACTTTCGGAGAGAAGCTTGAGGTCGTTGAAGGCACTCGGCAGCTCGCTGAAAGTCTTCTTGATCGCCCTTTGTCTGCACCCCTGAACCCTTCTTGCACTATAACTTTCGGCGGACTAATCTTTGCTCACCAAAAGTTGTCGATGATTCGTCAAAAGGCCTTCCCATCACCAAATTGTCAAATTCTTCTAAGAATCTTGAGCCAATACTTTCGGCGAGCCCGATCTAGCTCACTAAAGTGATTCAGTGACTCACCGACTGGTTCGATGAGTCTGTCTGCAACTGCTCTTCTGTGTTTTTAATTGAATTCTTTCTAACTTTTTCCTATGTTTTGCAGATATGGATAGACCTAAGGTTGCAGGTAGAAACATGCCACCCCAAAGGAAGGCTAAGGGGATTACACTCAATGAGGATGCAGCTGCATCTAGGAGCAAGGCTACCAAACTTCCCATAACTGGTGGGAAAGGCAAAGGCAAAGAGAAAGCACCAGCGTCACCGGAGGCCAGTTTCGATAGCGACGGGATCTATGACACTTACCTCACCACTTCTGAGAGTAAGGGTGAGCACTAGGAGCCCCATATTTCAACTTTTTATGATGATGAGCTTGTAGTAGCCCAATGGACAGAGCTACAATCTGAAAGGATGAATGATCCATCTAGGATTAGGAATCCTCAGCCTACCATTCCTCCTCCTCCAGCTCCAGCACAGGCGGTAGTCCTAGCCCCTCCTGTGCAGGGTCCTCCCCCAAAGTCTATGAACATATTAAAGACTGAGGGGCTGAGGACTATTATTAAGGAGAAGCACTTGTCCACTGATGGTGTGATTGATAGGTACCCCGAGATTATGAGCTGTCTGAAGGCTCATAAATTCCATATCGTCACCAAGTCCAGTGACCCTTACTTTCCTAATTGGGTTCGAAAGTTTTGTGTTGCTTATGGAGCCTTGATACCTCAGCAAAAGAAGAAAGTAGCTACATTTAAATAGATTGATTATGTAGTGGTTCAGGGAAAGAAGGTCAAGTGTGATAGTGAGGCAATCAATGATATCCTGGATTGTCCTGATGATATTGATGACAACTGCCAACACATGATCTGGACTACTACATTAAAAAATATGAAGAAGTGGTTAGCTCCTCTCATATCAGACGGTGCCCCTAAATGGCTTGAAGTTGGAGCACCTATCGAGAAGAAGAATCTAAACATAGCTCCAAGGTTTTGGTTTGGCTTCATCAACAATACTATTATGCCATCCCAAAATGAGTCGATTCTCCAGCATGCCAAGGCAGCCTGTCTGGGTTGCAACATTAATGAGACGAGGCTCAATCTAGGGATGATTATAGCACAAGAGATGGTCATAAGGGCCAAGCAGTGCCAGACCTCACTCCCTTCCCGGTGTTGAGCATTGAGCTATGTAGACGGGCTCGGGTTCCTAGAGATACAAAGAAAGATGTGGAAGTGATTCCCACATCCTGTATGGATATCCAGAGGATTGAGATAGAACATTTGAAGGATGAGGTGGAGAAGAAGAAAAAGACAACCCTGGTGGACTCTTCCCCGAGTGTGAACACAGACTAACCACCTGCAGGGGCATCTTTGCCTACCCGGCCCCTAGACCTTCAGGTACCCCTATTGTTGTCCCTTGTGATACTCCAAGTTCTTCTGCTACTGCACTGCCTCCTAGACCTGTTGTTGTTGCTGTTTTCCATACACCGCTCACTCAGGCCTCATTACTCCAGATGGGGTAGCTTTCCCACTCTGCCGATCGTCTGGCTGCCAGACTCGAGGCCTCCATTTCGAGCATGATTCAGACTTCATTGGCTGATGTTGTGACACCATTGAGCGCTACCGTTAATGCCCTGACGGCTAGGATAGCGGTGTGTGAGCGTGGCTAAGGAGCCATCAAGGTGGTGATGGCCTTAAAGGCAAATATTGCTGAGTTGAGGATAGATATGGACCAGCTGAAGTCCACTGATATGTCTATGATCTTCAGGGCAGTAGAGATTCCCGAGGTGCCACTTGAGCCAGCTGAGCCCTAGTCTGAGGCGAAGACGGATGAGTAGATGCATGGCTTTGTTGAAGAGGTTTCATATGAGGGCCTTAATGAGACTAAGGAGGCCATGGTAGATGTAGTTGTGTAGGCCTCTTTGGCGGATACACCCTTGGCGGACCCTAGTGCTGCTACTGTTTCTTCCGAGGTGACCCCGGGCACTGATACCCAAGTTTAGATTGATGCACCGGGCACTAATGCCCAGACAGATGGAGCAACTGATCAGACATGACCCCTCTTTACCTCCCTCTATGTCTTACTTTATTTCACTGTTGGATAATTTTATTTGCATTTGAGGACAAATGACTTTATTTGTGGAGGGGTGAGGCCCACCTTTTGTGTGATCTTTTGTGAATATTGGTTTTGTTTATATATTGTGTTTTAAGCTGAAATTATGTTTTTATACACTACATTTTGTGGATGATTGAGCTTGTAGCTCCTTATTTTTAATTGCAAATGATTTTTGGACCCTTCCAAAAAATTATGCCACATCTTGTTCGTGTTGAATGTGGTTGTTCTCTTGCAAATTTGAGTATCGATCTTGATCAATACCGATGACACAAATAGTGCTCATAATCGAACAAAAATGAATGTGCGGCTACAATGAGGGCATATGAAGTTGCATTGACAATATGTGAACTCTTTCCATCTCGTTGTGACTAGCCAAGTATCGAATTGAGTCTCTTGTGATGAGCATTGCACACTAGCAAAAGTGTGGAGTCTTGTTTGACATTGGTGTCAATGCCTTGTGTGATGAGCTTACCGTGAACCATGCATGATGACACCTAGAATTTGCCCCATTAGTTTGGTTGACTATGTGAAGCAATCTCTTGAGATGATCTTAGGCAACTTTAAAGAGTGTGAAACAATTTGACATTATACCTCTTTTTGTGGCCTACCTTGTGAGTGTGTGAACCCCGCTTGAGCACCCTTTGAACCTTATCCTTTTTCTTGGAAGAAACTTGATGAAACTGCGACTTTTCTTTATCCATTACCCATAATCCTCATGAATTGTGGTTAGTTTGAATAGCCAACTTAGGCCAAAAGCCTAAGTTGGGTGTGTGTTGACAAGAGAAGGTAAATCAAGAAGTGCAAGAAAGTTCCCTTTGACCCGTGGTTTTGAGAAAAATTGAACCCCTCCATAAAAAAAAGGATAAAGAAGAAAAGAATGAAAAAGAAAAAGAATGAAAAAAGGTTGCGGAATAAAGTTGTGAAAATGCAAAAAGAAATGGGGTTTCCAACAGTCCGTGGGAAGTGAATAATGGGATGACTTGTGAGCACAAATGAAAATGATGAAGAAAAGGAAAGAAAGAGTTGTTCACACCACATTTCATGAGGAATACAGCCATTGAGCCTAAATGACCATACCTTTGCACTCAGCTTTTTGATCTTGAGTGAACTGATGTAAGTGTTGATTGGAAAATACGGGCAAACCTATGGGTGAAATCATTCATTGTGTTCATCTTTGTGAGTGCGAGCGTTGCATTTGATTTCGGAACTTTAAATTGTGAACCATTGTGTGTAAATATGGAATCATTTTTTGTGTGAGGGCATTTGATCACTTTTGTTGAGCTTGACCTTGCATTTGAAGCAAGTATTGTGAGCTCGAGATTCTTTGGTAATGGTGAGTCACAACTTGAGTCTTTGAGTGCACAATTGATCTTTGCATAAGTTGAGTCTTGTTGTCTGCATTCATGATTGAGTCTTGTGTAGCACTATTTGAGAAATCCTTTTTGAACTGCTAAACTTGAGTTTTACTTGAGGACAAGCAAAACTTTAAGTTGGGGGTGTTTATGAGTCCATGATTTGGACTCATTTAGGGCTTTATTTTAATAGAGTTAGTGTCCTCAAATGCATATTTTGTGCCAATAACTAATGTAAATCCTTGAATTTTAGGTATTTGGATTGAGCAACAAAGCATGGACACTAATGAGCAAAAAGGAACAAGGCAGCTGAAAAGACGAAGAAAAGAAGGCTTGAGGATCGCCTAATCCATTGGGCACATCACCGAACAGCCTTGGCCTCACCTAATGTTCCAGAGTGCCAAGCCCTGAAGGAGAAAATATAGGCGGCAAGAGAAAAGAGCAATCGGTGAGTTGCCGAACGATTCCGCGATGCAGTGCGATATCGCTCAAAGTTATAGAACGTGAAGATGCTGAAGGCAAAAGCAAAACGGCGATGAAAATGACCAAAGGGCGGTGATCCCAACTAACTGCACCGAATGAACCTCTGCAACACACTTTTTGACAACTATAAATACTAGTTTAAATTTTTAGCTTAGTATCTGATCTCTTGTGAAAACATAATTTTTTTAGTTTTTGAAGTTGAGAGCTTAAAACTGAATAGAGAGACAATATTTCCTTAGCTTTGAAGATTTGAAGATTTCCATTTCGAAGAAATTTGAAGTGGGTGTTGAAGATTCTTCATCTTAGACCTTTGTAAAGACTATATCAATCCTACCCAGTTGATGGAAACACAACTTGGTAATGATTTTTACCTTTTTACTATGTCTAACTAAAACCCCAATTCTTGGGTGTGATTATGAATTGATTTAACTGCTAGGTATTGTTAATTGATAGTTTATTTATTGTTTAAAAGTGATTTCGTTCAGTAATTATTGTTGAATTTAATGGGTTGTAGCTGCAAATACAATCTTAACTTTGTGTTTTTGGCTTGCTCGAGAGAGAGGTTTTAAAACCAAAATTACTGAATCGATGGTCTGTGGGTATTGGGTTGTCATGGGTTCAGCTCGAGAGAGTGAATCCTAAACCATTTTCCACACATTCAGCTCGAGAGAGTGAATGGACTAAAGCGAAGGTTGTGCTTCATTGCTGCTTATTGGTATTTGAGAGAAACCAATTTGATTCAGGGTAAATTATTCAAGAGAAAGTTTACCCCCACTAAAGTTTAGCTTATTCACCGATTTGCAGTTGTTTACTATTAATTACAATTACCCGATTGTTTATCTTAGCCCATAATCCAATCATATCCCAAAAATCATGTCTTCATATTTGTATTTTCGTGTATTTTCTGTTGTAGTGTTAATTACAACCAAAAACCCCCCTGTAATTTGACACTTGTGTCACCCCAAACTTGAACTATGCTTTTATTCGTAAATATTTTTAGCTATGATTGACTTGAACATATTCACACTTAGCTATTAATTCTCAAAACCACTTCTTGTGGGAACGATCCCTACCCTTTGTTGGGTTATATTATTACCCATGATCGTTGGCACTTAGTATTGGATAAAGTGTCCTGATACGTGAAGTCATGGATCCACGAGCTAATGTCTATCTATAAAAACCTATGATGGTACATGGTTTATGGGACATGGGTAATCACCACTTGTCCACTCAGTACTAAGTATAATTCCCACAGAATAGTCATCAATCGTATCCATCTTATCTTTAAGGGACATGGGTAACCATCTCTTATCTTAACATTATGGGGACATGGGTAGTCGCCTCTTGTCTTACCATTACAATAGCTCTTAAAACTTGACTCATAGTTTTGTTGAGAAAGCCTTTCAACTCTAAGAATCCTCTATGTGAGGAAATCTTTTCCATTCATGTATTGAGTATTATGTCAGAAATTCTTTCACAACAATTAACAACAATAACATTTATGCTTACTCTCAAAGTACCTTAGATCATTTTCATCAATTTCATAAAAACATGCATATCTTCATAACTTCATCTTTCAAAGTTCAAAAACCCACTTTCAATCATCATAATAGAAAACACGGGTTAAGCATGGGTTCATGGAAATTCATTTTACGAACATAAAATAATCTCAATTCATGCATAATGGTTCATAAATCAATTAATTAGATCAACATTAAGAAACTTACGACATGGAAGAAAACCCAAACTTCAATTGGAGATTTCTAACTTGTAAATTGGAGAATTTAGGAACCCTATGGAGGAAAGTGCTCCATAGGTGAAAACTATCATACCTTGATGCCAAAAGCTTGAAATCAATTGGGGATTAGGAGACTTAATCTTGAAACCCTAGCTTCCTTTTTTTCCTTTGAGAGAGAAATATTGGAGAGGATGACTTGTTAAACTTTGGGAAACTTAGGAAAATGAATTGGATTGGGTACTTTTGGGGTTAAAAATCATTATATAGGGCTTTTGGTAAAGGTTAAAATGATATAGTATTAGGTTGGATTAATTAGAAAAAGACCCAAGACCCCTTCTAAAATAACTGCTGACCTCCATCGATGGTGGGAACCTACGGGTCATGGGTTCACGTACAAACCATCCTGGTCGACTGTCCATGGGTTCAGAAACTTGCTTCTTGGACCCCAACTAACGAGACCCATGCACGGCACGTGGGTCAAACTACAAACCGCACATGGTCTATGTGGGTTCAACTAGAATTTCTTAAAATCTCATTAAGTCTGGTACTCACCTATAAAACCTACCTATTGCTCGTGCATTGGTCAATGGTCCGTCTTAGTGAACTGTATGAAAATACTGAAACCTTGACATTTTTGGCAAAATGGACGGCCAATGATGGTCCCACCTATGGTCCTTGGTCCAACCTAAAGATCGTTTGTTGCTCCTTCTTGTTGATACTACAATTTTGAAAAATCTAATTTTTTTTATCTATTTTTTGAATCTGAGGTGCTACAAAAGTATTTCACTCTCAGAATGATGGCCAGTCTGAGAGGACTATTTAGATTTTGTAGGATATGCCACAAGCTTGTGTTATTTATTTTGGTGGCCAGTGGGATTAGTCTTTGGCTTTGACGAAGTTTGCATATAATAATAGCTACCATTCGAGATATTATATGTTAGGAGATGTCATTCTCCAGTAGGCTGGTTTGATGCTTTTAAGGTTAGGCCATGGGGAACCAACTTATTGAGAGATTCTAAGGATAGTGTCCTTGTGATCCAGGAGCGACTTCACACTACCCAAACTAGGCAGAAGAGTTATATGGATTGGAGGCTAACGCCTTAAGAGCTCATGGTTAGTAATCATCTATTCTTGTGGGTGTCACCCATGAAGGGCGTGATGATATTTGGGAGGAAGGGCAAGCTTATCCTAAGGTTCATCGGTCATTTTGAGATTCTGAGGCGAGTAGGAGATTTGGCATATGAGATAGCATTACCTCAAACTTTTTCCAGTGTTCAAGTTGTGTTTCATGTCTCTATGTTGAGGCTGTATGTTCCTAACAAGTCCCATGTGCTTCAATAGGAGCCGGTTCAGCTTGATGAGACTTCATGTTTTGAGAAGGATCATGTGGCCATTCTAAACATGCATGTTAGGCAGTTGCAGTCTAAGGAGATCCTGTAAGTGAGGGTTCAGTAGAGGCATCGTCTGGTCGAGTATGCTACTTGGGAGACCAATCATGATATGCAAACCCGGTATCCTCATCTTTTTGAGCCTTCAAGTATTGCCTTTGTCTTACTTTCACGAATGAAAGACCTTTTTGTGGTATTTGTTGTAATGACCCTTGTGGTCATTTCTATATTTTCTACATGGTTTTCCTATTTTTCCCTTTTTGCGTAGCTTCCTTATAACTTGTGTGTGGTGATGGGTTGGATGGAATGCTCTCTGAGGCGTTCGGTTGAGTTCGGGGCTAGTTTTGAGTTTTGGAAGCTTAATGCTTGAAAGAGATGACTTTAGTCAACATCCGGCTATTCTGATGTCAGATTGGCGTTCTGTCAAATCTATCAGCTCCAGAAGGGTCATTTTTCTCTAATGTGATGATTTGTTTTGTTTTCGAACCTCCGTTAAAAGTTCGTGCGGTTAGGCATTTTACATTTTGAGTTTAGCTTTAAGTGGAACTTGGGAAAGCTTTCTTGGTAAACATGCTCGGAAGCTAATTTTGTCAGTGTGGTTAGACCTGAAATGCCAAATTTGGTCAAGAATGACCTTTGGTTTGATTACCGAGGATGTATGGTTGAATTTTTTGCTTTTTGGAGTTTTGTGGTGTTTTTTTGTTAAAGTATTGACTTTGGTCAAGATTTAGATGAAATGATCTCGAATGGCTTAAGCAAACTTTTGGCTGTTTTTGCGAAGATCGCTGGGTTAAAATCCCATTCTTCATCTTTTTATTCCAAAAAGAACCCAACTACTTTGAGAGCACGAACTTGGGAAATTTGGAGTTGTTCTTGGTCAATTTCTATGCTTCAAAGGTAAGTTTCTTCCTTTCCCTCTCTTCTACACTTTTATGTCATTAATTTCGTTTTCAACCTCAAATTCCCTAATTCATAAACTAGAAAGTATTGTAATTTTTCCATTTGAGGTCCGAATTGAGTCCCGTCTGCGTCTATCTTTTAGGCATGTGATCTTTCTTCCAAAGAGGATAGAATGACAGTTTCCTTTTTGTAATTCGGTTGCATCAATTCGTGGGCCGATTTTTGGCCAAATTTCAAGTCATAAATTCTTGTTAGTGATATGGGGATTTTTGGACTCGTATTAACCTGCTTACTGTTTTATTGATTGCTTTGCAGCAATCCAAGGTTCTCTAGAAGGGAAATGCACCAGATTTCTAGTTCGTGTGTGGTTTCGGCCTTGAGGTAGGTTACGACTCTCTTTTCTTCGATTGGTCTTAGTTAGATTGATTATATTTGGGTAGTATCGCATTATTTAGGTTGAACCCTTAGGTTGTGTTTAGTTTATTCATCCTTGGGTAGTCCTGGTAATAGGTTAGGTTTTGCTTTAATTTTTTTTAGTTGGAGAAACCATAGTTTAAGTGATCCTTGTGTGGTTAGTATCCTTATACCTTGCTTCCAGGTGGCGTGAAACATAGGGTTGTGTGATGTTTGGTTTTTTTATTTATTTATTTGGGCCCTCAAGTTGTGACTTTTGTTGTTTATTAAACTATTGGGCCTGAGGCCGTGAGCTTGGATTAGTAGGAGCCCCAAGTACCCTTGTGTTGTGAATGGTATTCTTCCCAATTCTGTGTGCATTCCATGGGTTGATTGTGATTGTGCTTCTAAGGAGTTTTCTATTCAAATGATTTTTTTTGGTGGGGGAGGGGGGGGGGGGGGGGAATGACTTGATTTGTAAAAAGGAAATTAACATTAATGGGTTGGAAGTCCTTGAGACTTGTTTTGAATAAAATTTGGTAAAAAGGCCCTTTTTCAATTTATCGCACCTTTAGGTTACTTTTACTCTAATGAGCTCGATGTATCATTCTGGACGGCCTGTTGGATTAGGCTCGGGCTATAGTCTACTACTTATATTTCACTCTGTTGATAAGCTTGCAATACTATCCCGGCTAGGCCTATTGTTCTCTTGTTATGCGTTAGTTTTCCCTTGTCTTGCTAGTATTATCTTGCTCCTTATTAATATTTCATTTTTCTGAGCTTGATCGACCTATGATGCCTACTGAGTACCCTGTGTTTGGTACTTATATTGCATTTCTGCATCTTTTCTGATGCACCTCCAGTTCGACAAAACCTCAGTGAGCGTTTGGATCTCACGTAGCTTTCACAGATTTGGATTGTGGTGACCTCCTGGCGCACAGAGACTTGTTGATGTCCTTCTTTTGTACTAACTCTAATGTTGTATTTTGGATTAGTCAGTTCTCTGTATATATATGACTTTTTGTTCGTAGTAGCTCATGTATAGTTGACACCGGGGGGAATGGTATATTGTGTTAGTTTGTCTCTTGGTCACTTCTGGGCTTATTTTGTATATTTTGTATCATACTATATATATATATATATATATATATATATATATATATATATATATATATATATATATATATATATATATGACCCTTCTTTCTATATACATCATCCTTGTCTTCCACTTTTATTACTTATGTTCTATATAATTTATTTCTTCCGCAATCTTGTGACTTGGGTTTAAGGTTTGTCCACTCGGTGGGTTGTAGTGGATGCCATAGTGACCCGACTTAGGGTCATGACAATATTAGAGTCTTTTATTTTATTTTTTGAATCCCCACCCTAGAGTATCTAACATGACTGTTCATTGAAATAACTTAATGGTTAACGCGAAACATATAGACACGAGAAAAAAACTGATTTAATGAATTCTTCATTTAATTCAATCTATTTTTTTTCCATGTAGCATAGAACTCAAAAACATTAAGCAAAACTAATTGCTAATGTCTTTTTTTTTTCACTGTTTTTTATAAGATAATAAATACTACCTCTATCACAATTTATTGACCAATTTAAATTTTTATAGAGAATTTGATTATTTAAATAGATTACTACCTCCATCAACTTTTGATTGGCACGTTGAGCTTTTCAAAAGTCAACTTGACTAATTTTCAAGTTAAATTAGATTACATTAATTCGATATTTTAAACAAAAAAAGTAGATATTCAAAAACTACATGAAAAGTAATTTAAATTATAAATTTTGCATATCAATATGATAAAAAAAATATATCATAAAATATTAGTCAATGTTTTTATAGTTTGACTCTAAAAAGGAAACCATGACAATTAAAAATGGACGGAGGGAGTATTAAATATGATTAAGTTTGTGAGAACTATTTGAATTCATCTGGTCAAAGTTTAACAACTAATGCATATATACTTTATTAAATTAGGTGGTCCTGAATATAATTGCTCTTATTAAGATTTTGAGAATTATTTGAAGAGAGTATTATCTAGTAGTGTGAATTTGAAGAATAGTCAAATAAATTTAATGTTTTTTATTAGTGGCATACTAAATATCTTTTCTACACTTAAATCAATTTCTTTGCCTTTTACTTTTTCAAATATATTATTATCAAAAATTATTTTTTGTTCAGAATAATCAACTGTTGTATATTCTTCTCTTATAATTTCTATATTTTCTTCAGTCATCTAATTGTTCTATTTCATTATCTGTTTCATTATCTGTCCGATATTCTTCTTCATTTTCAGATATTTCATAAATACTATCTTCACTTTCTAATTCATAATCTAAATATTCTATTTGTAAGCAAACTTCTTCTTCTATAATTATTTCTGATATCGGGGGTAAGTGCGGAATTTGGGCTATGTTTAAGTTTACCATAGTCTTTTATCAATTAAATGCTTTTTTGTAAAATTCATCTTCTTTTTCTTTCTTATGTAAAATTATTTGGGCTCCTTCTATTAGTAATTTTAAGTATTGTATGTCTTGTGTTTTAAGGTATTCTTCTAAATACGTTTTTATAATATTTTCCCATGAATCTATTTCAGTCATAACTTCTTTCCAGAGTTGAAAATATTCTTCGTTTATCATATTTTAGTCACTATTATAATCACTATCATAGTTTGGGTGGTACATATCTATGTGTATAATTCTTTTATTGTTTTTCCTATGTTATCAAACCAATCTTGTCTAAGTAGTTTGTTTATCTCTTCTTCTTCATATTTTATTAATTTTTCCCAAATTAATTTTCTAATACTAGGTTCATTTATTTTTTCTAAGATCTTAAAAATAATTATCTTATGGTTATCTTCAAAGTAACTATTATTAATTTCTGCAGTAGGTATATTAGCAATGTTCATTAATGTTAATATTTTTATCTTATCGATTTTAGCAATTTATTAATTTATTCCCATCTTCCATGTCTACCATATGGTAATCTTATGATAGCTTATTATGATCTAGAGTATTCATTTTTATCATCCGGTCACTACTAGCATGATACCTTTTTCAGATACTATCTTCCTAAACAGCGCATCAACACTTAGGTACTCCCCTTAATACGGCCTTCTTGCCTTCACCGGTTTCCCATTTAGGATGCATAGTTCTAGAAGTCTTCTCTTACTTTTCTCTATGCTAGCAAACTAGATAATAAATATTGAATAATTCTAATTCATAATAACAATCATAAGCATATCACATAATATTTATGGTTGACAGGAATTAACTACTTTAGCTAAACATGATCATTAATTTATATAGTTCATAATCATAATTCATAACATAAATCATATATAACTAATTATCACTAAGTATAGATCATAAAAGGTATATAGTCATACCTCAGTAGTTTTTGCTAAGTCTTTCTCCATTTGGGGAATTTTAAGTAATTTTTATTGAAAATATATGTTTTTACAAAGCTCGAATATTAGAAATGTAAGAGAGAGTTGTGGTGAGATTTTCGGATGATCTTTACAAATAAAATCCTATCCTATATATACTTGCAAACTAAGGATCTATGTTGCAAAATAGAAAAGTTAATTACAAAGTAAGTCCCTAAATATTTACATCTCAGTCCCCGACATAAGTCACTTTCTTCTTTATCTTCTTTGTCTTCTTCTTATCCTTTTATCTTGACATAAAGTTGATTCCTTCAATAATTGTTGCTTTTTTAAGTTTTATCCGTCCACTTGATTTTGTCTTCTTCCGTCACATGGTGTTGTCCTTATTTTTCAAAAAAGTAGATTCCTTAATAATTGAGTCTTCTTTATCTCTTGGCCGTCCACTTGTTTTCTAATCTATATCGACATCTGGTATGTAGTTGTTTGTACCGCTGCATCTGCTACATTCATGTTCCGTATACTTTCTTCCAATAAGTTTGCAATACTGATCTAAGCTATCTTCTGAAATAAATCCCTTTCTAATTGCTTTTGTCATAGGTTCTTGCTCTGGTTTAAGTAATGTCAAGGCCCAATTCTTTACTTCTAATTTATCCATATATCGTAATTCCTTTGCTGTGGAGTAGATTAATAAGTGGTTTCTTGAACAATACTTCCATATGTAATTCGTTTCATCATAGACATTTGATAATTCTGTTAATATTGTGCTAAGTCCAATAATACGTTTATTTGCGTAAAAATCTGGTAACTCTGCTTTTTGTATAACTGGTTGAGCTGTAATTTCCTCTGGTATAATATAGTCCTTCGTCATTCCTATCTTTATCACCGTAATTCGGTTTAATTTCGAATAATATCTAATAAAATCTTACATAGAATAATTGTCCTTTAGTAACTCGTTTATAATTCATAAGCGCTTGATGTAATTATTAGGCTAAGTTCATCTCCGTAATTGTATATTGATATAAGTCCATAAGAGTAACATGTAGCTACTAAGTTTGGTTTGGTACGTAATGCAATTAATTTGTTATAATTTTGTAATTTAAGGTAATATATCCACGATGGTTTTTAATTTTCCGATTTTCTATAGGTTGGGTATTTAGGTATTTTTGAATTTTCTCAATGTTTTCAATATATGTGTTATATGGTTATATGTTTTCTTGGCTTGGTTAAGTGAGGTTGCATATGTATGTATTTGTGGAGGTATGAATAATTCATTCTTTTGTATATGGGGTGGGGCATAAGGCTTTTCAAATACCTTATTCAAGTTAAAGTTTTTTCTTTTGTAAATGATTCTTGTGTATTTTCTTTAGATGTACTGCAATATTAAGCAAATTGTTAGTAATTTGGGTTTTAGGTGTTTCCAAACGCCCCTTCTAGTGCAGGTTGTTTTAAGTGCTCATTGCACTACTAGCTGCAGTTTTTATTGTGGTCCGACTCACATATTTTGTTTCCATAAGATACTCTGTTGTTGAGCATCTTAAGTTGTTCCAATATTTCATTCATAATTTGTAAGCTCTTCTTCAAAGTACTTTGTCTTGATAAGTGTCTGCAATAACATTCTTCTTAATTACTTCAATAGTAAAAGTAAAGTTTAAAATATTTAGTACCAATCTTCTAATTTCTTTTGTAGAGTCTTGTACCTTTCTTGTTAACCACCATTTTACTTGTGTATTATAACAATAAATTTGTTATACACAATATATGGTTCAAATGCTAATAAACATTTATATAATGCAAATAATTCTTTTCTATTAATTTCCCATTTACCTTCCGTTTCCGTAAATGTTCCTGAGTAATATTTGCAATGATGTTCTATTTTCTCATTTTCATATTTATATTTTAATACTCCTCCATAATTATTTTCACTTGCATCTGATTCTACTATATAATTGAATTTTTTATTTTCATCTGGAAAACATAACTTTGGTAATTTTTTACATTGTTCTTTTATCTTTTGGACTTGCTTTTTATCTGTGTTATCATAATTATATTCAACATCCTTTTTCAATTTCTTTTGTAATGGTTTTAAATATTCTGCTAGTTTAGGTATATATTCTCTTACTTGGTTTACTAATCCTAAAAAGGATTGTAATTTCTTTTTTGTGTCTAATATTTCTTCTGAATTTATAATTTTTTGTACTATATGTTGTTGCATTTTTATTCCATTTTTATCTATTTGTATTCCTAAAAATTCTATTTGATTTTTCATTATTTCTGCTTTATTTTTACTTAAACTTATTCCAGATTCTTCTACTATGTTTATGAATTTTTCTAATAATATTATATGTTCATCATATGTCCTTGAGTATAATAGTATATCATCGATATATACTATACAGTTCTCTAGCTTTGTGAAATATATATCCATAAAATGTTGAAATCTACCTGGTGCATTTTTATATCCAAATGGTAATACATTCCATTTATAAAATCCTTGTGGCACTGTAAATGCTGTTAATTTCTTAGATTCTTCTTCTAATTTTAAGTGATAAAAGCCTGATTTACAATCAAATTTACTAAAATAATTATATCCTTGTATTTGTCTTATTTTTAATATTTTATTTGGAATTGGATAATTATAAGTTTTAGTTTTTGCATTTAAATTTCTATAATCTATAACCATCCTGCTTTTTCCTCTTTTTTGTTCACTATGTTTATTAACTATAAATGCTGGGCTTGTATGTTTACTATTACTTTCTTGTATGTATCCTTTTTCTAATAACTCTGTTATATGCATTGTAAATTCTTTTAAGTCATCAAAATTATATTTTAAAGGTTTTTGGGTTATTATACTATTTTCGTCTATTAATTCTATTCTTACAGTAATTTTATGTTTATTCCATCCTTTTAATGGATCTTCACT
Source organism: Solanum pinnatisectum (assembly GCA_035578085.1). NCBI lineage: Eukaryota > Viridiplantae > Streptophyta > Magnoliopsida > Solanales > Solanaceae > Solanum > Solanum pinnatisectum. Next base: position 20,681,402 of record CM069076.1, read on the forward strand.
ATATAATTGTTCTAGTCTATTTTTTATTGGACTTAATTTATCTATTGTGAATACTATGTATTCTATATTGTTAGTATTATTTGGCATATTTTCTAACTTTTGTGTAATATTTTCACTTCCTTTTATCCATTCTGTATCTTTTCTTATTTTATTTCCTACTCTTTTTGCTCCTATTTTATGATTACATGGTGTTGTTAACCACCAGTGGGTTTTAGTTATTACATGTGGATAATATTTTTCTAGAAATGGTATTCCTAGAATTATATCTTTTGTAGGTAAATCATAATTATAAATTTCATCTATTTTAAGTATCTTATCCCATATTTGTATTTTTATATCTTTTGCCTTAAAGTGTATTAAACTTCCTTCATTATTAAATCCTTTTACTACTATTGGTGTTTTTAATTTTATCCACTTATCTTTTGGTAAACAATTATATTTACATATATTAAATCTATCATTGGCGTATAATATCTATTATAATATCCTTCTATTATTATTTTCATAAGTACATGTATTTTCATAATATTATTCTTTTTATTATTATCATCTTATTATTATAGGTAATAGTTATGTAAGTAGATTCTATTTTATAAGGTTTCATTTCTTCTAACCATTTTAATCCTAATATAATATCTGCTTGTTGTTCTTCCTTAATTTCTAGTTTTATTTTCATAGGTATTTCTGCTATTATTATTTCTTTTTCTATTTCTAGTTGAGCTACTATTAATGCTGGTAAATCTGAGCATTTTTGTTTTGTCATTTTATTTATTTCCATTTCTTCTTTATTTAATAATTTATCTATGATGTAATTATCTTCTTGTTTTGTATCTACTAATATTAAATGTTCTTTTTCTTCTATTATTCCTAATATGTAGTATTTATTAGGGATCATATCATATGCTATCTTTTTTGTATATTCTCTTTGTAGATTATTTTTAATTTTTCTAGTTCTTCCTATTCTTTCTTCTATTATTTCTAAATTTTCATTAGTATCTATTTCTTGGTATGAGTAGTTATTATTATCTATTATTTTAACAAATTGTTCAAATGGTGTTTCTATCTCTATTCCTTTTATTTTACTTTTTATTTTATGTTTAGTAGTTAGTACATATAAATTTTTACATCTATTGTACATATTTTACTTTTAAAGTTATTCCATTTATTTTCCAATATAATACTAATGCTTTATCTATATTACGATGTTTTAATGCTTTGAATAATTAGTATTAGTAAATTTAAATTTTTGGTAGATTAAGTTTCCTCGTAATTACGCTTTTTCTATAGGTTCTATTATTCTATCATCCTAAGTATATTTCTATTGGGGTATCTATTCCTTCTTTAAAACAAGCTTTTACAAGTATTTCTATTCCTCCTAAATGTACATATTTAATTTGTTCTTTACTTTTTATTTTCTGTACTTCTTTATTTAATTCTCTTTTATTTATTATTGGTATTTCAGCTTTTCCTTGAGCATATTTACAATCTATAATATGTTCTTTTTGGCTAATTATGTAAAATTCTTCTTTATTTCTTTTAAAAGGGTTTTTTATTAGTGGCATACTAAATATCTTTTCTACACTTAAATCAATTTCTTTGCCTTTTACTTTTTCAAATATATTATTATCAAAAATTATTTTTTGTTCAGAATAATCATCTGTTGTATATTCTTCTCTTATAATTTCTATATTTTCTTCAGTCATCTAATTGTTCTATTTCATTATCTGTTTCATTATCTGTCCGATATTCTTCTTCATTTTCAGATATTTCATAAATACTATCTTCACTTTCTAATTCATAATCTAAATATTCTATTTGTAAGCAAACTTCTTCTTCTATAATTATTTCTGATATTTGTTTTTTATTAGGATTTTTTGGTATTTTACAGTCTTTTGCAATATGTCCTAATTTTCCACAATTATAGCATTTACATTCACTTATACTTTTCTTTTTTCTATATGGTCTTTTAGATTTTGTAAAATATCTTTTTCTTGGATTTCTATATTTATGTTTTATTTTCTTATAATTCTTAAACCTTTTCTTTTTATGTTTTTTATAATATTTATCATCACAACCAAATTGTGGTGCTATCTTATCTTTACAACATGCTAAATTTTTTATTATTGTTTTTTCCATCTTTATATTTTCTCTATATTGTTCACATGTATTTGCATACCATTGTTTAACAAATTTTATTCTAGCTCCTAATGTTTCATGTAATTTTGCTTCTTCCCATGCTTTTATTATTTTTGAACTAAATGGTTCTGGTAATTTTGTAAAATATAAATGTCTTATTCCTGGACTTTCTTGTGTATTATAGACTCCTTTATAATAATATTCTTTATATGCACAAGTGTATTCATCTAAGTAACACATGTTACATATTCCTAATTTATTCATTAAATTTCGATTAATTATTTTATCTTTATTTCGTTCTTCTTCCTCTGTTGTCATACTGCTAAATTCATTCCTTATAGCTGTTTCATATTTATAAAGTATATCCATTACTGATGTTGTTTCCCTAGCTTGTATATCTTTACTTGATCTTAGTGTCTTTTTACTTTCTTCTTCTAAGTTTAAGAACCATAATTTTACTTCTCCTATAAATGTTCTTTCTATATATCCTGGTACTTCTAATATGTTGATTTTATTGTCTATTATCTGTTTTGCTATGTATCCTATCCATAATTGTATAGTTTGATTTATATCTGTTACACAATCTAAATTTAAGTATTCAGGTTGTAAATTTATTTGTTTAGGACTCCATTTTTTTATATTTAATCTTTTATTCCATAATGTTTCATATCTAAACTTGTATAATCTCGGTATATATGCTGTGGTTTTCATGTTTTGGATATGTTCTTGTTTTACTAATCGGTTCTTCTTTTATTTTTCATAATTTATTTCTACTGTATTTTCTATTATTTTATTTTCTATCATTTCCGTATATGTTTCACTTATTTCTGAAGTTTGGTCTACTTCCATATCTTCTTCTATGGTTTCTATGTGTACTTCATTTTTATTTTGGTTTTCTATTTCTGTTTTTTCTTGATTTTTTGTAACTTTTTCTTTATATTTTTGTATTTCAATTAATAATTTATTTTCTTCTTCTTGTTCTTGCTGTTTTTCATATATTTCCTTTAACATTTGTAATTCTTTTTCTAATTCTTTTATTCTATTATTTTTTGTGTTTGTTATTTGTTGTATTTTTTCACATGAAACATCATTAAAATAATAATTCAAAAATGCATTTTTGTCCTAGTGAAAGAAATAAATGACAAATGTTGAATAACTTTCTCAATTAGTGTTAAAATCACTATTACCGTGAGCAAAAAAAGAAATTCGTGATAATAATTGATTTAAAACTATCGAGCGACCCTATTGTTGCATTTTAAAATCCCTTCATAACTTTATTGGACAAACATTAATTGTATTTTTGAAATAGAAAAAACATAGTTTTCAAGGGAACAACTAAGCATCCTCGTGTACACATATAAAACACGAGATATTCTCTTTCACCTCTTTGTTATCAGGCAAATATATTAGCAGCCAAGAGGAGGTGCTTGAATCAGTTAGGTCCGACGCTGTTTTGCTTCTTCGTTCAACTCGGGTATTAAGTTTAATTTGCTTCTTCATTTAGTTTAATTCATTTTTGTTGATCAGTTCTCTTACTATGAAGGAGTCAGATTATGTGAGGGTGACTTTGCTTGTGTCTAAATCTCATTTTGCCATCTAATTCTTTATCCTTTTGTGTTCAATCTAGTAAGTATCGATTGTTTATTGGTGAGATGCCCACTTAGATTTGCAATTCTTTTTTGGTGTCTTTTTGCATTTTTCCAAGGTTCTTTTCGCTTTATGGACTATCTGTAGTAAATATGTGGCTCTTTTTCATTTAGAATTGTTTGTTCCCACTTTTATGGGTTATTTAAATTTGTGGTAAAATTATTTTTTCCTATGTTTAGTCCTAGATTTTGATTATTTTATGTCTTATGGTGTTTTTTTGTTCTACAATTGTATATGAATATATTCTCGATCCAATAAATTTATTTTAAGAAGAGCATAACGATAATCGAAAAAAGAGCATGTTGTAATTTTATTAATAGAAAAAACAATTTAAAGTATTTTTTTTAAAAAAAAAAAATTGGAATCGATCAAAACAATTTTATTTATTTTTCAACTTTGAAATCATTAGTATGGAGGGAAGATTTCACTTTGTGAGAGAATGAATTATTAATAATTTAATTAATTCATTGATAAATTTTCCTTTTGTATTTGATGGTATACACTCCTTAGGATTGAATTACAAAAGAAAGAGAACGACGATGCCAATACAAATAAAAAATCTGAAGGACACAATGGAGGCAAATCCGAAAAGGATCGAGAGGGTAAGTAATTAATTTTGCATGTTAATTATTATTTTGATTTTATTGTTATGGGTAAGTCATTATCTTTTAAATTAATTGGAGTGTTAGTGGTCAAAGTTAAAATTTCAAAGTATTATTAATAACAATAATTTGGTAAAATAAATATTTAATTAATATTTATTAAAGGGAGTATGAAATTCAAACTGGAAAAACAAAGAGAATGAAGGGAGTAATTCAAAACTTCCGATCAAAGATGGAAAAGATGCAAATTATTACATGCAACAAAGAATATGGAACAGCACAATGAATAGTTCAAATACTATTGAACTCACCATCACGGTAATTTTCGTTTCTTCAATATATCTGATTATTTCCCTTTATTACTTTGTTTTCAATTTATTGATCACCTCTAGTTAATTCTATAAATAAAGAGTTAATAAGATTAATAATGCAAGCTTGTTTATTCAACTAAGAACCATTTAATATTAAGGTAAGCTTTTACTTTCCTGATACATAAATTTTCGAATTTATTTATTTGCTTTATCATGGCCTTTTTATTATACAATAAATTTTCTATTTTAAGTCACTCAACAACACCGATCTTATTCAAAAGGACAGCAACACCGATACTGGCTCAAAAGTTTTCATAATTGATGAAAAAGATCAAAACTATTACCGATTGAAGCAAGGAGTACCAAGGAGCATAAAATTCCGCTCCATTATAAACATATACAAGGTGTTTCAAATTATATAGAAAAATGGTTTCAATCCATTATTATTATATATAATTATTTTAGTTTGATGATCAAGTTTCCTTTCATTTTACAACATACAAAGAAACTCTCATCACCCAAAGAGGAATATAATTGGAGTCGTCCAAATAATTTAGAGAACCATAAATCTAAAGTACACAATGAAGGCAAAACAAGAAAGGATCATGTAAACACCTTCGAAGATATAGTACCTAACAAACAAAAACAAAAAATTTATTCATGGTACGCATTATGCATGATTTTAATAATATAATTTTTTGAACTCATAATAATTTTTTTGTATGTCTATTATACCCTCTTATTTGGTTATGCATGATTTTCAGGTGAATCTGAGGTCAAAATAGTCAAAAGGGAAGATAGTCTTTCAAAGAATTTTGATCATATTTTAAATGACAATGGCGCCAATTGTGGCTTAAAACTTTTGACAAGAGACAAAAATGAAGAAAACAATTGTATCACACAAAATATACCAAGAAGTTTAAAAAATTTTCCATCACCGACCTCTACATGGTAATTCATGTATACCTTCTTCTATTATATTTCTTTACGTTAAAATTAGTAGCATTGAACAACAGTTTGCTCCTCCTTTTATTTTGATCCTTAAATATTTTCCTAAATAAGAAATTAAATTGTTAAACTTAATTTTATTATATCTAATAAACTTTCCTTGATTTTCAAAAGCGTACTACCACGCTTTCACCCGTTGAAGACGAATATAATTGGAATCTTCCGAGGTAATTACTACAACAAATGTGATATTTAACCACAAATATTTTTACAATGGTAAAAAATTCATTGGTAGTAACACAATTTTTGTGAAAAAGACTAAAATTTATGAGTCACATACTTTTAGTATCAACCATAAGTTTCATAGTAAATATAAACTCTTGCCACGTCTCACTTTCCAAATTTTTGGGATAACATGTGCAACTCTTCAAATTATCTTTCAATACCGAAGGAATCATATTTTGGCTCCAAACTGAATCTTAGGAATTGCAGAGTAAAGTAGAATTCTTGAGATATAAGAAAGAGACTAGGTATGACTCGTTCTCTTTTTTTTTTTTTTTTTTTTTTTTTTTTTTTTTTTTTTTTAACACTGTTAAGGAGATTGTTATTTAGATGTATGGGTGTTCGATTCTTCGATTCAGTTCATTGTTAGTCTAACTCCCTGCATTCAATAAAAAATTAGTGTTTAAAGTCTCCATTTAATAGTGAAAATAATTTATTATTAAATGCATGTGTCTAAAAAAAGTTCTCTTGAGTGATCACTGATATATTCAAACTTGGATTTGAAAGATGATTTTTTGGATTACAAACTATAGGATATTGACATCAAACAAAATCTGATCTAAATGGTAAGGATATTGCATATCTTATTCGGTATATACACGTGATATATGTTTAGCCCTCTTTAGGATTTTCCTGTGAAATGTCAATTGTATTTTAAATATGCTTGAATTCTTAGAAGAGAACTTCATGTAGGATAAGTATATATGGTTCTAAAATAGAAATATAAGAGAAGCTATATAAATGTACAAATATCCCTACTATGACGCAGGGCCCTCAACAACATTGAGGGCCTAAAGTGATACTTAAAAGAGGGACCCTAATAATTTTTTCATCATATGTAATTTTATTTAAAATATACTTTTCTAGCTAATTTAGATGCAAAGTCATTAAGTATTGTTTTATAATCAATTTGTTTTAATAATTCCTTTCCAACTGATAATATAGTTAATTCATTCAGTCTATCTTGAGACATTGTTGATCTTAAAGAAGATTTAATCAATTTTAATTTTGAACAAAAAATTCAGTTGAGACAACGGTTACAGAATTTGTTAATATTATCTTATTATAAGCAATATATGTATTTGGAAAAGAATCAAGTCTTTTATTTGATTGAGTATTTTCATTACATCATTATCTTCTACTTGTATTATTTATCTTTAACACTTTTTTTTCAAAACATAAATCTAAACCATCAATTCACAATAACTAGTGTGTGTTAAAGAAAGTTCAAGGTTAAGACAATATTTTTTTAAAAAAAAATCATCATCTAGTAATCTCAATATTTTACAGCTAAATAAGAAATCAAAATATTTTATATGCTTCAATTGGTTCAAATCTATTTTGAAATGAAAAAATAGTTTGATCTACTCTACATATATAACGTAATCAACTCTAAAGCTATGGCACCAAGTGGACGTATCTATAAGCCAAATACACTTACTGGAGAAACTGTTTCAGCTGCTCAGTCTATCGATGAGCCAAATAAATGTACTTTTGCTACTACCAAAGGTATATGACTTCTTATGTTTATCAAAGCATAGTGATTAGTTACTTTTGAGGTTTGAAGCGAAAATTTAGAAAATATTATAATCTATACACCACTATCTTACAATTTAGATATTATTTATTCTTCAACAGATAATATATCTAGAATTAAGAAAGGTCGGCGAAAAACTAGAGGAGAGGGTCTTAAATAAATTAAAAGATCTTTGGGGAAAAATGTGGTTGTTGAGATCCCCAATGGTAAAGGGAGGCCAATTAAGGCGATTCAATCAGAAAATCACTCAAATGAGTTGGGGATAGTTGAGCAGAATTTTCTTACACTTTCAAACAAGAGGAAGGTGTTGGGTTTTAAAGGTGTGAATAGGAAATGAAGGGTTGTGACTCTCCTGAAGAGTTGTGACCATTTGAAAAGTTATGCATTTTCCAAAGTGTTGTGACCTTTCTGAAAGGTTGTCTTCTTTCTGAAAAGTTGTTTTCTTCCTAAAGGGTTGTGACCTTTACCCTTTGTTGGCTATAAATAGAGAGGTTTTCTCTCATTTTTCTGAATCGAATTCTTCCCTTCTTTTGCATACATTTCTTACAAAACAAAATCGATCGATCGTGTCTCTGTGTGTGATTCGTTGCTCTCATTTTGAGTTCGTTGAAATTATCGAAGTTTGAGGTACCGCTACTTCTTTAATGGTTAATCCGAGAGGAATTAATCTGCAACCTCGGGTACTTGAGGGGATTAAATTTCTTAAGGACACATAGTGGGTTCTGTGGACTCGGATAGTTCTTTGTGTTTTTCTTTTCATCTTTTATTATTTCTGGTTTGCTAATCTGAATACAGGAGATAACAAGCTTAAGAAATTTAATGTTGGTATTTTCTGTGGTAAGAAAATTACTTCTATTTTCTGTGTTCTTTTTAAAAAGAAGAAAAAGATAATTATTTTATCATATGATAAAAGAGATTTGTGATGAATTAGTACTACTTTAATATGTTCGAGTATATTTTTTGTAGTAAGTTTTCCTTGGATGGGTAAGATTATTTTGTGCATTAAGGCTAAGATGAGCACTTTAATTTTCCCCCCTATATTCTTGGTTTTATACAACTATGAGAAGAAGTAAATGAACAAATGTTGTCTCCTAACAATATTTGAGCACAAGTTTAGTTTCTTGTTGAAATTAAATGTCTTCTTAAGGAAAATAGGAATATGATGGAAATTGAGAAAAGGAAGAAAAAAAAAATTAGCAAGAAAAGTGACTTGCATGGAATTATTGTTGACAGATAGAATATGATTCAATGAGAGTAAAAATCAGGTTCTATCTTTATTTCCCTTGATTATTATTTTCTTTTTCTATCCTTTATAAGTTATGAAATTTATTTCATAAATGTTAGGAAAGTGTCATTATGTGATTATCTCAGAATATGTCTTTACTATTATTAATATGTATTCTGTTTAGAGGAGAGGGAAAAAAAACTTTTGTAGTTTTCTAGTCCATGTGAAATTTGATTGTGTTTGACTTTTGGAGATTTTTTTTTACTCCTTTGGTTTGAAGAATATAAGAACTTCACGAACAAATCAGATTGTGCATTGGTTTGAAGAATATAGAAACTTCACCAATTTGTTAAATACTCTGTTTGAATGAATATTCTGACTTGAAGAGTACAAAATCTTCGTCAGGAATATTAAGGCTAAATAATTGAAAAAGATAAAATCTTCATCGTTAGCTCGAAACAGTATTGTATTTGAGGTTTCTGGAGATTAAAACCTTTTTGGTTTACAACTCTGTCTGAATGTAAAACTGATTAGAAGATTATTAAAACTTCATCAGAATTCAAGGTTCATTCGGTTAACGATTAGAAGAATATAAAAACTTCATCGTTAAACTAGAAACAAGTTGTATAAAGATTGAATCTTTATTGTTAGTATTCTAAATACTAAGTGGTTTGTTTATTTGTGACAAAAAGGAAAAAAAAAACACTAGTGACATAAAATTATTGATTTTGTGCCGGCAATGGGTGTTTATATGGATTAAATCTCCAAAAGAAGGCTTCGTGTTGTCAATGTGTAAGCATGGAAAAAATATGTGGAAAATAATTTCAAATATTTGAAAAATATTTTTGAGAACATATTTGAAATGTGGGGGATTCTTTACTTGTGATAAAGACAAAATTAGACTTACTATCTAATTTAAATTTGAAAGTACAAGATATGAAATTTAATGACAATCTTGTATTGTGTTAGACCCACAAAATTCTTGGAGTATATTTGATATTGTGGTCGGTGAGTTTCTCTTTACTAGTATATGATATGACTAGTATGAAACCACAAAATTATATTACTCATTGAAAAGAATTGTATTCTTTGATGAAAAAGTTTCACTTTAAATATTGTGATTTTTCATGAAAAGATATGTCTATTAAAATATATTTTTTTTTGTATAGACATGAACATTGGTGAAAAATGATCTGTTATGTTTGTATTGTAAAATAAACATTTGGGTCATATTGCGCTTATTGGACCGATGAGACTATGGTCCTGGGTAATTCTATAACAAATTGAATGTTATGGAAAGGTCCTTCTGAAAAGGACACATGGCAAGGTGTTCACTCAAACAATGTCTGTATTTGAGAAAGTTATAAAAAGTAAAGAACAAAATATTTGTGGGAAAATGTTACCTCACAGAAGGTCTTCTCAAATTTAGTATTTCTGTTTGTTCTTACTTGCTTGAATCAAACTATTTGTGACATAAATGCTTGGGACATGTCAATTACAAAACCTTGCAAAAACTGATGAACTAGGAAGTTTTGCCTAACTTCTAGTGCAATAAATCAAAATGTCAAGAATTCTTATAAATCTGTTGAAAGGAATTCATATCCCTTAGAACTGATTCACACTGACATTTGTGACATGAAGTCAACACCAACACGTGGTGGAAAAAAGTATTTCATAACTTTTATTGACGATTGCACTAGATATTGTTATATCTATTTGCTAAATGGTAAGGATGAAGCAATAGACGTATTTAGGCAATATAAAACTGAAGTTGAAAATCAGTTGGATAGAAAGATCAAAATGATCAGAAGTGATAGAGGTGGAGAATATGAATCTCCATTTTTAGAAATATATTTGGAAAATGGAATCATCCATCTAATTACTGCACATTTTCACCTCAATCTAATGAAATTGTTGACAGGAAAAAACCAAACTTTGAAGGAAATGTTGAATGTCCTATTTATAAGTTCAGGTTTACCACAAAATTTATGGGGGGAAGCTATCCTTACAGCAAATCGAATACTCAATAGAGTTCCTCACACGAAGGCACATGTTATTCCATATGAGAAATGGAAAGGTAGAAACAACTTGAAATATTTCAAAGTGTGGGGGTGTCTAGCCAAAGTGCAGGTTCCTATACCTAAGAGAGCGAAAATAGGGCCTAAGACTGTGGATTGTGTATTCATTGGATATGCCACAAATAGTAAGGCATGTCAATTTTTGGTTCATAAGTCCGAACATTCAGATATTCATGATAATACGATAATGAAATCAGATAATGCTAAATTTTTTGAACATATCTATCCGTATAAAACTAGACTTGAGTCATCTAGTGGGGGGTCTAAACAACCTCGAGAAGAACCAAAAGATAATGAAACCAATGAAGAGAGTCCAAGGCGCAGTAAACGTCAAAGGACAACTACGTTTGGATGTGATTTGTAACATTCCTACTTGAAAGTGAGCCTCAAACATTCAAGAAAACGATGTTTTCTAGCGACTCAACCTCTTGGAAGGAGGCTGTCAATAGTGAGATTGAATCAATCTTAAGCAATCATACCTAGGAGTTGGTTAATCTTCCTCCAGGGAACAAACCCTTAGGTTCAAAATGGCTTTTCAAAAAGAAGATGAAAGATGATGGAACTATTGACAAATATAAAGCAAGACTTGTTGTCAAAGACTTTAGACAAAAAGAAGGTCTTGATTATTTTGACACATACTCGCTAGTGACTAGGATTACATCAATTCGAATGTTAATTGCCCTAGCTGCAATATACGGTCTTGAAATCCATGAAATGGATGTGAAAACTGCCTTCTTAAATGGAGAGTTAGAGGAAGAGATCTACGTGGAACAGCCCGAAGGCTTCGTAGTTCCTGGTAAAGAAAAGAAATTATGGAACTTGTTAAGTCACTTTATGGACTAAAACAAGCACCGAAACAATGGCATGCAAAGTTTGATCTAACCATGTTGGCAAATGGATTTAAGATCAATGAGTGTGATAAATGTGTTTACATTAAAGACACTCCGAATCAGGAAGTCATTGTATGCCTATATGTGGATGACATGTTGATAATGAGCAAGGACATTGCCAATGTAAAAGCTACTAAGTGTATGCTCGCTAGTAAGTTTGATATGAAAGATCTAGGAGTTGCCGATTTGATATTGGGAATTAAGATTCATAAAACTCCTAATGGTCTGGCATTGTCTCAATCTCATTATATTCAAAAGGTACTTGAAAAGTTCAAGTATTTGAATTTCAAAAAGGCAAAGACCCCAATTGATGTAAACCTTAATCTTGCAAAGAATAAAGGTGAAAGTCAGTCTCAATTGGATTATGCCAGAGTATTGGGAAGTTTGATGTATGTCATGAATTGTACACGACCAGACATAGCTTGCGCTATAAGTAAACTTAGTCGATACACAAGTAATCCCAATCAAAATCATTGGTTGGCAATGAAGAGAGTTTTAGGGTACTTAGAAGGCACTCAAAACTATGCTTTGCATTACAACAAATATCCAGCAGTTCTTGAAGGATATAGTGATGCAAATTGGATTACTGGGTCAACTGAAACGAAATCCACGAGTGGATATGTTTTCACTACTGGTGGAGGAGCAATATATTGGAAATCATCCAAACAAACATGTATAGCTCGCTCTGATAGATGCGAATTCATCGCCTTAGACAAGCGGTGAAGAAATTGAATGGCTCGGAATTTCTTAGAAGATATTCGTATTGGCTAAACCAATGGCCCTATATGCATACAACTGCGATAGTCAGCTGCAATAGGAAGAAATTTGGGCGTTATGTATAACGGAAAGTCTCGTCACATAAGACGAAGACATAACTCTGTTAGACAACTACTCTCTAGTGGAATTATCACAATTGACTTTGTAAAGTCAAAGGATAATGTGTCGGATCCACTTACAAAAGGTCTAACTAGAGAAGGAGTTGAGAGATCATCGACGGGAATGGGACTATGGCCAAGAACAAGTCATCGTGGCGGTAACTCTACCTAGAAGACGGGAGATCCCAAGATCTAGGTTCAAGGAGATAAAACAAAGTCATAGATGATGGTTCAACATTGTCAAAATATTTTTTATGGTCCATTCTCATGATAAGACAATGTTCAGTAACAAGGATAAAGACATTAGGACTTTTTAATGATTTCTAAGTTTGATACAGGGTATATCAAATAGTGTATCTATGGGATAACACATTTAGAAATCACCTATGTAAGTGTGAAGTGTAAGCTGCTTCAAGGAGAATCCGGTAAGGCCAGTTCTCTACGCACTTATAAACCAAGACGTGTTCATGGCTGAAACGAACAAAACAATGAGAACCAAAAATAGTTCAAGGGTTGATTGTGTGACTTATGTTGTCTAGGTATACACCAAAGCTCGACGGTTCAAAGATATCAAATCTACCGATCGATCGAGTATATCCGATATATGTTCACTACGGAAAGTTTAAAGGAAAACCTACTTATCCAGATGCGATTAACCTTTACTTACGAATCACACAGTTTTTCATGCATATGTTTTAACAATAGCCATTCCATATTCATGTGGGGGATTGTTGGGTTTTAAAGGTGTGAATAGGAAATGAAGGGTTGTGACTCTCCTGAAGAGTTGTGACCATTTGAAAAGTTATGCATTTTCCAAAGTGTTGTGACCTTTCTGAAAGGTTGTCTTCTTTCTGAAAGGTTGTCTTCTTCCTAAAGGGTTGTGACCTTTACCCTTTGTTGGCTATAAATAGAGAGGTTTTCTCTCATTTTTCTGAATTGAATTCTTCCCTTCTTTTGCATACATTTCTTACAAAACAAAATCGATCGATCGTGTTTGTGTGTGTGATTCGTTGCTGCCATTTTGAGTTCATTGAAATTATCAAAGTTTGAGGTACCGCTACTTCTTTAATGGTTAATCCGTTTTATCTTGGGAGGAATTAATCTGCAACCTTGGGTACTTGAGGGGATTAAATTTCTTAAGGACACACAGTGGGTTCTGTGGACTTGGATAGTTCTTTGTGTTTTTCTTTTCATCTTTTATTATTTCTGGTTTGCTAATCTGAATACAGGAGATAACAGAAGGAACTCACAATAGAGGAAAAAGATGATGTTGCTCGTGCTGAAATTGTAAGTTATATAATTTTTTTCTTCCTAGTGGTATTTTAATGTTGAAATTATTGTGCACACCTTTTTGTGAGCAAATACATGTATTCATTATTTTTGGATAGGGATAATTTGATTTTTCCGACGTTTTATTAAATTTTCTCAATGCATAAAAGAATGCTCCTAGAAATAGAGTTGTAACTCGTTTAAAGTATAATCAGAAAATTATATTGCACTAGTGATATCCATCTTTTGCCTCGACTCTTGTGAAAATTTTAAACTCAACTTCTTTCATTTTCAGTTTGATTCTTTGGTATGCAAAAATGATAGTATGGTTTACTAATTTTGATTTGTTATGTTGCTAGTTCATCTACGTTTTGTTGATTACAGTCAAAAATCCAATGACCCATCTGTGTTGGTACATGTGAACTGGTGGTTAGGTTAAGCAGTAGTCTTAAAGCATTGCCATAATCTCAGAAAGCCATAACGTTGGATCTCGATAAAAAAAAAAGATATTTACATTAAAAGAATTAGAGATAACGTTATATCTACACACACAAATCAGTTACTATATTTTGTCAATACTAATAATCATTTATTTTTAATTTTGTAGGATGAACAGAAGCATGAAGGGATTGAACCCGATAGAATTGAGTTCTACAAAAACACTCATTATTTAAGTGAAAAAGGCTGGTCATCTCAAGAAGCTCACAATGTCTATGTGAGAAAGCATATACTCTAGTAACATTCAATATGATTTACTTGTTTTTGTCATACTTTAATTTTTTTTAAAAAAATCATGATCGATTTGAAAGATCTATACCCTTCCATGACTAGGTGAGAAAACATATACTCTAGTAACGTTCAATATGATTTACTTTTTTTTGTCATACTATAAGTTTTTTTTATCTTTTCAGAGAATCATGATCAATTTGAAAGATCTATACCCTTCTATGACTAGTGATGAAATTGTGGATTTGGTACTTGATACAAAGCCAGGATCCATAAAAGTTCTCGAGTATGGTCCTAAGCCTAATGCTAATCAAGCAACACCAAAGAGAATGACAGAATTAGAAAACTCTCTTTGAAAGACAAAAGAGGAATCTACTAGTATCCAAGATGATTTGCGGGAAGGATTAAATGTAACTGAAGTTGTGGTGGAAAATCAACATTCTCGTATAGAAACATTAAATTCACAATTGGATACTCTATCGGCACACAAAGATGTTCAAATTCAACACATTATGAGCACGTCTCGATCAAGGTTAGAAGTAGTACAACTTCTTCTTCTTCTTTTTTTTTTCTGTTGGGAAATCATCTAACTGTCTTTTATTAAATTTTATTGTAGTTCTTTTATTAATGAATAGATAGCAACTTTGTAGTTTTTAGCAACTAACTTTGTTTCCTTGTCATGATTTAGTGATCATTGAACTCTATCAAGTAATACATTGAGGTACATTTAATAACTTCAAAACGCTTTAGTTTTTTTATTTCATAATATCATAAAGAATGAAATCCAAGCGAATATTTTTCTCTATTATTTACATAGGCTGTGGAAGATGAAAATCAGGATCAAATTCAAGAGAAGTGCCTATGTATGGAATGATATTTTGAAAAGCAATCTCTATATCTTTGTCCTAGTTTTGTTAATGTTTAATATGTTTCAACTATACTTTCAAGTTGGATAAACTTTATTTGATATCAGTTTTTCTTTAAGTAGTATGCAATGAGATACCATCTCAATGTTATTTTCTTAATTAGTATTATATACTCCCTCCGTCCCATTTTATATGGCACCATTTCCTTTTTGGTCAGTTTCAAAAAGAATGTCACATTTCCTTATATGTTAAGTATGTAAAGGTACTATTCATGTTAAGTATTTAAAGGTACTATTCCTCTTTTACCCTTGTTGGTCCCACTTAATCTTAAAGATAGTACTCTAATACATTTATGAGGAGAAGAACCAGTGGAACGTCAAACTATGCACCTTCAATTTTCGTTCACAGGCATAGGTAGGCCAAATTGCTTGAGAATGGAAAATTTGTATACTGATCGCTAGATATGTAATTTGTGTCAAGTACTTGAATTCGTTTAGTGCATGCTTGGATTTCAATGTCTGATTCGATACTTTTCTTGCTATTGCTGGTGCTTCTTGCAATGTGGTCGTTCTTCAAATTCCTTGTATATGTCAGCTTAAATGCCAACCACTATTTACTCATCCTTCATTTCTTTTTGCTTGTTATCTTGCTTGACTGTCTCAAATTATAGTTAACCACAATGATTCCATGTTTTCCAAGTCCCAAATTACCGCCTGCAAAATCACTTGTCAACAGAAACAATCAATGAGGCTTCAATGGTCAAAATTCAAACAAAACAAACACTATACAAGAACAAACAAACATAGAAAGTCCAAATATACTTCTTTCACAACATATGCATGTTTACATACTTTGTTATGATCCTCATTATCTTGTTACCTTTTAGACTTTGTACACCATTTATAGTAAAGGTATCTTGTAATTGCTGAAACAAATGCAAAATGTATATGAAATGTCTCATCTTATCCGACAATTATATGACATACATTCTCTAATACTTCCGTGAAAACAATTTGTTTTATGAATGCAGGGGCTTCTGTGTCCCTGTCTGCGGTGAGGATGGATAATCATTCTCTTGTTGTTACTCGTGATACTGTGATATACACTTGTCCATGGGTAACTACCGGTTTTCAAAGATACAGTCTACCCTAATGAAGTGTTTGTCTTTCTGTCTCACAATTTCGAGACGAATATGCCACATAGTTAGCAGTGATGGCTTTTTTGACATCAGACATGTTACTAAACAACGTACATGATATAGAAAGCTGTAGAACATGAAACTGAATCTTAAATGGTTCCCAATTATGCCGACAAAAGAGAGTAGAGGTACAAGTTGTTTGAGAGAATCTCTCTCGCCTTCTATCATTCACGAACATCAGCCATCCAGATCAATTCTCACATCCGGCAATTTGTCGTACACAAATAATTGTTAGGACCGAAAATAATTAGGTGTTATGCGGAAGCTAGCAAGGTAAACCTCGAAAGACCACGAGTAAGAAGATAAATGAGAAATATACCGAAAGACACAAAGATTTAACGTGGTTCGGTCAATCAAACTACGTTCACAAAGGACATGAGCAATCCACTGTATAAACATGAGAGTACAAATTATAGAGAGAAATAACATCAACCAATTCACTCGGAATACATGAGAGGTTCACACAACTGATAACGTATCAAGCTTGTGTCCCACAAATTCTTCCCTAACCAAAACTCTCAAAGCCCTTAAGATTATATTGTGAATGTTGATTAAGTTAGAAAGAACAAACCTCTAGCTATAGAGTCCTAAAACTTTTCCTATAAGAAAATGACTAGTCAAATATTAAAACCTTTTCCTAAAAGGAAAACTTATTTATGGTAAGAAATTAGCGTAAATAAAACCCAACATATCTCCCCCTTTGCCTGAATTTCTAACAAAATAAATTTGTCCAACATCTCTACATAATCTCTAGGATCTTGCATCTCTTCTCCATAATCTCCTCTATCAAATCTACGTCTTTACATAGAGAACATCTCTGAAACAATTTCTCCAACAAAAATCTTCATTACTATTAAAAAAGTTGCAGGTAGAACTACACTCACCAAGATGAACACCCATCTCTAAATTGGCTCCATCATTGAACCATGACTCTGATACCACTTGTTATGACAAAAAATAATTAGGTGTCATGCGGAAGCTAGCAAAGCAAATCTCGAAAGACCACGAGTAAGAAGACAAACGAGAAATATACCAAAAGACACAAAGATTTAACGTGGTTCGGTCAATCGACCTACGTCCACAAAAGAGATGAGAAATCCACTATATAAACATGAGAGTACAAAAAATAGAGAAAAATAAGCTCAACCAATTCACTTGGAATACATGGGAGATTCACACAAGTGATAACGTATCAAGCTTGTGTCCCACAAATTCTTCCCTAACCAAAACTCTCAAAACCCTTTAGACTACATTGTGAATGATGATTAAGTTAGAAGGAACAAGCCTAGATATATAGATTCCTAAATCTTTTCCTACAAGAAAAGGACTAGTAAAATATTTTTAACCTTTTCCTAAAAGAAAAACTTATTTATGGTAAGAAATCAGGGCAAATAAAACCCAACAAATCTCCCCCTTGGCCTGAATTTCTGAAAAAATAAATTTGTTCACCTTCTTCACATAATCTCTAGGATCTTATTATCTCTTCTCCATAATCTCCTCCATCAAATCTACGTCTTGACACAGAGAACATCTCTGAAACAATTTCTCCAACAAAAATCTCCATTACTGTAAAAAATGTTGCGGCTAGAAATACACCCATCAAGTTGAACACCCATCTTTAACATGAGTCCATCATTGAACCATGACTCTAATACTACTTGTTTGGACCAAAAATAATTAGGTGTCATGCGAAAGCTAGCAAAGCAAACATTGAAAGACCAAGAGTAAGAAGACAAACGAGAAATATACAAAAAGACACAAAGATTTAATGTGGTTCGGTCAATCGACCTATGTCCACAAAAGAGATGAGCAATCCACTATATAAGCATGAGAATACAAAATATAGAGAGAAATAAGCTCAACCAATTCACTTGGAATACATGGGAGGTTCGTACAAGTGATAATGTATCAAGCTTGTGTCCAACAAATTCTCCCCTAACCAAAACTCTCTTAACCCTTAAGACTACATTATGATTGTTGATTAAGTTAGAGAAGGAACAAGCTTGTGTCCAACAAATTCTCCCCTAACCAAAACTCTCTTAACCCTTAAGACTATATTATGATTGTTGATTAAGTTAGAGAAGGAACAAGCCTATATTTATAGAGTCTTAAAACTTTTCCTACAAGAAAAGGACTAGTACAATATTGTTAATCTTTTCCTAAAAGGAGAATTTATTTATGGCAACAAATTAGGGCAAATAAAACCTAACAAATCTCCCCTTGGCCTGAGTTTCTGACAAAATAAATTTGCCCACCTTTTTCACATAATCTCTAAATCTTGCATCTCTTCTCCACAATCACCTCTACATCTTGACACAGAGAATATCTCTAAAATAATTTCTCCAGTAAAAATCTTCATTATTGTTAAAAACGTTGCGGCTAGAACTACACCTGCCAAGATGAACAATCATCTCTAACTTGGCTCCATCATTGAATCATGACTCTGATACAACTTGTTAGGGCCGAAAATATTTAGGTGTCATGCGGAATCTAGCATAGCAAACCTCAAAGACCACAAGTAAAAGGCAAACGAGAAATATACCAAAAGAAACAAAGATTTAATGTGGTTCGGTCAATCGACCTACGGCCAAATAGGAGATGAGAAATCCACTATATAAACATGAGAGTACAAAATATAGAAAGAAATAACCACAATTAAGTCACTCGGAATACATGGGAGGTTCACACAAGTGATAATGTATCAAGCTTATTTCCTGCAAATTCTCCCCTAACCAAAACTCTCAAAGCCCGCAAGACTACATTGTGAATGCTGATTAAGTTAGAAGGAACAAGCCTCTATAAATCCTAAACCTTTTCCTACAAGAAAGGACTAGTAAAATATTAAAACCTTTTCATAATAGGAAAACTTATTTATGGTAAGAAATCAGGCAAATAAAACCAATCAAATCACCCTCTTGGCCTGAATTTCTGACAAAATAAATTTGGCCACCTTCTTCACATAATATCTAGGATCTTGCATCTCTTCTACATAATATCCTCCATTAAATCTATGTCTTGACATAGAGAACATATCTGAAAAAACTTCTCCAACAAAAATCTTCATTACTATCAAAAAAGTTGCGGCTAGAACTACACCCACCAAGATGAATACCCATCTCTACCCTGGATCCATCATTGAACCATGACTCTGATACCACTTATTAGGACCAAAAATATTTAGGTGTCATGCGTAAGCTAGGAAAGCAAACCTCGAAAGATCACGAGTAAGAAGACAAACATGAAATATATCAAAAGACACAAAGATTTAACATGGTTCGGTCAATCGGCCTACGTCCACAAAGAAGATGAGAAATCCACTATATAAATATGAGAGTACCAAATATAGAGAGAAATAACCTCAATTAATTCACTCACAATACATGAGAGGTTCACACAAGTGATAAAGTATCAATCTTGTGTCCCACAATTTCTCCCCTAACAAAAACTCTCATAGCCCTTAAGACTACATTGTGAATGTTGATTAAGCTAGAAGGAACAAGCCTCTATTTATAGAGTTCTAAAACTTTTCCTACAAGAAAAGAACTAGTAAAATATTAAAACCTTTTTCAAAAAGGAAAACTTATTTATGGTAAGAAATCAGGAAAAATAAAACCCAACAAATCTCCCCATTAGCCTGAATTTCTGACAAATTAAATTTTTCCACCTTCTTCACATAATCTCTAGGATCTTGCATCTCTTCTCCATAATCTCCTCCATCAAATCTACGTCTTGACACAGAGAACATCTCTGAAAAAATTTCTCCAACAAGAATCTTCAATATTATTTAAAAAGTTGAGGCTAGAACTACACCTGCCAAGATGAACACTCATCTCTAACCTGGTTGCATCATTGAACCATGACTCTAATACCACTTGTTAGGACCGAAAATAATTAGGTGTCATGCAGAAGTTATCTAAGCAAACCTTGAAAGACCACGAGTAAGAAAACATACGCGAAATATCTAAAAGACACAAAGATTTAACGTGGTTCGATCAATTGACCTACATCCACAAAGGAGATAAGTAATCCATTATAAAAATGAGTACAAAATATAGATAAAATTAACCTCAACCAATTCACTCGGAATGCATGGGAGGTACACAAAATTCTCCCCCATAACCGCAACTCTCAAAACCGTAGGACTACATTGTGAATGCTGATTAAGTTAGAAGGAATAAGCCTCTATTTGTAGAGTCCTAGTTATTTTCCTACAAGAAAAGGACTAGAAAAATATTAAAACCTTTTCCTAAAAGGAAAATTTATTTATGGTAAGAAATTAGGGCAAATAAAGCTCAACGCTAATGCGGCTTTAAAGGTCAAATTCCAACCCAAACAAATACCGCAAAAGGGAAATTGAAAGGAGGTCTTTATTTTACCACAAATTCATGTCCTAAATTTTGCATATCATCCTGTTTACCATGATCATTCGGTAGGTCATTGCTTAGTATCTATTATAGAGATTTTAATTTTGGAAAGTACTTTGTTGCATTGTATGTATCATAACAGATTCATCAGTTGCTAGATTGTTTATGCCACATAGAACCTGAGTTATTGTTATGCTCATCGGCATTGTCAATGCATCTCCATCATTAATCCTCATTTGTATGTGCCACTCAGCCATACCTCCAAGTTGTCAATCGAAATGAAATTGGATGTGCCAGGTTTGTTTGCTCAAAGGAATGGATATCTAATCCAATCAACTATGTAAGAAGTAATGCGCTAGCGCGCATACTCTTCCTCTTTGAGCTAGACTCCACCCAAATCTGTCACTCCTTGGGTGAGGCCTTTAGTTTATGAACACCCCACCACTGAATGATTCACTTTCAAGTTCTCACCTCTGACCCGCAAGAACATAGGGTCAAGCCAAGCCCTGACCAACTTAAATGGAATTGATATCTCCTTTGTCCGGTATAGAAGGGACTGGAACTGACTCTGCCTCTTCAAATGCATTTACATTATGGAGAAGTCCATTATTGTCATGATCGATCCATGTCCTAGCATTGTGCCACTTGCTTAGAACCAAAGCAAGCTTACTAAGGTAGTTTAATTTTACATTTTGAAAAAAAAAAGGCAAAGCAATTTTTCCTTGATTGCACGAGCTAGCCAGCAAGCAAGCAAACCCCCCCCCCCCTTACTCACCTCAACATCTATTGAAAAAGCTTCTAGATGTACGACATTGTGAAATGCTTAATCTAAACTTGTAACTTCTAGGGGCATTTTTTAATAACTTAACTAAATTGAAAATATATTAAGTTAGAATGCTCATAACAAAAAGAATGAAGAATGTACGTTTTCCTGAACGGTATTTTTTCTACACCATGGGCGATTTCTTTTTTGATCTTTGTATGAAGAATTGCCATTATGTATGCATAATTGCAATAATGTGTTACCCACAATGTAACAATCTAACCATTAATTATTGTTATTACCAGCCAAATACAATTCCAAGAATAAATCAAATACATGTGCATCTCTAAAAGTGTGCGTTGGTTAATTTTGATTTTTTTGGTAGATAAAGCCAATAAAGGGAAGTTGTTGGGAAGAAAAAGGGGAGAAGAAACATGGGAAATGGGGAGAATAAGGAGGAGTTTGGATTGTTTGTAGGAATATGCAGTAACATTTGACAAAACTTCAAAGATAGGGCATGAGAACTTTTAAAAGCAATGGACTTGTCATGACCCAATTTCCCGTGTCATGATGACACCTACTATAACCCACCAGTAGGTAAGACAATCCGTACCCACAATGAAAGGTAGTTAGAATAAGGGTAGAACTAAACAAAAATAAATCTAGCAATATAGTTAAGACAAAAATGGAAGCAACCCAAAATCTTGATACAATAGAATCCCTCCCAGAACCTGAAAGTCAGGAGTACAAAGCTCTCTAATATGAACAAATACAAGTCTCGAAAGTGGACCAAAATAAGTCGTCTCTAAGGCAAAAGACTAGCTATATATATATAGAAGAAGATAAGTTTATTTAGGATGCCAAGTGCTCACCCTCATCTCTGATCCCCAAAAGATGACATGAAATATCACCACTAGTAGCTCGTAATAGGACTTGCATCACGAAAAAGATGCAGAGTATAGCATGAGTACCAAAAGAAGGTACTCAGTAGGCATCGAAGGTCGATTGAGCAAAAAGGGTAAACAAAATATGAAAAGATAGAATCTAGACACAAACAGAGGTCCAAGAAGAAATGAAAAAAAAGAACACGAGCATACCGAAATTAAATCTAAGTATAGCTAAACTAAAACTAATTAGACCCCATAAGCCCATAAGGTACACTCGTGAGCAAGTTTAAATAAAACTTGTATGGTCCCCCCATAAGCCGTACTAGTAGACAAAATAGCTAAGTCTAATAGGAAAAGAGTGCCACGAACGGAAAGTCGGTCTACTAGCCTAAGTAACCTTCAAGGCCAGTCAACTCCTAGCCCAGCTAGTAAGATTGGAAATCAATCAAGGCCACCCAACCAATATGTCCACTCCCAACCTAGCTAGCAAGAGTGACCAGGAGAGTGTGGAGTCTAAATAGGGTATCAGGTATGAAGGCTACCCAGCCATCCAATCCACTCCCAGGGATTAAGACGCCCAACTAGCAAGAGTGACCTAGGTGTGTGCCGACTACAAAGTTTGTGAGTCTATGGAAACACTAGTCTATCCAAGAATTAGTCCGAACATGCTTCACAAAATGAGAAAAAACGCAAGTAGTTCACAACAACATGCAACAACACAGATATAACCCCGACTAATTTGGTGCTGCCCTCGATATCACTATTGATCAACCCTAAAACATGGTTTCTAAGAAGAAAGAGGATGAATAAATAGGTACCCTATCAAATATCGAGTCATATGTTAGTACGTAATCGAGCTCACTTTACAAGGAAAGGAAGTCGTAGCCTACTTGTAGGCCAACCACGCATGCTCCAAATCACATGGCCAGAGCTTTTCCTTTACAAATAGCCTCCAAACATTGCCACACTATCAAATATCGAGTCATATGTTAGTACGGTCATTTAGAGACAAAAACACGTAAAAAGAGATGAACAAATTTCAGAGTCAGATGAGATATGTGGGACCTGTACTGGAATTTCTAGAATTGACTCCGTCAAGAGGTCCTAAACTATTGCTTGAACTTGTGTTAAAAAATTGAACACAATTTGATGCCCAAAAACAACAAACATAACACATGCCGAGTGTTCAGAGATTAAGTACAAAAAAGAGGAGGGGCAACAGCTACGAGCTCAATTAACCTCAAAAGGAGGTTTACCAACACAATCTGATCACTATACCATTTATCCACAACGTCTACAATCATACTGGACTTTGAATAACCGTAATCAAAGCTGAAATGAGGGAGAAATCACCTTTTGAAAATAATAACTTAAGCTGCAAGTTCGCTTGAGGTACCATTTAAGGTGGCTTGATGTTTCTTCCAATCTTAAGATCTTACTTATTTTGACTCTTACATTGTATCGTTGCATGAGTTTGCCTTTGAGTGTGTGGATTGTCTAGTTTGTGTATAGTTGTTGGTTATTGATATTATATGCTTGTCCTCTATTATTCTGTTGTTATGCCTTATTTTACCCTTGTCTTGCTAGTATCATCGTGCTCTTTATTTATAGTTGATCTTTCTGAGCTCTGTTGGCCTACGAAGGTTACTCGGTACTCTGTGTTTGGTACTCATACTACTGCATCTTTTTTTTTTTTTGTGATATAACTCCCAGTTCTAGAAACCCTAAATAAGCATTTGGATCTCCTGTGGCTATCACTAACTTGGATTGTGGTGAGCTCTTGGTTTTCAAAGACTTGCTACTATCCTCACTTTGTATTAATTCTCATGTTGTATTTTGGATCAGTAGTTCTTCATATGTGTATGTGTGTGTGTGTGTGTGTGTGTATATATATATATATATATATATATATATATATATATATATATGACTTTCTGTTTGTAGTAGCTCCTGTATAGGTGACACCAGGTCCCAGGGATTGGTATCTTGTGTTAGTTTGTATCTTGGTCACTTTTTGGCCTATTTTGTACATTTTGTATCGTACTACAGATATATATGATATGGACTTTCTTTCGATATATATTATCCTTGTCTTCTTCTGTTATTACTTATGTTCTATATAATTTGTGTCTTCCACAATCTTATGATTTGGGTTTTAGGCTTGTCCACTTGGTGGGTTGTAGTGGACGCCTTCACGACCCGACTTAGGATTGTGACAAAGTGGTATCATAGCTTTAGGTTCATCGGTCTCACTAGTACAAGAGCAAGTGTCTAGTAGAGTCTAGCATATCAGTATAATGATGTCCATAACTAATCATCGAGAGGCTATATAGCATTTATTGGGATACTTCACTATTTCTTTTTTATTTTCATGTGTTGATGGTTGTTTCAAAATATAAACTTCGTTAGTTTCAATCTTTTTAAGATGGCTATGACAAAATCGATTGCGGGTGGGCGTGGACCTCTTGCACCTTCTAATGGAGCTGCAGCTATGGGATGAGTTAAAGGTCTAGGGCCCAAGAAAGAGGTTGAGCATATTCAACATCAGCCAGAGGGTGTGAGGCTAGCCCAGCCTCCACCAAGATTCGTGGCCACGCTAGTACTTTCCAATACTTTGGCTAGGATCCTCACCTTCATGGAGGGTATGTCTCAGGTAGGTACTATGCCTAGCCTTTCAGCCTTACCATACGTTAGAGATAAGGCTTAGACTTCAGCCCAAGCAGGGGCTTTAGGTACTTGATCCCCACAAACACATAATGCTACTCCAGCTCCTCGCACACTATTTTAGTTGGTTCCAGCTGTTGCTCCACCTTTGACTCCTAGGCCAACTATGACCCTTGAGGAGTATAAGATGTTGTGCCAGTTCGTTAGATTGGGTTCTCCTAGATTCACTAATACTGCGGGCGAGGATGCCCATGAGTTTCTAGTCAGATATAATGGGAGGTTTTATAACCTTGGGTTAGTAGAGTATCATGGATTCAATTACACTACTTACCAGTTGGAGGGGCCAGTAAACGAGTGGTGGAGATCTTATTTAGATTACTGCCTAGCCGGGTCACCTTTGATGACTAGGGCTTAGTTCTCTGAGGCTTTCTTGCAGAAGTATATATCTCGTAGTTAGAGAAAGTGGTTGCAAGATGAGTTCTCAGATAATACTCAGGGATCACTTTTAGTTGCAGAGTATGAGGCACGGTTCCATGAGTTTACGAGACTTGAATCTATGCTTGTGCCAGTAGAAAAGGAGAGACTTCATATATTTTTCAAATGTTTCTCATTTCCTCTTCGAGTAGCGACAAAGTAGATAGTGGCATCGTGTTGTTTTTTTCTGCAGATAGTTGATCATGTATGTACCATCGAGGGGATTCATCCTTAGGCCTATAGAGACAGTAACCAAAGGCCCCATTGTCAGGATAGTTTTAGCAGGTCTCTATCCATAGTAAAGGGTTTTAGGGCCGAGGGAATCCACAACAGTAGCAACCTAATAGATCAGTTCAGGAAGCTCTATAGATAACAAATAGTGGCATGGTAGGTGCTCGTGGTCAGATGGTTTAGATTTATCAGGGTTCACATTCAGGGTATTTAGGTCATGGTGGCTTGTCAGGTTCAGCCGAGTCTCTCTGAGGGGCAATTCTAGTAGGAGTTGCTACGAGTGTGGTGTATTAGGTAACTTTGCCCGAGAGTGTCCTACGATTAGTCATCATAGGAGGTCTGGTCAGTCAGTTCCACAGAATCATCCAGGTCAGCAGGTTCAGGTCCCTAGGGCTCTTGTTCAGGGTACTAAAGGTGGTCCCTATAGTAGTAGAGGTGGTCCTTAGGTAAGAAGATCAAGTGGTCGAGGTGGATGAAGACATATGTATGCTTTTTTAAGGAGATCAAAGGCAGAGACATCAAATGTTGTTACCACTGGTGCGATCTTCGTATTGCATCAGCCTGATTATGCTTTATGTGATTCAAGGTCTCCCATTTCATATGTGTTTGCTTATTATGCTACGTGATTGAATTCTTATGAACCCATGTTTGTGCCTATTGTTGTAGCTACCCACATAGGTGATTCTTTAGTAGTAAACCGAGTTTATAGAGCTTTTGTGGTAACCATCTTGGGGTATGACACTTAGGTAGACCTTATTGTGTTAGGCATAATGGATTTCGATGTGATCCTAGGAATGGATTGGTTGTCTCCCTATCACACAGTCTTGGATTGTTTCTCCAAGACTGTTACTTTGTGCATATTTGTTATTCTTCCTCTTTTATGGACCGGTTCTAATAGTCATATGGAGATGGGTATGATCTCCTTTTTGAAAGTGTCGCGGTTGGTAGAGAAGGGGTGTCTATCTTATCTTGCTTATGTCTGTGATACTAGTGTCAACACTTCTCCTCTTGAGTTAGTTCCTATGGTTAGAGAGTTTGTTGTTGTATTTTCTACCGATCTACCATGTCTTTTTCCTAACAGTAATATTGATTTTAGGATTGATGTTGAGTCGCGTACACAACTAGTTTCTATTACGCCTTACCGAATGTCTTCAGCAAAGTTGAGGGAGCTTAATAAGCAGCTTCAGGACCTTTTGGGAAAGAGATTCATCATACCAATAGTATCTTCTTGGGGTGCTCATGTACCACCCCGTATGTTGGAACCCCAAAAATGCAGATTTTTAGAAATTGCATGTGGCACCGACGGGCACCACCCACGGACCATAGGGTGACCCACAGCCCGTGCTGGTGGTCCGTGGTTCACCACCTGCAACCCCTCCCCAGAGAAGCCCCAGAAAATTGGCTAAGGGTGGACCCACGCCAGGACCTATAGAATATAGGTCAGAAACCGGTCCGTGGTCCAGGGCCGTAGGTCCGACCCTCCGTTTCTAGTCTCAGTGATGATTGAATGTTGACCAGCATGGTCCATGGGTCAGGTTCGTCGGTTGGCCCCGACAGCTTTTAAGTAAGGGATCGTTTGGTCTTTTCCCTATGCATTGGACCCCTAAACTATGTAGTTTTGGTCAGTTTTAGCCTAGAAACATAACTAGAACTTACCTAAGTCATATCATTCATCAAAACTTAGAAAAAATTAGAACGTAAGAGAAGAAACAAGTCAATAACACTAGTTCAAAAATGCAACAAGGTTTCATCAGTTTAAGACCCGAAATCGAAAGATTTCTCTGTGAATTTCATCACCATGCATTTGGAATTTCACTAGTGGGTTCCTTTCACCCATTAGGTCCCTAGATTTCAGTCAGTTTCTTGATTCCCTTGATAATATGTAGACCTAGGGTTTCTTGAATATTAGAATATATTGGGTTTCAGTTGTTAGTATGCTCTAAATAAGATTATCATGTTGTTGCTTAGTTCTTAGCATGATATTTAGAACCTTAGCTATGTAGTTCTTTAGTTCATGAATTGCACATGCTAGGTCAGTTAAATTTAGATATATATATATATATATATATATATATATATATATATATATATATAAATGCCTCATTTTACGAATGTCACAATATCAGTATAATTTTTGCATTCTCAGTTTGCATGTTCGTATTTTAAGCTATCCAGTATTACAACATTTCAGTCATAATGTTGCTTGTTTACATAATTAATTGGGAGTAGCTTAATATCGAGTAGACTAGGGTCAGTCACCCTCAACTCCCAAAACTATGTGCCCTCATAGGCTGTAAGTCCCTTCTGTGGGCGTCATTTAAGTAATCACGCTAGTCGGGCATCATTTAAGTAATCACGCTAGTCATGCCTCTATATCTTTCACAGGGTATATTGGGTCCTATCGATGGGGCATATACATTGGACTCCACGTTTAGCTCACGTGGTTTTATGTCGGTTATTAGAAGCTCCCTTATAGTCAGATTCTATTGCATTTACCACGTTATCAATTACAGTCAGATATTCAGTCTCAACATGTTATAAACTTAGTCATTGCATTCAATTAGTCATGTTTAGTATTCTCAGTATAGTATCATGTTTATACCATATCATTGCTTAGTTTTATGCTTTGGTTCAGTTATGTTTTCTATTCAGCTTTATTTTATCCTGCATGCTCAGTACCCTTCAAGTACTGACGCATACTCTACTCTACATCTTCTCATGATGTAGGTTCAGATTCTCAGCTTCCAGATCACGCTTAGATCGGCTCCAGATCTTCCGTTCAGCAACTATAGTGGTGTGTCCTCATTCTTCGAGGACAAGTGATATGATTATTTTCCCTTGCTTTTAGTCTTTAGTTTCAATATTTGCTAGATCTAGCTGGGGCATGTCCCAACATTTCTAGTCAGTAGAGGCTTATTTTAGACATAGTTAGTTTCAGTTCTAGTATTCGAGTTTAGCTTTTTAGTTGTTGTTAAACTCACAATTTTCTCATATATTCAGATAGTATGGGTATTCCCCATCATTTCATTTCAGTTTATCTTATGGTTTAGCTTCCGCACATAATTATCTTATTTCAATTATCATACTATGCTTATGTTATGCCAACAGAGTTAGCTTGGGGTCACTCGTGATCCTAGGTCCCGTGTCCGCGTCTTGGGGGTAGCTTAGGGTGTGACAGCTCATGTCCTGTTTGTGAAGAAGAAGGACGGTACCTTGCATATGTGCATTGACTACAAGCGTCTGAATAAAGTGACCATCAATAACAACTATTCTATACCACAGATTGATGATTTATTCAACTAGCTTCAGGGTGCAGCAGTGTTATTTGAGATTGACTTGAGATCAGGCTACCACCAGTTGAGGATTAAGGTGGTGGGCATCCCTAAGACTTCTTTTAGGACTCCATATGGCCACTACAAGTTCATAGACATGTCCTTACTAATGCCCCGCCAGCATGTATGGAGATTATGAACTATTTGTTCAGGCCTTATTTGGACTCGTTTGTGATTGTGTTCATTGACGATATCCTTTTCTACTCTGGGTGTACGGAGTAGCATCTAAGGATTGTAATCTAGACCTTGAGAGAGCAACGGTTGTATGCCAAATTCACTAAATGTGAGTTTTGGCTTGAGTCTGTAGCATTCTTGGGGCACAAGAATGGCATTATGATGGATCCAGCGAAGATTGAGGCAGTTCATAGTTGGGCCAGGCCTACCTCTCCTACTAAGGTTCGCAGTTGTGTCGGGTTAGTAAGCTACTACAGACGATTCATAGAGGGATTTTCTTCTATTGCAGCACTCTTTACTAGATTGACTTAGAAGGATGTTCCCTTCTAGTGGTCAATTTAGTATAAGGTGAGCTTTCTGAAGTTCAAGGCCTTGTGGACTTCATCGGTGATTCTGACCCTTCCTATTGAGGGCCAGGGGTTTATGGTTTACTTGGATGCTTCTGGTTTGTGCCTAGTTTGTGTTTTGATGCAACAAGGTAGAGTTATTGCTTATGTTTCCAAGTAGCTAAAGCTTCATAAGAGGAATTACCCCACTCATGATTTGGAGGATGAAGTGGTAGACTTGACGTTGAAGATTCGGTGACATTATTTGTATGCAGATCACTGCGAGATATTCACGGACCATCGTAGTCTTCAGTAGATTTTCAACTAGGGGGACCTTAACTTGAGACAATGCAGGTGGTTGGATTATTGAAGGACTACGACATTTTTATCCCCTATCATTAGGGCAAGGCTAATGTGATGGCAGATGCCTTGAGTCAGAGGGCAGTCGGTATAGGGAGTTTGTCTTTCTTAGCCTTAGAGGAGTAGCATATTTCTTCGGAAATTTAGTCCTTACCTAATCAGATGGTCAAACTTGATATTTCTGAGTTGGACAGAGTATTTTATTGTGTAGAGGCTAGATCTTCCTTGATGGAGAAGATTTTAAGCACAATAGTTTGATGATTTGCGGCGAGGCTAGGAAGGCGACTTTAGATCCAAAGGGCATCTTGAGGATTAAGGGTTGTATGTGTGTTCCTATAGTTGGTGAGTTAGTTGGGTTGATTCTTTAGGAGTCTCATTGTTCCATGTATTCTATTCATCCCGATGTAGCAAAAATGTATCGTGATCTGAGGTAGTATTAAAGATGGTGCAGGATGAAGAGGGACATTGCAGTTTTTGTAGCTAGGTGATTGAACTGTCAATAGGTGAAGTACGAGCACTAGAGACCAAGTGGTTTGACTCAGCGACTACCCATTAATGAGTGGAAGTGGGAGCGTATAGCCATGGATTTTGTGGTAGGCTTGCCACATACATTCTGAGGTTTTGATTTTATTTGGGTCATCATTGATCAATTGACCAAGTCAGCTCACCTTCTACTGGTTCAAATTGTCTACACATCGAAGAGATTCGCTTAAATATATCTTAGAGAGTTTGTGCATTTGCATGAGGTGCCACAATATATCATTTATTTAACATCTCGCTAACTGAAAGAACTAGAAAGAGCTAGAATTAGAAAGAGTCAATTTTGGAAAGAATGAAAAATCTGGAGAATTGTTTAAGTTAAGTATGGTTTTTGGGTCAAATTCAAATGACCATAACTCCCAGCTCAGGATGGGTTAGGTGTGCTACCAAATACTATAGGAAATATTTTTGAATTATCTTTCCAACACCGCCGAGTTTTTGCAATTTCAAGTTCGTATGAGGGAGATATACCCATTTGAAGTTGGGCTGTCTAGATAAGGAAGGTCAAATCGGATTTTAAAGGGGTATTTTGGTCTTTCCATACCGTATTATTTTAATTTTGTTTTAGGTAATTAAGATGGGGTCTAAACTGATAGGATTAAGTTTACGCTTTTAAAAATAGAGTTAGGGTTTTCAGAGAAAGAACACAAGAGGAGAAAAGAGTAGAAAAAAGCCAAAGTTCATCGTTTTTGAGGTTTTCACTTGTGGGTTTCGTCAAGGGGTGATCCCTATGAGGTATGTGAGTTTACACAGCGTTGGATTCGTTCACCCACGTTCCAAACATGTTTAATTCAGTGCGAATTCATCCTAAAAAGTTGAAAGGTTTAATGTTCTTGTATTTACTTTCGTTCTTCAATTGGCATGAGATTGAGGAGTTTCTTGAGATTATAGAGTCGTTTATTAGAGTTGTTTGAGTTAGATTCTTATGTACATATACTGGGTATCTAAATCTAAAGAGAATTGGAGAAATGGAATCAAATTTAGGTGAATTGGGGATGGAAAAGAAGAAGGAAAAAGCTAGGGAAATCTGGGCACCAAGTCCGCGTCGCGGACCTATTCCTCAGATTTAGGGAAATCTTCTTTGTGTCACGGAGAGGTCACGGACTATTCTGCCTTAAAATTTATTTCGCGACCAAATAATTAAATGCATCTCCGCATCGCGGACTAGCTTTCAGACAGATTTCTTGATCATTTCTCATGTTTAGCTAATTAAAAACATCACGAGATCTTTCCTATCACAAATCACAATCCTTGAATCCATAAATTCAAATTCAAGGGAAGTCAAGAGTCATGTCAAGATGAGTTCAAAGAGTTTTCCAAAGTCCTTCACAAACGTTTTAACTTTG
Organism: Solanum pinnatisectum; assembly: GCA_035578085.1. Lineage (NCBI taxonomy): Eukaryota > Viridiplantae > Streptophyta > Magnoliopsida > Solanales > Solanaceae > Solanum > Solanum pinnatisectum. Next base: position 20,713,453 of record CM069076.1, read on the forward strand.
TTTTAAGACTTGAGTTTTAAGTTGAGCAAAGAGTAAAGAGTTGAGTTCATTTCTTCAAAAGTTACACGGGAACTAAGTATTCCCAAGATTTAAATGTTTTCACATTTAAACATGAGAGGAAACACCGATTTCCAAGAGAGATTTTAAGCTAAGTTTTGAGTAATTATCTCAAATCAAAGAAAGAGTTTTATTTTTATAGCATATGAGCTGAGCATATTTTGGGAGTCGTAGTGAGCACCAATATGGGGACGAGTTCATAACAACTCAATATCTCCATAAAGCATGTAGCCACTGTGGGTAGAAAGGATCATACTTTTTATATGATTCCTTAGTGCTTTTTAGCATATACTAGTGGATCCACTTAGTTGAGGCGTTCTATATCTTAGCAAGTTATAAGACAGTTTTGGCAGCGTGGGTGAGACGTTGTATCATCACATTAGCTCATAGTGATAGTTATCGGTTAGAGAAACTCCCACAGAATTATTTTACTTTATTATATGAGTAAATTGAGTTGTTATCATTTTTAAATGCTTTATATAAACTGCACTATTTATGTTGTTTTATGTTGTATTTAAGTTGAGTATACATAAGTTGAGTAGAGCCAATGTAAGTGTTCTTTTCAGATTCCTTTCAAGCTTATGTCACATTTAGTTTTCCCCTTGCATGCTCATTCATTGAATGTACTGATGCCAATTGGCCTGCATCTTATTATGATGCAGATACAAGTAATCAGGATCAACATCCAACACCTCATTGATCCAATTGAGCATCTTAGAGTTAGTTGGTGAGCCTCCTTGCTTCCGGAGGATTCCTTCTTTATTTCTTTATTAGTCAAATGTTAGGATGATAGGGGGTCTTGTCCCGACAACCTTTTAGTATTTAAAGGCTTCATAGACAATTAGATATGAGTTCTTAAGTCTTGTATTTTAGATGTTTTTCTAAAAGACTTGAGTTGGCACTTTGGCTATTTGAATGTTTATCCTTAAACGTTCTAAAGTTTATTTGAGGCAGTTGTTTTAAAGTGCATTTAAATCTGTATTAATGCTTTAAGTCTTCCGCTATAAATTAAGACTAGCCAAGGGCTGCTTAGGGCCAGCAATGATTCTCGAGTGCCAGCCACGTCCGGGGTGTAGGCTCGAGGCGTGAAAAATTTGGTATCAGAGCATAGTCTTCAAGAGTCCTAGGGAGTCTATAAAGCCATGTTTGTAGAGTCCTAGTTATCGGTGTGAAGCGCGCCACATCTATAATTAGGAGGCTGCAACCTTTAAGAATTATCTCACTTTCTTCATACTCATTTTGTGCGATAGAGTTTATCTCTAAAAAGTTTCTTCTAATTCGTGCTTGTGCATGTCCTTTAGATTATGCCTCCACGATGAGTTGCCCAAGGTCATCCCATCAGAAGGAATGTTGAGCCACATGAACAAGGGGTACCTAATGCACCATGAGTGTAACCCCAAGGAGAGGTCACCAATGCTGAATTCCATGAGGCCATTCAGATGTTGAGTCAAGTTGTGGCCAATCAAGTTCAACAGAGAGAGAATCCACATGAAGTGGTGGATACTTCAAGGATCCAAGAGTTTCTAAGGATGAATACTCCAAGTTTCACTAGTTCAAGTATGACTGAGGATATGGAGAACTTTGTAGAGGAACTGTAGAGAGTGTTTGAAGTCATGCACGATACCGATGTTGAGCCAGTAGAACTAGCTGCCTACCAACTAAAGAGTGTTGCTAGGACTTGGTTTGACTAGTTGAAGAAGAGAAGGGTTGAGAATGCACCGATTTTGAGTTGGGCTGTGTTTGAGAGTGCTTTCATGGGGCATTTCTTTCCCTGTGAACTCCTTACGCTTAAGCAGGAATCGCTAAGTGTTCATGAGTACAGTCTGAAGTTCACCCAACTTTCCCGTTATGCTCCGGAGATGGCTGCAGATATGATGAGTAGGATGAGCCTATTTGTTGATGGTTTGTCTCGTTTGTCGAGTAAGGAAGGTAAGGTTGCGATGCTAATAGGTGATATGGACATAGCAAGGCTGATGATTCATGTCCAGCAGGTTGAGGAGGATAAGCTAAGAGATAGAAAAGAGTTTAAATATAAGAAGGCTAAGACAGGGAATGAGTCCGGGCAGTATAAGAGTAATACAAACCGCTCTTCGTTCCAACAGAAACAAAAGGGACCTGCTCCATCATTTGCCAGTGCACCTCCACCAAGGAAAAAAGGTGAGTACAATAGTCAGAATTCCCAGCATTTCAGAGCTAGACCTGTACAGTCTCAGGGTAGTGTGGCATAAAAAGGCAATTGGGCTCCTGCATATGCTAAGTATGGTAGAAACAACCCGAGTAAGTGTCGTGATGGCTCTACTGGTTGTTTCAAGTGTGTTCAAGAGGGTCACTTGATGAAAGAGTGCCCTAAGAACTAGCAAGGTAATGGGAATCAGGGCAATAGAGCCCAATCTTCTTCAGTTGCTCCACCAGACGGGGTTGTACCTAGAGAAACTACTTCAGGTACTGGTGGGATAGCAAACCGCCTATATGTTATCACTAGTCGCCAAGAGCAAGAGGATTCACCAGATGTTGTCACTGGTATGATCCAAGTCTTTAACTTTGATGTTTATGCTTTGCTAGATCCAGGAGCGAGTTTATCTTTTGTAATCCCCTATGTAGCAATGAATTTGATGCTCTTCTTGAGAATCTTTATGAGCCCTTTAGTGTTTCTACACTTGTTGATGAGTCTATTCTAGCTAAGAGAGTCTATCGTGATTCTACAATTTCTAGCAATCATAAGAGTACCATGGCTAATTTTGTTGAGTTAGACATGGTAGATTTTGATGTCATTTTAGGTATGGACTGGCTTCATGTCTGTTATGCATCAATAGATTGTAGAACTCGAGTTGTCCAGTTCCAGTTTCTAAATGAGCTAGTTATAGAGTGGAAGAGTAGTTCAGCAGAGCCTAAGGGTGGTTTTATTTCGTACCTTAAGGAGAGAAAGTTAGTTTCCAAGGGTTGTGTCTATCACTTAGTCCAAGTTAATGATTATAGTGTTAAGACACCTCCTATTGAGTCAGTTCCAGTTGTGAGTAAGTTTCCAAAAGTATTTCCTGATGATCTACCCGAAGTCCCTCCTGAGAGAGATAGACTTCGGAATAGATATCCTTCTTGATACTCGTCCAATATCTATTCCACCATATAGAATGGCACCAGCAGAGTTGAAAGAGCTAAAAGAGCAGTTGAAAGATCTCTTAGACAAGGGTTTTATTCGACCAAGTGTCTGACCTTTGGGCGCTCCGGTCTTATTTGTGAGAAAGAAAGATGGTTCTATTAGAATATGTATAGATTACCGTCAGTTGAACAAGGTTACTATCAAGAATAAGTATCCTCTTTCGAGAATTGATGATCTCTTCTATCAACTTTAGGGTGCTTCTTGTTTTTCTAAGATAGATCTCAGATCAGGCTATCGTAAGTTGAAAGTAAGGGAATGTGATATTCCAAAGACAGCTTTCAGGAATGGTCATTATGAGTTCCTAGCTATGTCATTTGGTTTGACCAATGCTCCTGCAGCATTCATGGACCTTATGAATAGAGTATTTAAGCCTTATTTAGATATGTTTTTTTATCGTATTCATAAATAACATTATGATCTATTCGAGGAATGAGGAAGATCATTCTAGTCATCTCAGAATAGTTCTCCAAACTCTAAAGGATAGGGAGTTGTATTTTAAGTTCTCTAAATGTGAGTTTCGGCTTGAGCCTATGGTGTTCCTAGGCCACATTATTTTCGGTGATGGGATTAGAGTTGACACTCAGAAAATAGAGGCAGTGCAGAATTGACCTAGGCCCACATCTCCAACTGATATTAGAAGTTTCTTGGGATTATCTGGCTATTATAGAAGGTTCGTCAAGGGATTTTCATCTATTTCATCTCCTTTGACTAAGTTAACTCAGAAAATAGTGAAGTTTCAATGGTCTGAAGCTTGTGAAAAAAGCTTTCAAGAGTTGAAAAAGAGGTTGACTACTGCCCCAATATTGACCTTACCAGAAGGTACGCAAGGCTTTGTTGTATATTGTGATGCGTCTAGAGTTGGTTTGGGTTGTTTATTAATGCAGAATGGCAAAGTCATAGCTTATGCCTCTAGACAGCTTAAGGTTCACGAGAGGAACTACACAACCCATGATCTAGAGTTGGTTGTTGTAGTATTTGCTTTGAAAATATGGCGTCATTATCTTTATGGTGTTCATGCAGATGTGTTGACCAATCACAATAGTCTTCAGTATGTGTTTAGTCAGAAAGAGCTTAATCTCAGACAACGAAGGTGGTTAGAGTTACTCAAAGATTATGACATGAGTATTCTTTATCACCCAAGTAAGGCTAATGTTGTTGCTGATGCCTTGAGTAGATTGTCTATGGGTAGTACCACCCATTTGGAGGAAGATAAGAAGGAGTAATAAAAGAGGTGCATAGATTTGCGCGATTAGAAGTTCGACTAATGGATTCTACAGTGGGAAGAGTAGTGGTGATGAATGGGGTTGAATCATCATTAGTGTCAGAAGTTAAGGAGAAACAAGACCAAGATCCTATTTTGCTCTAATTGAAGGCAAATGTTCATAAGCAAAAAGTAAAAGCTTTTGAACAAAGGGGAGATGGAGTGTTGAGGTATCAAGGTAGATTGTGTGTACCAAGGGTGGATGAACTCCAAGAGAGGATCATGGAGGAAGCTCATAGCTCCAGATATTCTATCCATCCAGGTTCCACAAAGATGTATCGTGATTTGAGAGAGGTTTATTGGTGGAGTAGTATGAAGAAGGGCATTGCAGAGTTTGTTGCTAAGTGTTCGAATTGTCAATAAGTTAAAGTAGAGCACCAAAGGTCTGGTGGTTTGGCTCAAAATATAGGACTTCTAGAATGGAAGTGGGAGATGATTAATATGGATTTCATTACTGGCTTGCCACGGTCTTGCAGGCAGCATGATTCTATTTGGGTGATCGTTGATAGAATGAAAAAATCGTCCCACCTTTTGCCGGTAAAAACTACCCATTCAGCCGAGGATTATGCCGGGTTATATATTCAAGAGGTAGTAAGACTTCATGGAGTTCCAGTTTCCATTATCTCAGATAGAGGTGCATAATTCTGGAAGTCTTTCCAGAAAGGTTTGGGTTCAAAGGTGAACTTAAGTACTACTTTTCATCTGCAGACAGATGGTCAAGACGAGGGCACTATTTAGACCTTAGAAGATATGTTGAGGGCTTGCGTGATTGATTTCAAAGGTAATTAGGATGATCACCTACCTCAAATTGAATTTGCTTACAACAATAGTTACCACTCTAGCATCCAAACGACTCCTTATGAAGCTCTTTATAGGAGAAGGTGCAGATCTCCTATTGGATGGTTTGAAGTTGGTGAGGCTGGTTAATAGGACCAAACTTAGTTCATCAAGTTATGGAGAAAGTGAAGTCATTCAAGAGAGGTTCAAAACAGTGCAAAGTCGTCAAAAATCCTACACTGATGTCAGGAGAAGGGAGTTACAATTTGAAGTAGATGATTGGGTATACTTGAAAGTTTCACCCATGAAGGGTGTTATGAGGTTTGGTAAGAAGGGAAAGCTTAGTCCCCAGTATATTAGTCCTTAAAGAATATCCAAAAGGATTGGTAATATAGCTTATGAGTTAGAGTTATCCCAAGAGTTAGCAACGGTCCATCCTGTATTTCACATTTCCATGTTGAAGAAGTGCATGAGAGATCCTTCACTTATCATATCAACTGAAGATATTGGTACCAAGGATAGCTTGTCTTATGAAGAGACCCCTGTTTAGATTCTAGACCACTAGGTTCGCAAGTTGAGGACCAAGGAAGTAGCATCAGTCAAAGTTCTTTGGAGAAACCAGTTTATTGAGGAAGCTACTTGGAAAGCTGAGGAAGATGTGAAGAAGAGATATCACATCTCTTTGAATCTAGAGAAATTCCAAATCAAGGTATTAATTCTCTTCTTAGTACTCTTTAAATTGATATGCTTGGTGTGTTAGATTTTCTTATGGGGTGTCTAATTTGATGTTACGCCCTTAGCTTACTAAGAGTAATCTAATTCGAGGACGAATGTTCTCAAGGGGGGATTATTGTAGCATCTTGCTAATTGAAAGAACTAGAAAGAGCTAGAATTAGAAAGAGTCAATTTTGGAAAGAATGAAAATTCTAGAGAATTGGTTAAGTTAAGTTAAGTATGATTTTTGGGTCAACTTCAAACGACCATAACTCCTAGCATAAGATAAGTTAGGTGTGCTAGTAGATACCATAGGAAATATCTTTGAATTATCTTTCCAACACCGCCGAGTTTGCATTCTTTTGAGTTCGTATGAGGGAGAAATGCCCATTTAAAGTTGGGATGTCTAGATAAGGAAAGTCAAAACCGAATTTTAAAGGGGTATTTTGGTCTTTTCCATACCCTATTATTTTGATTTCATTTTTGGTAATTAAGATGGGGTCTAAACTAATAGAATTCAGTTTACGCTTCTCAAAATAGAGTTAGGGTTTTTAGAGAAAGAACGCAAGAGGAGAAAAGAACCAAAGTTCATCGTTCTTGAGGTTTTCACTAGTAGATTTTGTTAAGGGGTGATCCCTACGAGGTATGTGAGTTCACACATCGTTGGGTTCATTCACTCACACGCCAAACATGTTTGATTCAACGTGAATTCATCCTCAAAAGCTGAAAGTTTGAAAGTTCTTGATGTATGTTTTCTTGAATTTACTTTCGTTCTTGAATTGGGATGAGATTGAGGAGTTTTCTTAAGATTATAGAATCATTTAATAGAGTTGTTTTAGTTAGATTCTTCTGTACATATACTAGGCATCTGAATCTAAAGAGAATTGGAGAAAAGGAATTGAATTTAGGCAAATTGGGGCTGGAAAACGAAGAAGGAAAAAGTCGGACGAATCTGGGCACCAGGTCCGACGCGGACCTGTTCTTTAGATTTGGGGAAATCTTCTTTGCATTGCGGAGCGGTCACAGACCGTTCTGCCTCAAAATTTATTTCGCAACCAAATAATTAAATACATCTCTGCATCGCGGACTAGCTTCCACACAGTGATTTCTTGATCATTTCCCATGTTTAGCTAATTAAAATACTCCTAAACATCATGAGATCTTTCCTATCACAAATGACAATCCTTGAATCCATAAATTCAAATTCAAGGGAAGTCAAGAGTCAAGTCAAGATTAGATCAAAGAGTTTTCCAAAAGTCTTTCACAAATGTTTTAACTTTGTTTTTAAGGCTTGAGTTTTAAGTTGAGCAAAGAGTAAAGAGTTGAGTTCATTTCTTGAAAAGTTATACGGGAACTAAGTATTCCCAAGAGTTAAATGTTTTCACATTTAAACAAGAGAGGAAACACCAATTTCCAAGAGAGCTTTTAAGCTAAGCTTTGAGTAATTATCTCAAAGCAAATAAAGAGTTTTGTTTTTAAAACATATGAACTAGGCATATTTTGGAAGTAGTATTGAGCACCGATATGGGGACGAGTTCATTATAATTCAATGTCTCCATAAACCATGTGGGTAGAAAGGATCATACTTTTTAGATGATTCCTTAGTGCTTTTTAACATAGACTAGTGGATCCACTTAGTTGAACCGTTCTATATCTTGGTAATTTATAGGACAGTTCTGGTTGCGTGGGTGAGACATTGTATCATCACATTAGCTCATAGTGATGATTGTCGGTTAGAGAACTCCCACATAATTATTTTACTTTATTATATAAGTAAATTGAGTTCTTATCATTGTTTAAATGCTTTATATAAATTGCACTATTACTATTGTTTTATGTTGCATTTGAGTTGAGTATACATAAGTTGAGTAGAGCCAAGGTAAGTGTTATTTTCAGATTTTTTTCAAGCCTATGTCATATTTAGTTTTCCCCTCGCATGCTCATACATTCAATATACTGATGTCTGTTATGGCCTGCATCTTATTATGATGCATATAAAGGTAATCAGGATCAGCATCTAGCACCTCGTTGATCCAGTTGGGCATCTCAGAGTTAGTTGGTGAGCTTCTTACTTACAGAGGATTCCCTCTTTATTGCTTTATTAGTCAGTTGTTAGGATGATTAGGGGCCTTGTCCCGACATCCCTCTTAGTATTTAGAGGCTTCATAAACAGTTAGATATGAGTTCTCGAGTGCCAGCCATGTTCGGGGTGTAGGCTCGAAGCATGACAATTTAAGACTGTGGTACTCAATTTACCTCATATTTTTGGAGGTCTATTTAGAGGGAATTGAGTACCGGGGTTGAGCTCAACACAACTTTTCACCCTCAAACCGATAGGCAGTCTAAGAGGACTATTCAGGTTTTAGAGGATATGCTACGATCTTGTGTTATTTATTTTTTTTGGCTAGTGGGATTAATCCTTCGCTTTGGCGGAGTTTGCATATAATAAAAGCTACAATTCAAGGCATTATATAGTAGGATATGTCATTTTCCAATGGGCTGGTTTGATGCTTTTAAGGTTAGGCAATAGGGCACCGACTTATTGAGAGATTCTATGGATAGTATTCGTGTGATCAAGGAAAGATTTTGTACTCCCCAAAGTAGGTAGAAAAGTTATATGGATCGGAGGATACGACCTTAAGAGTTCATGGTTAGTAATCATGTGTCCTTGTGGGCATCACCCATGAAGGGTGTGATGAGATTTGGGAGGAAGGACAAGCTTAGCCCAAGGTTCATCGGTCCTTTTCAGATTATGAGGCAGGTGAGAGAGGTGGCTTATGAGATAGTCTTACCTTAAAATATTTACAGTGTCCATCATGTGTTTCATGTCTCTATGTTGAGGCAGTATGTTCCTGATGAGTCCCACGTGTTTCAGTGGGATTCGGTTCAGCTTGATGAGACTTTAAATTTTGAGGAAGAGCTTATGGACATTCTAGACAGATAGGTTAGGCAGTTGCAGCCTAAGGAGATCCTGTAAGTAAAGGTTTAGTTGAGGCAATGTTCGGTCGAGTAGGCTACTTGGGAGACCGATCTTTATATGCAATCCCAGTATCCTCATCTTTTTGAGCCTTCAAGTATTGTCTTTGTCTTACTTTCACGGACGAAAGTCCTTTTAGTGATATTTGTTGTAATGACCCTTGGGGTCATTTATGTGTTTTCTACATGCTTTTACTGTTTTGCCCCTTCCTGTAGCTTCTTTATAGGTGTGGTGCTGGGTTGGTTGCCATGCTCCTCGAGGTGTTCGGTTGAGTTCGGTGCGAGTTATAAGTTTTGAAAGCTTAATGCATGAAAAAGATGACTTTAGTCAACATCTGGAGATTCTGACGTCCAATCATAATTTCATTAGTCTCATCAGCTCTAGAACGGTCTTATCAAGTGAGATGATTCATTTGGGTTTTTGAACTTCCATTTAGAGTTGGTGCGAGCTTTTGAGTTTAGCTAAAAGTGGAACTTGGGGCAGCTTTCTTGGTAAACATTCTCAGAATCTAATTCCTTCAGTGCAGTTAGACCCAGAATGCCAAGTTTGGTAGAGAATGACATTTGGTTTTGTTCCTGAGGGTGTCGGGGTGAATTTTTAGCTTTTTGGAGTTTTGTGGTGTTTCTTTGTTAAAGTGTTGACTTTGATCAAGATTTTGACGAAACAACCTCAGATCGTTGTTTCATTGATTTCGTTGAGTCCGGAATGCTGTTTCCAAGTGGTTTGCACTTTGGGTTTGTGTCAATTGGATTTTGAGTCAATTCTGAAGGCTTGTTCCAAGTTTTGAACACTTCAGCCTTTTTCTGAAATTTCTATTGTCTGGTGCGATGGCCTAAAAGAACTCTTAATCGCTTAAGCGAAGTCCTCTTTAGAGACCAAAAGGTCGTTTAAGCGAAGGGCATTAGAGGGGCGGGGGTAGCTTAACTTTTGCGAAGGCCACTAAAGCAACCAATTGGCCGCTTAAGCGAAGGACGACTTTTAGGTGGCCTCCAATTTTGCGAACATATGTCCGCTTAAGCAAACTTTTGGTTGTTTTGGTGAAGATCGCTGGGTTAAAATCCTATTCTTCATCTTTCTATTCCAAAAAGAACCCAACTACTTTAGGAGCTCGACCTAGGGAAATTTGGAATGTTCTTGGTCAATTTCTACAATTCAAAGGTACGTTTCTTCCTTTCCCTCTCTTCTACGCTTTTATGTCATTAATTTCGTTATTAAATTTCGTTTTCCACCTCAAATCCCTAATTCCTAAACTTAAAAGTATTGTAATTTGGCCATTTGAGGTCCGTCTTGAGTCCCGTTTGTCCCCATCTTGCAGACATGAGATCTTCTTTCCAAAGAGGATAGTATGACAATTTCCTTTTCGTAATTTTCTTGCATCGGTTCGGGGCTGATTTTTTTCCCAACTTCAAGTCCAAAATTCTTGTTAGTGATATGGGTATCGTTGGACTCGTATTAACTTGCTTGTTGTGTTCTTGATAGCTTGGCAGCAATTTGAGGCTGTCTAGAAGGGAAAAGCACTAGAATTGTAGTTCGTGTATGGTTTTGGCCTTGAGGTAGGTTACGACTTTGCTTTCTTAGACTTGGTTTAGCTAGATTGATCATATTTGGGTAATATCGGATAATTTAGGTTGAACCCTTAGGTTGTGTTGATTTTATTTATCCTTGGATATTTCTTCACATTGGTTGGGTTGTTTTAATTCATTTTAGTCGGAGAAGCCTTAGTGTAGGTGATCCTTGTGTGGTTAGTCTCCTTATATCTTGCTTCCAAGTTGTGTGAAACATAGGGTTATGTGGTTTTTTTGTTGCTTTGGTTACTTTGTGTGGACCCTCGAGTTGTGATTTTTGTTGTATATTAAACTGTTAGGCTTGAGGCCCCCTGAGCTTGGATTAGATAGAGTCCCAGGCTAGTACCCTTGTGGTGTGATGGGTATTCTTCCCAATTCTTTGTGCATTCCATGGGTTGATTGTACTTGTTCTTCTGAGGAGTATTCTATTGGAATGAGTTTTGGGGGAGAAATGACTTGATTTGTAAAAAAGATATTAGCCTTAATGAGTTGGAAGTCCTTGAGACCAGTTTTTAATAAAAAGTTGTAAAAAGGCCCTTTTTCTCAATTTATCACACCTTTAAACTGCTTTTACTCTGATGAGCTCGAGATATCATTTCGGGCGGCCTATTGGATTAGGCTCGGGCTATAGGCTACTACTTAGATTTCAAGTTGTTGATAAGCTCGAAATACCATCCCGGGTGGCCCGTCGATATATATATATATATGTTATTGGTAAGCTCGACGTGCCATTTGGAGCGACCCGTGGATACTTATATTCGGGTTATTAGTAAGCTCAACATGCTATTATGGGTGACCCATGGATACTTCTATCCAGGTTGTTGGCTTACGATTAAGCTTGAGGTACTATTCCAAGCGACTGGATGTTTTTTCCAGGCTTAAGATCTTCCTTATTTTGAGTCTTAAATTGTATCATTGCATGAGTTTGCCTTTGTGTGTGTGGATTGTCTGGTTTGTGTATAGTTGTAGTTGGTTGTTGATATTATTTGTTTGTTCTCTTGTTATGCCTTAGTTTTCCCTAGTCTTGCTAGTATCATCATGCTCCTTATTTATATTTCATTTTTCTGAGCTCGGTCAGCCTATGATGCCTACTAAGTACCCGTGTTTGGTACTCATACTACACTTCTGCATCTTTTTTTATGCAACTCCCAGTTCGACCCACCCTCAGTGAATGTTTGGATCTCCCGTAGCTATCACAGACTTGGATTGTTGTGAGCTCCTAGCGCTCAGAGACTTGATAATGTCCTTCTTTTGTACTAACTCTCATGTTGTATTTTGGATTAGTCAGTTCTCTGTATATATATGATTTTCTGTTTGTAACAGCTCTTATATCGGTGACACCAGGTCTCCGGGAATGGTATCTTGTGTTAGTTTGTCTCTTGGTCACTTCTGGGCCTATTTTGTATCGTACTACACGCATACATACATACATACATATATACTAGTCATGGACACGTGCGTTGCACGTGTGAGCCATGCTAAGTTGTGTCATTCTCGAGAGAGACATTTGCAAAGCAGTCTTGTCATGAGTGTGTGCAATATTATTGATGTAGTAGAAGTGTACATTGTGTTAAATAGTCTTATCATGAGTGCGTGAATTATTATTGATCTCATTAAGGGATAATGATTTTATTGATACACTTAATAATATGCAGGGTATTTATGTGGTAAATTATGAACGACAGCATCAACTTAATATGAAGCATAAAAGTACTATAACTTATGAATAATAATAGTATTAAAACATTAGAATGCAATACAATATCAACAAACAAGAAGCTTAAACATTAAATTATAAAGAAACAATATAAGAGACAATATAATAGAGCATGGAGTGTCTGTCTTCTTGTTGTTCCTTTTAGTGCGTACAATATTGGCTTAAATGTCACTATTTTTGTGAGAGGATTGAGGAACTCAAAGAATTATCCTGAATATGACATGAACGCATTGAGGAGTGTGGGCCGATGAAGAATCGATTATGTTTGCATAGGTGTGGTTGTGTCTTCTAAACCTGAGATTTGAAGCCATGTAATGTTGTTAAGGACTGCACGAGTTGTAAATAGTTCATTATTTGTGTTACAATGGGCATATATATATATGAGGTTATCATACCTAAATCTTCTTTATAGACAATGTTCTTTGTGCATATTCCATTTTGGCATTTTGGTTGCTCTGTGAGGACAAGTACTTTTGTTGCGGACATAGATATCCCTCTTAAGAGTGCCACGTACAATTGACAATGTGAGAAAACATGTTGAGGCAAATACAAACCAACATTTGGAATTGTTTGACCTTGCGCTTTATTTACAGTCATTGCAAAGCAAAGTCTATTGGAAACTTCTTTCGAATGAATTTAAATCGATAGCCTTCATTTTTTAGTGGTGACAGTTGAATTCTGGGAAGAAACATATGGTTCGTTGCTCAATGACCACTTGATATTTCGGCATGCAAGACATTTTGGGCAAAGCGATGGCATATCATTCGGGTGCCATTGCATAAGCGATTTGAAGGGTCTAAATTCCTTAGCAGCATGATGGGTGCATTTTCCTTTAATTCTAACCTGCATTTAATAATATATGTCAAAATATATGCATATTGATTTTTGTTAGCTTCTCTTCATGATTGTAATTCGTAATGTATTTTCTTAAATACCTATGTGGCGGGAGATCATTTGGTATAGATGTATTTAGATATTCTTCTTGGTAATAGTTATTTGTGTCATCTTCTGTTGAGTCAAAGCTATTGAATGTCTTACTTTCACCTGGGAACAAGGATATTAACTTATCATTAAGATTATCCACATGGTCATTTCTGCTTGCTAAGAAATCTCGTTTGGTGACATATTTTGCGCTAGCAGCATTTTTGTGTAGGTTTAGAATATCTCTTTTATTATGTATTCTTCTGGAATTCCATCCCTACAATGCTTGACATTCAATTGTTTTGGAAGAAGGATTAAATTGTCGCCTATTGTTGGTTCATCTCCGTTACCAACGCAAAGTAAGAATTCACTGAACGTTGGATCTGTTCTTGCTCTCATATTTTGCGTAAATTGAATCTTCTCCATCAAAGGCTAGAGATATGATTTCATCAAGCTTGCATTTACAATTTCTGCTCTAGTTGATTTTGGAACTACTGGTAGCATCTGCCAAAAATCTCCTCCAAAAACCATGATTTTTCCACCGAACGGTTTATCGATGTCCATTATGTCTCTAAAGCTCCTGTCAGTTGTTTCTATTGTTTGCCGCTTGGTCATTGGCACTTCATCCCATATAATCACTTTTGTCATAGTTGACTCATTTGTTTGCAGGGGGATCTCAAGCCGTGAATGTGTTGTGCGTCATCCCAGTAAAATTGAAATTGCTACGCCAATGATTATTGTAGCGAAAGCTATCATGCCTCTTGATCTAACATAGATAAGCAATGCACAGTATAGGTATGTTTTCCTAGTTCCCCTAGGTCCATTCACAAGGAATATTCCAACTGCTCCATTATCGATTGTTTGCATTATTTTTGTAAAAGCCAGCTCTTGTTCTACATTTAACTATGACTGTGCATAAAAAAATTTTGTATGTATTTTCACAGACATTTCCTCATTTATTTCTCTACATTTCGATGGACCAACTTTGAGCAAATTGTGATCTAGTTGAGGAAGGCCATATATATCTATGCTCTTGTCCATACTTTCCAAAGAGTAATTAATACTATTTAGGGTACACTGTAGTATAGTATTCTGTGAGTTGCCATATAGACTGCTAAAGTCCTCAGATAGATGCTCATAATAAGTATCCCAAAGTTTTCTTATATCCGTTGGGTTATAGTGAATCAAAATTGTATCAAACAAACTTCAGAAAGCTGAAGAAAATTTGAAGATAATAGCCTCTCCTAAATATTTTGAAATGCTGTTGTCGGACTCGAGTAACCCTCTTTCTTTGGCTGCTTCTTTGAAGGTCTCACACTTCTTGAAGTTGACAGTGAGTAAGTCATTGCATAACAGTGGTCATCTTACGTGGTTTAGTAATAATCGCTCATAATACCTTTTCCATTCTAGAGGATTAGCTGTACAATTTGATGAATGTTTAGCAATAAGTTTAACAATTATCGATGTGTATGAAGTTAAAGTTTACTACATCTATCTTACCAATTGCAACGCGACTAACAACAGATCTTATTTTCCTTTTTGTCCAAGTCTTTACCTTCTAATTCCAAACATAATACTTAGGGAATTCTCTATAAAGGTATGCTCGTGCTTCAGTATCAAATGAGCACATTCTGAAATACTCGATCAACATTGTTTGCTTGACACCATCCCAGGCGATGATATTTTGTAAATTATGCTTTTTCCAGTAAAATACTGTGAGCTCATTTAGAGTTAGTATTTGTGTTGTGACTATTATATTTATTATTTAAAATAAAATAGTGTTTTTATACATTAATATGTGTACCTGAATGTTTTCTTGGCAGATGTAGTTGAAGATTGATAACTGAAGGTTGCATTTCACTCAAGTTGAATTCATATATTCTCCATAGAGCTTCAGGCGGTAAAACCCACCGTGAATCTTGGAAAGTTTGAATCTCGTCAATAACTTCTTCACCATCATCCGACTGAACATAAACGGCACACCAATCATGACCTTTATATATATATACTTGTATAGATATTTTATTGCTTTGACTCCTAAACAGACCTCAACATTAATGTGGAAATTGTATCTTGTAAGCATATAAGGGCTATAAGGTACCACCCATTAATTAGTCATATTCATTCCACAAACACTCTCTATCCTTCCATCCCTTCTTCTTTTATAAATTAGACATCCATCTTTTGCTTGAATTTATTTGTTGTTGTATGGCCTAGGATAATAATATTTACATTGTCCATTTTTCATGCACGTGTTTGTTGGCCGCTTGTTTCCACATGGACCATGCATCATATGCCTGATCACTAATTCATGCAAGATGGGATACTCACATTTATCTGGAATCTCTGCTAAGATAAACCTATCGTACTGGTCTCTTTATTTTATCTTGTGCCCTTCTTTTAATATAAGGAGGAGGTGTATGAGTGGTAGTCCTCGTTTTTTGGAATTCTATCACGAATACATGAGAAGCTACAATTCCAAATATTTCTTTCTTACAAAATTGGTCTTTTAGATCCTGCAAACTTAGCTCTGAATACTCTTGTCACTAAGTCAGGTCTATCGTGAGGACAGTTCTCATGGGATCTCAATCCAGTCAGGATTACACGTCATTGTTATGAACAGATCTGGCCTTCCAAAATGTTGTACCAAAGCCATTGCTTCCATATATCGCCTTCTTATATCCCGTGGTCCCCCAATAAAATATGATGGAAGTAGTATTGTTTGCCCAATTCTATCTCCTCTGTATTCTCCCGCGCAGATACTATCAACGATACATTGATAAATCTCTCTTCTAAAATTTGATTGTTCCTTTCTAAAATATTCTAGCCTTGTTGTTTCCAATTTTATGTACATGTCAACCACAAATTGTTGTCGTAACCTTCCACATAGCAGTAATACTGACCTCTATGTTTCTCGTAGTTGTAGTTTATAACAATAGTACACTCTGCAAGAGACATTTCCCTTTGTCTCGGGGCAAACATCTACAAGTGTTAGAAATCATATTAGTATTATTTATATTTTATCTTAGTTATAATATTGGTATAAATGAAAAGTGTATTGTATGATAATTTAAAAGGTATGTCCTATTCTCTGATTTGTCTTTGTAGTGTGTTATGGATACTATGTCTTTGGAATGGGTTTAATGTACAAAAGTGTTTATAGGAGAATTTATCCAAAAATATTTGTATTTTGTACTTGTTGGTTGTAGTATTTGGATACCTGTAAATTGTTCACATAATATTTAATGTGAGGGATACTATTGTAATAGCATCTTGTAAATGCATATCAAAAAGTGACATTTTTGCCTTTTATATTTAAATTTATACACCATGTTGCTAGAAACAAAAGTAAGGTAAGCTGATAGTATTCACATAAGTTTGGGCATACTAAAATTATAAAGATCGGGAGAGGAGATAATTAATATTTGGTGGTATTTAAGTAAATTTGAGTTATGCCACAACTCTTAATTCTAATACGTTATTCGCACTAATCTTTATTGGTAAAAGCCTTTTATGACTTGTCATCATTATTGTATATAGTGTATGTA
Organism: Solanum pinnatisectum; assembly: GCA_035578085.1. Taxonomy (NCBI): domain Eukaryota; kingdom Viridiplantae; phylum Streptophyta; class Magnoliopsida; order Solanales; family Solanaceae; genus Solanum; species Solanum pinnatisectum. The sequence goes on from CM069076.1 coordinate 20,730,147, forward strand.
TTTTTTTATTAGTATCTAACTATTGAAGAGCGTAAGTAAATTTTTTTGTGAGAGGGAAAAAGGTGATACACGTTACCTTGATCTTCATTGGCTAATATTTCATTAGTTGATATGAATGTTGGAATATCACTGTTTGGAGTTCGGGAGTGGCCGCTTCTTCTGTGAGGTTGTCTTTTGTTTTGTTTTCTTATTCCTTGATGTCATCCGCCTTCACCTCTTGGGAAGAGCAAAGGATATTGAAGAGGGTCATGACAGCCAAAATAGTGTTTGACTTATGTTTGTACCCTGAATGCACATGAACAATTATTTCTTGCTCAAAAGGTATATTTGGATTGTTTCCATCTATCCAAATTGCTACAACTTGATTGATTGAGGGTGTGTTGTACACTCATTGATCCAAAGAGGCATTTGCAGCAATTCGAAGTTGAAAAATTGTGGAAACTTGCTTGGTCTTTTAGTTGGCGAAATACTTGCGCTTATGGATTTCCATCCATTACCTGTTTGATCTTGTTTGCGATTCTGTCTGTTAGAATTCCTTCTTTCACCTTTGATATCCTGTCGGTCAACTTGTTGTATGTATCAAAGAAGTATAGTTGGAAGTAACAGGGATTGTTATCACACGGTACTAATGATGGTAGATCGTGATAAATTTGACCTTTTGCCCTGAATGTGTACACTAATTTTCTTGCAGATGCTATTTCCTTATCTAGATTAACACCAAAAGATGTAAAGGCAAAGATTCTATTATATGCACGAATATTTTTGTAAAACTCTATAGCGTCTTCGGTAGAATCCACAAACATTTCATATAGTTTTGTCGGAGTTTTAGTGGTTGCAAATTTGATATATACGCTTGCATAATAGAATGTTAGAGGTTCATGTTCAAATCTTTTTGCAGCACAATAAATGCATTATGGGACGGTTTTTAAAACGTCAAATATGATAAAGATAAGTTGTAAGCAACAACTCCTACATATATAAATATGATGGGAGATATATGTTAAAACTCCAATTTCATAAAGGTATTGAATGATCAAGTTATGTAGGATATGAATAGGTTTTTTTCAATGTACCTCGAGGTTCCGACTCTTCAGATAATGCTCTAAATAGCCAATTTATTTTAGGTTGCTTCATCAAATGTGGAAGTTCATCTTGTAGATGGGCCATTGTTCGGTTTGCTAGTATGTAGTTTTCCACCTTTCACAATGTGCTTCGCAATTCTTTTTTCTCTGTAAGAGGAAGAGCGGTTTATACATTTAGATAAAGCATGTAATACTTATGTATGTCTCATGTATCTAGAATTTGACATTATTATCTAAGTTCTTACCTATGTTGGTTATATCATTATTTGTGTGGTTGTCATGATGATCAGCTTTACTAGTAGAAGAAATGGTTTTTCCTTTATCACCTGTTGAATTTGGCATGACAAGACAATAGTTTGCAATGGTTATTAGAGTAAGATAGAGTGAGGAATATATCTAGTACATACATTAAAAGTGTATTCAAAAACATTTATTTTTGAAAATCAAATGTAAATGTAAGTTACTTAAGTAATGGGTGTGAAAGAGAGAGAAGTCACACATTGTTGAATGGTGGATTTTGTTGGGGGATCGTTTGAGATCTGACATATATAGTGTGTGTGTGTGTGTGATCCATTGTTGTTTTAGCATGCTGATCAACATTGTGTCCAGAAGCAATGAATTTCCCTGTATCACCTATGAAGTGAATTGAGCAGTAGGGTTACATTTAATTTTAAACTATGATAAGTATTTAACATTTAGATATACCTCGATGTTGGTTGTGTGTCATTTCTTGGTTTGGTGGCGTCAAATTTTTGGATCATTGATGTGGCACTTCTCTTGTCTTGTCCCAACGGGCATATGTTAGTTTGTAGTTATCTAGAACATAGAGGAATCATTAATGACAGTTATTACTATTTGAAGTGTTTACTTTGGTATAGATATGGGCAATAGACACCTTTATTTTGTAGCGTTCACTTTTCTATATATAGCTAAGAAACACATATAATGTATGATGTGTGGATACCTTTTTAGTTGTATGTGGTTTAGGTTGCTGCAGAAGATTGTAGTTGATCTGTTTGTAAGTAATAAGGTGCATACATTGAATGTTTAGTAAAGTAGTTAACTAAATTGAGTGAAGTAAGAGAAAGTTAGTTGCTAACAAAGCAATGTTAGGTGAAGTTGCTCGTTGAGGAAAGTAAAGTAACTTTTAAATATTAGAATTAGGTAGATAATAAGCATTGGTAGTTAAACATAAAGAATTTCTAAATCAACTATATACTAGTATTTTTCTAATTTGATCTGATTTTTCATCGGATGTAGGATGTTGTTTTTTCCTTTAACCTTCCTGGTCCTTTTTCTTTGTAGTTGAATTATCGGCATTTCATCATCACTTTCATCTGGTGCATTCTTCTTTTCAACCACATGTATCCTCACTTCAAGTGGATATTCCTCTGCTGTGGATTGTTTAACTTTATTGGTCCTCTTGTATATATTTATTTTTTTTGGGATTTGAATCTCGGTTTCAACAGCTGCGATATCTTTTTCAACATGAGGTATCTTCGCAGCTATCTCTTTCATGTTTTCATTATCTCTAAGTTTGTTGATCCTCTTGCTTTGCTTTTTAATTGGAGTTTCAACATTGATTTCATCTAGTGCAAATTTCTTTGGAACCTCATGTATCTCCATAGCTATCACATTCATGTTTGTCTCCACATTTGGAAAGTTACGATCAATCTTCAAAAGGATACTGAATTATTTCCCCTTACTCAATACCAACTTGCGATAGTATTCAGATTCTTCTTTCTATAGAATAGGAAACCCTTATCTATTAGTATTTTATAGAGTTAATGATTTACCTTTTTAGATGTAGAGTGAGCATAGTATTTACGTCACAGCCCAAATAGTATTGTGCTGCATCAAACAATGTAATCCTTAGAAATTGATCCTCATCAGTGACATCAATCTTTAATCGATATCTAAAATACATTTGAAGATTTAATAAGTATGACTTCATTTATTTGATAGCTATAACTTAAACTCATTTCAATATTTTATCATTAAATGTTCATTTATATTGTTCATGTAGTTTACCTCTCCTCATAATCAATATCTTCAGTCCTATAGTAGGTAGAAGTTGCACTACTTTTATAACAGTAGCATTTCTTGCAAGCATGATACCATGGGTCTATGTTATTGTCAATGCGGAAACTGTAGCATTGAACTTATAGTACATGTCCTATACATAAATTAGGAAAATCACTTAATTATGGTTTAAACATATAATTTGAGTATACGCTGGGTTTTGCAGTGGTAAGTACCTTCACAATGAAAAGTGAACCGTTTAAAATATTGGTAATTTTCACTTGGTGGGCTATTTGCATTAGCCTACTTGGCATTAGACTTATGTCTGTCTTTTGTGCGTTCATATTGCCATTCCTGTAATTTAAAAGTAATGAATAAAAACCATCAATGACATAGCATGTAGGCTATGAATAAGTGTGAAGAAATATATATTTCTTACCATTGTTGGAGATTGTTGGCCTTTTCAAATTGTGGATTGATTAGCAAACTACTAATAGGAGTCGTGGAAAGGACAAAATCCCCTATTTTGGCAGGAGTAATTAATTCAGTTAAAATTTTATGTAGTTCGAAACTTGATTCAAATATATAAATTGAGGAGATTTATACCTTAGTAAATGGAGGATTTGACATCACAAAAGGCAAGCACAAGTTTGTCACTTTAAAAGGTCTGTAACATTTGTCCTTCGATTTCAGCGAAATATCCCTATAAAATCATGACTTTTCGATCATACCTATATATGTATAAAAAGGATATCTTTATGATAAAAGTTTAATAACGTGAAATATTTATATGTAGGATGCACAGAAAGTGTAAAGTTACTTTTCGTTTGTAATGATTACTTCTCGCCTTATGCTTCGTCCTTGTCCATTCAGTGATTTTACTTTGAGTAAAATACAAAGCACAATACATATTTTGTTTATGGGTGTAGTACACAACAAACATGTAGTTAAATTTACCGAACAAACTTCCATTAGTCATTTTTTCAGCTTCATCGAAGGAAATAAATCCATTTGAAAATTGTTGAGTTTTAAATTGATTTATGTCCTCAACGACCTCTATGTTGTTCATGAATGCTACTTCGAGGTCCTTATGCACAAATAAAAAGTTTGGTTTAGATCCATTTAACTTTCCTTTTATAATGTAGTAACTTTGATTAAGTTGAAAAGAGGTGCTCCATGCATGAACATCTTTGTTGAAAAGAGTTGTTTGAATTTTTGTTCCATGTTGTAAGATTCATAATCATTAGACTTTCATAAGAAGTCAACATATTAAGTAATGAATATAATATAAAATTTAAATAGAGTTACCTCTTCGTCGACGAATATTAGTTGCCAATGAATACCTTCACCGTTTGCATTTTTGTACTCTTTTGTTAAGCTCTGTCGAATGACTAAGACTTTAATCACCCATTCTGTTGCATATTTCTTCAACTTGCTAATAGGTTGGCATTGTTTCTCGAGCTCTTCCACACTTGTCATTGTATGGCTATAGTTGCTAGGATGTACAAATACAATATATATTTGTCATGTAAATGTGATTTATTTCTATCTAATTAGTATTTTTAGGACAAACAAAAAAGATGATCAAGAGTATAATATTCACCAAGCATATACTAATTCTTATTTGTTTAATTCACCAAGCATATACTAATTCACCAAGTACTTAGGTGATATATTACTTGCCTAATAATTTATTCTCAAATTATCATACCTTTTTTTCTTTTATAAAAAAAGTAATAGCAAAGGCCAAGTTGTGAAAACATTTAAACAGATTATACATCACTTGTGCGTCTATGCGTGGAAGTAGCCAAGAAAAGCTGAGTATTCCAATATATTACAACAGTAGAAACAAAGCAATAATACTCAAAGCATACTATTTCTTTAACAAATATACCATATGTTCTTACACCAGTGATCCTGTGAAGTGTTCGGGTTAACTTCAATCTCTTTTACTGTTAAAGATGGGTTATCCGGAAGATTCTAGATAAAATGTCAAAGCTAAATGCATGTAAGCAACAGCTCTCAAACCATACAATTACCAGTTTTCTGTGAGTTTGTTGTATTTAGGCGTGGCTACTTTTCAGTAGTTCCTTAATTTCCATAAGTTTTGTTCTTTCTCTTTTTTATTATTGTCATGTCCAACCAGCTAACGTGCACATTGATTAATTTCACGAGGTACCTACTACCTCTCACGAGAACATATGTCAGGTAACTCTATCCACTACATAGTTAACTACCTCATTTTCGTTAAGCTTTTGTCATGTTGTGGTGCTTTATTGAATTTACCCTATTAATCTAAAGCCGGCAGAGCAAAAAGAATTTGACGGATATAAGTCACTCTGACAAGCAAGAACAATACAATCTGATAATCACATATGTTGAAGGTCTAGTTGGATAGAAAACCTGCAATTCTATTGGCAAGTAGGATATGAGTAGTAAATTTTTGAATGACTAATATCCTTCGCTCCTTTTCCGCTATTTGACTTTGCTTTTGCAGGTTCTTCTTCACTTAAGTGTCCCATATATTGATATTGGTGTATACTTGTAATTTTAATCTTTGTTTTAACTTGTTTAGCTCCACCACTACTCTAACCACAGTAAATTATCCTTGTCTTCCACTTTTGTTACTTATGTTCTATATAATTTGTGTCTCCGCAATATTGTGACTTGGATTTTAGGCTTGTTCAATCGGTGGGTTGTAGTGGGCATCATCTTGACCCGACTTATGGCTGTGACAATATTAGAGTCTTTTATTTATTTTTTGAATCCTCACCCTAGAGTATCTAACACGAATGTTCAACGAAATAACTTAACGGTCAATGCGAAACATATATACAAGAGAAAAAAATTTATTTATTGAATTCTTCATTTAATTCAATCTATATTTTTCCATGTAGCATAGAACTCAAAAACTTGAAGTAAAATTAAATGCAAATGTCTTTTCTGTCATTGTTTTTTTTTTTTTTTTTTTTTTTTTTTTTGTAAGGTAATAAATATTACCTTTTATCACAATTTAATGACCAACTTAAATTTTTATATAGAATTGATTATTCAAATTAAATACTATCTCCGCCACTTTTAATTTTCATATTGCGTTTTTCTCGAAAGTCAATTTGACTAATATCTAAAGTTAAATTAGATTACATTAATTAGAGATTTTAAACAAAAAATTAAGATATTCAAAAACTATATGAAAAGTACTATAAATTGTAATTTTTTTTTGCATATCAATATAATAAAAATATATATATCATAAAATGTTAGTCAAAATTCTTATAAGTGTGGACGGAGTGGGTATTAAATATGATTAACTTTGTGAGACATATTTGAATTCATTTGGTCAAAGTTTAACAATTAATGCATATATATACTTATTAAATTAGGTAGTTCTGAACATAATTGCTCTTATTAACTTTCTGAGAATTATTTGAAGAGAGTATTAGCTAGTAGTGTGAATGTGAAGAATAGTCAAACAAAATTAAAATCAGTTACCTCGACACGATCATAAAACATAAATTTCAAGGGCACAATTCAGCATCCTCGTGTACACTTATCAAACACGAGACATTCTCTTTCACTTCTTTGTTTTCAGGCAAATATATTAGCAGCCAAGAGGGGGAGCTTGAATAAATAGGCCTGACACTATTTTGCTTCTTCGTTCAGTTCAAGTATTAAGCGATTAACTCGATGTTCAAGACGACATAGAGGATAAAAATTTGCTTCTTCATTTAGTTTAGCTCATTTTTGTTGATCAGTTCTCTTACTATGAAGGAGTCAGATTATGTGAGGGTGAGTTTGTTATTTTCAAATCTCATTTTGTCATCTAATTCTTTATCTCGTTCTGTTCAATCTAGTAAGTATCGATTGTTTATTGGTGAGATGCCTACTTAGATTTGTAATTTTTTTTGGTGTCTTTTTTCATTTTTCTCATGTTTTTTTCATTTTATGGACTATCTCTAATAAATATATATGTGGCTCTTTTTTGTTTAGCATTGTTTGTTCCAACTTTTAAGCTTTACTTGAATTTGTGGTAAAATTCATTTTTCCTATGCCCAGTCCTACTTGTATATTTTTTTTCGAATTTCTGGGATCGATCAAAACTATTTTATTTATTTTTCATCTTTGAAATCATTAGCATGGAGGGAAGATTTCACTATGTGAGAGAATGAATTATTAATTTAATTAATTCATTGATAAATTTTCCTTTTGTATTTGACAGTATACACTCCTTAGGATTGAATTACAAAAGAAAGAGAAAGATGATTCCAATAAGAATAAAAAATCTGAAGAGCACAACGGAGGCAAATACGAAAAGGACCGAGAGGGTAAGTAATTAATTTTGCATGTTAATTATTATTTTAATTTTATTTTTATGAGTAAGTCATTATCTTTTAAATTTATCAAAGTATTACTAATAACAATAATATGGTAAAATAAATATTAAATTATCACGTGCAACAAGGAATACAGGAGAGCAAAATGAATAGTTCAAATACCATTGAACTCACCATTACGGTAATTTTCATTTCTTCTATATATCTGATTGTTTCCCTTTATTACTTTGTTTTCAATTTATTGATCACCTCTAGTTAATTTTATAAAATAAGAGTTAATAAGATTAATGCAAGCTTATTTATTAAGGTAAGATTTTACTTTCCTTTACATAAATTTTCGAATTTATTTATTTCATTGATCGTGGTCTTTTTATTAGATAATAAATTTTCTATTTTCAGTCACTCTACAAAAATCAACAGGAAAGTTTTAAGGAGGTGATATAAAATAGGAGATCTAAAGAATATACTGAAAGTATAAATGAAAAAAAGCAAGATGGCTCTCAAGGGGAGGAACCATTTGAAAAACAACTACACCAACAATAAGAAGACATCAACGGTTTCTAAGAAATTTTACATTTATCAATTGACTTATATTAATTCTTTTGAATTATTTTGATTTTGAGATGGAGAAGAATCCTATAATTTTATATTAGTGGATTCAAAGTATTTTTTGTTGTCTATGTTTGCCATTTCCTCTCATTTGGTTTTCCGTGACTATAGGTGGGTTGGAGCATACTATTATCACAAGTAATGATAGTGGCTCAAAAGGTTTTATAATTGATGAAAAAAATCAAAACTATTACCGATTGAAGCAAGGAGTACCAAGGAGCATAAAATTCCGCTCCATTATTAACATATACAAGGTGTTTCAAACTATATAGAAAAATAGTTTCAGTCCATTATTGATATTGTATTATATTAGTTAGATGATCAAGTTTCCTTTTATTTTACAGCATACAAAGAGACTATCATCACATGAAGAGGAATACAATTGGAGTCGTCCAAATAATTTAGAGAACCAGAAATTTAAAGTACACAATGAAGGCAAAACAAGAAAGGATCAAGTAAACACCTTCGAGGAGATAGTACCTAACAAACAAAAAAAAAAAATTATTCATGGTACGCAATCAATTAATTTAAACATCATACAATTGACTTATTCTATTAATTATTTTATTTTTCAATTGGTTATGCCTGATTTTCAAAATATAATTTTTTGAACTTAATATTTTTTTTCTATGTCTATTATACCCTCTCATTTGGTTATGCATGATTTTCAGGTGAATTTGAGGTCAAAACGGTCAAAGGGGAAGATAGTCTTTCAAAGAATTTTGATCAAGTTTTAAACGACAACGGCGCCAATTGTGGGTCAAAACTTTTGACAAGAGACAAAAATGAAGAAAACTATCGTATCACACAAAATATACGAAGAAATTTAAAATTTTGTTCCATCACCGACTTCTACATGGTAATTCATGTATACCTTCTTCTATTATATTGTCTTACGTTAAAATTGTATCATTGAACAACAGTTTGCTCCTCCTTTTATCTTGATCCTTAAATATTTTCCTAAATAAAAAATTAAATGGTTAAACGTAATTTTATTATATCTAATAAACTTTCCTTGATTTTCAAAGTGTACTACCAGGCTTTCACCCGTTGAAGAAGAATATAATTGTAATCTTTCGAGGCAATTACTACTACAAATATGATATTTAGCCACATCTCCACTTTCCAATTTTTTGGGATAACCTGTGCAACTCTTCAAATTATCTTTCTATCCCTATATTTTGTTAAATAATTTCTTAAAATTATGCTCTGCAATTTTGTATTAAGTTTAATCACTCTTTAGAAAGAAACAAATGTGAAAATAACAGTATGCTTAATTTAAATCTAGTACTTACGGAAGAATCTGTTCCCAATTATAATTATTCTTTATTATAGTTTTCTTTTAACATTCAAGTAATGCATATACTGTGATATTTTGCAGGAATATAAGTAAAGCTATGGCACCAAGAGGACGTATCTATAAGCAAAATATACTTACTGGACAAACTGTTTCAGCTACTCTGTCTATCGATGAGCCAAATAAATGTACGTTTGCTACTATCACAGGTATATCACTTCTTATGTTAATCAAACCATAGTAATGAGTTACTTTTGAGGTTTGAAGTTAAAACATAGAAAATATTATAATCTATACACCACTATCTTATAATTTAGATATTATTTATTCTTCACCAGATAATATATCTAGAATTAAGAAAAGTCGACGAAAAACTAGAAGAGAGGGTGTCAAAAAAATTAAAATATCTTTGGGGGAAAATGTGGTTGTTGAGATCCCCAATGGTATAGGGAGGCCAGTTAAGGTGATTAATCAACAAAACTCTCAAATGAGTTGGGGATAGTTGGGCAAAATTTTCTTACGTTTCCAAACAAGAGGAAGGAACTCACAATAGAGGAAAAAGATGACGCTGCTCGTGCTGAAATTGTAAGTTATACAAAAAAAAATTCCTAGTGGTATTTTAATGTTGAAATTATTGTGCACACGTTTTTGTGAACAAATACATGTATTCATTGTGTTTGGATTCGAATAATTTGATTTTATTAACGTTTTATTAGATTTTCCCAATGCATAAAAGCACGCTCCTAGAAATAAAGGAGTAACTCGTTTAAAGTATAATCAAAAAATGATATTGCACTAGTGATATCCATCTTTTGCCTCGACTCTTGTCAAAATTTTAGACCCAACTTTTTTCATTTTCAGTTTGATTCTTTGGTATGCACAAATGATAGTATGGTTTACTAATCTTTCTTTGAAGAATATGTTGCTACTTCATCTAAGTTTTCTTGAATACAGTCACAAATCTGTGTTGGTACATTTGAACTGATGGTTAGGTTAAGCAGTAGTTTTAAAGCATCGATAATCTCAGAAAGCCATAACTTTGGATCTTGAAAAAAAAAAAAGATATTTACATTAAAAGAATCAGAGATAACCTTATATCTACACACACAAATGAGTTACTATATTTTGTCAATACTAATAATCATTTATTTTTAATTTTGTAGGATGAACAAAAGCCTAAAGGGATTGAACCCGATAGAATTGATTTCTACAAAAACACTCATTATTCAAATGAAAAGGGCTGGTCATCTCAAGAAGCTCACACTGACTATGTGAGAAAGCATATGATCTAGTAACATTCAATATGATTTACTTGTTTTTGTCATACTTCAATTTTTTTTTACAGAAAATCATGATCGATTTGAAAGATCTATACCCTGTCATTACTATGTGAGAAAACATATATATACTCTAGTAACATTCAATATGATTTACTTGTTTTTGTCATACTATAAGTTTTTTTTTTCAGAGAATCATGATCGATTTGAAAGATCTATACTCTTAATTCTATTACTAGTGATGAAATTGTGGATTTGATACTTGATACAAAGTCAGGGTCCATAAAAAATCTCGGGTATGGTCCTAAACCTAATACTTATCAAGCAACACCAAAGAGAATGACAAAGTTAGAAGACTCTCTTCGAAAGACAAAAGAGGAATATACTAGTATCCAACATCATTTGCAGAAAGGATTAAATGTAACTGAAGTTGTGGTGGAAAATCAACATTCTCATCTAGAAACATTAAATTCACAATTGGATACTCTATCGGCACACAAAGATGATCAAGTGCAACACATTATGAGCACATCTCGATCAAGGTTAGAAGTAGTACAACTTCTTCTTCTTCTTTTTTGGTGGGAAATCATCTACCTGTCTTTTATTCAATGTTATTGTAGTTCTTTTATTAATGAATAGATAGCAACTTTGTAGTTTTTAGCAACTAACTTTGTTTCCTTTTCATGATTTAGTGATCAGTGAACTCTATCAAGTAATACATTGAGGTACATTTAATAACTTCAAAACGCTTTAGTTTTTTTATTTCATAATATCATAAAGAATGAAATCTAAGCGAATATTTTTCTCTATTATTTACATAGGCTGTGGAAGATGAAAATCAAGATCAAATTCAAGAGAAGTGTTTATGTATGGAATGATATTTTGAAAAGCAATCTCTATATCTTTGTCTTAGTTTTGTTAATGTTTAATATGTTTCAACTATACTTTCAAGTTGGATAAACTTTATTTGATATCAGTTTTTCTTTAAGTAGTATGCAATGAGATACCATCTCAATGTTATTTTTTTTAATTAGTATTATCTATTAACGTGCAATTTATTTTTCATCATCATCATCATCATTATTATTATTATTATGATTATGATTATGATTATGATTATGCTTCCTTTAGTATGTTATTATTTTTAATTTGTATCTTTACATGGGGCGAATTCAAGTTTAAAAAATGGGTCATCGGAACCCATGGTCATCCGACAAAATTCGATATATTACTTGTATAATTCGTAAAATATATCAAATAGCAATTGAATGAACCCATGAAAACAAACAACTGGATGGTTCACTGGTTTGAGGTTGAGGGGTCGATTCCTAGTTGCATTCAGCATTTTTTAAACTTCTTCTAATAACTTTTTCGTATTATAAAATTTATTTATTTTGCAAATTGTATTTAATATTTTTCTTATGAAAAACCTATATTTATTATAGCTAAAATAAATGAGGCCCCTCAAATTTGAATGCCTAAATTAGTTGCCTTTTTTTCTTAAAGGGACAGAGTCGCCCCTGACAATGGTGCACCTGTGTTCTTAAAATTCTAGATTCGCCTCTCATTCTTTACCATTATAGAATAAACTACTCCATGTTTTGAAGTATAAGAAAATAATGTATTATTTAACTAGGTAAATTAATTGTGCTTCGTGCGGTAATGAACTGCCTCTATATATTTCTTTGTGGGATAATATATAGATATACACTTAAGCTTAACTTCCATTGTTAAATTAAAAAATACTCCAATTTCGAGTATCTATGTCTAAATGCGTTAATTCATCTCCTCCATGTCACTTAAGCACTCCCACTTATAAAATGGTAGTCTTTCAATATATTTTTTTTTCTTCAATAAGTAACAAATGAATCCTTAAAGAAATGCTTGTGCGTGGTTGCATGCTTGGTTGCATGCGTGAATATGAGTGAATTCGGAAATAATCTTCTTCTTAATTTACTACACAAATGCTTGTGCGTGGTTGCATGCGTGGAAATTATAACGACAACTCTATCAGATGAAACATGTCTAATTTACAAAATGTTGCCACTATGTATTTACATATTTAGTCTATTTATTTTAACTTCTTTTAGAAGAGATATAAATTAATAACTGCGATTATATTTTAACTTGCAAGATGAATCTATCTATCTATATGTACTAACAAAAAAATATGAACTCACAAACTTAAATGTTAAATTACTATAATAAGTCCAATTAAAAAACACTCAATTTATTTTATTTATTTATATGATTAATTAATTCTATTATATTAAAAGTAGATATTTTTTCACATTAAAGGCTTGTGACTTTTCCAATGAGTTGTGACTTTTTCGAAGGATTGTGACTTTTTTAGGGGTTGTGACATTTCCGATGAGTTCTGACTTTTTCGAAGGATTGTATTTTTTCAAAGGGTTGTGTCTTTTCGAAAGAGTTGTGTCTTTTCCGATGAGTTCTGACTTTTTCAAAGGATTTTGACTTTTTCGATGAGTAGTGACTTTTTCGATGAGCACAGACTTTTCTGATAAATTACTTATTCATACTACTATTTTTTAGTTATAAATAGAGAGGTTTCCTCTCACTATTAATCTACGATATTTTAAGTTTTCTACTCTTCTTCTACTTAAAAAATCTCAAATGTTTATTTGCAATAGTTGATTAAGTTCAAAATTCAACGAAATTGAGGCATCATATAAGAAAGAGTTGGTGGATAAATTGTAGAAAATCATTCATCAATTCATACTCGTTTTTTCTGTAACATCTAGAAATTTGAAATAGCTAGGAAGAAGCTAAGAACGGGAAATAGTCATTTTTGGAAATAATGAAAATCTGGAAATTTTGTTTAGTTAGGAAAAAAGTGAGTTTTTGGTCAATTTCAACGGCCATAACATCTATTTCAGGATGATTTAGTAGCACTTCCAGATATGGTAGAAAAGCTCTTGGAATGATCTTTCCAATACCGCCAAGTTTGCGTGATTCGGAGTTCGTATGAGTGAGATACGCCCATTGGAAGTTGGGTTGTTTAAATAAGGAAATGTCCAATCTAGATTTTTGAAGGGTATTTCAGTCTTTTCCTTATCCAATTAATTAAATTTGTTTTAGTGAATTAACTAAGGGTCTAAACTGAACTTGGTCAGTTTTACGCTTTTGAAAAAGAGTTAGGGTTTTAGAGAAGAGGAAAGAAGAGTAGAAAAGAGAAGGAGAAGCCAGGAAATCGTCAAGTTCATCGAGTTTAGCTTGTGGATTTCTTCAGGGGTGATCCTTACAAGGTATGTGAGATCACATAGTGTTGGGTTAGTTCACCCACACGCCAATCATGATTCAATTTCAGCGAAGTTATTATATTTGAAAGCAAATCCTTGAGTTTTTGATAAATTTTGTTGAATTCTTTTGGGTTGTGTTGATTGGAGTTTCTTGAGATTGATTCACGTTTTTAGTTGTGTGTTTGAGTAGAATCTAATGTACTGTGATCATATAATTGGTTCTAAGTGTTTGGGGAAAGAATCCATGGAGTTTAGAGGGTTTAGAGCTAAAAAACGAAGAAGAAATTTCGCCGGATGAAATTTGGTAGTGGTGGCGCGTCGCAGAGCCAATCCCCAGAATTGGGAAAATTCATTTCGCGTCGCAGAGACGAACCGTTCTGCCACAAAAGTTGTTTTCAAAACCAAAAATTAAATGCTTCTCTGCATCGCGGACCCACCCTCGAAAAGTGAATTCTTGATTTTTTCTCATGTTTAGCTATCTAAAATCATTCATAAACATCATGAGATTTTTTCAATCACAAATCACAATCCTTGAATCCATAATTCAATTCAAGGACCAGTTAAGAGTCAAGTCTAGAGCAGTTAAGATCAAAGTCAAGAGAAGTTAAGAGAAGTTCATAAAGTTTTCCAAAAGTCTTTTACAAACGTTTTAACTCTGTTTTAAGACTTAAGTTGTGAGTTCAGTAAATAGTAAAGTTGAAGTTCATTTCTTCAAAAGTATATGGGGACTATGTATTCCTAAAAGAGTTTAAAATGTTTTCACATTTAAATAAGAACGAAAACTGAGATTTTCAAAAGAGCCTTTGAGCTAGTTTTTCAGTGAAGAGCCTTTGGGCTAGTTTTTAGTTAAAGAGTAAATGCATTCACAATAAAGAAAGAGGGGAAACTTTAATTTCCAAGATAGCCTTTGAGCAAAGTTTTTGAGCAATTATCTCAAATCACAGAAAGAAGTATGTTTGTAAACATAAAGAGCTAGTATCATATTTTGGAAGTAGTATTGAGCACCGATATGGGGACAAGCTGGAGTTCAGATAACTCACGTCTCCATAAACCATGTAGCCATCATAGGTATAAAAGGGTCATACTTTTTAGATGAACCCTTTAATGCTTTTTAGCATAGACTAGTGGATCCACTTAGTGAGTTAGGTCCTATACCCTTGGCAAGGTATAAGATGGTCATTGGCAGTGTGAGGTCAAGTGTTGTTGTTGGGTTTTAAAGGTGTGAACAGGAAATGAAGGCTTGTGACTCTCCTGAAGAGTTGTGACTATGCCGAAGGGTTGTGTCCTTTCTAAAGGGTTGTGACTGTTTGAAATGTTATGCATTTTTCAAAGTGTTAGTGACCTTTCTGAAAGGTTGTCTTCTTTCCAAAAGGGTTGACCTTTACCCTTTGTTGGCTATAAATAGAGAGGTTTTCTCTTATTTTTTTGTATCGAATTATTCCCTTCTTTTGCATACATTTCTTACAAAACAAAATCGATTGATCGTGTCTCTGTGTGTGATTCATTGCCGTCATTTTGAGTTCGTTGAAATTATTGAAGTTTGAGGTATCGCTACTTCTTTAATGGTTAATCCGTTTTATCTTGGGAGAAATTAATCTGCAACCTCGGATACTTGAGGAGATTAAATTTTGATCTTAGGACATAGTGGGTTCTGTGGACTCGGATAGTTCTTTGTGTTTTTCTTCACACCTTTATTATTTCTGGTTTGCTAATCTGAATACAGGAGATAACAAGCTTAAGAAATTTAATGTTGGTATTTTCTGTGGTAAGGAAATTACTTCTATTTCCTGTGTTCTTTTTAAAAAGAAGAAAAAGATAATTATTTTATCATATGATAAAAGAGATTTGGGATGAATTAGTACTACTTTAATATGTTCGAGTATATTTTTTGTAGTAAGTTTTACTTGGATGGGTAAGATTATTTTTATTTTCTTCCCAAGTGCATTCAAGCATTGCACCCCTTCAGTTTTCTTTTCAATGAGAAAAGTTATTTTGTGTATTAAGGCAAAGATGAGCACTTTAATTTTTTCCCCTATATTCTTGGTTTTATATAACTATGAGAAGAAGTAAATGAACAAATGTTGTCTCCTAACAATATTTGAACATGAGTTTAGTTTCTTGTTGAAATTAAATGTCTTCTTGAGGAAAATAGGAATATGATGGAAACTGAGAAAAGGAAAAAAAATTAGTAAGAAAAGTGACTTGCATGGAATTATTGTTGATAGATAGAATATGATTCAATGAGAGTAAAAATCAGGTTCTATATTTATTTCCCTTGATTATTATTTTCTTTTTCTATCCTTTATAAGTTATGAAATTTATTTCATAAATGTTAGGATAGAGTCATTATGTGATGATCTCAGAATATGTCTTTATTATTATTAATATGTATTCTGTTTAGAGGAGGGAAAAAAAACTTTTGTAGTTTTCTACTCCATGTGAAATTTGATTGTGTTTGACTTTTGGAGATTTTTTTTTACTCCTTTGGTTTGAAGAATATAAGAACTTCACGAACAAATCAGATTGTGCATTGGTTTGAAAAATATAGAAACTTCACCAATTTGTTAAATACTCTGTTTGAATGAATATTCTAACTTGAAGAGTACAAAATCTTTGTCAGGAATATTAAGGCTAAATGATTGAAAAAGATAAAATCTTCATCGTTAGATCAAAACAGTGTTGTATTTGAGGTTTCTGGAGATTAAAACCTTTTTGGTTTACAACTCTGTCTGAATGTGAAACTGATTCGAAGAATATTGAAACTTCATCAGAATTCAAGGTTCATTCGGTTAACGATTAGAAGAATATAAAAACTTCATCGTTAAACTAGAAACAAGTTGTATAAAGATTGAATCTTTATTGTTAGTATTCTAAATACTAAGTGGTTTGTCTATTTGTGACAAAAAGGGGGGAAAAACACTAGTGACATAAAATTAGTGGTTTTTGTGCTTGCAATGGGTGTTTATATGGATTAAATCTTCAAAAGAAGGCTTTGTGTTACCAATGTGTAAGCATGGGAAAAAATATGTGGAAAATAATTTCAAATACTTGAAAAATATTTTTGAGAACATATTTAAAATGTAGGGGGGGGGGGTTCTTTACTTGTGATAAAGACAAAATTAGACTTACTATTTAATTTAAATTTGAAAGTACAAGATATGAAATTTAGTGACAATCTTGTATTATGTTAGACCTACAAAATTCTTGGAGTATATTTGATATTGTGGTCGTTGAGTCTCTCTTTACTAGTATATGATATGACTAGTATGAAACCACAAAATTATATTACTCATTGAAAAGAATTGTATTCTTTGATGAAAAAGTTTCACTTTGAATATTGTGATTTTTCATGAAAAGATATGTCTATTAAATTTTTTTTTTTGTATAGACATGAACATTGGTGAAAAATGATCTGTTATGTTTGTGTTGTAAAACAAACATTTGGGTCATATTGCGCTTATTGGACCAATGAGACTATGGTCGTGGGTAATTCTATAAAAAATTCAATGTTATGGAAAGGTCCTTCTGAAAAGGACATATGGCAAGGTGTTGACTCTAAAACAATGTCTGTATTTGAGAAAGTTATAAAAAGTAAAGAACAAAATATTTGTAGGAAAAGGTTACCTCACAGAAGGTCTTTTCAAACTTAGTATTTCTGTTAGTTCTTACTTGCTTGAATCAAATTGTTTGTGACATAAATGCTTGGGACATGTCAATTACAAAACCTTGCAAAAACTGATCAACTTGGAAGTTTTGCCTAACTTCTAGAGCAATAAATCAAAATGTCAAGTATGTGTTGTTGAAAGGAATTTTAATACCTTAGAATTGATTTACACTGACATTTGTGATATGAAGTCAATACCATCTCGTGGTGGAAAAAAGTGTTTCATAAATTTTATTGACAATTGCACTAGATATTGTTATGTTTATTTGTTGAATGGTAAGGATGAAGCAATAGAAACATATAGGCAATATAAAACTGAAGTTGAAAATTAGTTGGATAAAAAAAAATTGTCATGATTAGAAGTGGTAGATGTGGAGAATATGAATCTTCTTTTGTAGAAATATATTTGGAAAATGGAATCATCCATCCAATTACTGCACATTCTCACCTCAATCTAATGAAATTGTTGACAGGAAAAAACCGAACTTTGAAGGAAATGTTGAATGTACTATTTATAAGTTCATGTTTATCACAAAATTAGTGGGGGGTGCTATCATTATAGCAAAATAGAACAACAAAAAGTTTGTTTGTTCAAAAAGAGAGAAACAAAAAGTTTTGTTTGTTAGTACAAGGAGTAGCAAATTAAAAAAAAAAAATTGTTTGTTAAGAAAGGGAGCAACAAAAAGTTGTGTTTGTTCAAGCTTTGTTGTATCCTGATAGAGAATTGCTTGTCCTCCCTTAAAGTATATACAAGCAATAACTCTTGAAAGATAGTGATCAAACAATTTCCAATACAGTTTATTCCATATGAGAAATGGAAATGAGGGAACTATTCCCAAAAGGGTCAAAATAGGACCTAAGACTGTGGATTGTATGTTCATTGGATATGCTACAAATAGTAAAGCATGTCGATTTATGGCTCATAAGTCCAAACTATCGGATAGTCAAGTGAAGGGTCTAAACGACCTTGGAAAGAACCAAAGGAGAATGTACTTAAGAAAGAGATTCAGAGGAGTAGTTAATGTCAATGGACAAATAACTTCCTACGAGTTTGATTTTGTAACATTTCTTCTTTAAAATGAGTCTCATATATTCTAAAAGTTATGTCCTTTGTGGACTCATTCTCTTTGAGAAAAGGCTGTCAATAGTAAGATAGATTCAATTTTGAGCAACCATACTTGAGAGTTGGTTGATCTTCCTCCAAGAAATAAACTTTTGGGTTCAAAGTGGATCTACAAAAGGAAAAGAAAGTTGATGAAACTATTGACAAATACAAAGACAGACTTGTTGTCATAAGCTTTAGACAATTAGAAAAACCTTGTTTGACAGATAATAGCACTAACTAGGATTACATCAATTCAGATGTTAATTGCGCTAGTTGCGAAATATGACCTTCAAATTCGTCAAAATGGATGTGAAAACATTTTTTTTTGACATGGAACAACCCAAGGGCTTTGTGGTTCTGGTAAAGAAAAGAAAGTCTATAAACTTGTTAAGTCACTCTATGGACTAAAAACAAGCACCCAAATAATGACATGTGAAGTTTGACCAAACTATGTTGGCAAATGAATTCAAGATTAAAGAATGTGATAAATGTTTTTACATTAAAGACACTCCAAACCACAAGGTCATTGTTTGTTTTTATGTTGATGACATGTTGATCATCAAAAGAGATATTTCTGACATAAATTCTACTAAGCATATGCTAGAAAGTAACTTCGATATGAGAGATATTGAAGTTACTGATGTGATTGAAAATGTACTTGACAAGTTCAAGCATTTGGATTTCAATATTGTCAAGACTCCAATAAATGTGAGATTTGTACTTCAAAAGAACGAAGGCAAAAGTGACTCACAATTGAATTGTGCTAGAGTATTGAGAAGTATGATATATATCATGAAGTGTACGCGATCAGATATATCATGTGCTATTAATAAACTAAGTCGGTTCACGAGTAATCTCAATCAAACTCATTGGATGACAATGAAAAGAGTTTTGGAGTATTATTTTAAACATACTTAAAAAACTATTGCTTTGCATTATAACTAATATGTAACAGTATTGGAAGAATATAGTGATGCAAATTGAATCACCAGGTCAAATGAAGTAGAATCCACGAGTGGATATATATTTACTCTTGGTGGAGGAGCAGTCTCTTGGAAATCTTCCAAACAGAGATGTATCGCTCGCTCTACTATGAAATCTGAGTTTATCACTCTAGATAAGGTCGGTAAAGAAGGTGAATGACTTCGAAATTTCTTGAAAGATTTTTGGCTCAAACCTTTTAACTCTAGTATACACACACTATGAGAGTTAATTTGCAATAGGTAGGGCATGGAGCATGATGTATAATGGAAAGTCTCGTCATATATTATGTAGACATAATATCGTTAGAGAACTACTCTCTAGTGGAATTATCATAATTAACTATGTAAAGTCAAAGGATAATCTGTCAGATCCACTTATAAAAGGCCTAACTAGAAAGGGAGTTAATAGATTATCAAAGGGAATGGGACTATGGCCAAGAACACGTCATTGTGGCGGTAACTCTACCTAGAAGACTAGAGATCCCAAGATCTAGATTCAAGGAGATCAAACAAAGTCATTGATGACGGTTCAACATTGTCAAAATATTTTTTATGGTCCATTCTCATGATAAGACAATGTGCAGTAACAAGGATAAAGACATTAGGACTTTTTAATGATTTCTAAGTTTGATACAGGGTATATCAAATGGTGTATCTACGGGATAACACATTTAGAAATCACCTATGTAAGTGTGAAGTGTAAGCCGCTTCAAGGAGAATCCGGTAAGGCCAGTTCTCTACGCACTTATAAACCAAGACGTGTTCATGGCTGAAACGAACAAAACAATGAGAACCAAAAATAGTTCAAGGGTTGATTGTGTGACTTATGTTGTCTAGGTATACACCAAAACTCGACGGTTCAAAGATATCAAATCTACCTATTGACTGAGTATATCCGATATATGTTCACTATGGAAAGTTCAAAGGGAAACCCACTTATCCAGAAGCAATCAATCCTTAATTAAGAATCACACAATTTTTCATGCATATGTTTTAACCATAGTCATTTCCTATTCATGTGGGGGATTATTGGGTTTTAAAGGTGTGAACAGGAAATGAAGGCTTGTGACTCTCCTGAAGAGTTGTGACTATGCTGAAGGGTTGTGACCTTTATGAAAGGTTGTGTCCTTTCTAAAGGGTTGTGACCGTTTGAAAGGTTATGCATTTTTCAAAGTGTTGTGACCTTTCTGAAAGGTTGTCTTCTTTCCAAAAGGGTTGTGACCTTTACCCTTTGTTGGCTATAAATAGAGAGGTTTTCTCTCATTTTTCTTTATCGAATTCTTCCCTTCTTTTGCATACATTTCTTACAAAACAAAATCGATCGATCTGTCTGTGTGTGTGATTCGTTGCTGTCATTTTGAGTTCATTGAAATTATCGAAGTTTGAGGTATCGCTACTTCTTTAATGGTTAATCCATTTTATCTTGGGAGGAATTAATCTGCAACCTCGGATACTTGAGAGGATTAAATTTCTTAAGGACACACAGTGGGTTCTGTGGACTCGGAAAGTTCTTTGTTTTTTTCTTCTCATCTTTTATTATTTCTGGTTTGCTAATCTTAATATAGGAGATAACAGTTGTATCATCACTATAGCTCTTAAGTGATGGTTGTCGGCTAGAGAAACTCCCACAGCAGTATTTTGTATTTTTATATACATCAGATTATTTGTATTTTTTACAAACATCTCACAGTTATATGTATCTTTGCATACACACAGAGTTGGCATCATGTTTTTAAACAACTTTTCTTTATATTGAACTTGTTTTAAACTACTTTATATTGAAATAAGTTCAGTTATGCTAAGTTGAGTTGAGCCAAGTAAGTTCTTTAGTTCCTTTCAAATTATTTTCAAGCCTATATTATGTTTAGCATTCCAACTCGCATACTCATACATTCAATGTACTGATGCCAGTTGCTCTGCATCATCTTATGATGCAGACGCAGGTAACCAGGATCAGTATCCAGTGCATCGTTGATCCAATTGAGCTTTAGAGTTGTTGGTGAGCCTCTTTGCTTTCGGAGGATCCCCCTTTTTCATTACTTTATCATTTTAGTTCATTAGAATGCCGTGGGTCTGTCCCGAGATCCATATCAGTTGTTTTAGAGGCTTCATAGATAGTCAGTCAGATGTTAGTTTGTTCGTCATCATTTTGTTATTGGCTTATGTTCAGATTTGAGTTGCCATTTTGGCTAAGTTAAATGTTTATTTTTAAAACATTATGAGTTCAGTTTGAGGCAATTGAGTTATCTTTGAAGTTTGAGTCTTCCGCTGAGTAAGTAAGCCAGGCCAAGGGTTCGCTTGGGGCAACCAATGGTTCTCGAGTGTCAGCCACGTCCGGGGTGTAGGCTTGGGGCATGACATTTTCCTCCTACTATTTTCATCACATACATACAATTCAATATTATTTGTGTTATTTTAGAACATTAATACCCTTTTAATTAACCTACACATTTTATTTATTAAAAAAAGACTTATTTACTATGAATAGTCACAACAATTTAGACCTTCATGTTTCTTCGATCATAAATCACAACCATTCACTTATTATAAATTCTTGGGGATCTTTTTTCTACGACAATTTGAGATCATTTAAAATTTTCATAAATGCTTCTTCCACAATCCATGGATATGGTTCGCCGAAGTTCTTAGCATTAAAATTTAGGTATTGACTTTCTATTAAAGAAGAAAGCAATACAGAGCAATGTGCAATTAACTATGAACTTTGTTTCACACAAAAAACTTCTATATATAGTGTGTGAAAAATTTCATTTATTTTTCTTTTATTTATTTCCTTAATTAGTTTCTTTTGTGTTTTCATTCGAGAGAGTATTTAATAATTAGTGTTCACATAACGAGTGGAAAGTGACGAATACACACATTGTGGATTATTTTTCTAATAAAATTAATAGATCAAGTTGTGATAGAGATAATAATAATAAACTAGATAATAGATACTTTCATTAGACAAGAACTATATGATATGTATGCGGCAGAAAAAGTAGAAGACTACAATTTCCGCAAAGATAAAGTAGAAACTTAAAGAAATGAAGTATTTTACACCATATGTGTTGTTGTTCATATAATAACATTAAATTATTCTACTGAAATATATATATATATATATATATATATATATAAAACAAAGAATTGGTCAAGCTAATTTTCTTTAGAACTAATTTTTGATGTTATATATTTAATCTCATAACAGTGTTGACATTCACTATAAAAGTACATTTTTTTGTAAAATTACCTATCTATCATACCCTTACTCAAATATTCATTGAGTAAAAATATTTTCTAAGAAATATATATTACGTATAAAGATAAAATATTGAAATATTTATAGTAATCGTTAATAGTGACATGCACATACTAAATTTCAAGCATGAATATTCAAAAATTGTACTTAAATAGTGTCCATCGTTTATGGTCATAACTTTAAAAGGAAATTCTACTGGTGACCTTTTTTTTTGTTGACACTTTCTTTTCTATTATGTTGGTTAAATTTGTTTACAAAATTGAGTGAAGTACAAAATAATATTGCTAAAGAAATGTCACTTTCTCCCCATATTTAAACTTTTAATTTATTTTGAAATGTTTCAATGATATCTATTTATTTTGATCTCAAAAGACAAGTAACTCTATAACAATATGTATTAATAATTCAAAAGCACTTTTTCTATGTTCTCTTAATTATAATCATGTACTAAAAAACATTAATTTAGTAATATCATTTTACAACATCGTATACTATATGATATGATACACACATGCGACGCACGTGCCGTGAAACTAGTACCAAAAAAATATGAAAATAAAATTAAAAAACTACCAGTTAGTTTTAGCTCTAATTCTCTGTGGAGAGACATAAGAGAATTGCTTTGCTTATCTTCCTTGTTTTTCTCAAATTCAAGCAGATTACAATGCTGCCATGTTTAAAATGTCCCAACCTACAACATGTGAATTCACTTGCAATCCCGGACATTGTGCCCTCACAAATTAATGAGATTTCAACGTTGTAAATTCAATTAGAATAAAGACTATAAAAGAGCAAACAAACAGAGAAACTTAAAATACCCTTCAACCTTCCAAAGCTGGACAAAGAGAAATAAAGATAACATTTAACCTATATTACAGTTGTACAAGATAATGAAATCTAAATAGTCAATACCCCCACTCGAGGATAGAAAAATCGCCAATTGTCTATTTGTTATTTTCTCATCCTCTTCCTTCAATAAATCATTCAATTGGGCGAACCACGCACGCTCTTAAGCCCTCAGAATATTAGGGTGCTTCAACCAGGGCAATCACATAATAAGGAACTGTACCTATATCAACATTTAACTTGAAATGGCCATGCTATCAATTTGTGTCTTAGTTTGGCTTTAGTGACGCTCATAGTCAGTAACTTGGTGTATAACACATTAGGAATGCATTTTTTTTTAATATGTTAAAGAGGTAGTTGCAGAGAAGAACCAGCGGAACGTCAAACTATACACCTTCAGTGTTCGTTCACAGGCATTAGTAGGCCAAATTGCTTGAGAATGGAAAATTTGTATACTTGGATCCCTGGATATGTAATTTGTGTCAAGTGCTTGATATTCGTTTAGTGCATACTTGGATTTTAATGTATGATCTGATACTTCTCTTGCTATTACTGGTGCTTCTTTCAATGTGGCTATGCCTTCAAATTTTTAAGGTTCAACATTGTGCAATGCTACAAATTCATTTTATATGTCAGCTAAATGCCAACCACTATTTCCTCGTCCTTCATTTATTTTTTCTTGTTATATTGCTAGATTATCTCAAATTACAGCTGACCACAACGATCCCATATTTTCCAAGTCGCAAATTACGGCTTGCAAAATCACTTGTCAACCGAAACAATCTGGCTCCACAATTCAATGACGCTTCAACAGTTAAAATTAAACAGAACAAAGACTATACAAGAGCAAACAAACAGAGAAACTCCAAATATACTTCTTTCACTACATATGTATGTTTGCAGAATCTGTTATAATGCTCATTAAGTTTACTTATGATCATTGGTTATCTGGTTACCTTTTAGACTTTGTACACCATTTATAGTAAAGGTATATTGTAATGGCTGAAGCAAATACAAAATGTATACGAAATGCCTCATCTTATCCGACAATTATATGACATACATTCTGGAATACTTCCTTGAGAATAATTTGTTTAATGAATGCAGGGGCTTTTTTGTCCCTATCTGCAGTGAGGATGGATAATCCTTCTGTTGTTGTTACTCGTGATACTGCGATATACACTTGTCCATGGGTGACTATCGGTTTTCGAAAATACAGTCCACAATGATGAAGTGTTTGTCTTTCTCTCACAATTTGATCTTGACTCTCCAGAACTTTTCTTAGACAAATATGGCACATAGTTGTCTGGAATACCCTGTGTTGGACATTGTAGCAACAACTTTTGAAACTAGAAACAGGTCTTTGAAGAGGTTCACCTCCCACTCTTTTGAAGTTTTGGATGCTATCTCGCAGCTTTACCATTTTCGGGGGAGGGAAAAGTCTCTCAAGAAATGCTTTGGTTACTTCATCCCACAAGTGATAGAAGCATTTGATAATTCAGCCAACCATCTAGTAGCTTTCCTGTTAAGGATAATGGAAATAATATCAGCTGAATAGGTTCTTACGAGATGTTCTTGAAGAACAGCCCACAAATATCCACAAAATGTCGGAGATGTACATGGGAGTCTTCATGAGCAAGGCCCCCAAAGATTGCAATTGTAACTTTGTTCCGGTTACACAGAACATAGATCTCTCAAGAAATGTTTTGGTTACTTCATCCCACGAAGTGATAGAAGCATTTGATAATTCAGCCAACCATCTATCTAGTAGCTTTCCCGTTAAGGATAATGGAAATAATATCAGCTGAATAGGTTCTTGTGAGATGTTCTTGAAGAACAGCCCACAAATATCCACAAAATGTCGGAGATGTACATGGGGGTCTTCATGAGCAAGGCCCCCAAAGATTGCAATTGTAACTTTGTTCTGATTACCCGATTGCTCCTGTGCTTTCAATGACATTCACATGCATGTCGTTCATCTCTCCCATGTTATCAGTCTACCTATAGTGACTAGCATCGTCACTTCCATTTTTGCTCACGTTTCTACCCGCAAATGAGCAAAACAACAACACCAAATAAACAAAAATCTACTACAACTAAACAAGTTCACAAACTAACTTCACAAATTGAATTCTTACCTACCACTCCCCGATAGCGGAGCCATTTTTGATAACTATCACGATCGGAGACCACCCCTAGTCATAACACTGTACTTAGAATTACAAGTGACTCCGAGATAACCCTTGATACTGGCATAGTCATGAGAAACTAAATATGAACATGTAAAAGGATGAATGAATGAGCGGAAGCATTATTATGGAATACTGGTTCAATATATTTCTGAACAAAGTTTTGTCTACAACAACTGTATTGAATTTATTCAAACCCAATCAATAGACAATAATCATTAAATGCTTGAAATGAAAGCTCTGTAGTGTTAGGAAAATGAACTTAATATAATTATCTGAAAATTATGTTCGTAATCATATCATTTGTGCCAACAATTTTACAAATGTCAAAGTACAATATGACGATAGGCACACATGAGATTATCTAGAAGAAGGACCATGAAGTATCTAAACAACCCACTAGGTGGATGAATAAGTCTACAAATATCCCCACGTATATGTTCCTAGAATGCAAGAAAATATCCCCATGTAAATGTTCCTTGAACGCAAAGGACTCAAATTCAATTGTCGTTGGTGAAGATCTCATATTAATTTGCCTTGATAACAAATCGTACAAGAAAATTCACCATTTAAAAGAATCTTTAGGTTCTTTAGTGGATGTCCATTTCTATAATTTGTCTCATCATTATAAGCTCAGGATGTCCCAAGTGATCTGAGTATTAGAATTATTAAACTTTTGATTTACTATAGAATGTACCTCAATTGCACTAATTTTTGTCCAATACAAGCCAGAAGATAAAACAAGAATTTTTTCTATAAGACATGTCTGCCTAGAGACATTCTTGGTGATACCACATCCATGATCAACGGTCGCGACTTTTTTCCACACCTAGCATGGTGGGTTTACACCTCATTCACTTCAAAGAATGAATCTATATTTTTAGCATTTATCAAAAGTTCTCAATATTCATGAATGAAACACAATCATGTAAGTATATCAAATTATGATAACTTAGTGCCTCATTCCACATTCATGTGCATTATACATAATATGCACTGCTACCACATTCATTTTAGGGAATGAAGCGATTTCAATGGAATAAATTTCATGACTACTTTTCATCAAAAGAACATTGTTTGCTTTAATAGTCAATATATCATCAATATAGTTTATTGATACTCAAATCCAATGTCTTAGCCATAAATTGATGGGACTTAAATCCAACATCTTGTCATCATGGTGCATCATGACTTGAACCTAATGTCTTACCCTCTTGGTGTGATTAGACATGAATTCATCGGCTTATCCTTTTGATGCGATAGAACTTGAATCCACCATTTTACACTTAACCAATGACATAAAACCAATAGTGATTTATAGATCTCATCGTATAAATTTTAAACATAACACTTAAATGGTTGTATATTCTGAACATACAACTACTTTTAGTAATAATATCAATCAACATGATTATCCGAGCAAAGTAAACAAAGCTGATAATTGAATAGGCCAATTTGAAGACTTAGCACATATTTTGATGTATTCAGTAGGTTGTACAATGAAGGTTGAAATTAACCATCCAGGATAGAAAATCAACATGTAAAACTTTTTCTAATATATCATATGCACGTGGATATATTTACTAGTTATGCTACTAACTGCACCTTCCAAGATGTCACACAAACAGGGACACAATACGTACCTTCGAATTTCCAGTAAGACAACACATGACATCTTCAATACTTTTCAAATTATTTTCTCAAGGTGGTAGAGTCTTCTGATGGTAACGTGTTATGAAACTATATGAAATATTGAGAAGAAAGTAGGGACAAGAGAGAAGACTTATTATTTCTCTGAAGGGATATTTAGGAATTCATATATCTGATTTACAATAAAGAGAACCCCTCTATTTATTGGGGAAAATTGACTTGGTCCCTAAGTTATAATTTCTAAATTTTCTCTAACAGAAAGACATTCACTATATTTATACAGAAATAGGATTGTTTAGGGCTTTATATGAGTTAGGAAATCCACTTTTAAGGTTTTCTTAGTGGTGTAAGGAGATGAAAATTACCTTATTTAGAATTTTACCACGGCCAAAACGTAATTGTACTACATTATTTAGTAAAATGATCATAACTCTCTACTTCGAACTCAGAATGATGCAAACTTGGGGGCAATGGAAAGAGGGCTTATAGAGATTTAATTTGATAGGTCATGGGCTACGTAACTCTTCATATTCTAAGAGATATGATCGTTTGAAATTGATCAAAGTAAAATCTTATATAGAAACTCAACCGAAAAGGAAATTTTCAAGTCAACTTTGTGTTAGAGGATTATTATCGCCTTAATTCATCTCCAAATCCCTTCCCACCCTAAATAATTAACTTTTACACTTATGCATCAAGAATTATCTGGTACAACCCTACAAACTTATGAAGAATGGTTCAGATCTTAGCTTAGAGATTTTTAGGGTGTTACAATAATGCTCAAATTACCCTAAAATTGATTAGAAGAGTAAGCGACCGTTAGCAATAAAAATACCCAACAAAGAGTTGGGGTCAAATTCCACAAGGAGTGATTTAGTGATAAGATCACTTGGAAATTAAGAATGCAAACTGATTCATTGTAGTAATTAAAACAAGTGGGTGGATGATTTCACCAAATTTACAAAAAGAGTTTTGAGTATCACTTATCACAATTAAACTAGAAATAGGGATTTCACAAGTAAGAGATGATCTAGGGGTATGGGGATTTGTATTGATATCGAATAGGGGTATAGGAATTTGCTCAATAATGCTAGACAAACATGGATAAGTTAAGTAATCTTCAGAGACACAAACCTTAATTCGATCTCAAAGCATCATATCATAGAATTGTAAGATATTACAAAGCAATGAGCATAGGAAATAGATTAGATCGACATACCTCTAGCGATTGTTAGCGATATAGTCGGAGTCGTCGACGTTTGTTTTCCAATCTGGTAATTCTTCTCTTCTTCAAAGACCTTCTAAGCACTCAAAACCTTACTCTTAGATGGTATGGAGTATAAAGAAGTAATGTGCTTAGGGACCTTTGAACCAAATGACGTATTTATAATCGTACTTCCTTCAAGAACGGTTAAGAGGTTATTTGGTTCAAAGGTCCCTAAGCACATTACTTCTTTATACTCCGTACCATCTAAGAGTGAGGTTTGAGTGCTTAGAAGGTCTTTGAAGAAGAGAAGAATTACCTGATTGGAAAACAAATGCCGACGACTCCGACTATATCGTTAACAATGGCTGGAGGTATGTCTATCTAATCTATTTCCGCTACGCAATTGCTCTGTATCATAGAATGTCCTTTCGGTTTCATCTATATGAATCACAAATCAACCCATTACCTTACGGAAATCTCTCTTTCGAGCAAATTTGGTAACTAGAATTGAACCAAAAGTTCTCTTTTGAGCAAACTCTAGAAATCAAACCTAAATTGCATGCATCAAGCTAGGATTAAGTTTGTAACCTTAACCCATAAATTAATATCATGCTAAATAACTTAAATCCATGGATGAAAAATTATAAAAAAAAAAGAGTAAGGCACAAGACGCACTAAATTAAATCAACACCCAATCACATAATCACACCCCCTAGATTTGGGGCTTTAGCCAAGCATCACAAAAAGGAAAGAAATTATACATATGATGTTATCAGCCATTAATGTTTTGATGATAAGCAATAATCCTCAATACTCACTCCAATTTCAACCCTCAATTGTCAATTACAAGAGTGTATGGAAACCCTAAAACTAAGTAAAAAGTCTATTTCTCAATACCCCAAAAGATGAAGTAAAAAGTGTAATAGACTAATAATGAATTATGCAAAGATTTACTCCTCTGATTTTTTATACATTTTCTCTCTCCTTTGGGCTTTTTATAGTTTCTGCAAAAATTAGTCCAACATTCCATGTGTGATTCACTCAACAATATTAGTCAGACTCGCTCTTGTGATTCGGTGGATTGTTATTTGCTCTCTAGATCGCCTTTCATTTGCTTAAGGCTTCAACTGTTTGAACCTCAGTTGGCGAACTCGATTAAGTCAGCCTTTGACATTCGGAATTGCCAATTACCACCATGTTCACCCATTCATCTTTCAGTTTACTCTGGAGTTTGTCACCTTCAGCGATGGAACTTCTGGTTCGCCCATTGAGTTTGGTGAATTGTCCTTCCCACTTTGGTTTGCCAACCTGCCTAGAATATTTTTTAACTTGCACATTATAAAATTGGGTGAGGTTTGGCCTATTGGGTGATCCGTCCTTTTGGTTAGACGACTACTAGTTGGGAAGTTATACTCCTTTCAATGTTTGTGGCCTCTTTTCCATGTATTCATATTTGCATTGTCCTTTATCCTTCATAGATGCAAAACATCAAAATATCATCAAAATAGGACATAAATAGACATTGACGACACTAATTGTTGAAATTAAAAGGCCTTAAGTGAATGGAAATCTACCAGTCATCAATTATCATTTTTAATAATGAGAATACTTCATTCGGAAGCAACATTTATAAAACATATTGATACTTCATCTAAAAGTATCCTTGATTCGTATTTCATAACCATAAAATAGACATATGACGTGTGTTCATATAAAATTCACTGAAAGCATGTAGTTTAAATCCAATTATGTGAAATAAGATCAAATATAGTAAACTTAGCCATAAACTATTAAACCCATGAGAAAACAT
This sequence comes from Solanum pinnatisectum, assembly GCA_035578085.1. Lineage (NCBI taxonomy): Eukaryota > Viridiplantae > Streptophyta > Magnoliopsida > Solanales > Solanaceae > Solanum > Solanum pinnatisectum. Next base: position 20,760,741 of record CM069076.1, read on the forward strand.
GCAAAACCCTAGAATTTTGGATGAAACTGTAGAACAAAAATAGAGATATCTTGAGACTCAGTGGATAGAAAAGGATGAATTGATGAACTTCCCACATACCTTGATGAAAACTAGCTTTGCAATTGGAGAAGGAAGCTTGAAGCTTGAAGAACCCTAGCTTTCACCTTGAATCCTTGGAGAGATTTTAGAGAAGAAGAGTTAGGAGGTTTTTGGGATTTCAAGTGAATGAGAGGGAAATGAGGATTTTTGAAGAGTAAAATCAGTTATCGGACTTAAAAATGGGCTATAAATGACATAGTTTAGGTGTTAAAAGGATAGGAAAACACTCAAATAACCTTGAGTGAACGTGTCGAATAGATCCTACGGGACTATGTATAGCTCGTACAACAGGCTACATGCCATCCTTTTCATCGATAGCCTCCATTACTTGAGACCAACTTTGTGAGTCAAAACCACAAGCCATAGTCTATGGCCCGTTAACCAACCTACGACCCATAGATCTCTTCCATAAAACCAAAGTTCGAAAAATCCTTTTAGTCAAACCCACTTTCCATGAGAAATGGGCAATGGTTTGTACTACCTTGTACAACCCATAGACCCAACTATAGACTCAAACTTTCAAATAGTCCAATCTCACCTATAAGAACCTTCTACGACATGTGCACTCTCTTAAGGACCGTCCTGTTGGTTTGTAAACCCTCAGCAGAGCTTGACATTTTTCCAATTTCCAGAACCTTAACCATGATTGCCTAGCTATGGACGTTAGGATCTTGTACAATATGTAGGTAGGTGATAACGCTCAACTACACTTCTTCTGATTCTAAGTGTAGGCGGTCGCTAACAAGTATAAACCCAACGATGAGTTGGGGTCGATCCCATAGGGAGTGATATGGTAAAGATTTCAATTATGAAGTAAAAATGTGTTCTAATCTTTTGTAGAGGAAAAGGAATGTGTAACATAAAATAAATCTCGAAGTTTCAATTATCAATATCAAATGGGGCAATTTAGTAACCAATTTTTTAACAAATAACAATTAACTCGAGAGTTAAATGATTAGAGAGAAGACCTTAGGAATGTGATCAGTCGAATGTTAATTTCGCTTAATGGGTAATTACTAATTGCTTTAAGTCATTGAATTGCAATGTGTAGGCTAGGTTTTCAATAAGATAGCTATCTCTCGATCAACTATCATGTTTCGAGTGAGTTCTCTTGAGCCTCAACAAGCTTAATAATACCAAACAACCTAATTCCTTAATTTACCCACTTTCTCAAGTTGCGGAATAAAGACGCAATCAAACCAACTTTCTCAAGATGGATTTTAAAGATGAAATCAACACAACTATCTATCATTCTTTTACTCTAATACCTCTTTCTAAAGAAAGCATAGAGAGCCAAGCTAGAAACAAATTCGCAACATCAGTTCTTCAATTAAAACATGAACAAACAATTGAACCCATGTCAAAACAACAGCATATTCAGCAATTAATAGTACCAACAAGCTAATTAATGCATTCGACTACTTGATCACACCTCTAAGGTAAGGGGTTTTAGCCAAACATAGCAAAAAGTAAGGATTCCTTACCAAATAGATTATCCATTCAAATTGTCAATGATTTGCAAATACTCAATGCCAAAATTAAAGCTAGAATCCTAAAATCTCAAAATCGAGATCCAAATCTTCTCCCAGAATGTTTAACAATGTGAAAATGTAAAAACTCTCAAAAGCTCAGGAATACACTATCTTGGAATTCCTTTTCTTTTTTCAAAAACTAAATTTATACTTTCCCAAAAACTCAGCATGGAGACCCCTCGGCGAAGTTAGGCCAGATCGCCGACCCACTCGGCGATCCACTGATTTGCTCTTGTTCTCGTCTTTTGGCTTGGCTTCTACATCCAATTGTTCTAGAACTTTTGGCAAGCTGGATCGTGGTCATCGATCCATTCGGCGCATCGCCAAATCATCATTTGCTCACCAAGTTGGTTTGGTACATGGGCTACTTTGCTGGAACTTTTGGCAAGCTGGAGACTCACTCGGCGAGTCACCAAGTGACTTTTGCGAGCTCCAACTTCTCTTCTTCAGCTTTTTCAACTTTTTCTCATTGTAATGTCCTTGCCTTTTTCTTAAGCCTTCATTGTTGCATATCAACACATTACATTTGTTATGAGCACAAAATAGGCATTAAGGACACTAATTCATTGAATAATAAGCCCTAAATGAGTCGAAATTCCTAACTCATCAACACCCCCAACTTAAACGTTTGCTTGTCCTCAAGTAAAACATAAGATCAATCAGGCCAACATGGTTGTCTACAAATAGTGCTCCTTGAGATTGAACATGAATGCACACAAGGTTAAATTCACACATGAAATGCTTAAATATGCACTAAAAGTTTCATACTGTGACTATCCATCATCAAATAGAGTTCAAGCTCACAATGCTCACTTCAAATGCAAATTTATGCTCAGCAACAGTATTCGAATGCCTTCACATCAAGAATGATTCTATGCTCTCACAGAGCCGATCAAGGAATATAATTTAGGAATCGAGATCAGCTATCACACTCCCAGTGAGAAAAACATGTATGACTTTACCCATAGGCTTGTTGTATTTTCCAACCAACACATCACTCAGCTCATTCAAGATTAAAAAAAAAAGGTCTTTCAAGGCTTGTAATTGAGCTGAGGGTACGGGTATGATCATTTTGGATTAGTGACTTCTACCTTCATGAAGCATGGCTCAAATTTCACTTCTTCTCCTTTTCTTTCATTCTTTTCATCTTCACAACTCATCCTTGGCATATTCAAAGCACACAAAATTTTTGGGATAGCTCATTGGATACCCTTTTTATTTCCACAACATTGCTCAATGGATAAATTTTTATCATTTCTTTTTCTCTTTTCACCTTTTTCACTTTTTTTTTTAAATGGAGGGGTTCCATCTTTTTCTTCAACACAAGTTTCCAAGTATGAGTTTCATGAAATTCTTGCTCGATTTCTTTCCCCATTCTTACCACACCCCCAACTTAGGCTTTTTGGATATTCAAACAAAACAATGCTTCACGAAGGTTTTAGGTGTGGAGGACAAGGGCATTTGTGTTCATGTTTCATCCAAAGAAAAGGTTAGGCTCAAATGGTGTCAAGCTAGGTCCATACACTCAAAAGGTGGTCACACAAAGTTATATCAATTAGGTTCACTCTCAAAAATTTATGCATAAGATCATTTCCTTCATTCACCAAAGGTAGTCAATTGGATCAATGGGGCAAGTTCCAGGTGTCACCATGCATATCTTTCAAGTAAATTTCACCACACAAGGCATTCAACACAATTATCGATCATGACTCTACAAGTTAAGCTCACATGCAATGATCATTACAAGACTCACTTTGACAATCTGACTAGTCACAATGAGATGCGAAGAGTTCACACATGACTTATGCAACTCAAATTTTCCTCGTTGGACTTTCACAATCATATCGTTCATCAAGATAACTATTCAAGTCATCGGTATTGATTGCAACCGACACTCGAATGTACAAGAGAACAACAATCACAGATAATCACGCAATCTAGAAGGAAACCAATGAAATAAAGCCAACATTCATTCACATTCAAGCAACAAGAAAAAGATTGGACAAGAACAACAAAACAATAAAAATATCCAAAAGACAAAATAAAAACAAAATATAACCAAAAGGCTAGGTATAAGAATACCCTCACCCCACCAAAACAACTACACAGTGTCCTCAATTTGCAATAAAAACTGAAATATATCAACAGTAAAGGAAATGGTGGGAGAGTAAAAATCCCATCGTCAGGCTAGGCCTGAGGTGAACTCTGCACATCCGAGGTAGCCTCAATCTAGGCATTAGTGCCAAGCTCAACTCTAGCTCTAGAGGTCTATGTAACTATCTCCTCTATAGGTTGAGACCTGCTTGAGCAAATCATGGATGTGTCGCGCAGTGAGGCCTCCATAGCTGCCCGTACCAAGTCATCCTCCATATCCTCCAGATCATCAAACAATGCCTCATCACAAGCTCCTAGCTCCTGCGCATATGTCTCGGGTGTCAGACTCTCCATCATCATCAGCTGTAACTACATCTCTGGTCATAGTAGCCGGAGGGATCTCAGGAAAAGCTGACATAACCGTACTGGGTCCTCAGGAATATCAATATTTCCCACAACATTGAGATATTGGTGGACTTCAGCCCATCCACATCGTATCATAAATCGGTAATATTAGTCTTCAAGGTTGGCACATCTGCAGAACCATGATTTGACGTCTTGCATACCTCAATCGAATAGTGAGATCATCCAATGCTACCCCATGGCCCATGATCATCTCTCTTTGTGCTCTGAACTCCTCCCAAATGGGAGCTAATGTCGTCGCTATCGCTCGATCGATCATTGAAGGCACAGTTGTCTCAACCCTCATTGCCCTCACATCAGCTGAATATTTAAGGTTGCCCATTTTATAGATCATGGTCTGCGCCAAGGGGGGTTTGGAAGTAGCAGCAGGGGCAGGTTAGTAGAGGTGAAAAAGCTAGGTATACATGTCGGCTTAACTGTCGGTGTAGACTGAGTAGCATCGGAATCATGGCCTCAACATCGACCACCGGAGAAGTTTGCACCGGAGCCTTTTTTATCCTTTCCACTACATCCTTTGTGTACTCAGCCTCAATCCTTCAAATGTCAGTTGATGATGCCATACTCACCTTAGTATTTGTTTTCGACACAAATAGAAAACTCACTTAATAACATAGATCACTAATCACTACTGAAACTGGAAATGAGGTTTGGTTTTTTTTTCTTCCCTCATCACCATCTCCAGAGAAATTATGGCCCAAAGATTTAACCGCTCCTCCCGATCGATAATACACCCCAGTAGTGCAGCTTTTGGATGTCGAATGATTGATTCATTCTGTGAAGGCATCAGGGTGTTGGAGATGAACCCAAACCAATAACGAGCAGCCACATTTAAGTCTTTCTTCTCAATCACAAATCCCGCCTCTAGCTAGGGAGGAGTAGCATCACTCAGTAACGGGGCCAACCACCCCTTCAAATATTTAAAGTCTTGGTATTTACCATGTTAGCCAAAGAATGGATGGTGAGTGTAGTGCAGTTTAATAAATCATTAATATCAGTTTCGCTGCACTGTACCTTTTTGCCCTGCACCTCTACATAATCAATTGGTGCCATCAACCTAGTTTTATCTTCCCTTTCGGGATGTACCTCGCATAACTCTCATAAAACTACCAAGCCTAGGAAGGAACATATGGGTTTCGGGGCTTGTTGAATAGTTGGAACTTATGGAAGCGAAGTGTCTACCACACACCGGGATACATGTCCACAACACCATCAGTGGATAAACGTTTTCCTCTAGAATAGTTGATGAGTCTGAGATTTAGACTCATTTAGGGCTTTGTTTTGATAGTATAAGTGTCCTCAAATGCCTATTTTATGCTATAAACTGATGTTAAAGTGTTGATTTGCAGCATTACATACTAAGGAGCTAGGCAAGGACACTACCGGACAAAAAGGAACTAAAAAGCTGATGAAGTGAAGAAAAGTGATCCTAGAGATCGCCAAGACCACTTGGCGCACCGCTGAGTGGCTCTTTAGCTTGCCCAAAGTTCCAGCATGCCAACTCTGGGAAAAAACCAAGTTGGTGATAGAAATGGGCAGTCGGTGAATCATCGATCGGCTTCGTGACAACAAGTTGGATCGCCCAAAGTTACAGGACCTGGGATGCTGAGGACCAATGCAAAATGGTGACTGAAGAGAGAAAAGGGTGGATCGCCGAACCACTTGGCGTAACGCGACTTATATCACAAAATTGACTTTCAGTCCAAAAAGTGGGTAACTATAAATTGAAATTTAAAAGGAATTTTGAGGAGTTCAGTTCTTTTTATCTTAGTTTTCCATAGAGTTATAATTCCTAAATATTTACTTTAGAGTTTTTCTCTTAGTTTTGGAGTTTCCATTGGAGACTTGGAGGATTTCTAAGTGGGTTTTTGAACTTAAGCAATTGGACCATTGTAAAGACTTGGGAACATTACCCAGATCATGGCTAATGTATTTGGTAATCGTTTCTCTATTTTTATGATGTCTAGCTAGAACCCCAATTCTTGGGGTCTGATCATGTGATTATGGGTTGAATTAGCTTACGGGTATTGTTAATTACTGATTTAAATACTTAATAGAAGTGGGTTTAATTGATAGCTGTGTTTTAATCTAAGAATTGTAGTTGCAAATGCAATTCGACCTTAGAATTTTGGGCTTCCTTGAAAAAGAGGTTTTAGAATCAAAGATTTCAATTGATGATTGTACTTATTGGGTTGATATAGGTTTAGCTCAAAAGATTAAATCATAATCCAATTCCACCTATCTAGCTCGAAAGAGTAGATGAATTAAGGTGTGGGTTGTTCTTATTTGCTAAGCTTGTTGATGTTCGGAAGAAATCACTTGAATCGTGATAGTTGTTTGAGAGAAAACTATCTCACTTATAGTCTAGCCTATCCATCAATATTTAGCTATTTATTAGTAGTTTCAATTACCCATATAGTGAAATTTGCCTATAATCAATCATATCTCGAGAATTCCTCTCTATATTGTTATTTTCTCCTATTTTTCCTGTGTTGTAGCTGCTAATTGACAACACAAACCCCCCATCTAACATTCATTGTCATCCCCTTAGACTTGTTTACATGTCTTTTCGATAAATTCTATTCCTATAATCGAATAAACCATTTTATAACTTCATAATTGAATTTTTGACACGTACCACTCCATATGGGTCGATCCCAACTCTTCGTTAGGTTTTATACAAGTTAACGATCGTTTACACCTAGAATTGGATGAGCTGTACTTGAAATGTTGATCAATAGTCCAGAACTCCGCTGCTTTCAAGCGATTGATTGACCGCGGTGAATGTGGTGGGGCCTGAGGCACTTGAGGTGCCTTAACTGTTGTAGGTGTTGGAGGTGTTGGAAGTCAGGCCAATGGATCATGAACTGCTTCAGAATGCAGTTTTGACCACCTCCGTTTTAGCAACCCTCCCTCAGTTGTCGGTGTGTGAATAGGGGTCATGGAACCCGCAACTTCCTCCCTCGCAAACTCAGAGAAGGAGAGATGAGTTTAGTCAACGCCCATGTTGTCTAATGAACTTGAACTTGGGCTGGAACTTTCTATCACCTGCTTCTTCCCTTTACCCTTCACATTCTTCGGAGGAGGTTTAGATTGGGTAACACGGGGAGGTGTGACCTCCACTGTAATTACGACTCTTTTTGCCTTCTTCCGGGGTGCTGGACCTCTTACCAAAAGCTATGGTCGAGCCATATCTGTAGAAAAAAACACAAACTAAAACACATGCGGTTGCAAAAGGTTAGCAAAATATCATTTTCAAAAATATGCAGGAAAACTTGACGAAACAATTCGGCGAGCAATAGAGGGCTCGCCGAGAGTTATACAAGAAAACAACAATAATTTAGCACAAAAAAGGCGATACCCAAACCCATTCGGTGGTGATTAGAGGGTGTTTCACCGAATGTTACAGAAATAAACAGCTAAAAAGTAAGATAGAAAGGCGAGACGAAATCCATTCGATGAGTCATCGAGTCTACTCGCAAGCACAAGCATATCATCGAAAGTTATAGATTAATTAACCCACATTGCAGGTCAAAACGTGATAAGGAGGGTAAATTGGCAAATCACCGAGTCAATCGGCGAGCTCGATTCAGCTCACCAAATGTCCCAACTTCCAATTAACACCGAACACCCTAATACAATCAATCTCAAGTGCAATTCAACAAAATTCAAGCCTACCCATAATTCTTATCTATCCCGGGGTACTCAGACTTTCTCCAATTTATCTAGATTCGACCAAACAACAAGTTTTCCCTTAAGAACGACAACACCTAATCCATCATTGGGCAAATTCGAGTTGTTTGGTGGAATTTGGGTTACTCAGACTTCACCCATACAAAACCCAATATGTAAACCCGCAATTCAAGCAATTTTAAAGTAAAATCACAAGTAATTTAGGCTAAACAAGATATCGGGCATGATTGATTTCAATTTAGATTTCAATGAGCGATTAAGCACACAATCAAGACGAATAATAGATCTATGAACTACCAAAACACATGTTGAACACAAATTACGCAATTTAATCAAATTCGAAAAACCAACCTCAAATGTAGACACGGGAACACTAAGGCAAAGAGAAAAGGATTGGTAACACTTCAAATTCCGACCATACGAGGACACCCACAAAAATCAAAGTTAAAAACTATGATCTAAAAATTGATTGTGAGAGTGCAAGAGTCGAACAATTCAAAATAAGAAGAGGATTTAAATTTAAAATGGTTGAAAGGCCTTTGACCCTTCAGTTCACGCCTCGATCAACAAGGTTGATTAACGTCACCGATCCACTTGGCGATACACTGAGTGGACTTTAGTCTACCAAATTTAACAAAAACTCGACCCTTCAGTTGGTCTAATGGGCCATCTTTATTGGGCTCGCCCAATGGACTTAAGCTCGCCCAATTGCCTTTTTTCCAAAATTCAAATCTCAACCTGTACACCTAACAAACATTATTCAAATGACAAAAAGTAAACATTGGGTGGCCTTCCAAGAAATGCCTTATTTAACTTCATGGCACGACGTGGCCATGTGATCATGCCTCATTATTCGAGTTGACTAAGGTATCACTAGGAAGACCCCCTTTTGGTTTTGGATTTAGGTGAGCTGAGATTTGACCCATTTGAGTCTCAAGGTGCTTTATGGACACAGAGTGTGAAGTCACTGTTTGATTTAGAGAAGAGACATCGTCTTTCATCTCCTTGAGTACCTTGTCTGAACCTTCCACCTTGTTCAAGATATAGGCAAGCATATCCTCGGTCTGAAATCTTTTGGGATCAGCCCTTCATTCCTTCGGCTTTGGATGTTCATAAGGAGGAACATAATGATCTTTGTCACCATCTCTATCTCTCCAATTCGCACCACGGTCACGCCATTCTCAATCTCGATCTCTCTAACCATCATCCCTATCTCTATCTAACCCTGATTTCCACCGGTCTTGAATAGCTCGGAGAGAACTCCATGCTTGGTTTGACAAGAATTGTACTTCTGTATTGTACATGGCCTCAAATTGCACATCATCAAGACTCACACCACTATTTTCTCCAACCACATTCACTGCCTTGTAACCATTTCCCATGACATGTTTTGTCAATAGGTCCATTTGGGTCATTATCTTGGCCATGTTTTCATCTCGTTCTTGGTTCTTTTCTAATTGTTCCTTTGTCAGCCTAAGATTCAAATGAGACACCTGATCTTCCCTTGTTTACCATGCACGATTAATTTTGGTCATCTAATCAAGCAAGGCCGACGCTATATCAAATGGTTGTCTCATGATTCCACCACGAATAAGTTGGTCAGCCACACCCTTATTGACTGTGTCAAGACTCTGATAAAAATATTGCAATAACACATTATCCGGCAACCCATGAGTCGGATATTGGAGAACCGAATTTTGGAACCTCAACCACGTTTCATGGATGGGCTCACCATTAATCCGCTTGAAGTTCTGAATATTTTCTCTCAACTTAACCATCTTCAAGGGAGGGAAAATCTCTCACAAAACAGTTTCGTGAGCTCCTCCCCTAAAGTGATAGATTCCCTTGGTAGTTTGGTCAACCACTTCGTTGCCTGCCCCATTAAAGAAAAGGGAAACAAATGGAGTCGGGCTGACTCTTAAGTGATATTCTTGAAGGAAAATGGTCCACATACATCCACAAAGTTGCGGATGTGGTCGTGAGGGTCCTCATGAGCAAGTCCCACAAAGAGACCTTTCATTTGCAATAGCTGCAACATAGTGTTGGTCACATGAAACACTGCATTGCCCATAGTTGGAGGCAATCAAATAGCACTTGCACTTCCCAACTGATCCTTATTGATATCATGTAAGTTTACAATGTCATAATTGTTCCAAAATTGACATGTATTGCTCCCGTTCGCACTCATTTCTTCACCTGTTTAGAGAAATCAACAAAGAAACACAAATAAGAAAATTATACTACAACAAAATTACTTCACAAAACACTTCGACAAAAGAATTCTAAAGACCACTCCCCGATAGCAGCACCATTTTTGATAACGCTCAACTACACTTCTTCAAATTCAAAGTGTAGGCGGTCGCTAACAAGTATAAACCCAATGATGAGTTGGAGTCGATCCCAAAGGGAGTGATAGGTAAATAATTCAATTATGAAGTAACAGTGTGTTCTAATCTTTTGTGGAGGCAAAGGAATACATAACATAAAATAAATCTCGAAGTTTCTATTATTGATATCAAATGGGGGGAATTTAGCAACCAATTGTTTAACAAATAACAATTAAAGCGAGAGTTAAACAATTAGAGAGAAGACCTTAGGAATGTGATCAGTTGAATGCTAGTTTCACTTAATGGGTAATTACTAATTGCTTTGAGTTGTTGAATTGCAATGGTCGACTAGGTTTTGAATACGATAGCCATCTCTCGATCAACTATATGGTTCAAGTGAGTTGTCTCAAACCTCATTAAGCTTAACAATACCAAACAACCCAATTCCTTAATTTACCCCCTTCTTAAGCTGCATAGAAAAGACGACTTTCTCAAAATGGATTTTAAAGATGAAACCAATACAACTATCAATCATTTATTCTACTCTAATACATCTTTCTCAAGCAGGTATAGAGAGCTAAGCTAGAACCGAATTTGCAACTTCAGTTCATTAATTAAAACATGAACAAACAATAAAACCCATGTCAGAACAACATTAAATTCAGCAATTTATAATACCCATAAGCTAATTAATGCATTCAACTACATGATCACACTCCTAAGATAAGGGGTTTTAGCCAAACATAGCTAAAAGTATGAAATCATTACCAAATAGATTATCCATCCAAATTGTTAACAATTTGCAAATATCCAATGCCAAAATTAAAGCTAGAATCCTAAAATCTCAAATTCGAGATCCAAATCTTCTCCTAGAATGTCTAACAATGTGAAGATGTAAAAACTCTCAAAAGCTTAGGAATACACTGTTTCGGAACTCCTTTTCTTCTTTCAAAAAATGAATTTATACGTTCCCAAAAACTTAGATAAGGGCTTCATCAGACCTAGTATCTCTCCATAGGGTGCTCCAGTGTTGTTCGTGAAGAAAAAAAGATGGTTCTCTCAGGATGTTCATTGGCTATCTTCAGTTTAACAAGGTCACAATCAAGAATAAGTATCTCATTCCAAGGTTGATGACTTGTTTGTCCACCTTTACGGTGCTAGTTGCTTTTTTGAGATAGACCTTAGATCCGGCTATCATCAGCTTAGAGTCAGAGATAGTGACATTTCGAAGACAGCATTTAGAACTCGATATGGTCATTATGAATTCGTAGTTATGTCTTTTGGACAAACCAATGCTCATGCAGCTTTCATGAACTTAGTTAATATGGTATTCAAACAGTATTTGGATTTGTTCGTTATTGTCTTTATAGATGATATCCTCATTTATTCTCGCAATGAGGAGGAGCATGCGACTCATCTAAGATTGGTTCTGCAAACTCTCAAAGATCACCAGTTATTCGCTAAGTTCGGCAAATGTGAATTGTGGTAGCAGTCTATTTCTTTCCTTGGTCATATTCAACGAAGGAATCTGAGTGGATTTTCAGAAAATAGAGGTAGTAAAACAATGGCCCAACCCACCTCTCCAATAGATATCTGAAGTTTCTTGGGTTTGGCTGGTTATTACAGGAGATTTGTTGAAGGATTCTCATCCATAGCTTCCTCATTTACTAAGTTGACTCAGAAAAAGGTTAAGTTTCAGTGGTCAGATGAGTGTGAGAAAAGCTTCGCAGAATTATAGACTATGTTGACTACAACTCCTGTCTTGACTCTACCAGATTGCTCAAATGGTTATGTGATTTATTATGATGTATCCAGGGTTGGCCTCGGTTGTGTGTTGATGCAGCGAGGTAAGGTCGTAGCTTATGCTTCTAGACAGCTTAAGATACATGAGAAGAACTACCCGACTCATGACCTCGAGCTTGCAGTTGTAGTAGTTGCCCTAAAATTTAGAGACATTACTTGTATGGTGTTCACATAGATGTGTTCACAGACCATAAGAGCCTCCAATATGTGTTCACCCAGAAAGAATTGAATCTTAGTCCGAGGAGATGGCTCGAATTCCTCAAGGACTATGATATGAATGTGCTTTACCATCCTAGTAAGGCCAATGTAGTGGCTGATGCTCTCAGAGGTTGTCCATGGGTAGTGTAACACAATTGAGGAAGAAAGGAAAGAGCTAGCCAAAGATACTCACCAGCTTGCACACTTAGGAGTTTGCCTTACTAAACCATCAGATACGGGAGTTATAGTTCAGAATGGATCAAAATCTTCATTAGTAGTGGGGGTTAAGGAAAAACATGATAGTGATCCTATATTACTTCAATTGAAAGTGCAGTTCATCAACAGAAAGTTTAGGTTTTCTCCCAAAGGGGAGATGGTGTGCGTCGATATCAAGGTTGCTTATGTGTTCCTAAGGTGGGTGAATTGAGACAGCAGATCCTTACAGAAGCTCATAACTCCAGATATTCCATCTTATGACCTGATTGCGAAAACTAAGGTTTCGAAACCATTTCACAACTTTGGTAATTTTGTTAAGTTTTGGAAAAATTTATAATTTGGCAGTCGCCACTTAATTTTTTAGGAAAAATTAAGAAAACCATTTAAAATGGGATTTTATGAAAGAAAACATTTTTAACAAAACCAGAGTCGGGTAAGGGTTCAAGTAATTCTCTAATGAAAGGTTTAGGCATCTTAGAGAATCCGCTAACACGGGGTTGACCAATGGATTTAAAAATTGGCTGATTTTTAAAGAAAACTTAAGATTACTTGTGAAAATTTTGTTGAAAAAAACAAAAGTCTTTTGATACTTATACACTCATCTTATTCCAAGTAATGAAATAAGTCAAATGTTAAAATGCCAAAACAATAATTTTGACTCAACATTTTATTCGAGTCAAGTTTTTGAGTCGAAAAATCAACACAATAACTTAAACGTGGATTTAGAAGCCAAATACCAACTATGAAAGAATATGAATAATTCTCAAGTTAGTCTTAAAGCTTAGATTGCCTAACTTAAAAGAGGTTTTGAAAATTTGAATACTTAAATAAACAAATGATGAAATGAAAGAGCCATTAAAAACCTCCAACGGATTCATCTAAGTTAAGAAAAGGATCTTAAAGTTGTTAGCTTTCACAATCAAATAAAATAAAGAAAATATAGCAATGACAAGGCAAAAATAAGGGAATAAGGAAAACAAGGAAGCTGCTAAAATTATTTCAGCCCAAGTCCCAGTCTTTCTGGTTGATGCTGCTGCCGCAATTTAAATTGGACTTTTTAAAGTCCAAAATTCTCAATTTCCAACCCTTTTAAGGCTGCTGCTACTGCTTCGTTAATTACGGGCTTTAACCCCATTGCTCCTCATTTTTTGGCCTTTTAAGGCTGATGTTGATGTTGTCTTCTTGGGTTGTTAACCCAATAATATTAGCTTCCTTTCATTCGGCTCAAGAGACGGGGAGTCCAATTAGACACAAACGGATGTCGCATACAACAAACAAAAGGAAGAAAAAAGAGTAAATTAGCAAAGTGAAAAATTATTAAGATAATTAAGGAAAGCACACATCTTATTCAACTTTAAGCACAAATGATTTGCACGATCAAACAAAGCTTGCACTTTCACCAAATTTTAACTTAAAATGAACAATATCAATTAAGATAGAAGACTAGTACCACAATATGGGGAACTTAATCATATAATACTTGCAGGAAGGTTTGTAGCCAAAACTTAAGGTATGCAGACTTCAACTAGTAGGAATAAACATTAATGATAGAAAGAATACATCCATATATTTAATAAATAATGAGGTTGTCACGACCCGATTTCTTGAGTCATGATGGCACCTACTATACCCTACTAGTAGGTAAGCCAACCCGTAACCCAGAACATCAAGCAATGAGCGTAAGGACAGAAACTAGCAAAAACAATAATCTAAACAAGGACAACAAGGCGGAAGCAAACCAAAATAAACATATACAGAATCCCTCCTAGAACCTGCAAGTCACTAGTACAGAGCTATCTAATAAAGAGTGCAAGTCCCAAAAGTGGACCACAACAAAACGTGTCTCAACGGCAATAAGACTAGCTAAAACAAAAGAAGGAGACATGACAAATCCAAAATGCCAAGTACTCGCCCTTGTCTCCGAATCACAGCTGCAAAAGAAGGCTTGAACTACTCACCGCTGGTAACTGGTACTGGGACCTGCATCACAAAATAGATGTAGAGCATAGCATGAGTATCAAAACAACAAGTACTCAGTAGGCATCAAAAGGCCGACTGAGCAAAAAGGGTAAAAAAAATAATAAGAAAGGATAGAATCTAGACACCGAGAGGTCAAAACAGATAAGAAAAGGAAGAACACGAGCATACCAGAAAGAAACCAAGTACAACTAAACTAAACCTAAGTGGACCCCCCTAAGCCCAGAAGGTACACTCGTGCACAAGTTTAAATAAAACCGCCCAGAAGGTACACTCGTGCACAAGTTTAAATAAAACCTGAACGGACCCCCACAATCCCGATAGGTACACAGAAAAGCTAAGTCTACTGAGAAAGAAGAAGACCAGGCTCCCAGCCCAAAGTAACCAAGACAACCCATCAAACTCCACCCAGCCAGCAGTGCACTCCAGCCCAGCTAGAAAAAGTGACCCCAAGGGGCACCTTACCAAACAGTCCACTCTCAGCCCAGCTAGAAAGACGGACCCAAGGGTGAGGTTGATATCGCGAGTCATCCTACCATGCAGTTAGCTCCCAGTCCAGCTAGAAAGAGGGATCGAGGGACACCAAGCTAGCAGCACACTTCCAGCCCAACTAGAAAGAGAGGCTCGGGGGCGATCATCGACATCACCAAGTCTACCCAACCAGCGATACGCTCCCAGCCCAGCTAGAAAGAACGATCCTGGGGGTGATGGTATCTCCAACAGGATCCAATCTAACAACAACCACCATGGAACGCAGTCCACTCTAAGAAATCACAAAAAAGGCTCCAAGCCTATACTATCTCAATCCCACGCCTCTAGTGATGCACCGAACCTTCGAGAACGTGTTGAAATTACAAAATAAGAGGGAGAAGATACAAAAGTGCAGGAAGCAGCGATAACGCCTAATCTAAGGCTCAACTATCATACTTAAGTCTGCTACTCCAGTCTACAAGGAGCTAAGTCATCAGAACGATGTCGGCAAGCCTATCCAACCCACACGGGTCATAAGTCTAAGGCAATGCTAGTCTAACCTAGACTAAGGACATCATGCTTACGGTTAAGGATGAACAAACATACAACACATAGCATACAAGCATACAATAACACTTAACACATAAGCATGCAACTCTACTAAACCGGCTAACATGATACTACACCCGAAATATGGCCAATCAATCCTAACATGAGGTATCTAATCAAAGTAAATTAGGAAAATGGTACCCACCCCCAATTCACTCTAATCGACATGTTTTTACACAATTAAGCTCAATCTAATAGAAAGGAAGTCGTAACCTACCTTAAGGCCGATCGCGCGCGCTCCAAATCACTTTACCGGAGCTTTTCCTTACCGAACTACCTTTGAACGTTGTCACTCTATCAAATATAGGACCACAACATTAGTACGGTCATTTAGACACCAAAATCACAACAAATGGAGATGGGTCAATTTTGGAGTCGAAACGGGAATCGTGGGACCCATACAAAACTGTTAGAATTTGACTCTGTCAAGAGACCCAAAATAGTACCCCAAACTTGTGTTCCAAAATGGAACACAATTCGAGGCTCAAAACGCAGCAAAAACCAACATGCAAGAAAACCACACTTTAATCAACTTAAAAGAAAACATGCAGCCGTCTAAATTCAAAATTTACAAGTATCTAATGGTGCCCAGCACTCCTTGAACATTCCATGACGAAGCCACTACAATTACCAACATGTGGGACTTTGAATCACCCAAACTCAAGCTAAAATGAGTGAGATATGACCAAAATAAGAATGCCAAAAACAAAAGTTCGAAAAAGGGTACAACAATCAGGTTTATCACGAAATTACCTCAAATTAAGTGCACCCGACAACTTCCTAACACTCTAAAGCGAAGCCACCGAAAATACGAAGCTCCCACACTTTGAATCGCCTAATTTGGTTGAGAGATGAGAGAGTTATGACAGTTTTAAGTTTGGAAAAGGGCTTCTGATATTTCTGCATTTTATAGCAGATTTTTCTGTATTATCTTTCCAAAAATTTAAAAACTCCGACAGGGTGCTCCGTACTCATTCGGAACCTCGTGCACGCAAACAAGATATGCTACCATACCAAATTAGATATTTCAAACTCAATGGCACAGTCAAAATTTCCATACGAGGTCAGCTTGATAAAAAGTGGGTCCCATACCCAAATGTCATTTTAAGTCAAAAACCACAAAAGGGCTCGAAAAAATATCAGAAACCTCGGAACACAAAAGAAGGGTCAATCTAGATCAAACTAGACAATCCGGAGCTGACCGCACTGACGGAATTCTTATCCGAGCGCGTTTACTCAGAATGTTGACTAATGTCAAACTTAGGCTTAAACTTAAAGTTAAAATGCCTAATCGCACCAACTCACACTGAAAACCTCGGGAGTCATGCCGACCATGCTACTAGACTAAAATGACCCTTCCAGAGCTGATGGATTCATCAGAATTGGATTCCAATGTCATCTTCCTAAACTTTTGATCGAAAATGATTGTTCAAGGTTCATAAGCTCCAAAAATAGTAAAACTCGCACAATAACCAAACGAACGACCAGGTGACCGAACTGTCAGTCCGAGCAAGTCGCAAATGACATGGGGTCGCTACAGGAATGCTCTTAATGACACACAAAAGGCAAAACACAAAAATGACCAGGATGGTCATTACACAGTGACAAACAGATTCATTAAGTATCATGCTAAGACCAAACTCGACACTACTCATGATAGTATACGAACTTCAATCTCTTTTTAGATTCAACATTTAAACACTTGGAAAAGACCGTGAATAAACAAGATGGCATAACACAAAAAGTCACATAAGATTAATTGACATGTATTAACTTAGTTATGCTAAAAGTAGTGAAAATAACATGTCATAATGAGGACTTCACACTTAATTAACTATGGATAATTGAAAATATTTTTTTGGCAAAGGTAAATCAAGTAATATGCCAAACAAAGTGAAGGCAACATTTGTAGGAGTTAAAACCATAACCAGAGGAGTTAATATAAAGTAAATGAAATAATAATCATTCATTCTATTCCTAATCAAAAATGGATCAGCCATTGGCATAAAATGTAGTTGCACTTGGATTAGAACAAACTCAAACTTCAAACACAATAAAAAAACAAAAGAGGATAAACATAGCAGAAAAATATTGAACATGATTAAAAAAGAATCCGACATACTACCCAGGAAGCAAAATAGAAGTATAGAAGAGACATGCCAGAAATCAAGTTTATTTAAGTTGGATAAGTTGAGAAAAGAAAAGCAATCAAGTAAAACAAATACATAGACTTAAGCTTATTGGAAAATATATTTAGAAATAACAGAAACGACAACAACAAATAAATAAGATGAACAGCTAATTCTGATAGTAATTATTCTCCTGGAAACAAACATGAACATCAAAGTGAGAAAAAAGAACTTGAAGCTAACTAACAGCCAACAAATTTAAGTTCAGATTGACTCCATAGACCAAAACACTATGCTAGTTAGTGAAAATCAATGTTAGAAAATAAATTGGATAAGCCAAGGGAAAACGATATCTGTCGGAAAAAGAAGAATTGCATATCTACTAATAGAAAATAACCCTTTAACACATAAGAGAGCAAAAAAATAAACACCCTTCACAATGTTGAGATAATAGAGAAAAAATAAAGGGATTAGTGGATAAAAGGGGGGTTTGCTGCATTGGGGAAACTTGAACAACAATCAACAACAACTTAAATGACTTCAATAGGACAAGACTTGATCTTAAACTTTTGCCTAGCAGCCAACCGGGACAATAAGTTTATGGGAGACGATTCCACTGCTTAAACTCGAACAATCACAAAAGCCACAAAGTTTAAGACAAGTGAACCAAGAATTCCCCAAAGATTTTTGAGGTACTCTTTGGTCTCCAAAAACTGTCCACTTGAACAGTGAAGAGAAGGCCTATTTATAGGACCTAAGATCTCACAAAATTTGGAAAGATTTTTGATGTCGGACTGCTGGAATTTCGAAATTCTTAGAGGATAAGGTGTGAGCAGGAGAGTACACGAATTTGAAACAAAAATGAAGCGAAAAAGGAAATTGGAATGGACCACACCATGGTTACCTACGGAAGCTCCGCTTGTCTTTTGGCTCATGCTATGCACGCAGATTGTATGAATTTGAGGTAAAACAAAAGGGGAAAATTGAGGCATCAAATTTGGTAATTGGGTTCGTTTTGGTTTGCTCTGTTCTGGCGTCTTTGTATTGAGAATGAGGAGGAGAAGAGCATGGAGGATTTTGGGCTTAAGAATGGGTCAGGTCATTGAAAAAATGTTGGGTTAAAGGCTATTTGATGGTCCAAATTTGGAGTGAATAAAGTCCATTAAGATGGTTTCAAAGGGAACAAGTCCTTTGATTTATATTTCCATCAAATTCAAATTGATAAAACGAGAACGAAAGGGATTATAAACTCAACTAATTACTCAATCTTCTTAACTTTTAACAACACAAAATAATTATTTCGAAAAGAAAGATCTTAGTTAAATTGTGCACTAATCAATTTTAAAGGAAATAAGATGCGTACTTAATTAGAACTCTATTTTTTGGTAAAATTATTTTCTAAATATTTATTCAAAATTGAAAATTATATAAATCTATATATTTTAAGTATATAGAGATATATTTTATAGAAAAAATGGAAAATTGCATTGGAAATGATTTCAAAAGTATTTTTGATTTTTCAAAATAATAACTACAAATTGTTTGAAATTAAAGAAGCTTGAAAAATAGTTTAACAATGGAAGGCCAAAATTGGGTGTCAACAACTGCCCCTCGTTTGACTGGGATGGATGAAAGAGATCCGAGGCAAATGAAATTGGTGAATCCAATTTTGTCCGTCCACTAATTCATCTCTTTGAAACAGTGAATGGTAAAGATTCTGAGGAAGTATGGCTGGACTCTGGTATTGAGTTTCCTACTTATCTCAGGTTACATGAGAACTCAGTCCACTAGTAGTTCGAAAGACGCTTGATTTATCGCACAATTTTGAAAGAATGCAAAAGTTATTTTGGTGTCGAAGTATATGGAGAGACCAAAAAGCTCGAGAATAGAGTGAGAAATGGTTTGTTGGAGTACAGTCGAGTTTTCAATATTGAGCCCGCCTACATATCACTAAACTTGGGAATTAGACTGCTTGTAGTTCAACTTAATTGGTTGAAAAGGAAATTTCTTATTCAGAAATAACCTTAAGCTTAAGGATGAGTCACAAGTGAGTTGAGCATGGTAAAAAGGCTTGAAAACATCTCAACTGTGAATGTGGGGCCCTTCACACTTATAGAGAAGAACTTACATAGACATAATTTCCAAAGCTCTAGGTGTATTGTCGCTCAAATTTGACAATTTACCTCTTGTGAGAGTTGAAAATTTCACTAAAGGCAAAACTGAAAGTATTAAATCCCAAGAAATACCCACACACCTTAGGATAGGGATGTGGTTTGATTGTGGTGGAAGTCGCTCCTCAACTCGCATCCTAAGAGTTTGATATTCCTTTTTGGACTATGTCCCAGTTCGCTGCTAAGAAAAATGCCACGTTGTGTTGCGTCCTATTTTGACGTAGTCCACTTCATGTGTTCCAAAATCTGGAGAAAATTATCAGTAGAAAATGTAATATAAATACAAATATAACTTGTGAAAACCTAGTTTAAGATGTCATACTGAAGGAGATGACGATCCAATTTCAAGTGTACTGCTTTTAAAGGAAGTGGTGATTCAAAATGATGTATCAATTTGAACGATACGTGATTTAAGAACATAATATAACTTGTCACTTTTAGGGATGTGACTTCCCAACGTGTCACTTTTTTAGGGAGGTGGCTTCCCAACGTGTCACTTTTTAGGAAGTGACATCCCAATACAATATAAGTTGCGCTTAAGGGAGGTAATGTCCCAATATAATAATAATATGTCACATTGAGGATAGTGACTGTTCAATATAATATAAAGTGTCACTTTCAGAAAGGTGACGCTCCAATAATAATTTAACGTATCACGTTGAAGGAAGTGACACTCCAATAATAATTTGATATGTCACGTTGAATGAAGTGACGCTCCAAAAAAAATAGCGTGTCACATTGAAGGAAGTGACACTCCAATAATATAACGTATCACCTTGAAGGAAGTGATGCTCCAATAATAATTTAACATGTCACGTTGAAGGAAGTGACGCTCCAATAATATAACGTCTCACTTTGAAAGAAGTGACGCTCCAATAATAATTTAACATGTCACGTTGAAGGAAGTGACGCTTCGATAATATAACGTGTCACGTTGAAGGAAGTGACGTTCCAATAATAATTTAACGTGTCACGTTGAAGGAAGTACCACTCCAATAATATAAAGTGTCATGTTGAAGGAAGTGGCGCTCCAATAATAATTTAACGTGTCATGTTGAAAGAAGTGACGCTCTAATAATATAACATGTCACGTTGAAGGAAGTGATGCTCCAATAATAATTTAACGTGTCACACTGAAGGAAGTGACGCTCCAATAATAATATAACGTGTCACGTTGAAGGAAGTGGCACTCCAATAATAATTTAAGGTGTCACGTTGAAGGAAGTGACGCTCCAATAATAATTTAGTGTGTCACGTTGAAGGAAGTGACGCTCCAATAACAATTTAACGTGTCACGTTGAAGGAAGTGACACTCCAATATAATACCCTATGATAAAGAACAAATCTCAAAATATGGAGTATGGTTATAACATGGTAATTTGATTAGCTTCTAGTAGTTTGTGAAGTCGGTAACATCTCTGGTTGTCATCCATGCACTCATAGAAAATTTGCTAATTGAGAACATAGAGATTAACAAATGTCAAGATATTTTAAACACGTCAAGATGATCTGGCAACCATAGAAAATGGGAATTCAGGAAGAGCTCTTTGAGAACTTTTCACTTTGAAAGGAGGCGCTAATGATCGATTAAGGATCTCACGTGAGATGTGCCCCTACTTTAAATCTGGAATAAGAGATTTTGAGAACTTTGAACTATTTCAAAAAGTTGCCCCTGTTTCCAGTCCAAGGGTACTTAACTGAAATAATTAGCAAGAAACGAAAATGAGTGATTCAAAAACATGCCCCAGTTTCCTCTAAGGTCTATAGTTTGAAACAGTAGGAAGACCGAATCCTTATATAGGATTGCCTACATATATACCTAACGGAATTTAAAGGGAACGAAAGATTTGTCAGAGAAAAGGCAAGAGATTAGAAATAACGGAGGGCAAAACTCGTCAACGTAAAAGATAGAGAATAAGAGTAAGTTTGTTGGATTGGATCCTTGGTGCAAAATCGTTGATAACAGCATATTTGAAAGATATTGGCCCATGTCCTTTTTATGTGGACGTCTTGCTTGATCCTTCAAACTTTAGAAGAATATTTTGGAATTTTGACTCCGATTCTAACAACACCTGCAAGTCCAGATGTAATTAGTTAACAAAAAATAAAATTATTAAATTAAAAGATAAATTTTCAGATGAAGTTGTTCAGCTTATATTGGTCTGGATAACGTCTTATGGTCTTGGCCATTGTACCAAGCCATTTCATCTGTAGAATTGAGAATGTGTAAGTCACAATAAATTGAAAGGAAAAATGAAATTAAAAAAATAGAAGATGAATAAGAGTAGAAATCATCTAAGCTATGACGAGACTGATTCATGTTGGCTTTGCCTTGCCATCCTGATGGTCTTTTGACTTCTGGTTTACAAACTTGTCGGATCACAAAATTTCATTTGATGGAATTTTTGAGGACCTTCCTCAAAAATTCTGGCCCGGTTTAAAACATAACATAACTTTTGAACTTTCTGTAGTTTTTAGTTGAATTTTTGAGTAAATCTTAAAAATTCTACCCCAGTTGCAACTCTGAAGTGATCCTTGATTCTGGCTTGTTGGAAAAAGTTCTTTTCTAACGGATTTTGAGATCCTCTCAAAATTCTGCCTAGTTTCCATTATAAAGAAAAATGGAAATCTTACGGGGAATATGACCGAGCCAGTGTGGTGCCTATGCATCTCGTTGAGGAGGAATCAAGTCAAACGTAGTTCCAACATAAAGAGAAATTGAAATATTTTTAATAGCGTGACCGAAGCCAGTGAAGGCCGCCTACGTATTCCACTAGGGAAATCAGGTCGAACGTAGTTCCACATTACAGATGAAAGACGCTTACAAGGGAAATCAAATTCAAACAAATGATTACAAAGGAAACAAAGCAATAAAATGCGATTACAGGGAAATAAAGCAACAAACTCTAAATGTAGGACTAAAAAATGCCAAAAGTGCGACTTCCAAGAAGCTTGCTTCTTCTTTGCAACTAGTTATGCCAACAACTACTCCTTGTGCTTGGGCAGTGGATTGGTGTTCATATTCAGTGGAGCTTGAGCAAGTTTTACCATCTCGTTGTCAATCAGATCTTGAATTTTGTGTTTGAGAGTGATACATTTCTCGGTATCATGTCCAACAACTCTTGAATGATAAGCACAACACTTATTTGGGTCATACCACTCGACTGAAGTATTCACAGTCTTGGCTTCCACTGGATGGAGTATTCCTGCCTCTTTCAATCTCTCAAAAAGTTGAGTCTTGTGTATCCACAATGGAGTGAAGACTCGCGGAGGCTTTTTCTTAAAATTAGGACAAGGTCCATTGTTTCAAGGATTTTGCATTGGTCGTGGAGAACGAAATGTTGCTTGATTGTTGCAAACATAGTATTGTGAATTAGGATAGCCTGGAGGTGGTTGACGGTTATATGATGTAGCTCCTCGAGTCATTAACATCATAACTTCTTTCTCCTTTTTCTTTCCAAAGGAACCAGTTTGGTAGGCCCTATTAGCAAACTAAGATGAGGTGTAACTTGTTATTATGTCAGTCTTGAGACCGTCTTCAATCATTTCTCCAGCTTTGATAACTTCAGCAAATGTCTTTCCGCTTATTGTCACCATTTGTTCATAATATTCTGAGTCCTGAGCTTGAATGAAGTAGGTGGTCATTTCTAATTCCTCCATAGGTAGGTGCACCCTAGCAGCTTCTTCCCTCCAAAGAATGGCATATTCTCGAAAGCATTTAGTTGACTTTGGTTTTAGCTTGGTAATAGAGATTTTGTCAGGAGCAATTTCAACATGAAACTTGTAGTGATCCACAAGCATTCGCCGAATCATCCCAAGTACGCCATTTAGTCACATCTTGCTTAGAGTACCATTCCAAATACTTTCCGGTCAAACTTTGGTTGAATAGCTTTATTCATATTCCTTCATTGTTTCCAACACCAATCAACTTTTCACAGTAAATTTTCAAATGAAAGAAAGGATTTCCTGATCCACTAAACTTCTCAAACTTTGGAATCTTGTAACCAGGTGGAAGTTCAACCTTAGGAAATGTGCACAACTCTTCATATCTCACACTCTAGCTACTATCGAACCCATGAAGTCCTCTCATAGCATCTTCGAAGCTTTTCATCTTCTTGTTCATCATTTTAGCATCAATTGATTTTATATCATTTTCAATTTCAACATAGTGATTAACATCTTGGCGGTGAAACTCCTGAGCCTTGGTAACAAGTGGAGCAGTGACATAAGTGTACACTAGCGGAGCATGATGTGTTACCGTTGGAGCTTTTGGAGGAGCAAATGTGTGCACAAAAGAAGTATCCTTAGTTGAATGAGTGAGTGAGGCACTTTGAGTTTGCTTAAAGGTGGTAAAATGATCTCCTTAATTGAGGTCACTTGAAGTTTGAAAAAAAGGTGACATGGGCCCTTTTTGGCGAGCATCAGGTGTAGGTTCTGAAAAGCAACTTGGTATTGTGTTACCAGGAGGTTCAGTTCACCAATTCGTTCCTCTAGATGAGCGATGACTTCCATGGGTGATTCTGTTGCTATCGAGGCGCTATGACTAGATGCGGTAGATGAAGTAGGGATCATTTCAGATGAAGCAATTGTTTTGATAGTGGAATCCATTTTTGAGCGAGTCCTCTTAGTAGTCCAAGTAAGAAATAAAGAATCTGTAGAAATTTCCTTGACCTTAGACCATGTAAAATATGGATGTTCTGCCAACGGGAACTTAGGTGAAGTGAGCAAGTTTGATTACCAACACAAATCAGTCTCTTCTTCTAAAAACAACTCAAAAAATAAGGGAGTTAGTCCATTAATTATAATATTCAACGAAAGTAACATATAAAACAAACAACATTTGTTTTACTTAAAACAAATTAGTCCAAAATTTGAGGAGGGAGAGACTCTAAAAAGTGACCAAATGGAAAAAAATTGATCATTTTGTGAACTAAAACTTTAATGATAGAAAGGAATTTGAACAAAGCAAACTATGTGATTTGAATGAAGGTACAAATGTTGACTTTTGGAAGGTTCAATTGAAAAGACCTTTTGAGAATAAAGACGTCTTAAAATTGACTTGAAACTAACGAAATATTTAGTAACACCGGCTAGGTAGGTGTGAAAAATAATTTTTAAGAAACAACGAGGTCAACATGAATTTGAATGATGACCTAATAATATTTTTTAAAGCTCTATTGAACCTAGAACTTGAATGATTTTGAACGTATTTTGGCAATGAACTTAAAGAGTATTTTGGAAGGGATCAAAAATTGAGTTTATATGCCTAATAACGTTCTAAGACTATTGAATGGAATAATGGACCAATCATGTTTAAAGAAAAACATATGTATATAAACACATAGGTCAAACAAGCACAAACGAAACAAAATTTGTAACATTGAACACACAAACAATGTATGACGCCTCCTAACATACATGTGACCTTTTTTCTTTAGCCAAAGGTAGGCCTAGCATTTAAAGGATGTGTATATCGTTTGTGCAACGTTCCATTGCCCCCAAAATATTTATACAAACCTTATGAATAAAACAAATAGGGATACATAATATAGGAAAGGGAAATAAATATCAGTTCCACGCAGGGGTACAATGGTAAACTAAACTAAGCCTCCATATGAAATCTTCATTCCCGAATTTCTTGGTACTTTTGAATTTCTTCCAGATGAGGATGATCTTCCTTTGACTTCAACAAAGAAACTACCTATGAAAACACAACCCCAAGAGGCAATGGTACGTAAAATCGACATACACGTCCTTCAAATTTAACAAATAGTTGGATGATCATCTTATATTGACTGTGGGTCAATTAGACACAAGGTGGTCTTCTAATGGGCCCAATACACCTTGGGTATTGGGTCATCTTTGGTTGATGCACCAAAAAAAAGGGTTTTGGCTTAGCTCTAACTTAGGTAGACTAGAGTGGGTTTTGAGACAAGACATGGTTACCGGAGTTGGAAAACTACGAGGTGAATATAATAAACGACGTTGGACGACCACGAATTAACTATTCATTTATTACTTTCGAAAGCAAGGTGTTCTTTTCTGAAGGCACAGTCGTGGATTGCCACGTAACTGTCCTTTCCTAATGCATTCTATTTGTCATTTGACGGAATTGTATGTCATGAAATGCAATGACAATAATATATTCAAAATTTAAGCACATAATTGAAAAATAATAATTAATACAAATAAATAGTTAGCTAAACAATAAAATATTTTTGGTTAGAACCTAGATGAATCCAAAGCAGAGTCACCATTATGTTACGACCCGATTGCGAAAACTAAGGTTTTGAAACCATTTTGCAACTTTGGCAATTTTGTTAAGTTTTGGAAAAATTTATAATTTGGGAGTCGCAATTTTTTAGGAAAATTAAGAAAACCATTTAAAATGGGATTTGATGAAAGAAAACATTTTTAACAAAACTAGAGTCGGGTAAGGGTTCAAGTAATTCTCTAATGAAGGGTTTAGACATCTTAGAGAATCCGGTAACACACGGGTGACCGACGGATTTAAAAATTGGCTAATTTTTAAAGAAAACTTAAGATTAGTTATGAAAATCTTGTTGAAAATAACAAAAGTCTTTTGATACTTATACACTCATTTTATACCAAGTAATGAAATAAGTCAAATGTTAAAATGCCAAAACAATAATTTTAACTCAACATTTTATCCGAGTCAAGATTTTGAGTCAAAAAATCAACACAATAACATAAACGTGGATTTGAAAGCCAAATACCAACTATGAAAGAATATTAATAATTCTCAAGTTAGTCTGAAAGCTTAGATTGCCTAACTTAAAAGTGGTTTTGAAAATTTGAATACTTAAATAAACAAATGACGAAATAGAAGATCCATTAAAACGCTCCAAAGGATTCATCTAAGTTAAGAAAAGGATCTTAAAGTTGTTAGCTTTCACAATCAAATATAATAAAGAAAATATAGCAATGACAAGGCAAAAATAAGGGAATATGGAAAACAAGGAGGCTGCTGAAATTTATTTCAGCCCAAGTCCCCATCTTTCTGGTTGATGCTGCTGCCGCTGTTTAAATTGGACTTTTAAAAGTCCAAAATTCTCAATTTTCAGCCTTTTATAAGGCTGCTGCTACTGCTTCATTAATTACGGGTTTTAACCCCATTGCTCCTCATTTTTCAGTATTTTAAGGCTGATGCTGCTACCGTCTTCTTGGGTTGTTAACCCAATAATATTAGCTTCCTTTCATTCGGCTTAGAGGTTAACTCGAAGAAATGAATATGCAAGAGACGGGGAGTCCAATTATACTCAAACGGATGTCGCATACAACAAACAAAAGGAAGAAAAAAGAGTAAATTAGCAAAGTGAACAATTTTTTAGATAATTAAGGAAAGCACACATCTTATTCAACTTTAAGCACAAATAATTTGCACGATCAAACAAAGCTTGCACTTTCACCAAATTTTAACTTAAAACGAACAATTTCAATTAAGATAGAAGACTAGTACCACAATATGGGGAACTTAATCACATAATACTTGCAGGAAGGTTTGTAGCAAAAACTTAAGGTATGCAGACTTCAACTAGTAGTAATAAACATTAATGATAGAAAGAATACATCCATATATTTAATAAATAATGAGGTAGTAACAAACAGATTCATTAAGTATCATGCTAAGACCAAACCAGACACTACTCATGAAAGTATACAAACTTCAATCTCTTTTTAGATTCAACATTTAAACACTTGGAGAAAACCATGAATAAACAAGGTGGCACAACGCAAAAAGTCACATAAGATTAATTGACATGTATTAACTTAGTTATGCTAAAAATAGTGAAAATAACATATCATAATGAGGACTTCAAAGTAGTTTAGACTAACACACTTAATTAACTATGAACAATTGAAAATAATTTTTTGGCAAAGATAAATCAAGTAATATGCCAAACAAAGTGAAGGCAACATTTGTAGGAGTTAAGACCATAACCAAAGGATTTATTATAAAGTAAATGAAATAATAATTTCATTCTATTCCTAATCAAAAATGGATCAGCCATTGGCATAAAATGCAGTTACACTTGGATTAGAACAAACTCAAACTTCAAACACAATAAAAAAACCAAAGAGGAGAAACATAGCAAAAAATATCGAGTATGATCAAAAAAAGAATCCGACATACTACCCAGGAAGCAAAATAGAAGTATAGAAGAGACATGCCAGAAATCAAATTTATTTAAGTTGGACAAGTTGAGAAAAGAAAAGCAATCAAGTGAAACAAATACATAGCCATAAGCTTACTGGAAAATATATTCATAAATAACAAAAACAACAACAACAATAGCTAAATAAGATGAACAACTAATTTTGATAGTAATTAATCTCCTAGAAACAAACATGAACATCAAAGTGAGAAAAAAGAACTTGAAGCTAACTAAAAGCCAAAAAATTTAAGTTCAGATTGACTCCATAGACCAAAACACTATGCTAGTTAGTGAACATCAATGTTAGAAAATAAATTGGATAAGCCAAGGGATAACGATCTCTGCCAGAAAGAGAAGAAATGCATATCTACTGATAGAAAACTAACTCTTGAACACATAAGAGAGCAAACAAATAAACACCCTTTAAAATGTTGAGATCATAGAGACAAAATAAAGGGATTACTAGATAAAAGGGGGGTATGCTGCATTGGGGCAACTTGAACACCAATCCACAACAACTTAAATGACTTCAATAGGACAAGACTTGATCTTAAACTTTTGCCGAGCAGCCAACCGGGAAAACGAGTTTGACGGAGAAGATTCCACCGCTTAAACTCGAACAACCACAAAAGCCACAAAGTTTAAAACTAGTGAACCAAGAATTCCCTAAAGATTTTTAAGGTACTCTTTGGTCTCCAAAAACCGTCCCCACAATGAAGAGAAGGAGCTTCAAATTGTTTGAAATTTAAGAAGCTTGAAAAATAGATTAATAGTGGAAGGCCAAAATTGGGTGTCAACATTCCATTCATCCAGGTACCACTAAGATGCATCGTGATTTACGAGAAGTATTTTGGTGGAACGGCATGAAGAGGGACATACTTGATTTTGTGGCTAAATGTCCTAATTGTCAACATGTTAAGGTATAACATCAAAAACCAGGAGGTATGACTTAAGAGATTAATATTCCTACATAGTGGGAAGTGATAAACATGGACTTCATCACGGGTTTACCTCGTACTCGCAAACAGCATGACTCCATTTGGGTGATAGTAGACAAAGTTACTAAGTCCGCTCACTTCTTGGCTGTCAAGACTACAGATTCGGTGGAGGACTACACCAAGCTTTACATTAATGAGATAGTCAGGTTGCATGGGCTTCCTTTGTCTATCGCCCAGGGAAATTAAATCAATTTGTTGATGCCCTTTCTCGTCCCTTTTACATTGTCTTACTGGCTATATCTTCCTGTAGTTATGAGCTTCATAAGGAACTGAAATCTCTCAATCAATCACACCCTGAAGTTCTTGATATCCAGAAGCAATTAGAAGGTCAATCTACCACCTATTGGGCTATGTATTTTGTGATGGCCTCCTATTTTTTAGGGACGATTAGTCATTCCCTCTGATTCCCCACTCCGTAATCACGTGTTACATAAGTTTTATGACAGTGTTATTGGTGGCAGTACTAGGGTGGCTTGTATATATCATAGATTAGCTTCAAATTTTTACTGAAAGTAAAAGAGGCGTGATATCCATAATTTTGTTGTTTACTGTACAACTTGTCAACAAATGAAAGATGTTCATCACCATCCGACTGGATTGTTGCAACCCTTGCCAATCCGTGATTTGGTGTTCGAAGACATAGCAATGGATTTTATCACTTGCTTACCTAGTTCAAAGGGAAAATCTACTTTCATGACAATGGTTGATTGTTTAACGAAGTATGGTCACTTAATTCCCTTACCGTCAATGTTTTCCATAAAATCGTTGTTGAAACCTTTGTCGTGGGAATTATTCATCTTTATGGACCCCCAAGAACCACAGTCAGTGATCGTGATCCTCGGTTCTTGCACACTTTATGGTAGGAAATTAATCATTTGCATGGCACTTCTTTGGCAATAGTACTACCTACCATCCACAATCTTATGAGCAGTCTGAGGCCCTTAATAAATGTGTGGAACAATATCTTTGTTTTTATGTTGCTGATTCACCACACCACTGGGTTTTCATGTTTCCATGGGCCGAGCATTGGTACAATGCATCGTTCCAAACTTCGATAGGTATGACTCCCTTTCAGATTCTTTATGGGAGAGAACCTCCTACAATAACTCGCTACATCAGGGGTAGCAGTCCTAGTGATCTGGTGGAAAATATTTTCTGGATAGAGATGAAATTCTGGTTCTGCTAAAGCTGAATTTGATTAAGGTACAGGCCCGCATGAAGAAGTTGGCCGACAAACATCGTTCTAAGCTTGAGTTTGTTGTGGGGGACTGGATATTTGTCAAGCTTAAGCCATACCGTCAAAACATTCTATGCCTACAACAACATCTTAAGTTGGGCAGGCGTTCTTTTGGACCATTTCAAGTCCTTAAGCGCATTGGTCAAGTGGCGTACAAGCTAGGTTTGCCAGCCACGACCTGCATTCACCTTGTCTTTCATGTTTTATTATTAAAGAGATCCGTTGGAGAGCCAGAGCAACAAACTACTCCATTAAGTTTAACTTATTTCGCTGAGCATGGGGTTGAGTCTTCCCAGAACCTTGAAGAGAAGGCTCTTTCGCAGGAGGGAAGTATTGTTATGAACCCTAGTGATGATGTGGAGAATAGCAGGGCAAAATCGGAAGATAATTTTTTTCAGCCTAGAAGGAGTAACCGTGTGAAAATACCATCTAAAAGTTTAGCCGACTTTATCTAATAGAACATGGGAGCAAAGTGTGCGCTAAATATGCGGCAAGTGGAGTAGGAAATATCTGATATAAATCTATTATCTCTAGGCATAGTTAGGTTAGGCTATTGTTGTTGCATCATATCCATATTTCTCATCTCTATTTTCTTCTATAATTTTCTTCTCATCTCTTCTTTGTTTCTTCTTATTTCTTTATAGTTTCTATATAATCATCAGTTGTTGTAATCTTGTTCTGTAACTAATATAGTGATCAATTAGTCATTATTGTGTTTGTTCTAGAGCTCCTAGCGTCTGGAGGCTTGGTGTTTTTCCATGTATTATACTTGTGTATATTTTTGTATTATGAATTAGACATAGTTGTATACATAACCTTTTTGTACTTAGATTCTCATGTACCAATGATTAGTTATTATGTTAGTTTGTTGTTCTTTGTCACTTTTCTGCATGTTTGTATATTGTATATAGTATTTGCATTCCTATACTATAGCCCTATTTTGTCTTCTTATTTCTTCTTCTGCTTGTTCTTTATAACTTAAATTGTTATGTTCCACAAGTTTAGGTTTTGGCTTGCCTATTGGAAGGTTTATAGAAGGCGCCACCATGGCTCGATTTCGGGATGGCTTGCCTATTGGAAAGTTTATAGAATGTTGGTGTTTATGAATTTTAATATTAAATTAAAATATTAAGTTAGTATGTTAGTGTAAATAAATTGGAAATAAGGTGGTAATTGTCGTTTCGGTAACCAGGGTCTACTCAACAAGATTGGAGGGCCTAAAGTCAAACTTCATAGAGAAATATTAAAAAAATATTCTTGACATATACAAATTGAATAATAATAACATACTTAGTGTAATCATACAAGTGAGATCTACAGAGGATAGGATGTGAGCATATATTATGAAGTAAGAATGTAAATAATGTAAATTTATACTATAAAGCGTAATATAAATTTAGAAAAATATAATCTAGCTCAAGAATTTGATAAGTTGATATAATGATATCAAAATAGTGTTGCACTAAATTTTATAAGCTAATGTAGATATTTAAATAATGTTAACTTGTTTCAATGCTTGAAATTTGAAGAAGACACCAAAAATTAAAGTAACTTTGATATTTTTGTAAGCAGGCAATAATAGATTTTCATAATGTAGAAGGTGTAGATAATATTCCTTTTCTTTTAATGAAAATGATAGGTTACATCTCTTAACTCTCCGTAATTAATCTATGTAAACATTGCTAAGTCGTTAGTATATGTCAAATAGGAGAGTTACTTCCACATTAATGGTTCACATTTACCTCAAGTATCAGTTTCTTAACTTCCTAAGAAAATATAGGAAGTATTCAGAAGACTTGAAATTACTTTTGTATTATGACAAATTTGTCATTAAAGTAAAAGTACATTTAATATACTTTAGTTTCTTACATTCTTTTGATGGATGAAAAACGTAAATGATTTTCCTATTTAAGGAGTATCATTTGGGAGCTAAATACAGAGAAGAAAAACAAAAGTTATTTCTTTCATATACTATCTCCTTCAGTAATTCCTTTATTTGCTTAAATAATCATTCTTTGTATTGTGGATTTCTGGGCAATTGTTTTTGTGCAACTCCAAAATTTCAGTCATGAGTGCCTGTTTTTTAGAGTAACTATGGAACCTTGGGGAGTGACTAGCTACAACAATTTTCACCGGTGTCGGGCCGAAATCGCTTTCAAGACAATGGCTTGCCACGACACCGTGTTTGTGATAAGCTATTTTCTACTTTACAATTCTAATCCAATATCAGTTAGTATTTTTCCCAACAATTTAAAAGTGATTTTACTTACATACAATATTGATAAATGGCTATTCTTTGAACAAAACTTTTCTTGATTTGTCAAAGTTTGAGCCTTTGGAGGGAAACAATTTTAAACATTGGTCGCAAAAACTTTTAATTTTATTTGAATAATTAGAAGTTGAGTATGTTTTGTTTAACAAACCTTCTATAGATGGTTCTTTTACCACTACTGATTCTAGCATTGTTGTGACTATTGATGATGTTGCTACAAATGAATTTGAAACGGATAACAGAACTATGAGAGGACATTTGATAAATCATGACTAATCTTTTATTTGATTTATTTGTTACCTATAAATCTACTAAAGATATATGAGATAGTTTGGAAAAGAAATAAGGTGCAGATGATGCAGAAAAGAAAACAATATGTTGTCGGACACTGGATTAAATTCCAAATGGTTGATAATAAGCCAATAATGGAACAAGTTCATGAATATGAGAACTTGACTACTGATGTTCTCAACGAGGACATAAAGATATGTGAGATATTTCAGGCTAATGTTCAGCTTGAAAAATTCCTACCATCTTCGAGTGATTATAGAAATCAATTAAATCATAAGAAAAAGAATTTAACTTTCCTACAACTTATTATTCAAATAAGGGCTGAAGAGGCAAAGCGTCTCAAAGATAAGATGGAACACCTTCTCTTAATTCTTCTAAAGCTAATCTTATTGAATCTTCTGTTACTATTGTGAAAGGTAGGTTCAATGGAAAACACAAGAAAGTCTTGAAAAAGGAGCATGTGAAGAAGAAAAATAAATTTAACACATCAAAGAGCCAAATTCAAAATTCTAAGGGCCCTTGTTTTGTATGTGGAAAACATGGTCACAGGGCTGCAAAGTGCTATCAAAGAAAGGGGCATGACCCAAAGAAGGAAGGACAAAGTGATATCAAAGATCATCTTGTTAAGGGTAATGAAGTGATTGTTGTTGTAGTCGTTGAGGCAAATCTGGTGGCTAACAAAATTGATTGGGTGCTAGACACAAGCGCTTCAAGGCATTTATGTGCCAATAAGGAGCTATTCCATAACTTTGAGGAGTCCAGTGATGGCGAGTGTGTATATATGGGTAACTCCACTATTGTTGTAGTAATGGGTAAAGGAAAAGTTTTACATAAATTAACTTATGGAAATAAATTATCCTTGAACAATGTTTTGTATGTTCCCTCCCTCTGTAGAAACTTAGTTTCCAGATAACTTCTCAACAAAGTAGATCTAAAAATTGTTTTTGATGCTGATAAAATAATTATTTCTCACAGATGAAACTTTTTTGGGAAGGGATATCTTAGTGGAGGATTATTTGTATTAAACATTGTTCAAGAGATTGCAATAATGAAAGTATTTCAAATTCTGCTTATATTGTTGAGTCTATCAATTTGTGACATGATAGACTAGGTCATGTTAATATTGCTTCTATTAAAAGACTTACAAAAATAGAAGTTATTCCTATGATAAAAACTGATGATTCTTCTAAATGTCATGTGAGTAGAAGCAAAGCATGTCAGGAAACCTTTCAAATATGTTATTAGTAGAAAGACTGAATTGCTTGAACTAAATACACTCAGATTTAGTAGACTTCATGAACACTATTAGCAAAGGTGGAAAAAGTATAATATAACTTCTGTTGATGACTTTTCTAGATACACTAAGGTATATCTTCTTAAGTCTAAAGATGACGCTGAAAGCATGTTCTTGAAATTTAAAGCAGAAATGGAAAATCAATTAGACAGGAAAATCAAGAGATTTAGATCTAATAGGGGTGGTGAATATAGTTCTAAAACTCTAGAGGATTTTTGTGAGAAAAATGGTATTATACATGAGGTTTGTGCTCCCTATACTCCCTAACAAAATGGTGTAGCCGAACAGAAAAATAGAACCCTTAATGAAATGATGAATTCTATATTTTTAAGATCTAGTTTATCAGACAACATGTGGAAGAAGAAGTCTTGTCTGTATGTTATATTCTTAATAGAGTCCCTCATAAGAAGTTAGACAAGACCTCATATGAGTCGTGGATCCTAACTTGAAATTTATGAAAGTGTGGGGGTGTTGGTTGGTCTACCTAATTTTAAACGAGTAAATGTTGGTTCTAAGACTTTTGATACAGTGCTTATTGGTTATGCTCAAAATAGTGTTGCATATAGATTTATGTCTCTAAAGGTTCATTCGATTTGTAAATCTAAAGATGTAGAATGTTTTGAGCATATTTTTCCTTTGAAAAATAATGTGCCAAGTGATGTGCAAAATAATGCTTCTACATCTATGTCTGCTAATTCTCATGTTGTACCTTCTTCTAATGTTATTTCTAATGAGCATGAAAATGAACTTAGAAGGAGTAAAAGACGTAGAATTGAGACTAGTTTTGGTCCTGATTTAATCACTACTTTCTTAACTAAAAATTTTGATATTGATATTTTAAATGATGAATTAGTGTCTATCTATTTTAATAGAGAAGATCCTAAGACTTATGATGAAGCAATGAGATCAATAGATGTTATATTTTTGAAAGAAGCTATTAAAAGTGAATTAGACTCTATAGTTTCTAATCACACTTGGGACTTGTATGATTTACCTAAAGGTTGTAAGCCTGTGAGTAGCAGGTGGACATTTAAGAAGAAATTGAGACCTGATGGTACAATTGATAAATATAAGGCTAGACTTGTGATTAGGGGTTTTAACCAAAAGAAATGTGTTGATTACTTTGATACTTATTCTCATGTGACGAAAATAGCAACCATTAGGACTCTTATAATTCCTTTAGGCTTTATTCATGACTTAGCAGTACATCAAATGGATGCCAAAACAGCATTTCTAAATGGTGATTTAGAGAAAGAGATCTATATGGCTCAACCCTGAGGGTTTTGTGGTTCCAGGACAGGAGGATAAAGTATGCAAATTGAGAAAATCCTTACATGGACTAAAACAAGCACCTAAGCAGTGGTATGAAAAATTTAATATCACATTAGTAGATAATGACTTTATTGTAAATTCATTGGATATATTTATTCTAAGATGAAAGGTTTAGATTCTGTGATTTTATATTTATATATAGATGACATGTTGATCTTTGGTCCTAATGTGAATGTTATTAATGAGACTAAGAATTTTTTATCTTCTAAATTTGAAATGAAAGACCTTTGGTGAAGTAGATGTGATTTTGGGAGTTACATCAAAAGAACCGCTAATGATGTATCTCTATGTCAGTATTAT
This sequence comes from Solanum pinnatisectum, assembly GCA_035578085.1. NCBI lineage: Eukaryota > Viridiplantae > Streptophyta > Magnoliopsida > Solanales > Solanaceae > Solanum > Solanum pinnatisectum. The sequence goes on from CM069076.1 coordinate 20,796,381, forward strand.
TACATTGAAAAGAAGTTGAAAAAATTTGATTGCTTTGATGTAGTTCTAGTGAGAACATACTTATGATCCTAGCATACACTTGAGAAAGAATAAAGAATATAGTATTTCTCGAACTGAAGATGCTATTATAATTGGGAGTGTAATGTTTCTCATGAACTATACTCAATATAACTTATGTTGTTATTAGATGAGTAGATATACTCATAATCCCAGTAGTGAACACTGAAATGCTCTCCATCGCTTACTAAGGTATTTAAAAGGTACAATCTATTGGTGTTTGCATTTTTATAAATTTCCTGTTGTTTTAGAAGGGTTTTGTGATGCAAACTGGTAACTAACGATGATGAAGTTAGCTCCACCAGTGGCTATGTGTTTACTTTGGATGTAGGTGCCATTTTGTGGAAGTCTTCCAAACAAACTTGTATAGCACGTTCTACCATGGAATTCGAATCCACTGCTCTCAAGTTGGCAGGGCAACAAGTTGAGTGGTTGAGAAATCTTTTGGCGGTTATGCCAGTATGGGGAAGACAAGCTTCACCCATCTCTTTTCATTGTGACTCACAGGCAGCAATTGGAATTGCCAAAAATAGTGTGTACAATGGAAAAAAGAGACATATTTGCATCAGACATGGTGCAGTTAAACATTTGTTGAAACTTGGTGTTATTTCCTTGGTCTGAAAGAAATTTGGCAGATCCTATTACCAAGGGTTTGGTAATGAAAATAATCCTTGGAACATCGAGGGGGATGGGGCTAAAGCCCATTGATTGAGTCAGTGTGGTGGACCCTTTAGGTCTCAATATACACCATGTCTTCTATCCCTATGGATCAAGGCACTGTTTTATAAGGTTGATCTTATTTTTCTCTTAATGTTTCTATAGCCTTAAGGTGTGCTATTTGAGATAGACTTGATGGAATCACCTACGTGAGTGTAAAGGTGTGGTCGCCTTTTATAAAAGACATAGGTCGTCTTTCTAGAGCACTCATAAGACCCAAGTGTGTGTGCATGACCATAAAAGCACTTTATTGGATCGAGGAGTTTGCTTAAAATCAAGGATATGGTATATGTTGAGGGGGTCTCAACTTATGTCCATTTAGTTCAAGAATACTTCACTTTGTGGATAAGTGTTGTTGCCTCATTTCACTACGTTGCAATTCAAATCGAAAGATATTGACACTTAAGTACATGTTCCTTTCTTTTGCCCAGAAAATTTTCTTATTCTTTATCTTTGCATTAGTGGGGAATTGTGGATAATATTCCTTTTCTTTTAATGCAAAGGATAAGTTACATCTTTTATCTCTCCTTAATGAATCTATCTGAACATTGTTAAGTCGTTAGTATATGTGGAATAGGAGATTTCCTTCCACATTAATGGTTCGCATTTATCTCAAGTGTCAATTTCTTAACTTTATAAGAAAATATAGGAAGTATTCAGAAGACTTGAAGTTACTTTTGTAATATGACAAATTTGTCATTAAAGTAAGAGTACATTTATTATACGTTAGTTTCTTACATTCTTTCGTTGGATGAAAACATAAATGTTTTCCTATTTAAGGAGTATCATTTGGGAGCTAAATACAGAGAAGAAAAATGAAACTCATTTCTTTCATATACTATCTCCTTCACTCAGTTTTATATTAGCTTAAATAATCATTCTTCCTATTGTGGATTTTTGGGCAATTGTTTTTGTGCAACTCCAAACTTTCAGCCATGAGTGCACGTATTTGAGAGTAACTCTGGAACATTGGGGAGCGATCATCTAGAACTATTTGCACCGGAGTCGGGCCGAAATTGCTTTCAAGGCAGTGGCTTGGCACGACACAGTGTTTATGCAAAGCTATTTACTACTTTACAATTCTAATCCAATAACAACATTGTAGTATTTTCCCAACATAAGGTTTGACCATTTAGGTGACTTTAGAATATTGAATAATAAGAGAATTAAAATAGAGAAAGTGGAATGAAAAAAGTAAGGAATAAAAATATTGGCTCATGTCAATCATCAGGATATAAATGATGAAACAAAATAGGAAGCCACTTAAAGAATGGATATTACAATTACCTAAAAAATATTTCGTATCTTAATTATTACAAGATCCCCACATTAAATAGGGTAAAAAATTCTACCTAATTTATATTTTCAAATTTAACAGTACATGATATTTTTCCCATTGCACTATATATTGAAGTTTTCTTTGTGAAGCAAAGTTCAACCTTTATATTTCTATATTCTCTTCCTTTCTTCTTTAATAGAAAGCCAATACCTAAATTCCAATGATAAGAGTACCGCCGAAACATATCAATGGATTAGGGCTGAATCATTTATGAAACTTTTAAAAAATCTCAAATTGTCACAGAAAAGAGTTCCCAAAGAATTTATAAGGAGTTGATGGTTGTGATTTATAACCAACTAATAATTCAATAGACTACATTGATGCCTGCTGTTTTAGGAAATTTAGGAAGAAACTCCTTCATTTGAGGGTAAAAGAATAAAAAATTGAAAAATAAAGAAGAAATATCTTACCTCATTCATGTGTTTTTTTTGTATTTTTTATTACTATTGTGTAACATCCGCCTTAGAAAGAGCCAAAATAGAAAGAACTAATTTGGAAAGAGCCAAATCTGAAATTTTTCAAGTTAATACTTAAGTTGTGAGTTTTGGGTCAACTTCAAATGACCATAACTTTTAGTACAGGATGATTTAGGTGGCCTATAAGATATCAAATGAAAGGTCTTAGAATTCCAACGCCACCGAGTTTTCTAAGTTTCGAGCTTGTATGAGGGAGATATGCCCATTTGAAGTTATCTTGTCCAGTTAAGGAAAGTTACCCAAAAATATGAGGGGTATTTTGGTCTTTTCCTTACCTTTTCACATTTAAGCATTTTTTAGTAAATAATTAGGGGTCTAAACTGATTTGGTTCAGTTTTCCCAATCCAAATTACGCTTAGGATTTTGAGAGGAGTTCAAGAAGGGGAGAAAAGGAGAGAAGATTTAAGGCATTCGTCAAGTTCTTGGAGTTTTCTTGCGGAATCGAAGGTTGTTTCGCTAAAGTTTTAATCCCTAAGAGTTATGTGAGTTCTCATAGTGTTGGAGTCGTTCACCCACACACCAATCAGGCTATTTTCAGCCAAATTTCATTCTCAAAGTTGAAGGATTTGAGTTCTTGATTAGTGTTCTTGAAGTATTATTTCCGTTCTTGAATTAGGATGGATTTGATGAGTTCTTGAGATAATCCTATTGTGTTTGAGAGTTGTTTTTCAGTAGATTCTTGTGTACTTGTATTGGTTAATTGAATCTAAGGAAAATTTGAGAAAAGAAATCGATTCTAGATGAATTAGGGTCAGAAAATGAGAAGAAAAATTTGTCGGATAGTTCTGGGGGAGGGGTGGCGCGGCGCGCCCCAGATGCGCCAGAGGGTCTGGGGCGGTGCTCCAACAGTGCACCATATTGGGGTCTCTGAAGTTTAGGGGTTGGCGCCCCGCGCCAGTAGTGCGCCAAGGTCGCCTCCCCCCGCTATTTTTCCGTCGTTTAGCCCATCTAAGTCCGTCTAATGTATACCTTTACTTCCTATTGATTCTAACTACTCTAAACTACTTCTAAACATCTAGAAATTCATTCAAACATGAATCATAACCTTGAATTCATAATTCAAATTCAAGGTAAAGCTAAGAGTCAAGTCTTGAGAGTTCATCCGAGTCATTTTAATTAGTCTTTTACAATCATTTTAAACTTTTTTTAAGACTTGAGCACTTGAGTTTGAGAAAGAGTAGAGTTGAGTTCAGTTTCTTTAAAATGATATATGGGAACTAAGTATTCCCAAGAGTAAATGTTTTTACATTTAAGCAGAGAGAAAACATCGATTTTCAAAAGAGTTTTCATGAGCAGTTTTTAGTACAATCTCTTTTAAGAGAAAGATTTTTGAGTAATAATCTCAAACCATAGAAAGAGTTATGTTTTTAAACATATGAGCTAGTTACATTTTGGGAGTAGTATTGAGAACCTATATGGGGGCGAGTTCAGATAACTCAAAGTCCTAATAAACCATGCAGCCAACATGGGTAGAAAGGGTCATACTTTTTAGATGATTCCTTAATGCTTTTAGCATAGACTAGTAGATCCACTTAATAGTAGGTCATATACCCCATCAAAGTATAGGAGGATTCTGGCAGCGTGGGCTAGACGTTGTATCATCACTAGCTCATAGTGATGGTTGTCCGTTAGAGAATCTCCCACGGAGTTACTTGTATTTTTATATACAAATTGAGTTATATTGTATTTTCTAATACATTGAGTTACTATTTACTGATTTAAAACCTTTTCTTTATAATGCATCTTTATTAATGCTTTATATTGAATTGAGTTGAGTATTCTCTAGTTGAGTTGAGATGAGGTAAGTTGTTTATTTATCTCCAGTTCAAGCTTATGTCATGTTTTAGAATTCCCCTCGCATGCTCGTACATTCCATGTACTTACGCCATTTGGTCTGCATCTTTTATGATGCAGATATAGGTAACCAGGATCAGCATCCAGCGCATCGTTGATTCAGTGAGTTCCAGAGTTGTTGGTGAGCCTTCTTGCTTCCAAAGGATCCTTTATTTACTTTTAGTCATTTCATTTTGCTATTAGGATGTTGTGGGTCTTGTCCCGACGTCCATCTCAGGTAGTATAGGCTTCATTAATAGATAGACATTAGTTCATGAGTCTTGTTCATTTTAGTTGTTATGTTCTAGACTTTAGTTGCCGCTTTGGCTAGTGAATGTTTAGTTCTAAACTATTCTAAGTTGTCTAATTTGAGACTTTTTGAGTTAAAGTTTTCATTTGAGTTCATCTTATTTTTGAGAAAGTCTTCCGCTAAGAGATAAGTCAGGCCAGTGGTTCGCTTGGGGTCAGCAATGGTTCTTGAGTGTTAGTCGCGTCTAGGGTGTAGGCTCGGGGCTTAACATATTGTCTCTCCCACAACTTGATCTATTAATTTTATTAGAAAAAATAATCCACGATGTCTGTATTCATCAATTTTCACTCGTTATGTGAACACAGATTATTAAATTCCCTCTTGAATGAAAACACAAAAGAAATTAATTAAAGAATCAAAACATGAAAATGAAATGAAAATCCCGTTGCACTATATAAAGATGTTTTCTTTGTGAAGCAAAGTTCAACTTTCATCTTTCTCTGTTCTCTTCCTTTGTTCTTTAATAGAAAGCCAATACTTAAATTCCAATGATAAGAGCACTGGCGAAACATATCAATAGATTAGGGCTGAATCATTTATGAAACTTTTAAATGATCTCAAATTGTCACAGAAAAGACATCCCAAAGAATTTATAATGAGTTGATGGTTGTGATTTATTACCGAAGAAAGATGAAGGTTGAAATTGTTGTGACTATTCATAGGAAATAAGTCTTTTTAATACATATAATATGTTGGTTAATTAAAAGTGTATTAATGTTCCAAAATGATATAAATAAGATTGAATTATGTATGTGATGAAAATCTTAAGAGGAAAATACGAGTATGATTTGATGAATAATTTGCTACAATTTGTTCACACTCTTTCTTATGTAGTACCTCGAATTTCGTTGAATTTCGAACTTAATAAACTACTGTAAATACCACTTGAGATTTTCTAAGAAGTAGAAGAGTAGAAAACATTAAAAAAAAATGTAGTTTAAAAGTGAGAGGAAACCCCTCTATTTATAGCAAACAAACAGTAGTATAAATAGGTGCTAGTTGTCCCTTGTTATAAAAGTCACAATCCTTCGAAAAAGGCACTGCTCATCGAAAAACTCACAACCCTTAGAAAAAGTTACAACTTATCAGAAAAGGCACAAACCTTTAGAAAAGTCACAACCCTTTGAAAAAATTACAACCCTTCTAACTCATTGGAAATGTCACAACCCATCAAAAAAGTCTCAACCCTTCAGAAAAGCCACAACTCATCGAAAAAGTCATAGCCCTTTAATGTGAATATGTATCTAATTTTAATATAATACATAATACAAGTAAATAAATATAAAAATAAATAAACTAAGTATTTTTAATTGGGGGATATTGTAGTTCAACATTCATGTTTGGAAGTTCATGCTTTTAAGGTAGTATTGAATGAATTGATGATTGATATTGATTGATTGATATTGATTGATATACTAGATTTACCACACGTGCGTTGCAGATGTATGCCTAATATTGAATTTTATATACTCGAAAAATGTTTTCATACTATATTGTATCAAACTATTGTCTATGCAATATAGGTCTAATTTAGGCGTTGTTTCTAGATGTTGTAATTGAATATTATAACATATAATGCAACCTTACTAAATATAGATTTTTAAATAATTGTAGTGTAGCCTGCGAATGTTTTAGGCTATTTGTTACGAACTAATTGAGCACGAATTAACATTTCGTCCTCTTAATTATGTGGTGTTTCCTGAAATACATGGTACCTTTAAGTTGTACCAAAACATTGTAACCTAATATTAAATAACTAAGACTATACAATTGAAACCACTTCTTTGGTAGTTGTCTGGTGTTGTTCATATTTTGTCTTCTTCTCCCACACCTGTGAATTCATCCAATGGAAGTTTCACTAGCTACATGTAATGTGTATGTTTCTTCTAGTTGACTTTTAAAATCGAATACATATGATACCCTCTGATTGTACTTACTTTTCCAAGAGTGTTGTAAGCATCTGTTTAGTGCGATGCTTGAGAGGATGTGGGTAGACATCATTGAGTGTTCCTGTATTTTGCATCTATTTGTTAAGTGACATCTCAAATTTGTTAAAACTTAACCTACAATCTTGTCACTTAGTTTGACAGTGTTATGGTTATGTCGTATTTTATTTCAAATTATCTGTCCTTTCCTTTATACTATTATAATCCTATCTTAGTTCATGTGTCTGTTTGGGTCTATGTAGAGACGCAACTGTTTTACTAAAAGATTTTCATGTTTTTCCAAGTCCTGATTTGCTCTTTACTGAATTAGAGCTACACAAAAATCTCATCCACAAGGTAAATACACTAATTGTTGGAAAATCATAGTAGCTCGGTTGGTTGGCTACCTAAACTTTCACTTTGTTGGTGAGGGTTTGATCATCAATTTTGATTGAGGAACCTTCCAGGACAGCTCTTCATTGCTACAATGGATGTTCCCAAGAAAACAGGTACGTTTGTTCCCACGACCTAAATCAAAGGTTGTCCTTATGGACATCAATTGAGACTGCTCGTGTTAAGGGATCATGAGCATTCGACATGGATTAGCTGACATAACAAAGGTAAATACAGCTTACAAAAAAACATATATGTCCGGGGCAAGTAGACTATTCATTTTATGTGCTTTACATCAGTAGCAGGACGAAATTACATTCTCAAATCATGGTGATGGTACATTCAATGACAATGTCGTGATGAATTTATTAAGAGGCAAGAAAGACTGTCAATAGCCATGATTCTTAAGATTTTCTTAACGTAGACAACAGTCAGAATAGTGTTAGAGTAATATTATTGTCCCTAATATATGAAAGCATCAAGCAGAAGAATTTATTACTATGAGTGTCTGAATGTTTTAAAAACTCTTAAGCTAAGTAATATGAAGGGAAATTAAAGATAACGACTGACACAAAAAAGATGAGAGAGAGAAAAAGAATAGAAACAGAAGAAGAAGTCTTTTATTAATTCTTCACGTTAGATATATAAGTACCTAGAATGAAAATAAAAATAATAACGCACGACCTAGCAGTTCACTAAATAACTCCTAAATAATTGGAACACATGACTAACAACTAATTGACTAAGTCTTACTTAAAACATAAACAGTAAAACTAAATTTACTACAGTTCAAAAGCAGATTCCTAACGCTCCTCCGTGCTTTGGATACTGCAAACTCTAATTTTATGTCTAAGAAGCTCAAATTTATCAATCAGTAAAGGCTAAGTAAACAGGTCTGCTTGCTGGTTTTCAGACTTCCAGTAGACTAGAGTCAGTTTTCCCCTTTGCTGCACTTCTCTCAGGAAATAGAACTTGATGTTGAAATGCTTGGTCTTCTTGTGAAACACCAGATTATTTGAGATTTCAATAGCTGCCTGATTGTCGACAAGAATGATATATAGTATTTTCCTTTTGTTATAGATGTAAATCACACATGATCTTTCTAAGCCATAAGACTTGGTGTACTGCTCCTGTTGCTGCTTTGAATTCAGCTTCTACAGTGGATTGTGCAACAATTTCCTATTTCTTAAATGACCATGAGAATATTCCTAAACATAGGCTGAAACAATGGTCAGTGGTACTTGTCATATCATCTGCTGATCCAGCCTAATCGTAATCTGAGAATCCAAGTAACTTGAAGCTCGAACACATCTCAAACTTTACACCATAGTCAACAATACCGTTAATATATCTTAATATTCTTTTTACTGCTCTTAAATGCATTTCACTTGCATAGTGCATAAAACGAGATAAGAGACTTACAACAAATAGAATATCAGGCCTTGTTGCAGTGAGATACTCCATCTTCTTTACGGAACTTCTCTTTTTTATTCATCAGCGTGCTCACTGACTTGCATTCCTCCCTTTGAAATTTCTTCAAAATTTCCTTAGCGTATTTCTTCTGGCAAATGAACACTTCACTTTTGCTTTTCTTGATCTCCATTCCAAGAAAATAGGTCATAAGACCAAGATCTGTCATTTCAAAAACTTGCATCATTTCTTCTTTAAACTCCTCAACCAGCCTTGTATTATTTCCTGTTAACAGAAGATCATCAACATAAAGCGACATATTAAGGATATTAATGTCTTTAAGTTTTACATTCAAAGTGGATTCCGATAAGCTTTTTTCAAAGCCCAAGCTTAACAGATGATCATCTATCCTACTATACCAAGCTCTTGGTGCTTGCTTTAGGCCATACATAGCCTTTTTAGCGGATAAACTTTTCCATCATTACCGTGCTTCACAAATCCTGATAGTTGCTCAACATATATTTCCTCCTCTAGTATGCCATTTAAGAAGGCTAATTTGACATCGAGTTGGAACACCTTCCATTGCATTTGTGTTGCTATTGCGAGTAGCAATATGATTGTATCTAATCTTGCAATAGGAGAAAATGTGGCAGAGTAATCAACACCATAAATTTGTGTTTACCTTTTAACTACAAGCCTCGCTTTGTATTTGTTGATTGAACTATCTGCATTTAACTATTTTTTGAAGACCCATCTCACACCAATGACTTTTCTATCTTCAGGTTTGTCGACTAACACCCAAGTTTTATTTTTCTCAATCATGGAGATCTCCTCCTCCATTGCTTTCTTCCATTTTGGGTCTTGAAGATCTTCTACTAGACCAGCGGGTTCATAGATGGCGACATTACACCTCTGATAGATATCCAACAACAATATTTTCCCTTTGACTGGATGATCGTCTTCTAGTTCTTACTACTAGTGTACTGTTTTTTGCTCTTCAGGAAGTCTGATGTTTGCTTCTAGAGAGCATTTTCCTAATTTCTGAGAATTTTTCCAGTCCCACTGTTCATTCTTAATAAAATGAACATCTATTGTAATTGTCATCTTTCCTGTTTGAGGATGATAGACCTTATAAGCTATAGAAACTCCACTGTAACCCACATGGATTCCTATGGCCTTCTTGTCAAGTTTTTCACGTTTAACCAGAGGAACATGAATAAAACACACAACCAAACACTCTAAGAAAATTTAGTGAAAGCTTAAACCCATACCAAGCTTCAAATGGTATTTTATCCTTCAAACATTTCGTTGGAAGTCGATTCTGCATAAAAATTGTGGTTTTTGCTGCCTCTTCCCAAAATATCTTAGGCAGCTCCTCATGCAACACACATCTGGCCATCTCCATTATCCATCTATTTCTTCTTTCACTAACAACATTTTGCTATGGTGTGTATGGTGTTGCAAGCTAATGCATAATGCTTGCCTCCTCACACAGCGAATCAATTTTTGTTGAAGTGTATTCCTTTCCATTGTCAAACCTAAAATCTTGAATCTTACAATTACTTTGATTTTCTACCAATTTGTTGTATTTCCAGAATACACATCAACTTCTAAAAAATAACCAACATATTCTTGTAAAGTCGTCAATGAAAATAGTGTAGTAGATGCTACCTTGTAGTGATAGAGTTCCTTTGAGGCCCTGCGACATCAGTGTGAACTAGTTTTAGCTTTTTTTAGGCTCTCTAGGTTAATTTTGAAAATGGCTTTCTGTGTTGTTTACCGAATTGGCAGGCATGATATTCAGTGGAATTTTCTTCCAAATCAGGTAGGTTCTCTACCATCTTCAACTTTTGCATCTTGACAAGCCCTTGATAATGATAGTGCCTGAGTCTCTTATGCCATAACTCAGGGACATTTGCTTTTGCTAAATACAATATCTACTCTTACTCAGATGGATCTAATGAGAAACTTTTTCCTCTCATTTTGACTTTATACAAGTCATGTCCTGAGGGATCCTTGATTAAGCAATATTTATCTTCAAAATAAAGTTTGAAACCTTTTTCTAAAAATTGATCAATGCTTAACAGGTTTCGGTCTAAGTTTGTAATGACATGTTCTCATCGATATGGATAAGCCAATGGGGAAGGAATTTGGGTCAGAAAACTTCTGAGTAGTAACTTGGAAATTTTGAGCCTAGGCCAGACTTGAACGAAATCTGAGTCGAGTGAGGTCTAGGGTAATCTAGTAATGGATAGGGGATTTGATTATGAATTTGATGATTAGAGTAAATATCCAAGATTATAAGGAGTCTGTACTTCTTTTTGGAATCGAATTTGGGAGGGTAGAACTCTCGTAATTAATCTTAGCGTGGAAGGGTGGTTTTAGAACATCAAGGTTTGAGGGTGTGTTGTGAAATGTGGACTTGAAACACAAATTCCGAGTCTTTGTCTCCGTGCAACCCGTCGCGAGTAAAATGGAAAGTCCCAAAAACATTATTTTTCTACAAACTTCATTCCTGGAGAGCAAAAGGGCGACCTGGGGCTATTTCTTCTAGTTTTTCTGTAATTTTCACGCTAAAGGTAAGTCAATTACTCCCCTAATTTGTAAATTGATTCTTAGAACTTAAAATCCTTATTATTTATCCTTGGGGGAGGGTTTTGGCTTGAATTTAATGGTGGAAAAATCCCTAGTTGGGTGTTAGGATCATGGGATTGGACGAGGGTTAGTATTTGGATATAATTCGAGTAAACTAAGTAACTATTATTGATCCTTTATATTAATTACTTATTTTAGACAAAGAACAAGTTGAGAGGCTCTGAAAAGGGAAAGCTCAAGTTCCTTAAGAATGTTCAGGCTTGGTTTCGAGGTAGGTGATGGTTTGAAATCCCATTTGTGTTATATATGCATGATAAATACTCCATTGTATTCATGCATGTATGTGAATAGGGAATGATGAAATGAATCTAATGAAATGTCTATTTGTGATTCTGTAGCATGCAATGAAACTATTACCTGATTGTATGATACAAGTGTGTAAATCATTCATTGTGGAGCTGATTGTGTTTGTGATTGTGGTTGATTAGATTGGGTGTCACGTTCTAACACATTATTGGATTGGGTGTCACGTTCCAACACACTAACATTTTGAGTGTGGGTTCCATGAGAGGACCATCATTGGTTGTTGCATTTGAGATTGATATTGTGAAACTGATATATTGGGCATAAACTGGTAAATTGTTATTCTTTCTGTATATGTGTGGGTTACTATGTTGAAGTTACTTGTGTATGTCTCACTTACTGGAATAGTCGTGTCATCCTACTAGTACACCGTTGTTTGTGTATTGATACTGCACTTGGTCTTTCTTTGTTGAGTACATGACATCTTCAGGCAGCTGTTAAGAGACCTCAGCTAGGAAATCACTGACTTGTCGAGTTCAAGGGTAAGCCAATTCGTTCAGGCTACCGTGGATTCATCTAGGATCTTAGCCCATTTCCTTCGGACTGGGACCTTTTAGACTCTTTACTTTATGTTTAGTTGTTTTGGGGTTGCATCCTCTTCTCTTTAGACCGTTTAGTTAAAAGTTTTGATACAATGACTTTCAAGGGTTGAATTTCCGCTTGCTTATGTTTGTTTTTGATAACTTACTGAGTTTATGGGAACTCAACTTTTAAAGTGATTTTTAAACATGTTTCCACATATTTTAATGCCTATCTTTTGGTTAGTACTATTTAGTTGGGTTGTAGTATTGGTTATTCCACCGGAGGGTTAGTATAGGTGAAAAACACGGCGGTTTGGATTGTGACAAAGTTTGGTACATAAAGAACATTTGTTATCGTTTTTGTACCTGCTTGTGTCTCAACTGCAATAGTTGACATTCCTTTTGTTGGAATATGACCAACATGGCCTATTCGAACATTTGCACCTTGAGAAGGCTTGAATTCTTTGAAGAGTTCTTTATCACGAGTCATGTGATTTGTGCATCTGCTATCAATCAACCACGACTCACTTGAAACATTGCTTGCAAAACATGATGCAACAAAGAGTTGATCCTCCTCCTGTTCATTTACAACTAGAGCATCTACATCCTTCTGGTGAGTATTGTTCTTACAAATGATTGCTTCATGCCCAAACTGATTGCACTTACTGTGCTTGCTTAGCTTCAGGCCTTCTCAAACACTTGGAAGGTGTGTGTCCAAACTTCCCGCAATGCTTACAAGGATGGTAGTTTCCTTTGAAGCTACCTGTTTTTTTTTTTTTTTTTTGTTATTGTGTGCTGCATCTTCTCCATCTGTTGGTTGGTGCTTCTTGTTCTTCTTTTTCTTATATCGTCCATCATCTGGTGTTTGGCAAGTAAGGCTCCTTCATCAGCTTCTTATTGTCTCATAACACGTCGTTTCTCTTGTTCTTGAAAGGCACTTAAAGAGCTATGTTAGTGTAATACTGGACAGGTCCTTAGTATTTTCTAAAGTTGTAATTAATGGTCGCCTTGAATCTTTTAGGTGTCATTACAAGGATTTTCTCAACGATCCTTGAATAGTTAAAAGTGGAACCCAACAATCTGACGTAATTTGCTATGTTAAGATGTCGGTCAGTGTATTCCTTTATGGTTACACTATACTTCATCCTTTGTAGCTCAAACTGACGTACCTAATTTAGCACTTATATTCCTCGAATCCTTCCATCTCCTTCATACTCAGTCTTAAGATAAACTCATACCTCTTTTGCCGACTTCAGAGACATGATACGAGTGAAGACAGTGGATGAAACTGTAGCAAATAAATATGCATTTGCCTTTGATTTCCTAATTTTCCTTTCCTGGTATTTTTAGTTTGCACCATCGTTGGATTGTTTAGCAAGGGAGCAATGATGCATTCCTATTCTATAGCCTTCCAGAGATCCAAAGCTTCCTGCATTTTAATAGCCCAGATTCGATAACTTTCTCCACCAAAAGTTGGTGGTGCCATTAAAGAAAAGCTTGCTTCTCTGTTCATGATATTCACGAAATATGATTGGCACGCACACACATATGTCCCTTACGAAATAAATCTCCTATAAGAGTTGAGGAAGAAATCTTATACCTAGCTATAAATAGTGACAATTCTTCCTTTGTGGTAATAAAATGAAAAAGATCATAATTGAATAACAAGTATTATATTGTGTTTATATTTTGAGGTTAATGCAGTTAAAAAGAGAGTTGAGAGAAAGAAATATATTTTAAGTTCCTAACTAATTCACTATAAAATAGAGTAATTTTATATTGAAGAAAGTATTCAAATTGAAGAGTTTTAAACTTTTCAATTAATCTAAAGTTGTTTGAGTTATACCTTATGTTGTTGGACTATTGTATCCTGGAGGGGACAAATTAAGAATTATATACTAGATCGGTGCATATCATACCGTAATGGGCTTGAATTTCTTAAAGAGAGTGAAATATCTTTTCCTCAACATCAATATTTGTTTATTCATTTTATTTTTAACTGTAAGTTACTATAATTTGTGATATATTCACCAAGAGAAAACAATCCAGGCGTAATACTTGCTACAATAAATGACAAAAATGAAGGCAATAACATGTACACATGATGAATGCTACATATGGGTGTGTATTGTAAAAAAAAAAAAAAAAATTAATCATCAATCGCAAAAAAATTGCATATTTTTTGTCTTTAGTTTTCTCTGAATGTCTTTGGTATGAAATGCTGGCTTCTTTTCCTGATCATTAGTTTATTTTTGTTAAATATGATATGTAAATTAATAAGAAGGATATTAATGTAATTTAATGGGATCAGGATATTTTTGTCCTTTTTTTTTAATGTATTATAAATTGTCGATATATAAGTGAAACAACAAATTGGTATAATTTAGAACCACAAAATGCAAAATAGATTATTAGTTTGTTATGGATCTGGATTCAACAAAGTAAGCCTTTTGATGTAGTTCAAATGAGGTGAAAAACAAGTATCGCACATAAGAGTGTAAAATAATTAAATTGTTGATGGAATTATGAAGAAGTTCTCTAAAGATGTGGTACTCCCTCCGTCCCATTTTATGTGGCACTTTTCACTTTTCAAGATTCAAACAAGACGATCTTTGACCGTAAGTTTTTCATAGATCCTTTTTACATTTTGAATTATTAATTATTGTGACTTATAGTACTTTTTATGTAGTTTACAAATATATAAATTTTATTTCAAAAAATTTGAAGATTTCATACGCAAATGTCCGATCAAAGATAAATTGTTTGACTCTCGAAAACGAAAAGTGTCACATAAATTGAGACAGAGGGAGTAATTTATATACTTTTGAGACTCGCGGTAAAATCCCTTATGCGATTCAATTGCATCTCAAAAACTTTTTACACTCTCATTAAATCCTCCACTTTTGTCAATCTTTACCTCTACCGCGCAACAACTTCCAAAGATGAATTCATTCTTTTCAAGCATTGCTTCGAACATGAAAGAAATAGGTATAAAACTATATTGTCTTTTCTTTCTGGTGATGACGATGATGATGATTATTTTAACCCAATTATTCAAGATCTAGATGTCACTCATTTGAAATCCAATAATAATTATAGCCTTGATCAATTTATTGGTCCTTGTCATGGTTTGATTGCTATGATGGACTCCGTTACCACCATCTCAATTAATCCATCTACGAGAAATTATAGACTTCTCCCACCCGACCAGGTTATTGGTTGTCAAAAAGATTACTATCGTTCCATCCAAAATGTTGGTTTTGGATATGACTCTATCGCAAATGACTATAAAGTTATTAGAATTTCAATAATATATATGACAGATCATGATGATTATCCAGAAGAGATGGATAGAATAGTTGATATCTACGATCTGAGTGTTGATTGTTGGAGAAAATTAGATAGTGGAGTGGTTCAACAATTGAGCATGTTTTATTGTGTCTCTTGTTCGCAAATGTTTTACAGGGGAATTTGTCATTGGGTTGCATCTCAAGACATAGATGGAAACATTGATGAATACACAGTTCTTTGTTTTGAAATGAGCACTGAAATTTTCCACAGTTTAAAAATTCCAGAACCTTGTCATTTAATCTATGGACCGAGTTGTAAACTCATGGTATTACATGATTCTTTAGCATTGATTTATCATCCCTATTCGGAGCCGGTGATTCATGATGAAAAGGATTTCATAAATATTTGGATAATGAAGGATTACAAATGTATATGAGTCTTGGATTAAGAAATACACAATTAGGGGTCTTCAAATTGATTTCCCATTAGCAATTTGGAAGGGTTATTTGCTTCTTTATCAGAGTGGAAGTGGATGTTTGATGTCCTATAATCTTAATTCCAATGTGGTAAAGGAATTAAGTTTTCATGGTGTTCCTCAAAGTTTTAGAGTTATATGTTACAAGGATAGCTTGACTTCAATTCCAAGAGAAAATGAGCACACTACACAAGTTCATAAATTTTAGAGGAAATATAATCTTCAACTTTATCACTTGTAGCTTGTTCACTAATTGAGTTATTTTAGTTATGAAAAAAAACTTACCCTGCAACATATTATTTGTTTATGATACAATTTAGCAATATGAATTTATTGTTAACTTTCTTTTTATTCATTCTCACAAGAAGGAAATTTTGTTCTTTTTTCCCTCATTTCTAATTCAATGTATAGTTTTGAACTAACTAAATTTATCTTGATCGCAAATCCTTTTATTCTTCTTTTTTTTTTTTTTTTTTATAAATCTTCCTTCTCATTTTCTCTGAATTTGGCCGAGTTCATATTTATAGTTGCGACAGTTGTCCTACTCACATATTAATGGTCACAACTAGAGGTGTCAAATGGGTGGGTTGGATTGAAATTTGAGATATTAAAATGGGTTAAAATAGAAATTGGGTTGGGTTCTGACCCGCTCAAGTTTACTTTGGGCTCAAATGGGCTTAAAAAGTGAGTTGGGTCTTAACCCACCCAATTTGACTCGCTTAATCTCGATAATTTAATATATTGTTATATAAGTGTTATAACCACAATTTGAATTTCACCTCAAGAAAGTTTAAAAAAAGAAGTTACAAATTGATAGATAAATCGTAAAGATATTAAATAGATAGTAATTCATACCTTCAATATAGTAACATACATTACATTACTGAAAATAAAGAGTCTTAAAATGGATTGAAATTGGATATTAAATTGGGCTCAATTGAAGATTTTCTTAAAATGGGTTAAGACTTGATGAATTGAGATTGAACCCAATTCAAATTATCTTGAGCTCAGCCCTTAATATAGTTGGGCTCATTTTTAATGCCACAACCCAAATCTAGATCGTGACACGGCGCCTAATGAGCTACTTACTACCCATAAGGCTAACCGTCTAAGATATAACATGCAATTTATGAAGAACAAGTAAACAAGATTAACAATAAATGTCTATATATAATAAGTGAGAAAACGTTAATACAAAGTATGACTACTGCCTATACAACCCAAAAGTGATTAAGTGATAGAGTTACTAAGTGTGAATATAAAATATGAGATGCAACTCGAAAGGGAAGTGCTAAAGTATCATAAAAATTAAATAAAACGCATTGTTATGTTCTAATGGTGGCTAGACTCAATTAGATAAATGCTGAATAAATGTTGGAGCCACTTATTGCAATACCCCGTATGTCTATGCTAACATACAACTAGTCAAACGTTGATGAGTTTATGTGAAATGAGAAAACAAGGATATAAATGGATAAGTATATTAAGAAAAACATATATGACGGTGTGATTGAAGTGTTTTTAAAGTATTTAGTCTCAAGGAAGCCTTAGAACCTGTTTAGACTGACTTTTGGCTTTTGGCGTATAAGCCAAAAGCTAAAAGTCATAAGTTAGAAATCCTAATTTGGGCTTTTGATTTATATTTATCATTTTATCTTAAAACCAAAAACTTATGAGCACTATTCAAATTTCCAATCATGTGATGATTTACAGGTAGGGGTGGAAATTTCAGCCCATATAAGTGAAATGAAACCATTTTTTTCATATTAAATTAAATGGATCACTCATATTTTCTTAAATGGGTAAATATGGACTTCAACTTATTTAAGCTCATACAAATATGGATAAAATGGGTAAACATGAGAATCCATATAAACCCATATATCACTCTCTTATCATAAAAATCTCTAATTACACTATTTATTTTTTAAAATAAAATATAAAACATTGGGGGTGGGGACAAGAAAAAAAAGATTGGAAATTTTTATAAAACTTTTTTGGGTGTGGGTGGGAGGTGTCCTAAGGTGGGGGTGGGTTGGCAAAAAAACATTAAAATTTTTATTTTTTCGAAAAAAAGTTTTTTTAAAATTTTTTTGGGGGTGGGGGCAGGTGGGGGTGGCAGGGTTGGGGGTATGAGTTGCCAATTTTTTTTTTTTTTTTGTCAAAAAAAAAGTCTTTTGAAATTATTTTTTTTGGAGTGGGGAGAGGTGGTGGTGGGGATGGGGAGGTTGGGCTGGCAAAAAAATATTTTTTAAAATTTTTCTTTTTCCGAGAAAAAGTTTTTCTAAATTTTTTTTTTGGGGGTGGGGGCAGGTGGGGGGTAGGGGTTGCCAAATTTTTTTTCAAAAAAAAGTGTTTTTAATTTTTTTTTTTTGGGGGGTAGGGGGTGGGGGGTAGGATTTGCAAAAAAAATAATTTTTTTTAAAAGAATTAAATTTTTCTTTTTTTTTTTTAATTTTTTTTGGGGGTTCGGGGTAGGGTGGGGGTTGGGGGTAGGAGTTGCCAATTTTTTTTTTTTCAAAAAGAAAGTCCTTTTAATTTTTTTTGGGGGTGTGTGGGTATAGGGGTGGGGTGGTAGGGGTAGGGTGGGATGATAGGGTTGAGGTATTAACAACTTAGCTTTGATTTAATAATTTTTGCCTTTAGGAGATTAAAGTGGGTTACAACCATTTTATCCAAACCATATTTGACCAAATCCATATTTACCCATATTTTATATGGGTGGATTGTGATCCAATCAATTTTAACTAATCAATATTCAATCCATCCAAATCCGATCCAATCCACCCTTTTGCCACCCCTCTTTACAGGGTTTACTACCTATCAAATTGGCATGACCCAAAGTATACCCTAGATGTGACATGGCGTACAAGACATCGAGAGGCTCATACAAGCCACTTAGCATACATCATACAAGATAATAGAAATCAAGAGATTTAAAAGACAATTTGAAAACATAGAGTAATATAAAACGAAGCGGAAATCTAACAATGTCTCAAAGCCATCTAGTACATAAGAAGTAATCGGGACGTAAGTTGTACTTCAAGTTCGACACTGAAATATAAAGACATAATGAAGTAAAGGCTTTTGTCCTCGGAACATAAAGACTCACCAATCTTCAATCTTCTAATAATAGATCCCTAGCCACGAAGATGCGGGATAGGAGCATTGGACCCTACATTAGTGAAACAATGTGCAAGATTATGCGTTAGTACAAAAATGTACCAAGTATGATAGCAATGCATAAAAGTTATGAAATCACGCTAAAAGGATATTTTCGTGATATGCAAAGACCAAGTCAAAGCATAAGATAAGAGGGTTAATCAAGGATTCCTAGTGATACAAAGAGTGACTGTGGAGCACTTTATTTTGGTAGCAAAATCAAGGATCTATGCTGCAAATATAAGGTACATAATCCATCGATATTGTTCCCATTTCTAACATATGTAAGAATTACATAACAAGTACAAGATTGTGTGCTTGTTAACAACAACAAAATGATAATTGAATCTTGTGAATGAGTTACTCCAAGTCCAACTTTGAGTCTCAAGGAATCAAAATTAGGTTTCACAACCTAAGTGCCACTTTTATTTTATTGATATCAGTGAAGAAGATAGAACCCGGAGTCGTTTTTTGAAAGGAAAAGATAAGTACAAATTTAAAAAGGGTGGGAACAGTTACATAGTAACTGCTCCAATGTAAACATATTCTCTTTTTAAATTAGTTTTTTCACGCTTCTCAAAAGAGGTAGAAAAATAAGAACAAAAAACAAAAGGGTGGTAAAAGAAAACAAATTTATTTCTTCATAAGAACATCAACAAACAAATTGATATTTAGTTTGTGAATCGTTACCTTTGTTTCCTAGTGATTTAAAGAGTGAATGTGGAGCAATACGTTTTGGTAGCAAATCAAAGACTTCCGCTACAAATATAAGGTACATAATCCATCGACATTGCTCCAATTTATAACATTGATATGTAAAATTATGGAGTAAATTCGATGGATTGAGTACCTTATATTTGCAACGTAGTTCTTGATTTTGCTACCAAAATAAATTGTTGTATAGTCACTCTTCGAATCACTAGGAAACAAAGATTACTTTTCAGGGATGAGGTTATTATAATTTTATATATATGACTTATATCATCAGTCAAAAAAACTATATGAAGTTATTCTATATTAATAAAATGATTAAGAAGAAAAAAAATTATTTCCTACTTATTTATTAGCTAAAGTAAACTTAAAATAAAAGAAACAAAAATAGGATTCTTAAAAAGTAACATGCTTTTATAAGGAATAAAATATGCTTAAAAAGAAAGGAAATAATATATTTCTTAGGAAAGAGACATTATTGATCCGTTAAGTAACAATGATGACATTTTTTTTTATCAAATTATTGATGACATCAACATCGTTAGTTATTGTTATATTTTTATTCAATTTCACATACTTCAAAGACATTTTTAATTATTTTTCCTAAAATGAACTCAAGACTCGTGAATAACTTAAATTTATAAATGATTTTTTTTTCTTTTGAACTCCTCACTATTTGCAATACAGTATATCCATCAAGTGTTCATTAAAGAGATCACATTAGATGCTGATTACATGTGAAATTTGATAAATTAATTTTTTATTTTACACTATTTTTTTTTTTTGTTTCATTGATTCACCATATAAAAATGGTGAAATACATTAAATTATGCGGTTGAAAATATTTGATCACAAAAAATAAGAAATAATACAGTAAATATAAATCTCACTTTACGAATTTAACGTACAAACCAATAGAATTGTTGAGCCAAAAGTGCAGATTTGTTGGGGATCTAGATCTATACCCAACACCTACAAGTTTTTATATAATATGATAAATACTATAAAACCTCACTAAATTAATACTCAGTAAGTTAATAATTTCTTTAAGATAATATTTTTTTCGTTCCTGATTTGGGCCAATGAAAAAAAAATCATCCATTTCTATAAGATAATAAGATAAATTTATTTTTATTTGAATTTAATAAATATGATACATAAATTAGTAAGGTATGATGATTTGATGTAATCAAAATTAACCTTCATTAAATCTCAAAACACTCTTTAAATTAATAAATATTAATTTATCGATTAATTAATTCTTTTACAAAATAATACAGGGACTACCTATATTTAATAAAAAAAATATCAATACCCTATACCCACAAGTTCTAATATAATATGATAAAATAAAATGAAAAGATAAAAAATGTAAAGGGAGAGAAGAATAGAAGCGGGGTGAAGAAATGAATTTGAAAAGGGGCGGGCTTGCAGCTTCAATTCAGACCCCACGAGGCCACCACTGAATGGGCGAATGGTGAATGCTCTCTCTTCCCATCTCCGATAACCCCATCATTCAAATTCTCCCGTAAAAAACCCTAGTAGTCTAGTCAGTCCAATTTGATATTGAGAAGAGTTGAGGAAAATGTCGAAAGACGCTTCTTCTTCATCTCTTAGATCCGCTTCTCGAACCAATCTCCAACCAATCGAGTCCAATGAGAACGACTTCCACAACCTCTTCACCCAGTTTCCTTTTCCTCCTCCTCGTACACCTCTTAATTCCATTCCCGATCCATCTCAAGACCTCCAATCTGAAACTTTTAGAGCTTCCCACCGAAAATACGAGACCCCCGATACTCATATTGGAAATGGAGTTAGAGGGAAAGCACATTCTGAACCTAATTCAGCTCAAACTACTCCAGTGAGGAGAATTTCTAATGTGTTTACACCGGGGACTTGCTCTGGGGTTAGGCATACAGGACCCAAAGGGGCAACTTTATCTTCTAGAACTTCAAAAGGAACTCCAGTTAACAACTCCGAGACTTCTGTACAAGTTCCGCACTTTGGGCTGGCTGAGGATCCTTCTTTCTGGAAAGATCACAATGTGCAGGTTCTGTTCAGGAATTTTTATGTCTTTTCAATTTGAATTATTTGACTGTCTCGTTGACTACCATTATGGTCTTGGATAGTCATCGAACTAGCTTTTAAATTGAGTTTGGCTCAAGGTCAATCTTTATTCTCAACAACAATGACAAAAGTCACTACTTTTATTCATGTAGGTATTGATCCGTGTTAGACCATTAAATAACACGGAGAAAGTGTCACAAGGATATTCTAGATGTTTAAGGCAAGAGAGTGCACAGACACTGGTTTGGCTTGGTCATCCTGAAACCAGATTCACCTTTGATCATGTTGCTTGTGAAACTATATCACAGGTTCGTAATACTATAATCTGTATGCTTTTGCATTCACGGAAGCATGACTGCACCATGTGTGGCACAGGATGAGATAACTCAAGGTTAATGAAATTTTGATATGAACTGTTCTCTTGAGCTTTGAGCAGGAAAAGCTTTTCAGAGTTGCAGGGTTTCCCATGGTGGATAATTGCATGTCTGGTTATAATAGCTGCATGTTTGCATATGGTCAGGTGCGCAATGATGCTAATTCTTGGTGTTTGATGTAATTAACAATAGCCAATAATTGATTTATAGGTTTTGGGGTTATTCCATTCTTGCAGACTGGAAGTGGAAAGACTTACACAATGATGGGTGACATAGGTGAAATGAGTGGAAAGCTAAGCGAACAATGTGGGATCACTCCTCGAATATTTGAATACTTATTTAGTAGAATTAGAGAGGTTAGATATGAAAAAAGGATCATTTAGCTGTCCACACTACTTTGCCTGACTAGTTTTAATGCCTTTTGGTATTCTAATGCCTTTTAGGAAGAGGACAAGCGAAAGAATGAGAAGCTGAAGTACAGTTGCAAATGTTCTTTCTCAGAGATATATAATGAACAGATAACCGACCTCCTTGAGCCTTCATCAACTAATTTGCTGGTAAGTGTAATTTTATTTTATGACAATTGCTGTTGTGTTTTACATTCATGCAGAATCAGTCACTACATATGCTGACATATGATAGCTAAGAGAAGACTTGAAGAAAGGTGTATATGTTGAAAACCTCACTGAAGTTAGTGTCAGTTCTGTTGATGACGTTCTCAGAATTTTGTTACAGGTGAAACCTAATGCTGAACCTTCATCTCTAAGCTATGTTGCTCAGATCCTCCAAAAATGGCGGTGCACCCATGTTGATCCTCCAAAAATGTGTTACTTTTGGAGGATCTGAAACACACCCGATCTCACTTTTGGAGGCCATTAGCAACGTAGTCTCTAAGCACTTCTCATAATAGAATTGTTTTGATGATTTTGTCTTCCACAGGGAGCTGCAAATAGAAAAATGGCAGCTACTCATATGAATACTGAGAGCAGTCGATCTCATAGTGTTTTCACTTGCAACATTGAGAGTTGCTGGGAGAAAGACTTGATGAAGC
This sequence comes from Solanum pinnatisectum, assembly GCA_035578085.1. Taxonomy (NCBI): domain Eukaryota; kingdom Viridiplantae; phylum Streptophyta; class Magnoliopsida; order Solanales; family Solanaceae; genus Solanum; species Solanum pinnatisectum. The sequence continues at coordinate 20,819,451 of CM069076.1, forward strand.
ACTTTAGATTTGGAAGGTTAAACCTAGTAGATCTAGCTGGTTCTGAAAGGTAAGCTTCAACTTCAATAGCATAAAATCTTACTCAGTTGTGTTTTCAGGCTTACACAATTTCCCATTATCTAGGCAGAAAAGCTCTGGTGCAGAAGGAGACCGTTTGAAAGAAGCTGCAAATATAAACAAGTCTTTATCAACTCTTGGGTAATGATAATCATAAGATAATCTTGAGTAAATTGGGGACTGAAATTACTATGCCATGCCTATTTTGTTTTCTTGATTTTTAAATCCCCCCCCGTAGATTAGATGATTACTCAGGATGACCCATTGCATGGTTTGATTTACTCCTTCAGGATCATGCATTATTAATTTTCATCGTTATACTATTCTTAATACCAAAGATTAGGTAGAAGAATATCTTGAACTAGAATTTTTCGCTCTTCTCGTTGTACCAAGAAGCAAGTATAGAAAATAAGGATATACGATAAGTCCTTTACCTTTATTTTAATAATGTAGGAAATGTAATATGTATCTTTATTGGGACATTTTAAGCAAAATATATGTATGAACAATATCAAGCATTTGCACGACAAAAGGTTGTGGATTACCATTGAGTGACTGAACTTGGTGGATGAACATCTTGTCCAAAATTGGCAACAATTTGAAGGGAAAGAATTATGCTGTGAATTTAACACGGCGTGCACAATTGAGTTTCTTAATAGTGGCACATTGCACTCATAAATTATGACGAGTTACAAGATCCAAGAAATATTATGAAAGAAGATAAACATTGTCCAATTAGTCATCGTCGTTGATATACTAATTTTCATCTTGCTATGATCTACGATAAACCTTACATCAGATATACATACATTAATCAATCAATTGCACTATAATCCCTAAATAGTTGGGGTTGGCTATATAATTGTCTTTATATTTGAATTGATGTAATACATTAATTTCTGACTAGCAACATAACCTATTTCTATAATGAAATTTGCTCCTTTATTAAATTGGTTATCACAAAAATGCAAAATCTAAGACATCACAACAACGAATGACATGAATCATTTGGGTTTTTGTTAAAATAAGGTTAACACATCTTAAGTCTAATGCTTCATTCATTGTCATCTGGAAGGGGAGGGAGCAACAAACATTAAGGAGTATAGACCTATTAGTCTAGTGGGAAGCATCTATAAGATTATTTCTAAGGTGCTTTTTAATAAACATAAGAAGGTCTTAAACGAGATAGTGCCTACTTCACAAACTACTTTGTGGAGGGTGGACAAATCTAGATAGAGCTTTGGTGGTAAATGAAATAGTTGACTCTAGAAGAAGGTAAAAAGATCCTGGTATTTTATGCAAATTGGATCTCGAGAAGGCCCATACTTAAGGAAACTGGGAATTCCTAGATTTCATTATGTTGAAGATGAGTTTCAGAGGAAGATGGAGGAAGTGGAATGAGTATTATATCTTCAAGGTTAGGTACTCAGTTCTTGTAAATGGCAACCCTTGTGGCTTTGTCAGTAGTTTGGGAGAATTGCCTAAAGGGGACCCGTTATCTTCCATGTTATATGGTTGTGGAGGCTTTGAGTATGATGATGGATAGAGCACTGATCAGGGAATATCTGAGGGGCTCCCTTACAATAGTGTAAGGACATGGTATTATGAGGATTTCACAATTACTGCTTGCTAATGATATTTTTTTTATGCTGATATGACTCAGTTGAAATATTTTAGATATGTACTTATTTGGATTCAAATGGGTGTCGGACCTTAAGATCAACCTCAGTGAGTGCGAGATTATCCCATTCGGAGAGGTACAGGATATTGAGACACAAGAATTGAATTGTAAGGTTAAGTCTATTCCTACCGGCCACCTTGTTTTTCCCGTAAGAACTTCAAACGAAGACAACATGGAATGTAGCGTTAAAAAAGGTTGAAAAGAGGTTTGCAAGGTGGCCATAATGATATTTGTCCAAATGAGGAAGTACTTATTAAGCGCAGTTTTTTGAGTATCTTGATGCTGTTGCTCCGACTCTCTAAAAATATTGTCGTACCTGTGTTGGGTTCTCCAAAAATGCACTACTTTTGAAGAGTCCAACATGCACCCGTCGACATTTTCAAAGAGTACGAGCTACAAAATCGCCACATACTCAGATCATTACTACAAGCACCAATTAGTACAACAACATACCTAGTGAAATTTCACAAGTGGGGTTTGGGAGGGTAGAGTGTCTGCAGACATTACCCCTATCTTGTGGAGGTAGAGAGACTGTTTTCAAAAGACTTCAACTCAAGTGCAACAATTGCAGGTATAAAGGAGAAGAAAACACTGATGATAACATAAGAGAAGAAGTATAAAGCCTAAAAGAAAGAATACTAACAACATAAAGTAGTGCATTAGCTGAAACCTAGTAAACAAAGATGATAGATATCGAGAACTAGAACTAGTACAACGACAAACACTAACAAGCAAGGCAACACTCCACTACTTATTAATCTTCTACCTTGATAGAGACCAACACATCCTTCTATCTAAGGTCATGTTCTTGGTAATCTGAAGCTGCACCATGTCTTGTCTAATCACCTCTCCCCAATGCTTTTTTCGTCTACCTCTACCTCTCCACGTGCCTAACTTTAACCTTCCAAATTTTTTTTCACACCTCAAACCTTCCAAACAGTTCAACTCCATTCATAAGGATAATTAATGGCATCAAATAAATCCATTGTGGTCTATCTCATAATTAAATATGTGGTCTAGGTCAAAGTCAACTGAAAGTCAACCCCGAGCACACAGTCAAACCTCAAAACAAAATACATTTTTGTACCCATAACCCTATGAGTTTAAATCTATATCAGATTTCCATTTGAGTTTATTTACTTGATCAAATCACCATTTTACCAATTCCAGGGCTCCATCACAAATGTGGCTAGGTCATCACAATTGTGACCACTACAAAAACAAACAACCAGCCACAAATGAAAACCCCTACCCATCACCTTTGGTCTGCAAATGTGAACCTGGTGTCCGCATTTGTGATGCACCAGGTTCAGCAATGCACCAACTATAAGTTTCTAAAATATGCCAAAACACTTCCCAATGCAAACATACTAACAAGTCCAAACACATAATATAAACCTATTAAGAAGTCTGGAAACATGAAACTGGGAGCTAAAACTCAAAAAGACTTGTGATTTTCTGGGATGTTAGTCCACTCATAGTCAAATATAGTCTCCCTCTCCCTCTCTCTCTCTCACTCACACACTTTTTTTTTTAAAACTTTAAGGGCCAAACTGGAATCGTCTTATGGCTTTGATTAATTTTTGATTTACAATTTTTATGTTTGAGCATTCTTATGCTCTAAATACTCTTTCACAGAGAATTATGCAAAAAACAATATGAATATATATTTGTTATTTAGAAGATTAAGTATATGCTTTAGTTTCTCGTCTTTTTAAGCATAATTCTATGTGGAAGAGTTAAGTTACCAAGTTTCAAAAAAAAATTCTATTTGGAAGAGTTATTTAGCAAGTACTATGAGTTCAGTTAAACATCAAGAAGTTAACAAGTAGGAGGAGCTGGTTTAAATTTCAAAAGGAAATTTGTAGACTGCAGGGTCTCATTATCCAGTGTGTAGAATATTCTTATGCTTTGTGTTACTGATCTCTTTTCTACAAAATTCTGAAGTGATATTCAAGCCAGCCTTATGCTGTCCTACTTGGCTATGTTTTGTTCTAAACTGTGCCTTGTCAATGCATGCAGACTTGTCATCATGTCTTTGGTGGATTTGGCACATGGAAAACATAGACACGTTCCGTACAGAGACTCTAGGCTAACTTTTCTCCTTCAGGTGAGAATTATCTTATGACTATTATACTGAAGTATTAAATTATTATTATTGAATTTCTCAAAATAGAAGGCTATCTTTTTCTTCTTCGATGTAGGATTCTCTAGGTGGGAACTCAAAAACTACAGTAATCGCCACCATCAGCCCATCCATTTGGTAACAGGATAATCTCTGCTGTCATTTTGAAAAGACAATTGCAGTGTTGTAATGACTAGCTTTTATCCCGTGCAGTTCTGCCAGTGAGACACTGAGCACTCTAAAGTTTGCTCAGCGTGCAAAACTTATTCAGAACAATGTATGAACTTCCAGATATATGCTTACTTTTGTTTGGAAAGACCAAAATTCTTTAAATTATTTAACTTCTGAGCTATATTTTCTAGGCCATGCTAACTTTGTCTGGAAACCAAAAATCTTTAGTTTTTAAAGTATTGGCCTTTAATTGTCTAGGCTAAAATAAACGAAGATGCTTCAGGTGATGTTTCAGCATTGCATCAGCAAATCCAACAACTGAAGGCATGTAATATGCTCTATTAAAGGTGTATTATATTATGTTGTATATGAAACATGTAAAATATTCAATGCTCTCAAGTATAATTGAAAACGTGTTGAACAGGGTCAGTTGTCCTTTCTACTGAAGCATCAGGGATCTGAGAGTTATTTTGCAGAAAGTGTCCCACATTTAGATCAATTCAGCTTGGGCGACTATCCTGAGAGCTTTGACCTGTCTGAGGAATTGGATATACACACTGATTGTGGTCCACAACATGGAGGAAATAACTCGGTAGTCTTCTACTCCTTCAATTGTTTCTCTATTTTGCATCAAGATCAAGTATAATATTGTCCCATGAATCAATGACAGTTGCATTATCTGAAAGCAACTTTGTTCAATGCTGTGAGGAGAGCGAAATTGGCTGAGATGGAAGTTATGAGATTAGAGGCTGAAAATGAAGAGATGAAACATTTGGTATGAATAATTATGACATCTCTTATGTACCTTGTGCTATTAGAAAGTGCACCTTAGATGAAGTTGATATTTAAATATAGTACCATGTTTGATAAAAGTTAAGGGTTGCCTTACAGGTTCATCAGCAAGAAGATGAGGTTCAACCTAGTAAAGAGATAATGAAGCTCCAAGACAAAAAACTTGACCGATTGGGATCACTTGGAAATGGAATGATTTCTGCAGACAGCTTAGTCCTGGAAGAAAATAATGCTTTAAAAGACGAGATTCAGATACTTCAGGACAGAACTGAACGAAATCCAGAATTGACTCGACTTGCATATGAGAATATTAGCCTCCTTAAGCAACTCAGATGGTATTAACTACGATGATCGGTCTTGCCAAAGATTGATGCTCCCTGTTCTATAGTAATTTAATCTTGCATCTGTCTTTTCAGGTTTGAGAACTTCTATGAGAACGAGGAGACAGAAAAATTGCTTGCTGAAATGTCAGAATTACGTGAACAGGTTCAAAGTTACTTTCATGGCTCTATTTTTTGGGTTCAATACATCCGTTGTTTTTCATGAAATTTACTCTAGGTCAAGTTTTTGGAATTAGTCATGCTTCCTAGGAAGCCTGTGCCTGCTTAAGAGAAGAACATCAGGTTACTGATAAGGTGACTGTTGTGTATCATCTGACATGTGCAAACGGCATCCCAAATGCAGGAAAGAGCAGCTGCAAGAGAGTTAAAAGAAAGTGGAGAAATGAATTCAAAAATAATCAGGTAAAGTCTCTGCAAGTAAAATCCAATAAGCATATAAGGGTGCACACAACTAAATCTTCAGCTCAGCCTGCAATCACCCCTTACATGTATGCAAACTTGCAATACACAATTAATAATGCTTTTGTATTTAAACAGTGTGATCTTTGTAATTTCCTATGTTTTGTGAATTTTGTTGGTACAACAACATACCTAGTGAAATCCCACAAGTGAGGTTTGGGGCGAGGGGGGTGGGGGATAGAATGTACGCATACCTTACCATTACCTTATGGAGGTAGAGAGGTTGTTTTTGAAAGACCCTCTGTATAAATAAATGCAAGTGTTTCCTCTCTCTACCGTTTAAGCTTTTAACCTGAGGTGTTCACCAGTATTTAGTATGGAATTAGAGCAAACGAAGGTTTTATCTTCAAGTCTTTCCACCACCCAAAAACTATCGACCCATGAAATGGAATCTGGGCTGGCATGTGAGGGGTGTGTTGTAGATAAATAAATAAGTGTTCGTCTCTAACATCTTAACTTTTAGATGAGGTGGTTAATTCTATTCAACAAATTTAATTTCTTTCAGAGCATGAAGACTGCTTCTATCGCTTCCCAAATCAGTGGAACTTATGTGTGATATATATAGGGATAATTGCAGTCCAATGCCTTTGGGTGATCTAGTTTACAAAATAGTCAACAAATGTATAGGCATTGTATATTTAAGTATAATCTACATAATCAATGTATAACTTTTGTATATTTCAGCCATATTGGTAAATTAGTTTGGCCGAACTGTACTAATTTGTAAGCTTCCCTAAATATATATATGTATGTACGTATCATGTACTCCCTCTGTTCACTTTTACTTGTCCACTATTCCAAAAAAAGATTTTCACTTTTACTTGTTACTTCATATCAAGAAAAGACAAATTTTCTCCCCATGTTTTACCCTTACATTAATTTCTTATTTCCTAAATCATTTTCCAAAACCTAATACTGAACATCAATCAATAAGGGTAGTGTGGTACGTCAAGCATGTCAATTGTTATTTTCTTAATGGGCGTGCCAAGTCTAAGTGTGCCAAGTAAAAGTGAACGGAGGGAGTATCAACTAAAAATGAGAAACTCCTAAGTGCAAAGTTGGATTAATATTTTACACCAACACTAATCAAAATATTATAAAAATATGTGATTAATTAAATATTAAATAGTAATCATATCATATTATACTAAATGCTAAAAGTGAGAAGGTGTACAGTCAAAAGTTGAGAGACAAAAATATCTATAGAAAGTTGTTAGATATTTTACCCTTTTAAAAACTAAATTATTTTTTATCTTTTTTTTTTTTGTATTTATTTTCTTTTCTCTCCTTCAATTTACTTAACACAAACACAATGAAGTAGTAAAGGAAAAAAAAAGTCAAATCCGTTGTCTTAACCTCACATAGCTATAATGCTTGAATATCATCTGGACTTTCTCTCCTTTATTTATTTTTCTCCTTTATTTGCTTCAAATATGTTTGACTCAATGAAGAAGACTCTTGAATTTTGATTGGTTATGGGAGAAGGTATCGACAAGAACTCGAAAAATTATGTACTGATTGTGTATTTCTTTTTCCATCTATCTATATTGTTACGATTGAAGTCTTAATAATGAAGGATGTGTATGCTATGTTTTTCTTCTCTGTTTATTTTTTTGTGTTTTCTCTCTGTTAGACCTCTTTAATTCAACTTTCTATGAATTTTTGATTGTCAGTCTTTATTTTTATTTGGGCTCAAAATAGTCATTTGTGACTCCATTGGAAGTTTGCTAACTACTAAACAAAGTTTAAAATTTATAGTTGGTTGCTTAAAAGGTATTAATTTTGAACATTAAAATTCATCCCTCATTTGTTGTTTCTTGTCACACTTTTAAAGATTTATTTGTAAGTGTTGCATTTTATTACTCATTATACACATGTTTTCATAGAATTTTAATTGTTCTAACGGATTTATAAAAAATTACATGGGTCACATGTGCAACGCATGTATCTAGAAACTAGTATATATGTATCTTTACACACACACACACACATACCTGTATCAATTTTACCTATCTAATATCTGGTCTACAATTGGTGTGAAAAGATTGATGCTTTCTTCCGTGACACCCAAATAGCATGCTAAACTTCTCTTAGTATTACCTCAATGAAGTGAGAGTTCTAAAGCATAACTGTTCTTATTCAAAAGCTTCCGTTTTCGCTTCTGATCTGTCGTTTGCTTTGCAGGGAAGTTGATGAATTGCAAGGAGAATTGAGCAAACATGTGAACTATAACCAAGCTGCCTTTGATTCTGTAAGAATGATCCTGGATTTTTTTTTTCTGTATGAGGGATTAGATTTCCTCCTTGACATATCTACTGTTCCCTTCTGTTGTTGACTAACTAGTACTTTAACAGGTGGACACCATGTCAACTGAAGCTGCTAATGCAAACAGGACACCACATGATCTGCCAGCAGGTGGAGAATCCAAAAATAAAGAAGTTGAGGATGTTGATGGGCCCTCCATTTTGCAGCATAAAGATATCATGGAACAGCTGATTGAAGCGAGATCCTTGATGGAAGCAATGGAGCAGGAGCAAGTTCAGCTAATAGAAGAGCTCGAATTCACGAGGGAAGAAAATCAAAGGCTGTCTAAGCAGATGCGTGCCTCTGAAAGGTCTGGGATGCAACACATGCCTATATCTGATAGCCATGAATCAAGAGGCTCTCTTTTTGAAACTCAAGATGGTAATGGAGACCTCTGCATGGTTACTTTGCAAGGTAAGTTGGAGAAAATGTCCAAGGACCTTGAGGAAGCTCACTTGCTTAATAGCCAATATCTGGAGGATCATGCATTAAAGTTGTCGCAGGAACACCAAACTGAGTTAGTGCGCGAGGAGGTTGAAATGGAAACGACTAAAACAATTCTTCAAATGCAGGAAGAAATTGTTGCAATGAAGTCAGAATTACAGGAGAAAATATGCTTAATGGCTGATGAAACCATCAGTTTGAAGAACAGTCTGGCAGCAAAAGAGGAAGAAATAAAGGTGCTGTGCATGGAATGGGAAAGAGCAACTTTGGAGCTAACGACCTTTCTCATAGACGGTTCTAAGTCCATGCGAGATGCTTCCTCCCAGATAGAAAATATAGCTTGCTCATTTCCAGACATCAATGTTTGCATTGGTGAACATGTAGAGAAAGCCGCTAAAATTTGTGTTGAGAAGGAAGAGACCATTATTTTGTTAAAAAGGAGTTTGGAAGAAGCACAACGGGGCATACGGCAAATGGATGAGAAATTGAATTCTCTGAGAGGTGCAACAATGGCTTTTACACAAGCTCAGCAGTTAGATAATGAGGCAAGCAGCAAGGAAGCAATCCAACTAGTTTCTTCTTTAGATGATCAAATCAGTAGGTTGGAATTTTTAGAAAAAAATCCACTGTACAAGGGGAACCACATTGCTGAAGTTCATGTTGGCTCATCTTCTGCAAATGATGGATCTGATAGTATTGATAACCTCAAAAAAGGAGACAGTTCAAGTGAAAATTTATTTGCATTGGTAGCTCATGAAAATAATATTGAGTTGGCAAGGCTAGAGCTACTGGAGGTGGAGAATGCTGTTAATGCTCTCTGCTTTGATGCACAAAACTATCTGTCAAGCCTCCAATCAGACGCCTATAAAATGATTTGTTTGTGCAAGGATTTCAATCAAGAATTTCTGGATCTTGTCCATCAGTTGCGGAATAAGTTCTATAATCTGATAGAAAATGGCAATTCTCAGTACCATGCAGTTAGATTTCCATCATGTGATTTCAGTAAGCTTCATGACCACGACAAACAGCAGAAACTGCTGCATCAGATTAACTATGAACTTGTTGAAACTAACGAGAAATTGAATCAAATCACCACAAACATAAACAGAATTTTGAATTCATATATATGCCCTGATACAACTGAGGATCCAAGTGAATCAGATGGATGGACAACTGACTGTTTAGCTTCATGTTCTAATCTTTTAGCTGAAAGTGTTGCTTCAGGGAGAAGGTCAAATACATCTTCTCTCAGTGGTACTTCACAAAGCACAAGAAAGAAGTTGAATCTAGAAGACACATCACTATTGCATTTGAGGAGGGATTTTAATATGGCATATGGTGCTTTTGCCAAAATAAATGCTCAGTTCAATTTGGTTTTCAATGAGAAAGGAGAGGGCGATTGCTCAACCCCAGTGCTGTATCTCTCTAATTCAGCTGAACTTGCAAAACGGAACGACCAGCACCCAATCAGGAATCAACAAAATGAAATAATTTGGGGTCATAAACTGATGATGCATGGAGCTGAAGTTAGCTGCAACTGCAGGAGAGAGGTAATACTAATGTCATATAGTTTTTTTTTTCCATAATCTTAAATTGAATCTGAAACATCATATCCTTAATCATTTGAGGTAAAAAAAGAGGTCAAATTTGCTGTTTTTTAGATCTTTGTATTACTAGATAAAAGAAATGCCCTGCTCTTATCCATTCATTTAATTTGAGTTCTGAAAATTCACTTCATTTCCTTGGGTTCATTCTGGGCATGCAGGAAGAAGTTGGTGACAAAATCACTGAAGAGAAAATCTTCTTCAAGAAGTTTGAGCAAGCCTTCTCAACCATCAAAGAGGTAGATTACACGTTAAATGCTCTGGTGAAAGTGAATAAAAATGAAAAACACTTGACTTCTATGTTGAGACAAGCAGAAGAGGAATTACTGGCACAGAAAGCAAGCTTAGTTGAAGATGTCAAACACCTTAAGTCCTCCATTCGACAGAGTGATGAAGAAAAAGGAATACTACAGGACGAGGCCTGTGACAGCTTGATAGAAATTTCAAATAGAATGTCCTTGCTTGAAGGGTCATTTGTTGATATGCAAAGAGATGTGGAGGGATTGTTGAAAACATTGTTTGCTGATGCTTCTAGAATGGCAGAAGAAACACTGGGCCACATCAGCAACTCAAAATCAATACTAGAAGGTGTATTTTCTGGCACTATGAAGAATGGGGTATCCTCTTCTATGCTATACCATTGTCAAGCTATTGATTCTATGCATGAATTGGGGAGAAGTTGTATGATCATGGATAAAGAAAAGCTGGATGGAATGACAAGCTCCAGAAGAATGGAGGATATAGAGTTGTACCAGATTGACAGCAAAAATGAAAATTTAGAGCTCAGAAAAGAATTGGAACGAAAAGAAGTTTTGCTGAAAGGTTTACTATTTGACATTAGCTTGTTGCAAGAATCAGCTTCAGGCAGAAAGGATTTCACGGATGAAGTTGAAAAGTTAACTGCAGCTTTGAATCGAGTTCAAAATGAGTTATCTATTAAAGAACGTCAACTAGATGAAATGTTCATTCAGCACAAAACTCTTGAAAACCAGATACAAGAGATGGAGAGTGCTCTATTTTCCTCAAAAGCCGATCTTGAAGAGACTAGAAGAGCATCAGATAATTTCTCAAAGCAAAACTCTGAGTTGAGAGCTCTCTTAGAGGATCTTTGTGTGAAGAAGTCCCAAACAGAGGATGAGTTGAAAGAACAAAGGGAGATTGTGAAAAGCCTAGAAAATGAAATTCTTCGGCTGACCTCCTCGGCAGAAAAACAACTGATATTGTTGAATAAAGATAAAGATACTGAAGATGATCTCAAGAGGGTGACTGGAGAAAAGAACCAGCTTCTTGAACTACTTCGGTTCTTGCAAGACAGGCTTGATATGGCATATTCACTAGCCGATGAGAATGAAGCTTTTGCTGTACAAGCTCGCCAGGTATGTATTTTTCTGAAGAATATTTAACTGGCCAAACTTTGATGGACATGCTCTGTGCTGATGACATATCACTTGAGGTACCAGGCATCAGAAGCCAGTAAAATGTATGCTGAAGAAAAGGATGAGGAGGTTAAGATTTTAGAACACTCCGTTGAGGAACTTGAGGGAACCATAAATGTACTGGAGAGTAAGGTAAGCCTTTCCACATTAATTTTCTGTCTTAGAGTTAAAAGTGTTCATTATTAATTTGTCCTTATTCGTTGGTCCCTGGCAAAATCAGGCATAGTATAACTTTTAAATTCAACTTTAGCTATCCTTTACTTGTGGAATGGCCTTCTAAAACAAAACAATATTTAACATGCAAACTTTATTCTCTTGGTTTAATGTTTAGAAATTCAAGTCCTTTCCTTTTGTTCCATTTTCAAGGTACATGAAATGGAAGAAGAGGTAGAAAGAGATCGCTTGATTAGAGATTCATTAGAACTTGAACTTCAGGCACTAAGAAAAAGATTATTAATGGTTGAGAACTCTCAAAGTATGGACATGAGCTCAGGTGAACTATCCACAAAGGATCAATTTTTGAGGTCAGAAAGTTCATGTGGTTTATTTTATACACAATCATTTATACATAACCATGACATGATATATGATGTGACATTGATCCAAAAAAACTGTATGGAAGGTTGGTGGAACCTACAAAGGCTTATTACCAAATAGGAGTTCTTGAAGAAGAAAAAGCAGAGCTAACTAAAGAGGTAGGTTCTTGTGTCACAAGTTGATTTCTTTTTCACTATAAGAATCTCTGTCCAGCCGGATTTCTACATGTTTGAGCTTTGGTTTCTATGTTGTAGATAAAACAATGCAAGGAATACATTTCAGAAATCTTGTTGCACGCTCAAGCCCAGGCATCACAGTATCAACAAAAGGTATTGTAAAGCACAGAAAGTCCATTTAACCTATCATTGAGTGCAATTAAATAAGAAAATCAAGTAGTAAAGCCTTTATACCTCTAGGCTCTAATTCATTTTCCAAGACGAGGTTTCAGAGTCCCCATTTTAAGCCTAGTGCTAGGCAGTGCATGCATAACTGAAACTTATGCAGTGAGTTTCAACTTAGTACACTTAGACTTATGGAAGTTCTTTGAAAATGCTCATAATCTAAGAATTAAAAGTGTCTGAACTCATAAATTTTTATGCAAAAGGAATTTTATAACTACACTTGGAAAGGAAAACTATTTGCAAGCTTCTAATGTAAGTGCCACACTAGAGATTGCTCAGTCCGCTTGGAGCTTTAGCCAAATATCTATGCAGTAGTTTTCGTCTGGTGGTATGATCAATGATGCTTATATAAAGTTACCAGACCTCATTCGCTGTATATGATACAGTACAAGGAGTTGGAGGCAATGGTGCATGGACTTGAAACCCACTCATTAAACACAATAAATGGAGGACCAACTTCAGAGAAGTGCTCAACCAGGCCAAGAGGTTCAAGCTCACCTTTCAGATGCATTTCCAGTTTGGTTCAGCAGATGAATAGTGAGAAAGACCAGGAATTGTCAGCAGCTAAATTTCAAATAGAAGAGCTAGAGGTGTTACTGGCTCAAAAGCAGAAGGAGGTATGTACAATGAAAACCTTACTTATCATAAAAAAGAAAGAGCAGGAGGTATGCACTTCTAGATAAATAAAAAATTTCATACAGGAGTCTTATTTTAGACATGGTAGCTGTGGAAAGCTAATTCATTTGCTTGAGGGGTGGTTCCTAATGATGACACTAAGCAACTTTTGGGGTGACGTAAATTTAGTAATCCAAATTATCACCCCTTATTCTGAGATTTTATCACAAAATCATTTATAAGCATGAATCATTATGTGTTTCTTTGCTATGTTCGAATCCCATCAGAGGTGACACTATGCAAAATTTTCTCATTTCCCTAAGCCTTGGTGAATGCTGATAGTAGTTGTGCTGATGGAAGGTTGCAAGTACCAGGTGGATTCATCAAGGTGCATCCTGACTAGACCAGACACCATCATTAATGAAAAAAATGACCATTTTATTGCTAAGCTCTACAAAAAAGGGAAAATTCAGTCCTGTACATATTTTATATGTAAATCCTCCTTAATAGGAGTAAAAGCTATTGACATAAACAAGAATTTGTAAAGTATATTAGCAAAGGCCTAATAGAGGCAATCTATCACGACCTCAAAACAGGTAACACGATTTAAGACCAAATCACGGAGCTACATGAATGAAGTTGAAAATATCAATATATATCTCCATCACTTTTGTATTGATATATCTACTTCTCATTTCTAACAACCAACAAAGTTACTCTTTGGCTATCGTCTCAGCAGTGCTAGTATTATCCCTTCATCTTCTGTACTTCCATGTTTCAAAGACATTTCCTGCCGCTTTCATATAGATAGTTACTCTTCTTACACATATTTATGACCGTATATGTTGTCAGATTTGTATGCTGAACAGTAGACTGGCTGCAACAGAAAGCATGACACATGATGTAATTCGGGATTTGCTTGGTGTCAAGCTGGACATGACTAGTTATGCAGTAAGTTCCCCACAAATCCCTCTTTATTTTCTTGTGTATTTCCGTTACTGAGTTGTAATGACTTTTTTCCTTCTGTATGTTCTAGAATTTGATGAACCAGTTTCAACTACAAAAGTTTGTAGAGGAGGCTCAGCAGCAATCAGAAGAGCGCATTGTAATGGTATGCTTAATAGGAAATCATATGCTAAAAGTTTTGTTTTGTGCCTTACAAGTGGTTTATGTTATTACAGGAGAGACAACTTTCCAATCTAAGGAGACAAATCGATGATCTAGTTGAAGAAAGAGAGGGGTGAGTTACTTTGTCTTCCTCATCTTTGAATTTAACCAGTGTTGAGTAGACCCGAATGATGTGTTATATTAGTAGCATGGTTGGCAGTGGAGTAAATCTCTTTTTGAAAGAGAAAGATCAATGAAATAGTGTTTCGCTGGAGCAACACAATATCATTCACGTTCTTCCAGAATATGCATAGGATTGATAGATATTCCAGTATTTGAGAAAAGCCAGTATAATATTCTACTTAGATTCTGATTGTAGGATGTATGATGGGTTCTGACTATTTTAACATTTTTAGATACACTTTGGAAGCAAAAAAAAGAGAGGCAGATTTGCTATCATCCCAGATGTGCATGGAACAACTCCGAGAGCGTGATCAGATGCTGATTGCTCAAAATGAAATGCTAAAAGTATGAAGTTTTTACTGTCTCTCATATTAGGAGATAAATGTAATATTGGTACATTAGTTATTAATTAATGATATTGCTGTTGAATTTGGCACCAGATGGATAGGACTAACTTACAGAGGAAAATTGTGGAACTGGATGATATGGTTAAAAGGCTGTTGGGAAAACAGAGTCAAACGGAAATGGGTGCCTTAGCTAGATTGAAAGAAATTGATGTTAGCCAAAAGCTGGGTCATCCTCAGAAGTTAGTTTTGGGAGCAAGGGATAAAGTTTCTTGCTCTCGTGTTTCTGAAGACCTGAATGGTTGTGGTAAGGACACAAAATTCAGGTGAGTACACATCATAAACTTAGAGAGCAAAAAACCTATCAATCTCACAGGAAGTCTGCTCAGAATCAAAATTCCAAACGCAAATACCAGTAATAGGAGTTGCAGATAATTGATTAGTAATATTTTGTTGGAATGTAACAATCAGCTGTATCATATATTGTATGTAATGTAATATTGGTTTTGTGGAGAGGTGAGCAACCTGATAAGCGGTAATAGGGACACAACAGTGTTAGTAATTCTTCTAATACATGTAAAAGGCAATCTATGCCGGTTCCAACTATGGAATTGTTGTATGTATATGAATGAGTGTTCACCACCTGTGATCAAATTGGCTGTCGCAAATGAACAACTTGATGCACTATCTCCCTCTGACCATCACCACCATGCATTTGGCAAATATGAAACCAAACAAAACCGAATTAAATTTTATTACAATTTTTATTTCGGTTTGATTTTGGTTTAACCAAATTTAATGGATTATTTGATTATAAGATCAAAATTTGACTTTCTTAGCCTTAATTTGTTTCACCAAGTCTCAATTTTCAACCATTCGAGCTATTTCTTAAACAAATGCAATGAGCAGGATACCATATTCAAGAGTCAAGACCCATAAATCAACAAGTGCATTTTTCTATATCGAAAAACTTAAATATTGAAAATCGAAATCAAAGCCAACCAAAATAAAAATTTTTAAAAAAATCGATTGGTCGATTTTAATCCTAAATCCCTAATTATATATAATAAACATGATAGTACGAATAGTGTATTAACACAAATAATATATTGTATTATTAATTTAATAATTTACTATATATAAAAATGACATTAAATATGATGTATAACTAATAAATACTTATATTGGTTATATAATAAATGAATTAAAAATACTAAGTACTATATAAGAAATTAAATAATATTATTTTCTCTAATAGAAACAAAAGCTAATTGGGCCAAATTTTAATGGGCTATTGATATTGATAGGAAATTAATTTAGTTAAAAAAATTTAAAAAAAATTTCTTCGGTTTTTTTTTTTTCGAACTCAAATATGCCTGTGCCTAGTCAGAAGACACTAAAATTGATTCTCCAACTGAATCTGAGGTATTGGAATTTTGAAGTCATATATACACTTTTGTAGACTATTATACAAGTTTTTGCACGGACTGATCGTGTGGTCTTTAATTTTTGCTAAATGTTGCTTTTTTGAACAAAAAAGTTGTGGGCTAAATTCATTGGGCACAACTAATTTCCAAGGCAAAACTTTTTAAGCCATTACTTCTGCCTTAAGCAAAACTTTTGATTGCAGGACAAAACTTTTAAAGAACTTTTTCCATAAGGCATAACCTTTTTTTTTTTTTATCAAAAATTATTCGCACAAAAGTGTTCACCACCCGTGTGACCCCTACCATATCCATTTCACTACAAATAAAAGAAATACATAAGTTGGAGGGGGACATCAAACCATACCTCGTTTTACATCCTAGAATACAGTAAATATCCTAATAGAGTTTATAATCAGAAAATGAACTTTAAGTCATTAACCTCCCATTTGATGCATCCAAATAAAACACCTAGAATGTAACACGCAGAAGAAACAAGAGATGAAATGAATTATGGAGGGTTGTAGTGCCAGTAAGTGGCCTTCTTTGGTCTTCTAGGACCCTTGACCTCGGTCGAAAGTTTAGACTCTTGAAAGTAAATGATCAGCTCTTGTATAGTAGTAGCGTACTTAGCAAGAGCATCTGCAATTTCATTTCCTTCCCTATAAAAATGCTTTACTATTATATTTCTTTGAGAAATCTTATTCTTGAGTCTTCAATGAGGTTGAGGTGGTTTACGATTCCCATTAATCATTAGGACCACAATTTGAGAATCCAATTCTACCTCCAAAGCTTCAAATTGTTGATCAAGACACCAAGAGATACCAATCAAAGCTGCTTGAACCTCACTATAACTGTTAGTGTAGCATTGAGTAGGGTTGAGAAAGCTATAATCATGTCCCCATTTCTATTTCTAACAATTCCTTCGGATCCAGCCTTGTTTTGGTTTCTCATGTAACTCCCATCGGTATTGAGCTTCCAATTATTACCTTTAGGTTTGTTCCAGTGTATCATCCTGCTTATGATTATTGCTTTAAAGTTTTCAGCCATAAGATATACTTTGCTCCAATTCAAGGTGTAATATATAAATTTGAACTTCTTTCTAATAGTTGTTTTAGCCTGAAAAAAAATTGAAAGCATATGTAAGAAGCAATAACTTTTCTTCTTTTCATATCTTTGTATATATCTGGCTTTCCAAATTTCTCAATATGTAATAATAGGAGTGATGAGAAAAATATATTTGTGGATGTTGTTTTTTGGTCGTTGCGTCCACCATTGCCACAAAATTGAGTTGATTGTGTTTCTAGTGATATTGAAACCAAGTGCTCTAGATATCTGGGACCAAGTCTGCATGGCTATGTCACTAACTAGAAACAAATGATCATTAGTTTCATGCTGGGCAATCTTGCAACAAGAACAACTCGGAGATGAATTTACATTTATATTAAATCTGGACATTGAGGAATCAATAGGAAGTTTGTTCCTTAAAATTCTTCACATAAGAAAGGGTGCCTTAAATGGGATATCCTTTATCCATATATACTTGTATATTGGAGAAGCAACATTTTTTCCCTCCGATTTTCAAAGGCTGTTGAACAAGAGAAATAACCATTATTACTTAATTTCCAGATAGCTTTATCATTTGTATCTCCATTGCCAATTTGAGTACCTTTGATTAAGTTAAAGATTTCTATTTGCATGGGATATTGAATATGATCCAAGTCCCATTGTTGGTTAGTGATGTATGTGCTAACTTTAACATTATCAGGTTTGGAATTTGGATTAATCATGTGAAAAGGAAAATTATTACCTGAGTTAGTTATCCCACCAAAACATACTATTACCTGAGTTGATCTTTCATATGATATGTTGTTCCATCTTGTCTCTCATGCAAAGCAAGTCTTTCTAAGCGGTAGAATCTTTAGTAGCAATTACCTTAGAGTTTGGATTGCTCCTTTGGCAATAATTAGCTTTTAAAAAAGGAGCCCAAAGAGAAGGTTATGTCCACAATCTCCACCACCTTTTAGCTGAGAAGGTGTGACAGATATCTATTAAGCTTTTAAAACCCAAATCACCTTCTTTAGTAGGAAAAGACATGTTTTTCCATGAAGCCCAGTGATAGCTATTTTCCATCTCTCTGTCCCCGAAAGAAATTAGCAAACTACATTTCAATCTCTTTGATAACAGTGCTTGGAGGCATTAAAGAAGCAAAAATATGCCAAGTCTGAGATTGAAAAATATGCTTAATTATTTTAACTTTACCTCCCGAAGAAAGTAATCTGCCTTGCCAACCTGCAATCTTGTTAAGAATCTTTTTGGAAATATCAAAGAAATAGCAAATTTTCTTTGCACTACTATATATAGGACAACCTAAATAATTAAAGGGGAAAGAAGATTGAGTATACCCGATCCATCTTTTAATCCTTCTGTTAAGAAGATTGTCTGTCTTATGTTGGGTAAGAAACACTTTTGTCCTTGGTTACCTCCTGCCCAGAAGTCAATTGGTACTTGTACAAAAGATTCATAATCAACTTAATGGAGTACTTATCACCAGAAGTGAACAAGATTAAGTCATCGGCATAACTAAGGTGATTAATTTGGGGACCCCTTTTATGCATAGAGAAACCAACGAACTTATCAATAAAAAGTAAGTAATTCAAAGCTTTAGAAAAAGTTTCAGCAACAATAACGAACAGAGTAGGAGATAAGGGGTTACCCTGCTTTAGGCCCCTAGAAGATTTAAAAAAACCATATCTAACTCCATTAATGATCACATAATACCAATTGTTGGAGAGAAGTCTATAAACCATTTCAATAAATGCCTCAGCAAAGCCCATTTCCCCAAGAACAGAGGTTAGAAAACTCCAAGACAATTTAACATAATCCTTAGACATATCTAGTTTAATCACAACATTACAACTAGAATTCTTAGACCTTATATTGTAGATAATTTCTTGAGTAAGAAGAATATTCTCAGTGATTTGCGTACCTTTAACAAATCCAGATTGGTTCTAAGAGATGATGCTCAACAAAATCTTATTAATCCTTAGAGCAATGATTTTAGACAAAATCTTATTGGAGAAATTGCTTAAACTTTTAGGTCTGAGTTTTGAGAAGTAATCAGGAGAGGTAACTTTAGGAATTAGAGCTAAACAAGCATGCGTATGAAACATAGTTCAGAACCTTGAACAAAGGAAGGAACATAAGATTTTGGCTAAGTTGTGGATGTTTTTCAACGGAAAGGCACCTTTGTTAGAAGTATACATTCTACCTTCATAGCTTTGATACAAAAAAAGAAGGGAGCAGTGGAGATAAAAGACTTCAGACCTACTAGTCTTTTAGGAAGAGTATATAAGATATTGGCTAAGTTGTTGGCTGAATGATTGAAACTCGTCGTTGACAATTTGATCTCTCATCATCAAAATGCCTTTATTAAAGGTAGACAAATAACATATGCAACTTTGGTGGCTAACGAAAGTGTGGAACATTTGTTAAAAATGAAGAAGAGGGGTGTAGCCTGCAAGCTTGATCTTGAAAAGGCTTATGATCATGTAAATTGGGCTTGCTTGATCAATGTCATGAAGTTGATGAATTTTGCAAAACAAATGGCTTGACTGGATTAGATTCTGTATTTCTACAGTTAGATTTTCCATCTTAATGAACAGAAGTCCTCATGGCTATTTCAAGTCTCAAAGAGGGTTGAGACAAGGAGACCCCCTATCACCTTATTTATTTGTTCTAGTAATGGAAATATTGAGTAACATGTTAAAAAGGGTTGAACAATTGGGTTGGATCAAGGGGTTGTGTATTGGGAGAAACAATTGTAATAGTGTAATGTTGTCTCATATTTTGTATGCAAACGACACTCTTTTATTCTGTGAGGCAGAGAAAGAACAATTTCTTTATCTTAGAGGAATTCTACTAATTTTTAAAGCAGTGTCTGGATTGAAAGTAAATCTTGGAAAGAGCTGTATATTTAGTATAAATGCAGATGACTGTATAGGAGACTTGACAAATATTTTGGGGTGTCAGGTGGAAAATTCCCTATAGTTTACCTTGGATTTCCACTGGGAGTGAGAAGGAATGACCAGAATATTTGGTAAGGAGTTTTGGATAGATATGCCAATAAATTGAATCCTTGGAAGAAACAATATTTATACTTGGGGGAAGACTCAAGCTATTCCTCCCATCCCTTGGCAAGATGGTAGGCTTCCAAACTCTTCCCTTGAAAAGCAGCCGGTAAAGAATGCGGAGTCAAGGGTTGTTGGCCTGTTGCCAATTCAAACGGTGTGCGCTCACTGGACTCACTCCTTTGCAAATTGTAAGAAAACTGCGCCATGTCTAGGAGTTTGGCCCAATCCTTTTGGTGCACACTGACATATTATCTCAGGTAGCAGTCCAACAGGGCGTTGACGCGTTCTGTCTGGCCGTTGGTCTGTGGGTGGAAACTTGTGAAGAAGTGAAGTTCCATGCCAAGTATTTTGAACAGCTCCCTCTAAAAGTTCCTGGTAAAACGGGGGTCTCGGTCACTAATGATATATCTTGGAAGCCCCCAATATTTCACCACGTTCTTGAAGAACAATAGAACAACCTCCTTTGTGGTGCAACCTACTGTGGCGGGTATGAAGGTAGCATACTTTGAGAATCTATCCACCATGACCATAATGGTTCCGTACTCGTCGGACTTAGGTAAGGAAGTGATGAAGTCCATGGTCACGCTTTCCCATGGGCGTTCCGCTATGGGTAGTGGCTTTAGTAGTCCTCCCGGTTGCCTTTGCTCCACCTTTTCTTGTTGGCATACAAGACAAGTCTGTACGTAGCACTCGATGTCATCCCACATGGGCGGCAAAAAATAGATAGCCTCGATCAGCGCCCTTGTTCGTCGTTGCCCCAAATTCCCAGTCTATGGTGTGTTATGGATTTCCTTAATGATTCACCGCCTGATAGACCCAAACTTGGGCACATAAACCCTTCGACCGGATGTGAGCAAAAGACCATCTTCCACCCAAAAACGCCTTGTCTTGCCTTGGGCGGCTAACTCCATCAGCTTCTTGGCCTCAGGATCATGTTGCATGCCATTTTTTATTGCATCTTGAATATCACAATGGGCCGTCGTGATGGCAGCAAGTTCGGCCTTCCTACTTAGCACATCGGCCACAACATTGCCTCTTCCTGGCTTATACTCCAAGACGTAGTCAAATTCAACTAGAAAATACTACTACCTAGCTTGATTTGGGGTGATCTTCTTCTGTGACTGAAAGTAGCTAGTGGCCACGTTGTCCGTCTTGACCATGAATTTGGAGCCTAGTAGGTAGTGTCTCCACGTGCGCAGGCAATGTATGATGGCCATCATTTCTTTCTCCTGCACCGTGTAGCGCAGTTCAGTCTCGTTCAACTTGTGGTTCTCAAGTGCTATTGGGTGTCTATCCTATATTAAGACTCCCCCAATGGCAAAGGCTGAAGCATTCCTATGCACTTCGAAGGTTTTTGAAAAGTCGAGCAGCGTCAAGATCGGCTCTTCTGTTACCACGACCTTGAGACCTTCGAATGCTTGCTGGCACTCCTCGCTCCAAACCCATGACTTATTTTTCTTCAGCAACTCCGTCAGTGGAGAGGCCTTTTCGGAGTAGCCACTTATGAACCTGCGATAATAGTTCACAAGTCCAAGGAACGATCGTAGCTCGGTCACTTTGGTGGGCGCCTCCCACTCTTTGATCGTCCGAATCTTAGCCTCGTCCATCTTTAGTTCGCCCTAACTGATGACATGGCCTAAGAAGTGCACCTCATATTGGGAAAACTCACACTTCTCCTGCTTGATGTATAATTGGTTCTCCCGTAAGACTTGGAAGACTTTCCTTAGACGATCCACGTGCTCCTCCAAGGTGTTGCTGTAGATGACTATGTCATCCAGGTAAACCACCATGAACTAATCCATGTAGGGATGAAAGATCTTGTTCATCAGCGTGCAGAAGGTAGGGGGTGCATTGGTTAAGCCGAAGGGCATTACCAACCACTCGTAAGCTCCATATCTTGTCACGCACGCCATCTTCGGCTCATCCCCCTCCGCAATACGCACTTGGTAGTAGCCTTTCTGGAGGTCCACCTTGGTGAAGTACTTTGCTTGTCCAAGCCTATAGAATAAATCTGCAATGAGCGGGATATGATACTTGTTCTTAATAGTTACCTTATTGAGCGCCCGGTAGTCGATGCATAAGCGCAATGATCCATCTTTCTTCTTTTGGAATAAAACCGGTGTGCCATATGGTGCCTTTGATGGATGAATATGACCGGCCTCAAGGAGCTCCTTCAACTGCTTCCTCAGCTCCAATAATTCGGGTGGAGCCATACGATAAGGTGCATGTGCGGGTGGCTTGGCTCCCACCTCCAACTCAATCTTGTGATCTACCTCGCGCCTAGGAGGTAGAGTTTTGGGCAGCTCGTTTGGCATCACATCCTTGTTTTCTTCAAGGACCTTTTCTACAATTGGTGGCAAGGGCTCTTTGGCACCATTGTCTTCTTCCAGGCTTGCAATGGTGGCTATGAACATCAACTCCCCTTTCTTCAGGCCCTTCACAATATGCATAGCCAACAAGTGGGTGTGTCCTTCCTTTTTCGACACCTTGACTACCTCTTGTCCTACCTCCTCTACCGTCGGGGCATACATTTAGAGTGACTAGCAATTTAATGCATATGCTTACAGCGAAGGGCTTGTTTGAGGGTGTGGCATCGGACGATCCACATGCGCACATAGCCAAGCTAAGGAGTGTTTACAAAAGTTGTGTGGGTCGACCGGACCTGGACATGGATGTCATTGGATTGTGAGTATTCCCTCTATCATTGACCGGCGATGCTGCTGTGTGGTTTAATGAGCTTCTTTATAATTCAATCTACACATGGAACCATTTGAGAGATGCGTTCCTAGCAAGATTCTTTCTAGTGTCCAAGAAGCTGAACCACAAAGATAAACTCAACAATTTTGTAGCACTACCTGGAGAGTCTGTGAATAGTTCTTGGGATAGGTTCACTGCTTTCATACGAGGTGTTCCGAATCACCATATTGATGATGAGTCGCTGAGGGAATATTTCTACCAAGGTCAGGATGACAACAGTAAGACAATGCTTGATACTATTGCTGGAGGTTCATATGGTAAGTGCACTTTTGAGCAGATTGAGGAGAAACTGGAGAAGATCTTTTGAAACAATAAAGCTTGGAGCACTAGAAAGTCGGATATTGGGAGAAACACGTTTGCCGTTCAAACTACAAACAACCAGTCTATAGATGAGATTCCTGAGGAGATGGATCAGATGAGGACTAAACTAGGGTTGGTATTGAAGCATGTGAGCGGAGGTGTGGAGAAGGTAAATGCTGTGAAATATTTGACTAGGAATCCACCACTGGTTGAGGAGTGTTACTATGAAGGGGATACTTATGCGGTGAATGATCAGACGGAGGGGGGCTTTCTGAGACAATTCCCAAGGTTCCAATACGGATAATTGGAGCCAAGGTCAAGGAAACCAAGGTCAGAACTATGGCAACTACAACCAAGAGAGTCATTATGTCCGAGATGAAAACTACAGTCGCGACAAGAGCTACAACTGGAACAACTATGGCAACAGAAATGATCGTGTTAGGCCTTAAGTCCTTCCTCAAAATTGAGAATATGGTAATAGGGAAGCTGGAGGTAATATGTCACGTATTGAGGATATGATGCAGAAGATGATAAAGAGATTTGATTCGACTAATGAGAATGTGAAGGAGATGCGCACTGAGTTGTCCGAAATTGGCCAAAAATTTGATGCCTATACAGTGTCGATAAAGAAGCTTGAGCAGTAGTTTAGTCAGTTTTCTGCTATCGTGAATACACTCCAGCCGAGGACGTTGCTCAGCAACACCATCCATAATTCGAAGAATGATGGGTATTGTATAGCAATCACGACTTGCGGAGGAAAATAGACTATTGATCCCCCCATGCCATCCGATGTAGAAAAAGGTGATGATGAGATTGAGGTGACTGGACAGTCCAAGAATGCTACAGAGAAAGAAGCGGAGAAAACCCAAAAGGTCGTCCCCATGCCTAGACCTCCACCTCCTTTCCCATAGAGGTTAGTGCATAAGGCTGAAGAAGGAAAGTACCGTAGGTTCATAACTATGTTGAAACAGCTTTCCATCAATGTCCCTTTAATACAAGCTTTGGAGCAAATGCCTGGGTATGCAAAGTTCATGAAGGACTTGGTGACCAAAAAGAGGGCTGTCAGTTTTGAGAATGGTGAGAGGTTGCAGCATTGTAGTGCCATTTCTACAAGGTCACTGGTACAAAAGAAAGAGGATTCTGGAGCTTTCACTATTCCATGCACCATCGGTAAGATGCATTTTGCAAAAGCTTTGTGTGATTTGGGTGCCAGCATTAACTTGATGCCATTGTCGATTTATAAAAAATTGGGTTTAGGAGCTCCGACACCAAATGTGATGCATTTACTTATGGCTGATAGAACTGTGAAAAAGCCCATTGGTGTGCTCCAAGATGTACTAGTGAAAGTGGAGTCTTTTATCTTTTCAGTGGATTTTGTGATACTTCATTATGATGTTGATTTTG
Source organism: Solanum pinnatisectum (assembly GCA_035578085.1). Taxonomy (NCBI): domain Eukaryota; kingdom Viridiplantae; phylum Streptophyta; class Magnoliopsida; order Solanales; family Solanaceae; genus Solanum; species Solanum pinnatisectum. The sequence goes on from CM069076.1 coordinate 20,844,070, forward strand.
AGGTTCCCATTATCCTAGGGAGCCCTTTCCTTGCCACTGGGCGTGCCGTAGTCGATATGGGGAGAGGGTAGATGAAGTTCTGACTGAATAAGGAGGAGGTGACCTTTAATGTCTGTAAGTATATAAAGAAGGAAAGTGATCTTAAATCGATATCAATGGTGGGTCACACTTTCGAAAGAAGTGCTGAAGTGTCTAGTAATGAGAAGTTAGGTGCAGCCTTGTACACGGAGAAGAAGCACTATGCTCAAAAGACAGAAAATCGCAAACTAGCTCCTAGTGATCTGGTGTTGTTGTATAAATCAAGGTTGTGCTATTTTCCAGGCAGATCTAAGTCCCAGTGGACTGGACCATTCAGAGTGACCCAAATGTCCCTACATGGAGAGGTTGAGCTCGAGAAGAGGAATGGGACAAGGTTCAAAGCCGACCAATGGAGGATAAAAAGCTACATGGGAAATTTTGAGAGTGTAAATGTAGTGATAGAGTCATGGCATCTTGATGAAGTCTAAGTAATCAAGGGGCCTGCGTCGTGCTGTGACGTTAAATCAAGCGCTTCTTGGGAGGCAACCCAAGATGTAAAATCTAGCCAACTATAGGTTTTTCTTTTCGATTTAGGAGTATTCTTTGTTTATTTGAATTTTTGTAATCCTTTAGATAGGTGTTTTATTTTCTGTATTAGTGCTGGCTAGATATAGCATATGGTTCGTGTCTAAAAAGTGTCCATAAATTGTAAAAAGAAAGGCCTAACGGTTGCTACATGTGCAGGGATGAAAAGCCAAATCTGCAAAAAAAGGGTTGTGCAGAGGTCTACAAACCCCATCGACTGTCTGTGGGTCAATCCACGGACCGTGAATGGTGTCCATAGATCCCAAGTATGTATCTTAAATTTGTCCAAGTGTTGGTGCCTCTAGCAGCGTGAGCACTAAGGATGGTGCAGCAAGAGTTGATGTTAGCACTACTGATGGTACTAAGATGAGAGATGCGGGCACTACTAAGGGTGACCCAAGTGTTGATCCAGCGGTGTAACATCCCGACTTTTTAAACATCTAAATTAACTCGTATCTTTGTGGAAAGACAAGAAGGGTGGGTAATAAATTAAAAATGATATGGTATGTCATATTTTAAGTGTTCGAGGGTTGTATCTCAAGTTTTGAAGTTAAGTAAGTGGCAAAATAAAAGTTGGCGAAAGTTATCGTAAGTTCCTTCTTAAAGATTTCTCTGAAATTTGGGTCAAATGTATTGGATGTTTTCTCCAAATATATAAAGAGTTAGAAGGCCTATTACCCATTAAATCGAAGGCCTACGAGTCTAGTTTGCAATGCACAAAACCCCGTATCAAATCGACATCAGAGTAAAAAGTTATGAGGGTTTTACTAGGGACTGCCGGGGCAGAATCCGGGTCGGGTCAAAAATTTGGTATGTCGGCTTATTTAACGTTTTAAGCCATGAAAACATTTCATTTCAGTTCCAAACCAGAGAGAAAGCTTAACAGAGGGTTCCTATGGAGTTCTAGCATGATGAAGGTTAGTTTTTTACGATTTCTACCATTAAACATTTCCCCCGTGCTTAGAAACGTAATCCCTACACGTGGCAATCATTTTTTCCTTATATTAGCTGCATTTGGAGCTGATTTTTGAGGATATAAATTTGTAGTTATTGGTGTTTCTTTAAGATTTTAAACTTGGTTAACTAAGGTAATCATCTCGGGACTCTTTTATGATTCTTTTTATGAATTTCTACGGACGTTTCGACAAGTTGGGGCAATATGGCAAATCTGCTGATTTAAGATTAATTATGAACTATTTATAGGTGTGTACCAGCTGTGTATATATAGTGTTTACGAAGCTTAGGAGACAAGGAACAACTTTTGTGAAGGAACTACGATCTTTCGAGCGTTTATTAGAAAAGTATGTTAAGGTTATTCCCTTCGTTGACATGTTTCCTTAGAGGTAGTTTACGTTGGTGATCTTGTAGATGTAATTGTGAGTGGTTGGCTGATTGAGTGGTTATAAACCCTCATTTTAGGGACTCATAATTTGTTAAGAACGACCCTAAGTTAGGAATGACTTGGAGATTATTCATATAGATTATTTATAGCTAAATTGCTAGCCTTTAGCCTATTCAATTGTTTGTTGTCGCCCTTGGGGCTATTGTGGTTAGTTGTTGAGCTATGAACTGCCTATGGAGGCTATGATGTCTAATAGGACTATGTTATTTCCAAAGAGGGATATGTGTTGCCCACGGGGCTATATTGATGCCAAAGAGTGTTATGTGTTGCCTACGGGGCTATTTTGACGCCAAAGAGGGCTATGTGTTGCCTACAGGGCTATGTTGATGCAAAAGAGGGCAATGCGTAGCCATAAAGCTATGATGTTGCCTAAGAGGGCTATGTGCTGCCTACGAGGCTATATCGTTGCCAAAAAGGGCTATGTGACTTCTTACAAAGACAAGGGGCTACCGATAGGGGTATGTAGAGTGATTTGACACCTTCTGGGCTTATGGGGGCCTAGGTAGGTGGTATGTTGTTTGTACCTGTCGAGCTTATGGGGGCTTGGTTAGGTTGATGTTTGATCATTTTTGTATTTTTAGATTCAGTAGCGGGTTAGCATACTTATCTAAAATTTTAATTTCCTTGCGTGATTGCTTTTGGTATATTATGATACTTGATCACTAAGTCTATAGCCTTTCATACTTTGTACATTATTTTGTATTGACGCCCCATTGCAGGTCCCGACAGACGACCCAGTAGACCTCTTCAGCAGCAGGATTGACTTCTATCCAATTGGCTAGCTCCTTTCCTCCGAAGCTGCCAGAGTTGGGAGGTTTGTTACCTTTTGATGTATATATCTTTATAGGTATGTATATATCTTTATGGGTAGACTGGGGCCCTGTCCCGCCAATCTTTACTACTCTTAGAGGCTTGTAGACTAGTGTGTGGGGTGTATAACTATGTTATTTCCATAATGTCCTAGGTTGTTGCTTTGCTAAAGCTTGTGAGTTGTTTGATGTATTGTCTTGATATATACATGCTTTTAGTTTTGGTGTAGATATCATGGTGGCCTCGACGGCCCAATTAGGACTTTTGTGCTAGTTGACTATTTATTTATATGATCTCCTGGAAGTAGTTGTTTCTTTTATAGATCAGTTGACAGGGGCCTTGCCGGCCGAGGGCTTGGTTTTAAGCCGAGATATACTTGTTTTTTTCCTTGATTGCGTGTGACTGCCATGTGCTAGTAGCAAATGGTTTAGCAGGGTCGGCTCGGGCCTGAGTTTTGGTATTAGGAGCCAGTTGCGCCCCTCGAGTTTGGGGCGTGACAAGCGGGCTCTGGGAAATCAGACCCACCCGCTTGTTGATGAGTCTTTGGCGCTATGCGCCATAGGGTTTCTTCACCTAATCCCTTAATCTTTACTTTTGTACATTGGGGACAATTGCACTCTATTTTGTTGGGGGTGGGGTAAATGAATTGTGAGTAATAGAGTGAAGTCTGAGTAACCCAACTCATAATCCTCTCTTGGGGTTTTTCGGCCTGTGTTCTTTTTACCCAAGAGACTGTTTATTTTTTTTGAACCGACATGTGTTAGGGTTATATGTGTAGAAGCATGATAAAGAATGAAGCATGATGGCATGATCATAAATGAAAAATGACACCCGTCCAAAAATTTCAACTATGTGCTAAAATCTGTAGAAGCTAGAATGAGTTGAATATGTTGGCTCTGAGTATGACATGATAAAGAACCAACTTGATCTCATGACTTAAGCTAAAAAAAAAACTTGAACTGGGTAATCTGATAATCTAAAAATGAAACTATGTGCCAAAAGTGTGTGAGAAAGGTTGATTGTTCAAATAGTTTTGTGTCAATCTAGAACTTGCCCCGTTGGTCCTGCTAGAATAATCTAGGCTAGAAGTTAGGAAGTGATCATAGGCCATTGTTCAAAATTAGTCCACTTAAGCCTAAAATGATCTAACCAAATGATAGCATTATTCCCTTTTGATCCAAATATTTGAGCCTAAAATAGACCAATTCTTTTGATTCACCTAACTCGCCTTCCCTTAAAAACATTGTCTTGGCCCCGGTCACTCCTTGGACATGTGCACCTTAACTTAGGCCAAAAGCCTAAGTTGAGGGTGGCTAAGCCCAAACGTTACCTTGATCTTAGCCCTAGTCTGGCATCGGACATTGTGCACCTTAACTAATGCAAAATGCATAAGTTGAGGGTGGCTATGAAAAAGAAAACCAAATGAAAAAAGGGTATGGAAAGAGTTTCGTGTTGAAAAGAGGAAAAAGTATGAAGGAGGATGTGACTTTGTGCAAAAGAAAAGTGTGAAAAGAAATAAAAGAAAAAGAAAGTAAAAATAAGAGTCAAAAAGTTGAAAGTCACATTCATGTTGCAAAGAAATAAGGGACAGAGCTTAAAATAGAAGGATGCCAGAAATAGGTCAAGGAAGAGGTAAAAAGCCAATGTAATGTCAAGAAGGGCAGAAAGTCACTAAAAAGTACCCAGATGTACCACACCTGACCCTGAGCCTACGTTACAAGCTAACAAAGTTCTATAGTGATCTTAGCAACTAGTTTGGAGAGTCTAAGCAGTGAAAATAAGGGCAAGCCTATGGTAATAAGCACTAACTGTATTTGAAATCACTTCTGAGCGTGAGTGTTGAATGAATCCTTGTACTCAAAATTATATTCATTGTGTGAAAAAGGGATTTCGTTTGAAGTGAGGGCACTAGTTACATTTGCGGAAAGTTGGTACCTTGGTGATAGCAAAACAGTGTATGTCGTGTGTTGATTGGTCAATCTTTGTCATATTTTGATCCGCATAAGTTAGCTTGTTGAGTCTAAGAGAAAATATTTGCACTCGAAAAGAGAGTCGGGGTAGAGGGCCATGTGATTGTTTGTGCTTGAATTGTTTGCTTCTATACAAGTGTCATTTAGAGTCTTAGTGTGCCGCTTGAGGACAAACAACGAATATAAGTTGAGCGTGTTGATATAACGTCAGTTTATGGTATTTTTAATACATTTCACTTAAGAGTGTGTGTTTCTAGGGCCATTTTGTATTCTTATTAATGTGTTTTTATCATGTTTTCAGGGAATAAGTTCGGACGCGAAAGTTGAGAGACATAGCTGAGGAATGTACAGAAAAGCCCAGCTACGGATGTGATTCACGGACCGTAGGTCCATTCACGTTCCGTAGATGATGATCGTAGATGGACTAGCAAGGCATGAAGGAAGATCGGGGAATTCTTGACCAAGTGTAAAACCACGGTTGCAATCGACGAACCGTAGATTGATCTACAGACCGTACTGCTGATCCGTCAAATTATTCAGAGATGGGTTCCAGTACCCGATTTTGAAGATTCTAAGTATGGAGCTATGGAGGAGGATCCACGGACCGTAGATCAATCCACGGTCCATACTGGTGATCCGTCGTTTGGTTTAGATATTTGAAGATTTTGAAGTTAGAAATTTGCCTAAGTCCTGAGTCACGGAAGGGACCTATGGATCGTAGATCAATCCATGGTCCGTAGGTTAGAATTGTCGATCGAAATCGCGTCCTGAAACATTATTTCCTTATTTCATTTCCTTTTTAGTTAGGATTTATATTTCTATATATAGGGTATGTAAACCTCGTTTTTGGGGGTTAGACTTTATTACTTTTGTTCTAGTTTTTGGCTTGGGAGATTAACTTGCAATTTTAGCAATTCTTGATTTCGTAAGTTCGTTTTGAAGATTTTGACTTTGAAATTCAAGTTAAGATACTGGGTTTATTCTTCTCATTACGTAAGTTCATGATTTCTTCATCTAAAAATATGAATTGTGTTCTTGCTACTATGGGTGACTAAATCCACAACTAGGGTTGTGGGAACCATGAGTGATTAACAAAGTATGAATAGTAACTAAGTAATTCTTGAATAGTGTTATTGCATGCATTGATAATTCTTTCGTTTAGAAGTCTTTTTAGCGGTTGCAAACGTTAGAACTCGCCTTGTAGCTACTTGTCGGACCAAGGAGGTAGTTAATAAGAAAAGAATTATCAACATAGATTTAGTGTGATACTATCTAATAGTCTAATGTCGATTGGTGCGAGGGTGAAAACTAAGTCATACATTGATGTGATGTCTAATATGAGGTGAAGTAAGGGTTAGTAAATTATACACACGTAGCCGGATCAATGTGCGGGGTGAAATTTTCTAGTTGCCGGACCAAGGAATTAGAGATACCTAACTTATCACTTTATATGTAATACACTAGGAAAGGATTGCTATTACTAGGATTACCGCGTTATGAGCTTATGGGGAACACGTACACCCTAGTTACTTTCTCATGTTCATAACAACTAACGTTTGAATCTTGCTCACTAAATACGTATATAATTTCCTGAATTTATTTCACAAATCCCCCCCCCCATTAATTACTTGTTTTCGGAAATACATTGACTAAACAAATATAATCATCAGTTAAGTTTAAGTCTAAACTATATTCCTCGTGGGATCGACCCCAACCTACAAGTTGGGTTCGTTACTTGATAACGATTGCTTATACTTCTTTAGGGAGGTGTAATTTGAGCATATCAGATACTTGTCTCGCATGCCCTTTTTACCAAATCCATTACCCCCTAAGGGTTTCACATCTCCAACCCCCAAACCAACCAATTGAATATCTACACATCCTCCATTACAATACCTCAATGAAGTCATCTCAATACTCGAGTGATAAATATTGTTGTATGTAAACTTAACTAACAATAAAAACGATTTCCAACAACCAACAAAGTTGATCATACATACGTCTACAATATGTTATCAAGGACCTTGACATAATCATCCGGACGAATCCTTTAGCACTTAAACATGATAAAATTCCTAGATCAAAACTCGCCACAATTAGAGGTGAACCTAAACCAACCAACACACGCTCATGATACTCAAACAATCATAGTTCTTAACAACATCACCATCCCTCAACATAAATTCCCATGAGCTGAAGTTACAAAAAATTTCAATCTTTAGACATCAGATACTCTTTGAGGGATACGTCTAAGCATACAAACCGTCTAGCAACACTATCGAAATGCTAGATTTAGTAATTATATATTACCTCTTAAGAACAATAGAATTGGATTCAATGATCCCCACATTCAACCACACATAATTGATACATGACCTCGACGGCAAAATGAAATATTGGATTGTCGAACAACCATAAATATACAAGGTAGCTCTTCTATAAATTCTCATAAGCAAAGTGGTACATGTAGAACCACTAAAATACTTTAACAACTCCAAGACAAACACCAATTATGTCATTCGCAATAACCAAATATTCCCAATCTTCCCACTCAACCAAGAGAGCGTCGCAGGATTTGGTACCCCTGATCCACACTTGGGATCCACCCACAAAAGTGAAAACACACGAGAGCATAGCTAGTGAATCATACTCACAATACTAACAACCATTATAAACACTCTGACCATTTACCTTATTATAAACCAACGCTTTTAAATGAAAACCTTTCTTAGGTATTTAACAATCAACAGCAATGAACTTTACGACTCAACCTAAGTGTAAGTCTTTTCAAATGTTCAATACCGGATATAATTGATCATTACTCACCTTGCCAATTCATACCTTGACAAATACATCATCATGAATGTAGACTTACAATGAAAAATCTAAATTGTAATTTTCACCGTATAACACAATCCCTTTCTTTATCAACATTAACTTATACCTTGAAGATTCTTATGAATTCCTAGATCTTCGCTTATCATTGATCGCATCTCCATCGATCTTACAATATCCTTTGCTAAAATTCAATCGTACTTATTACTAAATTCAAAACAAAAACAAAGCACTTATCATCACACTCGAGCTAATGTCTGTACACTCCTTTCTCAAGTCCTTTTTCCATAGTTTTTAACCAATGACCCTATTACCATAGCCACATCATCACGAAATAAATCACGTGTCTCTGAACCCAATTATCTACCCCTCTGAAGATATCTCTTCCGCCTTTTCAATTAAATAAAATATTCTTGCTCTCACCTCTCTCTAAAGGATGTACTACCTCCCACTATTTTTCTTCATTATGACTCTAGTTCTTTAATTTCTATTCGAATGGTGTCCCACCATCTCTTAAAACTTTCCATACAACTACGTTACTCACCAAATTTTAGAAAACCACAATCTTTAGATACTCACAAGTCATAATTACTATACAAAAATTTGCTTAACCAACAATTTTAGTATATAGTTGCATCCTGTCACAATCCATCATGAACTCTTTTACCATTATGCTCAGTTAGCCTTGACTATCACTATGAAGCCAACATTTCATCAACACGACACCTCAAACTCAGGTAAACTCATCAAATTCAAAGGACTAACCTAATCTTGGTACACACTTTCTTACTAAAATCTTCACTTTCCTTCACCCAAGTATACTCAATGAAACTTTCTTTATCCATCAGCTTGTCATTTCGGTATTAATCCACTCCCTTATGGATTAAGATAAAATCATCAGTCCTCATACTACTGTCCTTCTTCTTATCAAACAAGACGGGAGCATCCCACTTGGAAACACTAGGACGGATGAATCCTTTATCAAGAAGCTCTTGGATTTGAGTCTTAAGTTCTCTTAACTCTGACACCACAGGAATAGATTCAATAGAGGGGGATTCGACCTCAACATCCCAAATATGAGCCAATTACGTCAAACAATCCTGCCCCACCAGTTTCCTACCCTGCACGAAAGATATGACCTTAGCTGACTTAGATTTGTACCCTCTTCCCACTCTAACCTTTCCCTATCCGGGATCTCTAGAGTTACCGACTTAGTATTAGAATTAAGCCCGGTATAATAGGGGGACAACCAAGTCATGCCTAATATCAAGTCAGTCATATCAAACATAACCAAATCAACCCAACTCTAAAAATTCATAAACACAATAGGACAACACGATATACGTGGGTGACTATGACTAAATCTTCAACTAGGGTAAAAACATAGATGGAGGCATTAAGTGTATCACAAACCACATCAAATCCCAAGGCAATTAAACTAACACATACGAATGAGTAGAACCCGGATCAAATAAAACAATAGCCATTCGGGCATAGACAAGAGTAGCTCTTGTGACCACTGCATCACACCCTCTAACTTGGTCTTACTCGAAAAAACATAAAACTGAGCTTTGTCCTTTTGACGAGCAACCTCATTGCCTGGCTGCACTACCCCTCTACCTGCATTACCATTTCCTCGGCCTCCACGACCTTGCTGATTTCCTCCTCTTATGCCCAGGTTCTCCAAAATTTTAACATACCTTATAACTTATATTCGATTACTGAACATTGATTTAGATTGAGGGGGTTAGTTCGGGTACGATTCGGGGTCGATAATTATGACTAGGAAAACATGAGAGACTGGGCTAAGATTCTGTCTCACCCTGTCCTGCTCTGGCGGGAGGAATTCCTCATTGGCAGCCTCGTCTTGGCGGCAAAAGTCCCGCCCCAGCGGCCAAAACGGAAACAAAACCCCTGCCAATAATGTTTCTAGGGTTCTTTTCTTTTCTAAATTCCACAAAGGTTCCCAGCTTTACTTAGCAATTTTAGAATAATCCTAATAACTAGGATGATCATTGTTTACCCCCCAGTCAATCCCACAATACACGAACCAATTCATTCTTGTTAATTCAGCACCACAACCCACACATCCCCAGGATCCCACTATCCTTAGTCAATATCTTTCTTTCACAATGAGTTTCACGATACTAAAGTATTTATAACTTGCATAACTTTAACGACCAGACCAACATATTCTACATATCAAAGTTCAGGCACACATTTATTGTGCACTTAATCACCTCATCACATTCAAGCAATCACAACTTCACATTCGTACTTAATTCAGACAACCAGAAGCACGCATTCAAAGTTTCCAAGATACAATTCACAGATAAGTCTAAATTGTTAATTAATTATCTCGCTCCATGGATGACCATTCATCATCAATACATTCACACCACCCTTAGGGCCAGATACTAATTGGAACCTTCTCAGTTTCCAATTTGCTTTGTTTGTGGCCTATCAGTCATGACCACGACGTCTAGTTCATTTCATTGAGATACCAATTGGAATCGGGAGATACCAACTGGAATCAACTCAAACCACAAGCGACAACAGTAGCTAGCGAGCCCTACAAAACTGTTAATTTCAATCATAGAACTTGGTCAAACCCAATTCTTAACCACCTCAATCTTTAACTGATGGTAATCAGACCTTAAATCAATCTTAGAGAAAATCGATGCACTTTGCAATTGGTTAAAAAGGTCATCTATCCGAGGTAATGGATACTTGTTATGAATTATGACCCTATTCAACTGTCAGTAGTCTATACACATCCTCTCTTGCTAGTGATGTTGTTACCACTTTTGTTGCACTAGTTCGGACCATAAAGTGAAGGAGGAAAGATACCAATTTGTATCACCTAGATACCAATTGGATTCAAGTCATAGCACGAAGGAGTAAAAAGAAGTGAGTTTTTCCTAAAGTCCTATAGCCTCTCGAAGAAACGTACGGACGTTATCGTACCGTTCTGCAAGACTCTACTAGACTCGTTTTGGTACAATGAAATCAATGAACCTAAGGCTCTGATACAAACTTTGTCACGACCCAAACTGTCGTGATTGGCAACGACACTAACCCTCATATGGGAGAACCATTACTACAACCCAAACTAATAAATTAACCAAAAACTAAGGCATTCCAAGATACAAAAGCAGGTTTAAATGCAGAAATTATATAGAGTTCCCATATATTCCAAAGGTTTAAATAAACTAGCCAAACTAATGCGGAAGAACAACCCCTAGAACCTGAAAGTCATTGTACCAAAACTCTACTAATGACAAGTCTAAGAACAAGGGGTACAACCCCGAAACTAAACAAACACCTTAAACAAATAGTCTGAGTCCAAAAAGAGTGAACTTAAAAAAGAAAGATTCATGGCAGCTTGAAAGAAACATCTCACCCTTGAATTCGATCACACTCAATAGTCACCTAGTTGAAGTCTATCAATAGCCACCTGAAGATTCCCTATACTCAACAAAGAACACGCAAGTGCAGTATCAGTACACAAATTGTAACGACCTAGAAAATGATAGGTTAAACTAGAGCCTAAACGTGAGGGTTAACGACAAGAGTTAAGGGGTTTAGTGGTTAAACGTTAAAGAATGTACTAGACCCCGTACTTTAAAAGACCTTCTAAGGCTTGGTTGAGGGTTGCAAGGTCAAGATCCAAGCCAAAAGGGTAAAGCCTAAACCAAAGGCCAAGGCTACCCCCAAGCTTGGCCAAACACTGCCCAAGGACCACAACCACTTTCACGACCAGTGGTCTTGACCACGGTCTGTGAAAGGGCTCGTGAAGGTCCCTTACGCATTTATGAGACACGTCATTGAGGCCTAGCCATTGCTTAGGAACCACAACCTCCACCATGACTCGTGGTCTTGACCATAGATAGTGGGAGGCCTCGTGGTCTTGCCTTGGCATTGTGGGAGCCAAGGGTGCATAAGACAACCTTTAACCATTGCCTACCATCACCACGAGGGTCTTCACGACCCATGGTGGCCACCACGAGCCGTGGTGCCACCCGTGGTTGGCAAAATTGTGTGCTTGCGAAGATGCCCAAGGGAGGCTCTCCTTCAAGAGCCACTTCACGGCTCGTGGTGAATACCACAAGCCGTGGAAAGGCTCGTTAGATTGCCTTCACCACTTGGGAGCCTTTCCAAGTTGAGAAGGCTACTACCTAGGGGACCATAGGCACCACCATGAGCCGTGGTGCCCCTGACGACCCGTTTAGTTGGGCGTGGTCCCTGATGGGGCTGCCTAAAATGGGGACATTTAAGTAATTTCGTTTTAATTAATTAAAGTGTGGGGTTGATTTTACTTGTTTTGTATCACTAGCATATATAGTTTTAAGTCCTAAAATAAGTCATTTACTCCTTATTTCCCTAAAACCCAAAAGAAGTTCTTCCTCCAAAAAATTCTCTCTCTAAACTCAAGGAAGAAGAAGGAAGCCATTGAAGCTAGGGTTTGTGGATTCAAGGTGGTTCTTCCTCAAATTTCGTGGGGAATCAATAGCAAGGTATGGTAGTCTTTATCTTTGTCTAACTTTTCATTCAAGGAGCCAATTCCAAAGGTGATTTCAAGTTATCAAAAACCTAGGGTTTTACTCAATCTCATGGGTTGCTTCATCAAACATTTTCAAATGGTTCTAATGACAAATTATGATTGTATTAGTTATTAATTGATGATTTATGATTAAAATACTTTATGAACCCATGAATTCTCTCAATTCCTAAATTGTGCCTTTATGAAGTGGGTTTGGTGATTATGAAAGCATGTGAATAGAAATTGTCTAAATTGCTTTAGGTTATTGAATTGTATCATTATGTATGTCTTAATTATGGTAAATTGAAGGTTTGTTGGTGACTTGTAATCATGGCCTTGAAAGGGCAAATTATGACCAAATTACATGTTGAAGTAGAATTATGCTTGAGCTATTGATCCACTTGAAAGGTGGAGGTGTTTAATTACTATGTATGATTATGATGTAAAGTATGTGTGTGTGATTTAAATGAATGTATTATGGTCATGTTTAAAAGTCAATTGTATGAATGATGATGATTATGTGAAAGGCTATTCTCACATACACACACTCATGAATGACTAATGAATGAAGCTTTCTAAGATAATGTTAATGATGATGGATTGATTGAAAATCTATTCTCAGTTGTACTCTAATGAATGATAATGACTTGTTGTGAAAGGAATTTTTCACAATAAGGGGATTCTTAGGTGAAAGGCTATTTTCATCTTTGAATCTATGAGCTTTCCAATGAATGAATGAATGTTGGGTTTGGGGATGGATGCTCATCCAGGAGTTGAGGTGAACTATCTAGTAGAAATATCTTATCCCATAATGAACTAATGTAACGAATGTAATGTATTTCGTAGGGGAATAATGCTAAGCACCGAGTGGATATGGCTTGAGATGGGTGCTCATCTGGGAGTTGAGGCAGGGTATCTAGTGGCAATCTCTTGAGATGGATGCTCATCCGTGAGTTGAGGCGGGGTGTCTAGTAGCAATCTCCCTTATCCCTTATACTATGTGCCCACATAGGTCTAGTTAGTTGATCCACTTAAGCTAAAAAGAATGGTCCTACCTTAGGCAAGTAGGAATCCCTTTATCCAGTAAGGGTGACACCGGGATTCCATGAATTGCTCACATGGTCTATGTCACTTAAGGTTTACCCCGACAAAGAATGTTAATAAACTATGGCTTCTTAATAATGCACTACTTAGTGTGGGTGGTGGTATGAGACGCCATCTATGCATTGCAAAAGTAGGCTTGGAGAGTAGTAATGGTGTGTTCCTTTATAATGTTAATGAAATGAAGGTGCTCTTAATGTAATGAAGCTAATGAAGAATGTTGACTTATATGGTTAATGAGATGATGCATGCTATACTTGGATTGTATTATGAGTTCTTCCTTGTTATGACTTGTTTTATATGAATGTGCCTTGCCTATGGTGACCTCAAAGGAGTACTTAGTGTGAGTAGTAGTATGGGATGCTTCTTGCACATTGCACAAGTATGACTTATGGTTGTCTTAGGAGAGGGTCCTTATGTGATGATATTACTAATGAAGTGTTTATGTCTCTTATGTGTGTGAATGGTGTAAGAATGGTAAAGGTTGAATGGTAAGTTCACTTTTGGTGACCTCAAGGTGGTACTTGGTGTGGATAGTGGTATGGGACGCTATTCATACATTGCACAAAGTATAGCTTGAGGGTTACTTGAGGTGAAGGCTTACATGAAGGTAATGAGTTATATGTTGGTTATGTTTCTAATGTGGTTTAATGTCTTGTATGTTGATTATGTCTTATACTATGCCTTTTATGCTTATGTTCATGAAGGTTTTATCAAGATGGCATATATCATGACTTTCAAATAAAATGTCTATTTTAAGCATGTTTTTGCATGGCTATTATACTTAGTACTTAATTGTGCTAATCCATATTTTCTTCATGTTTTACTACAAGTGTAGGTTTCGGCAAGTGATTGCTTCTCTCTAGTCAAGTGCTTGGATCAATATCCTTCCAAGGTCAAATGGTATGTCCTCATAGTTCGAGGACAAGTACTTTTAGATGTTTCTTTTATTTCATGTAATTGACCTTTTTTAGTCTTTTTGATTGTAAAGGGCCCTGTCCCTACTTTAGTTTTAAAGATATTGTTTAGATGAACATGTGAGACTTAGACTTCCGCTGTGTTTTCAAATGAAGTTTTTGAATGTTTGGATTTAAATAAGTTTTTAATTCCACACTATTTCTATATATCGAATGTTATAAATGTTAAGAGGCTTGTATGAGACCCCTTTGGGGTCTAGTACGCCGTGTCGCATCCGGGGCCTAGAATTGGGTCATGACAAACTTTGTATCAGAGTACAAGATTTTGGAAATATTTTTTTAGGGTTGATGTCTCACAAGCCACGTCTAGTAGCGTCTTGTTCATCGGTCTGAGTCGCGACACATCTATGAGCGAGAGGCTATAGGACATTAGGAAGTTACACCTCTTTCATTATTCTTGAAGTCGTACCTTAGAGTTTAGCTCTGTAAGTGTCCTTTTCCTAATCCTTGTCTTGTGTTTATAGGATATGAATACAAGAAGGATGCCCACAAAGAGAGTGGAAGAGGAGAAAGTGACTGAGAGAGTTCCTCCCCAAGGTCCTCAAGGTGGCAAAGTTCCTCAAGGAAACAAAGTTTTGGTTGATGCTCCGCCCTTGACCAATAAAGAGATTAGGTCGGCTTTTCTAACCTTAGCCCAAGCCATGACGACTCAAGTTAATCGGGATGTGGGGCCTAAGGTGTATGCTAATGAGGGTACCATGGGTTTAAAGTTGAGAGACTTTGTGAGGATGAATCCTCTGATATTTCTTGGCTCTAAGGTGGGAGAGGATCCCCAAGAATTTTTGGATGAAGTATATAAGATAGTCAATTCTATGGGAGTTCCTTTTAAAGAGAAAGCGGAGTTAGCTTCCTATCAATTGAAAGATGTTGCCCAAGTGTGGTTCACTCAATGAAAAAACAATAGACCTTTAGAAGCGGGTCCTATAGAATGGGAGGAGTTTAAAGGAGCATTCCTTGGTAGGTACTTTCCCCGTGAGAAGAGAGAGATTAAGGTGGAGGAGTTTATAAACCTTAGGCAAGGTAGCATGGGTGTGGAGGAGTATTCCTTGAAGTTTACCCTATTGTCTAAGTATGTTCCATCCTTGGTGTCTAACCCTAGGGATGAGATGGGTCAGTCTGTGACCGGTGTATCCGACCTATTTAAGGAAGAGTGTCATATGGCAATGCTCCATGATGATATGAATATCTCTAGACTTATTGTGTATGCTCAATCTATTGAGGAGTCCAAACTTGAAAGGAAAAATAAAAATAGGGAGATGAAGAGGTATAGGTCTGATGAGCAAAGTCAACCAAGGTCCAAGAAGAGGTCCTACAATCAAGATTCCTCAATGGTCAACAATGATAGGGTGTCTAACCCTAAATCTCAAGGAGGGAATGGAAGTGGTTCTTTTTTTGAAAAGTCTAGGTGTGCCAAGTGTGGAAAGCAATATTTGGGTAAGTGCCTTGCTGGCACGGATGGGTGCTTTGGGTGTGGAAAAAAGGGCCATAAGATGAGAGATTTCCCAACACTCTCAGCTAAAGGGTGAGAGATCAAACAAGCTTCTCATGATGACCTGAACCCTATTGCTCCAATAAAGAGTCATTTTTATGCGCTTCAAGCTAACAAGAACAAGGGAGCTATTCTGGATTAAGGCACTGATTTGTGGTAGTTCCTTATGGTTATGAATGTCTTGTTAAGGTTCTTAAGTTGTTTTCATGTTTGCCTTATAATAGGTTTTCTCTTAAAGGGGAGATGGCATGTTAAATAGCATGATGGTGGAGAGTCTCGATTTCCTTGTCACTTTATTCTATTCCTATTCAAGCTTGAGACCAAGAGTTCCTTGTAGTTTGTTTCATGTTTTAGAGTCATGTGTGAAAATGAGTTTCCATGGTCTCCTTATGTTATACATATTTTGATGAAATTTATGTTTATATGAGAAAATGAGTTTTCATAAATCGTGTTCCTCATGTTGATATGCATCTATGATGAGTTGCCTAAATACTTCATGAGTTGACTTGTTGAGCATGTTTAAATGTGTTTTAGGAAAGAGTTGCATAATTTCCCTATGATGGTGTAATGATCATGATGTGAGTTGCAGAAGGAAGTTCCTCCAACGAAGTGAGAAATGTTGATGTTTTGGTGCATAATGAGTTTGTAGAAGTAGTTCCTACTTTTTTGTATTGCATTGAGCTTATTGATGTGGAGTTGATGTTCCTCCTATGGTACATGCATTATAATAATGTGTCATGATTGTTGGTCTGCTAGTCTTGAATCGTTATTTCCCCTAACATTTTTAAAGTGTCATTCGAGGATGAATGTTTCTAAGGGAAAGATATTGTAATGACCCAGAAAATAATAGGTTAAACTAGAGCCTAAACGTGAGGGTTAATGTCATGAGTTAAGGGGTTTAGTGGTTAAACATTAAAGTACGTACTAGACCCCATAGTTTAAAAGACCTTCTAAGGGTTGGTTGAGGGTTGGAAGGTCAAGAGCCAAGCCAAAAGGGGAAAGCCTGAGCCAAAGGCCAAGGCTGCCCCCAAGCTTGGCCAAACACTGCCCAAGGACCATAACCACTTTCACGACCATTGGTCTTGACCACGATCCGTGAAAGGGCTCGTGAAGGTCCCTTAGGCATGTGTGTGACATGGCATTGAGGCCTAGCCACTGTCTAGGAACTACGACCTCCACCACGACTCATGGTTTGACCACGGATCGTGGGAGGCCTCGTAGTCTTGCCTTGGCATTGTGGGAGCCAAGGCTGCATAAGACAACCTTTAGCCACTACCTACCATCACCGTGAGGGTCTTCACGACCTGTGGTAGCCACTACGAGCCATGGTACCACCCGTGGTTGGCAAAACAGTGTGCTTACTAGGCTGCCCAAGGGAGGCTCTCCTTCACGAGCCACTTCACGGCTCGTGGTGAAGACCACTAACCGTAGGAAGGCTTGTGGGATTGCCTTCACCACTTGGGAGCCTTTCCAAGTTGAGGAGGCTACTGCCTAGGGTACCACGGTCACCACCACGAGCCGTGGTGCCCCTCACGACCCGTTTGGTTGGGCGTGGTCCCGACGGGGCTGCCTAAAATGGGGATATTTAAGTAATTTCATTTTAATTAATTAAAGTGTGGGGTTAATTTTAATTGTTTTATATCACTAGTATATATAGTTTTAAGTCCTAAAATAAGTCATTTACTCCTTATTTCTCTAAAACCCAAAAAAAGTTCTTCCTCCCAAAAATTCTCTCTCTAAACTCAAGGAAGAAGAAGGAAGCCATTGAAGCTAGGGTTTGTGGATTCAAGGTGGTTATTCCTCAAATTTTGTGGGGAATCAATAGCAAGGTATGGTAGTCTTCATCCTTGTCTAACTTTTCATTCAAGGAGCCAATTCCAAAGGTGATTTCAAGTTATCAAAACCCTAGGGTTTTACTCAATCTCATGGGTTCCTTCATCAAACATTTTCAAATGGTTTATAATGATAAATTATGATTGTATTAGTGTTTAATTGATGATTTATGATAAAAATACTCTATGAACCCATGAATTCTCTCAATTCCTAAATTGTGCCTTTATGAAGTGGGTTTGGTGATTATGAAAGAATGTGAATAGAAATTGTCTAAATTGCTTTGGGTAATTGAATTGTATCATTATGCGTGTATTAATTATGGTAAATTGAAGGTTTGTTGGTGACTTGTGATCATGGCCTTGAAAGGTCAAGTTATGACCGAATTACATGTTGAAGTAGAATTGTGCTTGAGCTAGTGATCCACTTAAAAGGTGGAGGTGTTTAATTACTATGTATGATTATGATGTGAAGTATGTCTGTGTGATTTAAATGAATGTATTATGGTCATGTTTAAAAGGCAAATGTATGAATGATGATGATTATGTGAAAGACTATTCTCACATACACACTCATGAATGACTAATGAATAAAGTTTTCTAAGATAATGTTAATGATGATGGGTTGATTGAAAGGCTATTCTCAATTGTACTCTAATGAATGATAATGACTTGTTGTGAAAGGACTTTCTCACAATAAGGGGATTCTTAGATAAAAGCCTATTCTCATCTTTGAATCTATGAGCTTTCCAATGAATGAATGAATGTTAGGTTTGGGGATGGATGCTCATCAGGGAGTTGAGGCGGAGTATCTAGTATCAATCTCTTATCCCATAATGAAATAATGTAACGAATGTAATGTATTTCGTGGGGGAATAATGTTAAGCACCGAGTGGATATGGCTTGAGATGGGTGCTCATCCGGGAGTTGAGGCAGGGTATCTAGTAGCAATCTTTGGAGATGGATGCTCATCCGTGAGTTGAGGTGGGGCATCTAGTAGAAATCTCTCTATCCCTTAAACTATGTGCCCACATAGGTCTAGCTAGTGGATCCACTTAAGCTGAAAAAAAAGGTCTTACCTTAGGCAAGTAGGAATCCCTTTATCCAGTGAGGGTGACATCGAGATTCCATGAATTGCTCATATGGTCTATGTCGGTTAAGGCTTACCCCCACAAAGAATGTTAATGAACTATGACTTCTTAATGATGCACTACTTAGTGTGGATGGTGGTATGGGACGCCATCTATGCGTTGCACAAGTAGGCTTGGAGAGTAGTCATAGTGTGTTCCTTTATAATGTTAATGAAATGAAGGTGCACGTAATGTAATGAAGCTAATGAAGAATGTTGACTTATATGGTTAATGAGATGATGCATGCTATACTTGGATTGTATTATGAGTTCTTCCTTGTTATGACTTGTTGTTTATGAATATGCCTTGCCTATGGTAACCTCAAAGGAGTACTTAGTGTGAGTAGTAGTATGGGATGCTACTTGCATATTGCACAAGTATGACTTAGGGTTGTCTTAGGAGAGGGTCCTTATGTGATGATATGACTTATGAAGTGTTTATGTCTCTTATGTATGTGAATGGTGTAAGAATGGTAAGGTTGAATGGTAAGTTCACTTTTGGTGACCTCAAGGTGGTACTTGGTGTGGATAGTGGTATGGGACGCTATTCATACATTGCACAAAGTATAGCTTGAGGGTTACTTGAGGTGAAGGCTTACATGAAGGTAATGAGTTATATGTTGGTTATGTTTCTGATGTGGTTTAATGTCTTGTATGTTGATTATGTCTTATATTATGCCTTTTATGCTTATGTTCATGAAGGTTTTATCAAGATGGCATATTTCATGACTTTCAAATAAAATGTCCGTTTTAAGCATGCTTTTGCATGGCTATTATACTTAGTACTTAATTGTGCTAACACATATTTTCTTCATGTTTTACTACAAGTGTAGCTTCCAGCAAGTGATTGCTTCTCTTTAGTCAAGTGCTTGGATCAAGATCCTTCCAAGGTCAAGTGGTATGTCCTCATAGTTCAAGGACAAGTACTTTTAGATGTTTCTTTTATTTCATGTAATAGACAATTTTTAGTCTTTTCGATTGTACAGGGCTGTGTCCCTACTTTAGTTTTCAAGATATTGTTTAGATGGACATGTGAGACTTGGACTTCCGCTGTGTTTTTACATGAAGTTTTTGAATGTTTGGATTTAAATAAGTTTTTAATTCCTCACTATTTCTACATATTGAATGTTATGAATGCTAAGAGGCTTGTGTGAGACCCCTTTGGGGTCGAGTACGTCGTGTCGCATCCGGGGCCTAAACTCCAATCGTGACACAACCACAGTGTACTGGTAGGATCACGCGGCTATTCCAATAAGTGAAACACATGCAAGTAACCACAACATTATAAAACAGGCACATACCGAACATATACAATATTAATCATCTTTTCAGGATCAATGTAGCATCCCACGTTCTCAATAATACACGTTGGTTATCAATTTAGAGCAACATACAGTCATCCAATATCAATCATCATTAGATATGAACATAATCATCACAAGTAAATACACAACACAATTCAATGGTCCTCTCACGGAACCCAATTCAATGGTTCTCTCATGGAACCCACACCCAAACTGTTAGCATATCAAAACATGGTACCCGATCCAATGTTTATGTCAGAACGTGGCAATCGATTCCATATTTATGCCGAAACGTGGCAACCAATCTCATATTTATGCCGGAACGTGGCAACCGATCTCAGTTAGTGTGTCGGATCATGACACCTACCCATTCAACAAACCACAATCACAATCACAATGTATATTCTCACAATCATACAACAAGAGGTGATTCATGGCATACAATTATTTGATTATCCTCATTTATGATTAGGATGATCAATAATGCAACATTCGCATACATACATGCATTATATTGAAGCAATTACAAACATATATCACACCAACATGAAATCACAACCATTATCCCATCACTCAGAAAATACTCATTCACGCTAAGATTAGTTTCGGGAGTTCTACTCACCCAAATTCAATTTTGTAAAGTCGTACGGGATCTTTAACGTCTTAACTATCCACTCATGTAATCAAATTCATTAATAGATCTCTCATTTGTTACCAGATTTCCCTAGATCTCATTGACTTTTCCCTAATGACGGAATCAGGTCGTTACATTACCATATTTGTATATTCACAAGCGAAATATACAAACGGACAAGCGATATTATACAAACCGCACAAAATATACAAACATCAACCTCCAAAACAAACAAATGCATAACTATAAAGCGCAATTATCGAATCTATCAAATATTTTTTTTCCAAAAAAAAGGTAAAATCTGGCATTAAGAGGAAAAAGCCAAAAAGAAAAAAAAAATACAAAAAGACAAAGAATCATGATTACAATTTTACAACAAACGCAAGCATAGAGACTAGAGAGATGCCAGAAAATACTCAAAAACATGAACAAAAACGGCTCATATATTATGACAAACCCCTATTTGCAACTCCTTATCCGTCACGTCACAGACAACTATTCTCTTCCATTGTCTTTTACTTCCTTTTCATTTTCATTCGATATTCGACATTTATTTTGAGTCTCATTTCATTTAGATTTGCAGTTTGATATTTTATATTTGAAAAACTTAAGACCTTGTAGTTAACAATAATAAAATATTTGGCGGGTGAAAAACATATTATATAAATTTAAGTACCTAAATAACTCCTATATAACAATAGTTTGACTTTTCATTGACATAGCAATGGAATCTTTACAAAACAAAACAAAATGAAAATAAAAAAATAATTAAAAACCTCTAAATTAGAAAATAAATCAACGTCGGATTCTACCCAAAATAGGATTTGAATTCCTTAATTTATTCCATTTTGTTATTTACCTTCCACAAATATCTCTCAATTATTAGTTAATGCTTCTCTCTCACCTCAAAATATATCAATCGTTAGTTAATATTATTTTTTTTACGATAGTTAATTTGAAAAAGGCTTAACAATCTAATCACTGTTTTTAATTATTTTGAACAAACATTTTTTTCTTCATAATTTTTCTGAATGATGTCTTTTTTTATAACTAGCTTCATTTAAAAGCTTCAGAGGAACTATTTATTTTTTGTACCAAAAATGGTGTAATATTAACTTTGAATGAAAAAAATACAAAACCTTTTCAGTTTTTTACTTTGTCTTTTGAATCTCCTAATAATTATAATGAATGTTTCAAAATATTACAGTAAATTTTTATCCACGAGCACTTTTAACTAATTAATTAATTATAAATATTTAAAACTAAGGTGTAAAAAGTCTTATTATTTATATTTTAAAAATCAAAATATTTATGAACATAACTACTAATTTTATATAAAATTTAATTTTCTCTTCATACACAACTTATCCACCATTAATCTAATGATATATGTTTACCTTTTCTTTTCTCAAATGATGTGCTTTTCATAGGTCTTCTCCAGCAAGAATGGTGAATTACACTTTACTTTCAGCCTTAAAATTATTCATCAACTCTTAAAATTGAATTGCTAAAATTGTCTCGAAAGAGAAAAAAATCGTCAGTAATTGAAATCCCTAAAATCAAAATTAAAAAAAATACTAAAGATTGTAGAAACTATTAAAGGAGTTGGCACCATGTCAAATAAAAACATAAATATTGAAAAATATTACCCGAGATTGCAAATTGATAAGGAAACGTAGAGCCAGACCACCAAGATAAAACTTTTATAAGTTATAACTAATTAGGAAATAATTTGGGGAACAATTACGTAATATTAAATGTAAAAACACGATAGCAAAATATTTTTATATGTTAAAGCAAACAAGGTAATTTTTTAATTTTTAAATTTTTTTTCTCACCGTGGACAAGTAAAAATGTAAGAAATAAAGAGAGGCCTAATTCCAATAGTGGTAAGCAACTTTGAACACCAACAAGAGTAAAGTGCTAAGTATTTATTAATTTTTAGTCAATTAACTTTGTGAGGAACCGCAAATTTGGATTTAGTTCGGCTCCAATTAGCATTGTGAGCCGATTATTTACATTTATTAATTTTGAAAAAACTTATCATTCAACTTAAATTAAATACAATCATATACGTAGTAATAATGAAGAAAATATTTTTTTTTCTGAAAATGTATAGCTAAAAATTCAAAATTTACAATTTTTATCACTGATTTTGGGTCATTCTTTATATATATCTCTTGTTTATTTGCTTAGCCTTGTATGCCAATATTTTTTTAGCAACATGATAATATGAACAAATCATAAATCTATTATCTCTCAACAATTTTATGAAAATATCTGAAAATAAATATGTGTTAAGAATATCTACTATAGATCAACAGTGTATCTACTGTTAATAATGCCTTTTCCTATTCTCGATAATCTTCACACCTTATCTTTTTTCTTTAGTTGTCGGAGGAAATCTTCCGCCTCTGTCAGCACATCTTTCGAAGCTGGATTTTCTTCCTCAAATGGTTGAGCTTCCTGAATATCATCTCGAAGATCATCTCTTGTTTCACTTCTCATAGAAGTGTCGGATTTCGCATAATTGGTGATGTTAAGGACTAGACTTCTTTTAACTTCGTCTAAATATTTGTTAATCATTTCTTCTTGATCTCCATCTTGACTGGAGATTCTCCTAGCCATGTGCTTAAAGGAGCTATCAACAATTATTCCCTTGCACTGATGTTATTACAGATAAGACACAACTGCAAAGATTTTTGAAAAGTTTAAATTACATTTCCCCTTTTTACAAAAATTTATTTCGTCATTTGGCCCCTTTATATGACAGGCTTAAAAAGGATAATAAATCACCTTGGACTGATAGTCATACCAATTTGGTAAATAATAATAATAATAATAATAAAAAAATAAAATAAAAATAAAAAATTGGCCAGACAATTCCGAACATCAAATTTTTTATTTAAAGTTACATTTATTATTTTCAAATTTTGAACTCGTATGTATGAAATTTAAATCACCTAATTTCAACCAATAAATTTCTTGTGTTACAGCTAATCTAAAATCATATCTCAATCATGATTCCATGGGATGGGAGATATACTCAATACTTGACTATTCGGCGAAGTTTTTTGAAAGCTTAAAAATATTGTTTTCTAATTATAAAAAGTGCATATTTTAAAAAGTTAAAAGTGTTGGGTCGTTTAGAGGGGAAATAGAGTTTTTGGCCAAAACAATCACACTTATGTTTGGGAGTTGGTTTAAATTTATCCTCCAAATATAACCTTAAACACTATTTGTCCTTCAAGTTTGCAAAGCTTGTATGCTTATGGTCAAACTGACAAAAATTTGACAAATATAATTACTAAACTCATATGGATTAAAAATATATGTCATGTCATTAGAAATCCATCATTGTCACAAACATTGGGGTTTTAGTGCTAAGAGAATGTTATTTTTGAAAATTGGTGCTCACCATTGCATTTTGGAGGATACAGTTAAACCAACACCCCAAACACAAGGGATAGTTTTGATAAAAAAGAAAAAACCATTAAAATAAGTATTTTAAATAGTAGGATTGTTTTTCAAAAGTTGAAAGACAAAGTAAATAAGTTTGAAATATTGATCAAATACAAAGTGTTGACATTGATCAAATATAAGTGTTGCACTAATATTGCCAAATATTATTTTTATATTGATTAGCCACCCACTGTTATTCTTCAAAAGTATTTTTTCCAAAAGCATTTATGATTTTTTTATAAAAAATACTTTAAGAAATAGACAAATTTCAAAAGTTTGACTAAACAAGTGAAAGAGTAGAGATATTAATATAACACCATGATGCTATGTTAGTATCAATAATCTTATTGTACAACAACTAAAAAGAATATGAAGGAGGAACAGGTCTTAAGTGAAGTTTGCCAACATTAATTAGCTGGCCTTAATGTTAGTCCTTGGAACACTAAAATTGATCAAACTATTATTACAATATAAATATCAGTCACAACTCATAATATATACTCCAATAATTTTTAAAAAAAAAACTCATGGTGGTTTAAGTAGTTCTGTGCCTGCATAATTATTTCAATACCCCAGAGCAAGAACACCAAATTTTGCTTTCAGATGGCAGGCATAGCAAGGATAAAACTACAACATTATATTTCTAAAAAATATTAACATTGCAGGAGTATTAACATTCGATGCAAGAATATATTTGACACACATACTTCTCATTTACTGTGCTCCCAGTAGATGTAATCTATTTGATAGGGTTCAGCCTAAATGCACTATCAATCTCTCTCTACATTTTGATCATTATAACCTCATGGGAACCGGGTTTGTTTACAACAGCAGAAAAACGCAATGTATGTACCTCCTTTCTCTTCCCAGATGACTATATTTCAGACATGTTTGACTACAATCAGTACATTTTAGTCTACAAACAATTGAAGAGCCTTTGCTCATATATTGAAAACCTAAACTGGTGCTGATGACTTATTTACTTCTCTCTCTCCGTCATCCAGCTGCAGAAACAAACAAAAGTCTGTTAGTTGATTGGTCACTGGCATTCGTAGCAAATAGTAACATTTAAGGTGGATAAGCACAGGGGATCTACAACAACAACATTAGCTTTATGCTTATCTACGCAAGAAACCCAGTCATTCTTGTTTTTCACCACTAGATGTACAAGCATGGAGGACTGGACTTCAGCATATATACATAAGATAAGAGGTGCAGTCTCCTCGTACAAAGTGGGTTTACATGCAAGAGATCTACCATGTCATGCATAACAGAATAGATGGTAAAATCAACACAGGTGCAATGCGTTGCTGGCCCTTGCATTATTACAAGAGGCGGCTTGTATGTTGTTAGATTCTAAATTCTCCTACCAGAAGATTAGACTCACCTTATAACTTTTAAACTTGGCAACCAGCCTCATATACTGATCTCTTGCCTCTGGATGACGTACCATGAACTGAACTCTTGCCAAAGCCTTCTCAACTCCAGCAGACTTCTGTTTTAGACCAATACTTAGATAATCATACTCGTCCTTCTCAGGCTCTAGTATTCCTTTCTGACTAGTTTTTTCTGGCCAAAATCCTCGTAATCCTGTTTTTTTCCTCCTCCAACGCAAAATGCCTTTTTCAAGTATACTGACCGACCATACAAACTTTTTATAATGCTTGCGAACTTGATGTCCACGCACATGAGCCTGAAATCATAACACGATGTAAAATCTTTTTGACTGCACTCTGAAGGAGTGAAGGTGGAGAGATTATTAATGATTCAGAAAGCATGTTTGCAAAGTCCAATTTAAGTTAGTGAAATAAAAGTCAATTACCTCATCAAATACATCAGGGAAAGATTATCTAAACTAACTTCAGAGTGAAAGATGAAACAATTTTTCAATTTTCCCTCAGTGATTTATGAGAAGTCCACACCACAAGTTTGTGTAAAATTTCAAGTACATAAAGGCCAGTAAACTAAGAGGGCTGAAGAGATGTGATTAGCAGGGTTCAAAAGTGATATGATGTCAGTCACAATCTAACCATCATCATCTACACATTGCTTAAAGCATCTAGGGACAGACAATCTTACACTTCCTGCACAGAGTCAGTTTAAGCAAAAGCCAAATCATTGGGACCAACAGGGGGAGAAAAAACAACTTGCACTATGTAATATATTATTTCTTACCCTTCTTGTGCAGTCTTTAGTAAGAACGAAACTATGGACAGTACTCTTCTATTTCTCATGCTAAAAGTTACATCATTAACAAGAAGAATGGCGAAGATGACAGGCGTAGTATTCAATTGTAAATAATAATTTTCCAATTGGCAAGAGGTCGAAACTAACAAAAAAGGCTATCTGAAAGCTAGAAAGTGTAAAAAATGGGACATCCCCAATGGAAATATACCAAAAGACCAGTTTAGCTAAAACAAGTACTTAAACAAAAGTCATACTTATTAGCAGATACACAAAAAAGGGGAAGAAGAAAAAACATGTCCATTTACCTGGATTTTCACAATCTGGTTGTGTACCTTCAAAAATTCTCTCCTCCCCTTCCAGTCACAATATTTCTGCTGGATGTTTATGGCAGCTGAGTGTAAATAGTCCTCAAAGCAGTTGACCTTTTGGACCTTGTTCAAGGAGCCCAGGGCAACAAGGTCAAGTGAAGTTTCAGAAACATCATTTCTACTCTCTGTAAGCTGTCTCTGCCGGAATGAACGAGCTCTAAAAGCAGCTTGAATCAATGCTGCAGCATGAGCTGATTTCCTTAGTGAAGCAAGAGATCCTTTCAAGGAAACATCATCATCTATTGTTCCATTCAAAGGAACAATCTCTTGAACTGCAGATTCAAAAACCTTTTCAGCTTCAAGCCCAGCACCAATAGTGTCTAACGCATTATTACTGGTAGCCAATAATTGATGATGAGAAGTAAGATCTGATTCAGCCAAGTATCCAGCAATCCCTTTGTGACCTCTACTAGAAGCCAAATCAGCAGCTGTTCGCCCCCCAGGGAATGCAGTAGTTGGATCATCAACTGCACCAGCAGCTACACCTAGCTTGATAAGTGCAATCACCATATCTTCCCTAAAGTAGATCATTAATATGAATTAATTTTAAATGAATATCGATCTTCTGTTAGACTGAGCAAGTTAAGGTGATTTTTTTCCTTTTTGCTATCAATAATTCAACTGCTGAAGTAATGTATCAATATATGCAACACATAGCTCACTTATGAAGCTTCTGTTGCAGAATTCCTGGGACGTGCTCAGACAGTTTTTTCTCTTCACAAATATAGTAGTATTGAAATTCACACTTACCCGAGGTGAATTTCAATGGAAAATGCATGATCAAATGGCAGGGAATACACTATAGAAACAAAGAGAACTTTATAGTCTTCAGTATTCAACTATTATTATTATAAATGCATGTACATTTCAATTAACTATGGGTACAGGAAACATAAAGCAGTGACATGTCTCTAAACAACAGCCTTTAATGGAAGAGTGATGTTCTTAATGCATACAGGAGGAAGCTGGTTGGGTTGGACCTGCCTTACAGAGCTGCTATTTAACGTAGGCTCACCAGATGCCCAATGGAGAAAGAAGAAACTTAAAAGCAGTGAGCTAATAAACTCTAAAAGGTTTTGATGTTGAGGATAAATTAGTCCAGGTACAAAATTGATGGGGCCACTCACCTTCCATGACGTGCGGCCCAGTGAAGAGCTGTCCTACCACATGCATCTCGGAAATTAGGACTAATACCGGCAGCAATTAATGGAAGCAACCCCCATTCATAACCTAGGGCAGCCACTAGATGAATAACCCCTTTGCCTTTGTCATTCAAAATATTTGGACCTTTATCTTCTTCGTGTGCTCTAGAGACTAGCCATTCATACAGTTTATCCTTCATGAAATTCTGAATCTGCACATCTTTGAAGTTGATGTGATCGCATTCAATAATGGCAAGTAAGTCCTCTAATCTTTCAGTAGCATTTCCAGTCTTGCATTTCAAAGAACATAACTGAGTCTTCAATTTACATTTTTCACACTCTCCACTGGAGCAATCCAAGAATTTTTTGTTTAGTCCTGAATATAGCAATTTAGCTAGTTGTACTTGCAGACGCACTTCATCACTTGGTCGAAGGGCAAGAGCAAGTTCTGATGACTTTTCACGATATTCAAACTCCCGCACCTCACTGCATGCTAACCTATTGCTGCAGGTTACATAAAAAGGAACGCGTCCAGGAGCATGAAAAGGAACTTGACATCGAATACTTTGAGTCTGAACTTCTGCAGACACCTCAACTTCACCAAACATACAGCTCCACTTCTGACAGGTAAGATGTTTCCCATGGACAAGAAAGGTACCTACAATCAAAACCTGAAGAGAAATAAAGTTGTATATCTGAATCTTTAAATTTACAACTAATACAATATCTCTTCATGTGATTTCAAAGTTACGAGTAGAAAAATGGACCATTCTATCAGATCAGATAAGTTTACCTTTGTTTCCACTCCTGAGAAGGCCCATTGTGGAGCAAAATCAAAGATCCTGAACAGCTGCTTTTGGGATGGAGAAGTGCCTACGGAATCAGCTTCCAACAGCATGTGACGTGATAAAGTGGAAACTTCTTTATCCCCATTATCAGTGTCAAGGGTATTCCAGTAGTTGCCAGAATCAGAGGCCATCAGGGACTTGTTGCAGTCTCCACCGATCTCTCTATCCATCCATCTTCCAAGGATATCAAGTTTCTTTAGACTTCCAACTTCATCACTGTTGAGTCCACCATCCAAGGAACTAGTTTTAACTGCAGCATCAGGAGTAACAACTGTCTGAGAGCTGGAAATGTTCTGAATCTGAGCTGGAGCAACATGGATATTCTCCTACAATAATAAGAAATGGTTGTAGTGTTAAACGGAATGCTTATAATAACTACATGGATATCAATATTCTAAGAACCAAAAGAATGCCACTATTTTAGAATATCCCAGTTCAAGCCTGTGGGTAAACGATAGAAGATAATGTCAGTCTTAATGTAGCCATAATAGGTTAATAGCAATTATTTTTAGAAAACCAAAAAAGAAGGTACAAATGGAGCAACCGAAATTTCCAAAGCCACATTTGAAAGTAAGTTTGCCTTTGGACATGAATTTGCATCACCAACACTGAACAATGCAGATGTTCAAGAACTGGACACATTGCAATGAATCATAATGTCAGAAGAATAATTCTAGTTAAATCAAGATATGCCAACCATTATATTAAATGCTTCTCTATTTATCTACTTTATAAAAATCTTAACCTCTTTTGGGTATGCTATCAGAAGTTCAGAACCAGCCTATGGAAAACGATAAAAAACTAAAAATATGCTTGGAGCATGTTGATCCTACAGAAGAAACACATTGAAGATATAGACCAAGAACTTACAAATTTCCAATATCTCAATTGTCTTTAATGCTTATTTCCCTACCCCCTTCTCCTTGAAAGAAAAACAAAAAAGAGGGACACCAATGACTACATGAATACATCTATAGCACAAATTATAGTACCTCAAATACTTCCCCAGAAGTAATTGTCAATCTGTTTCTGTTGTTCGCCACAGCTTTACCAGCATATAATCTTGCATAAGTGAGTTTACTGGACTGCAAATCAGCCAGATTAAAGTGTCCCGAGTAGAACTTTCTTTGTAGCATAACATTTAAATTTCTGTCTGATCTACGAAAGCCATTAGACATGAATGCTCTAACTTGTGGATTGAGCTGAAACCTCTCCTTCGAGCTCGAGAACTCTATAAGTCCTTACAAGACAAAACAAGGTCATTAGTCTGTATTATATAAGAACAACTTATGAAGTGCTATAATACTGTACCAGTTTCCTTATCCAAACATTATGAATTAAGGGAAGCATCAAAGAGAAAACTACCTTTGGAATCACCACTGTGAAGTTCAGAAGAGAGTGCTTGTTCTTTCCAGTCAACTAAGCTTGGACTTGATGTATGAGATTTCTGAAATGTTGGGCCAAATACAAAGCAAGGCATGGAACTACTGTCAGGATTTTCAAGCAATAACCCTGGATGTACAGGTTGCAGACGGGAGGCACCTACTCTGTAACCCTGCATGGCACATATCAATAATATATGTTAATCTACTATGATAGAGACTAAGAATCACACGCCATCTCATAATAAGTCAGTTTGCTACATGTAGCTTGATAACTCTGTCTTCATCCCCATAAAAAAAGAACTGGTCACTAGATTTTCTGAGTATTTTTCCCCAATTAATGTAAACATACAGAAGAAGCATATTCTATGCAACAACTTTCTGGTATACCATTGTGTTTCCAGGAGTAACAGTATATATTTGCCTTGAACAACTAAGTTGATAAAATATTCTGATAATTATTAGATTAATTAAGCACAATTAACCTATTAATATGCAAACAAAAAGATCTTTTCCAACATATGAGCAGGACCAAAAAAGACTCCTGTATAGCATATCAATCTAATATGTTTCCTGTTATTGACAGCTTCTATTGATCTTCAATAGAACGTTATGATGTTTTTAAGATTGTTTGACTTATAACTATAAACATTACACGCAAATACAAGTAAATTGGGTACACACACTTTAACTGAGAACAAAATCCTCCTTTCTTGATCATACTACTCTTATTTCGATTTATCTGATATTTTTTTTATGTAGGGACGTTTCAAAATGTTAGACATTATTCGCTTTGGTAATATTAATACTATATAATTTTCACAACTTCCAATAATTTAAATTATTTAGTATATTCAAATTTTAAACTTCGATGTGATGTTTTCTCTATCAGACTAACTTTTTAACCATATTTCAATACTTTTTTCCACTACCACTAACTTCATAAACATGTCAGTTAAAATCTCAAACTACATTTTCCATCTATCAAACATCGCCATATAATATGATATGGAGCGAGTACTAATATTCCTAGTAGTTATAAGACATTCATTTCATATTCCCCTTTCCTTGATCCCAGAAATTTCTTTGCAAATCAGGGTCTAAAAAAATAATAGAATGAATCCATCATGTTAGCCACCACATCTGCCAGTTATAAAGTAGAAAACACAGACAAACACCATGTAGATATATATGATGCAGGACTACATAAAACAGAAGACAGATATTAAGTGTAAAATCAGAGAATTAACAAACAGAAACGCATCCCCAGAAACATACAGCAACGACCATATGATTAAACTGATGTGGAAATACCTCTTTTACATCTCTGTAATGCACAAGGACGATGTGCTCCAACTGTCTGTAAAATAAAATCAAGAACGATCATGCTAAAATCTACAAGGACTATATCAGATACTAAGAACATAAAATATTTTCTTAAGATCTCCACTGCCATTCCTTTTTCTATAGAAACTGCAGGTTTCAACCATAAAGAATGTTCATTGTATATATCTATAAAGCACTTAAATACGAGCTAGAGAATATACTAAGTCGCACAAAGGAAGGATGTAATTATCTGAGGAAAACTCAAGCCTACTTAATAAGCCAGTATAACCATAAATCTTGGTGATGGAGCATTTCCCTAGAGAACATTTATTAATTTATGTTGGATTTGATAAGTCCCTCCAGAACATCTCTTTTTGCTACAGCAAAACTTCCAAAGCATAATCAACCCCAAAGGAGATCTACAAGAGTGGGCATAATTACTAATTACGTAGTAACACCATCAAATGTGCAATGCATGAACAGGGACTGCTAACTTGGAGTTAGTTTTGCAACTTCTTTTAGTATATTTACAGCAAGTGGTAAATGTTTATTTATTTTTTGGCATAATGCATAGACAAACTCCTAAACTTGGCAACAAACTTCACCGAGACACCTCAACTGAGTCTTGTACCATTAGACACTCCAACTTTAGTCCACGTGTGCCTATTAAGTCCCTCATGACTAGCCAGTATAAAAAAATTGAGCTTCACATGTCGCAACATGGTAAAAAATAAAGAAATGAAAAAAAGCCATGTGGCTCTTGAGCCTACCTATCCCCTAAATAAAAAGCTTGTGAGGGAAAAAAAAAAAGGAATTTTAACAACTCCTGTCACCCACCATCTTCTTCCCATGACCCTGACCCCTTTCTTCTTCCATAGAACTCCCTCCCCTCCAGCACTGTGTTTCGGAACCTCCTTTCCCCCACCAGTCATCTTCTTCCTCATATACTCTCCATTTCTTCTTCCATAGAACTCTGCCAACCCCCAAGCACTGTGTTTTCAGAACCACCCCCTACCGGTCATCTTCTTCGACCCTGCCCCTTTCTTCTTCTAAAGAACTTTCCCCAACCCTCAAACGAGGAGTTTCTGAAGAAGCATCATGAAAAAATGAGTTCCCCTGTTGGGACAATTGTAGCATGTTAGAAAACTGGCACAATTAAGGAGTTGTCTATGTATTTAGCCTTTCTTCTCAATGATAAATAATTTTGTTTTAGATAAGGTAGATACACACCATAATTAGTTTTATTTTGGAGGTACTTCCACTGCAACCAAGGAAAGCTAGAGGAAAATCACTAAACTAAGGAAAGCTCTATGACAAAAAGATAGAGAGTCACAAGGTGATTTGCATAGAGGTTGAGGCATGGGAATAACAATTTGGAGAATGCAAGTTCGATTCCCAGCGAACACTTTGTGAGAGCAGTCTGCTCCAACCTGGGTGGACAAGGTTATTTTGACATCCTGTGCTTGTGACCTGGATAAGCTTTCAGGTGGATTTGTTGAGGTGCATGCAATCTAAGTCAGAAAGGACCGATCTTAATATTAAAATGAAAAGAAAAAGTAACAGCGGGTGATACTTGATCACTGAAGTAAACTGAAACATCAACTATGTAGTGTGGACTGAACTTAAAAGAGTAACACCATTCCTTGAAGGAAACTCTTTCAGAATCAAAAGACAATGCCTGTTTTCCTTAAATCAGATCTCCTTATTCTTTTTCTAAGGGAAGGAGTAAGAAGCATACCGGGATGTAAACCTCCATTAAGTTCAATAGGTGAAGTTATCATGTAATCTTGCCTCCAATGTACACTAACAAAATCCATTTCCTATTAGTTTTATCATAGAATATTCTAGGTCTCAAGGCAACCACTGTGACCATTTCCTGACCAAAGAAATATTATGGAACACCAGACTGCCCAAACCACCTGTTGAGGAACCATACAGGATTCAATTAACAGGAAACATCCATATCGCTTCAGTACCCTTTGAGAGAACCTCTACATATCCAACCTTTGAGAAATTCTTTGAAGAACAATACTATACATTCTCATTCTTTTAGATATAATATACAGCACAAAATATAATTAAAGTTTGGAAACCTGACAAAAAAAATGAACAGTAAAGAATATCCAGATAACTGATAAACATCAAATCAGATAAAGGAAAATGAAATTATATGTGAAACTGGCTTAAACTGATAAGTATTCGTCAAACTACATAATCTGTTTCTGTAATTTTCCCCTAGCACACGTCTTCACCTCAAAGCAACATCACAGAACAAGCTAACAGGATACCAAAAACAGAGACTCACTCTTCAAGCATCCAATAACTTCGCCTCTGAAAGTTCTTGTTGTCCTCCCCATGGACATAGTAACAGTGAAGAACATCAATGCTGCCAGCCTGCAATCAGAAAAAAGGTTGATGTTTTAAATAAAGAGAAAGTTACTAGATGCACATTCGTTTGGTCAAGATATAGTCGACAACACATACAAAATGTAAAGAAGTGATTGCTCTGTGAATTTAAATATAATTAGGTCGTCTAGTCTTCATGCAACTGATACAAATTGTCTGGATTTCTATTGGTCATAAAGGTCAAGTAATAAAGGTTGCCTTATTGTTTAGCAGATATTACAGCAACTAGAATAGCAGCTTGCATAAATATCCATGTTTTCTCTAAATACAATAAGCTTTTGTATTCTTTGCTCAAACTTATTGTTAAGTTTCACATTGATTGAAGAACTAAATTGTGGTCCCCTTTTGTGGTCTTGGACAATCCTCCCTTCATGAGGTAGCTTTTGGGATTGAGTAATGCCCAAGATTCATTTATGTACATGGTATGAGAGTTAGACATACTGATCCTGCTTGTTATGTTTCTCAATGTTGAGGCCCGTGTTATGTTATAATGCTGAAAAGTCCCACATTGATTGAGGAAATGGGTTGTGGTCTTGTTATATTGTCATGAGAAATCCTCTCTTCATGAGCTAGCCGCTTGTTATGTTTCTCAATGTTGAGGCTCGTGTTATGGTATCAACGCTGAAAAGTCCCACATTGATTGACAGAATGGGTTATGGTCCTGTTATATTGTCATGAGAAATCCTCCCCTCATGAGCTAACTTTTGAGGTTGAGTTAGGTCTTACTTTATAGATATATATAATGAAATTGGAGGGCCCTTTCAGGGAATTCTAGGTCACATAACTTTATAGAAACTTCATCTGATGGCAAAGATTTTGCACTTCAATTAAAATAATCAACTATGTCTTAATCCCAAACAAGGTGGCTGGTGCCGACTATTAAAATCCTCTATATTTGATCTCTGCTATTTTAACTAGCACCAATAAATATGTTACGAGGCCTAAGAATCTGTATCCAATTAAAATAGTCAATTCAAGCTGAAAATAGTGTTGTTTCACTTGATTTACGCTAAAACCAACAAAAAATAACCTTATTATGGAAACATTACTACAACTTGGAGAGAACACTTAACATGTCTCTCATAGGTGGTTCTTGACTTCCTTTAAAATTCAACTTGGTAATTTTATTTATCCAGAGGGCAACTATATTGGTATATTTCTTGTATAGAGTGATTTTCCCACAATATCAATAAACTATTACACCCTCCCCACCCAAAGAAAAAAGTAATCTGATTTCCTAAAAGTTGCTTTTAAGCAGTAAAAATATCAAAAAATTATGTCTGTGATAAACTAAATCAAAGATAAAACCCAAAGCTGTTAAACACGAGCAATCAGAAAACCATAGGCAACTCCACCAATTAGATACTAATTCACCAATAATCAGAAATTGTCTTCGAAAATGACAAGAACACGATAAGAGAAAATGAGCTTAAGGATAATAGAACATACCGTAAACTTTTCATGAACTTCTTTAACAGTTTCACCATCCTTGTTCTTTCTCCAAAGGTGACCATCTTTACCGAAATCTGGTAGTATTTTCCGATCATATAGAAAGATGGAACCACCTGAAACCGAAAAGCTATATTAGTTAAAATGAATGCAAAGGAAAATCGTTTGTGGAGATAATGATGAACCTGGAGGTTTGAGTTGAAGCTGTTGAGTCAAGCAGAAACTTTGATGATTGCGCAAGATTTGACAAACTTCATGGGGAAGAAGCCAGTGGTGATGAGCTTCCTTCAGTATCTGTTCAAGATCTACAACATAATGTTAACAAAGAAATATGAGTTCAAGATAGATAACCAGAGTAAACAGAGAAAAATGCATGTTTACGAAAACTTGGAGAAGAAGCAAACCTTTGGACTCCATGAGCTTAAGCAAAGAAGAAAAGCTGAAGATTTGAAACCCTAGAACTCAAAGCAATAACCGTTTTCAGAATTTTCTAACTTCCTACACTTTCTGTTTCAATGTATTGCTTCTTTCTTCGCTGCTCCTCTATATATACACACACATCTTCACTCCACTCACCACTCACCTTTCATTTTGTTTTTTCACTTCTTCACTCACGTCAATATTAAATCAAATAATAAATTAATGTCTATGTGCACACATTTTTAAATATTATTTTCAATTAACTCCATAACTATCCATATCTAATTTTGTTTTTTGTTTAAAAAAAAAAAAAAAAAAACTATCCTATGATACTCATACTCCCTATGCTCCATATTAAGGGTGTAGGAAGGAAAATGCTTTCCACTTCGAGTGGATTGCTATCTTATTTTCTCATTTCTTGTTGGTAAGGAAAAAATATTTTAAGTGTTTGGTTGGTGAATGAAAAAATAATTTTCAGAAAATATGAAAAATATTTTTAGTGTTTGGTTGGTGAATGAAAAAATAATTTTCAAAAAATATCTGTAATTTTTCACTGCTAAAAAATTATCAAAAAAAGACGGCAAATCAAAATCTACTGAAAAGCGACGCAGTCACTTCCGTCGCTTTTTAGCTCGACGCTTTTCAAAAAGCGACAGACTGTGTTACTAAAAAGCGACGGACTACGTCTCTTTTTGTCTCTTTTTTTTTAATTTTTTTCATAAAAGCGACAGACTCTGTCTCTTTATTTTAATTTTTATTTTTTTTATTTCTAAAATGCGACACTGTCCGTTGCTTTTCTGGAAATTTTATTTTTGAAAATCCCAGAAAAGCGACGGATAGAACCACGCTGTCCATCGCTTTTTTAGGATTTTTTAAAAAATAAAACCCAGAAAAGCGACAGACAAAACCACGCTATCCATCGCTTTTCTGGGATTTTTAAAAAAATAAAATCCGAAAGCTTACGTAAAAACCACGTTGTCCGCTTTTTCGCAATATTTTTGCCACCAAATCGCGCCACTGCACACCTGCAAATACAATTCAATTCAATTCTACAGTATTCAGCCCAATCAAACACACAATTATAAACAATCTAAACAAAACATAAAATAATATTCAAAAATATCTAAATCATAAATTAAAGAATTATAAAGTCTTTCAAAATTCGTTTCAAAAAGTTCATAAATGTCCAGAGATCTAAACTAGGGAGTGAGATCTACATAATCATCCTCATCACTCTTGTTGTCAGTGTCATCGGGAGCCGAAGTAGTAGGTCGACGAGCGAGGTTCATCACTTGTTCTTTGATTTGCTGAACCGTCTCCATCATGCTTTCTTGTTCAGCTACACTTCTCCGCTCCGACTCTACTAGTGCCGCTGTAAGTTTAGCTATTTGATCCGACATAACAGCAATTTGAACACCGTCAAGTGCCTCAGCTTGACGTGACGATCCAATACCTTCTAAGCCTGACTGGAGTCGTCTAACATCATTTCAATAAAATTTCTAACACCATCAATAAACTCAGGTTTCAAACCAGCACCAGTTTCATAATGCATATTATACATCCACAAACGATGATCCATCTACAAAAATATAGATATTCAATTATATTATAAATAATTATTTATTTTAACTTATTTAAACAATATAACAACTTTAACTAGTTTAGTTTTGATTTAATTCCAACAACTAAATCCATCAACAAAACCACATTATTTATTTTAACTTATTTAAATAACTTAACAACTTTAACTAGTTTAGTTTTGACTTAATACAACAACTAAATCCACCAACTAAACCACATTATTTATTTTAACTTATTTAAACAACTTGATAACTTTTTAACTTGAACTAGTTTAGTTTTGACTTAATTCCAACGACTAAATCCATAAACAAAACCACATTATTTATTTTAACTTATTTAAACAACTTAATAAATTTTTATCTTGAACTAGTTTAGTTTTGACTTAATTCCAACGACTAAATCCATAACAAAACCACATTATTTATTTTAACTTATTTAAACAACTTAACAACTTTAACTAGTTTAGTTTTGACTTAATACAACAACTAAATCCACCAACTAAACCACATTATTTATTTTAACTTATTTAAACAACATAAATTTAACTAGTTTAGTTTTGACTTAATACAACAACTAAATCCACCAACTAAGCCACATTATTTATTTTAACTTATTTAAACAATATAACAACTTTAACTAATTTAGCTTTGACTCAATACAACAACTAAATCCACCAGCTAAACCACATTATTTATTTTAACTTATTTAAACAACTTGATAACTTTTTAACTTGAACTAGTTTAGTTTTGACTTAATTCCAACAACTAAATCCATAAACAAAACCACATTATTTATTTTAACTTATTTAAACAACTTAATAACTTTTTAACTTGAACTAGTTTAGTTTTGACTTAATTCGAACGACTAAATCCATCAACAAAACCATATTATTTATTTTAACTTATTTAAACAACTTAACAAATTTAACTAGTTTAGTTTTGAGTTAATACAATGACTAAATCCACCAACTAAACCACATTATTTATTTTAACTTATTTAACAATTTAATAACTTTTTAGCTTGAACTAGTTTAGTTTTGACTTAATTCCAACGACTAAATCCATAAACAAAACCACATTATTTATTTTAACTTATTTAAACAACTTAATAACTTTTTAACTTGAACTAGTTTAGTTTTGACTTAATTCCTATGACTAAATCCATCAACAAAACCACATTATTTATTTTAACTTAGTTAAACAACTTAACAACTTTAACTAGTTTATACAACGACTAAATTCACCAACTAAACTACATTATTTATTTTAACTTATTTAAACCACTTAACAACTTTTTAACTTGAACTAGTTTAGTTTTGACTTAATTCTAATAACTAAATTCATCAACGAAACCACATTATTTATTTTAACTTATTTAAATAACTTAAAAACTTTTTAACTTGAACTAGTTTAGTGTTGGTACTTTTGCTTAACAAATATATTATTCCTAAATTTAAAGCTAAGTATCAACACTAGATGGACACAAATCGATCTTGCAAGAAAATCAATTTTGTCATCAATAGGATCAACTAGTGTTGGTACTTATGTTTAACAAACACATTATTCCTAAATTAAAGCTAAGTGTCAACACTAGATGGACTCAAATTGATCTTGCAAGAAAATCAATTTAGTCATCAATAGGATCAACTAGTGTTGGTACTTATGCTTAACAAACACATTATTCCTAAATTAAAGCTTAATATCAACACTAGATGGACACAAATTGATCTTGCAAGAAAATCAATTTTGTCATCAATAGGATCAACTAGTGTTGGTACTTATGTTCAACAAACACATTATTCCTAAATTAAAGCTAAGTGTCAACACTAGATGGACACAAATCGATCTTGCAAGAAAATCAATTTTGTCATCAACAGGATCAACTAGTGTTGGTACTTATGCTTAACAAATATATTATTCATAAAATTAAAGCTAAGTATTAATACTAGATGGACACAAACACATTATTGAAAACAATTGTACTTGAACTTAAGAAATTTAGAAGCACCAACCTTATCTCCAACTTTGATGAAAGAAGCAATATAGTCTTGTATCAACTTTTTTAGATGTTGAGCTTCCTCAGTTGCCTAGCACGAAAAGTTCTTGAATTAGTTAAATATAAGCTTCAAATCCAAGAATATTAGTTATATATATATATATATATATATATTCAAGTTTTAATAAGTTCAAGTTTCAATTCAAGTTCATATCTAATTTCTAAACTTAATTAGTTATCTATTCAAGCTAATTAGTTCCAACTTCAAGTTCTAATTTCAAGTTCATATTCCTAATTAAGTTCAATTTATAGTAAATTCAAACTATTAATTAGCCTAAAATATCAAATATAATTTAAACTATTAGTCCTTAATTCCAAATTCAAACTAGTCTTAAAATCACAAATTGGAAGTACTCCTAGAATTCAAAAACCAAACTATAGTGCTAAAATCCCAAATTCAAACTATTAGTAGTCCTAAAATCTCAATAATAATTCAAAATTCAAACTATTAGTAGTCCTAAAATCT
Source organism: Solanum pinnatisectum (assembly GCA_035578085.1). Classification (NCBI taxonomy): domain Eukaryota; kingdom Viridiplantae; phylum Streptophyta; class Magnoliopsida; order Solanales; family Solanaceae; genus Solanum; species Solanum pinnatisectum. The sequence goes on from CM069076.1 coordinate 20,883,788, forward strand.
CAATAATAATTCAAACTAGTCCTAAATTCAAAATTCAAACTAGTCTTAAAATCACAAATTCAAACTAGTCCTAAAATCTCAATAATAATTCAAACTAGTCCTAAATTCAAAATTCAAACTAGTCTTAAAATACAAATTCAAACTAGTCCTAAAATCCCAAAATCTAACTAGTGTTAAAATCCTAAATTCAAACTAGCTAGCTATTCCTAATCCCAAATTCAAACTATTAGTCCTAAATCTCAATAATAATTCAAACTAGCTCAAATATTACCCAAATTCAAACAACTCCCCAAATATAATTCAAACTATTAGTCCTAAATTCCAAATTCAAACTAGCTAGCTATTCCTAATCCCAAACTCAAACTATTAGTCCTAAAATCTCAATAATAATTCAAACTAACTCAAATAATACCCAAATTCAAACAACTCCCCAAATATAATTCAAACTATTAGTCCTAAATTCCAACTTCAAACTAGTCTTAAAATCACAAATTTGAAGTACTCCTAGAATTCAAAAACCAAACTGTAGTGCTACAATCCCAAATTCAAACTATTAGTAGTCCTAAAATCTCAATAATAATTCAAACTAGTCCTAAATTCAAAATTCGAACTAGTCTTAAAATCACAAATTCAAACTTAGTCCTAAAATCCCAAAATCTAACTAGTGCTAAAATCCTAAATTCAAACTAGCTAGTTATTCCTAATCCCAAATTCAAACTATTAGTCCTAAAATCTCAATAATAATTCAAACTAACTCAAATAATATCCAAATTCCAACAACTGCTTAAATACCCTAATTCAATCTAATTTTACAATTCCAAAATCAAACTAATTAACTCAAGAAATACCAAATTTCAAACAAATCCTAAGATACGCTAATTCAAACTACCTTAACATTAAAATTTTCAATTCACAATCAACAAACACAAACTAACAATCAAATAATCCCTAATTCAAACTAACAATCAAAAACCCTAAATCATTCACTTACTAATTAACTAACAATCAATAAAAAACTAATTCAATACACTAATTAACAAATTCAACACTCAAATTGAAAGAAATTAAAAATAATATTATGAAACCCTAACCTTGAATTAAAGGAGAAGGGCAGTGGGTCGGGATGGAGGCGGCGCCGGCGTGACCTCTTCATTGGCCGATGCCGCTTTGCTCTAAGATGGTATGCATACTGCCGTGGCGTGGGACGCGATGGGGATGGGGCGCCGATGAGATGAGAGGAGTGAGAGAGGAGTGAGACTTGTCACTTTAGATCTAGGGTTTTAATTTTAATAAATTTGATTTATTTAGGTTGATTTAATTAATTAAAATTACATATATATAATTTAACTACACATCAACAGAAGTTTAATTTAGTAAATTTAATTAATTTATCCATCAAGTTAATTTTATACTTTAATTTAATAAATTTAATTTATTAAGTTAAATTTTATATATATATATATATATATATATATATATATATATATATATATAATTTAACTACACATCAACAAAAGTTTAATTTAATAAAGTTAATTAATTTATCGATCAAGTTAATTTTATAAATTAAAATTACATATATATACATGTGTATATATATATATATGTATATATAATTTAACTACACATCAACAGAAGTTTAATTTAATAAATTTAATTTGTCGATCAAGTTAATTTTATAAATTTAAATTATATACCTTCTAATTATATAAATTTAATTTTATTGATCAACAAAAGTTTATCAATATCAAATTTAATATATAAATCTCCTTTAATTGATCATACATATTTCTTTAATTGATAATGTATTTCATATCTGAACCACTAGTATATACGACTTGATTTGTTAAACTATTTGAAGAGTATATAATTAATCAACGTATTTCATACTCCGACGAAGTATCCTTTACATGTCATCATAATTAGGAGGTGATCACTACACTTGACATCCATTCAAGATCGAACGTATATAATAATACTATCTCACATTTCATATTCGAATGAATTATATGTTAGCTCTTCACCTCTACATCATGAGATGAGATATTAAGTTCATGATTAGACGACGAACTGATAAAATTTGTACATTACTCTAGAAATATAAGTATATATAATTTTCTCCTAATTCATATCAACATAGTTTCATACTCTAAATATGGATTATAGATATTTTTTTATTTATTCCACGAATTCTAACTTTTTATTTATAAAAGTATACAAAATTGTTACACTTTTTGAACAATTAATTGTAGGTGTAAATGAAATTTTAGTATTATGCACAATAGCAAAATTATGATTAATAGGAATATTTTAAACAAACCGACCTCCGGATGTCGTTTTTATTAAAAGAAATTAGATTTAATAAAAAATGCCAACCTCATGAGGTCGGTATCACATTAAATTTTAACATAAATAAAAAGCAATCATGTTAGTTAAATAATATTGACATCGGAAGGTCGGTATTTTATATTAAATTATTTTTTAACTTATATAAAATCGTCATTCGGAGGACGATTTATTTAAAGTTAATTGAAAATATTAATTTATTACATACTATTTAATTTTACCGACATCCGGAAGTCGGTATTATAATTTTTTTGTTTTTTATTTTACACAAAACCGTCCTTAGGAAGACGATTTAAATAAAAATAAATCAAAATATTTCTCAAAGCGACGGACAGAGTCTCTATGTCCATCGCTTTTTTTGAAAAAAAGCTTGACCAACATTTTGACCAAAAAGCGACAGACAAAGAGACATTGTCCATCGCTTTTTAAAAATATTTGACCAGATATTTTGACCAAGAAGTGACGGACATAAAGATGTTGTCCGTCGCTAATTTAAAAAATAATTAAACAATTAAAATTAATAAAATAATTATTTTTAATAAAAAGCGACGGACTGCGTCTCTATCGATATAAAATAATTAATTATTTATTATATATATTGTTGGTGCAAAATTCAGCGAAAAAAAGCAACGGACTGAGTGATGCAGTCCGTTGCTTTAAAAAAAAAAATTAAAAAGCGACGGACTCGGCGATGCAGTCCATCGCGTTTTAAAAAAATTAAAAAAATTAAAAATAATTTTTTAAAAAAATTTAAAAAGCGACGGACTCTGCGACGCAGTCTGTCGCTTTTATTTTTTTTTTTAAAAAAAATTTAATTAAAAAGCGACGGACGGCATTGCTTAGTCCGTCGCTTTTGGGAGCGACGCCGTCCGTTGCTTTTACTTCAGTAGTTTTTTTGCAGTTTTTTAGTAGTGTTTGCTAGAGAGTAGAAAATACTTTTTAGGAAAATAATTGTCTCGATGTCAATTTTAATAATTGATCTAGGACATGACCCCAACACTCAAACTAGGATACAATCCCAATGACCTATCTGAAACCTGACTCTAATAGCTGAGTCAAGACCTGACTCTGCCTTCCAACCTGAGACCCGACATTTGAACTGGGACCGGATATCCGATCCAAGACTCGACGGTAACACCTGAACTTAAATACGATCGACCAATTTAGAATTCAACTCCGACACTCAGATCGAGACTTGACTACCATCAAGACCGACAATCGATGCGAGACCAAAGATTCGACTTTCAAATCGAAATTTCAACCCCAACTTTCAAATTGGGATCCAATCACATCTTACTCGTGACCTAAATTTCAAGCTGGGGTTTATTTTTTCAAGAAAATTAAATTTCTTTGTAGGGGGTCAAGGTAGGATGGGAAATGGGGGGGGGGGGTGGTAGGGTAAATTTAAAAAAAAAAAAAATTCTATTTTTGGGAGAGGCGGGAGGGGGCTAGTAGGGGTCAGGGTAAGATGGAAAAAATAATTAAATTTAAAATATTTTGCAAAAACAAACTTTTTAAAATATTAATAATAATAATAACAATAATAATAATAATAATAATAATAATAATAATAATAATAATAATAATAATGATGATGATGATGATGATGGTAATAATAATAATATTTTTTTCGGGGGGAGGGGGGGGGGGAGCTGATAGGGGGTTGGGTAGGTGTGAGTTAAAAGAAAATGAAAGTTTTAAAATTTTAAATTATCTTTTTAAGGGTAGGGGTGATAAGGGTTGTGCGGGAGAGAATAAAACTTAAATTTTTAAAATTTAAAATTTAAAATTTAAATTTTTTTATTTTAAATTGTTAAGTTTTTTTTTTTTTTTTTGGTTGCTGGAGGGGCTGGGGCTGATTTGGTGGGTAGGGGATTAAAAAAATTAAAACTTTTTAAATATTTTTTTTAAAATTGTAAATCTTTTTCTTGGATGGAGAGGGTCGGGGTATGGTGTGGGGTAAGAAAAAAAAAATTGTAATTTGAGGTTGCAGGAGAGATTCGGAAAATATTTTCCCAAAATTTTGAAGGAAAATAAGTTTATTTGGATAACATTTTTCAAATTATTTAAGCTAACCAAACATGAGAAAATTGAAAAATATTTTTCGGAAAATGTTTTCCTCCATATCAAACACACCCTAAGAGTCTGTTTGGATTGACTTAAAAGTTGGTCAAACATACTTTTAAGTCATTTTTAGTTTTTGGATGTTTGAATTATTTTCCATACTTATCCTTTTATTTATTGAAGTTTTATATTTTTTAGGACATAAATTACACTATTTACAAAATTATATTTATAAATTCACAAAGGCCAATAATAAAATGTTTTTCTTAATATATGTGAACTTTACTAATTCATGTAATTAAAAATTTAGGGTAATAAAATGTTAGTTATTAGTTAATAGAAATCCATTCACCAACAACAATATCATTTTCTTTAGATCATAAGAAAATAGAAAATTAAATTTTTTAAATCTATAAAATAGATAAAATGACTATCATCATATCAGGGAAGACTGAAATCACATTTTTATTTCATTTATTCTCATAGCATGAAAAATATTGTATTCATTTTTTTAAAACATATGGTAAATAGTAATCCATCCCTTTAAACTCAATTATTGCCTTAAATATTCTTTTGCCTTGTACCTTCTCCCTTTTCACGAAATATGAGTAATAATTTTTTATTTCTTTAAAATTTGATTTTTGTAACTGATTTTGAACTTCTGATTATATTATAGTTGTTGGATGAATTGCAACTATCTAATTCAACCGTTAGAAAAGAAATATAACGATATCTGATTAAATATTGTGCAAAATGCATCATTATTTTCAATTCAATAAATTTTTATATTGTTATAGTAATATTGATCAAAGTGTCTTGCTAATATCTTTGGATAAACTTGATAGAACATGATGAATGAATCATATTAAATTATACTCTCTCATACTTAAATACTTGTCCAAATTTTCCTTTTTACTTGTCTCCTTTTATTTGTCCATTTTGACAAATTAAGAAAGAATAATTTATTTTTTTACCTATTATACCTTCAATTAATTAATTTAGAAAATGTAGAACTTCTTGAAAATCTTAAATTTTAAATTCTACTTCATAAATAATAGAGGTAAAATGGTAAACTTACTATGTCAATTATTATTTTTGTGTCAATTTTAAAAATGAACAATTAATTAGGAGATCAAATTGAAAAGCTTTCCCAAGAAAAGCTATGACCTTACAAATTCATCCAAAAAGAGCTTCTACCACTTACGACAAACAATTTGGATAACTTTGATACAATTTAATGAAAAAATATATATAAGGTTATGAATTTTGCATTCCTAAACGAGTTTGGTAGAGTGTATTACCAAAAATAATGTTTACATTAACTTTGTACTTTGTTTGGTACATTCTTTTAATGTTATGTATAACTAATGCAAGCATTAGTTACACACTCTATTGTGAATTTGAAGAGTGTATTACTAATACCATGGACTTCTAGGTATTAGTAACGCAAAAGATTTAATACATGCATTAGCATGGTAGGAGTGGCAAACGAGCGAGTCGAGTCGAATATGAGTCGATCCAAAACGAGTTAAATAAAAATGGATAAAATACTCGACTCGACTCATATTTTAAATGGGTAAAAACGAGTTACCCAATGGGTAATATGGGTATCCATATTTACCCATATTATTATAGGGCTCATGTTAAAAGTTTCAAAAGCAAAAAATACTCTTCAACCCACACCCCCCACCCCCTCCCCCCCCCCCCCAAATCCCCAAAAAATGTAAAAAAAATTAAATTTTTTATTTTAAAAAGTCTTTTTTACCACCCCACCCCCTACCTCCACCCACACCCCATCCCAAAAAGAAATGTGAAATTTTTTTATAAAAAAACATAAAAAAAAATAAAATTTACCACCCCTACCAGCCCCCCTGTCACGCCCCGAGCCTACACCTCGGACGTGGCTGGCACTCGAGAACCATTTCTGGCCCCAAGCGAACCCTTGGTATGGCTTACTTACTCAACAGAAGACTTTAAGCATTAAAAAAAGGATTCAAATGCAATATAACTCAATTGTCTCAAACTAAACTCATAATATTTTAGAAATAAACATTTAACTTAGCCAAAGTGGCAACTCAAATCTGACCATAAGCCAATAACAAAGTAAAGACAAATGAACTAACTGACTGTCTATCTATGAAGCCTCTAATAACTGAGATGGATGTTGGGACAAGACCCACAACATCCTAATGAACTAAATACTGGAAAACAATAAAAAGGGATCCTCCGGAAAGCAAGAAGGCTCACCACAGACTTTGAGTGTTCAACTGGATCAACGAGGCGCTGGATGATGATCCTGGTACTTGTGTCTGCATCATAATAAGATGCATGCCAAATGACATCAGCACATTGAATGTACGAGTATGCGAAGGAAGTTCTAAAACAAGACATAAGCTTGAAAGGAACTGAAGAACTTACCTGGCTCAACTCAACTCAACTGATTTCAATATAAAGCAGTGTAAATAAATGGAGATAAAAAAAAACTTTAAAACATGGTTTTCAACTTTGTGTATTTAGAAATACAATAATGACTCTGTATGTATGCAAAGATACAATATGAACTCTGTTTGTATATGAAAATACAAATATTTCTGATGTATATAAAAATACAAAACACTGATGTGGAAGTTGCTCGAACAGACAACCATCACTTAAGACCTATCATGATGATACAACGTTTTGCCTCACGCTGCCAGGGCAGTCCTATACCTTGCCGGGGGTATAGAACCCGAACTACTAAGTGGATCCACTAGTCTATGCTAAAAAACACTAAGAAATCATCTAAAAAGTATGACCCTTTTTCTACCCATGGTAGCTACATGGTTTATGGGGCTGTGAGTTGTCTGAACTCTCCCCCACACCGGTGCTCAATACTACTCCCAAAATCTGATGCTAGCTCTTATTTTTTTATTAAAAAAAAACATATTTCTTTCTGTGATTTGAGATAATTGCTCAAAATCTTAGCTCAAATGCTCTTCTTGGAAATCAAAGTTTCCTCTCTTGCTTAATTGTGAAAGCATTTACTCTTCAACTGAAAACTAGCTCAAAGGCTCTATACTGAAAAAACTAGCTCAAAGGCTCTTTACTGAAAAACTAGCTCAAAGGTTCTTTTGGAAATCAAGGTTTCCTTTCTTCTTTAAATGTGAAAACATTTTACTCTTTGGAAATACATTGTCCCAATATACTCTTTTGAAGAAATGAACTTCAAACTTTACTCAACTCAAAACTCAAGTCTTAAAACAAAGTTAAAACATTTGTAAAAGACTCTTGGAAGACTCTATGAACTTCTCTTGACTTGACTCTTAACTTCTCTTGACTTGACTCTTAACTGATCCTTGAATTGAATTATGGATTCAAGGATTGTGATTTGTGATAAGAAAGATCTCATGATGTTTAAGAGTGATTTGAAATAGCTAAACATGAGAAATGATCAAGAAATCACTGTTTGAAAGCAAGTCCGTGACACGGAGATGCATTTAATTATTTCATCGCGAAATAAATTTTGAGGCAGAACGGTCCGTGACGGCTCTGCAATGCGAGGAAGATTTTTCCAATCCTGAGGAACCAGATTCTGCCGACTTGTCCCTTCTTCGTTTTCTAACCCCAATTCGCCTAAATTCGATTCTTTTTCTCAAATCCTCTTTGAATTCAGATACCCAGTTAATGTACACAAGAATCTAACTCAAAACAACTCTAACAATCGACCTTAAACTCTTAAGAACTCCCTCAATCTCATCCCAAATTCAAGAACGAAAGTACTTCAAGAACATCAAATTCTCAATCTTTTTAGGATGAAATTACACTGAATAAAACGTGTTTGGTGTGTGGGCGAACGAACCCAACGTTGTGTAAACTCACATACCTCGTAGGGATCACCCCTTGATGAAATCCACGATCTTAGCTTCAAGAACTTGACGATTTCCTTGCTTCTCTCCTCTTCTTTTCTCTTCTCTAAAACCCTAACTCAATTCTACCAAAGCATTAATTGACCAAGTTCAGTTTAGACCCTTAAGTAATTACCAAAAATGAATTAAAATAAAAGGGTAAGGCAAAGACCAAACTACCCTTTTAAAATTCGGTTTTGACTTTTCTTAACTAGATAACCCAACTTCCAATGGACATATCTCACTCATACAAACTCATAATTGAGTAAACTCGGTGGCGTTGGAAATATTATTCCAAGATCTTTCCTACGATATCTGAAAATACACCTAACTCATTCCGAGCTAGGATTTATGGTCTTTTGAAGTTGACAAAAAACTCAACTTTAACACACTTAAAAATTTCTAGATTTTCTTTATACCTTCCAAAAATGACTATTTCCTCTTTTAAATTCCTTTTTAGTTCTTTCTAGTTACGGGGTGTTACAATATCTCCCCCTTGAAAACATTCATCCTCGAATGAGCTTACAATTAGTAGGCTAAGGATATAACATCTAACATTCAGCTCAAACACTCAACAAGCAATGCAAATACAACATGCAATCTCATAAGTTAAAGAGTACTAAGAAGATAATTAGTACCTTGTTTTGAAATTTCTACGGATTCGAATAGATGTGGATATCTCTTCTTCATATTTTCCTCCGCTTTCCAAGTGGCTTCCTCAACAAACTGATTCCTCCAAAGAACTTTGACTGATGCTACCTCCTTTGTTCTCAACTTGCGAACTTGGCGATCTAGAATCTGGACCGAAATCTCTTCATAAGATAAGCTATCTTTGATCCCAATATCTTCAGTTGGTATGATCAATGAAGGATCACCCATGCACTTCTTCAACATGGAGATGTGAAATACAGAATGGACCGCGGCTAACTCTTGTGGTAGCTCCAACTCATAAGTTACATTATCAATCCTCTTGGATATTCTGTAAAGGCCAATATACCTGGGACTAAGTTTCCCCTTCTTACTAAATCTCATGACACCCTTCATGGGTGAAACTTTCAAGAATACCCAATTATCTACTTCAAACTCTAACTCCCTTCTCCTAACATCAGTGTAGGATTTCTAACGACTCTGCGCCGTTTTCAACCTCTCTTGAATCACTTTCACCTTTTTCATAGCTTGATGAACTAAATCTGGTCCTATCAACCCTGCTTCACCAACTTCAAACCATCCAATAGGCGATCTGCATCTTCTCCCATAAAGAGCATCATATGGAGCCATTTGGATGCTAGCATGATAAATATTGTTGTAAGCAACCTCAATGAGAGATAGGTGATCATCCCAATTACCCTTGAAATCAATAACACAATCTACCTTGATACCTCAAAACACCATCTCCCCCTTGTTCAAAAGCCATCATTTTTTGCTTATGAACACTTGCCTTTAATTCAAGCAATAAAGGATCTTGGTCTTGATTTTCTATTACTTTAGACACTAATGATGATTCAATCCCCTTCATCACTACTACTCCTCCTTCTAACTCCTAGTCGTGCAGGTCTATGCACCTCTTTTGCTAACTTTTTCTTATCTTCCTCAAAATGGGTGGTACTACCATAGGTGGTGCTCAAAGCATCAACAACAACATTAGCCTTACCTGGGTGGTAAAGAATACTCATGTCATAATCCTTGAGTAATTCTAACCACCTCCTTTATCTGAGATTAAGCTATTTCTGAGTAAGCACATACTGAAGACTCTTGTGATCAGTGAATACATCTACATGAACACCATATCTTCAAAGCAAACACTACAGCAGCCAACTCTAAGTCATGGGTTAGGTAATTCTTCTCATGAATTTTCAACTGTCTGGAGGCATAAGCTATAACCTTGCCATTTTGCATTAATACACAATCCAAACCAACTCTAGATACATCACAATAGAAAACAAAGCCTTGCGTACCTTCTGGTAAGGTCAAAACTGGGGCAGTAGTCAACCTCTTTTTTCAATTCCTGAAAGCTTTTTTCATAAGCTTCAGACCATTGAAACTTCACTGTTTTTTGAGTTAACTTGGTCAAAGGGAATGAAATAGATGAGAACCCCTCTACGAACCTTCTATAATAGCCAAACAAATCCAAGAAACTTCTAATATCAGTTAGAGATGTAGGTCTAGGCCAATTCTGCACTGCCTCTATCTTCTGCGTATCAACTTTAATTCCCTCTCCAGACACAATGTGGCCTAAAAATGCCACAGACTCAAGCCAAAACTCACACTTAGAGAACTTGGCATATAACTCCCTATCTTTTAAAGTCTGGAGAACTATTCTGAGATGACTAGCATAATCTTCTTCATTCCTTGAATAGATTAGTATGTCATCAATGAAGACGATAACAAACATATCTAAATAAGGTTTGAAAACTTTATTCATAAGGTCCATGAATGATGCAAGCGCATTGGTCAAACCAAAAGACATGATCAAAAACTCATAATGACCATAACGGGTTCTGAAAGTTGTCTTTGGAATATCACATTCCCTTACTCTTAATGATGGTAGCCAGATCTGAGATCTATCTTAGAGAAACAGGTGGCACCCTGAAGTTGATCGAAAAGATCATCAATTCTCGGAAGAGAATACTTATTCTTGATGGTAACCTTGTTCAACTGATGGCAATCTATACACATCCTAAGAGAACCATCTTTCTTTCTCACAAATAAGACCGGAGCGCCCCAAGGTGAGACACTTAGTTGAATAAATCCCTTATCAAGGAGATCTTTCAACTGCTCTTTAAGCTATTTCAACTTTGCTGGTGCCATTTTATATGGTGGAATAGATATAGGATGAGTATGTAGGAGAATGTCTATACCGAAGTCTATCTCTCTCTCAGGAGGGACTCCGGGAAGACTGGAAAGACTTATGGAAACTCTCTTACTACTGAAACTGATTGAATAAGAGGTATCTCAACACTAGAATCATTAACTCGGACCAAGTGATAGACACACCCCTTAGAAACTAACTTCCTTTCCTTAAGGTACGAAATAATACGACCCTTAGGCACTGCTGAACTGCTTTTCCACTCTAAGATTGGCTCATTAAAAAGCTTTTTTTACCACCCACCTCTAATCACTTTTCTTTCTTTTATGAATGAACATTTTTTACCCATATTATCCATTTAACTACCCACTTTTAAATGGGTAAACATGAGTATTACTCCTTTTTACCCATTTTTAAATGAGTTGGATACCCAACCCATTTAAAATGGGTAAATATGAGTGGATACCCATATAAATTATCCATTTTGCCACTTCTAAGCATGTTTAACAACCCAATTACCCCTCAAAAGCACTTTTACATCTTTTCCACCATAATTGTGGAGGATGCTTTTGTAAATAAATATTTTTATACAATACATACTTTTTTTTAATATGCCTAACCAAACAATGCATAAAAAAATATTTTATGTATAATTACTATAAGTATTACTAATACAAACATTACTAATACACTCTATTTAACATTATTTTATACACTCTACCAAACGACTCCTAAGTGGCCAGCTACCATTGCCATGGAAGACAAAGATAGTTCAGAATGGAAAGCTTAGAATTAAACTTTACATCAAACCAAAGAAGTCATTTGTATAAAAATGTGAATAGCTTCATATTATTTTATCTTGCAAAATATATAGTCAAAACACTTGAGGAATAAATATATAATGCGCAATAGGCATAGGTATGAAACGTTTAAGGCAACCTTGCTCTGGTGAATAACCAACTTACTCAACAATAATAAATGACACGAAAACTTTGAAGTGCAAGAGAAGAGTAGAAGATCAGAAATTTTATAGTTGAAAAATGAGAGAAACTCCACTTTATAGCCAATTACAAAAAATAGTATGAATAAATATTTTTTGTGCTTTATCAGAGAAAAGTTACGGCTCTTCGTAAGAGCCATAGCTTATCAGAATAGTCACAATCCATTACATGTGAAAATGTGCTATTCAAATTGCATCTTTTCTCTTGATTTTTTGTTTGAAAAAAAACAATTCATTTTCCATTCACACCTATTAGAACCCAACAAAAATATTACTGTATAAATTAAGGTGAAATGAAAGAGAAAAAATAATATTTATTTATAAAGGATAAATAAGATAAATAAAATTCTTATAAAAAAAGAAAACAAATCCAATGACTAATTGAGAGTGGCTACCAAACATCAAATGATTCTTGAAATTGTAAGAACATTAAAAAAAAAAAATGATAATTGCTTTAATTCTTAGTTGTGAATTATGCTTCTCTCTGTAACAACACTTGTAGTGCTTAGATTCTTAAAAGGATTTCCCAAAACGATTAATTATTGAATCACAAAAGGGAGAAATGATAACTAATTCAAATTGGTGTTGCATAAAATTCATCAACGAGGAATCAATATGCTTCAAAATTAACAGATGTCATGTCACCTTATTAATCACATAAAATAAATTTATTTTGCTGACTTGGAAATTCTAAATGGCAAAAAATCTAAACACAATTTTTTTTTCTTTGACCCATCTTCCACCTTTTTTTTTCTTTTCTGAGGCAAAAAATTTAAACATAAAGTTTGGCTTTAGGTCTCCAAACTTTCTGAGACAACCCTGATTAAGCTCATCAACACTACAATTGAGACCAGTACTACTTACGTAAGGGAACATGTAAAAGCTAAAATAGTCTATATAGTTATGAGTATGATGGCTGCCACAGTTGAAGCTCCTACCCACGGATTAATAAAATAATTGTGCATTAAATTTGTCTGGGTAAAATGATAATTTCATGAAAGATTTCAAAAATAACCAATCGGGTCATTACAAAATGTTAAAATATAATGCCTTAAATTCTACCAATGAATACACAATAGTAACTACAAGCACCCACTTTCTAGAAATTATTAGTTTGTCATCACTTTAGCAACTTATGAAAATCCATTTTAGATAGTAAAAAATATATTTGAATAGCATCAACATAGTGAAGTATCTTAACTTACAATAACACAGAAAAAAGGAAAGAGAAAACCGTTTGTGTTTTATTTTAAAACGTAGCATACAAATGGTATTTTTTTTAAAAAGAGTTGTATGAAGACAAAAGAACCTAAGTTTATGATTGTTCATTTTCCTAAACTATCTTTATCATAATTAAAGTTTTTTTTTTTTAGTAATAATAGCATATTTCTGAAAACTAAAAGAGTTTAAAAGTGACATTAAGCAATTATATAGAGACTAATATATATAATAAATAATACTAATAAAGAATATAATATGAGATTTAGAAATATTATTTGATCATTATTTATTATTTACTAATTAGTTAGATATTTTATAATATTTAGATTTAGTGTAGGGGTAAATTGGTAATCTAAATTTTGCCCAACATTCTTTCCATTTTTAGTATAGTTAGTTTTTGAACATATTCGTTGGACGTCCCATATATTGTACATCTAAAAATATGTAGAACTTGTGCATACATTTTCTAATTAACAATATGTTATTGTTACTTTTTGTTAGTAATTTACATACATATAAAATGTTAAGATATTCACTTTTTGTTATATTTCAAACTCGACGATACAATAGTTTTCTTAAGTAGAAATGTGATGAAACAAAAGAATCGAAAGATATTGACAGACTAAAGACATTTGGGTTTGACATTTTATTTTTTGAAATTTTTGTACAACTTCTCCAGTATCATTGTTTTAAACATAATTTTCCATAAGTATAATGTACAACGCTTATGATAAAAGTTATTCTTGATAGTACCATGTGAATACACATCAACAAATCGCTGTATATTCTCAATAATAATAACAACAAAATAATAGAATGCTATACAATGAAAGGAAACAATAAACATAAACATTACACAAAATAAATAAAGAAACAAGAGAAGACAACATAGAAATTTTCTCATTTTTAAAAATTATTTTAAGTGTGTATAATGGTGTGTCAAATGTCAGTGTTTATAGAATAGGATTGAGGAACACAAAGAGTTGTCATGAATATGACATTAATCCATTTGAGATCATGGATGAGAAGTGCAAGTAAAATCATAATGAACATAAGTGAGAGTTATTATATTTATATAATATAGAGTTAGTGGATATAGATGATTCATGTATTAATATGATGATTTACTATTTAATATTTTGATTTATTAAATAGTTTATAACATTTTAATTTAATGTAGGGATAAAATGATAATCTAACTTTTGCCTACCATTCTTATCATTTTTAATATAATTTGATGATTTAATGATATGATATAATAATTTTTTTACTATTCTTTTCAAATCTTGATCCACTTCCAACCTTGCATTTAATACAAAAAGAAAAGAAAAAAAAAGATACTGCATGTATGTTGATTGAGAGAGACCTCATTTTTTTTAGTTTGATGAAGTCAACTTTGGTCCTCTATTGGGCAATCTCAATAGAGTGTGGCATCCCTCTTTGATAACTTTCTTTTCTTGATGTATAATTCCTACAAAAGAGAATATCATTATTAAAAGATTATTAATTTTTTCCCTAAATTTTTCGCGGAAAGATATTTAGTAGTTAATTTCATAAATATTTTGATTGAATCATATCGGTGAGAAAACAATAGTTATGTTTTCATATGAAAAAATTAGGAAGTTTCTTATAGTTTCTGTGAGAATCTGTTTTCCACCATACATTTTTAAATTTAGATGATTTCTTTCCATAATTGGTATTTCTTTTGATCTATTTTTTGGTAACAAATTTCATCATAAACTTGTAAGTATTTATATTAAGAAATTTATAAATAATGTATTCAAAATTTAGTAGGTTATATTATCAAAAACTTAAAATTCATGATGTGTTTGATCCTAATCAATTTAACTCTACGACTCCCAACACTGAACCGAGACCCAATTCCCAACCCTAATTTGGGATGTGGAACTTGAATCTGACCTGACTCTCAACCTAGGACTTGAGACTTGACTCAGATTTGAGATCCTACTCTTGACCTTGAATTGACTTCTAACCCCGAGTTGAGACTCGACTTCCACCCGGGACCCAGGATCCGACTCCCGATCTCGATCCAACCCTGATCCTGACTCGAGACAAATCGACTCCTGATCACGATCTCACCTCTAAGTTTGTATATGGATATCCATACTTGTCAATATTCTTATGAGTTAAAAATAGATGGAAACATATATTTACTCAATTGAAACATATTATGGACTTTTACCCAAGAAAGTAAAAGAAATATAATATGGATTGAAATTGTCAGTTCTAAACCTACCCAATAATGGAGGTGTGACACAATATTATGCTCCATCAACACACAAATTAAATTGCATAATGAGGAAACACTCACTCAGTCAACAGTTGTGTTACATAGTTAGAACAAAAATTACTTCTTAACAGGACCTGTGAAAGTTAGAATAGTTTGCATAGCTGTGAGTATGAGGAGTATGATGGCTGCCACAGTGGAAGCTCCTACTCCTACCCAAGGACTACTAAAATAATTGTGCAACAAATTTGCCTTCATTTTGTTCCATGGTTTTTCACAATGTTCAACTGCTTTTTTGAATTCTTCACTGTAATAGAAGTTGGAATAAACACCGACCCCATTTCCGATTTTGTTGAAGAGGCTAGCCACTTCTTTGTCCTCTCCCATCCAATTCTCTATGATTCCTTTTTGGCGAAGCAAACTAACATCTTTGTCTGAGTCAATAAGATGATCCATGAAAGTTACATAATCACTGAAATATGTAGGTAGTACATCAGATGATTGTTGCTCATAAGCAATGAGATTTCACAGGAAGGTTTCCGTATAACCAAAGACTTCAAAATAGGGAATTTTCATCAATCCATTCTCGAATGTTATATCAAATAAACTTGTGTTATCCCCACGATTGTCTTCTTTATAACAATATCCAACTTTCACGAAGCTAACTCTAGCTTCAGAAAGCTCTGTTGCATTTGGCATGGCCTTTTGTCGCGTTATGTCATATTTAGGTTTTTCCACGGAATTTTGGCCATGACATGAAAATATGTGTACTGCATTTCCTGCATAACAAAATTCTGTCTCCGTAAAGGATGCACGGATCATGTTTGGTAAGTCAACAAAAAAGATAAACGAAACATTCGCCAGTAACAACAATTGTAATTCATCATCTTGCTTTGTCATGTGATGAAGCTGGTTGAGGACAAAGAAAGGAAGTTGGTTTTCTAGTATAACATTAAGTCTCGGAATATTTGATGACATATGTAACCACCAAAATTGAAAACTTCATCTTCTTGTTCTGGACACATTTGACAACGCTCTCGAATAAATTTAACCGCAAAACAACCATCAAGCAACAACATTTGACAAAATTCATGACTATCATTACCAAGGTGTTCTATATCGTCGTAACACTTAAGTGCTTTTTCCTTCAATTCCTCCAATTCACTGATGCAAATTTCTATATCAAGCGCCTCATTTCATTGAAGAAACCGTCGTAGGTACAATAGTTTGTACTTTTCCATTGGACCAAGTCGAGGATTTTTCTTATGGTAAGGTCCTATAGAGACCATCTTTGGTGTATAAGCAGCTGGATTTGATTCACGTAGCCCCATATTTACTTTGAATATGGTACACGTTTTAATAGATGAATTGTCTAAATCCCTATACATTTCATTAACTCTTTCCTTTATGTCGATTAAATGATTCACTTTCCTCCCTTCTTCTATTTGTAACGGAAGAGTAAGAGGTTTTAAAATGTTTATTAGAAGCACTATCCAATAGGCAAGCAATTACATTATTTTGCTTAGGGAAAAAAGACAAAAATATCCTTTAATTTTGTGATCTAGTAAAATATAAAATGATGCATATTTACACTTTTTGTTAATAAGTTGAATTTAAGAGGAAAAAAAAATCCAAAATTGATTTTTTTAAAATCTCAAAAGTATCACATGACTTTAAAATATTACCATACAATTTTGTTTACCTTTCTAGACCCGACTCAAATAAAAAAAATTCAAAAGGTGTAAAGCCATGGTTAGTGAATGTGTTAGGACCACGAGGTATACTTAAAATTACATGAAAGGAAATTTGTTTCTAAAATTCTACAATCTCTTGAAATTCATGCATGTAGCAAAAGATTATATATTTTAGGGAAAAATGACAAATATACCCTCGAACTATCGTAAATGGTATGCGGATATCCTCCGTTATACTTTAGGGACATTGGTGCCCCAGCCGTCCAAAAACTAGAGCATATATACCCTTTATAATAACGGACATACACGTGTCATAATCCTATCCACCGACCCGATATTTATTAAATATCAGATCAACAAATAAGATTGCGCCACGTGTCCCTGTGTAGTCTTCCGTTAGAGTGAAGGGCATATATGCTCTAGTATTTGGACGACAGGGGCACCAATGTCCCAAAAGTATGACGAAGGGTATCTGCATATCATTTGCAATAATTCTGGGGTATATTTATCCTTTTTTCCCTATATTTAATTTCCAAATGAAAAATTGGCTAATGAAATCTAAAACAAATTTATATAGTTGAGAGAGACCTCATCTTTTTTAGTTTGACGAAGCAATGGAATTTGGTCATCTATTGGGGTAATCTCAATGGAGTGTGTCATCCTTCTTTCTTCAACTCTAATTCCTACAAAAGACTGTTTTTTTAAAATCATATTCATTACAAAGAAAAGAAAAGACAAAGCAAAAAGGGAAATTAATTCTAATTATGAAAAGAACCCTATATACACGTCTTTTCATAACCTGTAAGAAAATAATCTAATTTTTGATCAGGAAGGAATATATACACAATTAATATATATGTATAAAGTACATACATAATGTCACATGAGGTAGAAAATTAAGAGTACATACATACATAAAGGGTGCATGTGTTAAAGCTATGGTGGGATAATGTATAAAACATTTAAAATTAATTACCTCTTTGAATTGTCTGTTTATAAATTTAAAAACCTAAGGTGGAGTTTCCTTGAGTTTCTTCTCTGCTCAACTTCTCTAGAAGGTGAAGGGTGAGAGATGGAGAATATAAAATTATATATGAGTATTATATATAGATTTTCCACTGTGTGATTCCAAATCTGCCTATATTATTAATATGAAATAATGTACATTTTGAGAAAAGTATCATAGAATAAATAAAGCTTCAGTATCATAGAATAAAGGTATAATACAAAAATATGCTCTTTAATTTAGTCTTGGTTGTCATCTATGTCTTCTAATTTTGAGCGTGTATAAGTAGACACTTAAAGTTGTATAGAGTTGAATAAGTAAACATACACTTCCTACGTACGAGGCAATTCACATTCTACGTGGTGTTAACTATATATTTTATGCCACATAGAATCAGACGTGTGCGTCTACTTGTCTACACCTAAAATTAAAAAATATTGATATCAATTGAAATTAAGTTAAAAGATATATTTATATATTATGCCTAAAATAAATAAAGGTTCAGTATCATAGAATAAATTAAGTCTTTCTATCTTATCACATATGATAGGCCAAGAATCGTCCAAAGTTATAGTAGAAAGGAGTCATTCATGACAACTTTAATTTGGGGTTCCATCTACAGTGCTTTATCATCTGATAATAATAGAATTTATTCTTCTCCCTGTACTTACAAGCAGCCAAATATTTCCATTTCTCCCAATAAACAATATAATGAATGGTTTGTAGTAGAAGTTTGTGAACTCTGTTTCTCTGTTCCAGTTTATATGATTAACTTTCCCTTATAATCAGTTTAAAAAAGAATGACATGTTTCTATATTAAGTATTAATATAATTTTAAAATAGTCATTTTACGCCTAATGAAATGATTTATAGTCACATAAACATCTACTGCCTTCGTCCCAATTTATGAGTGATCACTTTTCGCATTTTGAGATTCAAACAAGTATATCTTTGACAATAAATTTTTCATATATCTTTTAAATATTTTGAATTGTCAATTGTTGTGACTTAATATTACTTTTTACATAGTTTACAAATATATAAATTTCATTTTAAAAAAATGAAGATTTCAGATTCCTGGTCAAACTTAAGTTTCAATCATCTTTTTTTCTTTCTTAAACTCCTGTCAAGTCAAACTAATTCATATAAAATATGATGGAGGGAGTATTAGACTTCATATCCCACAAATTTTGCAAGAATAGTCTTAAAAATTAAAAATTATGTAATGCATGATATTTTTAATACAATAAATCAAACAATAAAATATAATACCAGGATAAGTAATTTCAGCATCAACTAATATCACCCTGAGTGCTAAAACCACACTGTGGTGGGATGGTGGTGTTCACGCAGTCACACTCTGCCACATGTGATCCACATAACTTTTTTTTTTTCTTGTGTCATTTTTATTTATATTTTTCTTCCATCTTTTTGCGATTTTTCATCTACCCCTACTTCTCCAAAGCTACAATGCACTGTCTATGCTGCATTAGGCCTCTGGCATGTAGTTATATCAATTTGAGCTAGTATGTGAGGATCATAGCACCCGCAAAATTTAAGTGTTTTGCTAAAACAAGTTGACAAGTTTAGAAGGAAATTTATGTATTATCCCATTTCACTAAAGATGGAACACATTCTATAGTCCATCAATACAACTTGGATACAATATTAATCCCATAAAAACACATAATTATATATATAGGCTTAAACAAGCTTTAGATGATTTTTCAGCAAAAGCTCTTTCGAGGTTCACTTCTCCTCCTTCTTGACGGTAAAACTTTCAGACTTTAGTATTCAATTATAGACTCAAACATAATATAGTATTGTTAACTATGATTAGATTTCTGTTTGAATTAACACAACTTAGCTAATTAGTCTGTTAGATATACACTCGATTTTCAATGTTGAACCGACTTCCGACCCCAATCTGGACCCCGACTACTGACTTATACCCTGATCCCACTCAAAATCCGACTCTCGACCCCAATCTGAGACCTGACTATAACCGACATGAGACCCAACTCCTAACCATAATTCGGGCCCAAGAACCTGACCCTAACTCAAACCTGATTCCCAACCTAGGATTTGAGACTCGACTCAGACCTGGTAACTTACTCACGACCCTAACCTGACTTTCGCCCTCGACTTCGACCTGGGACTCTACACTCGATCTCGGCCTGTGATCTGAGACCCCGGACCTTCAAAACTCACAACTTTGACACCGAATCTCAACTCAACTCTCAACCCTGACATAACTCCGACCTTGGACCTAATTCCCGATTCCCATCCCCGATCTTGAACTCAAACCAACTCCTAATCCCGACCCTGACTCAGGATCCATTGAATTCCTCTCTCTTAACTTGCGATCCAATTCCCAATTCCCAATTCCCAATTCCCAACAACTTCTGAACTTGACCCAAGACTTAAATCTTGACCTTGACCCATACTCCGACCTAGGACCTGACTAATATAATTTAAATTAAAATATGAATTAAATGTATTGATTCTTTAAATATAAGTTGAAATTGCTAGCTTTAGTCCTACCCCATAATGGAGGTGTGACACAATATGAAGCTTATCAACAAAACAATTGCACTTTGCAGATTTAAAGTTCATGGACCCTCAAAATGCTATTGTTGTACCGAGGAAGCCAATGAAACTCTAAATCATCTATTTGGAGTTGGAGACATTGCATGTATTCTTCGAAAATATTTTTCTAATGTTAGTGGAATCCTTCACAACTCTAACGAGAATGTCAGGGCTAAGATCATTAGTTGGTGGTTGATTAATCTTATTAACAAAGTTCACCAACTACATTTGATTATTAATTCTCAATTTTGTAGAGCTCCCACTTTCACCTTCTATTAATATCAGCATCTCTCATCTCATAGATCACATCAAACAAAATCTAGAAGTTCAATTGGTTAAATGGATGAGACCAAACTATAATGAACTAAATCTGAATGTGGATGGCTGTAGTAAAAGGAATCATGTAAGTGCTGCAGGTGGAGGAGTTCTTAGGGAACATGCTGGACAGATGATTATAGCTTTCAGTGTCTATTTAAGTTTTAGCTCAAATAATTTAGCCGAGGCTCTATCTCCAAAGACTTGCCTGAGGTGGTGTCTAGATCATGGTTTTCACAAAGTGACTATTGACTCCGACTTTATATTGATTATTCATATGGTTAAAGGTAAGATAAACCCCTTCTGGCAAATCAAAGATGATATTAAACATATCCAATACATGAGTTAACTTGATCATTTCTCTTTCACTCACACCTTAAGAGAACGTGACACTACAACTTATTTGCTCACGAATATGATGACCGGACATCGCAAAACATCTACCTTCTTCACAGAGGCTATGAATCTTCCTTCTCAGATTACATCCACCTTGAAGAATGATGTAGTTGGCAAGCCCAACATTAGATTTCGAGTGAAGAAGGACAACTTCATATTTGATCTTAGCTAAATTTTGTTTAGTTGCTTCTAGTTCTATGGATTCAAAAAAAAAAATTGTAAGCTTATGTGACGAGAAGCAACCCTCCTCCTTTTTCTTTCCTTTTTTATTTTGATAAGTTAGAGTGTTAGGATGTGTATGCCCTCACTCCTAATTTTGTCATGCAGAGGTCAAGTTTTGTCCCCTCCATGATTCTTTGACTTACCTATTGAATCCCCTTTTGAGGGAATCTTTGATGAAAATAAGAAAAATAGGAAACACTCGATCGATCTATCAACAATTGTGTTACATTATTACAAAAAAGATTACTTCTTAATAATTATCATAAACTGCAAAAGCCAGAACAGTCTGTATAACTAAACGAGTATAAGAAGTTGATGGCCGCCCCCAAGGACCCTGAAAATAGTTGTACCTCAAACTTGCCTTTAATTATTTGACTCCATGGCTTTTTCACAATTTGTTGTATTCTTCAATTTAATAGAAGAAATTACATGACAAAATTAATCAACGATGTCTTCTTTAGAGTGTTATGAAAGATAAACAGTTTGTGTACGTGTGAGTAAGAGGAGTATGATTGCTACCACAGTTGAAATTCCTACAAAGGAGTACTGAAGTAATTTGCCTTCATTCTGTTCCATCGTTGTTCACAATGTTCAACTGCTTTTCTGTATTCTTCTTCGCAATATAAGTCATCTGAAACGGCGACCCCTTTCCCAATTTTGTTAAAGAAGCTAGCCACTTCTTTGTCCTCTCCTATTTTTGTACACGATGATTCCGTTCATGCGAAGAAAACTCATATCTTTGTGTGAGTCGATAAGATAACCCATGAAAACTGCAAAATCACTAAAATATCTATGATTTACATCAGAAGGCTTTTATTCATAAGCAATAAGATTTCACATTAGGATTTCCGTGTCATCAACGACTCGAAAACAAGAGATTGTCATCAATGCATTGTCAAACTTTAAATCAAATAAACTTGTGGTATCCTTAAGATCATTGTCATTGACTTTGTCCAATGACCTCATAAAAATATTTCCAACTTTAAATCAAATTTTTGTTTCCACTATGTAAATGATTGATTTTTCAAAATTGAGGGGGGGGGGGGGGGTGGTTGATTTTTAAACCAAAGTTGGGGATGTAAATGATTTTCACCCAAATGATCAAAAATTAGTTAATAGGTGAGACCTCTTCTTTTTCAATTTGAGGAAACAGTGGAATTTGGTAATCTATTTGATAACCTAACTAGGGAAATTGCGCTTTGCGCGGCTATAAAAAATATTTGTTGAATAATGATATATAATATTTATATTCATGTTAGTATCAGGTATATAAACAATATTGACATTCTCTTCATATGTAATATGTTACATTTTTCATCTTTTTAAAATATATAAAATTGAATTATTTTACATCTTTTAAGTGCAAACTATTCATATGTGTATAGTAGAATAAATTATTTACCATGGTGAAGTAAATGAAATAGAGATCATATTTTGAAATAACAATATATTGTATACATATTTTTTACAATCCTCTATACAAATTCTGATTTCATAAAAAAAACTTTTGAAGTTCTTCATTGTGTCTTTATAATTAATTTTTTAATTTTTTAACCATTAATTAAAATGTTAATAAAAATTATGAAAAAGAAACATGAAAAAGTTATAACAATATTTAAGAGTATAAGTTACAAGTAAAATGAAGAGACATGAGTTATGAATTTTATTAGACATTAATTGCATTAATAATTATGTATTAATTTTATTTGTATAAATAAATAAATAATAAGTAAATAATAAATAAATGTGAAAATAAGGGATAGAAATAAAATAATGAACAAAAAAATAAAATGATTGGTTATAGCATAAAAAATATAAAAATACATTTCAAACAAAAAAGTATAGTGACGAAAACAGACTGTTACATACAAAAAAAAAAATGACATATAGGATTTAATATTTTATTTTTAATTATTTTCTTGAAAGAATAATAAAAATGAAGCTCATTATCATTATAATTTATTTATTTTTTAAATGAGATAGTTATATTAATTGTGCTTCATAACAAAAAAAATAAAAATTATAGAATACTAAAGAACCAAATGAGTAGCATTGCCAATACATGTAGTTAATTTACTTATACAAACTAAAATTTTAAAAAAATCTAGAAAAAATAGCTACCTTATCAATACAAGTCAAAGTAGCAAAAAAATTTCTAGCAAAAAATAATCCCTACTTATTCTTCGAAAATTGTTTTTCTTCTACTATCTTCCTTTGTAAGTAGATCCATCATCATATTTTGTACTCCATATGTCAACCTCTTCATTATATGACCAATTGAATAAAAAAATAATATAATTATGAATAAATAAAATATCATACCAATTGAAAGTGATTATACCAAAAGAAAGAAGTAAATCTAAACTATATGTAATAAATCTGTAAATGAGTTTTTCAATTGTACTAACAATAAATAATAATCATCTCTTGAAATCTCTCACATATTGTAATCAAACTATATTGTATTAAGCAAATTGACTATTAAAGAGTACAATCACATAATAACAACACATTGTTCATTATTACAAAGTCTTTTTTTTTTTTAATCATACTTGCTTGGAGAATGATAATACATACATAAATAAAGTATTAAGAAAGCATATCCAAATACATGAAAATAAAAAGAGACTTGAGAATGAAATATTTCTTACCTTTGATGTACTTCTTTTTCATTACATGTTAGTTAATTCACGAACTAATATGATAAGAAGAGAAAATATATCTTTGAATGTTAATTTTCATGAAATTAAATGTGAATTTAGATAGGCAAAATGTAGAAGACTTGGGAATGAAATATTTCTCACCTTCATATACTTCTTTTTTGTTACATTTTAGTTGTTCACAAATCAATTTGATGAAGAAGAGAAATGATAATCTTGAATGTGAATCTCCATGAAACTAAATATGAGCTTATATAGGCGAAATATATGAATACCATAAGACATCATAAACTTACAAATTAATTTTTGGAGGTTATGAACATTAAAATTATGAGAGTCTTGAATGTTATTAAAAAATAAAAATTAAAGAGGTGTAGGTCATGGGTAATTACTCCTTGCAAATAAATTAAATAATAAAGAGAAAAACTTAAAATATTAAAATATATTGTCATTTTATGATTAGAAGTGAGGCTAACAAAGAAAAAAATGTCAAAAATTGAGAAAAAAGACAAATACAAATGAAGGACATAGAGAAGTGTCACACCACCTTGTCTACGTTTCTCCTTTATTATATATATATATATATATATATATATATATATATAGATATAGATTCCTTCTATTGTAAATCCTACAAAAGCAACATTTTGAAAAAATTTTTTTAGATGAAATATATTCAAAAATGACTTTCTTGTAACCAAAAGAAAAAAAAAAGCAAGTAAGATGATTTTACTATGTAATTTCTTATAGTTAAAATTATTATGTGGACAATGATGAAGAACAAATATTTTATTCATAAATTCATAAACTTCAAATACTCTTGTAGTTCTTGAGCAATGGAAATTATTCTAATATATTCCGACTATAAATCTCATTTAGACATGACTTAAAATATTAAATTCTAAGAAAATTTGATCTCCTCCTCTAGCTTTGAATTATTCTTTCAAGATGAAATATATTAATTCAAATTAGACATACTATTTGAGGGTTACTTTTAAATATGGTAACATAACTAATATTTATTATCTCAACAAGTTACATTTTTTCTTAATTTAAATTTGTTTCAAAAAAATAAAATAAAATAATAATAATAATAATAATAATAATAATAATAATAATAATAATAATAATAATAATAATAATAATAATAATAACTATTAATTGAATAACCATATGAAAAATAAAACTTTATTTTTGAACTTGAGACATCAAAGAATGTAATTGAATTCTGGAGTAAATCATAGAATGAAATGTGTAGAGAACTTACTTTTTTGGTTTAATTTAGTTGTTTTTTCTTTCCTTATTGCTCTTGCTTGTCCTATATAGTAAGAGGGCTGCAGATTTATAGTACAAAAATGGAATTTTTTAAAAATAAAATAATAAAATTTGTAATTATATATTATGTTTTTGTTTTACTCATTGCTTATATATATTTTAAAAAGTTTGAAAGTCATTGGACGAAATAATAGAGGATAACCACAAAGTATTAGGTATATAAAAATTCCGTTCTGTAATCAAATTAGAGCCATTTAATCATTTCTGTGTATTCATTTATGTTCATACTAATAAATCACATATTTGGACCTAATAACGTAAAAATATAAATTAGTACTAATTTTAATTACCCAACCAAGTCGTGTTGTCAAAATTTTATAGGTTCATCAAATGTCTAATCATTTGACATATATACAATAAAATTTTTATTTGAATAGGTTGATAGTTTATCTATTTCATATTGTATTTTCTTGTTGAATAGTTTGTGATTCTCATTACAATGTGATTTTGACATATATAGCTCATATCGTATATGGTGTTTTCAGGGTACTTCCGTGCGAAGCACGTGTCCAGAACTAGTATATTTAATAACAACTAGAGTCCAGTACAAGAAATATTGTGTACTAATTGATATTATTATAATATGCATAAAAATAATAATTAGATGTAATGATCCTAAAGGATATTTCTGGAAATTTCAAAAATTATCGTTTTACCCCTCCGAATAGTTGCCTCGAATCATATTTGATAAGTTTATGAAGTTAGTTTTCAAAATTGATTGAAAAGTTGGGATTTGTTTTTTGAATTTCTAGAGTTTCGGAGACTTGAAGTTGTTAGAAATGAATTTAGGTAACAACCGGAGCTACGAGTCTTGAAATGATATTTTGTTAGTTCTATCAACTCCGAAATGAGAATTTTGGTCTAGGCTAATTGTTGTTTTTTTTTGTTTCGTAGTTGTTATGAGGATTTAGGTCAAGAATTGATTTTGGTCAATATTTGGGGTTCTAACGCTCGGATTGGGTTTTCAACAATTTCATTGGATCCGGGAGATGATTCTAAGTCTAGGTTAGGTCTTGGTTGAATTTCTGAGGTTCCGAGGGTAGTTTGGTATTTCCAGGCGAAACTTTGTTATTGCAGCTTTTATGGATTTTGGATCAAGGAGACCACGAATATGTGTTTTGATAATTCCATTGAGTCTAGAACGTCGCATTTAGTATGATATCATACTTGATTTGTGTGCTCAAAATTTTGAACGGATCTCGAGGATCCATTTGGTGGTTTGTTGGTGTTGTTGATACGGCTGCTGGTGCCTATCCCTTCTCATTCATGGAGCTGGTGACCGAATTCGCGGAAGGTTATGTGTGGGGAACTTCGTGTTCATGGAGGCTTGATAATTGGTGGTAGATTTGCACTCATTTGAGGCCCATTTAGCTCAATAATTAGTATCAATGCCTAATTATATCCTATTCTGATGAAATTTTGATGATTTGCAGCTATGAAGGCTAATGGATAAGGCAAGGATGAATGTTTGAAAGAATGACCAAAAATACATAATGAAGTGCAAACTATACATTGATGATCAAAAACAAGAAAGGCAGATCGCCTAGTGAGCATGACCCCACCCAAAGTGATAGTGCACAACACTTGTGGATGTCGAGATAGGTCGGCAACCACCAAAAGAAAGGGCAATTCACTGAATGAGAAGTGCGACCTTGTTGATCATCTCCGAAAGCAAGATTGCAAGGAGAAAAATTGAAGGCTCAAAAGGCAAACTAATTAGACGGTTCTCGGAAATACACCGAATGTGAAAGGCAGACTCGAATGAGCTCACCGACTGAGGTTCAAAAACCTAAAGCCTAGGTCAAGAGAAGGCGAGCTAAAGCATGAATAGCGACTCACTGAATGAGTTCAACGAGCTCAACTAACGTCGACCATAGGGTAGCGTGTTGAGATTTGAGCCAAATTTTGAGAAAATATAAATTGCCCAAAGGAGGGAGAAAGAAGAGTCTTCAACAATTTTTAGTCTTTGCTTTTCGTGAGTTCAGAGTTGAAGAGTGAGAGAAAAAACTCTACCTTGTGAAGAACACTCTCTAGTTTTGGGGGGTTTTTCAACTTTGTTCTTGAAATTGACAAATTGAAGTTGAATTCAAAGTGAGTTTGCTCGTAATTTCTTAATTTCATGTTACCCATGACTGCTTTCATGAAAGGTATACTTTCTTTTCTTTTTGTGATGCGTGACTAAAGCCCCAAGATCTAGGGGTGCAATTATGGAGTTGGTGTTGATTTAATGTAGTGGGTATTGTGTTATGATCTGCTTTGCTGCTGTTCATAAATGAATTTGGGCTAAACTTATGTATTAAGGTTGCAAACTTAATTTCTACTTTCAATCTCTGGTCGAAAGAGATTGATTGGAGTGGGTAATTAGTTCGATACTAGCAATTTAGGTGTGACGTCTGTAACTTGCTTAAAAATAGAGGTTATGGATTGGATATATTTGCCCTATTTCTACATCGAAAGAGAGAATAAAGTAAGGTATTGGGTTGTTGAGATTGACATATAGATGAGACTGAAAGAAGATTATATGAAAAGATGCTATGAGATCGAAAGAAGATTAGAATCATTGAAGATGACCTAGCCTACTCATGAATGTTCATCACTACAAAGCTATACAATTACCCCTATGTAACATTGATTTCCAATCCCTGCACCCCTAGATTGCTTGTTAATTCTTGAATTCTTCGAAATCTTAGTTTAATTGTGACAATTGATAACCAAATCATTTTATTAAATTGGTGAAATCCTCCACCCACTTACTTTTACTATTTCAGATGAATGATTTTACAATACAAATTTCTTAATAGAATTCTTGATGATATACCATTCTCTGTGGGATTTGACCCTAATTCTTAGTTGGGTATTTTTATCGACTACGACAGATGTTTCTTTTAATTTATTTTAGAGGGTACATTTGAGTATTATCACATGACCACGATCGGGGAGGGTTGGAGTGTTGACCTCCACGTTTGCAGGAGTCTTGCCATGATCGTAGATGGTTGGGGACTTTGGCCTTCATGCTCGCGGGGGGGGGGGGTACCTATGTTCGCGAAGGGTTAATGGGAGTTGACCTTGATAATGCTCAAACTCTCCTCAAAACTAATTAAAAGAGTAGGTGGTCGTCATCAATAAAAATACTCAACTAAGAGTCGGGGTCGAATCCCACAAGGATTGGTGCAAGGTTAAGGATTCAATTAGTGAATTAAATCGCAAAAATCTTAATGTAGTAAATATGACAAATGAGTGGATGATTCCACAAAATTTAATAACACAATTTCTAGTGCACAATTATAGCAATATTAAAGCAAGCAAACGTTCGCGAAATTAATTGACTCTAGGGGTGTGGGGATTGAACATTGATATTACTAGGGGTTGTATTGAATTGCTCAATAAAACTAAATAATCATTGATAGTCTAGGTCATCTTAAAAAATGTTAATCTTCTTTCGATATCATAACACTAGTTCATGAAATCCCCCATCGATCTCATTCATGCGACTTACAACCCAACCCACTACCGTTGATTTACAATTAAGCATAACTAAATTGCAAACATTGAACTAATCACCCACTCATATCAGTCTCTTTCATGCACCAATGCAAGATTGAAGCTAAAATCAAGTTGGACACTTTAATTTATGAAGTGAATACATGGTAACATTCAAATCCATGATTAACAACTATAAAACAGACCAATTGAACATACCCACTAAGTTAAATCGATACTCAACCCTATAATCACACCCTAAGTGATTGGGGTTTTAGCCACACATCCCAAAATGAAAAGAAATTATACCTTGCATGAAATTAGCAATGGGTAACATAAATTTGAGCAATTACAAGAAAATCCACTTTAAATTCAACCTCAATTTATCAAATTCAAAACCATCCATTCAAAAAACCCCTAAAGCTTAAAGTGTTTTTCACTCAATAAGAAGTGTTCCTCTCTCCAAATTACTCAGAACTTTCTCACCAATTTCAAACCCCTTCTCTCTCTCTCTCTCTCTCTCTCCCTCTTGGGTTATTTAAAGTTTTCCAAAATTCAGCCCAAAACTCAATGGGCTTCTCACTTGGCGATGTTAGTCGGGCTCACAAAGGCTCATTCGGCAAGTCGTCAATCGTGCTTTACCTTACCATTTTCTTCATATAGGCTTCAGGTGTTTGAACTTATTCGGCCGTCCCGTTTGAGTCTGCTTTTCTTGTTCGGAGAGTAGTCGATCACCACAATTGTTTGCCTTTTAAACTTCTATTTTATTATCTGGTATTGTCAAATTCAGCGATGTTCACCTTATTCACCTTTTAAATTCGGCGCATCACCATTTTTCCGTGAGTTCGCCAACCAGCCTCAAATGATAACTCAGTGCACTTTCAATGTGGAGATATCGTACCCATTAGGCGATCCACCTTTCTTGTTTGGCGATCATCAATGTATAATTTACACTTCTTTCTACATTTTGGCCATTATTTCAAACATTCATCGTTGTCTTGTCATTTAGCCTTCATTGTTGTAAATCATCAGAATATCATTAGATAGGACATAATTAGGCATTGAGGACACTAAATATTGAGCTAAATAAGCCTCACATGAGTCTAAATCTACCACTAATCATATCTCTGCGTTCATGGGCGTCTAGTTGCAATCGCGAATAGTAATTTGCTGGCAGTAAAAGATATTTTAAAAATTGGGGTTTCTTTCCCATTTCACCATTTTTTAGCTTGGAGGACTCTTGGAAGGCGATTTAAAAAAAATGAACGTGATGGCACTTGCCTTATCCCACTAAGATAAGTCAGCCTAAAATTCGATTAAACACACAAATGTGGAAATAAAGTAGAAATGAAATCTCTTTATAACAAATATGCGGATAACTTAATCAAACATATTGTCATGTCCCGAGCCTACACCTTGGACATGGCCAACACTCGAAAACCATCGTTGGTCCCCATGTGAACCCTTGGCCTAGCTAACTACTCAGCGAAAGACTTACTCAAGTAAAATAGGAACTTCAAATGTATAATTAAACTTTAAAGTCTAAATCAAAACTCAACTCAAATGAACATCTGTAAAATACTTATTAAGTTACAATCAACTGTCTCACGATCTCAAAACATCTCAACAAGACGGGGAAATAAGGAGAGACTCCTCAACATCTAACTATCTATGAAACCTTTAATACTAAGATAGATGTCAGGATAGAACCTGCGATAACTTAACAAAGCAAGAATTAAGTGTGAAGCCCTTCGGAAAGCAAGGAGGCTCACCAAAGCTAGCTAGAATGCAAGTGGTATCAATGAAGCGCCTGTTGATGACCAGGAGCACTAGTATCTGTATCGTAAAAAGATGTAGGCTGAATGACGTCAGTACATTGAATATACGAGTATGCAAGGAAAACTAAAAGCATAGATAACTGAACTGACAGGACCAAGAGAAATACTCACCTCAATTCAACTCTAACAGAATAGCAATAACAAGAGATGCAATGTTTAAAACATTATAAAATAGAAGATATAAACTTAATGATGTATAAAAATACAATAAGTTGTTCTTTACTTTTATATGGGAGATTCTCTACCTGACAACTATCACTATGAGCTATGTGATGATACAACGTCTCACCCACGCTGCCAAAATTGTCCTATACCTTGCCAGGTTATAGAACACCTCTTATATAATATCCCAATTATGAATACAACTCTCCTCATTACTCATATTTACTTTCTCAAAAACTTAGTTCAAAACCATAGTAGGTTACAAAAGATTCTCAAAAGAACTTCTTGAACTTTCCTCTTAAACTCACTTTAGTTTTTTTGTTGTAAATTAAGACATGTGATTATAACATGTAAGAACTATCAAGGATGAATGGAGCCTTTAAGAGCTAATACGAAGAAGGGAACGTAGTCACGACTCAAAGTAACACGCCCCGAATGAAACATAGAAGAAAGAAGGCTTGTAACACCTCGCTAATCGAAAGAGCTAGAATTAGAAAGAACTATTTTTTTTGGAAAGAATGAAAAATCTAAAATTTGGCAAAGCTTTGTTAAGTATGAATTTTGGGTCAACTTCAAATGATCATAACTATTAGTACATGATGATTTAGGTGTGCCATACGATATAGAATGAAAGGTCTTGGAATTATCTTTTCAATGCCACCATGTTTTCTAATTTTTGAGCTTGTATGAGGGAGATATGCCCGTTTGAAGTTGGGGTTGTTTAGAAAAGGAAAGCTAACCAGATTTTAAAGGGGTATTTTGGTCTTTTCCATGCCTAATTAATCAATTAATTTTTAGTAATTAAATTGGGGTCTAAATTGAATTTGTTCAGTTTACACAATTTCAAAATAATGCTAGGGTTTTTAGGGGGAGAACTCAAGAGGAGAAAAGAGAAGAAAAGATCAAGATTCATCGATTTCTTGAGGAATTGATTGCAGATTTTGCCAAGGATTCGATCCTACGAGGTATGTGAGACTTTCATAGCGTTGGGTTCATTCATCCACGCGCTAACCATGTTTATTTCAATGTGAATTCGTCCAAAAAGTTGAAAGTTTGAATGTTCTTGATGTGTGTTCTTGAATTGCTTTCGTTCTTGAATTGGGATGAGATCGTGGAGCTTTCTTAAGATTTTAGTGTCAATTTTTAGAGTTGTTTGAGTTATATTCTTGTGTACATGTTTTGGGTATCTGAATCTAGAGAGAAATTGAGAAAAAAGATAGAAATTAATCGAATTAAGATTAGAAAACGAGTTCGGAAAATTCATCAGGTTAAATTGGGGGGAAGCTGGTGCGGCGCGCCCCTGTTGTGCCAGGGAGACTGGGGTGGTGCGCCAGAGATGGCTCTCTAAACTTTGGAGGTGGCGCGGCGCGTGAGTAGTGCGCCAGGGTCGTTTGCCCCAACCCATTTTTCGTCGTTTAGCCCATTTGAGTCCTTCTAAAGTGTACTAACACTTCCTATCGATTCTAACTACTCTAAATGACTTCTAAACACCTAGAAATCATCCAAAGACATGAATCATAACCTTGAATCCATAAATTCACATTCAAGGAAAGTTAAGAGTCAAGTCTAGAGAGTTCTTAGAGTTTGCTCAAGAAGTCTTTTGCAAATATTTTAAACTTGTTTTAAGACTTGAGTTTTGAGTTAAGTAAGAGTAACAAATGAATTTCATTTCTTCAAAAAGAGTATATGGAAACTAAATATTCCCAAAGTGTAAAAGTTTTCACGTTTAAACAACAGACGAAACACAGATTTCCCAGAGAGCTTTTGAGCTAGGTTTTGAGTAATTATCTCAAACCACAGAAATAGTTTTTGTTTTTAAACATATGAGCTGAGTATATTTGGGAGTAGTATTGAGCACCGATGTGCGGACGAGTTCATAACAACTCAATGTCTCCATAAACCATGTAGCCAATGTGGGTAGAAAGGGTCATACTTTTTAGATGATTCCTTAATGCTTTTTAGCATGGATTAGTGGATCCACTTAGTTGAGGTGTTCTATGTCCCGAAAGGTTATAGGATAGTTTTGGCAGCGTGGGCGAGACGCTGTATCATCACATAACTTATAGTGATGGTTGTCGGTTAAAAAATCTCCCAAATAGAGTTTATTTTTGTATTCTTATATACAACTGAGATATTATGGTATTTTTTTATCCATGAGTTGAGTAAAGCTGAGGTAAGTATTTATTTCAGATTCCAGTCAAGCTTACGTTTGTTTATAATTCCCCCATGCATGCTTGTACATTCAATGTATTGATGTCATTTGGCCTGCATTGTTTTATGATGCAAATACAGGTGGTTGCATCCATCACTTCATTGATCCAGTTGAGCATTCATAGTCAGTTAGTGAGACTCCTTGCTTTTTGGAGAATCCCTTTTTATAATGTTTTTAGTATTTCAGTTGTTAGGATGATCGGGGGTCTTGTCCCAACATCCCTCATACTTTTAAAGGCTTTATAGACGGATAGTGATAGTTCATTAGTCTTTCCATTTTCAGTTGTTTATGATAAGACTTGAGTTGCCATTTTGGCTATTCAAATGTTTCTTTTAAGACATTCTAAGTTATTGCATGAATTATCTATTGAGACTGTTTTTGTTATTTAATTCTTCCGCTAAGAGTTAAGCTAGACCAAGGGTTCGCTTGGGGCCAGCAATGGTTATCGAGTGCCAGTCCTGCCCAGGGTGTAGGCTCGGGGCATGACAAACTTGGTATCAGAGCACAAAGTTCAAGAGTCCTAGGGAGTCTATGAAGCCGTGTCTGTAGAGTCATAGTTATCAGTGTGAAGCGTGCCATATCTCTTATTAGGAGGCTGCAACATTTAAGAACTATCTCAATTCTTTCATATTCATTTCATGCGAAAGAGTTTATCTCTAAAAAGTGTCTTATAATTCATGCTTGCGCGTGTCTTTCAGATCATGCCTCCACGATGAGCTGTTTGAGGTCGTCCTGCTAGGAGGAATGTCGAGAAACAATGGGTACCTAATGCACCTGAAGTGCAACCCCAAGGAGAGGTCACTAATGCTGACTTCAGGGAAGCTATCAGGATGTTAAGCAAAGCTGCGACCAATTAAGTTGGAAAGAGAGAGAACCGACATGAAGTCACTGATACTTCAAGGATCCATGAGTTTCTAAGGATGAATCCTCCAAACTTCACTGGTTCAAGTGACACTTAGGATTTGAAAAATTTTGTAGAGAAACTGCAGGAAGTGTTATGCATGTTGATGATGTTGAACGAGTGGAACTAGCTGCCTATCAACTGAAGAGTGTTGCTAGGACTTTGTTTGACCAGTGGAAGAAGGATAGAGATGAGGGTGCACCGATTTTGAGTTGGGCTATGTTTGAAGAGGCCTTTTTCGGGCATTTCTTTCCCCGTGAACTGAGAGAAGCCAAGGTACGAGAATTCCTTACCCTTAAGCAGGAACCTATGACTGTTCATGAGTACAGTTTGAAGTTCACCTAACTTTCCCGATATGCTTCGGAGATAGTTGCTGATATGAGAAGCAAGATGAGTCTATTTGTTGCTGGGTTGTCTCGTCTGTCAAGTAAGGAGGGCAAGGTAGCTATGCTGATAGTGGACATGTACATAGCGAGACTCATGGTTTATGTGCAATAGGTTGAGGAAGAAAAATTGAGGGATAGAGAAGAATTTAGAAACAAGAAAGCTAAGACAGAAAACCGGTCTTCTTTCCAACAGAAACAAAAGGGACCTGCTCTATGATCTGCTAGTACACCTGCACCAAGGAACAAAGATGAGTACAATAGGTCAGAATTTCAGAGCTAGACTTGCTCAGTCTCAGGGTAGTGTGGCACAAGGAGGTAATTGGGATCCTACATGTGCTAAGTGTGGTAGAAACCAACCAGGTGCTTATCGCGATGGCTCTACTGGTTGTTTTTAGTGTGGTCAAGAGGGTCACTTCATGAAAGAGTGCCCTAAGAATAGGCAAGGTAATGGAAATTGGGGAAATAGAGCCCAATCTTCCACCAGACAGGGCTGCACCTAGAGGAGCTACTTCAGGGACTAGCGGAGGAGCAATCCGCCTATATGCTATCACTAGTCACCAACAGTAAGAGAATTCTCCAGATGTTGTCACTGGTATGATCAAAGTCTTTACTTTTGATGTTTATGCTTTGCTAGATCCAGGAGTAAGTCTATCTTTTGTGACTCCTTATGTTGCGATGAATTTTGATGTTCTTCTTGAGAAACTTCTTGAGTCCTTTAGTATTTATACACCTGTTGGTGAGTCTATTCTAGCTGAGAGAGTCTATTATGATTGTGTCATTTTCGTCAATCACAAGAGCACCATGGCTGATTTAGTTGAGTTAGACATGGTAGATTTTGATATCATTCTAGGTATGGACTAGCTTCATGCCTGCTATACCTTAATCGATTGTAGAACTAGAGTTGTTAAGTTCCAGTTTCCTAATGAGCCAGTCTTTGAGTTGAGGAGTAGTTTATCATTGTTTAAGGGTCGTTTCATTTCATACCTTAAGGCGAGGAAGTTAGTTTCCAAACGTTGTGTCTATCACTTAGTCCGAGTTAATGATTTTAGTATTGAGAGACATCCTATTGAGTCAGTTTCAGTCGTGAGTGAGCTTTTAGAGGTCTTTCCAGAT
Organism: Solanum pinnatisectum; assembly: GCA_035578085.1. Taxonomy (NCBI): domain Eukaryota; kingdom Viridiplantae; phylum Streptophyta; class Magnoliopsida; order Solanales; family Solanaceae; genus Solanum; species Solanum pinnatisectum. Next base: position 20,919,666 of record CM069076.1, read on the forward strand.
GATCTACATGGAGTCCCTCCTGAGAGAGAAATAGACTTTGGTATAGATAATCTTCCCGATACTCATCCTATATCTATTTCGCCATATAGGATGGCACCAACAGAGTTGAAAGAGTTAAAAGAGCAGTTGAAAGATCTCCTTGAGAAGGGTTTTATTCGACCAAGTGTATCACCTTGGGGCGCTCCGGTCTTATTTATGAGGAAGAAGGATGGTTCCCTTATAATGTGCATAGATTACAGTCAGTTGAACAAGGTTACTATCAAGAATAAGTATCCTCTTCCGAGAATTGATGACCTATTCGATCAACTTCAGGGTGCCACTTGTTTTTCCAAGATAGACCTCAGATATGGCTATCATCAGTTTAGATTAAGAGAAAGTATTCCTAAGACAATATTTAGGACCTATTATGGTCATTATGAGCTTCTAGTCATGTCATTTGGTTTGACTAATGCTCCTGCAACGTTCATGGATCTTATGAATAGAATATTCAAGATTTATTTAGGTATGTTTGTTATCGTATTCATTGATGACATTCTAATCTATTTGAGGAGTGATGAAGATGATGCTAGTTATCTCAGAATAGTTTTCCTAACCCTAAAGGATAAAGAGTTATATGCTAAATTTTCTAAGTGTGAATTTTGGCTTGAGTCTGTGGCATTCTTAGGTCATATTATTTCTAATTATGCAATAAGAGTTGATACTCAGAAAATAGAGGCAGTGCAAAATTGGCCTAGACCCATATCTCCAATTGATATTACGAGTTTCTTGGGGTTGGCTGGATATTATAGAAGGTTTGTCGAGGGGTTCTCATCTATTTCATCTCCTTTGACCAAGTTGACTCAAAAAATAGTTAAGTTTCAGTGGTCTGAAGCTTGTGAGAAAAGCTTTCAGGAATTGAAAAAACGGTTGACTACTGCCCTAGTATTGACCCTACCAGAGGGTACACAAGGGTTTGTTGTGTATTGTGATGCGTCTAGAGTTGGATTGGGTTGTGTGTTAATGCAGAATGGTAAAGTTATAGCTTATGCCTCCAGACACCTGAAAGTTCACGAGAAGAATTACCTAACCCATGATCTAGAGTTGGCTGCCGTAGTATTTGCTTTGAAAATATGGCATCATTATATTTATGGTGTTCATATAGATGTGTTCACCGACCATAAGAGTCTTCAGTATGTATTCAGTTAGAAAGAGCTTAATCTCAGACAAAAAAGTTGGTTAGAGTTACTTAATGATTATGGCATGAGTATTATCTATCACCCAGGTAAGGCTAATTTTGTTGCTGATGCTTTGAGTAAGTTGTCTATGGGTAGTACCACCCATGTTGAAGAATAAAAGGGAGAGTTGGCAAAAGATGTGCATAGACTTGCAAGATTAGGAGTTGGATTGATAGATTCTAATGAAGGAGGAATGGTAGTGATGAATGGGGTTGAATCATCATTAGTGTCAGATATGAAAGAGAAGCAAGACCAAGATCCTATTTTTCTTGAATTAAAGGCAAATGTTCATAAGCAAAAAATAATGGATTTTGAACAAAGGGGAGATGGGGTACTAAGGTATCAAGGTAGGTTGTATGTACCAAGGGTGGTAGGTTGTGAATTTTGGCTTTAGTCTGTGGCATTCTTATGTCATATTGTTTTTGATTATGGAATAAGTGTTGATACTCATAAAATAGAGGCAGTGCATAATTGGCCTAGACCCACATCTCCAACTGATATTAGGAGTTTCTAGGGGTTGGTTGGATATTATAGAAGGTTTGTCGATGGGTTCTCATCAATTTCATCTCATTTGACCAAGTTGACTTAGAAAATAATTAAGTTTCAATGGTCTGAAGCTTGTGAGAAAAGCTTTCAGGAATTGAAAAAGCGGTTGACTACTGCCCCAGTATTGACCTTACCAGAGGGTACGCAAGATTTTGTTGTGTATTGTGACGCGTCCAGAGTTGGATTGGGTTATGTGTTAATGCAGAATGGTAAAGTTATAGCTTATGCCTCCAGACACCTCAAAGTTCACGAGAATAATTACCCAACCCATGATCTAGAGTTGGTTGCCGTAGTATTTGCTTTGAAAATACGGCGTCATTATATTTATGGTGTTCATGTAGATGTGTTCACCTACCGTAAGAGTCTTCAGTATGTATTCAGTTAGAAAGAGCTTAATCTCAGACAAATAAGGTGGTTAGAGTTACTCAAGGATTATGACATAAGTATTATCTATCACCTAGGTAAGGCTAATATTCTTGTTGATGCTTTGAGTAGGTTGTCTATGGATAGTATCGCCCATGTTGAAGAATAAAAGAGAGAGTTAGCAAAAGATGTGCACAAACTTGCACGATTAGGAGTTGGATTGATAGATTCTAATGAAGGAGGAGTGGTGGTGATGAATGGGGTTGAATCATCATTAGTGTCACAGGTGAAAGAGAAGCAAGACCAAGATCCTATTTTTCTTGAATTAAAGGCAAATGTTCATAAGCAAAAAGTAATGGCTTTTGAACAAGGGGGAGATGGGGTATTAAGGTATCAAGGTAGGTTGTGTGTACCAAGGGTGGTAGGTTGTGAATTTTGGCTTGAGTCTGTGGCATTCTTATTTCATATTGTTTTCGATTATGGAATAAGAGTTGATACTCAGAAAATAGAGGCAGTGCAGAATTGGCCTAGACCCACATCTCCAACTTATATTAGGAGTTTCTTAGGGTTGGTTGTATATTATAGAATGTTTGTCGAGGGGTTCTCATCTATTTCATCTCATTTGACCAAGTTGACTTAGAAAATAGTTAAGTTTCAATGGTCTGAAGCTTGTGAGAAAAGCTTTCAGGAATTGAAAAAGCGGTTGACTACTGCCTTAGTATTGACCTTACCAGAGGGACGCAAGGTTTTGTTGTGTATTGTGATGCGTCCAGAGTTGGATTAGGTAGTGTGTTAATGCAGAATGGTAAAGTTATAGCTTATGCCTCCAGACAGCTGAAAGTTCACGAGAAGAATTACCCAACCCATGATCTAGAGTTGGCTGTCGTAGTATTTGCTTTGAAAATATGGTGTTCATGTAGATGTGTTCGCCGACCATAAGAGCCTTCAGTATGTATTCAGTCAGAAAGAGCTTAATCTCATACAAAGATGGTGGTTAGAGTTACTCAATGATTATGACATGAGTATTCTCTATCACCCAAGTAAGGCTTATTTTGTTGCTTATGCTTTGAGTAGGTTGTCTATGGGTAGTACCGCCCATGTTGAAGAATAAAAGAGAGAGTTAGCAAAAGATGTGCACAGACTTGCAAGATTAGGAGTTGGATTAATAGATTCTAATGAAGGAGGAGTGGTTGTGATGAATGGGGCTGAATCATCATTAGTGTTAGAGGTGAAATAGAAGAAAGACCAAGATCCTATTTTGCTTGAATTAAAGGAAAATGTTCATAAGCAAAAAGTACTGGCTTGTGAACAAAGGGGAGATGAGGTACTAAGGTATCAAGGTAGGTTGTGTGTACCAAGGGTGGATGAACTCCAAGAGAGGATCATGGAGGAAGCTCATAGCTCCAAATATACTATCCATCCAGGTTTTACAATAATGTATCGTGATTTGAGAGAAGTATATTGGTGGAATAGTATGAAAAAAGGTATTGCTGAGTTCGTTGCTAAATGTCCAAATTGTCAACAAGTTAAAGTAGAGCATCAAAGGCCCGGTTGTATGGCTAAGTATATAGAACTTTCGGAATGGAAGTGGGAGATGATCAATATGGATTTCATCACAGGTTTACCATGGTCTCACAGACAACATGATTCAATTTGGGTGATTATAGATCTAATGAATAAATCAACCCATTTCTTAATGGTAAAAACTACCCATTCAACAAAAGATTATGCTAAGTTATATATCCACGAGGTAGTCAGAATTCATGGAGTTCCAGTGTCCATTATTTTAGATAGAGGTACACAATTTACTACACAGTTTTGGAAGTCATTCCATAAAGGTTTGGGTTTGAAAGTGAATTTGAGTACTGCTTTTCATCCTTAGACTGATGGTCAAGTAGAGCGCACCATTCAAACTTTAGTAGACATGTTGAGGGCTTGTGTGATTGACTTCAAGGGTAATTGGGATGATCACCTACCTCTCATTGTGTTTGCTTATAACAATAGTTACCACTCTAACATCCAGATGGCTCATTGAGGCTTTTTATAGGAGACAATATAGATCTCCTATTGGATGGTTTGAAGTTGGTGAAGCGGGTTGATAGGACCAGATTTAGTTCATCAAGCTATGGAGAAAGTGAGAGTTATTCAAGAAAGGTTGAAAACAACGCAGAGTCGTCAAAAATCCTACACTGATGTTAGGAGAAGGGACTTATAGTTTGAAGTAGATGATTATGTATATTTGAAGGTTTCACCCATGAAGGGTGTTATGAGATTTGGTAAGAAAGGGAAGCTTAGTCCCCGGTATATTGGTCTTTATAGAATATCCAAAAGAATTGGTAATGTAGCCTATGAGTTAGAGCTACCACAAGAGTTAGCAGCGGTCCATCCGGTATTTCATATTTCTATATTGAAGAAGTGTATGGGTGATTCTGCACTTATTATACCTACTGAAGAGATTGGTATTAAGTATAACTTATCTTATAAGGAGATTCTTGTTCAGATTCTAGATCGCTAAGTTCGCAAATTGAGGACCGATGAGGTAGCTTCAGTCAAGGTCTTATGGAGAAATCTATTTGTTGAGGAAGCTACTTGGGAGGCTGAAGAACATATGAAGAAGATATATCCACATCTCTTTGAGTCCGGAGAAATTCCAGATCAAGGTACTAATTCTCTTCTTAGTACTCTTTAATTGATATACTGAATGTGTTAGATTTGCTTGTTGGGTGTTTGAGCTGAATGTTAGATGTTACACCCTTAGTCTACTTAGAGTGATCTCATTCAAGGACGAATGTTCCCAAGGGGGAGATATTGTAACACCTCGCTAATCGAAAGAGCTAGAATTAGAAAGAACCATTTTTGGAAAGAATGAAAAATCTGAAATTTGGCAAAGTTATGTTAAGTATAAGTTTGGGGTCATCTTTAAATGACCATAACTCTCAGTAATGGATAACTTAGGTGTTTCATAAGATATAGAATGAAAATCCTGGAATTATCTTTCCAACGCCACCGAGTTTGCTAATTTTCAAGCTCATATGAGGGAGATATGCTTGTTCGAAGTTGGGGTTGTCTAGAAAAGGAAAGCTAACCAAATTTTAAAGGGGTATTTTGGTCTTTTCCATGCCCAATTAATTAAATTCGTTTTTAGTAATTAAATTGGGGTCTAAATTGAATTAGTTCAGTGTACACAATTTCAAAATCACATTAGGGTTTTTAGAGGGAGAACTCAAGAGGAGAAAGGAGAAGAAAAGGTCAAGATTCGTCAATTTCTTAAGGAATTGATTGCGGATTTTGCCAAGGATTCAATCCTATGAGGTATGTGAGACTTTCATAGCATTGTTTTGCTTCACCCATGCACCAACCATGCTTATTTTAGCGTGAATTTGTCCAAAAAGTTGAAAGTTTGAATGTTCTTGATATGTGTTTGTGAATTGCTTTCGTTCTTGAATTGGGATGAGATTGAGGAGTCTTCTTGAGATTTTAGTGTCAATTTTTAGAGTTGTTTGAGTTAGATTCTTGTGTACATGTTTTCGTTATCTGAATCTAGAGAAAAATTGAGAAAAAGGATCGAAATTAATGGAATTAAGATCAGAAAATGAGTTGGGAAAATTCGTCAGGTTTAACTGGGGGGATGCTGGCGCAGCGTGCCCTTGTTGCACCAGGGAGGCTGGGGGCACGGGCAGAAGTGCGCCAGAAATGGCTCTCTAAACTTTGGGGTTGGCGCCGCGCGCTAGCAGTGCGCCAGGGTCGTCCGCCCCAATTCGTTTTTCATCGTTTAGCCCGCTTGAGTCCTTCTAAAGTGTAATAACACTTCCTATCAATTCTAACTACTCTAAATTACTTCTAAACATCTAGAAATCATCGAGAAATATGAATTATAATCTTTTATCCACAAATTCAAATTCAAGGAAAGTTAAGAGCAAAGTCTAGAGAGTTCTTAGAGTACGTTCAAGAAGTCTTTTGCAAATGTTTTGAACTTGTTTTAAGACTTGAGTTTTGAGTTATGTAAGAGTAACAAATGAAGTTCATTTCTTCAAAAAGAGTATATGGGTACTAACTATTCTCAAAGAGTAAAAGTTTTCACATTTAAACAAGAGAGGAAATGCAGATTTCCAAGAGAGATTTTGAGCTAGTTTTTGAGTAATTATCTCAAACCACAAAAAGAGTTTTTGTTTTTAAAAATATGAGCTGAGTATATTTTGGGAGTAGTATTGAGCATTGATGTGGGGACGAGTTCATAACAACTTAATGTCTCCATAAACCATGTAGCCAACGTGGGTAGAAATGGTCGTACTTTTTAGATGATTCCTTAATGCTTTTTAGCATAGACTAGTGGATCCACTTAGTTGAGGCATTCTATATCCCGACAAGTTATAGGATAGTTCTAGCAGAGTGGGCGAGACGATGTGTCATCACATAGCTTATAATGATGGTTGTCGATTAGAGAATCTCCCAAACAGAGTTTATTTTTGTATTCTTATATAGAACTAATATATTATGGTATTTTCCAATACTTTGAGATGTTATATATTGTTTTAAATGCTTTATATACACTGCATCTTTACTATTGTTTATTTCTACATTGAGTTGAGTTATCCATGAGTTGAGTAAAGCTGAGGTAAGTATTTCTTTTAGATTCTAGTCAAGCTTACGTTTTATTTAAAATTCCCCTCGCATGCTCGTTTATTCAATGTACTGATGCCATTTGGCCTGCATCATTTTATGATGTAGATATAGGTAACAAGGATCAGCATCCAACTCTTCGTTGATCCAGTTGAGCACTCAGAGTTAGTTGGTGATCCTCATTGCTTTGCTCTGGAGGATCCCTTTTTTTTTTTTAATGTTTTTAGTATTTCAGTTGTTGGGATGATCGGAGGTCTTGCCCCGACATCCCTCATAGTTTTAGAGGCTTCATAGACGGATAGTGATAGTTCATTAGTCTTTCCATTTTCAATTGTTTATGATAAGACTTGAGTTGCCATTTTGGCTAGTCGAATGTTTCTTTTAAGACATTCTAAGTTATTGCATGAGTTATCTTTTGAGACTGTTTCTTGTTATTTAAGTCTTCGACTAAGAGTTATGCCATTCCAAGGGTTTGCTTGGTGCTAGTAATGGTTCTCAAGTGCCAGTCTCGCCCAGGGTGTAGGCTTGGGGCATGACAAGGCTAGGGGACCCTTGGCGCACTTATGGCGCGAGGTGTCAGGCCTCAAACTACTAGCAATGGTCTGGGGTGCACTGTTGGTGCATAGAGCCAGGCCCCAAACTACTGAATGCCATGTCTAGCACCTTCCTGGTGCACCGCCCCGCACCAGTGTAAAGAGTAAATTACATCTTATCCCTACTTTTTTTCTAATTACAATAATCCCTTAAAATTTGTACCATCCAGATACATAAGTCACCATCCGGATACATTAATTCACCTTTCGGATACATTAATTTTAATACAAGAAAAATCTTTCTGTTGTACTAAAAAGGGTATAAAATCTGAAAATTAATTAAATCTCATAAATTACGCTTATGTTTCTTCTTACTCTCAATCATACAGAGGCAAATCCTAATAGAACGAAGAAATTCAAAATTTCAAATTTCTCCCCCGTTCAACGAAGAAACCAATTTTGATATTCAAGATTCTTTCTTCTCCCATTCAGCGGAGATCCTTTCAATTTTGATTCAACATTGCTGAAAATTTTGAGATTAAAATTCTTCTCCTAGTTTATTGAAGATCCTTATTGAAAAATTTGAGAAGATACATCATGAAAATCTTTGCTACTTAGCATTTTAGTATTTATGTATCTTGTTTAAATTGATAAGTATTGTATTTATACTAGATACATTAAATAAATAATTGTTGCCCATAAGATGTTAGATTTGTGATTGATACATTATTGTGTGGTAATTTCTATGTAATTGATACATTTAGTGTAACACCTTGCTATTTGAAAGAACTAGAATTTGGAAGAAACCGTTTTTTTTCCGGAAATAATCAAATTTGGAAAGTTTGACAAAATTAAGCTAAGGATGAATTTTGGGTCAACTTCAAACGATCATAACTCCTAGATTAGGATGAGTTAGGCATGATACCAGATACCGTAGGAAATATCTTTGAATTATCTTTCCAACTCCGCCAAATTTGATTGATTTTGAGGTTGTATGAGGGAGATATGGCCATTCAAAGTTGGATTGTCTAGTTAAGAAAAGTCAAAATCGGATTTTAAAAGGGTATTATTGTCTTTTCACTACCCAATTAGTTAAATTCATTTTTGGTAATTAAGTTAGGGTCTAGACTGATTGGATTCAATTTAATCTTTACTAAAATAAGTTAGGATTTTGAGAGGAAAGAAAATAAGAGGAGAAAAGAGGAGAAGAAGCAAGGATTCGTCACGTTCTTGAAGTTAAGCTTGTGGATTTCGCCAAGGGTTGATCCGTACGAGGTTTGTGAGATCACATAGCTTTGGGTTAGTTCACCCACGCGCCAATCATGATTTAATTTAGCGAATTTATGTTCTTGAAAGTATATAAATTGAGTTCTTGATGGGTTTTGTTGAAATTCTATTAGTTTCTTGAGTTGTTGAAGTTGTTGAGAAGTTCTTGAGTTAAATTCATGAAAATTGATGTTGTTTCGAGTATACTTTTGCACATTTTGGTTGTGTATTTGTACCTAAGCCTTTGGGGAAGGAACCATTCGAATCTAGGCAGTTTAGAGTTGAAAAATTCATCAAAACCTAGGTAGGGGGCTAGGGCGCCGCGCCACTCAGATTGCCCCAAACAAACTTCTGTAGTTTGGGCTCTAGGGCACCGCGCCAGCCAGTGAGCCCCAACCCAGCTTCTGAAGTTTTCCCTCTAGCGCCCCGCGCTAGGGATGCCAGGTCTTCTACCCTTTCCTACTTCTTTCCGTACGAGTTCCCTTAAATTGTACCTATGTTTTCTAGTTGATTTATACACTCTAAGGTACTTCTAAACAACATGAAATCATCCATAACATGAGATCATGAGCCTTGAATCCATAATTCAATTCAAGGAAAGTTAAGACTCAAGTCAAGAGAAGTTCATAGAGTTTTCCAAAAGTCTTTTGCAAACGTTTTAACTTTGTTTTAAGACTTGAGTTTTGAGTTGAGTAAAGAGTAAAGATTGAATTTCATTTCTTCAAAAAGAGTATATCGGGACTATGTATTTCGAAAGACTAAATGATTTCACATTTAAACAAGAGAGGAAACACTAATTTCCAAGAGAGCCTGTGAGCTAGTTTTTGAGTAATTATCTCAAACCACAGAAAGAGTTTTTGTTTTTAAAAAATATGAGTTGAGTATATTTTGGGAGTAGTATTGAGTACTGATATGGGGACGAGTTTATAATAACTCAAGTCTCCATAAACCACGTAGCCATCGTGGGTAGAAAGGGTCATATTTTTTAGATGATTCCTTAATGCTTTTTAGCATATACTAGTGGATCCACTTAGTTGAGGCATTCTATATCCCGACAAGTTATAGGACAGTCCTGGCAGCGTGGACGAGATGTTGTATCATCACATTAGCTCATAGTAATGGTTGTCGGTTAGAGAAACTCCCACAAAATTATATTACTTTATTATATATGTATATTGAGTTATTTCTTATTATTTTAAATGATTTATATAAACTGCATCTTTAATGTTGTTTAATTCTGCATTTGAGTTGAGAATCCATGAGTTTGAGTAAAGTTGAGGTAAGTGTTTCTTTCAGATTCCAGTTGAAGCTTATGCATTGTTTAGAATTCCCATCGCATGCTCGTACATTCAATGTACTGATGTCATTCGGCCTGCATTATTTTATAATGTAGATAAAGGTAACTAGGATCAACATCTAGTGCCTCGTTAAGCCAGTCGAGCACTCAGAGTCAGTTGGTGAGCCTCCTTGCTTTCTGGAGGATTCCTTTGGTTATGTTTTGTTTTATTGCTTTTGGCTATTTGAGTTGTTGGGATGATTGGGGGTCTTGTCCTGACTTCCCTCGTAGTATTTAGAGGCTTCATAGACAACTAGATATGAGTTCTTTAGTCTTGATATTTTAGTTGTTTGATTTAAAGACTTGAGTTGCCATTTTAGCAAAGTTGAATGTTATTTTGTAAACATTCTCAGTTTATCTATTAAGAAAATTTATTTAAGATTTTGTTTAAGTACATTTTCTGTTGAGTAAATCTTCCACTGAGAGACTAGGCAGCCCGTGGGTTCGCTTGGGGCCAGCAATGGTTCTCAACTGTCAGTCCTGCCCAGGGTGTAGGCTCAAGGAATGAAAACTTAGTATCAGAGCATAGAGTTCAAGAGTCTTAGGGAGTCTATGAAGCCGTGTCTATAGAGTCCTAATTATCGGTGTGAAGCACGCCACATCTTGAATAAGGATGCTGCAAATTTCCCGATATGCTCTAGAGATCCTTGCGGATATGAGGAGCAGGATGAGTTTGTTTTTTCCTGGATTGTCTCGTCTGTCAAGTAAGGAGGGCAAGACAACTATTCTAATAGGGGACATGGACATAGCAAGACTTATGGTTTATGTGTAGCAAGTTGAGGAAGAGAAGCTGAGGGATATGTAAGAATTTAGAAACAAGAAGGCTAAGACATCGGGGAATGAGTCCGGGCAGCAAAAGAATAATGTGAATCGGTCTTCTTTCCTATAGAAACATAAGGGACATGCTCCATCATCTGCTAGTGCACCTGCACCAAAGAACAAAGGTGAGTATAATAGTCAGAATTCCCAGAATTTCAGAGCTAGACCTGCCCAGTCTCAGGGTAGTGTGGCACAAGGAGGTAATTGGGCTCCTACATGTGCTAAGTGTAGTAGGAACCACCTAGGTGCTTGTCATGATGGCTCTATTGGATGTTTCAAGCGCGGCCAAAAGGGTTTCTTCTTGAAAGAGTGTCTGAAGAACAGACAGGGAAATGGAAATAGGGGCAATAGAGCCCAATATTCTTCAGTTTCTCCAGTAGACAGGGCTGCACCTAGAGGATCTACTCATGTAATAGCGAGGAGTAAACTGCCTATATGCGATCACTAGTCGTCAAGAGCAAGAGAATTCTCCAGATGCTGTCAATGGTATGATCTAAGTCTTTACTCTTGATGTTTATGTTTTGCTAGACCCATGAGCAAGTTTATCTTTTGTGACTCCTTATGTTGCAATGAATTTTGATGTTCTTCCTGAGAAACTCTGTGAGCCCTTTTGTGTTTTTACACCTGTTGGGGAGTCTATTATAGCTGAGCGAGTCTATTGTGATTGTACCGTTTCTTTCAATCACAAGAGCACCATAGCTGATTTAGTTGAGTTAGACATGGTGGATTTTGATGTTATTCTGTGTATGGACTGACTTCATGCCTGTTATGCCTCCATTGATTGTAGAACTCGAGTTGTTAAGTTCCAGTTTCCTAATGAGTCAGACTTTGAGTAGATGAATAGTTCAGCAGTGCCTAAGGGTCGTTTTATTTCGTACCTTAAGGCGAGAAAGTTAGTTTTCAAGGGTGTGTCTATCACTTAGTCTGAGTTAATGATTCTAGTGTTGAGACACCTGCTATTGAGTAAGTTCCAATTGTGAGTGAGTTTCCAGAAGTCTTTCCTGATGATCTACTCGAAGTCCCTCCTGAGAGAGAAATAGACTTCGGTATAGATGTTCTTCCCTATACTCGTCCAATATATATTTCGCCATATAGGATGGCACCAGCAGAGTTAAAAGATCTAAAAGAACAGTTGAAAGATCTCCTTAATAAGGGTTTTATTCGACCAAGTGTCTCATATTAGGGCACTCCAGTCTTATTTGTGAGGAAGAAGGATGGTTCCCTTAGAATGTGTATAGATTACCGTCAGTTCAACAAGGTTACTATAAAAAATAAGTATCCTCTTCCGAGAATTGATGATCTCTTCGATCAGCTCCAAGGTGCCATGGTACCATTATTTAAGAGTAAGGGAATGTGATATTCCAAAGACAACTTTGAGGACCCATTATGGTCATTATGAGTTTCTGGTCATGTCGTTTGGTTTAACTAATGCACCTGCAGCGTTCATGGACCTTATGAATAGAGTATTCAAGCCTTATTTAGATATGTTTGTTATCGTGTTCATTGATGACATTCTAATCTATTCGAGAAATGAGGAAGATCATCCTAGCCATCTTAGAATAGTTCTCCAAACTCTAAAGGATAGAGAGTTGTATGCTAAGTTCTCTAAATGTGAGTTTTGGCTTGAGTCTGTGGCATTCTTAGGCCACATTGTTTCTGGTGATGGAATTAGAGTTGACACTCAGAAGATAGAGGTAGTGCAGAATTGGCCTAGACCCACATCTCCAACTGATATTAGGAGTTTCTTGGGGCTGGCTGGATATTATAGAAGGTTCGTAGAGGGTTCTCATCTATTTCGTCCCCTTTAACCAAGTTGACTAAAAAAACAATGAAGTTTCAATGGTCTGAAGCTTGTGAGAAAATCTTTTAGGAATTGAAAAAAAGGTTGACTACTGCTCCAGTATTGACATTACTAATATGTACGCAAAACTTTGTTGTATATTGTGATGCGTCAAGAGTTGGTTTGGGTTTTGTGTTAATGTAGAATGGCAAAGTTATAGCTTATGCCTCCAGACAGCTGAAAGTTCACGAGAAGAATTACCCAACCCATGATTTAGAGTTGCCTGTCGTAGTATTTACTTTGAAAATATGGCGACATTATTTGTATGATGTTCATGTATATGTATTCAACGGTCACAAGAGTCTTAAATATGTGTTTAGTCAGAAAGAGCTTAATCTATAACAGAGAAGGTGGTTAGAGTTACTCAAAGATTATGACATGAGTATTCTTTATCACCCCAGTAAGGCTAATGTTGTTGTTGATGCCTTGAGTAGATTATCTATGGGTAGTACCGCCCATTTCGAGGAAGATAAGAAAGAGTTAGAAAAAGAGGTGCATAGACTTGCACAACTAGGAGTTCGACTAATGGATTTCATAGAAGGAGGAGTAGTGGTGATGAATGGGGCTGAATCATCATTAGTGTCATAAGTAAAAGAGAAGCAATACCAAGATTTTATTTTGCTTGAATTGAAGGCAAATGTTCATAAGGAAAAAGTAATGGCTTTTGAACTAGGGGGAGATGATGTATTGAGGTATCAAGGTAGATTGTGTGTACCAAGGGTTGATGAACTCCAATAGAGGATCTTGGGGGAAGATCATAGCTCTAGATATTCGATCCATTCGGGTTCCACAAAGTTGTAGTGTGACTTGAGAGAGGTATTTTGGTGTAGTAGTATAAAGAAAGGTATTGCTGAGTTCGTTGCTAAATGCCCGAATTGTCAACAAGTTAAAGTAGAGCACTAAAGGCCCGGTGGTATGGCTCAGAATATAGAACTTCCGAAATGGAAGTGGGAGATGATCAATATGGATTTTATCACAGTTTTACCATGGTCTCGCAGGTAGCATGATTTTATCTGAGTGATTATTGATAGAATTACGAAATCAGCCCACTTTTTGTCGGTAAAGACTACCCATTCAGCAGAATATTATGCTAAGTTATATATTCAAGAGGTAGTCAGACTTCATGGGTATCGATGATTAGCTCATAGTAATGATTGTCGGTTAGAGAAACTCTCACAAAATTATATTACTTTATTATATATGTATATTGAGTTATTTCTTAATACTTTAAATGCTTTATATAAACTGCATCTTTAATGTTGTTTAATTTTGCATTTGAGTTGAGAATCCATGAGTTTGAGTAAAGTTGAGGTAAGTGTTTCTTTCAAATTCCAGTTCAAGCTTATGTATTGTTTAGAATTCCCATCGCATTCTCGTACATTCAATGTATTGATGTCATTTGGCCTGCATTATTTTATAATGTCAATAAAGGTAACGAGGATCAATATCTAGTGCCTCGTTAATCCAGTCGAGCACTCATATTCAGTTGGTGAGCCTCCTTGCTTTCTGGAGGATCCCTTTGGTTATGTTTTGTTTTATTGCTTTTGGCTATTTGAGTTGTTAGGATGATTGGGGGTCTTGTCCTGACTTCCCTCTTAGTATCTAGAGGCTTCATAGACTATTAGATATGAGTTCTTTAGTCTTGATATTTTAGTTGTTTTATTTAAAAACTTGAGTTGCCATTTTGGCTAAGTTGAATGTTATTTTGTAAACATTCTCAGTTTATTTATTCAGACAGTTTATTTAAGATTGTGTTTAAGTACATTTTCTATTAAGTAAATCTTTCGCTGAGAGTCTAGCCAACCCATGGGTTCGTTTGGGGCCAGCAATGGTTCTCGAGTGCCAGTCCTACCCAGGGTGTAGACTCAGGGCGTGAAAACTTGGTATCAGAGCACAGCGTTCAAGAGTCTTAGGGAGTCTATAAAGACGTGTCTGTAGAGTCCTAATTATCGGTATGAAGCACACCACATCTAGAATAAAGAGGCTGCAACACTTAGGAATGATCTCACTTCTTTCATACTCATTTCGTGCGATAGAGTTAATCTCTATAAAGTTTCTTCTAACTCGTGCTTGCACATGTCTTTTAGATCATGCCTCCATGAAGAGATGTCTGAGGTACTCCTGCTAGAAGGAACATTGAGGAGAAAGGGGTACCTAATGCACTCGAAATGCAACCCCGAGGAGAGGTCACCAATGCTGAGTTCAGGGAAGCCATCAAAATGTTAAGTCAAGCAGTGACCAATCAAGCTGGTCAGAGAGAGAACCGACAGGAAGTGAATGACACTTCAAGAATCTGTGAGTTTCTAAGAAGGAATCCCCCAAACTTCACTGGTTCAAGCACTATTGAGGATCTAGAAAGCTTTGTTGAGGAACTACAAAAGGTGTTTGAGGTTATGTACATTGTTGATGCTGAGCGAGTAGAACTAGCTACATATCAAATGAAGAGTGTTGCTAGGACTTGGTTTGACCAGTGGAAGAAGGGTAGAGCTGAGGGTGCACCAATTTTGAGTTGGGCTATGTTTGAGGAGGCTTTCTTTGGTTGTTTCTTTCCCCGTGAACTAAGAGAAGCCAAGATATGAGAATTACTTACCCTTAAGTAGGATTCACTAAGTGTTCATGAGTACAGTCGGAAGTTTACCCAACTTTCCCTATGTGCTCCAGAGATGGTTGTGGCTATGAGGAGCAGGATGAGTTTGTTTTTTGCTAGATTGTCTTGTTAGTCAAGTAAGGAGGGCAAGACAACTATGGTAATAGGGGACATGGACATAGCGAGACTTATGGTTTATATGCAGCAAGTTGAGGAAGAGAAGATGAGGGATATGTAAAAATTCAGAAACAAGAAGGCTAAAACATCGGGGAATGAGTTCGGGCAGCAAAAGAATAATGTGAATCGGTCTTCTTTCCAATAGAAACATAAGGGACCTGTTCCATCATCTTCTAGTGCACCTGCACCAAAGAACAAAGGTGAGTATAATAGTCAGAATTCACAGAATTTCAGAGCTAGACCTGCCCAGTCTCAAGGTAGTGTGGCACAAGGAGGTAATTGGGCTCCTACATGTGCTAAGTGTAGTAGGAACCACCTAGGTGCTTGTCATGATGGCTCTACTGGATGTTTCAAGTGCAGCCAAAAGGGTCACTTCATGAAAGAGTGTCTGAAGAACAGGCAGGGAAATGGAAATAGGGGCAATAGAGCCCAATCTTCTTCAGTTTCTCCACCAGACAAGGCTGCACCTAGAGGATCTCCTCATGTAATAACGAGGAGCAAACGGCTTGTATGCGATCACTAGTCGTCAAGAGCAAGAGAATTCTCTAGATGTTGTCAATGGTATGATTAAAGTCTTTACTCTTGATGTTTATGCTTTGCTAGACCCATGAGCAAGTTTATCTTTAGTGACTCCTTATGTTGCAATGAATTTTGATGTTCTTCCTGAGAAACTCTGTGAGCCCTTTTGTGTTTCTACACCTGTTGGGGAGTCTATTATAGCTGAGCGAGTCTATTGTGATTTTACCATTTCCTTCAATCACAAGAGCACCATGGCTGATTTAGTTGAGTTAGACGTGGTGGATTTTGATGTTATTCTGTGTATGGACTGACTTCATGCTTATTATGCCTCCATTGATTGTAGAACTCGAGTTGTTAAGTTCCAGTTTCCTAATGAGTCAGTCTTTGAGTAGATGAGTAGTTCAGCAGTGCCTAAGGGTCGTTTTATTTCGTACCTTAAGGCGAGAAATTTAGTTTTCAAGGGTGTGTCTATCACTTAGTCTGAGTTAATGATTCTAGTGTTGAGACACCTGCTATTGAGTAAGTTCCAATTGTGAGTGAGTTTCCAGAAGTCTTTCCTGATGATCTACTCGAAGTCCCTCCTGAGAGAGAAATAGACTTCAGTATAGATGTTCTTCCCAATACTAGTCCAATATATATTTCTCCATATAGGATGGCACCAGCAAAGTTAAAAGAGCTAAAAGAACACTTGAAAGATCTCCTTAATAAGGGTTTTATTCGACCAAATGTCTCACATTAGGGCACTCCAGTCTTATTTGTGAGGAAGAAGGATGGTTCCCTTAGGATGTGTATAGATTACCGCCAGTTGAACAAGGTTACTATAAAAAATAAGTATCCTCTTTCGAGAATTGATGATCTCTTCGATCAGCTCCAAGGTGCCATGTGTTTCTCTAAGATAGACCTCAGATGTGGGTACCATCATTTAAGATTAAGGGAATGTGATATTCCAAAGACAACTTTCAGGACCCATTATGGTCATTATGAGTTTCTGGTCATGTCGTTTGGTCTAACTAATGCACCTGCAACGTTCATGGATTTTATGAATAGAATATTCAAGCCTTATTTAGATATGTTTGTTATTGTGTTCATTGATGACATGCTAATCTATTCGAGGAATAAGGAAGATCATCCTAGCCATCTTAGAATAGTTCTCCAAACACTAAAGGATAGAGAGTTGTATGCTAAGTTCTCTAAATGTGAGTTTTGGCTTGAGTCTGTGGCATTCTTAGGCCACATTGTTTCTGGTGATGGAATTAGAGTTGACACTCAGAAGATAGAGGCAGTACAGAATTGGCCTAGACCCACATCTCCAACTGATATTAGGAGTTTCTTGGGGTTGGCTGGATATTATAGAAGGTTCGTAGAAGGTTCTCATCAATTTCGTCCCGTTTAACCAAGTTGACTAAAAAAACAATGAAGTCTCAATGGTCTAAAACTTGTGAGAAAATCTTTTAGGAATTGAAAAAAAGGTTGACTATTGCTCCAGTATTGATATTACCAGCAGGTACGCAAGACTTTGTTGTATATTGTGATGCGTCTAGAGTTGGTTTGGGTTTTGTGTTAATGCAGAATGGCAAAGTTATAGCTTATGCCTCCAGACAGTTGAAAGTTCACAAGAAGAATTACCCAACCCATGATTTAGAGTTGCCTATCGTAATATTTACTTTGAAAATATGGCGTCATTATTTGTATGGTGTTCATGTAGATGTATTCACTAATCAAAAGAGTCTTAAATATGTGTTTAGTCAGAAAGAGCTTAATCTCTAAGATTATGACATAAGTATTCTTTATCACCCCGGTAAGGCTAATGTTGTTGTTGATGCCTTGAGTAGATTATCATGGGTAGTACCGCCCATTTCGAGGAAGAAAAGAAAGAGTTAGCAAAAGAGATGCATAGACTTGCACTACTAGGAGTTCGACTAATGGATTTCATAGAAGGAGGAGTAGTGGTGATGAATGGGGCTGAATCATCATTAGTGTCATAAGTAAAAGAGAAGCAATACCAAGATTTTATTTTGCTTGAATTGAGGGCAAATGTTCATAAGCAAAAAGTAATGGCTTTTGAACTAGGGGGAGATGGTGTATTGAGGTATCAAGGTAGATTGTGTGTACCAAGGGTTGATGAACTCCAAGAGAGGATCATGGAGGAAGCTCATAGCTCTAGATATTCGATCCATTTGGGTTCCACAAAGATGTAGCATGACTTGAGAGAGGTATTTTGGTGGAGTAGTATGAAGAAAGGTATTGCTGATTCGTTGCTAAATTCTCGAATTGTCAACAAGTTAAAGTAGAGAACTAAAGGCCCGGTGGTATGGCTCAGAATATAGAACTTCCGAAAGGGATGTGGGAGATGATCAATATGGATTTTATCATTGTTTTACCAAGGTCTCGCAGGTAGCATGATTCTATTTGAGTGATTATTGATAGAATTACGAAATCAGCCCACTTTTTGTCGGTAAAGACTACCCATTCAGCAGAATATTATGCTAAGTTGTATATCAAGAGGTAGTCAGACTTCATGGGTATCAATGATTTCAGACAGAGGAGCACAATTTAGTGCACAGTTCTGGAAATCTTTTCAAAAAGGCTTGGGTTCAAAGGTGAACTTAAGTATTGCTTTTCATCCTCAGACAGATGGTCAAGCAGAGAGCACTATTCAAACTTTATAAGATATGATGAGGTCCTATGCGATTGATTTCAAGGGGAATTTGGATGATCACCTACCTCTCATTGAGTTCGCTTACAACAATAGTTACCACTCTAGCATCCAGATGACTCCTTATGAAGCTCTTTATGGGAGAAGATGCAGATCTCCTATTGGATGGTTTGAGGTTGGTGAATTTGGGTTGATAGGACCATACTTAGTTTATCAAGTTATGGAAAAAAGGAAAGTTATTCAAGAGAGGTTGAAAATAGCACAGAGTCGTCAGAAATCCTACAGTGATGTTAGGAGAAGGGAGTTAGAGTTTGAAGTAGATGATTAGGTATACTTGAAAGTTTCACCCATGAAGGATGTTATGAGATTTTTGTAAGAAGGGGAAGCTTAGTCCCCGGTATATTGGCCCTTACAGAATATCCAAAAGGGTTGGCAATGTATCTTATGAGTTGGAGCTACAACAAGAGTTAGCATCGGTCCATCTGGTATTTCATATTTCCATGTTGAAGAAGTGCATGGGAGATCCTTCACTTATCATACCAAATGAAGATATTGGTATCAAGGATAGCTTGTCTTATGAGATTCTTGTTCAAATTCTAGACCGTCAGGTTCACAAGTTGAGGACCAAGGAAGTAGCATCAGTCAAAGTTCTTTGGAGAAATCAGTTTGTTGAGGAAGCTACTTGGGAAGATGAGGAGGATATGAAGAAGATATATCCACATCTCTTTGAGCCCGGAGAAATTCCAGACCAAGGTACTAATTCTCTTCTTTGTACTTTTTAATTGATATGCTTAATGTGTTAGATTTTCTTATTGGGTGTTTGAGTTGAATGTTAGGTGTTACACCCTTAGCCTGCTAAGAGTAATCTCATTCTAGGCTGAATGTTCCCAAGGATGAGTTTGACAAACTTGGAGACCTCGCTATTTGAAAGAACTAGAATTTGGAAGAAACCATTTTTTGGAAATAATCAAATTTGGAAAGTTTGACAAAGTTAAGCAAAGGATGAGTTTTGGGTCAACTTCAAATGACCATAACTCCTAGCTCAAGATAGGTTAGGTGTGCTACCAGATACCATAGGAAAGAGCTTTGAATTATCTTTCCAACGCTACCAAATTTGCTTGATTTCGAGTTCTTATGAGGGAGATATGGCCATTCAAAGTTAGGTTGTCTATATAAGGAAAGTCAAAACCGGATATTAGAAGGGTATTATGGCCTTTTCACTACCCAATTAATTAAATTCATTTATGGTAATTAAGTTAGGATCTAAACTGATTGGATTCAGTTTACGTTTTACAAAATTAAGTTGGGTTTTGAGAGGAGAGAAAAGAAGAGGAGAAAAGAGTGGAAGAAGCAAGGATTTGTCATGTTCTTGAAGTTAAGCTTGTGGATTTCGCCAAGGGTTGATCCCAACGAGGTATGTGAGATCACAAAGCGTTGGGTTAGTTCACCCACATGCCAATCATGATTCAACTTCCTGAATTTATGTTCTTGAAAGTATAGAGATTGAGTTATTTGAATCTAGGGAGTTTAGAGTTGAAAAACGAGCAAGAAAATACGTCAAAAAGTTGAGGAGGGGGCTGGAGCACCTCGCCATTCAGAGTGCCCCAAACAAACTTTTGTAGTTTGGGCTCTTGGGAGCCACGCTAGATTGTTTTAAGACTTGAGTTTTGATTTGAGTAAAGAGTAAAGATTGAAGTTCATTTCTTCAAAAAAAAGTATATCAGTACTATGTATTCCAAAGAGTAAATATTTTCGCCATTCAGAGTCAAGTCAAGAGAAGTTCATAGAGTTTTCCCAAAGTCTTTTACAAACATTTTAACTTTGTTTTAAGACTTGAGTTTTGATTTGAGTAAAGAGTAAAGATTGAAGTTCATTTCTTCAAAAAAAAGTATATCAGTACTATGTATTCCAAAGAGTAAATGTTTTCACATTTAAACAAGAGAGGAAACACCGATTTCTAAGAGAGCCCTTGAGCTAGTTTTTGAGTAATTATCTCAAACAAGAGAAAGAGTTTTTGTTTTAAAACATATGAGCTGAGCATATTTTGGGAGTAGTATTGAGCACCGATATGGGGACGGGTTCATAATAACTCAAGTCTCTATAAACCCTGTAGCCATCGTAGGTAGAAAGGGTCATACTTTTTAGATGATTCATTAATGTTTTTTTTAGCATAGACTAGTGGATCCACTTAGTTGAGGTGTTCTATATCCCGGCAAGTTATAGGACAGTTTTGGCAGCTTGGGCGAGATGTTGTATTATCATATTAGCTCATAGTGATGGTTGTCGGTTAGAAAAACTCCCACAAAATTATATTACATTATTATATATGTATATTGAGTTGTTTCTTACTGTTTTAAATGCTTTATTTAAACTACAACTTTAATGCTGTTTAATTCTGCATTTGAGTTGAGAATCCATGAGTTTGAGTAAAGTTGAGGTAAGTGTTTCTTTTAGATTCCAGTTCATGCTTATGTATTTTTTAGAATTCCCCTCGCATGCTCATACATTCAATGTACTGATGTCATTTGGCCTGCATCATTTTATGATGTAGATAGTTGTAAGCAGGATCAGCATCCAGCGCCTCGTTGATCCAGTTGAGCACTCAGAGTTAGTTGGTGAGCCTACTTGCTTTTCGGAGGATCCCTTTGGTTATGTTTTGTTTTATTATTTTTGGCTATTTCAGTTGTTAGGATGATCGGGGATCTTGTCCCTACTTCCCTCTTAGTATCTAGAGGCTTCATAGACAATTAGATATGAGTTATTTAGTCTTAATATTTCAGTTGTTTGATTTAAAGACTTGAGTTGCCATTTTGGCTAAGTTGAATTTTATTTTCTAAACATTCTCAATTTATCTATTCTGACAGTTTATTTAAGATTGTGTTTAAGTACATTTTCTGTTGAGTAAGTCTTCCACTGAGAGTTTAGCCAATCTAAGGGTTTGCTTGGGGCCAGCAATGGTTCTCGAGTGCCAGTCCCGCCCAAGGTGTAGGCTCGAGGTGTGACATTTAGTATAAATTCAAATTTACATATCATATCTAAAAAAAACAGTGCATGATACATTACTATTTATGTATCTCATTTAAATTGATAAGTATTGTATTTATACTAGATACATTAAATAAGTAATTGTTGCTCATACGATGTTAGATTTGAGATTGATACATTAATGTATGGTAATTGCTATGTAATTGATACATTTAGTATAAATTTGAATTCACGTATCATATCTAAAAAATTAGTCATGATACATTATGTTTTTTTTAAAAATAAAATAAATTATAATCGATTAGAGAGAGATTACATTAGTATACAACTTGCATGTAAAAGCCAGAATTCAATGATTTGGTATGCGTTATTGTGTGTTATGACACATCCGTTAAATGGCCATTCCATAGGCCATAAGCAGAAACTCTCATCATGGAAGCAAACTCATACCCAATTAAGTTGCAAAGGAGTTGATCTAAAGAAACCGCAACCAACGGCAATATGGATATGTCTGGCAAAAAAATGCTCATGAATGATCGGATTGCACTCCTATATAGTGTTCAGATCTCAAGCATATATAGCTGCAACCAACTTTCTAATCTAAATATATCCTTAACCTACAAAAAAGAGACATATTTTGAATTTCAAATGTGAATGAGAAAATAAATACCAAGATTTTGTGACTAAAAAAAACGACAGATTTGTGGAGTGAAATAAGGAAGGGATAAATGTTGGTTTTGGGAGTTAGGATTTATGTATCCAGCGTTTGGGGGTCTGAGAGTAAAATAAGGGATTTTGGAAAATTTTAGAACTAGTAGGGAATAATGGGAATTATGGAAAAAAAAAAGGTGTGTATATAGGTAATTTATCCTTTAATTAAAGTCTAAATTAATTGATTTGGGCTACAATAGATGAACCAAATTTGCTAAGCCCAATTTCATCTCATTCTAGAGGCCCATTTTGGTGCCATGTGGGCAAAGGATGTGGCATGCAAAGTTAAACAAGAAGCCAATAGAATCATGACTTGTGTAAAAAATGACAAGCCCGCTCCATAAAGCTCATATGCCATGTCACTTAAATCTGATTGGCCGAAGGGAATTCTGTTCTAATCACAATTCGTCTATTCTAAAAACTGTAACTAGGTGTCCTCATAATTCAAAAGAAGACCCGAAAATTCTAAACAAGAAGCTAGAGAAACTCTGTGGTACAAACGCCATAAAATTCTCTATAAGCTACAAGTTTAACAATTCAAGCATTCAAGTTCAAGTTTAAGAATTCAAGCATTCAAGTTCAAAAACGATCAAGATCAAGACCATCATATTCAAGAACAAGATCGAAGCCCTTGAATTCAAGTAAAATTCAAGATCAAGATAAAGTTCAAGTTCATCAAAGATTCAAGAACAAGCTTTAAAGCCATTTAATCCAAGATCAAGTTCAAGACAAATTCAAGATTAAGCTCAAGAGCCCTTGAATTTATGTTTGTAAAGGCGAATTCAGAGGAATCATAGAGATTATAACACACTCACACTTTGAATCAATAAAACTATTGTTGCATAAACCAAGTAAGAAAATAGTTTTACTGAGCTTCGAGCCCCCATTAACTGGGAAAAAGTTAAGCCCGACCATCTGAGCTACATTTCTCTTTGGTACAAGGAGTGTCACTTTATTATACTTCACCTTTATTTGTATTATGCTTTTCAATATGTATACCTATTTAATAAAATTTTCCGATGAAGCCGTGTCAAGTGACACTCCTTGGCATATGGTAAATCCGCCCCTGCTTAGAACAATAATTTTGCAGAAATTCATAAGAAACAACAAAGCTTATAGTATATTTTCAAAATTAGAAAGTTAAAAAATTTTCTGTAACAAATCAGAAATAGCATCGAAAAGATGAAAAATCGAGCCCACTGAATGCACATTGTATCCTTAAGGAAATTATTCCCCTCAAATATTCGAGGTTGATAAAATATGGTACCTAAAATAATGGTTTCAACGAACCACCCAACGTGAGTAAAATACATGATAATTTATTTGTGCAGTAGAAGAAGAAGATCAGAAAATTAGTAAGGAATCAACTGAGGAAACAAATGTATTAATCCATCGAAGTACTATTTAGAAAAGTTTGCAACCTTCCATATGCATAACAATCACTTAATAAAAATGACGGTAATTTTAAATAAAATCCAAGAAAGAAAATGAACTGAGTAGCGTGGATCCGATTCAGGTGGTAAATTTGTTCAATTTAAATAATAATTTTTTTAAAAAAATTTCTCAATCATTTTTCAAAGCCATGACGATGGCACGTATGGTATTAGAGTCCATCCCCTATTTGAATTCAAATATTGTAGTTAATTTTAAATTCAATTGTCGTAGCTTATTCTTTGTAAAAAATAGGTATTATATTAGGGCTCTTACACTTATCGTCAATATGTACAAAATATATAAATACAAAACAATACGGCAGAACAACGATCTGCTCTTATTTTCTCAAAAGCTTCTTATTCTTATTCTTTATATGGTAACTTATTATAACTGGCAGTGATAGTGATTTTATCTCTACAGTTATTCACTCTCTTGATCAACAATTCTCTCTCAAGGATCTTGGTTCATTAAATTATTTTCTTGGTGTTGAGGTAACTCCAACATCAGATGGGATTATATTATCTCAAGGCAAGTACATTCGCGACTTACTTCATCGCACAAACATGGTTGATGCTAAGCCCATTTCTAGTCCGGCTGAACCTGGATCTCGACTTATTTTTTCTAGTGATCCTCTGGTTGATGCTCATTTGTATCGTAGTGTTGTTGGTGACCTTCAATATATTATTATCACTAGGTCAGAAATATCATATACAGTCAATCGAGTATGTCAATTTATACAATCACCCACCATTTCTCATTGGTTAGCTGTCAAAAGCATACTTCGATATCTAAAAGGATCCCTCCATGATGGTCTCTTCCTACGACCTATGTCTGATTCTAGTTTGGTAACCATTTCGGATGCTGGTTGGGTCTTTGACCTTGATGATAGTTGCTCCCAACATGGTTTTTGCACTATTTTATGGAGGTAACTTGATTAGTTGGTCTTCTCGAAAACAAAAGGTTATAGCCCGCTCAAGCACTAAAGCTGAGTATCGTGCTTTAGCTTTGGCAACTACTATTAATATGGGCACAACAACTTATTAGTGAACTACCAACTCCCATAGTTCTTTGTGATAATCTTAGTGCACAGTTTTTATCTTAGAATCCTGTCATCCATCAATGGTCAAAACACATTTGTCTTGATTATCACTTTGTATGAGAGATGGTTGAAGATCAATCTTTGATAGTTCGCTGTGTTTCATCTCAAAATCAAATAGCATATATCTTTACTAAAGCTGTTGGCACAACTCGGTTCCTCAACCTTAGATCCAAGCTCATGGTTCGAAATAGAACATGATCTTGCAGGGGGCTATTAGAGTCCATCCCCTATTTGAATTCAAATATTGTAGTTAATTTAAATTCAATTGTCGTAGTTTATTCTTTGTAAAAAATATGTATTAGATTAGGACTCTTATACTTATTGTCAATATGAAAAAATCTATAAATACAAAACAATACGGTAGAACAACGACCTGCTCTTATTTTCTCAAATGCTTCTTATTCTTATTATTTATACAGGGGTCCCTCTTTCCAACCTTTTTAATAACAAGTAAAACTATTTTATTATTTAAACACTTGAATTTGTTTTTCCATCATCAATAAGGGAGAATATATATATATATATATATATATATATATATATATATATATATATATATATATATAATTTATGAAAGTATATGAGAATACTTTATATTTTCTCTATTTCCCATTTATTCTTACTAGACCCAATAATTAAACTTGATGAAACTATAATGTATCCCCAAAAAGTGGTTTTTATCTTAGATATATAAATAATGTATATATGAAGAAAACTTTCGATACCGGTGCCTTATGTGTTATTCCGTCACTTCTGATATTTTTTTAAAAAAAATTTAGTCTAATGTAATTTGCTTTCATGATACCTACAACACAAATAGACATACAAAAATTCAACTTATACATATTATTGTTGTTTATACTGTATTCCTAAGATACTTAGAACAAAAATTTTGAAAAACTTGATAAGAAACAACAAAATTTGAAGAGTATTTTTAAAACTAAAAGATTAAAACAGGAGAGAAAATAGAATCAGAAACAAATTAGAAACAATATACAAACTATTTTCTCAAAGAAAAAAATTGAGCCCACTGAATGCACAATGTCTCCTTAAGAAAATTATTACCCTCAAGTATCCGAGGTTAATTGAATATGTCCTCCCAGAATAGAACGATCTTACTCACTGGTGTATCAGTACCTATAACGATGGTGCCAGCGAACCACTCAACGCCAGTAAAATACACTTAGAATACTAGATTTAGTAGTAGCAGAAGAAGTCCAGAAAATTTGTTTTTTTTTAATGAGAGAAAATCCCTCTATTTATTGACAACAAAGGATAGAGTGAAAAAATGCTTATTGTGCGAGTCCGGAGTCAAAATGACAATTTTTTTTCCTTCAAAAAACATAAGCAGCATATATTTTTTTAAAACTAAATGCGACTTACAAAAATTTCAATTAAAATCGCTGCCCCAAAAAAAGTCACAACCCTTTGAAAAAGTCACAACTTTTCATTAATCTCACGACTTTTCATAAAAGTCACAACTTTTGATTTTTCAATCACTCCTTTTAAAACTCAACAATTTGCCCAGAGATCTTCTCAATATCATCTTTAGTAAGTTGGAAGTTGTCATGTGAAAAAAAGAAAAAAAAAAAAAGTTAGAAGTTGTCATAATTTTGTATTGCAACATTCTTAAAGAGTCAAAGTATTATGATAGAGCAAGACAGCTAATCATTCTACATTAATCGAATGAAATGCCAAAAAAAAAAACAAAAAACCCAGCAAATCCAATAATATTAAGAGAAATTTGATAACACGGGAGTTACCACCCCATATTATGCATTATTTTTATATAGTTGGTTTATTTGTCCGTTGGTCTATAAGAAATCATTATAGTTGGTAATATTTTCTATCTGATTAGATAAGGAGTAATGTTTTTAGCATATTTGACAACGGTAAATCAACAAAATGATCTATATTATCGAAGTTTGAGGTATCGCTACTTCTTTAATGGTTAATCTGTTTTATCTTGGGAATAATTAATCTGCAACCTCGGGTACTTGAAGGGATTAAATTTCTTAAGGACACACAGTGGTTTCTGTGGACTCAAATAGTTCTTTGTTTTTTTTTTTTTTCATTTTTTATTATTTCTGGTTTGCTAATCTGAATACATGAGACAACAAGCTTAAGAAATTTATATTGTTGGTATTTTTTGTGGTAAGTAAATTACTTCTATTTTCTTTCTTCTTTTTATTGGAAAAGAAGAAGAAGAAGAAGAATTATTTCATCATATGATAAAAGAGATTTGGGATGAATTAGTACTACTTTAATATGTTTGAGTATATTTTATGTAGTAAGTTTTCCTTGGATGGGTAAGATTATTTTTGTTTTCTTCCCAAGTGTTCTTGTTGAAATTAAATGTCTTCTGAGGAAAATTGGAATATGATGGAAACTAGGAAAGAAGGAAAAAAAATTAGCAAGAAAAGTGACTTGCGTGTAATCATTGCTGACAGATAGAATATGATTCAATGGGAGTAAAAATCAGGTTCTATCTTTATTTTCCTTGCTTTTGTTTTTCTATCCTTTATAAGTTATGAAAATTATTTCATAAATGTTAGGACTGATGGTCATTATGTGATGATCTCAGAATATATCTTTATTATTAATAATATGTATTCTGTTTAGAGGAGGAAAAAAACTTTTGTAGTTTTCTGCTCCATGTGAAATTTGATTGTGTCTGACTTTTGGAGACTAAAATCTTCTGATTTTTTACTCCTTAGGTTTGAAAAATATAAGAACTTCACGAACAAATCAGATTGAGCATTGGTGTGAAGAATATAAAAACTTCACCAACTTGTTAAATACTCTGTTTGAATGAATATTCTGACTTGAAGAGTAAAAAATCTTCGTCAGAAATATTAAGGATAAATGATTTGACAAAGATAAAATCTTCATCATTATCTAGAAACAGTGTTGTATTTCAGGTTTTTGGAGATTAAACTTTTTGGTTTACTACTCTGTCTGAATGTAAAACTGATTCGAAGAATATAAAAACTTCATCAAAATTCAAAGTTCATTCGGTTAACGATTAGAAGAATATAAAAACTTTATCGTTAAACTAGAAACAAGTTGTATAAAGATTGAATCTTTATTGTTAGTATTCTAACTACTAAGTGGACTGTCTATTGTGACATAAAGGGGGGAAAACACTAGTGACATAAAATTAGTGATTTTTGTGCCTGCAATGGGTGTTTCTATGAATTAAATCTCCAAAAGAAGGCTTCGTGTTGCCAATGTGTATTTTGATGGCATTCATTTTGAAAGCATGGGAAAAATATGTGGAAAATAATTTCAAATACTTGAAAAATATTTTGAGAACATATGTAAAATGTGGGGGGTACTTTACTTGTGATAAAGACAAAATTAGACTTACTAATCTAATTTAAATTTGAAAGTACAAGATATGAAATTTAATGACATTCTTGTATTATGTTAGACCCACAAGATTCTCTGAATATATTTGATATTGTGGTCGTTGAGTCTCTCTTTACTAGTATATAATATGACTAGTATAAAACCACAAAATTATATTACTCGTTCAAAAGAATTGTATTCATTGATGAAAAAGTGACACTAAAAATATGTCTATTAAAATAAATTTATTTGTATAGACATGAAAATTTGTGAAAAGTGATATGTTATGTTTGTGTTGTAAAACAAACATTTGGGTCATATTGCCCTTATTGGGCCGATGAGACTACGGTCATGGGTAATTCTATAACAAATTGAATGTTATGAAAATGTCCTTCTAAAAAAGACATCTTGCAAGGTGTTGACTCTAAAACAATGTATGCATTTGAGAAAATTATAAAAAGTAAAGAACAAAATATTTTTGGGAAAAAGTTACCTCACAGAAGATCTTTTTAAACTTAGTATTTATGTTTGTTCTTACTTGCATGAATCAAAGTGTTTGTGACATAAATGTTTGGGACATGTCAATTACAAAACCTTGCAAAAAAATTGATCAACTTAGAAGTTTTGTCCAACTTTTAGTGCAAAAAATCAAAAATGTCAAGTATATGTTGAATCTAAGTATGTTAAGCATACTTATAAATTTTTTTAAAAGAATTTTAATCCCTTAGAATTGATTCACACTGACATTTTTGTTATGAAGTCAACATCATCTCTTGGTGGGAAAAAGTGTTTCATAAATGTTATTGACAATTGCATTAGATATTGTTATGTCTATTTACTGAATGATAAGAATGAAGCAATAGAAACATATAGGCAATATAAAATTGAAGTTAAAAATCAGTTGGATAAAAAGATTGTCATGATTAGAAGTGGTAGATGTGGAGAACATGAATCTTATTTTGCAGAATATATTTGAAAAATAGAATCATCCATCAAATTACTGCACATACTTACCTCAATCTAATGAAATTGTTAACAGGAAAAACCAAACTTTGAAGGAAATGTTGAATGTCCTACTTATAAGTTCAGGTTTACCACAAAATTTGTGGGGGGGGGGGGGGGTGCTATCGTTATAGAAAAAGAGAACAACAAAAAGTTTGTCTGTTCAGAAAGAGATAAACAAAATGTTTTGTTTGTAGTAAAGGGAGTAACAAATAAAAACTTTTGTTTGTTAAGAAAAGGAGCAAGAAAAAGTTGTGTTTGTTCAGGCTTTGTTGTATCCTGATAGAGAATTACTTGTCGTCCCTTAAAATATATACAAGTAATAACTCTTGAAAGATAGTGATCTAACAATTTCCAATATAGTCTATTCCATATGAGAAATGGAAATGAGGGAACTATTCCTAAACGGGTTAAAATAGGATCTAAGACTGTAGATTGTATGTTCATTGGATATGCTACAAATAGTAAAGCATGTTGATTTATGGTTCATAAGTTCGAACCATCGGATAGTCAAGTAAAGGGTCTAAACGACCTTGGAAAGAACCAAAGGAGAATGTACTTAATAAAGAGATTCAGAGGCGTAGTAAATATCAATGGACAAACTACTTCCTTTGGGTTTGATTTTGTAACATTTCTTCTTAAAAAATGAATCTCATATATTCGAAGAAGCTATGTCTTCTATGGACTCATCCCTTTTTGGAAAGAAAGCTATCAATAGCAAGATAGATTCAATCTTGAGCAACCATACTTGAGAGTTGGTTGATCTTCCTCCAGGAAATAAACTTTTAGGTTCAAAGTGGATATACAAAAGGAAAAGAAAGTTGATGGAACTGTTGACAAATAAAAAGCAAGACTTATTGTCATAGGCTTTAGACAATAAGAAGGCATTGATTATTTTGACACATAATAGCCACTAACTAGGATTACATCAATGGAGATGTTAATTACGCTAGTTGCGGTATATGACCTTCAAATTTGTCAAATGGATGTGAAAATAACTTTCTTAAATGGAGAATTGGAGGAAGGAATTTACATGGAACAACCTGAGGTCGTTGTGGTTCCTAGTAAAGAAAAGAAAGTGTGTAAACTTGTTAAATCACTTTATGGACTAAAAACAAGTGCCCAAATAATGACATGCGAAGTTTGACCAAACTATGGTGGTAAATGAATTCAAGATTAATGAATATGATAAATGTTTCTACATTAAAGACACTACAAATCACAAGGTCATTGTTTGTTTTTATGTTGATGACATGTTGATCATCAAAAGAGACATTTCTGACATAATCCTACTAAGAATATGCTAGAAAGTAACTTCGATATGAAAGACATTGAAGTTATTGATGTGATTTAAAAGGTACTTGACAAGTTCAAGTATTTGGATTTCAATATTGTCAAGACTCTAAAAAATGTGAGCTTTGTATTTCAAAAGAATGAAGGAAAAAGTGACTCACAGTTGGATTATGCTAGAGTGTTGAGAAGTATGATATATATCATGAAGTGAATGCGATCAGATATAGCATGTGCTATTAGTAAACTGAGTCGGTTTATGAGTAATCTTAATCAAACTCATTGGATGACAATGAAAAGAGTTTTGGAGTATTTAAAACATACTTAAAAACTATTGATTTCCATTATAACTAATATTTAGCAGTATTAGAAGAATATAGTGATGCAAATTGAATCACTAGGTCAAATGAAGTAAAATTCACGAGTGCATATGTATTTACTCTTGATGGATGAGCAGTCTCTTGAGAATCTTCCAAATAGAAATGTATCGCTTGCTCTACTATGAAATCGGAGTTTATCTCCTTAGATAAGGCAGGTGAAGAAGTTAAATGACTCCAAAATTTATTGAAAGATTTTTTGCCCAAACCTTAAGCTATTATGCATACATTGTGAGAGCTAATTTGCAATCGGTAGGGCATGGAGCATGATATATAAAGGAAAGTCTCGTCATATATGACGTAGACATTATATCGTTAGAGAAATATATACTCTCTACTGGAATTATCATAATTACTATTTAAAGTCAAAGGATAATGTGTCAGATCCACTTATAAAAGGTCTAACTAGAGAGGGAGTTGACAGATTATCAAAGGGAATAAGACTATGGCCGAGGACAAGTCATTGTGGCGGTAACTCTACCTAGAAGACTGGAGATCCCAAGATCTAGGTTCAAGGAGATCAAACAAAGTCATTAATGACGGTTCAACACTGTCGAAATATTTTTTATGGTCCATTCCCATGATAAGACAATATTCAGTAACAAGGATAAAGGCATTAGGATTTTTTAATGGTTCTAAGTTTGATACAGGGTATATAAAATGGTGTATCTACGGGATAACACATTTAGAAATCACTTATGTAAGTGTGAAGTGTAAGCCGCTTCAAGAAGAATTCGGTAAGGCCAATTCTCTACACACTTATAAACCAAGTCGTGTTCATGGCTGAAACGAACAAAACAATGAGAACCAAAAATAGTTCAAGGGTTGATTGTGTGACTTATGTTGTCTAGATATACACCAAAGCTCGATGGTTCAAAGATATCAAATCTACCGATTGACCGAGTATATCCAATAGATGTTCACTATGGAAAGTTCAAAGGGAAATGTATTTATCCAGATGCAATAGATCTTTACTTACAAATCACACAATTTTTTATGCATATGTTTTAACAATAGTCATTCCCTACTCATGTGGGGGATTGTTGGGTTTTAAAGGTATGAACATGAAATGAAGGGTTGTGACTCTCCTGAAGGGTTGTGACTTTGCCGAAGGGTTGTGACCTTTATGAAAGGTTGTGTCTTTTCTAAAGGGCTGTGACCGTTTGAAAGGTTGTGCCTTTTCCAAAGGGTTGTGACATTTCTGAAAGGTTGTCTTTTTTACAAAAAGTTGTGACCTTTTCCCTATGTTGGCTATAAATAGAGAGGTTTTCTCTCATTTTTCTGCATTGAATTCTTCCCTTCTCTTGCATACATATCTTACAAAATAAAATCAATTGATCGTGTCTGTGTCTGATTTGTTGCTGTCATTTTGAGTTCGTTGAAATTATTGAAGTTTGAGGTACCGCTACTTCTTTAATGGTTAATCTGTTTTATCTTGGGAGGAATTAATCTGCAACCACGGGTACTTGAGGGGATTAAATTTTTTAAGGACACACAGTGGGTTCTGTGGACTCAGATAGTTCTTTCATTTTTTCTTTACATCTTTTATCATTTCTGATTTGCTAATCTGAATACAGGAGACAACACATATTAGGAAATCATGCTTTATATGTCAAATACATCTGATACTCACTAGCAGCAACACTTTAATTTTACTTTAAGCCTTTCCTATATAACGAAGGCAGCACTCACCGTTCCCATGTCAATCAACTCAATATCAAAAGAGTTTCTAGGATTTTACAGTTGCTTTGTTAGTACTACAGATGACGTAATGAGTAATATATATGGGTTAGGTACCCAACTCATTTAAGATGGATAAAAAATGAATAAAATTAGAATTTTTATTTAAGTAATATATTTTATTTTATTAATTATCCTTTTAAATGTTACTTTATTTTTATTGCCATTTATGACATATTTTTAGATTTAATAGTCTTTTGTGTCCTTTTCCAGTTAAAAGAAAAATGCGTTTGTTGTCTATTTTCATCTCTATATCGTAAAAAATAAAAAATTATGCCAATTCATCCTGTAGCGGTAGAAAGATTCGTTTTTACTACAAATATTGCTAAAATGAAGGCTAATTAAGTTGATCAATTGGGGTTACAATGAGAATGCGACTCGTGTAGAAGTTGTTCTAGCTTTGTTATGGAAATGTTTCATGGCAAATTATAGTTCCACCCTTGGATGAAAATTCATTTGGTAATTTTTTTTTTTTAGTAACAAGTTGTATAGCAAGTGTGGTTTTCATTACCAACATGGGTTGTGGTGCATTGGTGGGAGTGCTTCACCCTTAACCAGAGGTCTCGGGTTCTAGCCTTGAGTATGGAGAAAATCCTATTGGGAGCGCCACCCCCGAATGGACCCTGTAGAGCGCGACCTGAATTTAGTCGGAGCTCCAATGCGGGCTCCGAGCACCGGTTGGGAAACAAAAAAAAAAGTGTGATTTTCATTGGTAGGAAAAATAAAGAGTTCAATTGGGGGAATTGATGGTAATGACGGGGAATTGTGATGGAAATAAAGAGTTCAATTGGGGGAATGGATGGTAATAACGTGGAGAAAATCCGCCAAGAGGGGAAGATTTTGAGTTTGTAAAAAGTAATTTTAAGCAAGTTGGAAAATTGATCATGATTCATGAGTCAAGGGGATGATATTTGCATGTTGGTGTAAATTTCCAATTAATGAAGCAAACTTTAGATGGGGTGATACGAAGCAAACACTAAACTTTCCTCCTTGATACCATCAGAATATACATATACTCTAGTGGTATCAAACATCAATTTAGACATTTTTCACGTAATCACTACATTTTTAATACAAAGTACATATAATGCCCAAATCCTATGCATCAAACATGATTTAATGACTTTATTATTAATGTTGTCAAAAAAAAATCTTCATATTTTAATATCTTCAAAATAAATAATTTTTAGCCTACATCAAACATCCTTAAATATTAAGATATAAGTTTCAATTTTTTTTGATTACTTGTAATAATAGCAATTCCAAATCAAGTGTTAAATTAAAATAATTCATTAATTTATTTTTTTAAAAAAAGGGAGAAAGAGAAAGAGAAAGAGAGGGAGACACAAGAAAAAAAAGAAGAGAGAAGAAAGGAGGGAGAGAGAAAGGCGTGGACAAAAAAAAAAGAGAGAAGAAAGGAGGAAGAGAGAAAGACGTGGACGAAAAAAAAGAGAAAAGAACAATGATGTATGCATTTTTTTTTTAAAGCGAAGTCACCTTTTAAAATGAGAAAATAAAAAAATAATATAAACCATATTTTTTTTAAAAAAAAACAAATAAATTACAATTCGTGTATATTATTATAATTTTTTCTAAAAAATAAAATAAAAAACACATTATAATTTTTATTGATGAGTTTTTTTTTTTATGAAATGTATTCAAATTAATTTCCTTGATAATACTATACTAAATATTTGTTTATACAAACAAAATACCAAATAATTACTAAACAAAGAAGGTCAAAGGAAAAAAAAACATAAAAAATGAGTTTAGGTGGGATAGAACACACAACCTCGCTTATGGAATCTTAGAACAAAACCGACTAAACAAAACATTTCTCTTGTTAAAGAAATGTCACTTATATATTTATAAGCATTCGATATATTTGCTTTTGTTTCATAATCGTACCTATTTAGCAATTTTTTCCGACTAAGTAGTGTCACGTGACACCCCTTTCCCCTTCCTAAATCCGCCCTTGGAGAAGAAAAGAGAAAGAGAGAGAGAGAGAGAGAGAGAGGGAGACTATTATATATGTATTTAAAAAAGAATAGTGGGAGATTTTTTTTTAGTTATTTTTGGCAAAAAAAATAACGCTAATATGTGTAAGCGTAAAAGATGTGTTATAACTCGTAAAAAAGGATATATAATACATTATCTATGTAAATTGACCAATAAAATTTATATTACCCAAATTTTCAAAACAACAACATTTTAGCATTTAATAGGATCCCTTAACAACAATTTTACTATTTACTAAAAATAGCTATATTTTAGTTTGCTATTGGACTAATTTATGTATTTTTTCCAAATTTTCAATTAACAGAATACAAATAAGAAACAACTAATTAGAGAAAATCAGAGAAGAGAATCTTTCAAATTAGATTAAGTGCTTAGATTTCTCACTATGTCTATTACCAAGATGAGGAGTCTCAAAATAGGAGATTCTCTTTCTTCTTCCTCAGCTCAATTAGTGACTGATAATTGTCCTAATTGAATTCACCACTGATAATCATTCTTCTTCCTCGAATTTAATTCAACTCATCAGTATTTTTACTGGAAATTTAGAGATTGACATTAGTGAAATTTTTATTGAACACAAAATTGAAGCAGTGGGAGATGATTGTCCGAAAAAACTCAGAGAGTAATTGTATTAATCGACAGAAATGTATTAATAATAATTTGATATTCAGGAGTTTATTTTTCTTCATAAAGTAATTATATTTTATTAAGAACATTGTAATTCTTTATGAGTTTGTATTCATTCCAATACATATGTCAATTGGATTCGTGCATTTGTATTTTTTTGTCAGATCAAATATGAAAAGGGTTAGCTGGATGAATCTGAATTATGAACTCGAAATTGTATTTATTTTGAATTTGAACTGTATATTGGAATGTTTTTAAATTTGTATTCAGCTGAATTTGTGTATTTGTTTTTGACATTCAGTTTTTGTATTCAGTTGACATTCCAATACGTATGAAAACTAGAATGAATACAAATAACATACATATGGGAATGTATTTGTATTTACTCTAGTTTTCATGTTTATTTTGTATGATGAAACTTATATTTCTTTATTAGTTTGTAGTCATTTCAATAGGTATGTCAAATTGATCTGTAGTTATTTAAAAAGCATATTTGTATCAATGTATGTTTTCACAGTGTATTTTTTTTCTTCAGAATCTTATATTATTTCTTAAATCGTATTCATTCCAATAGGTATACTATTTGTATTTGTCCTCATTCTAGTTTTCATGTTGTGTTTTGTATAATGAAACTTGTATTTACTTATTAGTATGTATTCGTTCCAATAGATATGCTAAATGGATATGTAGTTATTTAAGAAGCATATTTGTATCCATGTATTTTTTCACATGTATTTTTTTCTTCAGAATATTGTATCGTTTCTTAAATTGTATTCATTTCAATATGTATTTTGTTTGTCAAATGATGATGTTGCTAAGGTTTTGCATGCAGATAGGATCATGTAGATGCTTAGATCTGCTCTATTAAGCCATTTTAGCAGCATAACCTACATTTTTCGAGGAATTCTTAAGTAATGCATTGATCAATAGAGGAAAAATCACACAAAGATTAATGATTATATGTGATACCTCTTGTAGTCGTCTGACTCAGACTTAGAGGAAAATCTTTGAGGTTTTCCCTTAGCTAAAACCCTAATCGAAATTGGAGAAATTACTAAGCATCAAAACACACAAATATCTATATAGATTCAAACAAATACAAAAACATTTAGAAACGATGACTACACTTGAATATAAAATAGAAGAATACAAAAAAAATACAAAATATAACTCAAATTAATCCTA
Source organism: Solanum pinnatisectum (assembly GCA_035578085.1). Classification (NCBI taxonomy): domain Eukaryota; kingdom Viridiplantae; phylum Streptophyta; class Magnoliopsida; order Solanales; family Solanaceae; genus Solanum; species Solanum pinnatisectum. The sequence goes on from CM069076.1 coordinate 20,955,962, forward strand.
AAAACTGATAAAATCGCAAAAGATTCGAATAAAAAATATGATTACTTGGATCAATGCGATTGTTATGTAAATCCTTTGGGAGATTTTTTCAATCTCTAAAAAAAACCGAAAGCTTTGGATGAGGGAGAAGCAAAAGTGGTAAAATTTTAAGAATTACACACAGAGGGAATTGAAGGAGAGAGAAAGTTTGCTGTTTTGAGAATTTTAGAAGTTGGAGAGAGAACGTGGGTTCCTTTAATTTTAGCAAAAAATGTGGGTGAGTTAAATTAGGAATTAAATTAGGATACCATTAATTTGCTATATACATTAATTATTATTAATTTTTTTTACATTGTTTTTAAACTGTAGCTGTTTTTAATAAATAAGTTAAATTTTTTTGACTAGTTACATAAAAAGTGGATAATTTAATGGCTATAGATTTGATGAGAAGTCAAAAATATCATACCTTTGCTTTAGGCCTCTCAAATTTAGAGTCGTCAAAAGTTTTTATTGGTGAATTTTATAATTTTTTTTTTTACACTATTGAATATTGTAAACAAAGGGAAAATGATAATACACTCCTAAACTATCGTAAATGGTATACAAACATTCTCCTTCATAATTTTGGGACATTGCTGCCCCTACCGTCCAAAAATTAAAGCATATTTGTCCTTCACTCTAACGAAAGACCATATAGGTACATGTGACGCAATCTTATGGAGGGACCCGATTTAACCAATTTAATTAAACTCAAATTTTTTAAAACCACCCATATCTGTCCATTGACTCGATTAACCCACCCGTATAACCCATTACTCACACTAAAACTAACCTATCCAAAAACCTAAAAAATCACCATGCATAGCAATATAAAAAACTTCAAATGAACTCTAATCCAAGAAGTATGACAAGAGTGATGAAGGAGCCTTAAGAGTAATTTTTTTGTAGCCAACAACACAGGGATAGAAAAGACTGATTTGATGAAGAATTTGACTTCAACACAGTAGCTTTGAAATGATTATGTTGTACTTGCTGGTTAACAGATGAAGATGGGGTGCGGAGTGATAAATATTAGAATTTTGAGATATTATTGGCCTTTTATGAGGTGTAGACAAAAGGGTTTTCCCTGGTGATTGATTCTGGCAAATAGGTTGATCCCTAAAGTGAATTTGATTAGTTGAAGAATCCGGTGATGGGATCTTGATGTAACACTCCGAAAAATTATTGAGCTAAGACTTGTACCATCCTTCGTAGTGAGTAAGTTTTTACCAAGGAATTTAAATATTTCCTAAGTGTTAAAGTCACTAGATGTAGCACCTTGAGTTCCAAAAAGAATTAAAGGGAATTCATTCAAGTCATTCCTAAGTTATTCTAAGATTTGGATCAACTTCAAAAGACCATAACTCTCAGTACAAGATTATTTAGGTGTTCAATAAGATGGAAAATGAAAGGTCTTTGAATTATCTTTCCAACGCCACCGAGTTTGCTAAATTTTGTGCTCGTATGAGAGAAATATGCCATTTTAAAGTTAGGATGTCCAGTTAAAGAAAGTTACCCGAAAATAGTGAGGGGTACTTTGGTCTTTTCCTTACCCAATCAGATTTAACTCATTTTTAGTAATTTTTCTAGGGTCTAATCCGATTAGGTTCAATTTTATAACCCTAATATACGCCTAGAGTTTTAGTTGAGCGTTCAAGAAGAGAAAAGAAGAGGAAACAAGAGAAAAGAGAAAAGGATCAAGGCGTTCATCGAGGTTCTTGAGTTATATTGCGGATTTTCGCCATGGGTTTGATCCCTAAGAGGTATGTAAGCTTCCATAGTGTTGGGTTCATTCACCCACACGCCAAACATGATTTTCATATTTGAATTCGTCCATAAAGATTGCAAGGTTTAAGTTCTTGATAAGTGTTCTTGAAGTTTCATTCTAAATCTTGTTTTGTTGGGGTTTTGATGAATTCATCAGATGAAAGTGAGTGTTTTGAGGGCTGTATTGAGTAGATTAGAGTGTAATTATGTTGAGTAATTGAATCCAAGTGATTGGGAAAGAAACTATTCGATTCTAGGCGAATTAGGATCGAAAAACGAGTAAGAAAAAGTTGGATAGAAACAGAGTACCAGGTCCACGTCGCGGACCTGTTCCTTCAAAGTGAAAATTTTCTCTCCGCGTCATGGTGAGAACACTGACTCAACTGTTTCAAAAAAATTTTCTACCAAATATTTCAATTCATTTCTGTGTCGCGGACTTGCTCCCCAAACAGTGTTTTTCAACTATTTCTCATGATTAACTATTTAAAATACTTTTAAATATCATGATATCTGTCCTATCACAAATCATAACCTTGAATTCATAATTCAAATTCAAGGTAGAGCTAGGAGTTAAGTCTTGAGAGTTCCTTTGAACATATTGAGAAAGTCCTTTAAGTCTTTTTGAGGAGTTTTCTACAATTTCTAATAATTTGTTTCAAGACTCAAATAAGTGATCATGAGAGTGAGGAGAACGTATTCATGAGTCTATACTATGATCGAGATCCTTCATATCATGAACCATAACTCTTGAATTCATAATTCCAATTCAAGAGAGAGTTAATGTAGAGTTCAAGAAAGCCTTTGAGTTCAATTGTGAATCCTTTGAGATCAAATATCGATTTTGAGTTAAGTTTTGAGGAAGTAAGTATGAGAATGATAAGAGTTGTATACATGAGTTCCATATTATTATTCATACCCTTGAGTCGAGTCGCTCATGTCCAATAATTTTGCATGAACTCCATAAGTTGAGTATCTTTGAGGAGTAGTATCTTCAAGTTCTAAGTCTTCAATATTGGGTTCCTAATCCCTTTTGAGATTTTATTCCTAATCACTGTATTATTACATATTAACCATGAAGTCCATGAGTTGAGTTATTCATGCCCATAATTCCGCATGAACCCTATGAGTCGAGTAGTCTTAAGATGAGAAGTATCTTGGAGTCCTTGAGTTGAGTCGTTCATGCTCATAATTCCACATGAACCCTATGAGTTGAGCATTCTTAAAATAAGTAGTATCATTGAAGCTCTTGAGTTCTGAGTATTGAGTTCTATGTATGGTTATTGAAAACCTTGAATTGAGTCGTTCACATCCATAATTTGGCATGAACCTTATTTTGAGAAGTATTTTACAAATATTTTCAAAACTTGTTTTAAGAATTGAGCACTTTAGTTGAGAAAGAGTGGAGACGAGTTCATTTTCTTTAAAATGATATATGGGAACTATGTAGTCCGAAGAGTAATGTTTTCACATTTAAAAAAAGGAGGAAACTGAGATTTTCAAAAGAGTTTTGAGTAGTTTGAGTAACCTCTCTTTTTAGAGAAATATTTTGAGTAATAAACTCAAACCACAGAAAGAGTTATATTTTTAAACATATGAGTTGAGTATATTTTTGGGAGTAGTATTGAGCACCGATATGGGGACGAGTTCAGATAACTCAAGTCTCCATACATCATGTAGCCAACGTGGGTAGAAAGGGTCATACTTTTTAGATGATTACTTAATGCTTTTTAACATAGACTAGTGGATCCACTTAGTTGAGAGGTGATATTCTCTGGCAAGGTATATGTAACACCTCAAAAATTAATAGGTTAAACTAGAGCCTAAACGTGAGGGTTAACGTTAAGCGTGACGGCCAAGGGCCAAAGGAAGAGGGTGAGGGCCATGGCAAGGGGGCTAAGGCTACCAAAACATGCCTAGCCACTGCCCACCATGACCACGAGGGTCTTCACGACCCGTGGTGGCTAGCACGAGTCATGGTGCCACCCGTGGTAGGTAGGCAGTAGGCTAATGAAACTGCCCAAGGAAGGCTCCCCTTCACGAGCCACTTCACTGCTCGTGGTGAAGACCACGGACCGTAGGAAGGCTCGTGGGGTTGCCTTCACCACTTTGGGGCTTTCCAAGATTAGGAGGGCCATTGGTCAAGGGATCACAAGCACCACCATAAGCTGTGGTGCCCTTGACAGGTCCTGGTGCCTTGTCGTGGTGCTTGGGAGGGACTGCTTAGTTAGGGTTTTTTTTGGTAAATTCCTAATTAGGTAGTTATTAAATGGGGGTCGATTAATATTGTTTAAATACACCTATATAATCCCTTTTAAGTCATTAACCACCCTATTTACTTCATTATTTCCAAAAACCCAAAAGAGTTCATCTCTCCAAAATTTCTCTCTCTAGAACTCCAAGAAAGAAGGAGAAGAGGTTGAAGCTAGGGCTTGAAGAAATAATATTTTTCTCCTCAAATTTGTGGTGAATCTTCAATAAGGTATTGTAGCTTTTCATCTATGGGTAGCCTTCATCCATAGAGCCCCTTCAAAACCCCCAATTTGAAAGTTAGAAAACCCAAACTTAGGGTTTTTTCGTGTTGTCAAAGATTTGAACAATGAAAATAGATGGCGAGTGCCTAATCAAATTGATCAGGTCATGTAGGAACAAGGTTCAAGTCTACTGGTTCGTTAGGATGCCTCAACCGCATACATCACTGCACTTCCACTTGACACCTATAGTAATGATAAACGACTCGTCTCGCCGTGACCTTCTCTTGAATTCTCAAAAAACATTTGTCGCTCCATCCCCGTAGGGGCAGAGAACCAGTCATTGTCTCGACTGTGCTACCGGAAGCTCTGGGGAAGTCGTAATAGTAGAGCACTTATCTTTGGGTGGGCTTACTACTTAGATACTTTCAGTAGTTATCCGTTACGCACTTGGCTACCCAGCGTTTACTGTAGGCAGGATAATTGGTACACTAGAGGTGTGTCCTTCCCAGTCCTCTCGTACTAGGGAAAGGTCCTCTCAATGCTCTAACACCCACACCAGATATAGATCAAACTAACTCACGATGTTCTGAACCTAACTCACGTACCTCTTTAATGGGCGAACAACCCAACCCTTGGAATATACTACAACCCCAGGTGGTGAAGAGCCGACATTGAGGTGTCAAACCTTTCGGTCGATGTGAGCTCTTGGGGAAGATCAACCTGTTATCCCTAGAGTAACTTTTATTCGTTGAGTGATGACCTTTCCACTCGGTACCGTCGGATCACTAAGGTCGACTTTCATCCCTACTCGACGAGTGGGTCTTGCAGTCAAACTCCCTTCTGCCTTTGCACTTGAGGGCCAATCTCCGTCCGGCTCGAGGAAACCTTTACACGCCTCCGTTACCTTTTGGGATGCCCCATAGATACTGTTTACCTGAGATTGTTCCTTGGCCCATCGATCCTGACACAAGGTTAGAATTCTAGCCCCTCTAGAGTGGTATCTCACTGATGGCTCGGGCCCCCCGGAAGGAGGCCTTCTTCGCCTTCCACCTAAGCTGCGTAGGAAAGGCCCAAAGCCAATCCTAAGGAATAGTGAAGCTTCATAGGGTCTTTCTGTCTAGGTGCAGGCATTCTGCCTTTTCAAAGACATGTCTATTTCACCAAGCCTCTCTCCGAGACAGTGCCCAGATCGTTATGCCTTTCGTGCGGGTCGGAACTTACCCGACAAGGAATTTTGCTACCTTAGGACCATTATAGTTACGGCCGCCATTCACCAGGGCTTTGGTCACTGGCTCCCCTGTCTCCGAGATAGTGCCCAGATCGTTATGCCTTTAATGATGTTTATGTACTTGTTTTATGAATCCTTTGAGAATAAAGTGATTATAACTATGATGTAATGGTGGTGTTGTTGAAAGGCTATTCTCACATACACACACATTTATGAATGAAGTATGAATGAAGTTTCAATGATTATGATAATGATGTTGTGTTGATTGAAAGGTTATTCTCAAATATACAGTTATGAATGATAATGACATGTTGTGAAAGGTTTTCTCACAATATAGGGATTCTTAGGATGAAAGGTTATTCTCACCTATTGAATCTATGAGTTATCTTATGAATGATGTTGGGATGAGATGGAAGCCCTCACGTGAGTTGAGGCGGGGTATCTAGTAGCAATCTATTTATCCCATAATAATGAACTCAAGTAATGAAATGATAAGAACTCCATGGGGAATAATGCTAAGCATCTAGTGGATATTGATATGAGATGGAAGCCCTCAGGTGAGTTGAGGCGGGGTTTCTAGTATCAATCTCTTGAGATGGATTCCCTCACGTGAGTTGAGGCGGGGTATCTTGTAGAAATCTCCTTTTCCCATAAACTATGTGTCCTCAAAGGTCTTTAGCTAGTGGATCCACCTAAGCTAAGTTAATGGTTCTACCTTAGGCAAGTAGGACAATCATTTTCGGTGTGGGAGACACTGGATTCTATGATTTGCTCACATGGTTTATGTCGGTTAAGGCTTACCCCCACAATGAATGATAATGAAATATGGCTTCTCAATAATGCACTACTTAGTGTGGGTGGGGGTATGAGACTTCATCCATGCATTGCACAAGTAGGCTTTGAGAGTAGTTATGGTGTGTTCCTTAATGTTATAATGCTTATGAAATATGCTTATGATGATGCTACTAAGTATGTTGATACGAAGGCTAAATGTAATGAAGTATGTTTAATGTGGATTGTTGCTATGAGTTGCTTTACTTTATATGACTTATTAAAGGTGAATGTTCCTTGTCTATGAGTATGAACCAAAGAAGAGATTAAAGAATGGTAAGTATAATTATGGTGGCCTAAAAGTGGTACTTAGTATAGATGGGATTATGGGATCTTTATCTATACATTGCACAAGTATAAGTTAGGGTTACTTATGACATGGTTCTATTATGCTATGATGGTCTACATGTTGAAAATGCTTATGTCTTATGCTTTTATACTAAAGTGAATGATGATTCTCAAACTTGGCATATAGCATGGTTTTCAACCAAAATGTCCTTTTTTTGCATATTTCAAGGATTTTTATGCATGGCTATCATACTTAGTGAATTTTTGTACTAACCCATATTTTCTATATTTTTCACAAAGTGTAGGTTCCGTCTCTTAAGGGATCTTCTCGTGATTCAAGCTTGGATTGACTATTCTCCTAGATTGTGGTGAGTCCTCAAAATTCGAGGACGTATGAGTTATTAGTAGTTTCTCTCTATTTATTTCCTTTCGGACTATGTTGAAGGGTTGTGTCCCTATCTTTGATTCAAAGATTGTATTAGATGGCTAATTGAGACAAGTTAGACTTTCGCTTATGTTTATAAAAGAATTCGATTGTATGGATCAAGTTATTTTTAATTCCGTATCATTTCTTATGTCTTATGTTATGATATGCTAAGGGGCTTACATGGAGCCCTTTCGGGGTTCTACGTGCCTTGTCATATCTAGAGGGTACTCTTGGGTTGTGACAGTATAGGACAGTTCTGGCAGCATGGGCAAGACGATGTATCATCACATAGCTCATAGTGATGGTTGTCGCTAAGAGAAACTCCTACAAAGTTATATTGTATTTTTATATACACACTGAGTATTATTGTATTTTTCAATACATTGAGTTGCTATCTACAGTTTTACAACTTTCCATATATATTGCATCTTTTACTATTGCTTTATCCTTGAGTATCATGAGTTGAGTATCTTGAGTTGAGTATGTTGAGTTGAGTTCAGTATCTTGTTGATTACATTTGAGTTGAGTATCATACCTTTGAGTTGAGTATCATATCTTTGAGTTGAGTATCTTATTCTTGAGTTGAGTCATGTAAGTGAGTTGAGAAGAGGTAAGTATGTTTCCTTTTTATTAAGTTCAAGCTTATGTTTAAGCTTTAGAATTCCCCTTACGTGCTCGTACATTCCATGTACTGAGCCATTTGTCTTTCATCATTTCATGATGCAAATACATGTATTCAGGGTCATTAATAGGATCTTCATTGATACCACATGGAGTTCGAGTTAGCTATGGTGAGCCTCCTTGCTTCCGGAGGATTTCATTTACATTTCACTTTTGTCAGGATGTCATGGGTCTTGTCCCGACTTCCCTCTTTGTCATTTAGAGGCTTCATAGATGGACAGTAGATTTTGAGAAGTCTGTTACATTATCTTGTTAATTGTGTTAAAGACTCACTACTAAGAAATTGCCAAAAAACGACAGCCAAAAGCGACGGATTGTGTCGCTTTTTTGGTCAAAATCGACGGAAAAGCGATGCAGTCATGTTCGTTGCTTTTTGGCTCGACGCTTTTCAAAAAGTGATGGACTGCATCGCTTTTTGATTATTTTTTTCAAGAATTCTTTTTAACAAAAGCGACGGAGTCTGTCGCTTCTTTTATATTTTCATTTATTTTTAATTTCCAATAAGCGACGCAATTCGTCACTTTTTTGGAAATTATTATTTTAAAAATCCCAGAAAAGTGACGGACTAAAGGAAACTGTCCGTCGCTTTTTTGGAAATTAATTTTTTAAAATACCCAAAAAAGCGAAGGAGTAAGGAACCCTGTTCATCGCTTTTCTGGGTTTATTTGAAAAAAATAATGTAAAAAAGCGACGGACAAAACCACCCTGTCTGTCTCTTTTTTCTACAATATTTTTACAGCAGAAACTGGTAGTTTCTGCTACCCACCTCCAAATACATATCAATTCAATTAATTCAATTCATATTCATCAGCCCAATCAAACTATATAATCTAAACATCACACAACATATAAAACATCAAACTTAAATCAATCTTCAAAAATATCTAAATCACAATACAAAAACTTATAAAGTTATTCAAAATTAGTTTCAAAAGATTTATAAAAGAGACCTAAACAACAAGGGAGTGTGATCTACAAAATCATCATCCTCATCACTGTCATCGTCGGTGACCTTGGTAAGAGAAGATGTAGTAGGTCGACGAGCGAGGTTCAACACTTGTTCTTTGATTTCCTGAACGGTCGCACTCATGATTTTATGTTCAGCTGCTCTTCTCCGCTCCGACTCTGCCAGTGTCGATGTAAGTTGTGCTATTTTAGTCGACATAGCAACAATCTGACACCGTTAAGTGCCTCATCTTGATGTGACAATCCAATACCTTCTAAGCCTGACTAGAGTCATTTTACATCGTTTCAAGAGCCTATACCATAGATTCTACCCTTTTGTGTCCCCCCTACCACTTTTTCTTTCCAAATTTGGGTGGACAGTTCGAGTGTCATTTGGATCAAACTATCTAGATTCTCAGCGATGCACTGATGAAACTCATTCTGCATATTAAAAATAAAAATTAAAATCATATACATGTCATAAATATATTCACTATTAATATATATTATTCATATTAAATAACTTACAAAAGTTCATTTGGCCCTTTCCTCGACCCACATATCCAGATCCGACTCATTTTATTTCTTCTTCACATGAGTCTATTTGAAAACCTCCAGTTCAAAGAGTGTGCCCCAATTCTTTTTCCTATAAATAAAAACTGAAATTTATAACGATATATATAAATCAACTAACTATTTATTTAAAAGTTTGAATTAGAACTTACCCTCTCTTGTAATTGTTCCAACGTTCTTTGCACCTCTGATGTGCAACGAGCCACCTTTAACACTACCTCTAGCCTTTTTGGCTTGTTCGGACATTGCCTTAAACTTATATGTGTTCCAATACATATGCAAATCATCAAAAACATGAGGCAACATCCAACCCGGACGTTGATCAGTATCCCAAACTTAGCCATCTAGAAAGTCTTGTGGATTCCCTCCTCTCAAATGTGGTCCCAATGACCAAATTGTACCTCGACTCTCAAGTACACATAGTCTGAAAAAAAAATTGAATATCGTTAACTAGATCGATAGTAAAAAGAAAGTAAAGTATACTAAAATTATTAAACTTAACTAAAAAATATATAAATTAAATTCATTAAACATCGCCTGGCGTATACTGTTTGGAATCTCGCTCCAAGAGTGATAAGCATGTGTATAAAGTCTTCTAACACAGTCTTTTAAAGACCGGGTAGCATCATTTGCAGGATGCCACTTGACAAACACATAATAAATATATTAGTTCATGAATAATATATTAAAGTATAAGAAATAAATAAAACAAACTAACAAATAGATAACAAAACAAACTTACAATGATCCATCCGACTCAATCATGACTCTACCAAGTCTGTCCTTCTGGACAGGAAGTAGAGCAAGCATCTCAACATCTGGTGTAGCACTAGGTGCAGCTGTAGATGAAGGTGATACAGTAGGATGCACAGAACGCTGAGTCAATGGAGTCGTACCGGCCATAACATTTGACTGCTCGCTACAAGAATCTCCAATCTTCATGGTAGATAACTGAGGAGATGTACCTATGGGAGATGGAGTACCATCCGATATGCTACCTGCCGAAAAAGATCATAGTCGACGAATAGCCTGTAAAGGTAGGTCCTTGTAACGCCGTGGAGACAATGACTGTGAAGTAGAGGAAGCACCGACTGGTCGACGGTAATTAGGATAATATTGTCGAGGATTTGCCGTACCGAACGGAACAATAAATAAATAAGTATCATGACTGATGCGATCTGGCGCAGAAGAATTAAATCTTGGAATATCCTCAGGATCTATGGGTCTTCTAGTTGACTTATTCTTTTTAGCCTTAGTAGTCTGGCTAACTCCAAGATGCTCGCGATGTCTATCACCGTCACCACCTGATGACATCTGTATGCAAATTTACATGTATAATATATAAAAATCATAAATTATATAAAATTAGAAAAATAAATTAACTTACATATACTAGCTTTCATTCTACTACTATTCCTCCTCTCTTGTTTTAATTCCATCATCTCCCATTCGTCCTCCTTAGTTGTTTCATTTTCATCATCGTCCCATTCTTCGTCATCAAATGATTCATTCTCCTCATTCTCGGATATTTCTTCCTAAACATTCAGTATCTCATCATCAGATACTTCTTCTAATATGTGTTGAGGATGTTGTAACGTGGTTTCCAATTCAATATCAACTTGTTGATGAACAATTGCAACATCATTTTGATACGCCACATCTAAGACATTGTCAATTTAAATTCTTTCCATAGGCTTACTTTTATAACAACCCACCAATCAGCTTTGTTTCTACGCAATGGATATGAAGCGTAATACACTTGTTTAACATTTTATGGAATAATAAAAGGATTATAACTTTTGTATTTCCTAGTGTGCTTAACTTCAATTATATTATGTTGATAGTCCACCTTTGTGCCTCTATGTGATGGGTCAAACCACTCACACCGAAACAACACAATCTTCTTCTTAGGCCAACCTAAATACCTCACTTCAATAATCTCATGAATGACACCATAATATTCAATAATTTGGCCAGTACCATCAACATCACCTTATATGTAGACACTTCTATTATTTGTTTTCTTGTTCCTCGAAACTTCTCCAGTTTGAAACTTAAAACAATTGACACAATACTTATTCATTGTCAGTACTTGAGATTCAGGTCTAAGTGCTACTTCTTTCACTAATTGAAAATGTTGGACACTCAAGTATTCATCGTAAACCTACGTGATTGTTATTTTAAGTAATATAATTTAGTATAACATGAATATAATATTAAATACTTATTGATTGCACACTTACATAGTTTGTTATCCATTTGGAAAATTCTGTATAGATGGCTTCATTATCCCATGTGTTTACGAACAAGCTGATCATTTTACATTCAAGTATTTCGTTAGTTAATGAACACTTATTAGTATGTAATTTGATAAAATATTTTTAACACTTACTTGAGATATGGTAGAATCTCTGGACAATTAAACAAAATATGTGTCATAGCTGATTGCATTTCCATATTAGTGAAGCCTCACTTTCCACGCTTTTTAGATCCTCGACCATTTTGATTAAAAATTGATATCGGTGGAAATAAAGGATCAATATCACCTTCATCATTGTGATTGGGCTTGGTTATCCTACATGACACATCATCACCAAAGTAATAACAATAAAAATCACCAGTTTCTCTCCCAAAATGACCTTGAACAACTGATCCTTCGATCTTTCCCCTTTGCTTAATTGTTTGCTTGGAACTGCCAATTTTTCTGCATGTATATATGTATATATATGTTAATAAAAGACTTGGTGAATATATATAACTTAGTGAATATTCAAACGGATACCTCTCAAATGGATACATCCATCTTGTTTGAACCGGACCTCCGAGGTGGGCCTCTTGTACAAGGTGAATCGGAAGATGCTCCATCACATCAAAGAAACCATATGGAAATATCTTCTCCAACTTAGTAGTAATAATAAGAATATTTTCCTCCATCCCGTCTAAACTACTCTCCAACAACTTTCCAGAACACAAATCTTTTAAAAAAAGACTTATCTCTGTGATTGGTTTCCATATCCTTTCGGATAGATGGCTAAAAGTGATAGGAATTAAAGTTTCCATGAACACATGACAATTATGACTTTTCATACCTATCAATTTTCCTTCATTCATATCAGCCCGCTTTCCTAAATTCGAAGCATAGCCCTTCGTCCGTCGTTTTTTGTAAAATAATTTTAAAATAATCATTTTTATTAAAAAGTGAAGGACAGTGTGGCAAATGGCATCGCTTTTTTGGAGTGACACCGTCCGTCGTTTTTTAACAGTTTTTTAGTAGTGACTTGAGTTGCCTAGTTTGGCTAGTTGAATATATAGTTATATTCTGAGTTAATTATTTGAGTTTCAATGAATTTCATTTTATTTTAAGCTTTTGTATGCCTGAGTTTGTCTTCCGCCTTTTAGTCAGCTACGATGAGGGTTTGCTTGGGGACCAACAATGGTTCTTGAGTGTTAGCCATGTCCAGGGTGTAGGCTCGGGTTGTGACAAACTTGGTATCAAATCACAAAGTTCAAGTGTCCTAGGGTGTCTATGAAGTCGTGTTAATAGGATCTTATTTATGGTTGTGAGGGCCCCACTTCTATAAATAAGGGACTACAGACATTTAAGTACAATTTCCCTTATTTCATACTCTTAATCGTGCAATAGACCTATGTCATAGATATTTTTTCATACTTGTGCATTTCTCAGATTCATTCGACTACCCTTCATACTAGAGGTGGTTGAAAAGCATAGTCACTCCTTTATCTATGAGTTGTTCTTAGCAAGAGTTTTGAGGAAGTCATGAGACTCCAAAGGGGCTTGAGAGAAGCCCATGAGTGAGTAAGTGTTCAGTTTCAGCGGAATGCACCCATGTTTATATGAATCATGCGTTCAAGCTAAATGTGAGATGTATTTTTTTATCTATGCCTTGTTTCAGCTGAGACCTTATGAGAAAATATTTTTAGAGCTTGGGTAGTATTTTCACCAAAATATTAGCATGAGTTACAAGATCATGAGCTGTAGTAGTGAAAGAGCCTAGAGTTAGAGGAAAGTATGCAGAGGTTTAGTAATCCAAGAAAGGGAGATAGTGATGAGGCACGCTATGTTATTATAGTTAGGCACCCAGTAAGTTATTAATGAGAAGTTTTCCCTTATGGGTAGACTAACAAGTGATGAGTTGTGAAGATCTTATGATAGGAGGTAGAGTAAGAGTTGCTAGTCAAGATGAGATAGAATATATCTTTTTAACAAGAATAGAGTTGATGTCGATGTGCCATCATGTTAGAGGGGGCTAAATATATGTGTTGAATATAAGAACATAGTATTCATGAGGTGATAGACCCAAGCTAGTCTTATGATTTGTTTGAGAGGGTCATGATGTTTAGATGGCTATAGAACTGATCAAGTAATGAGGTATAGTATAGTAGGCGAGCAATCATATTGATATTCAGGTTTAGTAATGAACATTAAGCTTGAATTTTAGATGAGTGTCATGATCGAAATAATGGCAACATGAGGGTGATGATGTCAGTCTCGGGATTTGATCTGGTAGACTTGACATAGAGTAGGTGAGGAATTGAGATGCTAGCTACAATAAATATAAGTGGTACAAGTGAAAGACCCTAATCTTTAGATAAGGGCAGTGAAGTGTGGCTAAGTCACAAGAGTAACAAGAGAATTAAGTGGTGTACCGAGAGGGTATGTAATTAGAAGAGGTTAAGAGAAACACCTTAAAAAGAGGTCTTAGTACCCTCTTATAGAGAGTTCGGTAGTAATGAGATAAACTTCTTCCGAGTGTTAGAGTAAAAGAGAATGTAGACCAGTTAGAGATGATGGAATAGGTCCATAACTTTCAAGTGTCAGCTTTAGACCTAAGAGGGATATGACAAGATAAGAAATCAAGTCAAGTGTTCGGAATAAGATAGTAATGAGTTCCCAAGGGATGAGAGGCATATTTTCAGAGGTCTTTTAGTAGTGAAGTGATGCTAAAAGGATAAGGCTAATGATCTTATCGTGATTATGATGATGGTGTGATAAATCTGTCTAAGGCTATAAGTGAGGAGGAAGAGGAGGATGAGGTTTTGCTATGAGAAATAGCTAAATGAGAGCCCTTATTTGCCTTTGAAGGAGTTGGTTAGTAGGAGTTCATGGAGTTGTTAGAGTACTAAGCTTGAATATATTGAGAGTGTACCATTAGACTCATACCTTAATAAGAGTAACCCCATTCCATACCCATTCCAGTCGTCATTCGAAGACGAATGATCCCAAGGAGGAGATATTGTAGCACCCCAGAAAATTTTTGAGCTACGACTTGAACCATGTTCGTAGTGAGTAATTTTTCACCAAGGAATTTTAAATTCACTAGATGTAGCACCTTGAGTTCCAAAAAGAATTAAACGGAATTCATTCAAGTCATTCCTAAGTTCTTCTAAGATTTGGGTCAACTTCAAATGACCATAACTCCCCGTACAAGATGTGTTAGGTGTGCCATAAGATGGAAAATGAAAGGTCTTTGAATTATCTTTCAAATGCGACCGAGTTTGCTAAATTTTGAGCTCGATTGAGGGAGATATGCCATTTTTAAGTCAGGTTGTCCAGTTAAGGAAAGTTACCCGAAAATAATGAGGGGTACTTTTGTCTTTTCCTTTCTCAATCAGATTTCATTCGTTTTTAGTAAGTTTTTAAGGATCTAATACGATTAGGTTCAGTTTTATAATTCTAATATACGCCTAGGGTTTTAGTTGAGAGTTCAAGAAGTGAAAAGAAGAGAAAACAAGAGAAAAGAGGAGAAAAGAGAAAAGGATCAAGGTGTTTGTCGAGATTCTTGAGTTTTGTTACGGATTATCGCCATGGGTTTGATCCCTAAGAGGTATGTAAGCTTCCATAGTGTTGGGTTCATTCACCCACACGCCAAACATGATTTTCATATTCAAATTCGTCCATAAAGATTGCAAGGTTTAAGTTCTTGATAAGTGTTCTTAAAGTTTCATTCTAAATCTTGTTTTGTTGGGATTTGATGAATTCTTGAGATGAAAGTGACTGTTTCGAGGGCTGTATTGAGTAGATTAGAGAGTGTAATTATGTTGAGTAATCAAATCCAAGTGATTGGGATATAAACTATTTGATTCTAGGTGAATTAGGGTCGAAAAACGAATAAGAAAAAGTCAGACAAAAACATAGTACTAGGTCCGCGTCGCGGGCCTGTTCCTTCATAGTGAAACTTTTCTCTCCACTTCACGGAGAGAACGCAGACTCAACTGCTTCAAAAATTATTTCAACCAAATATTTTAATTCATCTCCGTGTCGCGGACTTGGTTCCCAAACAATGTTTTTCAACTGTTTCTCATGATTAACTCTCTAAAACACTTTCAATCATCATGATATCTTTCCTATCACAAATCATAACCTTGAATTCATAATTCAAATTCAAGGTAGAGTTAGGAGTTAATTCTTGAGAGTTCTTTTGAACATTTTGAGAATGTCCTTTGAGTCTTTTTGAGGAGTCTTCTACAATTTGTAATAACATGTTTCATGACTCAAGTAAGTGAGCATGAGAGTGAGGAGAATGTATTCATGAGTCTATACTATCATCGATATCCTTAATATCATGAACCATAACTCTTAAATTCATAATTTAAATTCAAGAGAGAGTTAAGAGTAGAGTTCAAGAAAGCCTTCGAGTTCAATTGTGAATCCTTTGAGATCAACTATCGATTTTCAGTTAAGTTTTGAGGAAGTAAGTATGAGAACGAGAAGAGTCATATACATGAGTTTCATATTATTATTCACACCCTTGAGTCAAGTTGTTCATGCCCAATAATTCCGTATGAACTCCATAAGTTGAGTTTCTTTTAGAGGAGTAGTATCTTCAAGTTCTAAGTCTTGAGTATTAGGTTCCTAATCCCTTTTGAGATTTTATTCCTAATCATGAGACTATTACATACTACCCATTAAGTCCATGAGTTGAGTTGTTCATGCCCATAATTCCGCATGAGCCCTATGAGTTGAGCAGTCTTGAGATGAGAAGTATAGTTGAGTCCTTGAGTTGACTTGTTCATGCTCATGATTCCGCATGAACCCTATGAGTTGAGCATTCTTGAAATAAGTAGTATCATTGAAGTTCTTGAGCTTTGAGTTGTTGAATTCCGAGTATTGAGTTCTATGCATGGTTATTGAAAACCTTGAATTGAGTCGTTCACGTCCATAATTCAGCATGAACCTTATTTTGAGAAGTCTTTTACAAAATTTTTCTAAACTTGTTTTAAGACTTGAGCACTTGAGTTGATAAAGAGCAGAGTCGAGTTCATTTTCTTTAAAATGATATATGGGAACTAAGTAGTCCCAAGAGTAAATGTTTTCACATTTAAAAGAGGAGGAAACTGAGATTTCCAAAAGAGTTTTGAGCATTTTGAGTAACCACTCTTTTTAGAGAAAGATTTTGAGTAATAATCTCAAACCACATAAAGAATTCTGTTTTTAAACATATGAGCTGAATATATTTTTGGGAGTAGTATTGAGTACCAATATGGGGACGAGTTCAGATAACTCAAGTCTCCATAAACCATGTAGCCAACGTGGGTAGAAAGGGTCATACTTTTTAGATGATTCCTCAATGCTTTTTAGCATAGAGTAGTAGATCCACTTAGTTGAGATGTTCTATAATCCGGCAAGATATAGGACAGTTCTGACATCGTGGGCGAGACGTTGTATTATCACATAGCTCATAGTGATGGTTGTCGGTTAGAGAAACTCCCAAAGAGTTATGTTGTATTTTTATATACACACTGAGTATTATTGTATTTTTTAATACATTGAGTTGCTATCTATAGTTCTACAACTTTCCACATATATTGCATCTTTTTCAATTGATTTATCCTTGAGTATCATGAGTTGAGTTGAGTATCTTGAGTTGAGTACGTTTGAGTTGAGTTTCATACGTTTGAGTTGAGTATCATATCTTTGAGTTGAGTATATTATTCTTGAGTTGAGTCATGTAAGTGAGTTGAGAAGAGGTAAGTATGCGTCCTTTTTATTAAGTTCAAGCTTATGTTTATGCTTTAGAATTCTCCTTACATGCTCGGTCATCAACATGAGTTTCGTTGATACCATATGGAGTTCGAGTTAGCTATGGTGAGCCTCCTTGCTTTCGGAGGATTTACTTTACTTTTCACTTTTGTCAGGATGTCGTGGGTCTTGTCCCGGCTTCCATCTTTGTCATTTAGAGGCTTCATAGATAGACAGTAGAGTTTAAGAAGTCTGTTTCATTTATCTTGTTAAATGTTTTAAAGACTTGAGTTGCCCAGTTTTGGCTAGTTGAATATACGATTATATGTTGAGTTCATTATTTGAGTATCAATGAATTTTATTCTGTTTTAAGCTTTTGTATGCTTGAGTTAGTCTTCCACTTGTAGTCAGCCAGGATGAGAGTTTTCTTGGGGACCAACAATGGTTCTTGAGTGCTTGCCACATCTAGTGTGTATGCTCGGGTCGTGACACTTGATTTGGATATTAATCTTGGAAAAATTCTTAGATGGGGTTGACTGATTTGGGGTGAAGATTGGATTTTGATGTTGTTTTTGATTGGAAGAGATGAAATTAGATGAAAGGTTATTGTGTTCTTGACCTATCTGAACTTCAAGATTCTTCTGATGCATTAGCTAAAAATGGAAATTTTTTTATCTTCATTTCTTGGAAAAGATGAAGATAGACAAACAATGACGAAAATGACAAAAACTCGGCGGAAACACTGAAGAATCGATAATGAACTTATGTTTTTGGTATGTGAGATGAACGATTAAGTTGAGAAAAATGGAGGTTTTTTTTGGTTTTTGAATGGGTTAGTTTAAGTGTGAGTAATGGGTTAAGTGGGTCAAAGGGCAGATAAGGGTGGTTTCTAAAATTTTGAGTTTAATTAATTGATCAAACCGGATGGGTCCTTCCGTAGGATTACGCCATGTGTCCCTATTTAGTCTTCCATTATAGTGAAGGCAAAATATGCTCTAATTTTTGGATAGCAGTGGAACCAATGTCCCAAAAGTGTGACAGAGGTATCTGTATACCATTTACGATAGTTCGGGGGTATATTTGTCCCTTTTTCCCAAAAAAGAAGAGAAAAGAATACAAAATATATATACATATAAAGGATTCAAAACTATATATTTTTAATAAAAATATTTTATAACTTTGAATTAAACTATTCAAGTCTTTATAGTAATAATTAATGTTTCTACAATAACATCCAAAATAATGTAGTGAAAACACATGACTAACATCTTATTAATTTGAGTTACCATTTGTTGTTATTACTAGTAATATTACTATATGAAATACAAGAAAGAAAATATAACACAAGTGTTTTTTTATGTAAGTGTATATATTAAGATCGCAAACTAAAAATTTATTTTAAGCCACTAATTTTATTGAGACTCCCTTACTTATTCATGCCTACATGCAATCTGTTGCCGACTTTTGATTTTTTTAGAGCTTTTGCTATCAGAGATGTTGTAATGGGTCAATGAATGGAATCTTGATTTGTGGATAACATGTAAGCGTTTGCACATAAAAATATGATATTCAAAAATTTGTCAAAATAATTTTTAACTTATCTTCATTTTAAAAAAATGAGGTCATTATATCAACAAACATCATTTCAATTTAGTTTTTAAACAAAACAAGTGAAAATTGATATGGACTTGTGTCTTTTTCAGATATTAAAATTAAAAGGAATCCATGATCATGCTTGGTTTGTAGCACTTTCTACTCTATATTATTTGAATGACTTCATTTTTTGTCATTATAACTTAAGTGTCAATTTTAGTTGCATATTTTGTCATGTGGCTTAAGCTAATACGATGATTTTAAGTCTTATATGTTAATATTAAGTAATATTTTGCAGGTATCAAGATTAAGACTAATGATTATTGTTGGACTCACTATTGACCATCCTATCATGTTAACGACTGATCTCTAAAAACTTCATTAGTGATTGATTTTTCCTTATAAACAAGGGATGCTCCAATTTCTAGTGTTCTCTATAATTGTTCTGATCACATGCTTCGGGTTGTGAATAAACTATGCAACTAGATAGAGGTTATGTAAATTTTTTGAGAATAACATATCCGCTTAACATAAAGGTATGGATAACTTAAAGCAGTTTTAGTGCAATTTGCTAATATAAATATTGTTGATTAGCTTACTCATTACTCAACATAGTAGGTTGTTTGATTTCTCTAACACTGAAGGAGAAGTAAAGGAAAATCAAAAATTAGATTTTATACATCGCCAATAATCCATCTTTTTAATGACTTTTCCTTACTTACTTGCATCATTGATAGAGTGTCACTTCAAAATATATACCTGCTGTACTTTAAGCCTTTAATTATATGCATATTTAGTAATTTTTTTAATGAAACAATGTCTGTTTCATTTCTTGAGCCTTATATTGGACATATTGTTATTATTGTGCGTGGATATCTATGATTGCTAAAAAATGTAAGCTATGACAATGATTTATTCAATTATGTCTATCTAAACACTAAGCTTCATCTAATGTTTACCTTTTATAATATTTATGGATTTATATGTTATTATATATGTGTTTTTACAATTATAAATGCATTATTATCTCCTTTTAACTCATTTGTACTAACTTTTAGATCTTACCCCAAATTTTTTGCCAATCTTGTTAATGTTGCCTGAAAATGAAAGTTTTATAACAGTTAACAAAAAGATGAATCCAAATGAGTTAATGAAGTTCATTGACATCCTTTATCCATCCAGTGAACCTGAAAAAATAACTGTAATTGTAACATGTGAGTGAAACTTCTCATTTGGTCAGGATAGTATGAGGAGCTGGTCATATTGTGACATCAATTTATGACCTAATATATGCTAAAAGCATCAAGGCACCATGTGGACTCAATACTCATGCTTTCTATTCAAACTTGGAATATCTCATTTGTGTGCTCTCTTTATGATTCTGGAGTAAAAATACTTTGATAGTGAAAGTTTTCTCAAGACTCGGAAGAGAATTCAACTAGATACACATTCTTTTAAAGTAAAGTAGATACTTTGTTCAAAGACGCTTAGTAAATATTATATATAATTGTTTCTGTATTAATCGAATATTAAGGTCACAATAAAATTTGAAAATGATTTTGTAGCTGAAAGAGTATTGTATTTTTAGACATACTAAAATTTCGATAGTTATTATGTTTTGATATGATAGTTTAAAGCTTGTATCTTAATATTATGTTGCACTAAATTGGTAGGATGAGGTGAGAACTTTCTTCGACGTGCATGAGCAAGAAGGGAGCCACCTTGGTGATATCCATATAGAAATGATATGACAAAATGTGACTGAATGGATTGGTGGATCATGAACAGTAACCTATGATGATTTGAGATTTCACTACCACACACATTATGACTCAATAATGAATGTTTTTGGTCTCTTGAATTTTCCTTTATTATGGTTGAGCAACTAAGAAGATTAAGAACGGACGCTATATGAGATTTTATTTGGAACCAATGTTTCTTGTTAAAAACACGAGTAGATCAACTTGCTGAGATAAATTATTTTTCTGTAGAGATCAAATGAGAATAATTTTAATTATTTAGTATACGAAATTCACTCTGTTAATTCGTCATGTCACCTATATAATTTATAGAAACATGAATTCATTGGTATCACTATTGACACATAATTTTGGTCCTATTCAATTGAATTAGTTTTTTAGCTTCCTTAATTTCAATATAATTTGAAATAGTCATTTTTCAAAATAAAAAATATTTTCAAAATAATTTTAGGGGTACTTTTTCCATTTTGCCATAAATAAATATATTTCTATTTTTCATACTACATAGATTTATATTACTTTCTACTTTTGCTAAATATTTGAAAAACCATCTTCTTCTTTTTTTAGTCAAAAATAGTGTTTGAAATCAAGGGCACTTTCTAATTGGGAAAACTAAGAAAATGCCCATAAATAAAAATTAATTACAAATATATACCCCTTATATTGATGTCTCCCTAATAATTACGATAGATGCCCGAAGTGATAATTTCGCTTAAACTGAT
The DNA here is from genome assembly GCA_035578085.1 of Solanum pinnatisectum. Lineage (NCBI taxonomy): Eukaryota > Viridiplantae > Streptophyta > Magnoliopsida > Solanales > Solanaceae > Solanum > Solanum pinnatisectum. The sequence continues at coordinate 20,977,247 of CM069076.1, forward strand.
ACTAAATCAACATATATATATATATATATATATATTGTGGTATAGCTTAGTGGATCCACTTAGTTGAGGTTCCTATATCCCAACAAGGTATATGACAGTTCTAGGAGCGTGGGCGAAGCATTGTATCATCACGTAGCTCATAGTGATGGTTGTCGGTTAGAGAATCTCCCAAATATAGTTAAAAGTATATTTTTATTATATCACTTAATATGTGAGTTCAGAGACGAGTAAGTATTTTGGTAAAGTTTTAATGATTTCACTTCTTTATTTTTGTACATTCAACTTGAGTACATTGTTATCTATTCCAGTCCTTTCTTTCTGTTATTTGTTATTCAGCTATATTACATACTCGTACATTCAATGTACTGATGCCATTCGACTTGCATCTTTTAATGATGCAAATACAAGTTCTTAGGATCCGCAATAAGAGTCGGTTGAGATCATTCGCTTGTATGCTTATGAGTGAGACTTGCTTGCTTTTGGAGTACTCAAGTTTTATGAATTGTTAGTAATATTTCTTTTGAGGAGTCATGTGTCTTGTCCCGACACTCATCTTTGTATAGTAGAGACTTCATAGATAGATAGTTTTGGAGAGTCTTTCAGTTTCAGATATTTTATTTAAAATTTATGTTCCATACTCAATATATCCAGCGAAGTTTTGAGAATTAGTAAACTATTTTTAAACGTTTCCTTCAATTTGATGCTTATGTATGCTTGATTTAGTCATCCGCTTGTAGTCAGCCAGGATGAGGGTTCGCTTGAGGACCAACAATGGTTCTCGAGTGCCGGCCACGTCCAGGGTGTAGGGCTCGGGTCGTGACATAGTTTTGGTTTTTTTTCCACTCCTTATAAGCCTAAGAAATATTTTTTCTTCACCTAATTAAGGCTCTAATCAGAGTTAAAATATATTTTCACGTTTTTTATCACTTAGAAGAATTAGAGCAAGGTTCCAAGAGGAGAAAAAGCTAGGGTTCAAGCGTTCTTCAAGTTTCGATCGATTTCTGCCAAAAACCTTTGTTATTTCCAGATATGTAAGGCTATCATAGTATTTGACTAGTTCGTCCTCACGCCCTATATCTCAATTCAGTCATAAATCATCACGTCTAAAAGATTCATTCGTAGTTCTTGATATTGAATTAATTTCTTTAACATTGAGGTTTTGATGCTCTTGTTTTGTGAATCTTATAGTGTTGTTCATGCTTAGTATCACATGAACCCAATTGATTGAGTAAAGTTATTTTTTCAAAAGGAATTGTATGAAAGTTCTCATGTATTGGCTTTGGGTTTGAGAAAAAAGTAATGTTTAGGAGCAATTTCCCAATTCTAAACTAATTTAGGGTCTTAATTCAACTTGAAAATTCATTGGGGATGATGGGGAAGACCCTAAGGTGGCACACGAGTAATGCGCCAAGCTTGACCTTCAACAGTTTAGGTCCTAGGGCAGCGCGCCAGCAGTGCACTCAGGCCTGAATTTTGAAGTTCAGATCCTGGTGCCCTGCTCCTATAGTATACCAAGGATTGCTGGGCCGATTTGTTTCTTTGTTTCATCCGGCACATGTTGCTTTAAGTTGTGGCCACATTTCCCTTCTCTATATTAGCTCTGTAAGCTCCATTTGCCTTTGGAAATTCCTGTATATCCTAATCACATGTCTTAATGCACATTCAAAAACTAATTGATTTATTCGAGGAATGAGGAGGTCCATGCTTGCCATCTCCAAATAGTCTGACAAACTCTCAAAGATTGGGAGTTATATGCCAAGTTCACTAAGTGTTAATTCATGCTTGAATTTGTGGCATTCTTAGGCCACATTGTGCCTAGTAAAGGAATTTGAGTCGACACTCAGAAAATTGAGGCAATGTATAATTGGCCCAGACCCACCTCCCCAACTGAGATAATGAGTTTCTTGGGGTTGGCTGGTTACTACAAAATGTTCATCGAGGGGTTTTCATCTATTTCATCTCTATTGACTAAGTTGAATCATAAAATAGCAAAGTTTCAATGGTCTAAAGCTTGTGAGAAAAGCTTTCAGGAGTTGAAACTCGGTTAACCACTACTCCAGTGTTGACCCTACCAGAGGGTACAAAGGGTTTTGTTGTTTATTGCGATGCGTCCATAGTTGGACTTGGTTGTGTATCAATGCAGAATGGTAAGGTTCTAGCCTATACCTCTAGACAACTTAAGATTCACAAAAAGAACTACCTGATTCATGATCTCAAGTTTGCAGCTATAATGTTTGCTCTCAAAATATGACGTCACTATCTCTATGGTGTTCATGTATATGTGTTCACCGACCACAAGAGTATCCAGTATGTTTTCAATCAGAAGGAGCTTAATCTCAGACAAGAGTGTGGTTAGAGTTGCTCAAGGATTATGACATGAGTATCCTCTATCACCCAGGTAAGGCTAGTGTTATTGTTGATGCTTTGAGTAGGTTGTCCATGGGGAGTACTGCTCATGTTAATGAAGGCAAGAAAGAATTGGCTAAGGAAGTCCATAGTCTTGCATATTTGGGAGTCCATTTATTAGATTCCAGTGAAGATGGAGTTCTTGTGATGAAATGGCTGAATCATCATTAGTTTCAGAAGTAAAGGAGAAACAAGACAAAGACCCCCTCTTACTTGAACTAAAGGCAATTGTTCATTAGTAGAAGGAATGACTTTTGAACAACAGGGAGATGATATGTTGAGATATTAAGGTAGATTGTGTGTTCCAAAGGTGGAAGAGCTCTAAGAAAGGATCATGGTAGAAGCTCATAGTTCTAGATATTCGATCCATCCCGATTCTACAGATATGTACAATGCCTTGAGAGAAGTCTATTGGTGGAATGGTATGAAGCGGTGCATTGCAAATCTCGTTCCTATGTGCCTAAATTTCCAAAAAGTCAAGGTAGAACACCGAAGGCCATGTAGTGTGGCTCAGAACATAGCTATTATGGAATAGAAGTGGGCGATTATCAGCATGGCTTCGTTATTGGCTTGCCACGATCTCGAAAGCTGTATGATTTGATTTGGGTGATTGTATATAGGATGACTAAATCAACCTATTCCTTACTGGTAAAGACTGAAAATTCAGCTGAAGATTATACTAAATTATACATCCGAGAGATAGTCCGAATGGAGTCTCTGTGTCCATCATTTCAGATAGGGGTGTGCAATTCACTAAGGTAAACCTTAGTACTGCTTTTCATCCCCATAGAATGGCCAAGCAGAGCGCACAATTCAGATCCTAGCGGATATGTTGAGGGCATGTGTCATAGATTTCAAAGGTAATTAGGATGACCACTTGCCTCTTATAGAGATTGTGTACAATAATATCTATCACTCCAGAATAAAGATGGTTCCTTATGAGGCTCTTAATGGGCAAATATGTAGATCTCTTATTAGTAGGTTTGAAGTGGTAAAGCTCGGTTGATATGGCCAGACTTGGTTCATCAAGCCATGGAGAAAGTGAAGACTATTCAGGAAAGTTTGAAAATAGCTCAAAATTGTTAGAAATCCTGCATAGATGTTAGAAGGAGAGACTTGGAATTCGAGGTTAATGATTGAGTCTATTTGAAGGTTTCACCTTAACTTATTATGCCTACCGAGAATATTGGTATCAAGGACAACCTATCTTATGAGGAGATTCCCGTTCAGATTCTTGATCGTTAGGTTCACAAGTTGAGAACCAAAGAGGTTGCATCAGTCAAGGTCTTATGGAGAAATCAGTTTGTTGAGGATGTAACATGGAAAGCTGAGGAGGATATAAAGACTAGATCCCTCACGTCTTTCCCTCCGAAGCAATTCCAGAGCAAAGTACTAATTCTTTGTAAAGTACTCTTTAAGTTAATATGTTGAGTTTATGCTAATTGCATGTTTTATGCTTGTGTTGGGTTGTTAGACACTTCCCACCCCCAGTTGTGCTTAGTTGATCTCAGTCGAGGACGAATATTTATCCATGGGGGGGATATTTAACACCTTAGACTTTGAAAAGGGCTAAAGAGGGGTTTGTACAATTCACCCACTAGTTTTAAGTTTTGGGTCAACTTCAAATAATCATATCTCTCAGTACATAAAGAATTAAGTGACCCATGACCTATCAAATTAAAGGTCATTGATTTCTCTTTCCAACGCTACCAAATTTGCTTCATTTCGTGTTCAGAGTAAAAAGATATGCTCGTATTAGTGAATCTTCCTTTTAAGGCACCTCATTAGTTTTTAATATGGGTAGTTTGGTATTTTCCCACTCCTTCTAAGCCTAAGCCACATTTTTTCTTCACCTAATTAAGGGTCTAATAAGTTTTAAAACATCTTTTCATGTTCTTAAACACTTAGAAGAATTAGAGCAAGATTCCAAAAGGAGAAAAAGCTAGGGTTCAAGAGTTCTTCAAGTTTCCATTGATTTTTTCCACGAACCTTTGTTCTTTCCAGATATGTAAGGCTATCATAGTGTTGGACTAGTTTGTCCTCACACCCTACATCTCAATTTTGTAAAAAATCATCATATGTAAAGGATCCATTTGTAGTTCTTAATATTGAATTCAGTTCTTTAACGATTGAGATTTTGATGCTCTTGTTTTGTGAATCTTATAGTGTTGTTCATGCTTGGTATCACATGAACCCTATTGATTTAGTAAAGTTATTTTTTCAAAAGAAAATGTATGAAAGTTCTCATGTATTGGTTTTGGGTTTGAGAAACAAGTAGAGTTTAGGAGAAATTTCCCAATTCTAAACTAATTTGGGGTCCTAATTTAACTTAAAAATTCATCGGGTATGCTTGGAAAGCCCTGGGGCGGCGCGCCAGAAATGCTTTAGGCCTAGCCTTTAGCAGTTGAGGTCCTGGAGCGGCGTGCCAGCAGTGTGCCCAGGTTTGACTTAGTTTGAGTGTTGGGGTGGGATCCTAGTTTGAGTGTCGGGGTCGGGACCTAAATCAATTATCGGGGTTAATTTTCGGATCAGAAATTATTTTCCGAAAGAGTATTTTTTAGTCTCAAGCCAATAATAGAAGATATTTTCTGAAAAATATTTTTCATTCACCAACCAAACATTAAAAAATATTTTCTACTCACCAACCAAACATAAAAAAATATGTTAGTAATCCACTTGTTTTCCAAGAAAATATTTTCTAGGAAAACATTTTCCATAGAAAACATTCCTTCATACCAAACACACCCTTAAAATCTTTTTATTAGGAAACAAATGTTGTGAGTTAGATACTTAGATTAATTGTAGATTGACATATGATATTTCAAGTTTTTGCTTCAAGGTTCTTCCGGTGGAGCCAATGGAGACATAGCATGTGATGTTTACCACAAATACAAGGTGAATACAATCACTCTGTTCTAATTTGAGTTTTCTACTTCCAATCACATTATGTGAAATTTGTATTGAAACTGAAATGGTCCACACACTAAGGAAATTCAGAGAATTTGTTTTCAAAGAAGTCCAATATTGTTTGAGCATCTACGAGTACTATTCACTTATGCATAAAGTCGACGTCTACTTTATTGTGTACTCAAAATTAACTAATGTTATCCTTATTGAGTTCGAATAGTGTATGCCACATGAATTATTAGATGTGAATATTCTTTCACCTTTGTCGATACCAAGTTCGAAAGAAATAAAAGAAAATGTGATAAGGATGTCGGTGAGACTTTCAAGACCAAGAGAACGAATAAGTATTTACTGTGTAATAGTTTCTGACACAAGAGAACCATATGTAATAACAATAAATCCTAGATGGACTTGTCCCACTTTGTTTTCGTAACTCAAGGTAATATATGTAATTTGAGACTCTGCAGTTTGGTATAATTAGTGGCATTTCAGCTTTTTTCGACTTTACTTCCTTTCTATAATTAATAGACTAAAATATAACATATATTATGCATACTGTCTATTCGATTTATGTATTACTTACTGCATAATGTATTGAAAATTTCTATATGATTAGATGAATTTATACTAAAAAAATTAAACAGTCTATGGGGTCTACGATTGACTGAGATCATTATTATCAAAAATAATAATAATTAATTAATTAAAAATAAATTATTGAAATTTACACAACTAAATAAGCTTAAACAAGTCATAAGATAATATATAAAAATTCACTTACATTGGAGATGATGATTAGAGGTAAGGATGAGTAGTGGTTAGACAATCAACATTCTCACAGTAATGTTGATCAAACACAAGTATGTTATGAGGATTTTATTTGTTCAACCACAATTCATTCTCATAAATCTCTGATTACTATGCGTAATTTATGCGAACTCTTATATGATCATATGACTTATTTAAACTCATTTAGTTGTGTATTAATAATTTATTTTTTATTAATTAACCATTCTCTTTTTAAAATTCTACTAATTACAGTCTATACATGTGTATCATAATCTAGTAAGTTTACTATGGATGAAGGTCTTAGTATAGGCTAGATTATTCTTAATTTCGTACTCAACTTCTTATAGTCAAGTCTATCCTAAGACCTTCGTCCATTATAAACTTACTAGATTAGGCTACATATGTATAGACCATAACTAGTAGAGTTTTAAAAAGAGAATAATTAATGAATAAAAAAAAATTATTGAAATTTATACAATTAAGTGAATTTAAACAAGTCATATAATTATATAAGAGTGCACATAAATTGAAGATAACAATCAAAGATGTATGAGGATGAGTTGTGGTTGAACAAATGAAATCCTCACAAAACATACTTGTACTTTAGTAAACATTATTTTGAGGATGTTAATTGTATAACCACTATCCATCCTTACACTTCTCTGATTGTCGTTCCCAATTTATGTGGACTCTAATACGATCATATAATTTGTTTAAGCTCATTTAGCTAAGTAAAATTTAATATTTTTTTAATTAATTAATTATTTTCTTTTTTGATAATATGCTAGTAAGAGCTATAAACTCATACAATATATTATGGATAAAGCGCGTAGTTTAGAATTTATAGTGAATTCGGTTGATGATCCTCAATATAATCTAATTTATGTAGTTATTTACTTTTTGTTATATACTAATTTTTTTTTACCATTGCACCAACCTGGATATACCTTACAAATGATGGAGTGTCAATCTATACAATCCATCATCTACCAGCCACATGAGAAATAATTGATTATATTTATTGATGAGGAATGCGCAAAGAAGAACCTAAAGACTTTTCGACATTTTTTTTATATATAAAAAAGGTAATCTTTGTTTTAACTCCCTCATTTTATTGACTTCATTTTTTATTCAATTTTAAATAACTACAACGTCTCAAGCATCTCAAACACCCAATGCAAAAAAAGTTATTGCTCCATCTAAGTAAACAAGGAATGTGTTGCCTTTCGTTATGTATCTTCCATTATGTTGTCTCTCCATCTAAGTAAATGAAGAATGTGCAAAGGAGAATCTAAACACTTTTCGGTATACTTTTCAAGATGAGAAAAAGTCTCATATATCCAACCCTGCAATCAATAGAATAATAAATAAATTTATAGAGTCCATGTATTAATGCATTAACAGATAAGAGTTTATAATAAATCGATAAGATGATAGATAATATGTACCAGAAAATTTTGTATAAAGCGTACAAGGCATTATTATTCTTATTAATTTTTTGTTTGTTTGTTCAAATCAATCTTCTTCTTCAAACAGCTCTATGCTAGCTAAAACGACTCTTTTCCTAATGGGTAATTCTCGAAGAAATTTAAACCAACCACTATTTTGAACCACAATATTGAAGGACTTTACTTATTTTTTATTCACGAGGTATGCTAACAATTCAACCCTGTAATCAAAGCAAATTTCTTTAAGTTGAAACAACTTGGCTTATCGTTCACATAGAACTAGATGCCATGTAACTTTTTTTTAATTCTTAGCACATCGCAACAACATATAACAGATCATTTATTTATTAAATTTTAAAATGCTTTGGCAAATGTCTCAAGCGTTCAAAACACATTTGCTTGGAATCAACATAAAGCTTTTGATCAATTAGAATTTTTTAAAAATGATCACGATAAACCGCCATCCTTACTCTTACAAAAAAATTTCTAAAGTGATCAACTTCTTCAACTTTATGTTTCTTAGTGTTGCAAGCAATAGAAATATATTCTTTAATGTTTTTCTATCTTTAGCCATACTTTACAATCTATAAGCAAAAACAAATTTGTAGTGATCAATCTATTGACTACTAGTCTATTAATTGAAACAGAAAAGTACTATATTAAACATGCAAAACAAGCTGCAGTAATTCTATAAAGGAAGAATGCAAAAGACAGCAGCCAGAACACCATTAACGTCTACTAAAACGCGGAAAAAATTAAAATCGATAGACAATATAAACATAAAAGTTCAAAAAAATTCTAACCATTATCCAAAGCAAAACCCAATTAAAGATTGGAATCAAGAACATGAACTCACCACATATCAATTTTTGACAAATTTAATCAAGAACAATCATATTTTTGTAAAAATTCAAAATCTACTAAACTAAAATGTAACAATAAAATAGTAAATGGAGCTAAAACTATTCGGAAAAGAAAAATGAACTTACCTGAGCACAAGAGGATGAATGTTTCGACTTGGGGAAGAAGATCGGAGAAAAAAATATTTCAACAATTTGAGATACTAAAAAAAATAGGGAAGAAGAGAGGTTGAGAAGAGAGGTTGAGAATTGTTGAATAATTAAATGAATTTAAAAAAAGAGAAATATTTAATAAAATATAAAAAGGGCCTTTATTGTATTTTTATAAACTTGTATTTATCCCCCAAATTCTAAAAGTGATGAAAAGGTCCTTGACCCCACAACCCAACCCCACTTTTTCACTTTTTCTTAACCTAACACTAAAAATTAAATAAAAAATAAATTAAGTGGCTATTTCTCAAATTAAGTTTTGGAGGTGTCCCCCTTGCCAATTATTCTCAGAAAAGTAGGATAAAAATAAAATATGCTTATTAAATAATAAATAAAACAAAATGAGAAGAAAATATTAAGGTAATGATGCGGTCATACCAAATCAGTCGGTACATAAAATGAATCTTTTTGTTGTAACCTAACGATGAATTTAAACAATACGATATAATAGAATTCAAATAACAATCAAAATAAATATTGTATTTAAACTAATAATACAATAGATAATAAATATCCAAACAAGGTGTAACTAGAAAGACCAGACCCCAAAAAAAAAAGTTAATTGGAAAGTGTGGAGAAAACAAAAATTAAATTTGATCATGAATGGAATGTCGTATCTTGGTGCATGAATAAAATTTCAAGATTTTTTATAAGGTTTAGACAATTCTCTTTTCTTTAAGCTAATTTGACATGGTATCATAATATGTGCACATATCAAGAAAAGGGCGATATGAATGAGATGTCCCACGCTTATGCTGACGAAGAAATTATTGGAAAAATAATTCTAGTATTTTAGAAAAAAGTACTGATATTATTGTCTAGACTCAATTCTTATTGAATAGCATGAACATCATTGAGTTGCTATTATTTTTTCTTTAAATCTAACATTTATTTCTGGCTATTGAATCATATTCTTTATTCTCATCAACAACCCCCCCCCCCCACACAATTATTAGCCGTTTATTGACAATTCATTAAGTCAATTCTACATTAGTCTTAGAGACTTTATTACTCTCTCTCAGTTCAATAATAATTGTTCACTATTAATTTGACATAAGATTAGAGAACAATAAATGTTATAGGTAATTTTACCAAATCACCCTTATTAAACATAAATCATTTAAACATTGAAAGATAGCAAGGGTAAAATAGACCAATATGGTATATTATTCATTGTTTTTATAAATTAGACAAATATTATTGGACATCCCAAAATGATATAGTAAACAAGTAAAGATAGACGGAGGGATTACTCTTAAATATTTGGGACGTTTGATTTTTCCAGAACGTTAGAACCATTTGGTCCATTGGTTGTGTATGTATGCTTCTTTGAATTTACATTCATGAGATAGAAAAGGGAAAAAGACAAATATACCTCCGAACTTTTGTAAAATGTATGCATATATCCTTCGTTACACTTTTAGAACATCAGTATCCTTGCCATCCAAATTTTGGAGAATATATACCCTTTAAGTTAATGGTGGTACACGTGTCTCGTTCTTAACCAGTGACATGATATTTGTAAAATTTCTGCCCAAAATTAAAAAAGTTCACCCGAATTAATCTAGAAACCCATCCAAATACATAATACCCATGACCCAAAAATATTAACCCAGATCCCCAAATCAATTCACCTAATTTAAGATACTACTCCGACCCCAAAACTCCTTCTCTTTCTCATTCACCTCTTCTCTCCAAATAAATCTAACCCTACTACTAAACCAAATCCTAATACTAGTATCAGTCTTTGTGCTAGTCCTACGATGGTCTTCTTCTCTACATGAAAAGAGAAAGATTATATATATTATGTCCATTTCAGCTGTTGTCAGCCTTAAACCGTCATATGGACAAGAGATAGTGGGTAAAAAAGTTGACGTTTAATGGTGGTTGGATAAAATCTAGTACAAAAATTGCGTGAAGTCTTTCGACAGTTCTTCTAATGAAATATGATCAAGCATAATGATGGTGGTGAGTAAATAATTGATTTAGCTAAAAAGAAAGATTAAATGGGTGAAGACACATGTGAGGAAGTTGAGGAAAAAATGGAGGATGATTCTGGGGATGAAGATGATTGCATGGGTCTTCCTCTTCTATGAGAAAGTTAAGGAGAAATTGGAGGATTATTGTTGAGGATAATTTGGGGATGAAGATGGGGAAAGATGCTGCTAAACAAGTGTTTAAGTTGCTTAATTTGAAATTAAGTGAATTGATTTGGGGATTTGGTTAATATTTTTGGGCTATGGGTATTATGTATTTGGGCGGGTTTCTAGATTAATTCGGGTGGATTATTTTTAATTTTGGGCAGAAATTTAACAAATATAAGGTCAGTAGTTAAGATCAAGACACATGTACCACCATTAACTAAAAGGGTATATACGCTCCAAAATTTGGATGGCAAGGATACTGACGTCCTAAAAGTATAATGAAGGGTATACACATACCATTTAAGAAAGTTTTGGGGTATATTTGTCCTTTTTTCCGATAGAAAAATATGATAATCTTTTTTCATATGTTCTAGTGTTGGATTTTTCGTTGATAAAATTTTTGTTAGTTTGTGGTTCCTAATTGCTTGTTGAATCCTGCTATATATCTATATTGGATGAAATATTTTAAGGAGTGTCTGACACGCCTTAAGCTTTAGTGAATTTCATATAGGTAGGGATGTCAAAAGAATATGAAAAACCAATCATACCGAACCTAATCGAACCAAACCGATTTATTTCATTTTTTCAATAAAACTGTGGACTTTTATGTAAGTGTATATCCATCCCGAATAATTGAAATGGTCTTTTTAATTTATAAAAAAACCCAAAAAATATCCGAACCGAACCAAACCGAATAACCTTACATAAATATATTTTATTTATTAATAATATGTTAAATTTAATATATAAATATATTCTATAAAAATTTTCAAATATAAATATAACCTAGGTCCTAGATACTATAATAGATACTACATCAAACAATACGACAAAACCTATGCAAACACTCCTAATAAATGTTTAAGATCAAACAATACAGTAACAAGATTTTACATTTTTGACATCTTGATGAAGAAGTCAAGTGCGTCTTCAAAAACATACCCATGAAATAAATATTTTAATAATAGTATATTTTGAGGAGATACTTTAAAAGTAAAAAAATGAAAATTAACTGAACTATACCAATACCGAAGAGAAACTGATATGATTGGATGATTTTATAAAATCTAATTTTAGTTATAGTATATTAGAAAATACCTGAAAAATTGGAATTATATAATTTTTAAAAAATAACCTCTGAACCGTCCTATTGACACCGACGTTGGTGAAGAAATGAAATCTTTACCTTACTGCTAATTTGCTCTTTAATAAAATTTTCGTCCAGTTGTAAATTTATTATTAAACAAGAGTACTTAATAATTGCCAATTAAGAAGCAGAGCCGGCTGCCGGCAGCTCCACTGGCACAGAAGAAGGATGATAATTCTACCGAACCACCAGCTCAAACGTATATTCACGGCGGTGATGCTAGTTTTTCCAGATTTAGTTTTTGGCGTCCGGAGAACAGACTTCCCTGATACTTTCATCTTCGGTTCCGGTTCTTCTGCTTATCAAGTTAGTAACTTTTATTTAAAATGTACGATTTAACTTATATACACTAACATCAATAACAATAGTTAACTTGCAAAATATAAGTAATATATAGTAATAACTGAGGTCATAGTAAAATATTTATCTATATCTAGTGAATTTCATAATACATATGTAGAGTTTGTGCAAAAACTACTGATTCACGTGAATTCATAACTTTTAAGCTAAGTCCGATTTTGATGATATGTGTGTATATATGAATATACAACATTTAGTAGCAAATACAGTAGGGAGTAATTGTTGCGGAAGCCGAATATATAGGGAGTGACGGAATCACCACTCCTATATCTAAAGGTAGCTAATAAATAGTAAATGAGACAACAATAAAATGAAAACCAGGAATCAACGAGGTTCGGCAAAATTTTGTTTTCTTTTGCCTACTCCTCGGACACAACCAACCAATATTTATTTCACTCCAAAAGAGTACAAGTGAAATACTACAAGAGAGAAACAAGATCAAATGCCTTGGGAGATTATAAAGCAAGTGAGAGGTGTGTTACAAATGAATTAAGAGCTACCTATTTGTAGGAGTGAATTCTTCCTATTGATGTCATCCATGACATCACAATGTATCAAAGTGTCAAGGTTTACCTTGTGAAACCATTTTATGGTTTACCTAAATTTCACCTACAAAGTTGTTATCTTGACTTTTGTACCAATGAAGAATTATCTTCCTAACTACCAAATCTTCACATTTATTCATCTTTGAATCTTGTCAAATTTAACAAATCTCCACCTTGGAAAGATTCTCCATTTTCAACCTTCTCTCAACAACAATTTTTTATTATGTCTACAACCTCAATATTCAATATTCAACAATGTTGATCAAGTTCAAATAATGTTGAAACTTGACTGCAGTCACCACTTTTGTCAGCATATCGGCAGGATTATCCATAGTATGAATTTTCTGCACTATGACTCCACCATCTTCTATGATGTCTCGTATGAAATGATATCAGACGCATGCTTCTTCCTTGCATGATAAACTTGGTTCTTTGCTAATTGAATAGCACTTTGACTATCACAAAATATTGTGATTCCTTCTTGTCCAATACCAAGATCTCTAAGCAATCCCTGAAGCCAAATTGGTTCCTTCGCAGCCTTTGTAATTGCCATATACTCTGCCTTAGTGGTAGACAAAGCAACTGTTGACTGCAAAGTAGACTTCCAACTAACTGGTGCATTTGCAATAGGGAAAACATAACTAGTAGTTGATCTTCGTTTGTCCAAATAACCTGCATAATCTAAGTCACAATATCCAACAAGATATTGACTATCTTTATGCTCGAAAACCAAGCCAACATCTACAGTATTATGAATATATCGTAGAATCAATTTTACAGCCTGCCAATGATCCTTTCTAGGATTATGCATGTTCCTGCTTACAACTCCAACTACGTGTGAAATATATGGCCTTGTGCAAACCATTGCATACATCAAGCTACCAACAACATTCGCATATGGTAATCTTGACATATATTCTCGTGCAACTTCATTCTTTGGCGAAAGAGCATCACTAAGCTTAAAATGAGGGGCAAGCGAAGTGCTAACCGACTTTGTTTTCTCATTCATGCCAAATCGGTGTAATACCCTCTTCAAGTATTATTTCTGAGATAAGAATAGCTTCTTTGAATGCCGATCTCTTTTTATATCCATGCCAAGAATCTTCTTTCCCTCACCCAAATCCTTCATCTCAAACTCCTTTCTTAGTTAAATCTTTAGCTTCTCAATTTCATCTTGACTTTTAGAAGCTATCAACATATCATAAACATATAGGAGAAGATATATAAAGGAATTGTCTTCAAGCATGCGCAAATACACACAATGATCGTATTTGCCTCTTATGTACCTTTTGTCACGACACAGACCGTCGTGATTGGCACCCACACTAATCCTCCGGTATGAGAACCATTACTACAACCTAGACTAAACAACTTAACCAAAAACTATGGATTTAAAGATACGGAAGTAGGTTTAAATGACCAAAAGAAATACAAAGTTCCTATAAACTCTAAAGGTTTAAAAAAAACTAGCCAAACAAATGCGGAAGAACAACTCCTAGAACCTGAAAGTCAATGTAACAAAACTCTACTAACAACAAGTCTAAGAACAAGGGGTACAACCTCGACACTAAACAAATACCTTAAACAAATAGTCTGAATTCGAAAAGAGTAGACTCAAAAAAGAAAGATCCATGGCAGCTTGAAAGAACTGGCTCACCCTTGAATCCGATCACGCTCAATTGTCACCTAGCTGAGGTCTATCAATAGCCGCCTGAAGATGCCCTGTACTCAATAAAGAACAAGCAAGTGCAGTATCAGTACACAACCAAAGTGTACTAGTAGGATCACGCAGCTATCCCACTAAGTGAAACACATGCAAGTAACCACAACACTATAAAACAAGATATACCAAACATATACAATATTAGTCATCTTTTCAGGATCAATGAAGCATTCCACGTTCTCAGTAATACCCATTGGTTATCATTTTAGAGAAACAAACAGTCTTTCAACCTAAATCACCATTAGATATGAACGTAATCAATACAAGTAGATAGACAACACAATTCAATGGTCCTCTCACAGAACCCGATTCAATGATCCTCTCATGGAACCCAAACCCAAACCGTTAGTATACCGATTCGTGGTACCCGATCCAATATTTCTGCCAGAACATGGGAACCGATCCCATATTTATGCCAGAACATGGCAACTGATCCATTCAACAAACCACAATCACAATCATAATGTATATTCTCACAATCATACAACAAGAGGTGATTCATGGCATACAATTATTCAATTATTCTCATTTACGATTAGGGTGATCAATAATGCAACATTCGTATACATACATGCATTATAATGAGCAATTACAAACATATATCACACCACTATGATATCACAACCATCATCTACCTCGAATCCAAGCTTGAATCCCCTAAGGCACTTGAATCTTCCCGTTTCGGATTATTTCATCTTGTTCTAGGTCTACAAATAATTAATATATGCAAGGATCAACAACCAAAGGTCTAATTATCCGAATAATAACAAACCCAATAACCCTAGACCAAACCCAAGATCCTAATACCCAGATTAGGGTATTTTCCACCATAATTTCCCAATTAAAACCCTCCCCCATCAATAATCACCCATGAATTTACATTCTACGGATCGAAAAATAGATTCAGGGAGTTAAAATCTTACCTTTAGCCTCAAGAATGGTAGAAAACTATCAAGAAAGAACCTGGGGTCATCTCCTAGCTCTCAAAATCGAAACTTGCATAATACAATCCACAAATGATCCGATACATATAAAGATGCTACTTGAACTTGACTCTATGAAACCTTGTTTGAGTGGGGGTTTGTTTCCAACTTAAATCGCGACTGTCCCACTATGGTGGCCCCCAGCCCACCACAACGACTTGCACGAAAATAGAATGTCGAATTAAAAGCTCTAAACCCCCATTTCACAACACACCTTCATCCCATGACACTCAGAAAACACCCGTTCACACTATGATCAATTTCGGGAGTTCTACTTGCCCGTATTCAATTTCGTAAAGTCGTACGGGTTCCTTAACGTCTTAGCTATCCACTCATGCAATCAATTTCATTATTACACTTCTCATTCATTACCAGATTTCCCTAGACTCGCCTAACTCCGATTTCCTTCAAATCTAGACTAGGATAGGAAAATTCATGTTACTACTCAAAAGTTTTTCTGGTCCAATTATTTCCCCATTGGCTTTTCCCTAACGATAGAATCAGGTTGTTACAATAGATATCAATTTATCCATCACTCATCCCTAAGTGATCAACTAGGAAAGACTGACTAAAGTAAGGTTAGAGTAGTATTTGAATCGCCGAATTACTGGGAATAGTTGTCTTGCATGCCCTTCTTACCGAATCTCATTACCCCCTAAGGGTTTCACATCTCCAATCTCAAACCAACCAATTGAATACCTACACATCCTCCTTTACAATGCCTCAATGAAGTCATCTCAATACTCGAGTGATAAATATTGTTGTATGAAAACTTAACTGACAACAAAAACGATTCCTAACAACCACCAAAGTTGATCGTACACACGTCTACAACATGTTAACAAGGACCTTGACACAATCATCCGAATGAATCCTTTAGCACTTAAGCATGATCAAATTCTAAGTAAATACTTGCTACAAATAGAAGTGAACCTGAACCAACCAACACACGCTTATAATACCTAAACAATCATAGTTCTTATCAACATCTCCTTCTCACAACATAAATTTCCATAAGCTTAAGTTACAAAATTTTGGTCTTTAGACATCAGATACTTATTGAGAGATATGTCCAAGCATACAAACCCTCTAGCAACACTATCGAAATGCTAGATTTAGTAATTATAGATTACCTCTTAAGAACAGTAGAATTGGATTCAATGATCCCCACATTCAACCACATATAATCGATACATGACCTCAACGCTAGATGAATATTAAGATTGTCGGACAACCATAGATACGCATGGTAGCTCTTCCATAAACTCTCATAAGCAAGGTGGTACATGTAGAACTACTGAATTACTTTAACAACTCCAAGAAAACACCAATTATGCCATTCGAAATAACCAAATCTTCCCAATCTTCCCACTCAACCAAGAGAACATCGACGGATTTGGTACCCCTGATCCACCACTAGGGATCCACCCACAAAAGTGAAAACACACATGAGCATAACTAGTGCATCATACTCACAACCATGTATAACATGAAATAGATGATCACGTAAGAAATTTACGGAATAACGCTAAAGGTTTTCCTCTGAAGAGTTAATACCAGTCATTTCCATTGAGTTGACTCCACATACTCTTCACATCATTCCACTGAAGTCCACACTCTCAATACTAACAACCATCATGAACACTCTGACCATTTATCTTACTATAAACCAACACTTTTAAATGAAACCTTTCTTAGGTACTTAACAATGAATAGTAATAAATTTACGACTCAACCCAGGTGTAAGTCCTTTCAAATGCTCAATACCGAATACAATTGATCGTTTCTCACTTGCAAATTCATACCTTGACAAAATATATCACCACGAATGTAGACTTACAATGAAAAATCTGAATTGTAAATTCAACTGTATAACACAATCCCCTTATCTATCAACATTACCTTGTACCTTGAAGATTTTTGTGAATTCATGGATCTTCGCTTATCACTGATCGCCTCTCCATCGATCTTTTAATATCCTTTGCTAAAAATTCCATCGTACTCATTACTAAACTCAAAAACAAAAACCAAGCACTTATTATCACACTCGAGCTAATGTCTGTACACTCCTTTCTCAAGTCTTTTCAATAGTTGCCAACCAATCTTACTATATAGTTTCATTCCATCATAAACTCTTATTACCCTTATGCTCAGTCAGCCCTGACTATCACTGCAAAGTCAAACTTTTCATCAACACGACACCTCAAACTCAGGTATACCCATCAAATTCAAAGGACTAACCCAATTTTTATGCACACTTTCTTACTAAAATACTTCAATTGCCTTCACCTAAGAATACTCAATGGGACTTTCTTTATCCATAAGCTTGTCATCCTAGTATTAATCCACCCCTTTATGGCTTAAGATAAAATTAATAGTCCTCATACTACCATCATTCTTCTTAACAAACCAGATAGGAACACCCCATAGGGAAGCATTAGGAGGGATGAAACCTTAATCAAGAAGCTCCTGGATTTGAGCTTTAAGCTCTCCCAATTCTGACACCATATGAATAGACTCAATAGAGGGGGATTCGACCTCAACATCCCGAATATGAGCTAATCATGCCAAATAATCCCGCCCACCAGTTTCCTACCCCGGACGACAGATATGACCTTAGCTGACTTAGGCTTGTACCTCCTTCCCACTCTAACCTTTTCCTACCCAAGATCTCTAGAGTTACCGACTTAGCATTACCATTAAGCACAACATAATAGGGGGACAACCAAGTCATGCCTAAGATTATACTAAGTCAGTCATATCCAGCATAACCAAATCAACCCAAATCTAAAAATCCATAAACACAACAGGACAACACGATATACATGGGTGACTATGACTGACTCTTCAATTGGGGCAGAAACATGGATGGGGGGTATCAAGTATATCACAAATCATATCAAATTTAGAGGCAAATCACACGAACACATAAGAATAAGTAGAATCCAAATCAAACAACACATTAGACATCCAATCACAAAAAATATACCGTCAACCTCGGTCTTGCCCGGAAAGGCATAAAACTGAGCCCTATCATCTTGACGAGCAACCTCCTTGCCTGGATACTACTCCTTTTGTTTTTGTAATCACATGGTTTTTCTGCAGTTTTTGACAGCGTTCGGTTTATTACAAGGTTTTATAGTCTATCCTCGATTGTTGAACACTGATTGGATTGTAGGGGTTAGTTTAGATTTGGTTCAAGTTCTATAAGGAGACCTGAGAAAAACAGAGGAGACAAGGCTGAGATTTTGTCACACCCTGTCCCGCTCTAGCGAAAAAAATCCCGCCCCAGCGGTTCAGACGGAAACAATACCCAGGCAATAAGTTTTTTTGGGGTTTTTCTCTTTTCTAAATCTCCCAACGGGTTTCAGCTTTACTAAGCAATTTAGGATAATCCTCTAAACTAGGATAATCATTGTCTGCCCCGAGTCAATAGATTGATACACAATCCAACTCATTCTCATTAATTCAACATCATAACCCATACATCACCAGGATACACCCATACACTCAAGCAGTTATTACTCAATTGCAAGACACATCCAGATCTTTCTTATGAATCACCTCGTACATTATCTATACCCTTGCATAGAACTTAGTCGTGACCTTCTTTTCACAACAAGTTTCCCAATACTTAGTAGTTACAACTTGCATAGTTTCAATCAATTCAGCAAGCATATTGCACATATCAAAATTCAGACCCACACTTATTGTGCATATAATCATATCATCACCTCCAAGCAAATACAACTTCCACATTCACATTAATTCAGGCAACAAGGAACACACATTCACAATTTTCAAGTTACAAGTCAAAGATAAGCCTAATTTCTAAATAGTTTGTTCCATAGATGACCATTACCGATCTTCCAGTACAAGAGCAAAATGTAAACTGATGCACCCTGTAGCTGGTCAAAAGATCATTTATCCGAGGCAGTGGATAAATATTTCGAATGGTGACCCTATTCAACTATTGGTAGTCTATACACATCCTCTCTTTCTAGTGATGGTGTTACCACTGTTGTTGCCCTAGTTCGTACCATAGAGTGAAGGAGAAAAGATACCAATTTGTATCACCCAGATACCAATTGGATTCAAATTATAGCACGAAGGAGTAGAAAGAACTGAGTTTTTTCCAGAACCCCTATAGCCTCTCAAAGAAAAGTACGGACGCCTTGTACCCTTCCATAAGACTCTACTAGACTCGTTATGGTACAATGAGATCAACGAACCTAGTGCTCTGATACCAAGTTTGTCATGACCCAGACCATCGTGATTGGCACCCACACTAATCTTCCAGTGGGGAAACCATTACTACATTCCAAACTAAACAACTTAACCAAAAACTATGCATTTAAAGATACGGAAGCATGTTTAAATGACCAAAAGAAATATGGAGTTCCCATTAACTCCAAAGGTTTAAACAAACTAGCCAAACTAATGTGGAAGAACAACCCCTAGAACCTGAAAGTCAATGTACCGAAACTCTACTAACAACAAGTCTAAGAACAAGGGGTACAACCCCAACACTAAACAAACACTTTAAACATATAGTGTGAGTCCGAAAAGAGTGGACTTAAGCAAGAAAGATCCATGGCCACCTGAAAGAACTAGCTCACCCTTGAATCCGATCACGCTCAATAGTCACCTAGCTGAGGTCTATCAATAGCCGCATGAAGATGCCCTGTACTCAACAAAGAACAAGCAAGTGCAGTATCAGTACACAACCATAGTATATTGGTAGGATCATGCGACTATCCCATTAAGTGAAACACATACAAGTAACCACAACATTATAAAACATGCATATACCAAACATATACAATATTAGTCATCTTTTCAGGATCAATGAAGCATTCCACGTTCTCAGTACTACCTATTGGTTTTCATTTTAAAGCAACAAATAGTCTTTCAACCTCAATCACCATTAGATATGAATGTAATCAACACAATTAGATACACAACATAATTCAATAGTCCTCTCACGGAACCCAATTCAATGGTGCTCTCATGGAGCTCAAACCCAAACTGTTAGTGTACCGGTTCATGGTACCCGATCCAATGTTTATACCGGAATGTGGCAACCTATCCCATATTTATGCCGAAACGTGGCAACTGATCTCATATTTATGCCGGAACGTGGAAAAAGATCCAAGTTAGTTTGTCGGAATGTAACACCCGACCCATCCAACAAATCACAATCACAATCACAATATATATTCTCATAATCATGGAATAAGAGGTGATTCATGGCATACAATTATTCAATTATCCTCATTTACAATTTAGGTGATGAATAAAGCAACATTCACATACATACACGCATTATAATGAGAAATTACAAACATATATCACAACAATATGAAATCACAACCATCACCTACCTCGAATCCAAGCTTGAATCCCCTAAGGCACTTGAATCTTCCCTTTTTGGATTCTTTCTACTTGTTCTAGGTCTATAAATAATTAATATATGCAAGGATCAACAATCAAAGGTCTAATTATCCGGATTATAACAAACCCAATAACCCTAGACTAAACCCAAGATACTAATACCTAGATTAGGGCTTTTTCCACCATAATATCCAGATCGAAACCCTCATCCGTCGATAATCACCACGAATTTATATTCTACGGATCAAAAAATGGATTCAGGGAGTTAAAACCTTACCTTTAGCCTCAAGAATGGTGGAAAACTGTCAAGAAAGCACCTGGGGTCATCTCCTAGCTCTCAAAGTCGAAACTTATAGAATAAAATGATTTGGGGGTTTATTTCCGACTTAAATCGCGACTATCCCGCTATGGCGGCCCCCAGCCCGCCACAACGGCCTCGCCTTGGAGGGAAAAATCCCGCCATATTGCACAGAAACAAAATGTCGAATTAAGAGCTCCAAACCCCTATTTCACAACACACCTTCATCCCACGACACTCAGAAAACACCCGTTCACGCTAAGATCAATTTTGGGAGTTCTATGATTAATAACGTTTTAAAGACACTTCATCCAATACTAAGCGTCAACAATCGTTAGTTAGTAATATAACCTAACTGAATGAGTTGAAGTCGAATCCCATAGGGAGTGGTACGTGTTTGAGAATCAAGAGCAAAGTACGAATATGTTCTAGTCAATCATTGGTAAAGACATTTACGAATAAAAGCATACTTCAAATTTAAGAGTGACACAAGTGTCAAATAACAGGGGGTTTTGATTGCAATTATCAACTACGATAGCAGCAAATTACACAAATTAATAAGTAATGAAATGGGTTCTTGGGATGTGATTGGATTATAGGCTAATATAGATATGTGGGTGATTGTAACTATTAGTAAATAGCTGTAAATTAGTGAATAAGCTAGACTTTAGTGGGGATAAACTTTCTCTAGAACAATTTACCCTGAATCAAGTTGGTTTCTCTTGAACACCAACAACCAGCAATTAAGAATAGCCTACGCTTTAGTCCATTCACTCTCTCGAGCTGAATGTGTGGAAAAGGATTTAGGATTCACTCTCTCGAGCTGAACCCATGACAACCCAAATCCACAGACCATCAAATAGTTAATCTTGGTTTTAAATTCTCTCTCTCGAGCAACCCAAAACCACGAAGGCAGAGTTGCATTTGCAACTACAACCCTTTAAATTGAACCACAATTACTGATTGAAATCACTTTTAAACAACAATTACACTAACAATTAACAATAGCCAATAAATCAACCCATAATCACATAATCACACTCCAAGAATTGGGGTTTTAGCTAGACATCATAAAAAGATAGAAATCGTTATCAAATTGTGTTTCCATCAACTAGGTACGATTAATTTCGTCTTTACAAAGGTCCAAGTTGAAGAATCTCAAAGACCCACTTCCAATTTCTCAAATATGGAAAACTTCAATTCTTCAAAGCTAAAGAAGATATTGCCTTAATACACTCAGTTCAAACTCAAAAATTACTCTAATGAATGTTCAAAATAAAATTTGATACTAAACATAATGTTTGAAAATGTATTTATAGTCGCCAAAAATATGTTGCGAAGGGCCATTCGGCGCAGTAAGTCGGGATCGCAGATCAACTCAGTGATCCACCCTTTGGTCAGTTCCATCGCCTTTTTGCTTTGGCCTTCAGCAACCTCAAATTCTGTAACTTTGGGCGATCCAACACTGCATCGCAGAACCGTTCGGTGACTCGCTGACTGCTCTTTTCTCTCACCGACTTGATTTTCTCTTTTAGGGCTTGGCACACTGGAACTTTAGGCGAGGTAATAGCCACTCGGTGATTCACCCAATGGATTAGGTGATCAACATGCCTTCTTTTCTTCGTTCTTTCAGTTGCCTTATTCCTTTTTGCTCGTTAGTGTCCATGCTTTGTTCCTCAATCCAAATACCTGGAAAACAAGGATTTTACATCAGTTATTGGCACAAAATAAGTATCTGAGGACACTAAATCTATCCAAATAAAGCCCTAAATGAGTGCCAAATCATGGACTCATCATTCTACTCGCCTGAATTCAATTTCGTAAAGTTGTACGGGTTCCTTAATATCTTAGCTATCCACTCACACAATCAATTTCATTATTACACTTCTCATTCATTACCAGATTTCCCTTGACTTGCCTGACTCCGATTTCGTCCAAATCTGGACTAGGCTAGGAAATTTTAAGTTACTACTCAAAAGTATTTCTGGTCCAATTCTTTCTCCATTGGCTTTTCCCTAACGATGGAATCAGGTTGTTACACCTTTGTTGTAACATAAACTTGTCAAATCATTTGTACCATTGTCTAGAAGATTGTTTCAATCCATACAGTGATTTTTCAAGTTTGCACACCATATTTTCTTTTCCAACAACTTTGAATCCTTCTGGCTGAGTCATGTAGATTTCCTCTTCCAAGTCTCCATGTAAAAATGCAGATTTTACATTCAACTGAACTAGTTCCAAATTCAACTGTGCTACCAAAGCCAACAAAATTCTAATGGAGGAGCGTTTCACAACGGGAGAAAATACCTCATTATAATCAATTCCCTCCTTTTGAGAATATCCTTTGGCCACCAATCTTGCTTTGCAGTGGACATCTTCTTGGTTAGGAAGTCCTCCTTTCTTTACAAATACCCATTTGCACCCAATTGCTTTCTTGCCTTTCGGGAGATCGGCCAATTTCCATGTATGATTCTGATGAAGGGACTCCATTTCCTCATCCATAGCAATCCTCCACTTATCTTCTTTGAACTTTGGAGTGTGTCTTTATAAGTGGTAGGAATGTCATCAACTACAGTTGAGTTTGCACAAACCACCATATCTATGAGTCGAGTAGGTTTTCTTATTGTCCTTTTTGGCTTGCTGATTGCTATTGATTTAAGTTCTGGTTGAGGTTCTTGAGATGGAACCTCCCATTAAACTGGCTCTTCTTCCAGAGGAAAATCTTCTGTTGTTTCCTCATTTGATCCATGTGTTGGGAAAGTTATTTTTCCCTCAAACTCCACCTGCTTTGAAGCACCATCTGTTTGTTTGACATCTTCAACTGTTACCTTATTTGTCAAGGCAGATTCATCAAAGGTAACATCCCTGCTAAAAATAATTTTTTTTTTGTCTCTGGACATGATAAACAATATCCTTTCATTCCAGAAGTAATCCCCATAAATAAAGCTTTCTTTGCTCTTGGGCCAAATTTTGACTCTCTTACATGATAATATGCAATTGAGCCAAATACATGTAAATAACCATAATATTTAGCAGATTTTCCATACCATTTTTCAAATGGTTTCTTCCCACCAATAGCAACAGATGGTAGATGATTAATGAGGTGGCATGCATATGTTATTGCCTCAGCCCAAAATTCTTTGCCCAAGCTAGCATTGGACAACATACACCAACTCTCTCCAGCAAAGTTTGGTTCAAGCGTTCTTCCACCCCAGTCTGTTCTAATGTATTTATGATGGTGAAATGTCTGACGATGCCATTTTCCTCAAAAATTTTCTGAAAAAGATCATTTTTGTATTCTTCATGATTGTCTGTGCGAAGACACTTGATCTTTCTGCCACTTTGAGTTTCTATCATCGCCTTCCATTTGAGAAAAATTACCAATACTTCATCTTTTGTTTTTATCGTATACACCCACAGTCTTCGGGTAAAGTCATCAACAAAGGTTACAAAATAGTGTTTCCCACCTAATGAAGGTGTTTTGGAAGCACCCCAAACATCTGAATGAACATAATCCAAAATACCTTTAGTATTATGGGTAGTTTTTCCAAATTTAACCCTTGTTTGCTTTCCCTTGACACAATGCTCACAAAACTCCAAGTTGCAAGTTTTTACTCCTTTTAGCAATCCTTGTTCTGATAAAGTTTTCAAGGATTTTCCTCCAGCATGTCCCAAGAGCATATGCCACAGCCTGGTCATTTCTGCCTCCTTATCGTCATTGGATGTTATTGCCTCTGTCCCAATAATGTACTACCTTGATAGTGGTACATGTTATTATTTCTTCGAATTGCCTTCATTACCACCAGTGCGCTAGAGAATATTCTCATTACCTCTTTATCTGCAATGACTTTGAATCCCTTTGACACTAGGGCTCCCACAAAAATAAGATTTTTCTTCAAATCCGGTACATATCAAACATCTGTTAATGTTCTGCTTAATCCATCATGGTTCCTTAATCGGATTGAACCAACACCATATGCGGTAAGAGGATTATTGTTTGCGGTGTGAATAACTCCATATTCTCCTTCTTGTAAATCAACAAACCAATCCCGGTTGAGAACATATGATAGCTACAAGCTGAGTCCATCAACCATACATCAAATGATTTCCATGGATCTGTTGTAACTAATGAGCAATCTGAGTCATCACAATCAACCACATTTTAATCCATGACAACCTTCCCATTATTTGGTTTGGCCTTGCTTTTCAACTTTGGGCAGTCTTTATTCTAGTGCCCTTTTTCTCGGCAAAAGGCACATTCATCTTCGCTGTGTCTGGATCTTGACTTGGATCTCCCTTTCTTCGTTCTCATATGATTTTGAGAATGATCTCTCACAATCAGTGCTTCTGCTTCTCCGCCCTTTTGTTTTTCTCTCTTTCTTTGTTCATAACTATATAAGGCAGAACAAACTTCTTTGAGAGAAACTTCATCATTTTCAAGATGCTCGAACTCATCGGGAAGTGAACTTAACAGCATTAAGGCCATATCTCCATCCGTAAAAGTCACATCCATATTCCGCATATTTGTCGCCAACATATTAAAGCTGGTGATATGATCATTCATTGTGCTACCAGGAATATAAGTGAAGCGTAACAGTCTTCTTTTCATGTAAAGTTTTGTTTGACTGTTTTTCTTCAATAAATTCTCCTCCAATGAATTCCATAATTTATTTGTAGATGTTTCCTTTGTGTGTGGATACTTTTGTTCTCTTGCAAGGTAAGATCGAATGGTACCGCAAGCAACACGGTTGATAATCTTCCAATCTTTTTCTTCTACGCCGATTGGTTTCTTTTCTTCTATGGCAATATCTAGTCCTTGTTGAAAAAGGACATCAAGGACCTCGCCTTGCCACATTCCGAAATGTCCTGACCCGTTAAAAATTTCAACTACAAATTTTGCATTTGACACAATTCTTGTCATAAGTGAAGATGTCAATGATGACGTATTATTGACATTCGATGTGGGCTATCGTTTTTGCTACAAATACTATTTACTAGCTAACAATGCAAAGACCAAAGTATATCTTTTCTGATCTGGAAGTTCAAACTGTGTTGCAACCACAGAGCATACTCAGATAATACCTTGACTCTGATACCAACTGTTGTGGAAGCCGAATATATAGAGAGTGACAGAATCACAACGTCTATATCTAAAGGTAGCTAATAAATAGTAAATGAGATAACAATAAAAAGAACACCGGGAATTAATGAGGTTCGGCAAAATATTGTTTTCTTTTGCTTACTCCTCGGACACAACCAACCAATATTTATTTTACTCCAAAAGAGTACAAGTGAAATACTACAAGAGAGAAAGAAGATCAAATGCCTTAGGAGATGATAAGACAAGTGAGAGGTGTGTTACAAATGAATTAAGAGCTAGCTAATTTATAGGAGTGAATTCTTCCTATTGATGTCATCCATAACATCACAATGTGTCAAAATGTCAAAGTTTACCTTGTGAAACCATTTTATGGTTTACCTAAATTTCACCTACAAAGTTTCTATTTTGACTTTTGTACCAATGTAGAATTATCTTCCTAACTACCAAATTTCCACATTAATTCATCTTTGAATCTTGTCAAATTTAATAGTAATTACTTGACTCGTGTTTCGTTTTGATGAAAGGTCGAAGGTGCAGCATCTGAAGATTTAAGAACTCCAAGCATTTGGGACACTTTTGCTGATGCTGGTTTGTTCTCTTTAATCACTTATGATTGTAGTTGTACTAAATAAAAAGATATTTTCGAAGATTGTTATGATAGAGGTGCAATTGATACTAAATGGTACAAGTTCCGTCCCTAAATTTTCATCAGGTGGATATGGAGGCGCTAATACATATGTATCTTGTGATGCGTACCATAAATACAAGGTACGGAAGAGGAAACAGGATCAATTTAACTTCGAGTTCGCGTAATTGATGATTAATATGATTGCCTTTAAATATTGTATATTGCAGGAAGATGTAAAACTCATGGCTGACACAGTTTTGAAGGATATATATTTTCCATTTCGTGGTCGAGATTTATTCCTAGTAAGCTCTTTCGTTCAATTACTTAGTACATATGATTCTGTTATATGCTTTATCTTTCTTTCTCATACTTGATTTTCGCTTTCTATGTAGATGGAAGAGGTCCGGTTAATTCTAAGGGATTGCAGTATTAAAATAATCTCATCAACGAGATTGTCAGTCATGGTAAAAATCACATTTCCATATGCACTAGTACTAATTTTTTTTCCGTAGAAAGTTTGAATTTTGCTTCTTGTAAGTAAGAATACGAATTAAGAAATGATCTATCGCTTATCTGATTGACTCTTTTGTAGGAATTCAACCACATGTTACTCTATGTCACAGTGAAAACGAATATGGAGGATGGATGAGTCGAAATATAATGTGGGATACAGAGTACTTTTAGTATCTCATGTTTTGCTACACATTTGGAATGATATAACATGATTGTTGATGTTTTCCTTTTAGCGATGACTTCACTGCCTATGTGGTTGTGTGTTTCAAGGGATTTGGTGATAGAGTTTTGCATTGGACTAATGAATTCACTCTAGGCGGTTATGATAGTGGAATGAGCCCTCTAAATCATTGTTCCCCGCCCTTCGGAATGAGACCCTGCCCTATTGGTAACTCATCAACTGAGCCTTACATAGCAGGTCATAATTTACTGCTCGCGCTTTCAGCTGTGGTGAGACTCTACAGGAGAAAATACAAGGTATCATCTTTAAACATCGCGATTACTATTTACTAGTGTACTACATCCCCAAATGTTTGCTAATAGTGTGTACGTGCTCCAATGCAGTCAACTAAACATGGTTTTGTTGGATTAAATCTCTTTGCGTTTTGGTCTCTTCCTTATACAAATAAAACAGCTGATGTAATTGCAGCACAACGAGCTAATGTTTTTTACCTCGGCTGGTAAGAAGAAGAAGTTTCTTAGCTTATTTACATCTCAACTATCTCAAACATTTAACATCTAATAAATTTCCTATCCTCATTGAAGGTTTGTGAATCCGTTGGTATTTGGAGACTATCCCGATATAATGAAGAAGAATGCTGGTTCTAGATTGCCCAAATTCACAAGACGAGAATCTAAGCAAGTTAAAGGTGCTATAGATTTCATAGCCCTGAATTATTATATGACAGTACGCGTTAAAGACAGCTCCAACAGCCTGGAAAATGATATCAGAGACTTCACTGCCGATTCAACATTTGAATTTATATGTAAGAATACATGACTAATGCATTGATCAAAATAAACATAACGTGATCCATTTAATTGACAATAGAAGACAATATTCAGCTTGAATTTGGTCGAGTGAACCAACGCTAGTTCCTTTTTGGCTTGGAGCCTGATATTTACTCTTATTTATGCAGTGAAAAATGGTGGTACACTTCCAGGCCAGGTGAGGCTCGCGTCATGTTTCAATTCTACGATGCACTTTGCCTCGTTAATATGTTTATGTATTTTTCGATTGACAATTTGTTCTGAATCAGTATCCAGTGACGGAGCCAGGTTTGCAAGGTGTACTAGAATATTTCAAACAAGCTTGTGGAAATCCACCTATGTATATTCATGAAAATGGTTCCTTCCTCTTTCTTATTCCTCTCATTCACACACAAGCAAGCCCAAATGCCCAATCGTGTTGTTTTATATGCGTTGGCTACCATAAAACAAGTATCCTAAAAAGCCTGGTGTTGTTTGTTTTGTCAGGTCAAATGACACCATGAAATGCAACGTTAAATGACACAACTCAGATAGAATATCTGCAAGCTTAATTATATTGGAAATTTGCTTGATGCTGTGAGGTAAGCCCCCCCTATCATCACATTACTCATTTTGTTATTTGATGAGAGACGCGAAGGTGTTCATCAGAAGTACTCCACTGACTTCTTCGTATGTTTACTTCTTTATATTTTGAATCTCCTAGCTCTCGACACTCTAGAGACATGACATATTTTACTGATTTGTTATTTCTAGGAATGGATCAAATGTGAAAGGCTACTTCACATGGTCATTTTCAGACTGTTTTGAGTTATTCAACGAGTATGAATCGGCGTTTGGTTTATACTATGTGGATTTGAATGACAACGAGTTAACAAGATATCCAAAGGGTTCTGCACGTTGGTACTCTAATTTCTTGAAGGGAAAAGGCTACAAAAATAGTGATAAACTACTTCATTCTTCTCAATGAGTATCTTTTTTCTTCCTCAATATTGTGTTTACAATCCCAGTTAGGGATTTCACAAATTTCTCTATTGCAAACTTTTGCAAATAAGATTGATCGCTTATCCTTGTACAAGGGTTCGTAGACACTATATTTTTATTTTTCGAATTCCAGCCTCAAAGACAAATGCAGATCCTGATGTCCAAAAGCCGGGATTTGCCCTGAATACATTGCAAAGCTTATATATGAATCCTTGGATCCGTTATGGTTAGCGAGATGTTAATACACCATCAACGACAATGTATCATATTGTGTTGTATTGTTTTAATGAATACAGTGTTTGGTTAGATTGTATCGTTCTCCATTGTTACATAATGTTACACGTCCATAATTTGAATTATAAACCTAGAATAAAAGTAGGATATGGAGTAGAGCTACTATGAAAAGGTAGGGTAAAAGATGAAATAACGCGATCACACCAAATCAGTCGTTATGTAAAATGTATTTTTTCATCGTTACCCAACAATACAACGGTTAACAACCATCCAAACAAGGTGAATAAGCGTGCGAATTTACCAATTGAATTTACACATCATGATTAGAAAAATATACTATATATATATATATGAAATTGAACTTTGAAAGTGCATCATCAGCATGGACTTATCAAATGTTGGTACTATATTTATTTACGAAAATAGATCTGATTTAGAGATACGAGCTTCATAATATTTCATTAATTATATATTATTTTGCTTAGTCACATGTAGATATGTGATTAATTGATAACATTTGTTAAAATCCTTTTCGGGTATTGTTATTGCAGCAGTACATTTAAAACATGAAAAGTGTCGAAGTTCTGTTTTCTTCAAAGTTCTCATCTATGATAGACTAATACTTAATTTGAAATGGACGAGCTTCATAATTTTTTATTAATTATGTATTATTTTGCTTAGTCACATGTAGATATGTGATTGATTCAGAATAATTTTTAAAATCCTTTTTGGAGTATTGTTATTGCAGCAGTACATTTAAAACATGAAAAGTGTGATTTTTTTTCCAAAGAAGTTCTCATCTATGATTGACTAATACTTAATTTGAAAGGGACCTTCATAATTTTTCATTATTAATTATGTATATTTTACTTAGTCACATGTAGATATATATGTGATTAATTCAAAATATTTGTTAAAATCCTTTACGGGGTAGTGTTATTGCAACAGTACATTTAAAGCATTAAAAGTGTGAAGTTTTTTTTTTTTTTCAAATAAGTTCTTATCTATGATAGATAAATACTTAATTTGAAAGGAATTAGCTTCATATTTTTTCATTAATTATGTATTATTTTGCTTAGTCACATGTAGATATGTGATTAATTTAGAATATTTCTTAAAATTCTTTTCGGGATATTGTTATTGCAGCAATATATTTAAAACAGTGTCGAAGTGTTTTTTTTCAAAGAAGTTGTCATCTATGATAGACTAATACTTAATTTGAAAAAATAGAAGAATTATATAAATTACGATTGTGAATTCTTGCAACCTTAATACTGCAAGTTTTGGTCGTGATCATATTTATTTAAAAAAAAATAAATTATTTCACAATTATTACTTTTGGGTCAAAATGCCATTTTCCTTATAAACAGATTGTTTTTTTTTTTTTTAAAAAAAAAAAAACACCATTCTTTTCATCATAAAAATATTATAATTCATTGTTAATGTAAGACCATAGTAATCTATCATTAATTTTTATTTAGATAACGATAAATTCTTTTTTACTAATAAAATAAAAAAATATATTTTATTTCTTAATATTTTCTGAATTAAAAAGGATTAAATTTGGTAATATAATTCTTAGTTTTAAATTTAAGATACAACAATTATAATAACATAAAACATGAAAAGTTATTACATTAATTTAAATCACAAAATATCTTTAAAATATAGTCGATGGAGTTAGCATTGACCCTTTTTTCATATTAATCTTAAAATCAAAGAATATGTTAGCAAATATTTTATCTTACTTCAATTTGAAAAAGATCAACAAATAAAATATAATGTATTTTTAAAAAATAAAATGTTTATCAGGAAAAAAATGCTTTTGATCCAAATAGAAATATTTTAGATCAAATTATTAACAATACAAATATTGTTGAACGCAACTATTAGTTGCATAAATATTTTGGATCAAATTATTGACGAATATTTTTATTCAATTTCATATAATTTAAGAGTTTTTGAAAAAATAAAGGTGAAGTAAAATGAAATGAAATAAAAACAAAGTAGTGTTGGCATGCACTATCCAATATAGGTGGTTCTCCAAGATAATTTAAATTGACATTTGTGGATGAAACTTTTTTCATTACCAAACCTAAATTAATTAGCATCTATTTATTAAGCATACGTCAATTATTTCATTTTTAATGAAATATCACCATCATTCAAGTTTAAAAAGAGAATAATTGATACCTAAGGTGTGTTATAAATGATAATAGTTCAACTAGAAAAAATAAAATAATTTTTCTATTTGAAATATCATCCTCATTCAAATTTAAAAAGAGAACAATTGATAGTTAAGATATGTTATAAATGATAATAGTTCAAATAGAAAAACAGAACAATTTTTCTATCTGAAAAATCATCATCTTTCAAATTTAAAAAGAGAACAGTTGATAGATAAGGTAAGTTATAAATGATAATAGTTCAAATAGAAAAAATAGAATAATTTTTCTATTTGAAATATCACCATCATTCAAATTTTAAAAAAAGAGATAGTTTATAAATGATACTAGTTAAGATAGTTTATAAATGATAATAGTTAGAATAACAGAACAACTGATAGTCCGAGCGTGAAAATCACAAAACAATCTATTTTTTTTACTATATGGTGTTTCAGAGTCTACTGAAGAATGTAAGAATTACTAATTATTTCTTACTTATGGCCCAAGTAATACCATAAATAATATTTAATGAATAATAGATCTCGTCCGTACATTGGTTACTTGATGGACGTATCAGATTAAGTCTTAACATCTATAAATTGGTCCTTCCTCCACCTATTAGGGTTACCACATATTCTCTACAATAATTCCATCGTTGACGGTTGTGGTAACGTAAGGCTAGGGCAAGGAGGTAGAAACCAATTTACGACTAACGCTTCCTCTTCTCTCTGTGCTGATGTCTTTCACATCAGGTATGTACCCCTAACGATCTCTATGTAAGATCATTGTGTTCAAGATCATGATATTATGTATTAAAGTATTTAATCTTACATGTGGCATCAGAACCTGAATTGTTTGAACCAATAATTTTCGTATATGAAACATTCAATGTTTATGATGTACTGTCTATCACATGTTCCACTTCCATACTTACCATCAATGTTCCAATAATATCTATATAAGATGATGTAAGCTAGCACAATGTCACCTGCAAACTTACATCAATTTTGTTATTATAGTGAGAACAAAGTAAAAGTAATACAAAAAAGACACTTCTTTGAATGGACGTGTACATTGAGGATTAAAAAAAAAAAAAAAAAACTTTTAAGATCCTCTCAACATGCATGTCTTATTTATGGAAAATCATGAATTCTATGTCCAGTTTTAGAATAAGACCAATTAAGTATTCATTGTACGCATCAGTATTGTTTTGTATTGGTGGGCACTAATTCTGTGGTCGAACCTTCTTCCTAGTTTTTTTATGGTTTAGGTTTCGTAATGTAATAATTATGTTTTATTATAGATTGTCCAATAAATTAAAGTGATCGTTATATTAATAAATAAATAATATGTGTACTTAGTGCAATATAGTTTGTTAGTCACCAAAGTGGCCAAACCAGAGAAATTAATGTCTACACATATGATATTTATGATCACTTGATGCATGTATTATGTTTCTATACTTTGTTAGTCACCAAAGCGGCCAAACTAACATGTATAAAATTATTCACATGCACAAAATTTTATGAGATTATGTATGCTTTTGTATTCATATAGCTTGTTAGTCACCAAAGTGGTCAAACTAGTATGGTTACGAAAAATATATACTCATAAAATTGTCATTTATAGATGAAAGTTAATGAAATGCCTATATATTGCAAAAATAAATAGTAAATTGACTTTCACTATTGCTAGAACTTAAAAATTTACCCAAAGGTGAATCCATCATTCTACCAATAGTGAAAATTATAAGGTAAATTGATTTTTAGTTAAACATATATTGTATATCTAAAGATGTCGTATATGTTTGATTAAAAATATTCAATTACCTATTAAAGATAAAATTGGCATTTAAATTATGATAATGTGTCGTAGTATCTACCCAAAGGAGAATTACGATATATTTTTATCGCTTTACTAAATTCACATTATTTTTTGATTTGTGAGCATGTATATCTATTTTGCAATTATTTTTTGATTTGTGAGCATGTAAACCACAGACACTTTCATGGTCCGTGATCCTTCAACGGGCCATGGTAAGGCTCGTGGACTCAGACCCTCAGCTAGTAGTCACCAAGTCCTGACCATGACTGACTTCACGGTCCATGATCCCTTTCACGGTCCATGAAGGTGGCCGTGGTCAGCCTGTCTGCCGTTTAAGTCAGGGTTATTTCGGTCTTTTGTTTATTCGTTGGACACCTAAACTATGTCATTTGAACCCTAAATGATGAGGTTTTAGTCAGTTTAAGCCTAGAAACATAACTAGAACTTACCGAAGTTAGATCATTAATCAAAACATAGAAATTAGAAGCCAAAGAGAAGAAAAGGTCGAGCAACCCTAGTTCAAGAACGCAACAAGTTTCCTCCAGTTCCAGCCCTGAAATCGAAGGATTTCTTCATGGAATTCGTCACCAGGTATGTGAGATTTCACTAGTGGGTTCATTTCACCCATTAGGTCCCTAGTTTTCAGTAAGTTTCTTGATTCGCTTATTATAACTAGACCTAAAGTTTCTTGAATGTTAGAATTATTTGGTTATTAGCTGTTAGAATGATCTAAATCATATTAGTATGTTAATATTCAGTTTATTGCATGAATTCCAGAACCCTAGCTCTATATTTCTTTAGTTCTTGAATTACACATGCTAGGTAAGATATTTCAGTTATTCAGTTATACATGCCTCAGTTATTAATGCATCAATATCAGTTTACTTGTTGCATACTCAGTTTGCATGTTCAGTTTGACTAGGGTTAAGCATACCCAAATAGTCACAGTAGGTTGTAACTTCCCTTTGTGGGCATCATTTCAGTGATCACGCCAGCATGCCTCTATCCCTCTAGCAGGTTATATTTTGTCCTCTTGATGGGGCGTATACATCGGACTCCACATTTAGCTCATGTGGTTTTACTATCGGTTATTAGTAGCTCCCGCAGTTCAGTCAGATTCTATTGCATTGACTATTTATTAGTATATCCAATATTCAATTTCAACATGCTATAAATTGGTCACTGCATTCAGTTAGCTCATCATTCAGCATCTATATCATGTTCAGATTATATCATTGCTTATTTGCTTTGTACAGTTATATGTTATTTCAGCTTTATTCTATCCTGCATGCTCAGTTGCTTTCAAGTACTGGCGCATACTCTGCTCTACATCTTCTCGTGATGTAGGTTCAGGTTCTCAGCATCCAGATCACGCTTAGATCACTTCCCGATCGTCAGTTCAGCAGCATCAGTGGTGAGTCCTCATTCTTCAAGGACCAGTGACATGTTTGTCTTTTCAGTGCTTTTAGTCCTTTAGTTTCAGTTTTGCTAGATCTAGTTGGGGCAAGTCCCAACATTTCTAGTCAATTTAGAGGCTTATTTTAGACATAGATAGATTCAGCTTAGTATTGAGTTAATATCTTCACTGTATTAATCTCATTAGTTTTCGTATATCTTAGT
Source organism: Solanum pinnatisectum (assembly GCA_035578085.1). Taxonomy (NCBI): domain Eukaryota; kingdom Viridiplantae; phylum Streptophyta; class Magnoliopsida; order Solanales; family Solanaceae; genus Solanum; species Solanum pinnatisectum. Next base: position 21,012,517 of record CM069076.1, read on the forward strand.
TATAGTATATGGGTATTCCCCGTCTTTTCATTTTGTTTATGATTATAGCTTCCGCACAGTTTCTATTATTCATTTTATATTTAGTATGCTCATGATCATGCCAGTAGGGTTAGCTTGGGATCAATTGTGGTCCTAGGTCCCGTGTCTGCGTCTCGAGGGTAGCTCGGGGCATGACACTAACATTGCAACAACACTTCAGACCTTGGGGATGAAAGTGGATGACACCTTCTTGGTTCAGTTCATTCTGAACTCATTGCCTCTTGAGTATGGACCATTCCAAATTAACTATAACACTATGAAGGATAAGTGGGATGTTAGTGAATTGTCCAATATGCTTACTCAAGATGAGTCAACACTTAAGAAACCAAGAGGTCATTCCATTAACCTCATGGGTCAAAGAGCTGGTAAATGACTTAAAGTGAAGGCCAACAAGTTTAAGAAAAAGAAAGCATCTGCTAAAGTTCCACATGATGCTCCTAAGGAACTCAAGGCTGATGTGTGTCATTTCTGTAAAAAGGAGGGACACTATCAGAAAGATTGCCTAAAACATAAAGCTTGGTTTGAAAAGAAAGGTACATTTAGCGCTTTTGTAAGTTTCGAATCAAATTTAGTAGAAGTTCCTAATAATACTTGGTGGATTGATCCTGGTGCAACTACTCATGTATCCACTATGCTGCAGGGATTCACTACGATCCAAACTACAAATCCAAATAAGGATTTTGTGTTCATGGGAAATCGCATGAAGGCTCAAATTGAAGGCATAGGGACTTATCAATTGATCTTGGAGACTAGACATCACCTTGATCTATTACAGACTCTTTATGTTCCTTCAGTTTCTAGGAATTTGATTTCTCTTTCAAGACTTGATGTTTGTGGATTTTATTTTAAGTTTGGACATAGATGTTTCAATTTATATAAGAATGCTGTTTTTATTGTTCTGGTGTTTTTATTGATGGTTTATCAAAATGTTGGAATTAAACGTAGTTTACTAAATGAAAGTTCTACTTATTTGTGGCATAAACGTTTGAGTTATGTATCCAAAGAACAATTAAAAGATTAGTAAAGAATAAAATTCTTCCGAATCTGAATTTTTTTGATCTTGATATATGTTTGGATTGAATTAAAGGAAAGCAAACCAAGCATACCAAGAAAGGTACCGCAAGGAGCCCTCAGCTTCTGGAAATTACACACATTGATATTTGCGGATCCTTTGATGTTCCATTTTTAGGTGGAAAAAAATATTTTATCACCTTTATTAATGATTTTTCACATTATGGATTTATCTATTTGTTGAAAGAAAAATCTCAAGCAGTGGAGGCTCTCAAAGTGTACATTAATGAGGTTGAAAGACAATTACATAGGAAAGAGAAAACCATTAGGTCAAATAGAGGTGGTGAATATTATGGAAAGTATAACGAATCAGGACAATGCCCAAGTCCATTTGCAAAATTCCTTGAAGAACGTGGCATATGTGCAAAGTATACTATGCCAGGAACACCTCAACAATATGGTGTTTGCAGAAAAGGCGTAATCGAACACTTATGGATATGGTTAGGAGTATGATGAGTAATTCCTCATTACCCAAATCATTGTGGATGTATGCTCTTAAACCGTTGTATATTTATTGAACAAGATTCCTAGTAAGGCAGTTCCAAAGACCCCTTTTGAATTGTGGGCTGGAAGGAAGCCTAGTTTAAGACACCTACATTTTTGGGATTGTCAAGTGGAAGCTAGAGTTTATAATCCAAATGAAAAGAAATTAGATTCTCGAATAGTAAGTGGTTACCTTATTGGTTATCTAGAGAACATGGTATATGTTTTATTGTCCAAATCATAGTTCAAGAATTGTTGAAATCAGTAATGAAAAATTCATTGAGAATGGTGAAGTTAGTGGGAGTGTTGAATGACAAAGTGTGGAAATTAATGACGTAAGGGTAAATATTACATTGCCCTTGAATGTACCTACTTCCACACTAATAACAAATGATGTTCCTCTTGTTGAAGAACATTTTAACAATGTTGAACAACATTTGGGTGAAACAAGAAAAAACTAACTCACAAGTCTCTAATGCAAATGAACCACAAATAGTGCCATTAAGAAAATCTCAAAGAAAAAGAGAAAAAAATCGGCCATTTCAGATGATTATGTGATTTATTTGCAAGAGTCAGATTTTGACATTGGAATTAATAAAGATCCCATTTCATTTTCACAAGCCATAGAAATTACTAAGTTTGATAAATTGATTGATGCCATGAATGTAGAGTTAAAATCCATGGAATGCAACAAAGTCTGAGATCTCATTCAATTACCAAAAGTTCTAAAATAATCGGGTGTAGATGGATCTTCAAGACCAAACATGATTCTAATGGTAATATTGAACGATATAAAGCCAGACTTGTTGCCAAGGGATACAGTAAAAAAGGAGGCACTGATTATAAAGAGACCTTTTCACCGGTCTCAAAAAAAGACTCATTAAGAATTGTTTTGGCTTTGGTAGCTCATTATGATTTAGAGTTACATCAAATGGATATGAAAACTGTCTTTCTTAATGGAAACCTCGAATGAGGATGTTTATATAGACCAACCAGAGGGTTTTGAAATTAAAGAAAAATATCAAATGGTGTGTAAGCTAAAGAATTCAATATATGGACTCAAACAAGCCTCACAACAATGATATATAAAGTTTAATGAGACCATAACATCTTTTGGATTTAAGGAGATTACTATTTATCGGTTTATATACCAAAAGATCAGTGGGAGTAAGTTTATATTTTTAGTCCTGTATATTGATGATATTTTACTTGCTGCTAATTATTTAGGCATATTGCGTGAGACGAATGACTTTCTCTCTATGAACTGAAATGAAAGATATGGGTGGGACATCCTATGTGATAGGGATAGAAATATTCCACGATAGATCACAAGGATTATTGAGACTGTCTCAAAAAGGCTATATCGAAAGAGTTCTAGAGAGATTTAACATGAACAATTGTTCAGCAGGAATAGTTCTTATTAAAAAAATAAATTTAATCTCATGCAATGCCCAAAGAATGATGTAGGACAAAAAAAGTGAAATCAATTCTTTAATCTTCTATTGTTGGAAGTTTGATGTATGTTCAAACTTGCACAAGAGCAGATATTAGTTTTGCGATCGGAATGCTAGGAATATATCAAAGTAATCCTGGAATTGATCACTGAAAAAAACTGCAAAGAAAGTTTGTGGCATGTTATGAAGCCACAATTCATGCATTATGACTGCTGAACTTTATTTCTAGACTTGGGGTTGTCGGCAGCATTACCAGGCCGCTGAAAATTTATTGTAATAATACTGCAGCAGTATTCTTCTTCAAGAACGATAAGTACTCCAAATGTGTCAAACATATGGAATTAAAGTACTTTACTGTCAAGGAAAAAGTTCAGAAACAAAAAGTGTTACTTGAGAATATTGCAGATCCGTTAACAAAGGACTTACAACCAAAGACATTTAAAGAACATGTTCAAAGAATGGGTCTTGGTTGTACTTATGATTGATATATTTATGATGTTTTTACAGTTTGAGCTCAATTCTGTGTTTCTGATATACGTACATTAATGAATTTCTTGTTTCTCATAATGGTGTATACATTATTGTTTTGAGATATTACAAGATTAGTCTCTATGAGACATTATTGTGGACCATAATTTTATATGTTTTTATAGCTTATGACCCTAGTATGATAAGTTGCTAATGTAGTAGTATATGGAAGGAAGTATGTAGCTTAAAATTTATGTACAACCACCATAACTCGCATTAGTAGTTTGTTATATTGTGGTATGTATGATTGACATTAAGGAAGAGATTTATTGTATGCGCAACTAATGTTTATTAAATATTAATGTTATATGGTCATTGGGCCTAGTGGGAGAATGTAAGAATTATTAATTATTTCTTACTTATGGCCAAAGTTTACTTGCAGCCCAAGTAATATCATAAATAATGTTTAATGAAGAAAAGATCTCGTTCGTACATTGATTACTTGATGGATGTATCAGATTAAGTCGTAACCTCTATAAATTGGTCCTCCCTTCACCTATTAGGGTTACCACATATTCTCTACAATAATTTCATTGCTGACGGTTGTGGTAACGTAAGGCTAGGGCTAGGAGGTAGAAACCAATTTATGACTAACGCTTCTGCTTCTCTCTGTGATGATGTCTTCCGCATCAGGTATGTACCCCTAATGATCTCTATGTAAGATTAATGTGTTCAAGATCCTGATATTATGTATTAAAATATTTAATCTTACAAAGAAGTCACTAAAGTATTGAGGGTACAATAATGATGATGCTCCAAAATTTGCAATCCAATTTCAGTTTTTTGGTGCTGATTTTTTCTATCCAATTGTTACTGGTGATAGTCTTTTGTGTGGACAATTATAGCAGAGGTGACTTCCTTCCTGGCTTTGTTTTTGGTGCTGGAACTTCTGCTTAACAAGTCAGTTTCAAAAGTTTTTTCTTTTCTTTTTTTGATAGTAATCAGATTTAATGTTCATTATTTGATTGGTTTGGTATGATTATATTTGAATAAAAAGGGTCACTCAACTTTGAACAATTCAGTTAGAAAGTCATTCAACTTTGAGTTGTTCACTTAGAAAGGCACTCCACTTTTTTTGATAACTCAAAAATCATTCAACTATTGGTGTTTCACTTAGAAAGTCACTCAATCAATTTAAATAATTTTTCATTAAATTTTGTAAAAATACAAAAAATAATTAAACTATTTTTAAAAATAATAATAATATGATTATTTAAATTATTTTATTGAATTTCGTTGAAATAGAGTTTTTTAAACTATTTTTTTTTAAAAAATAATAGTAAAAGATTGATACTGTGCGTTTTTTATTACTTCTTATCAATTCCAATATCCTATTTTTTTTTTTGATAATTTTTTAACATATTTAATCCCAATCAAACAACTACTAGAACGGGAAAGTTTTTTTTTTTGGGTCAATTGTTATACTGTTTTTCAGAAAATTATAATTAAATAATTGAAGTGGATTAATAAGATAATTAAAATAGAAATCTTATTATTTCTTTAAAAAATAGTTTGAAATAAATTTAATGAAAAATTATTTAAATTGATTGAATGACTTTCTAAGTAAAATATAAATACTTGGGTGACTTTCTAAGTAAAATATCAATACTTAGGTGACTTTCTAAGTCAAACATCAATAGTTGAGTGACTTTTGAGTTATAAAACAAAGTTGAGTGACTTTCTAAGTAAACAACTCAAGGTTGAGTGACTTTCTAAGTGAACTGTTCAAAGTTGAGTGACCATCAGGATTTGAAGATGGAAGGACACCTAACATTTGGGACTCTTTAGCTCATGCTGGTTTTGTTTCTCAAATCTTTTCAATTCTGCTTCTTTATCATCATATGATCTTTAAGGTGTATGAAGTTTCATATTTGATTTTGTTAAGCAAAACAATAGATACTTCATTTAACTTAGGTTGATTAAGGCTAGAGACAGACCTACGTCAAGATAATCGAGTTAATATCTCAAATGGTCACTCAACTATGCACTTTTTTCTCAGAAAGTCACTCAACTTTCAATTTTAACTCAAAAGTCACTCAACTTTGAATTTTAACTCAAAAGTCACAATTTATTTAATTCCTTTTTTAATTAAAATTTGTTGATATTAATTGCTTACATAACTAACCAACATTTTAAAAAATAAAAAATACCATTTGATGATCCACTCCACTTGACCCGACCCGCTAAAAATATAATATTAACCCATGTTATGACTCTTTCTTCTCCTCCTGTGCATTTTTTTCTAGTTCTCCATTGATGTTTCTTCTTCCTCTTTTAGTTTGCTCTTTTAGTTAGGTTTTAATTTAGGCATCTCAATTTCAAGCTCTATATTATGTAGGTAAATTAAAGGAATTTGATGCATGAGGTTTTTTTCCCGTATTATATCTCAATTTCAATTTCATTTTGAAACTCAATTGGTAACACTCTTAGTAATCCTGAATTCAACTCAATGATGTTAGAACAAAAATACTCAAAAAACTGATTTGAAGAATAAAAATAGAGTGAACTTATGAAATTCCAGCTATGTATTAATTTGCAGAAGATCTGAATTTATACAAGGAAAAACCTAACCATTTACTATCTAGCAACTACTTACAAAGTGGATGTTAAAACTAAATAAGAACATGTGCCACTAACAACCATAAAAGGGGCCACTAACAACCATTAAAGGGGCCACTAACTTCAGAAAGTTGAGCAACTAAAGTTGACTAGGTCTAGCTAGAAAATAGGAAGCATTAAACTAAAATAAGTAAAAAACAGTAAAAATAATAAGCTCAAAAAAATGCCAATTGCCTAACACTCCTCCTTGGCATTTTTGTGGCAAACACCAATTCTTTGCCTCAGATCTTTAAGCCTTTCCTTTGGCAATGACTTAGTGAAAATGTCTGCTAGCTGGTTCTCAGATGAACAATGAACAAGCAACACTTCATTAGATTGTTGGACTTTTCTAATAAAATGAAACTTGATCTTGATATGCTTAGTTCGACCATGAAACACTTGATTTTTTGAGATTGAAACTGCTGAACTGTTGTCACACATGATCTTGGTAGCTTCTGTTTGTTCATGGCCCAAGTCCTTCAACATCTTTCTTAGCTAGATAGCTTGATTCACAACAGATGCAACATCTATGTACTCAGCTTCTGTTGTTGATTGAGTTGTAGTTTCTTGTTTCCTAGAGCTCCAACTAAAACAACTTGTCCCTTAACAGAAAAGATATCCAGAGGTGCTTCTGGAATCATCAACTCTGCCACCCCAATCACTAATAGAGTACCCGATCAGTTTCATAGTTACTTGGGCAAATGTTGGGAAAAAAGTTCCAAACTTGCTGGTTCCTTTAATATACCTTAACACTCTTTTAGCCACTATGAAGTGTGTGTCTCTAGGCTAATGCAGGAACCTAGATAGCAAACTTATAATAAATAGAATGTTAGGTCTGCTTACGGTTAGATATAGATGACTGCTAATTAAGCTTCTGTACATACTATCATCCACTTTTTCGAAATCCTCATCCATGCTAAGCTTCACACCAGTAGAGATTGGAGTACTCACAGGTTTGCAGTCTTGCTTTTTGTACCTGTTTAGAATATCCAAAATGTATATCTGCTGGTATATGATAGTTCCATCACTAGACTGCAACACTTCCATGCCAAGAAAGTTCTTCATGACTCCAAGATCAGTCATTTCAAAGATTTTCTCCATTTCATCCTTGAACCTTTGGATTAGTTCAATTTTGCTTCTTGTCACAAGCATGTCATCCACATAAATTGAGACAATTAAGGACTCACCTGCAGTGACTTTCACATACAAAGTAGCTTCACTTTGACTTCTACTAAAGCCAAGTTGATGAGATGATTGTCCCTCCTCTCATACCATGCCATTGGGGCTTGTTTTAGTCAATACAAAGCCTTCATTAAGGGATAAACCTGATCCTCTTTTCCAGGAATTGAGAAACCATCAGATTGCTCTACATAGATCTCTTCAACAAGCAAACCATTCAAAAAAGCAGATTTGACATCAAGTTGATGAATCTTCCAGGAACTATGCAATGCAAATGCAAGAATAAGATTGATTGTGTCATACCTTGCTACAGGAGCAAATGTTTCCTGGTAATCCATACCATATTGTTGTGTGTATCTCTTCACCACCAATCTAGTCTTATGTTTGCAAATTTTTCCATCAGGATTAAGTTTTGTCTTGAAAATCCATTTTACACCAATCACCTTGCGATTTCTAGGTTTGTCAACAAGCTGCTAGGTTCCGTTCTTCTCGATCATGTCTAGTTCATCTTGCATAGCTTTTCTTGATGCTTGAGAGTCTTGTGCTTCAACATAGCTTGTTGGTTCAGAGGTAACAAAGTTACACCGCTGATAGACATCTTTTAAGAATCGAGTTCCCCTCACTAGTACATCATCCACTAGTTCATCTTCTGAAAGTTGAGGCTGCTCTTTCGAAAATGAATCAAAATAAGAGGTCTTCTGATTTTTCCAATCCCAACCAGCTGCTTCATCAAACTTCACTTCTCGGCTGAGAATTAGTTTTTTTGATTTCAAACAGAAAATCATGTAACCCTTGGATGAACTATAACCCATAAGTATGCCTTTATGAGACTTGTTGTCCAGGTTATTCCTCTTTGTTTGTGGAACTCGATATTAACATATAAACCCAAAGAGTTTGAGATGGTGTACTAATGGTTTGTTCCCACACCAAGCTTCATATGGAGTCATGTCCTGCAAGGCCTTAGTAGGCAATCTATTCAGCGAATATATAGAGGTATTGACTGCCTCCGCCCAAAACTGATTTGGAATCTTTCTTTCGAGCAAAAAACATCTAGCCATCTCCATTACTGTCCTATTCTTCCTTTCAGACACACCATTTTGTTGTGGGGTGTATGGTATTGTCAATTGGCGTTCAATATCTGTGCTATTACAAAACTCCACAAACTGAGAAGAAGTATATTCTCCTCCATTGTCTGACCTTAAAGCCTTAACCTTAATACTAAGATTATATTGATTTTATACTAAAGTTTTAAATTGTTTAAAAACATCAAAGACTTCACTCTTTTGTCTAATGAAATAAACCCAACACATTCTGGTGTAGTCATCAATAAAGAGGAGAAAGTATTTGTTACCACTCAATTAATGTGTTTTTATTGGGCTGCAAACATCCGTATGAATGATATGAAGTTTTGGTTAGCTCTCCATACTTGATTTGCTTGAAATGGCAATTTTGTTTGCTTTCCCTATTGGCAAGTTTCACAAACTTGAGCATTAGAAAGAAATTCAGGCATATTTTCCACAAGCTCCTTCTTTTTCATCTCTGTGATGCTTCTCAGATTGAAGTGACCAAACCTTTTGTGCCATAGGTTTGTACATGTTTGTGAAGTAATATTGTAAGCCTGCTCAGTTATTTTTTCCCAATCAACTGAAAACATTATGTTGCTCATCTTGACATAAAATAATTCTACTCCAAAAGGGTCATAAGCAACACATTCATGATTCTTAAAATACAGAGAATAATTATTTTCAAGCATTTGTCCAACACTCAACAAATTTTGACTCATATCAAGTGTGTATAAAACATCAGGAATAGTTTTGATACCTGATATTGTTGAGATAGACACTGTACCTCTGCCTTTGACTTCTACTGCCTCACCATTTCCCACTTTTACTTTAGATTTGTAAGTATCATTGAGGTATTTGAACATTTCAGCATCATTGCACAAGTGATGTGTGCAACCACTGTCAAGAAGCCATGAATTAGAGGATTCATTGATTGAAAAGTATGAAACTGCAAAGAGTTGCTCCTCATGTGCATATGCAACTTCTACTACTTGTGCTTGCAAAGCACTAGAGGCCTTTGCTCTTGATTTGCAGACCTTGGATATGTGCCCCGTCTGCTTACAGTTACCGCATATATCATTGACTCTCCACCAACAATACTTCTCCAGATGTGTAGTTCTTTTACAATGTTTGCACGAAAGGAACTTTTGCTTCACATCTCCACTATTGTTTCCTCCATCATGCTTGCCCTTATTCTTTTGGTTGACCTGTTGCTTTCTTTTACCAAATATTTGTTTTTGTACAGAGAAAGCGGCTTCAGTGAACTTGTCCCGTCTCATAGTCCTACTTTGCTCTTGTGCTTGAAGAGCACTCATTAATTCACCTAATAAAAGTTTGCCCAGGTCCTTGGATCTTCAAGAGAGGAAATCTTAGATTCAAACCTCTCAGGAAGAGTCATAAGAACTTTCTCCACAATTCATTTTTCTGTAAATTCTTCACCAAGAAGTCTAATGTTATTAACAATTAAAGAGATTCAATCAGCATACTTACTGATTGTTTCATCGTCCTGCATATTCAAGAAGTCGAAGTCTCTTTTCAGGTTCAACACTTGCATTTGACATGTTCTATCCTTGCCTTGATATTCTTCTTTCAAACTATAAGCCATAATTCTATAAAACACAGAATCTGCTACAGCATTCTGCATAAGCGATTTGGCTTTAGATTTTTTTGCCCTCTCTTCGTTGTTGGATTTGATTTGAGACAAGGTAGGATTTTGTGGTAGAGCAGCAAGTGATTTATCTTTCGTCATAGTTTCCCAAAGTTCATAAGCTTCCAGAAAAGCTTGCATCTTCACAGACCAGATTTGGTAATTTTCACCAGTGAAAGTGAATGGTGGATTTAAAGGTAGGTTGTTGGATGCCATTTGTGTTGTAGGTTAAAACCTTTTTTGGTCCTGTAAGATCAATTAGAGGCTCTGATGCCTCTGTTAGAAAAAAAAAATACTCAAGAAACTTATTTGAAGAATAAAAATAGAGTGAACTTATGAAATTCCAACTGTGTATTAATTTGCAGAATATCTGAATTTACACAAGGAAAAACCTAACCATTTCCTATCTAGTAGCTACTTACAAAGTGGATGTTAAAACTAAATAAGAACATGTGCCACTAACAACCATAAAAGGGACCACTAACAACCATTAAAGGGGCGACTAACTTCAGAAAGTTGAGCAACTAAAGTTGACTAAGTCTAGCTAGAAAATAGGAAGCACTAAACTGAAATAAGTAAAAAATAGTGAAAATAATAATCTGAAAAAAATGCCAATTGTCTAACAAATGACAGCTAACCTGAGTGAAGGTGGAAGAGATGGCAACAAGGGAAGTTGCAGTAGACCATAGAAAAGCACCAAGAGCAATGACACGAGGCTCTTTTGTGATGAGCAGAAATATATGCAGGTTGGTAGGAAGGAAAATTTCCAATCTCATACAGATGCATCCTACGCAACACTCTTAGTAAATTTGTTTACTAAAAGAGGAAGAAGAAACATCAATGGAGAACCAGAAAAAAAAAACGCACAAGAGGAGGAGAGAGAGTCATAAAATGGGTCAATATTATATTTTTAGCGGGTCAGGTCAAGTGGAGCGGGTCATTAAATGGTTTAAATGGTATTTTTTATTTTTTAAAATTTTGGTTTGTTATATAAACAATTAATATCAACAAATTTTAATTTAAAAGCAATTAAATAGATTGAGTGACTTTATGATAAAAGAGTGGATAGTTGAGTGACTTTTGAGTTAAAATTTAAAGTTGAGTGACTTTGTGATAAAAAAGTGCATAGTTGAGTGACTTTTGAGTTAAAATTGAAAGTTGAGTGACTTTCTGAGAGAAGAGTGCATAGTTGAGCGACCATCTGAGATATAAACTCCAAGATAATCCCATCTTTGAAATACTTTGGTAATGCTCCTAAATAATGAATCATTGGCTTTGCAACCTTTTTTTCTCTTTTTGAGTTTCTGCTCTAATAATCTTGAAACTAGATATAGTTGACATGTATTATTTGCTTTTGCCTGATTGAACTCATGTATTTGTCACTTAGAGCTATATCACATTATTAGAGTGGATTACAATCTAAATTAGTAGGAGAATGGATTCATTGATGGTTTGTTGGTATGGATTTAGGCAGTTTTCCCTTTATGAGAGAGCTTTGGGAATTGAATTAGACTTACATGCATATTTTAACATAATATTAGAGTCATGTTCATTCCTATTTGTGGTCCCGGTCCACGACTTAGTTGGGCCTTGTTAAAGTGAGTGACTATCTTATCTAATAGTTTAAGTTGTTAAAAACAACACACTTTTATTATTCAATTATATTCTCAATAGGTTTGAGCATGAAGGGGGTGTTAGAGTGTGCAGAACATTGTTATACTACTACTTATAGCCATAGGTCTACATTTGATCAAGGGGATAGACTATTTTTGGACTTATCATATGTATTTGGAACATTTCTTTCTTTTACAAATGTAAAATCTCTTTACTAGGAAACAAATGTTGTGAGTTCGATACTTAGATTAACTGCAGGTTGGCATATGATATTTCAAGTTTTTGCTTCCAGATTTTTCTGGTGGAGCCAATGGAGACATAGCATGTGATGTTTACCACAAATACAAGGTGAATACAATCACTCTGTTCTAATCTGAGTCTTTTACTTCCTACTGATCGCTATAATGTAATCTAACAAAATTTGGTATAGTCAATACTCAATAGTTTAGACAGAGATAAAATGGACCATTACAACCCACAAATTATAGATTTGGAATAAATAACATGCCTCTTAAGTTCCATGCTTGGTTATTGTATTTTACAGAACTGCTAACGTACTCAAGTTCCTATCGTTCAATTTTCTTAACAACATGACAAACAAAGCATTTGATTATGATTCTTTAAGATTACTCTTGACTTATATTTGTTTAAGCATCTTATAATTGATCTTACATAGTTTAGGTCCTTCACACGTTATCATAACCTTGGGTATGGCTACCTCTGAGTGTCTTCTTATTGGTGGTTTATGGCTATGTTGCTCGGTCCTCCAAAAATGTACCTTTTGGAGGATCAAACATACAACTGTCTACATTTTTGTGGAGTTCGAGCAACATATTATGTTTGTTCTTTACATTTTGTAAGGAGTTGGTAGCATTATGTTCAATCAGTTTTTTTCATAAAGAAAGGCATTTTGAGTTCATCAAATTTTCGTTGCAGGACGATGTCCAACTTATGGTTGACACGGGCTTAGAAGCCTACAAGTTTTCTATTTCATGGTCTCGACTTATTCCTGGTATGTTTAGCCCCTTCTCTTTTCAGGTGGAAGAGGACCTATAAATCCAAAGGGTTTATAGTTTTACAACAATTACATTGATGAACTTATTAGCCGTGGTCATAGCTATATTTCTTTATAAGCATTCCAACATTTGGAAATTTCGATACATTTGGTTGATTACATATAATAGCAAGAAATGAAAAGAAAAATGCAGCACTTCCAAGTACATTAAAAAAGTCATTCATAGATTTCAATGTTGGAGGTATTCAACCACACGTTACACTATTTCACAGCGATCTACCACAGGCACTTAAAGATGAATATAGAGGCAGGTTAAGCCGAAAGATTATGTAATGTCGATAGACTCATCTATTAGTTTGAGTATAAGGACATTTGGTTATGATTAACTTCAACAGTAGAATTTTCTTTTGATTGTAGGAAGGACTTCATGGCATATGTAGAGGTATGCTTCAAGGAATTCGGTAACAGGGTGATGTATTGGACCACCATTAATGAGGCCAATATATATGCAATTGGAGGTTATGATTATGGCTTCACCCCTCCTGGACGTTGTTCCCTGCCTTTTGTAGTTAATTGTTCTAGAGGGAATTCATCTACTGAGCCATATATGGTTGTTCATAACACGTTACTTGCGCATTCATCTGCAATGAAATTATATTGGAGATATTACAAGTTAAATATTTTAATCTAGAAGCAATAAATAACTTTCATCTGTATAATAATAATAATTATTATTTAAGTCGCAATGATTTAGCATTTTAGTCTCTGAGGTCATAGTTTGATCAGTTTTACTACAATGCTTATTAATGACAGCAAAATTTTGCAATGGAGTCCACTCAACGTGGTTTCGTGGGATATAATATATATGGTATGCGGTTCGTTTCTTATTCAAATGCAACTGCTGATGTAATTGTAGCACAACGAGCTAATGAATTTTATACTGGTTAGTAAGTTTTACGATTTCATTGGCTAATTATATTTGCCACACATGTAAACTCTTGGCTTATTAACAACCACATCAATCAAAGTTCAACTTCTATATATTGATAGTGTAAACGTTCCATACACTATCTGGTCATTTAAAATAAAGGTAGCAGTAACCTGTAAATTAAGGCAAGTAACCTTTGATAGCATGTTAAATGCATATTAGTAGTCGTACCATTACTCATGTAGTTTTTTGTTACTAGATTTCTATTACTATTTGCTGCTTCTTGTACTACTATTATCGTATTTGTTGTTGTAGTTCCTCTTTAGAATGTTTGGTCATGCTTTCTATAGTATCTTGCTGTGGTTTCTTTATTTTTGTTCCTATTTCCTTCTCCAAATTTCTTTGAACTATTTTTTGTTGAACCGAGGGTCTATTGGAAACAATCTCTCTACCTCCTAGGTAACTAGACCCCACTTTGTGAGATTACACCGAGCATGTTGTTGTTTGCAAGTGAGATATTTGTTTACAACAATTAACTTTTGCTACAGCATTATGAACCCTTTCGTATTTGGAGACTATCCCTCTATAATGAAAAAAGCTGCCGGGACAAGAATTTCAATCTTCACCATATATGAAGCTAAGCTAGTTAAGGGCCCAGTTGACTTCATAGGCCTAAACCACTATATTACTGTATCTATGAAGGACATGCCTTCCAGCATTGAAAAACATAGCATGGACTTCAGTGCTGACATGGAGGCAGAGGTCTCATGTATGAAATCCAGTTCTTACTAAATGATCATGAATTGTGACCATTATGTCATATCTAGCGTAATCTCACAAGTGAGGTCTAGGGAGGGTGGTGTGTATGCAGCCTTATCCCTACCTTGTGATGTGAAGGTAAAGAGGTTGTTTCCGATAGACCTTCAGATTTAAGTAAAAGCATATCAACAAAAATACAAGATTGTAGCAAAATAAGTCATGTTGAAAACAATGAAAAAGAGCATAGTAGCAACGACAAAATAATACGATAACTGAAGCAAAGGAAACAACAAATTGTAATACTAGAAATTTAAGAGTAAGATAGTAGGAGATTAATAATAGCAATACTGAAAAGGGAACTAGACAATACTCGGCCTCTAAATTTTTCTATCTAGAGTCATGTCCTCGGTAAGTTGCATAATCTAGTCCATTATCTGCTTATGATGGATTAGGTGATATGAATGAGCTTGCTAATTTTTTTTTTTTTTGTGTTTTTGCAGTTGAGGCATTGACAGCAGATCAGGTGAGGCATCTAATATAATAAAATAAGTTCTTATGTGATTTTTCGAGATTATATTCTGTGCTTAAATATTGTTTCATGACTTTAGTTTCAAGTGATACCTTCTAGTCTTTATGAACTTCTGGAGTATCTTAAAGAAGCTTATGAAAACCTGTTGATTTACATTCAATAAAATTGTGAGTCCTCACCAATCGCGTCCCTCTCTTTTGATTTATGCACATCCAATATCTAAGTTTTTTACACCTATGTTTTATTTTATTTCATATAAAACAAGATGCCTATTATACAACTAGCTTTTGTGATGGTATGGTTTTTCTAAAAATATGATGAAGATTGTAGTTTCCGCTGAATTCCAAATATAAGGTGTTACGGTCCCCTGATATGGATCTAGTTATGGGATGCTACAAGATGAAATGAGATATCTTGAGCTAAAGTACTCAAAAGATTGGAATAGTTTTCTGCTTGTCGTTCCATTGAATTCAAATAACTTTAAATTCAACATTAGTGGATTAATCACCGTTGGTAGACTAAACAGATGCTAACATAAGGATTTTAGGCTGCAAACATACTTATGTGACTTTCTTCAAATTCCTGAAATGTAAAGTATTAAATATGCTTAGAATGATTTTGCTTTGGCAGGTCAAAAGACTCTACGAAATGGGACACTAAATGACATGTCGAGAATAGAATATATGCATGCCTACATTGGGAGTGTTCTTGATGTTGTTAGGTACCCTCTTACAACTAGTTATTGACTGTATCCGTTGGCTTTGTTAAAAACTTTTCTTTTGTTCACTCTCCGTGATAATGCAGGAATGGATCAAATACTAGAGGGTATTTCGCGTGGTCCTTCTTAGATGGTTTGGAGTTACTTGGTGGCTATGTACCAAGTTATGGGCTCTACTATGTAGATTTGGACGACAATGAATTAAAAAGGTATCCAAAGCTTTCTGCATACTGGTATGCCAACTTCTTAAAGGGAAAAACCTCAACGAAAAGTTCAATTTTTGAAGTTGAGGACAAACAAATTCCTATCTACAAATCCTAGTTTTGTTGTCAAAATGATATATTTTACCTGCATAAGGCGTGTTCCATTACCTGAACCTCACTCCTAGAATTACACTAAGTATGTTGTTATTGTTGTTGTAAGGTGTTAGTACATTATTACCCTTTCAAATTATATGATGTTTACACCAAACTACACTAATTTTCTGTAGTTGGGGTGATAAAATGAGGTGATGATGGATATTAATCAACCATTGCTAAATGGCAAAGTTAATATGCAATATGTTAGCCAAATGTAATGCTAGGTAGGTAAGGGTAGCACTTGCCATAAAATTTTTTTTAACTAGAAAGCAGGTCAGACAGGCGAGTGAATAGTGATAGTACAAGTGGGTGAGGTTAAAAGGGGTCTTTAGCAACCTTTGACCCCTTCATGACAACCTCTCATTTGTTTGACAATTCTCAAAGTAGGGCCGGGCTTAGGTATAAGAAGCCCGCCCATAAAAAGAACGTAAAATAGTACTCATGTTAATTTGTAGTAGTCTCATATAGTGCCTCATCTTCTGAACCATTAAAAATAGTATAATTTACATAAAGCTCATAGTGTAAATCCTAAATTACATCTTATCCCCACTCTTTTCTATTTTACAAAAATCCCTTAAAATATCGGCCATCCGAATACATAATTGGCTGTTCGAATATATTAATTGTGATACCTTATATGTGTGGCTGTTGCGCTTAAAAAGGAAAAAAAACATAAAATAAAATTAAAATCCCATAATTTACGCTATTCAGATTCTCTTTCCTATGTCCATCAGAGAAACATACATCCTAAAATAACAAATCAATTCAAAATTCAAAATTCAAAATCCTTGTTCATCTTTGTCCTTGTTTTAGAGAAGAATCTTTCAAGTAGAATTCAAAACTTTTGTTGAAAATTTGATAAGATACATAATGAATATTTTGATTTTTGATTGACACTCTCGAAGGAAGAAAAATATTGAAGATCGTAGCTTTTGGGTTCTTCAAATTCTACGCAAATCTCACTATGATTGATGACCAGGACCTGGGTTTCTTTGCCAACTTTCTTGGTATCTTTATTTTTGTGCTGGTGATTGCTTACCATTGTGTGATGTCAGATCCCAAATATGAAGGCAATTGAAAGTTGTTATTTTATAATTAGCTCGTGCAAAAATAGTTATGCTTATTTGCCATACCTTTAATTTTTGAATTGAAAGATCTGATAACAAAAGGTATGAAACACATATTCTTGTGCTTTAATCATTATTTTTTTATTCATGAATCTATATATTGATTGATAAGCCGTGATACATTACTAATTAGAATTTGATAAATTAAAACTTTGACGTATATGTTATGGGTTTACAGATCTGTGAGTTACTGTACTGTTAATATAAATTATAAGATACATATGAATTTCTTTTTTGATTATTGAATTTGTATATGCATGTATAAATCATGATACATTACTGATTTCAAATTGATTCAGTTCTAGTTTGATGTATAAGTAATGGATTTTTATAGATGTGAGTTAGCGTGTTGTTACAACAACGTATCAGATACATGTGAATTTTTTTTAATGTATCAATATATGAACTTTTTAATCGATATATGAAGGTATGTATCAATTTATAAATTATCGTGAATGTGGAGTTAGTTATCAATATGATGCTGTGTGTCTTAAATTGAGTTAATTGATATGTGATGTATCTCTAACTTTCAAATGTGCACAGGTTGTTCCATCTTCTAAATTTATTTATTAAGTGTATAAAGGTGGACAAATATACATTGTTTTCCTTGAGAGAAAAATATGTAACTGTAGATTTCAGCATGACGAGATATCTTGTGCGCACACAATTGCTATTGTGAAGAGAAAAAACATCACAGATACATCTCTGCTCTGATGACTACAAACCAACTGCATTAGCAAATACGTATGAAGTTCCAATGATTCCAATGCCGCATAAGGACGATTGGTCAGTACCGGAATTTGTTTTGGAACAAATTGTCTTGCCACCTAGGTAAAAAAAGATGACTGGACCACCAAGAAAACGGAGGGAAAATATCTAGATGGAAAGATAAGCACAAACACAAACATTTGTGTACGTTGTGGACAAGAATGTCACAAACGAAGAACTTGTACTTTCTTTTTGAAAGAAGATTGAAAAACTCTTTTTTCGAACTATTGTTATGTTTCAGATACATTATTTTGAGATTATAAATTTTCAATTTCTTGCTTTTTCCACTTTTACCTTGATAAAACATTACAATTTACTATTAGCTAGTTAAATTCTGATACAATAAATTGAAATGTTAAGAATTTCAATCTTGTGTTCATTTTTGTAACACATTATGTTTCATAAACCTTTTTAAAATAATGTATCATTAGTTATTTGATAATAATGTACCAGAGATTGTGTTTGTGGAGATGGTACCACTCAATATGGTTTTGAAATATTTTTATATAACATATCATGATCTAGTTGAAAATGATGTATTTGATACAATAAGGTTGTGAAAAAGTAGTATGTAAACTAAAATAAAGTGTATCTATAAATGTATCACAATAAGTAAGAATTACTTTATCAATTAGATACATGAATGAATCAAGAACTTACTACAATTAATTATTCAATGTATCAACATGAATGAATAAATAACTAACTAGAACTAAGTTATCTAGTAAATACATAATTGAATCAGCAATCAAGTTATAAATTACATTGCATTGGTTAGGTGTCAAAATGTATCAGCAATCACACTCTAACTAAAACTAATGAGAATAAATAATATAGTGTGTTTATACATTAATGAATCTAATGCTTAGTTTTATCCAAATTTTGTATCAGTTTATATAAGACAGATGTGTACGGCAATCCATACCGTAAATAACAACTAAAAAGAGTGAAAGTTAAAGTCAAAATAAACAACTTTTTAGAGAAACACTCTAAAACTTGAGTACGAGTATCTTAAAACAATTAAAAAAAAATAATCTAAAACTAGATTTAATGTATCTTAAAAACAATAACACTATACAAAAGTGTCTAACAATTGATAGATAATCTCTATTCAACATTAACCAAATCGTCTTGAGTTGGTGCTGTGAATTGACTCTTAGGCCATGGTGGATCCTCATTTTCACTAACGTATCCTGCCTTAGCCTTTTTAGTACTGTATTTCCATATTAAGGTGGCATATCGTGTACGGAGGTAAAATTTACCTATGTATCAATCTTTACAGAAACTTTGTCTGACTATTTGATTTCAGATATATACATTATTGTTTGGTAACAAAGGTTAATTTAATGTATCATAATGTTGAAATGAAGGCATTATCAACTAGATACATTGAAAATCTGAACTTTGGGTATAGAAGGGTGTTTAGACACATGTTCTACTCCCCCCCCCCCCCCCCCCAATTTTGTAGGAGACAAAGTTGAACAACAAAATATCAAAAAAACTAGTTATGATAAACTGTGAATGTGATAAACACACATTTAGTTATAAAATATGCAGATACATAACAACATCTGATACATAGTCAATTAGACAATTTGATGTAGTTATGTGTCATATACATAATAATTGAACATGATACATTAAATGTTTAGCAGCATGTTCTACTCCCCCCCCCCCTCCCCTTTTCAATGAATGTTTATCTCCAAAAAGCGACAATTGTTGCTAAAGCTTCTTCCAACTGCAAAAGTTATTCAACTTCCTCTCACTTCTCCAACCAAGATCTTGCATGTAATTACATTAGGAAGAGGGATGTTTGAGATGGCGTAATCATTCTCACAAACTCAAATCATCTACAAAACTAACAAAATCCTGTTGAATTACAACATTAAAAAAGTATTGAATCATTAATGTATCATAAAATCATTGAACTAATAAAATCAAGTTTTAACGATCAGAAAAATTAATAAAAAGATAGAAAATCTAACCTTAAGTAAAGAACGCCGAGAAATTGCTACTGCGACTTTTCGACAACTCTTTTTTGGGGTTTTATCGACTGCGCTTTTGAAGAAGATGGACTATCCTTCTTCACCTTCTTAATGTTTACTTTCCTCATTACAAAAGGATTATGCAATTTCTTAGAGCTATTTTTTGCCCAGTTAATTTTTTCGTAATCATAAACATGATTGGTTAGATGACATTATTTGGGTAATCCCAATATTGAATAAAGGTGCATCATCCATAATGTATTAAAATTTTGATGAAGAAACAAAAAGAAAGTATGATCTATAAGTGAAAGAATTTGAAACAATACCTTGATGGATGATCGACTAGAGAGAGAAAGATCTTAAAATTCAAAATTTGAAATGAGAGAATAAACTGATAAGATTGTGGGAGTAAAAGAGGGAGTGATTTGAGGATTAAAAAGGGGAGAGATAAACGTGGGTTAGGAAAAAACTTTATTACTATAGAATGTGGATTGTAATCTAAGAATGCCAAAGAATATGGGCATTAGCTGATGTATCATTTGACTTGATTTCTTTTATGTGATTGTGTTTCTTTATTGAACCCGAATGTTTGTGATAGTTGAGGTGATTATATATTATACCGATATTTTGATTGATTGAGATGTATCATTCTTTTTTTTTGTTCTTTTGAGATCATATTGTGCCCATGCATAGACATGATATTGAGTATAAGTTTGGCACTTGGAGATTGTCCATGTTGGGTATTGTGAGATGTTAAGATTATAATTTGGGCACGTGGAGATCGTCTGTGTGGAAATTGTTTGATTTTGTGATAGTGCAGTGAGATCATTCGCACATACATGTGGAGATCGTCCGTGTCAGTGTATGGACCTCGGGAGTCCCCCATGGGTCATGAACTCTTGATGTATATTCGAGGAGTATCATGTATATACGGTTGAGAGAGTACTTGAAATCTGAGGCATATCATTTATGGTGTCCCATTGCATTGCATCTCATTACATCCCTTATTATTGTTGATTATGTGCTTTATTGGTGGTTGGATATTACGTGACATTTGATTATCCCTATTGATGAAAACTTGGTTAATAAGTAAAGTGTGGACTTGTAAAATTAAATGATTAGTTTCTTATATACTCTTGCCATTACTTCTTCGTTGTCTGTCTATGAGATATATTGGGTACAGATGGTTTTGTACTCATACTACACTTGTTGCACTCCTTCATGGTGCAGATTGAACTTTTGAATTTGAGAGCATTTCCTGGAGCTTGAATCTGGATCATCTTGGAGTTGTGGTGAGCTTTATCGTCTTTTAAAAGCTCTTGTACTTATGGCACTAAATCTTGGGATGTTATTTTAGGTTTCCGCATTTCATAGTTGTAAATGACTTAGTGTGTAGATATAATGTTGTCGCTTATCTTTCTACTTTAAATATTGAATTGAATTGGTGAAAGTATTGGGTTGGCTTACCTATCAGTTAGGAACATAGGTGCCATCACAACTTGTGATTTTGGATCGTGACAACATAGCATCTCCCCCTTGTTCAAAATCCATTACCTTTTGCTTATGAACATTCGCCTTTAGTTCAAGTAAAAGAGGGTCTTTATCTTATTTCTCTTTCATTTCAGACACTAGTGATTATTTAGCCCCATTCATCACCACAACTTCACCTTCACTATAATCTAACATACGCACTCTCAAACGAACAAGTATGTGAAGTTCCTTAGCTAACTCTTTCTTGCCTTCCTCAACATGAACAATACTCCCCATGGACAACCTTCTCAAAAGCATCAACAACAGCATTAGCCTTACCTGGGTGATATAAGATGCTCATATCGTAGTCCTTGAACAACTCTAGCCACCTCCTTTAGTTGAGATTAAGTTCCTTCTGACTGAAAACATACTGGAGACTCTTGTGGTCGGTGAACACATCCACATGCACACCATAGAGATAGTGATGCCATATTTCGAGGGCAAACACTACTGCTGCCAACTCGAGATCATGAGTCAGGTAGTTCTCATGAATCTTAAGCTATCTAGAGGCATAGGCTATAACCTCACCATTTTGAATTAATACAACCAAATCCAACTCTGGATGGATCGGAGTAAACAACAAAGCCTTTTGTACCCTTTGGTAGGGTCAACACTGGAGCAGTACTCAATTGAGCTTTCAATTCCTGAAATCTTTTCTCACAAGATTCAAACCATTTAAATTTAGCCATTTTCTGTGTCAACTTAGTCAACGAGGATGAAATAGATGAAACCCCTTCGACGAACCTTTAGTGGCAACCATCCAACCCCAAGAAACTTTTTATATCAACTAGAGATATGGGTCATGGCCAGTTCTGCATTTCTTCAATCTTTTGAGTGTCAACTTGAATCTCTTCGTTCGATAAAATGTGGCCTAAAAATGCCACAGACTCAATCTAGAACTCACACTTCGAAAATTTGACATAAAACTCTTGATCTTTTAGAGTCTGGTGGACTAATATGAGATGATTAGCATGATCCTCCTCATTCCTCGAATAAATCAGTATGTCATCAATAAATACGATAATAAACATGTCAAGATAAGACTTAAACACTCTATTCATAAGATCCATGAATGTTGCTGGAGCATTTGTTAAGCCAAAAGATATCACAAGGAACTCATAATGACCATAACAAGTTTTGAATGCTATTTTCGGGATGTCACTTTCTCTTATTCTCAATTGATATAGCCATATCTGAGGTCTATCTTAGAGAAATAAGTGACATCCTGAAGTTGGTTGAAAAGGTCATAGATTCTCGGAAGAGGATACTTATTCTTTATGGTGACCTTGTTCAATTGGCGGTAATCAATACAAATTCTAAGATAACCATCTTTCTTCCTCACAAATAAGACCAGAGCGCCCCAAGGTGAGACACTAGGTTGGATGAATCCCTTATCAAAAAGATCTCTCAACTACTCTTTTAACTCAGATGGAGCCATTCTATATGGAAGAATTGAGATAGGTTGAGTATCAAGAAGAATGTTTATGCCTAAGTCTATTTCTCTCTCATGAGGGACTCCGGGAAGATCATCTAGAAACTCACTGACAATCGAAACTGATTGAATAAGTGGTGTCTCAACACTAAATTCATTAACTCAGACTTAGTGATAGATGCACCCCTTAGAGAATAACTTTCTGGCCTTAATGTATGAAAGAAAAAGGCCCTTAGGCACTGCTGAACCACTCCTCCACTCTAAAACTGTTGATTGACTGCTCGAGATATCTCCCTGAAGGGGTTGTACTTATGGTGCATTGGAAATCTTTTGACCTTGAGGATCTACATTCCTCCTAGCAGGATGTCCTTAAAAAGCTTTTTGTGGAGGCATGATCTGAAAAGATACGCGTAAGCACGAGTTAGAAGGAACTTTCATAGAGTTGAAATGTATTGCATGAAAAGGAGTAAGAAGAAAGTTAAATGTTTCCTAAATGTTGTAGCTTCCTAATCATAGATGTAGTGCGCTTCAGATAAAAAGGACTTTTTAGACACGACTTCATAGAGACCCTAGGACTGTTGAACCCTGTGTTCTGATACTATGTTTGTTACACCTCGAGCCTACACATTAGATGTGGACGACACTCGAGAACCATCGCTGATCCCCAAGGAAACCCATTCCCTGGCTAACTACTTAGTGGAAGACTTACTAAAGTAAAATAGGAACTTCAAATGTATAATTAAACTTTAAATTCTAAATCAAAACTCAACTTAAATGAACATCTGTAAATACTTATTAAGTTACAATCAACTATCTCAAGATCTAAAAACATCTCAACAAGAAGGGGAAATAACGAGAGACTCCTTCACATCTAACTCTTTATGAAGCCTCTAATACTAACATAGATGTCAGGCAACCAGTGACAACTTAACAAAGCAAGAAATAAGTATGAAGTCCTCCAAAAAGTGAGGAGGCTTACCAAAGCTAGCTAGAATGCAAGTGGTATCAACGAAGTGCATGTTGATGACCCTGAGCACCTGTATCTACATCATAAAAAGATGTAGGTCGAATGACGTCAGTTCATTGAATGTACGAGTATGCAAGGAAAACTGAAAGCATAGATAACTGAACTGAAAAGACCAAGAGAAATACTCACCTCAACTCAACTCCAACACAAAAGCAATAACCAATGATGTATAAAAATACAATAAGTTGTTCTTTACTCTTATTTGGGAGTTTTTCAAACTGACAACTATCACTATGAGCTATTTGATGATGCAACGTCTCACCCATGCTTCCAGAACTATCCTATACCTTCCCATGGTATAGAACGCCTCAATTAAGTAGATCCACTAAGCTATGCTTAAAATCAAGAAGGAATCGTCTAAAATGTATGCTCCTTTACCCATGTTGGCTGCATGGTTTATAAGGAATGTGAGTTGTATGAACTCATCCCCATATCAGTGGTTAATACTACTCCCGATAAATATATACTCATGCTCAATGTTACAACATTCTCTTTCTCAATTTGAGGTAATTACTCAAAAGATCCACTTAAAAGAGGTAATGTTCTGAAATATCTCTGAACTCATAAACTCATTCGAAAATCAAGTTTCTCTCTTTTAATGTAAAAGTGTTACATTCGGGAATACTTAGTTCCCTTGTATTATATCTAAATTATGAATACGACTTTCCTCATTACTCATATTTACTTTCTGAAAAACTAAGTTCAAAACCATAGTTGGTTACAAAATATTCTCAAAACAACTCAAAAGAACTTGTATAACTTTTCTCTTAAACTCACTTTAGTTTTTTATTGCTAATTAAGACACATGATTAGAACATGTAGGAACTCTCAAGGATGAATGGAGCCTTTAATAGCTAATACAAAGAAGGTAATGTAGTCACGACTCAAAGGAACACGCCTGGAATGAAACACAGAAGGAGGAAGGCCAGTCGACCCCTAGCTCACTACTAGTGAGTGGCGCCAGGCCTCAAACTACTGGCAGTGGTCTGGGGTGCACTACAGCACGGAGCACCAGTTCCCAAACTGCTGAACGCTAGGTGTGATGCCTTCCTAGCATGCCGCCCCACACCCCTGCCCAAAAAATCTGACTAATTTCCAAGCTCAAAATTAGGGTCCAAACTAGTTTAGAATGGGAGAATTTCTCCTAAACTCTTCTTGATTCTCAAACCTGACATGATACATGAGGAATTCCATATAAACCTCTTGGGAATACAAAGTTTATGGAAGATCAACACCACAAAATAATTCAGAACCTCTATTGTTTAAGAATTGAACTAAAATCAAGAACTACGCAAGAACTCTTTGGATACAACAATTTTGTGGATAAATTCAGATGTATGGCGTGATGAAGAACAAGTCTAATACTGTAAGAATCCTTACATACTTAGAAAGAATAATGTTCTTGGTGAAGTCCATATTTCTTGAAAGAATGCGTGAAACCTAGTATTTTCTCCTCTTGAAACCTTTCTCTAATTCTCTAAGTGTTTAGGAACGTGAAAAAGTGGTCTAATACTGATTAGACTCTTATTTGGGGTGAAGAAAACGTTTGTAGGCTTAGTAGGAAAAGGAAGAGATCAAACTACCCTTCTAAAAATGAATGAGATACCTTAAATAGAGAGGCTTCTGTCAAACGGTCATAATTTTTACTCCCAGCTTGAAATTATGCAAACTTGGCGGCATTGGAAAGACAACTCAAACATATTTAATTTGATAGGTTAGGGGCCACCTAATTTTTTGTGTGCTAAAGGATATGCTCAATTGAAGCTGAACCAAAACAAAAAATTGATGGTTTACTTGCACGATCCTTTCTTTATTTCTTTTCGAAACCCAACGTGTTACAGATATAATACCTCAAACCCTGGTTTTCATGTATTATAATAGATCTGAAAGCAAATAAAAGTCTCGAATGACATTGATTCTAGAGTAGAACAAGATCATAAATAGGTGTAAGAGCCTCCACTGGAAAATAGGCAGCTACCTCTCAAATTTTGGTAGTAAGCCTCTGATGAAGAAGGGGAGAATAATAACTAAGATCTAGAATTGTAACCTATACAAGTGTACAAGTAAGAAGTGAGTACCAAACAACACAGTATTGACTAAGAAACCCACTTAATACAATGTCAAGAAAAAAGAAAACGGGTACTCTTATCACACTGTAGCTGATCCTCCACAACTACAACCTACAATTCACAATACACAAACACATAGGACAAATATCAAAACTTCACCCTATAGAGATCATCGACCACGTATCAAATTCATCAATCATAAACTTTACAACAACACTAACAAGTTCATAGATGGTAATGATATGCAAATGCAATAAAATAAAATGCCAAATAAGGGAATGTATGTTTGTCCTAATGATACACATATGCTGACTATCAGCCCGGAACACATGGGGGACACACAAGGTCCATGTACCCGCCGGATCCATTTTCCATCAGCATAATCATCACTCACCAGAGCCATTTTCCATTGTCATCACTAGAACCATTTCTCATCAGCATCATCACAATAAATCTCATTACAGTGTTTCAGAACCAATGCAAATATGTATGCTCACACAATAATAAGGAGATAAAAACTTCCATATCAATTTGTTGTTCATAACAATCCAATCATAATATTTCATCAATAACATACCAATATTACCACTCAAATCATTCATAATATAACATGCATCAAATTACAATCATGTTGCCTTTTTCATTATACCTTTTTTTTTATCATTAGGATCAATCAATGTAAACAATTCATCTCATTACCGATTCTCATTACTCCCCAACACATATGACAAGGAAATACATGCTTAACAAGAGTCTAGAAGTCTACTTGCCTTAAGAAAATCATACAATCACTTCGTTACTTGAGCTTTTTCCTTATGTAGTACCTTCAAATCAACAAAAGATATTTAAATAAGAAATCACTATAAGAATTTGGAACTATCAACACTGATATCAATAATTTTTGAAAACAGAATCAAATTGACCCAAAAATTCAATTCCAGAAACAATGGTTAAATCTTGAAATTAATATAATATTGTGTTATCCAAAAGATTTGAAACTCGTTGATGAAAATCATTTTAAAAGTGGAGTTGAATCAAGTCTTAAATCACCATTTTATTCAAAACTCTCAATCTTTACGAAATCCTTAATGTTTGGACTCAATACTCAAGTTCTTTTTTTAAAAAAATAAAATAGACCAGTTTGGTCTTTTATTTAGAGAGAAAATGGGTATTTACATGTTTTGGGCCCAAAAGTGGCCAAAACCCCAAAAAAAATCCACCAAAAAACAAAAATAGAAATAAAGAAATAAAGACATGATAATCTACTTTCCCAAATCGATTCATCTTCTCCATCTTTGGTTCATGAAGTCCATTCTTATTTCCTGGAAATTGCTGGGATTGCCTCACCTTCACAACCTGACCTCCATATCATAGTAATCGTGCAACGCTACCAAGTATAGGCTGAAATCATTCGGACATCTAACCTCTCATAGACGCATGATTCAATCTCCATTGAAGACTACCTGGGAGCTACAACTATTAGCTGAAAGTAGAGGTAATTGTTGTTGAAAGCTTCCCATATGAAAAAATTTTATAGTCTTCTTTATATTATCTTGTGAATCTGACCACAATCTTGAATCTAGCATTTTCTCGGATGAGTTCCAACAAAAGAGACTCGAGCTAAGTATCCCATCTCCTATAAACTTCCAATTTGTTCATCGATTCATAGCCTTTAATTATATATCTCAACAGGTTGAATTCCGATTGAAATTAATACCAGTGTTAAAGACATACAAACATCAGTTATGTTTCAACTTCAACTGTAAAAGGTATCTCTTTTGTATTGCTTATGACAAATCACTAATTGATATTGAATCAATTAGGAACAAGTAATTTCTCTATTACTTGTACATCCTATTTTGCATATTCTTTATTCGAATATCAGGAACAAGTAATTTCTTTAGATAAATGATTGACTTTGCTTGATGTGGGATGTCTTGACTGTTATTGAAATGTTGCACTTCTGTACTTGCAAAATTAACGACATAGTTAGTGACAAAATCTTGCAATTAGTTGCCTTCTCTGAATATGTGCACCACCTCCACATGGCAATTATGGATAATTCCATCTATATGTCTAATGTCCAGTGATATTGACCATGGAACCTCCCATACTCCATTTATCACTTTTTCTGCTATTAGGGAGTCCGTTTCTGCAATCTGTGGGAGTAGATTGTGTTATTGGCAGTATACAATCCCCATTCTAATAGTCTTGAGCTCAACTTCAATGACAGTACACCTTTCTAGTAGCCTTGATTTAGCAACCACCAAATTTCCAAATTTATTTCTAACACAAAGGGCATAGAACCAGGCCAAGGATTTCCTCTACAAGATCCATCAGTGTTACATTTAGAACTTCTACGTGGGGGGGTAACTCCACTTAACCATCTTATGCCCTACAATAGGTACATACTCCTCCAAGTATTTTACAATTTAGGGCCAATTGTTAAGGATACCCTTCAACCATGGATATCTACACTTGGTAAACAAGTATAAATTTTTGTTGATTTATGCCTGCATGGATTGCCTACTCATATTTCCCCATGTTTAAGAATATTTCTTCTCTTCCAAATTTCCCAGATAATAAAGGTAGGAACTGTTTTAAAAATGGGTTTTAGTTTAGCAACACAATCAACACTCCACCATTCTTCATTAATCTATATTACATTAATATGTAATCCTGCAGGTTTTGAGAAATATTTGCAAATAGCCTTAGCATCCGGGCATTCAATAAATAAGTGATTAAATGTTTCCTTTTCCTTAGCATTGCAACCACAACATTCAATAGAATCCACAATTTTCCTTCTGATGAGGACTTCGCCAATAGGAATTCTACCAAACCACATCATCCACAACAGAAAAGATACCTTGATAGACAATCATTTTTTCCAAATGTTCATTATATGGATTAAATGATATTTTCTATCTCTACATAACTCCCAAGATGATCTTATTGAGAACGTTCCTGAGGCACTGACCATCCACCAAGCTTTATCCTTTTCAGTAGTTGTTATATTCACCAAAACAGTATGTATGTGGTTGCACACTTCTTCATTAAAGTTCTTATTTTAACACCTCAGTATCTCACCCAATCTCATTGAGGAGTGGATGCACTGATTAAATCTGATTTTGCATATAAGAGATAGGCATTTGTAAGTGAAAGGCCCAAGTTGTGTCCAATTGTCAAACCAAACACTAGAGTGACCATCTTTAATTTCCCACCAGATATGTTGATCAAAGAAGTCTCTAGCCTACAACATAGCCTTCCATACCTGTGAGCCTCCCTTCCATTGAGCAACATGTGGCCTGTATCTTTTAAAATATTTGTTCCATAAAAACTGAGACCAGAGAGAATTAATGGTTCTGAAGTTCCACCACAACTTAGCAAATAAAGTATTTGTAACATCAAATAGAGATTTGAAACCCAAACCTCTATCCACCTTAGGCAAAAAGTATCTTTCCAAAATAGGAAAACTAGTAGGAGAAGGAGTTCACAATGAAGACGGTTTTCTTAATCAATTAGGAAAACTACACAAAGTAGGAAGACTACGCGCGAGTTTTTTTCCAAGGTTTAATCCATTAGGTTTAACCTTCTTTCATGTGGCTAATAGAAAATACATACATTTTTAGATAATCCAACTCCAATTATATAATTGTCTGCTTGTGTTGTAATTATTCAAATTGGGCATCATTTCAGTATTTTTGTGTATCATTTTAATTTTAGGGGTACTAATTATTGTTGTCCGATCCCTTCGGGTATTAAAAATAAGGGTACAAATTATTGTTGTATATGTGGTTATTGTTAGAATTTTATTATTTTTACGTGTGTATCAACTAATATAAAGGTCACAATTAATATTTAATTTAAAAAAACAGGTTTCATTCGTACATGATTATTTGATAGGCATATCAAATTAAATTTTAACCTGATAAATTGATTCTCCTTTGGCCTATTAGATTTACCACATATATATTTTTTACACAATTTCATAGTTGATGATTGTAATAGTTAGGTCAAGAAGATAGAAACTTGTTTTTGCATCTAACACTTCCTTACCTCTTTATGACGATTGTGGTAGTTAGGTCAAGAAGGTAGTTGAGTAGGTTCTTTAATATATATCACAACAAAGTACAAACATATTGTTTAAGCTTCAAAAAGACTTTATTTCTAGGTTTCTTTTCGGTGAAATAATTGTATAGTACATCAGTAGAAAAAGGATAATAAAAAGCATTTATCATTTTTTGTAAACCAAAACTCTACTTGACCACACATAATTGACAATGTTCAACACTTACACGTAACTTACATTTTTCTTTTAGCAACAAATATGGAGCTTTGTTCACAAAGATTCAACAATCTCAAACTAATTTTACATGATCCACTAACCATTAGTATTCATTGGTTAATTTAGTGATTAATTGTTTGTCAACCATATTAATCGAATATTTATATTGATTAAAATTCACTAGTTTTTAAGTTTTTTTTTGTGTGTATGCGTCTTTGAAGCTAGAATAAAATCTAAAGATAGCAAATCGGAATATTCATGGGCAAAGAAACTAATTAGCTTAACCCTAAGTCTTTATGCTACCCTCTCCATACTTTCCCGCCAAGCCATTTAATCTAAAATAGATATTACATATGTAAATATGAATATCTATTGTTTTTAAAGAATAGATCTCGTTCGTATACCAGTTATTATTTGATGAACGCATTAGATTAAGTTTTAACCTCTATTAATTAGTCCTCCTTCCGTCTATTAAAATTACCATATATGTGTTATCTACACAATTTCATTTCTGAAGTAGGGTAAAGAAGTATAAACTTATTTTTGTATGCAACACTTCCTCTCCTCTTTACAATGATGTTCTCCTCTTCCTGCATATTCTCTTAATTATATGTTTTGTTGTAATGTTATCATATTTAATTTAAGAGTCTGATATGAACTAAACTTTAAGATTATCGTTAAAGATTGATATGTGGGTTCAAAATATTTATATCTAAGGTTAAAATTGGAGGGAAGATGGTGAGTCGGTAGGGCCAATCTATATTGAATGTAGAATTAAAGATCACATGACAATTTCAGAAATAATTAAGTTATGTACTTCTATTTTATGAGGGTAATTTATTTTACTTGAAAAAGATAATGACATATATGATCTTGCATTATTCCTGTCTTATTGGAGTACAATAAATATTAATGTGGGTGATGAATCGTCTATTGAAGAAGTGGCCCATTCATGTGCTAATTCAAGCAAATCAGTTTTCGTAATAACTTTATATTTAGTGTAGATGTAGAATCGAAAGGTCACATAGCTTTCAATCATCATCTACGATTTAAGCATTTAATCAAAATTGAAAAACGTTTCTTAATGTGTTTTATTAATGATATTATGCCAATATTAATCTGTCATGATACAAAAATGAATGAGATGACATTTGTCAATTTCCACCCAGACAAGCCAGCTTCAACCCAACGTAATGAAAGAAATGTGGAAAGATAAAGCAAGAACAAGATAAAAGCGAGAAACTTATTCTTCTATTAACACTGAAAACTTGGTTGTCACGTCTACAAGCCACTAATGTAAATACATAATTTGAAAGATAAATACGAGTCTCAATGTTTTTGTTTCTCAAGTAGAACAAGACATAAAGTAAAGGAACAGGAGGGTCAACCGGGATAACAAACAGCTACCTCTCAAATCCTTGACAAGCCCCAAAATCAGAAGAAGAAGATCATACGGGTCCAGGCTCGAAACCTACACAAGTCTAGAAGCAAAGAGTGAGTACCAACAACATGATACCCAGCAAGCCGCCTAATAAACAAGACAACCTAGCTAGAAATTGAATACTCTTTTCATCCCAACTGAACCTTCTCAAACTACAACCTGCACAGAAATCAGGCCAACCTAACAGTTCTACAATGCACAACTCACAAGGCTCAATATTCACATTCAACAACCAACACGATTCAAGTAAGTCAATCTCAAATGAAACATAGATCAATCACAACCAACAAGTAGATCAATATATCATAAGTAAAAAAGGCATTAAGTCACATAATGAATCTTTCCGAAACCATTTCCCTTCGGCACAATTGTCACTAGTCGGAACCATTTTCCATCGGTTTTTTATCACATCACTAATCGGAACATTTTCCTTTCGGTTTTATATCACATAACTAGCCAAAAACATTTCTCTTTGGCTTTATATCATTTCACTAGCCGGAACCATTTTCCTTCGGCTTTACATCATTTTACTTGTCGGAACCATTTCTCATCAGCTTTATATCATTTCACTATCCAGAACCATTTCCCATCGACATTACATCATTTCACTAGCCGAAATTATTTACCTTCGGCTTTATAACACATGTCTCATCACATTGTTCAACTTGCTCTGTACATAAGAAAATTCACATCACAAGGAATAGACAACAATTCAAGCAATTCATTTCACTTTCAAGTCATTTCATCAATCAATCACATAGGGGCCACACCAAGGCAATTCACAAATCATCATCATCAACATGTTGCCTTTTTTTTATTTATCCCCTCTTTATTCGTTAAGATTAATCAAGTGGAAACAATAACCCTTCACCTCATCTCTAATTACTACCCAGCAAACAAACAATGAAGAGAAGTAGGAAATTTTACTAGATTACAAAGCTTAAGAGATCACTTACATTAATGCAATTAATTAATCAACTCAATGCTTGCGTTTTCTCCTTCTGAACAACGTTTGAAGCCACATAATCTAAAACAATCAAGTATTCACAATAATCTGTGAAAGCAACAATACCCTTATCAAATACTTTAAAAATGGGTCAATCAACTCGAAACCTAATTTCAAAAATAAGGTTTGAATTCGAAAATGAATAGTTGAAAATGATATTCAAGGCTTTAGAAACTCATTGGTGAAAACCATTTCGAAATAAAGATCAAAATTAGTTCACAATCTCCATTTTAGTTTAGAACTTGAATTCTTGAAAAATCAAGCCATTTGCCAATCAAATTACCAAATTTTGATGTTAGAATCCATAAATAATCTAAGGGAAATGAAGTTTTAGGATCACAAAAGCTTACCCAAAAGATTTAACGCAAGAAATCTCTTCAAGAATTGCCTCTAACGATTTTCCTAGCTCAAAAATGAAACCTTCATGAAAGCGACTTGTTCCTCGTGATCATGAGGTTCACAAAATTGATCAACCTCTTGAAATTGCGAGGCACACCAAGTAATAGTAAACCAATTAAAAATCATTGAAAGGACCATCCGGATTTGTTTGAAACCCCATAAACACAAACCATACATGCAAATTGATCAAACTCGACGTTCAAGACTCAATAGACCCATCTAAACATGAATCAGAGGTCTCCTTAACCTGACATTTGTGAAAACCACAAGAAACTAACATAACGCCTAAAAGGTTAACTCAAGTTCGGGACCTCTCAAAAATCAACCAAGACCTCACCTACGCCTAAAATCATCCCCTGAATCCGAAGGAACTCTCAAAATTCTAATCCGAGCATCCGAACCCCAAATGTTGACCAAAGTCACCCAAAGGCAAAAATCTCAATAATTCCCAACTTAGGACCTCAAATCCTCAAAGTCATTCAGAATTTGAAATCGACAGCTTTTCATGACCGAATTCCTTATTCTACAACTCATGAAAATGAAGAAATTCTATTTCGATGCTTGAAACTCTAAGACTCTGAAAACTACTTTTAAGCAACTTTGCCTTTCCAAAACCAAAACCTTACAAATTTCTCAACTTTTTACTCAAAGCTTGGAAACCTATTTTCAAAACTCAAACATAAAAGACTCAGGGTCGATATTGGGAGGACAAAATAGTAATTTAACAAAGATTCTAAAAGTGACAAACTGTGTCATTACATTATGCACCACTAAAAACCATGTTCATACTCGAACACAAAGCAAACGAAAGTACCTAAAGCCTCGAAAAGTTGAGGATACCTGGAAAGCATATCTGACTCTATCTCCTATGTCACCTCACCAACTTAACAATGATTCCACTATACCTTCACTAAAGCAATCACTTTAGTCCTAAGCTTTCAGGTCTTCCTATCCAAAATGGCTATAGACTCCTCCTCAAAAGAAAAATCTGGACCCAACTCAATTGAATCAAGATAAATTACATGGGACTCATCTGGCATGTACTTCCGAAACATGGAGACATGAAACACAAGATGAAAATCTAACAAGCTAGGTGGCAAGGCCTACTTATAGACCACCTTCACACGACTCAAAATATCAAACAGTCCAATGAATCTAGGGCTAAGTTTTTTCTTCTTTCCGAGCCTCATCACACCCTTCATCGGTGACACTCAGAGCCAAACATGATCACCTTCCATGAACACTAGAGCTTGAACTCTCCGATTTGCATAATTCTTATGTAGACTCTGGGTTACCAACAATCTACCCTATATCATATGGACCTGCTTCATAGCATATTGAGAAAATCTATATCCAAATAATCATTCCCAGCTGAATCAAACCATCCGATCGAAGATCTACACCGTCTGTCATACATACCTAAAATGGGGCTATCTGAATGCTAAAGTGATAAATGTTGTTATAGGAAAACTCTGCTAAGGGCAAATACTGATTCCATATAGCACAAAAATCGATCACACAATCTCGAAGCATGTCCTCCAACACCTGAATCATCCGCTTAGACTAATCATCTGTATAAGGGTGGAAATTTGTATTTTTATCTAACTGAGTACCCAAGTCATGTTGTAATGCCTTCTAGAAATAGGAAGTGAACAATGAACCTCTATTAGAGACAATAGAAACTGAGACTTCACGTAGTCACACAATATGACTTATATAAAGCTCGACTAACTTTTCCACTGTATAATTCACCTGAATCGGGATGAAGTGGGCAAACTTGGTTAGCCTGTCAACAACAACCTAAATAGAATCATAACCACCCATGGTGGTAGGTAGACCCACGACAAAGTCCATAGTTATCAGTTCCCACTTCCAAGTAGGAATAGGCATCCTCTAAGATATACCCCAAGTCGTTGGTTCTCACACTTGACCTGTTGGCAAGTCCAACACCTAGAATAAAAATTGCAATATCCTTCTTCATTCCACACCACCAATAGTGTTGGCTCAGATCATGGTACATCTTCATAGCTCTTGGATGGATAGATTATCGAGAACAATGGCCTCCTTAAGAATAAATCTATTCAACTCGCTCATCTTGGGCACAAAAATCCTACCTCTGATCATCAAACCAACATAAGAACCAAGGACAATATCCTTGGCTTCCCCTCTCAACATTTTGTCTTGAATGGGACACAACTTATCATCATCAAACTGGTTCTCATAAATCTTCTTAACTAAGGAAGAACAGGCCTCTATGAAGTAATCAAACCACTGTTCTCCTTTGAAATCTGTAACTGAACAAGACTATTGGCTAACCCCTTAACATCTTTAGCCAATGGTATCTCTTCAACACAAACAGTGGCAAGACTCCCCACATTAGATGTCTTCCTACTCAAGGCATCGAACACCACATTGGTCTTCCTTAAATGATATAAGATTGTGATATCATAGTCCTTCAGTAGCTCAAGCCATTTGTGTTGCCTCAAGTTTAGATACCTCTGACTGAAGATGATCTACAGACTCTGATGATCAGTGAAGACCTCACAATGTACCCCATATAGGTAATGCCGTCATAGCTTAAGCACAAGCACTATGATTGCCAATTTCAAATCATGAGTAAGATAGTTCTTCTCATGGGTCTTCAACTATCTAGAAGCATAAGTGATTACTTTTCCTTTTTGCACCACCTAACCCAACTCTAGATGCATCACAATAAACTGTGAAGTCCACACCCTCCTCAGGAAAAGTCAAAAGATAAGCCAATGTCAACAAGGTCTTGAGCTTTGAAAGCTCTCCTCACACACATCAAAACCACTGAAAAATCACGCTCTATCGAGTTAATCTAGTCAAAGGATATGCAATAGTGGAGAAACTCTAAAAAATTTACAGTAGTATCCTACATGTCACATAAAACTTCCTTATCTTACTAATTGAAGTAGGCCTGGTCCAACCTCTAACTACCTCAATCTTGGTTAGATCCACCAAAATACACTCCTTGGACACCACGTGTCTCAAAAATACTACGGAGTTGAGCCAAAACTCAAACTTTCAGAACTTTCCATGTAGCTTCTCATCCCTCAAAATTTGGAGCACAACCCTTAAATATCGATCATGATCCTCCTCTGTCTTGGAATACACTAAGATTTCATCAATAAACATGATTTCACGTATCAGGACACCTCATCCAATACTAAGTGCAAACGATTGTTATTCAGTAATATAACACAACTAAGTGAGTTGGGGTCGAATCCCACAGGGAGTGGTATGTATTTAAGAATAAATAGAAAAGCATGAATGTGTTCAAGTCAATCATAGGTAAAAACATTTACGAATAAGAGTATGGTTCAAGTTTAGGGTGACACAAGTGTTAAACAACAGGGGATTTGGGTTCAAATATCAGCTACAATAGCAAATAACACGAAAATAACAAATATGGAATGGGGTTCTTGGGATGTGGTTGGATTATGGGCTACGGTAGCCAAATGGGTGATTGTAATTAATAGTGAATAAGCTAGACTTTAGTGTGGATAAACTTTCTCTCGAACAATTTACCCCGAATCAAATTGGTTTCTCTCGAACACCAATAAGCAGCAATTAAGAACAGCCTACGCTTTAGTCCATTCACTCTTTTGAGATGAATGTGTGGAAAAGGGTTTAGGACTCACTCTCTCGAGCTGAACCCATGACAACCCAATACCCACAGACCATCAAATTAGTAATCTTGGTTTTAAAACCTCTCTCTCGAGCATGCCAAAAACACAAAGGTAGAGTTGCATTTGCAACTACAACCTTTTAGATTAAGCTACAATTACTGAATGAAATTACTTTTAAACAACATTTACACTATCAATTAACAATACCCAGCAGCTAAATCAACCCATAATCACATAATCACACCCCAAGAATTGGGGTTTTAGCTAGACATCATAAAAAGATAGAAATCGTTACCAAATTGTGTTTCAATCAACTGGTAAGGTTAATATTGTCTTTACAAAGGTCTAAGATGAAATCTTCAACACCCACTTCCAATTTCTTAGAAATGGAAATCTTCAAATCTTCAAAGCTAAGGAAATATTGTTTTTAAACTCAGTTCTAAGCTCTCTAACTTGAAAATTGAATAATAATGAAAACTAGATAAAAAAATCTCTTAAAAATCTGATACTAAACTAAAAATTCAAACATGTATTTATAGTCACCAAAAATGTGCTGCGAAAGACCATTCGGCGCAATAAGT
Organism: Solanum pinnatisectum; assembly: GCA_035578085.1. Classification (NCBI taxonomy): domain Eukaryota; kingdom Viridiplantae; phylum Streptophyta; class Magnoliopsida; order Solanales; family Solanaceae; genus Solanum; species Solanum pinnatisectum. The sequence goes on from CM069076.1 coordinate 21,049,803, forward strand.
CAGGATAGCTGATCCACTCGACGATTTGCCCTTTGGTCAGTTCCATCGCCTTTTTGCTTTGGCCTTCAGCAACTTCAAGTTCTGTAACTTTGGGCGATATAGCACTGCATCGTGGAACCATTCGGTGACTCGCTGTCTGCTCCATTCTATCGCCTACTTGATTTTCTCCTTCAGGGCTTGGCACACTGGAACATTAGGAGAGACCATGGCCATTTGGCGACTCACCCAATGGTTTAGGCGATCCTCAAGCCTTGTTTTCTTCGTTCTTTCAGCTGCCTTGTTTCTATTTTGCTCATTAGTGTCCATTCTTTGTTCCTCAATCCAAATACCTAAAAATCAAGGATTTACATTAGTTATTGGCATAAAATATGCATTTGAGGACACTAAATCTATTAAAATAATGCCCTAAATGAGTCCAAATCGTGGACTCATCAACACCCCCAACTTAAACTTTTGTTTAACCTTAAGTAAAACTCAAGTTCAGCAGTTCAAAAAGGATGTCTCAAACAGTGCTACACAAGATTCAATCATGAATGCACACAAAAAGACTCAACTTACTCGTGCAAAGATCAATTGTGCACTCAAAGATTCAAGTTGTGACTCATCATTATCAAAGATTCTCAAGTTCACAATACTTGCTTCAAATGCAAGTTCAAGCTTAACAATGGTACTCAAATGCCCTCACACAAAGAATGATTCCATATTCACACACAATGGTTCACAATTTAAAGCTCCGGAATCAAATGCAACGCTCATACTCACAAAGATGAACACAATGCATGATTTCACCCATAGGTTTGCCCTTATTTTCCAATCAACAATTGCTTCAGCTCACTCAAGATCAAAAAGGTATTTTCAAGGCTTGTAACGGGGCTGAGTGCAAGGGTATGATCATTTAGGCTCAATGTTTGTAATCCTCACGAAATGTGGTGTGAACAACACTTTCTTTCCTTTTCTTCATCATTTTCATTCGTGCTCACAAGTCATCCCATTATTCACTTTCCATGGATTGTTGGAAACCCCATTTCTTCTTGCATTTTCACAATTTTACTCCACAACTTTTTCATTCTTTTTCTTTTTCATTCTTTTTCTTCTTTTTCTCTCTTTTTTTATATGGAGGGGTTCCATTTTTTTCAAACCATGGGTCAAAGGGGACTTTCTTGCACTTCTTGATTTACCTTCTCTTTTCACCACATCCCCAACTTAGGCTTTTTTCCTAAGTTGGCTATTCACACAAACCACAAATCATGAGGATTATGGGTAATGGGTCAATAAAGGTCACCATTTCATCAAATTGCTTCACAAGAGACTCAATTTGATACTTTGCTAGTCACAACGAGATGCAAAAAGTTCACATATTGTCTATGCAACTTCATTTGGCCTCATCATAGCTGTACATTCATTTTGTTTGATTATGAGCATTATTCAAGTCATCAGTATTCATCAAGACCGATACTCAAATTTGCAAGAGAACAACCATATTCAAACACAAACAAGAGGTGGCACAATTTTTTCAGAAGGGTCCAAAAATCATTTATCGTTAAAAACACTGAGCTACAAGCTCAATCATCCTCAAAAGCAGTATTAAACACAATTATAGCTCAAATCCCAAATATATACACAAAACATAATCACAAAAGGTCACAAAATGTGGGCCTCACCCTACCACAAATAAAAATCATTTGTCCTAAAATGCAATCAAAGTAATATCCAAAAGTCAAAATAAACTAAGACAGAGAGGGAGGTAAAGAAGGGATCATGTTTACTCAGTCACTCCATCTGCCTGGGCATCAATGCCCGGTGTAGTGCTCGAAATCTGGGCATCAGTGCTCGGAGTCACCTCAGAAGGACCAGCTCCACTAGACCCACCCATGGTGGTGTCTCTCAAAGAAGTCTGGCATGCAGTCTCAAACATCACATCCTCCAAGTCCGCCAGATCATCATAAACTGCACCATCATGCACTTCTATCTGCTCTTCGTCAGTCTCTGCATCCAACTCAGCAACTGCTGCATTATCCCAATATACATCTTTGGTGGTAGCCGGAGGAATCTTTGAAGTCTCAGGAGCATCTAAATCATCTCCAGCCTCCAGTAGTGAAGTGAAGTCAGAAGACTTTAGATAGTCTACGTCTTTTCTCAAATCTACTACCTCAGCTTTCAAAGTTGTCACCTCGGAGGTCTCCCCCTGCCTGCTCTCACAAGCCTCTACTCTCATGGTGAGAGTGTCAATAGAAGTTTTGAGGGGGGTCAGTGCAGCCAAACTAGGAGCCTCAATCATCCAAGGGACATATCTCTCTAGCCGGGTCACCCTCACATTAGCTGAATGGGCCAGATGGCCCATTTTCAGGATCATCTCCTGAGTAATCTTGGCTGGCTGGGACAAGGTGGAGGTACTCGAGACCTGTGAAAGAGTAGAAGGGGCAGAAGTACCTGAAGGCTCGGAGGCCAGAGTAGGTAAAGATACCTCTACATGTATAGAGTCGATGCCCACCTCTGGGGATGTATCTACCAGACCTGCTCTCCTCCTAGCAGCCTCCTCTCTAGTGTACTCGGCCTTAATACGCCAGATGTCAATAGAGAAGGAAGGGGTAACCTCAAAATCTCTTGCATTATCCCGGGGTACTCCAGCTCGCCGACATAACTCTGTGATCAAAACTAGGAAAGGTAACGAAGTCTGCCTCTACTTGGCCCTCATGACCATCTTGTGCTCAATAAAGAGTCCTAGGTCGATGCTCCTCCGGGATATGATAGCTCCAAGGCAGGCTACCTTAGGATGGGCACATAATGGACACATTTTGGGATGGCATTATGGCACTGCTAATGAAACCAAACCAAAAATGAGCAGCAATACTCAAATCCCTCTTCTCTATGGGGACCCATGCCTCGATCCACCTTGAGGTGGTATCGGAAATCAATGGAGCCAACCAGCCCTTCAATTTATCTAAGGACTGAGTAATAGGTAATCCATCATAAGGACATGTAGAATGCAGAGCTTTATCCAATACAGTGTTAATGTACTCATTATTGCACCCGACTTCCTTTCCTCTGACCATGACCAACTTAATCGGTCCAAACTCGCTTGCCTTGTTCTTGCTCTTCCGAACTAGGTCACCATAAGCTGTATAGAACTCCTGGACCCATGAAGGAATATAAGGGCCTCAGGGCCTGGTGAACATCTCAAACCGGTGGAAGTGGAGGGTGTCCCTCACATCGGAGTATTTACCCTCAAGGCCCTCTGTAGATAATAACTTATCCTCCAGAATCGTTCAGAAATCCTTCACCTTTAAACCTATTGAGAAGCCTAGGAAGAGGGATGATTAGTGGCACTGGAGCCACAGGAGGTGCCGGAGATGGCACTAAGTCTTCTAGTGTGGGAACTGGAGGGACTCTAGATGAGTCATGTTGAGATCTAGCACAAATTTCATTCTATCAGGACTGCAAATGCTGGTCATCCTCATGCTCAGATAAAGCAACCTGGGAGTCAGCAGTCACCCTGTCATATATGGGCCTCTTGCCCTTGACTTTGTCTCCCGGTGGAAGCTCCTGCCTTCCTCTTTTTCTAGGATTTGATCCTCCTTCATTTATTATGATGCCCCGTACTCTTTTTCGGGGTGGCATGTTGATGTTTGTTCTTACCACGTCTTTAAAACATTGGGAAGAAGTTAAAAAATCATTCAATCAAATGCACAGAAAAATAGCTGCAGACAAACTTGCCAAACCGGTCGGCGAGTCACCAAATCTCTTTGGTGAGCCAGATCGGGCTCGTAGAAAGGATTTGCTCAAAAAGATCTCAGACAAATGGCATGTCTGCGATGGGAAAAGCCCTTCAGTGAATCACCGACAATATTCAGCGAGAAAAGATTGGCCCGCCAAAAGCTACAGTGCACAAAAAGGTCAGGGGTGCAGACAAAGGGCGATCAAAAAGACTTTCGGTGAGTCACCGAGTGCCTTCGGCGACCTCAAGCTTCTCCCCAAAAGTTATAGAATCAAACTTCAAGTATAACATAAAATTAAAGGTGAGATGGGGAACTTCAGCGAACCGCCGAGTGGTTCGGCGAGCTCGACCCAGCTCGCCAAATGACCCAACGTGCCTACTTTCAACCCAACTTCTAAAATTCAACCCCGAAACCTTCGAAAATAATATCAAAGCATGCACTCATCAAATTAAAGCAGGACCCATATACACCCATTGCCCCAGAATACTCAAAATTCTCTCGGTTTTGTCAAATTTGGCCATTTGATGACTTTTTCCCTTAAGAATGAGGTCAACCCGCTATATCATTGGGCAAATTATGTCATTTGGCACAACTACGGGTTACTTATACTTCACCCAACTAGACCCAAAAACATGCAAGCATAACCCCATAAGATTTAATCAATTTTAAGGCACAAAATTATGGGAATTTAACATCATAAGCATTTCGAGCAAGGATATTGAATTTAAAATAGGCATACACATAAACAATTAAGATTAGAAAGTCGCATCACACATTACTAAGATAAGATCATTATAAATGAGTACAAATTTGATAAAAATAAACTTGGGGTTCGAAAAACCAACCTTAAATGCCAATTAAACAAGATTGAAATGCTAGGCGGCAAAGTAATTCACTTCAAACAGCTACTAAAACACTCTAAAAATGCAAGAAATATAGAAACTAAAGTGCGGGTGTGATTTTTGGAAGATTAAAAGTGAGAGAAAGTGAAAGAGTTTGAAAGTTTAAACCTTTGGCCTTCAAAAACCGTTCAGTTCTCGCCCATTTGGCGACATTAGTAGTGCTCGCCGACCCACTCGGCGATACGCCGAGTGGTCACTTATCTCGCCAAGTTTTATAGGACCTCCAGTTAATGTGGGAGTCCAAACGATGGACTAGATCGCGATCACAGACCTGGTTGGCGATTCGCCAAGTTGCTCCTGGGCTCACCGAGTTTTACAGACTCCAATTTAAAATTGTCTTGAGTCGAACGGCGCTCCAAGTCAGGCTCACCGACCTCTTTGGCAATGCGCCTAGCAGAGTTTTAGCTCGCCAACTTGCACCTTTCAAACACTTTCCACACTTTGACCTACACAATCAACACATCATTATTTCTTAAAGCAAAAATAAAGCGATAAACACTTGGGTTGCCTCACAAGTAGCATCATAGTTAACGTCGTGGCACAACGCTACTCCCCACTTAAGTTCCATTAGTGGGGTTTGCCTCATTTTCATAAGGCCACCCCTCTTTTGGTTCTAGGTAGAGATCATTCAGAACTTGGTCAATTTGTGACCCTAGTAGATGAATGAGCATGGAATGAGAAGTTGTCATCTGATTCAGCATCAAGACATACTCTCTTACCTCACTCAACACTCTATCGTGTTCTTCGACTTTGTAAAGAATGAGTAAGAGTACCTCTTCTATTTTCTCGTCCTCTTGCTTCTTCATCTGTCGACGCTCATGTGGGGGGATGTACATGTCCTTCTTTTTGGATAGTACCTCCAAATCCTTGGCCTTTTGGGCCAAGACATCCAGCTTACCCAACAAAGTTATCAAGTCTTTGTTCTTATCTTTCTATATCTTCTCCTTGTTGGTTTTGGCCACACAATCAAGGAGTTGGGCTGCAATCTCGTAAGAATGTCGCATCAAATTGCCTAAAGAGAGTTGGTCAGCCATTATTCTATTTTTGAGACCAAGACCCTGGTAGAAACATTCCAGAAGCATCTTATCAGGAATTCCATGAGTTAGGCATTGTTGTAATAGGGTCTTAAACCTTTGCCACAACTCATAAATGGTCTCCCCTCCAATTGTCTGAAATTTAGGATGTTATCCCTAAGAATCATCAATCTCAAATGAGGGTGATCCATTGGGTCACTGTTGCTACCAAATATGCTCCAATTATCTACTCAAAACAGCAACACAAAACCAAAACTAAAAATTAAGTAAGTTCAACGATAATTAACAAGAACAAAATTCAACTTAACTAAAAAATCTCAAGTAACACCACTCCCCCGCAGTGGCGCCATTTTGATTTCACGTATTAGGGCACTTCATCCAATACTAAGTGCCAACGATCGTTAGTCAGTAATACAACTCAACTAAGTGAGTTGGGGTCGAATCACATAAGGAGTGGTATGTATTTGAGAATCTATAGAAAAGCATGAATGTGTTCAAGTCAATCATAGGTAAAAACATTTACGAATAAGAGCATGGTTCAAGTTTGGTGTGACACAAGTGTCAAATAACAGGGGATTTGGGTTAAAATATCAGCTACAATAGCAAATAACACGAAAATAACAAATATGGACATGGGTTCTTGGGATGTGATTGGATTATGGGCTACGGTAGACAAATGGGTGATTGCAATTAATAGTGAATAAATGTAAATCAGTGAATAAGCTAGACTTTTGTGGGGATCAACTTTCTCTCAAACAATTTACCTTGAATCAAATTGGTTTCTCTCGAACACCAATAAGGAGTAATTAAGAATAGCCTACGCTTTCGTCCATTCACTCTCTCGAGTTGAATGTGTGGAAAAGGGTTTAGGACTCACTCTCTCAAGCTGAACCGATGACAACCCAATACCCACATACCATCAAATCAGTAATCTTGGTTTTAAAACCTCTCTTTCGAGCAAGCCAAAAACACGAAGGTAGAGTTGCATTTGCAACTACAACCTTTTAGATTAAGCCACAATTACTGAATGAAATCACTTTTAAATAGCATTTACACTATCAATTAACAATACACAGCAGCTAAATCAACCCATAATCACATAATCACACCCCAAGAATTGGGGTTTAAGCTAGACATCATAAAAAGATAGAAATTGTTACCAAATTGTGTTTTCATCAATTGGTAAGATTAATATTGTCTTTACAAAGGTCTAAGATGAAGAATCTTCAACACCCACTTCCAATTTCTTAGAAATGGAAATCTTCAAATATTCAAAGCTAAGGAAATATTGTCTACAAACTCGGTTCTAAGCTCTCTAACTTGAAAACTGAACAATAATGAAAACTAGATAAAAATCTCCTAAAAATCTAATACTAAACTAAAAATTCAAACATGTATTTATAGTCACCAAAAATGTGTTGCGAACATTCGGTGCAATAAGTCGAGATCGTCAATCCACTCGGCGATCCACCCTTTGGTCAGTAACAATCGCCTTTTTGCTTTGGCCTTCAGCAACTTCAAGTTCTGTAACATTAGGTGATATAGCACCACATCGCGGAATCGTTCGGTGACTCGCCGACTGCTCATTTCTATCACCGACTTGATTTTCTCCTTCAGGGCTTGGCACACTGGAACATTAGAAGAGACCATGGCCATTCGGTGACTCGCCCAATTAGGCGATCCTTAGGCCTTCTTTTCTTCGTTCTTTCAGTTGCCTTGTTCCTTTTTTGCTCATTAGTGTCCATACTTTGTTCCTCAATCCAAATACCTGAAAATCAAGGATTTACATCAGTTATTGGCACAAAATATGCATTTGAGGACACTAAATCTATTAAAATAAAGCCCTAAATGAGTCTAAATAGTGGACTCATCAAAACACTATCACAAAAGTATCCGGATAAGGTCAGAATTCCCCATTCTTTAACTTTATAAATTTTACAGGGGTATTATTCAAATCGAAAGACATCACAAGAAACTCTTAGTGTCCATATTAGGTCCTAAAATTTGTCATATGGATATCTGAAGCCCTAATCTTCAATTGATAATAGGAAATCCTCAAATCAAACTTAGAAAACAAAGATGCACCCTGAAGTTGATTAAACAAATCATTAATACGAGGAAAAATATATTTGTTCTTTACTATTACCTTGTTGAACTATTGATAATCAATACACATCCTCATGGTTCCATTCTTCTTCCTCACAAACTGAAGGAACACCCCAGAGACACTAAGGCGAATGAACCTCTTACTAAAATAATCTTGTAGTTGATCCTTCAATTCCTTAAACTCAGCTTGAGCCATATGATAAAGAAGAATGGAGATAGGCTTGGTGCCCAGCTTCAAGTTAATGACATAATCAATATCCCTATCCGGAGGAACGCCTGGAAGATCAGTAAGAAACACATCAGTAAACTATCAAACCCCGGGCACTAAATCTATGGGAAGTGGTTCAATACTAGTATCCTGAATGAAAGCCAAATAAGACAAATACCCTCTATCAACTAATCTCTGAGTTCAAATGAAGGAGATAACTTTTCTAGGGTAGGACTCACTAGATCCCACCACTCGACTCTTGGGACTCCCAACATTGCTAAGGGCACGGTCGTAGCATAACAATAAAGAATAACGTGATGCGGGGAGGGCCAATCCATACCCAATATAATATCAAAGTCTACCATTTCCAAAATGATCAAGTCTACCCAAGTATCATATCTGGCCAGAGAAACAAGACAGGATCGATACACTTGATCCACCACTAAGGACTTACCCCCTAGTGTAGAAACATGAATATGCACAATCATGGTAACTGACATCATATCAAACCAGTAACAAAATAGGTAGACAGATATGAGACAGTAGACCCAAATCAAACAATACAAATACAGGTCGATGGAAAACTAGGGTTATACCTGTGATCGCAACATCAGAAGTTTCGACCTCGGCCTTTCCTGGAAAAGCATAACATTAGCCCTCTCAGCCACATGCACCCTAAGTAGTACCCTGACCTCCACTCTGCGAAATTAAAACACCTCTATTAGAAGTCTTGTCGCCTCTACCAAACTAACATCTGCCTCGGCCCCTAGTCGGAGGCACTAAATCTCTAGCTGGATCAACTGAATAAGTACATTAGGATCCCTAGTGAGTCTGCAAAGGACACTACCAAATTAGATGACTTGGATCCCCACACCTCAAGCAATACCTCAGCACAGCTAAGTGTTGTTGCAAACTAGATGAGCTACCACGACCACATCGTCCATAACCATATGATCCTCGAGTTGACTGCCCATTCTCATTTGTTAGTACAGATGCATGAACTAGCTCACGACGCTGAAAGGAGCCACGACCTCAGTGTGAACTCTTGCCTTCAGGTGAGGCACCATAAAATTGACTAGAAGAACAGGACCTCTTGGGCTCTCCAAGCTTCTCTAAAACCATCAACTTTACCTCTCTAGCGTTGCTCACAATGGATCAGAAGGAGGCCCCTCTCTGGGTGCTTTGAACACACAAGACCAGGTGAAAAATGTCAACCCTCTCACTAGCCTACAAACCTTTCTACCTCATCGGGAATAATAGTAATGGTGTGCTTGGAAAGATCACAGAAATGGGCCTCATACTAAATAACCATCCAACTGCCCTGTCTCAAGTCCTCAAACCTCAGTCGATTCTCCTCCCTCGCGCTCCAAGGAATGAAGCGGTCCTGGAAAGAACTGAAGAACACATCCCATTCTGTCGGGGGAGATCAAACTGGTATAGACCTTAAAAAAGTTCTCCACCAATCTCTCGCGAGTTAATGAAGCTGAAGTTCAACAAAACGAACCCCACAATCATCCACCAGACCTACAACCTCAAGCATCTTATGGTATAAAGTCAAAAACTCATGAGCATCCTCTCTCTTACCACCTTGAAACTGTGGTGGTTTCATATTTTGAAACCTTTTGTAACAATGATGATCAGCTGTCATCAAAATAACCTTAGAAGCAATATGAATACCCGGAGTCTGTTGTTGACCTGGAATATATGCCTCTAATGCAATCTAAGAACCATGCAGTATGCCTATCGCACCACCTTGAGAGAAGCTCTCTAACACACCAAGCATTCTCAACAAAGTCACCTGAAACAAGGGATCTCTAAATTCGGGAGGAACCAGGTACTTAGCAACCTTAACTTGTGGCTCCGATGAAGCGTTTATAGCTCTACCTCTAGCTGGTACAGCTCCACGGGCACAACCTCTAGCCAGTTCTATTCCATGAGCATGACATCTAGCTTTGGCCATACTTTAACCCCTAGCTGAGGTCTCAAGTACTTCCTCCCCTACTACTCGAAACAGAAGCTTGGTCCTCGATCTACCAAAACAACATATGACAACTCAGTACTAAACCAAGGCAACCACGCATAATAAGAGATAATGAACCACATGAAGTTTCCTAACAATCTTCATATTATCTCGAAGATAAGTATAAACGTCTCCATACCGAACCTTTAGACTATAATTAGACATGGCTTGTAAACACTTGAGACCTACGAACTTGGGGTACTGATACCCTTTGTCACGACCTCAAAATGGATGTGATGGCACTTGTCCATTCCCAACAAGACAAGTCAGTCTAAATCTAACGAAACAAAAGAAATGCGGAAAGATAAAGCAAGAAGAAGATAAAAGCAAAAAACTTATTCATTTTATTAACACCCCGAAACCCAGTTGTCATGTGTATAAGCCACTAATGTAAATGCATAATTTAAGGTATAAATATGAGTCTCAATGTTTTTGTTTTTCAAATACAACAAAATATAAAGTAAAGGAATAAGGGGGTCATTCGGGATGACAAGCATCTACCTATTAAATCCTTGACAAGCCTTAAAATTAGAAGAAAAGAAGAAGATCACACAGGTTAAGGCTAAGAACCTACACAACTGTAGAAGCAAGGAGTGAGTACCTACAACACAATATCCAGCAAGAAACCTAATAAACAAGGTAACCTAGTTAGAAATTGTATAAACTTTTCATCTCAATCGAACTTCCTCAATCCACGACCTGAACATAAATAATTCCAACCTTACAGTTCTAGAATGCACAACTCACAAGGCTCAATATTCACAATTCAACAACCAACACGAATCAAGTATGTCAATCTCAAATGATAAGTAGATCAATCACAACCAACAAGTAGATCAATCACAATCAACAATTAGATCTATCACAAGTAATAGAGGAATTAAGTCACATAATGAATTATTGTCGGAACCATTTTCCTTTGGCACAATTGTCACTAGTCGGAACCATTTCCGATCAGCTTTTTATCACATCACTAGCAGGAACCATTTCCCTTCGACTTTATATCATAACACTAGCCAAAACCATTTCCCTTCGACTTTATATCATTTCACTAGTCGGAACCATTCCCTCCGGCTTTATATCATTTCACTAGCCAGAACCATTTCCCTTCAACTTTATATCATTTCACTAGTCGGAACCATTTCCCATCGACTTTATATCATTTCACTAGCCAAAACCATTTTCTTTTGTCTTTATAACACATATCTCATCATGGTGTTCAATAAGCAATGCACATAGGCAAATTCACACCACAAGGAAGAGAAAACCATTCAAGCAATTCAATCCACTTTCAAGCCATCAAGGCATTTCATCAATTAAACACATAAGGGCCACAACAAGGCAATTCACAAATTATCATTATCAACACGGTGTCTTTTCATTTATCCCCTTTATATTTGTTAAGATTAATCAATGGGAAACAATAATCCCATCACTCGCCAACACACAAACAATGAAGAGAAATAGACAATTCTACTAGATTACAAAGCTTAAGATATCACTTGCCTTAATGCAATCAATTAAACAATCCAAGGCTTGCATTTTTCCCTTCCGAACCATCTCTGAAGCCACACAATCTTAAACAATCAAATATTCACAATAAATCTCCGAAAACAACAATACACACATCAAACACTTTTATAAATGGGTCAATCAACTCAAAACCCAATTTCAAAAAGAAGGTTTAAATTCAAAAATCAATACTTGAAATTGGTATTCAAGTATTTAGGAACTCATTGGTGAAAACCATTAAAGGGATCAAAATCAATTCACAATCTCCAATTTAGTTTAAAACTTGTGTTTTGAAAAACCAAATCATTTGCCTACTACAATCCCAAATTTTGATGTTAGAATCCATAAATAATTAAAGGGAAATGAAATTTTAGGATCACAAAAGCTTACCCAAAAGATTTAGCACAAGAAATTTCTTCAAAAATCACCTCAAGGGTCTCTTAAGCTCAAAATGGAAAATGGGGCCAAAACCCCAAAATTTTGGGTCCAAAAATCCCTTTTGATGTCACTTAAGTAGGCTTGGTTCACTTAAGCGAACCCCTCAAGAAAATATCAGGCTTCACTTTCACGAACTGGCCTTTGCAGAAGTGAAGTTTGTGATTGCTAACAAGTCATTTGTAGTCGCGAAAGTCAGCCCACCTGGACCTTTGCAAATGCAACATGTTCCTTGCGATTGCGAGGTTCGCAAACCGATCAACCTCTCGCAATCGGGAGGCACACCAGGTCACTAAAAACCAACCAATACAAAAATCAACAAAAGCTTCCTCGGGATTTGTATAGAACCCCGTAAACACAAACCATATATGTAAATCGATTATAGTAGATTTTTGAACTCAATGAAATCATTGAAATAGGAATCCAAGGTCTCTTTGATCTGACATCCATTAAAACTATAAGAAATTAACACAACGCCTAAAAAAGTGAACTCAAGTTTGGAACCTCTCAAAAATAAACCAAGACCTCATCTAGTTTTAAAATCATCCCCTAAACCCAACGAAACTCTTAGAATTAAGATCTGAGCATTGGAACCCTGAATTTTGACCAAAGTAACCCATAGGCTAAAATCTCAACAATTTCTAACTTAGGACGTCATATCCTTGAAAGGACTCCTAATCTGAAATAGATTACTTTTCTAGACCAGATTCCATACTCTGGGACTGATGAAATCGACAGAATTTTATTCCATCTTTTTTTTTTTAACTAGCATATGTATTTCATTCAGACCAAAATATACAAGTATAGTTCAAACAGCCTGGAAAAGCTGCTCTAATTACAATCATATCCTTACATCTACGTAAAATAAGAAAACTAATCAGGATAGTTGGAAATGTCTTGTAGACTCCTTCTCCATGATGCATTGTTTCTGCCTCGTACATGTAGATGGATCACCATGTCTTTGATCAACAATTCTTGCTAAAATATTTTCTTTTGAAATCGAGCACAATTTCTAGCTTGCTACACATGTATACCACCATTGTGATAGCACTACATTTTCTCAGCTATCCCATTTTTCTTCTTTGCTATTTGGCTCATCCAGTGCACTTCATCTTCCCATCTCATGGCTTGTCTACTATGCCCCAACCATTGTAGTTCACGTCTCCACATGTTTGTGGTAATTCGATATTCAAAGAATAAGTGGGCAAATGTTTCCATATGTAATCCACAGAACACACAATCTGGGGGCACAATGATTCCAAACTTCAATAATCTTTCAACTGTTGCAAGTCTCTTTTATATGGCCAACCATAGGATAAATCTATGTCTAGGATGTATCCTTGGATGCATTGTTAAGTGTTTACAGGCTACTTTGGGATGGTCTGATAGCAATGAGATATATATCTTATGAATTGAGAACTTCCCCCTAGTTGTACACCCTGCAATTGTTGTGTTATTGTCCCATGACTATGACATGTAATCCGCATCTGCTCCCTAGCCTCCAGGACTTTCCTTACCACCCAAGATGCATTCCAGTGGATCCTTAATTGGTACATGTCCCCAACTTTGATGTAATAGCTATGAACCCATTGCACCCATAAAGAATCTTTCTTCCTATATATGTCCCATAGAAGTTTAAGAATAGTTGTTTCATTCCAAGTGCATAGATTCATCACATTTAGTCCTCATGTTGCTCCTGGTAGGGAGATGTTTGCCCAAGACACTAAAGCTTTCTTTGAGATTGTTACAGCACCAGTCCATAATAAGGTTCTACAGAGTTGTTCAATTGCCTCGATTACTTTCTTGGGTATAAGGAAAATCAGATCCCAATAAGCATGTACTCCAAAAAGGACTGCTTTAATTAATTGTAATCTCCCTACATATGAAAGTAGTTTGGCTGACCAGCAAGTGATTTTAGTAGTTATCTTCTCAATTAAGGGGAGGTATGCATTGACTCCTAGTTTTTGAGATGCTAATGGCACTCCTAGGTATTTGAATGGCATAGACCCATCAGTGAATCCCAAGGTATCAATTATACTTTGATTTATGTAATAAGTCACCCTAGCAATGTATATGGAGCTCTTTTTTGTATTTTCTTATAGACCAGATGCCTCAGAAAACTTCCTAAAGGCAGCATACATCAAATTGACTAAAATTAAATCCACCCTACAATATATCAATAAGTCATCAGCAAAACTAATGTGAATGCTCTGTAGTCTTTCACACCTAGGACGATAATTAAAGTCCACATTTGTTGCCATTTGCTGGAGTTCTCTTCCAAGGTATTCCATAGTCAATACAAAGACGTAGGGGGACATAGGATCCCCTTGTCTAAGGCCTCTTTGTGCTGGAAAAGGTTCGGTCAGCCCACCATTCAAAAGTAAAGAATATGATACTGTAGATATGCATTTCATGATCCAATGCATAAACTTTGCTGGAAATCCCATAGCACTCATCAAATTTTCTAAGAAACCCCATTCCAAAGTGTCATAGGTCTTTCTTAGGTCCACCTTTAATATACATCTAGGTGAAATCCATTTTTTGTTATAGCTCTTGAAAATTTCTTGCATGACCAAGATGTTATCAACTATACTTCTACCCTTCACAAAAGTTCATTGAGCTTTATCAACAAGACCAGAAATCACCAGCTTCAGTCGATTAATTAAAACTTTAGCTATGATTTTATGTAAAGTGGTACATCAAGCAATAGGTGTGTAATCAGTAACCTTTTTTGGGGCTTTGACTTTAGGAATTAAAGTTACTGTTGTAACATTTATAGCATGATGAAGCCTACCAGTCTAAAAAAATGGTAGTACAGCTGATATAACATCCTTTTCAACCAGTTTCAAGTTCTTTGTAAAGAATTCAATGGGAAAATCATCCACTCCTGGGGCCTTGTCCTTGGGAATGATCTTTATGGCCTCTATTATCTCCTCTTTAGTTACTTCATTTATGAGCTCTCTTTGTTGCATGATAGTTAAGCATTAAGAATGGACCACCTCTAACCACTCCAGTATTTAAATAGTTCAATTCAACAACTTTTGTCCCCATCAGCCCTTTGAAGACTAATATAAACTCAGCTTCAATTTGAAGAGGTTCTGTCAGGTGTAGACCAGTTTCTATGCATATGGAGGTAATAGTGTTATGACACTAGACCTTATCTTCCACTAGGCATGGAAATATTTGGAGTTGGAGTCTCCAAGTTCAATCCAATTTGCCCTAGCTTTTTTTCTAAGTGCAGCCTCTTCAATATTTCTCCATTTCTCCAGCTCAATGATTATTTGTTTCTCCTGATCAATAAGCTCTTGATCGATTTTTATTAGCTGAATTTTTCCTTGAATTATCTCCAGTTTTTCCTTTAGTACCTGCATTTTTGCTTATATGAAGCCATATATTTATTTATTTCCTTACTTTGATGCTTAACATTTTTGAGTTTCTCCCACACCTGCTTCTTAGTATTTTCCTCCACACTATCACCCTAAGCATTTCTCAGTCTTTCAGCAAAGTAAGGATGCTCCATCATATTATTGAATAATATAAAAGGCCTAGGATGAATGTTGCTATACTGATGCATTTGATCAGGATAGGGGAATGGTCGGATACTGAAGGATTCAAATATTCTGCCTCTATATGCCTAAAATGTTGCAGCCAAAACAAATTGCCAAAAGCCCAATCAATCTTACTATATACTTTCTTATTCCCTCCCTGTTTGTTGCACCAAGTAAAATGTCATCCCATTGCCTCTATTGGTGTTAGTTGTAAATGATCAATAGTATTTTGAAGTCCCTGCACCTCTTGTTGAGTGACAGGAGATCCCAATCTATCCTCAGAGCTCAGAACACTATTAATGTCCCCACTTATAATCCAAGGAAGTTAATTCTTCAAAGTTATTTGCATAAGATACTGCCATAATATTTCTTTCTTCTACACTTCATTTCTAGCATAAATAACAGTATAATATAATCTAAACTAGAGCCTCGGTTCTTCAACTAAGCTGATGAATTGCTCCTAAATATCAAGTATTTGCACCTTCAATGTATTTCCACATAAGCCAAATCCTACAATTTGCATCATCCTTGTAATTATTTACACTAGACCATCCATATGCTAATTTGTTAATAATTTGTGCAGCTCTCTTTTCTTTAACCCTTGTTTGCAGGCATACCATTATATCTACTTTATGTTTACTCAGAAAGAGTTTAAGATCTTTTTGTTTATGGCCTTGATTAAGGCCTCTTATATTCCAAGTATAAAGTGTCATGTTGGAAGGAATGGCATATAGTTGCCAGCACTCTTCTAGTTGCCCTGTATTCCTTCTTCTTCAATTAGTGTGTCAGCTGCTATCTTATCCACATGTTGCTTATCATCTCTCTGGCCTCTTGTAACAAGCATCCACTTGGCCACTAGTCTTCTATTAGCATCCTTCCATCTTACCCTTTCCATGGTCTACTTTTACTCCCCCTCACAGGTTCTTCTCTTTAGAGGAATGTTTGTACCAGCATTTAGTCTCGTTATGTCCCAATCTGATACATTGATTACAGAACTTGGGTTTCCACTCATACTCAATATTCTGATCTTATGGTCCAAAAGGTGTTCCCATTACTATAACATCAGGCAGGCTCTTAGCCAAATCCACCCTCAATCAGTACCCTGGCATAGGATATTTTTCAGCATTTGCAGTGAACCCATCAGTGTATAATGGTATCCCAATTGCACTAGCAAATTTTCTGAAAGCTTTAATAGACCAGTACCCTATAGGTAAGCTAGGAAATCTCACCCAAATTGGAATTTGATTATACAGATCAATATTCAACTTAAAGTCCAACTCCCAAATTCGTAGAATCATAGGTTTGTTCCCATAGAAATACGATCCTGTTTGCATCACTTTCTCTCTATCAATGGTATTTTGGAATTAAAACATAGCACCCATCTTCATGGTACAGAATCTTAGGTAATTCAACAAAACCCCATGCCTTCTTGATAAATTCTGTCATCTGTGCTTCATAAGGATTTCCCCCGATAACATACCCTATTAGTGCATACTCTCACTCCTTAACATGTAATCGGATATCCTCCTCTTCAACCTGAACTGTAAGTATACCCTCCTTAATCACTGGAGGATGAAGTTAAGGGTCTTACCATTACTACGGTTTCCTTTCACATTTTCTGGAGCACCAGGAGTAGGTTGTGTAGATGTGCCAGCATCAGAAAACTGCAATCGTCTCTTCGGTGTGTCCTTCCCATCCGCATCTCACAGTTTAATTTCACCCTCTAAACAACTAGTATCATTCTCCTTTTCTGTCGCCTGGTACTTTGGAGGTAGAAAATCCCCAAAAGTGAGGGGTGACAGTTATGAGTTTCTCTAGTAGCTGGTGTGACGATTTAGGGTGTGTGTGTAGGTGGTGATTGTCGTTGGCGGACTATCATTTAAAACTCCAAAAGACTCTGAAGATCACTTTTAAGCAACTTTAGCCTTTTGCCAAACCAAAAACTTACAAAATTATAACTTTTAGCTAAAGCTTGGAAACCAACTTTCAAAATCAAACATAGAAGACTTGAGGTAGATATCGGGAGGAAAAAATAGTAATTTAACAAAGATTCCAAAAATGACAAACCGGGTCATTACATAACTTGAAATTATAATAACGTGTTTGGTTAAGCTTTAGAAAGCTAAAAATGTTTTTGATTTTAAAAAATGCATATTCTAAGAAGGCGAAGTGGGAGTTTGGCCATGAAAATCAAAATTATTAACATTATTTGAAAAATTTTATTGTTGGTATGAAAATATGCCTTAAAATGGCGGGAATATACGTAATGATTAACTCATTACAAAGGTCCTCATAAATTATTTTCTGAAAAGATTTTTGGGTGCCCCAAGGCGCTAAATTCATAGGCTAATACACGCGAAGTCCCGTAATTCTTAAATATTGGCTCGTAAACACAAAATATAAGTCTTAAAAATGGTTGGACAATACATAATCCTCCCCCAAATCACTACGGAGGTCCTCATAAAGGTTTTTCAGAAAAAATTTTGGGTCCCCAAGGCACCAAATCCATGGGCTAATGCACATGAAAAAACAAGAAAGTCCCATAGTTCCTAAAGTTCGCTTTTCAATGCGAAAATGTCTTAAAATAGTGGGACTATACGTAATGCTCCCAAACTCACTACGGAGGCTCTTATAAAGTTTTTTTCAGAAAATTGTTTGTGCCTCAAGGCACCAAATCCATGGGTTAATACACACAAAAAATTAAGGTAGTAGCATAATTCCTAAAAGTTGGCTCGTAAATGCGAAAATAAGTCTTAAAATGGTAGGACTACACGTAATTCTCCCTCACCTCATTCCGAAGGTCCTCATAATTTTTTTAAAAATAAATTTTGGGTTCCCGATGACGCCAAATCAATGGGCTAATACATATAAAAAAAACCAAGAAAGTCGCGTAATTTCTAAAAGTTGGCTAGTATATGCAAAAATATGCATTGGGACTATACGTAATTCTCCTCAACTCATTACGAAGGTCCACATAAATTTTATATGAATACCTTTTTAGGTGCCCCAAGGCGCCAAATCCATAGGCTAATAAACACCAAAATCAAGAAAGTCGCGTAATTCCTACAAGTTCACTCATACATGCAAAAATATGCCTTAAAATGGCGGGAGTATACGTAATTCTCCCCCAAATCATTACGAAGATCTCCTAAAGTTTTTATAGAAAAAAAAAATTGGGTGCCTCAAGGTGCCAAACCATGGGTTAATACACACGAAAACAAAGAAAGTTACATAATTTATTAAAGTTGCATGTAAATGCGAAAATATGTCTTAAAATGGTAGGACTATAGGTAATGCTCCCCCAACTCATTACGGAGGTCCTCATAAAAAAATTTCAAAAAGATTTTTTGGGTTCCCAAGGGTGCTAAATCAGGCTAATACAGATTAAAAACTAAGAAAGTCGTGTAATTCCTAAAAGTTGGTTTGTAAATACAAAAATATTCCTTAAAATGGTGGGACTAAACGTAATGTTTCCCCAACTCGTTATGGAGGTCATCAGAAAGTTTTTTCTGAAACTTTTTTTGTGTGCCCCAAGGTACCAGATCCATTGGCTGATACACATGAACAACAAAGAAAGTCGCGTAATTCCTAAAAGTTGGCTCGTAAATGCAAAAATTTGTCTTAAAATAGAGGAGCTATATGTAATGCTCCCTCAACTTATTACAAAAGTTCTCATAAAAAAATATCAGAAAAGAAATTTCGAGGTGCCCCAAGGTACCAAACTATGGGTTAATACACACGAAAACATAGAAATTTACATAATTTCTAAAAGTTGGGTCATAAATGCTAGAATATGCCTTAAAATTATGGTAATATATGTAATGCTCCCCCAACTCATTATGAAGGCCCTCATAAAGTTTTTTTTAGAAAAAAAATTCAGGGAACCCAAGGGGCCAAATCGATATGCTATACATATGAAAATCAAGAAAGTCGTGTAATTCCTTAAAGTTCCCTCGTAAATGCGAAAATATGCCTTAAAAATTTGTGGGACTACAAGTAATGCTCCCCCTATTTATAGACATCCACATAAAGTTTTTTCAAAATAAATAAAACCTCGGGTGCACCAAGGCGCTAGATCCATCGGCTAATACATATGGAAAAACTAAGAAATTCACGTAGTTTCTAAAAATTGATTGGACAAATATGTCTTAAAATGGAGGAACTATATGTAATGCTCCCCCAACTCATAATAGAAGTTCTAATAGAAAATTTCCAGAAAAAAATTTCAAGTGCCCCAAGGCACCAAATCATGGGTTAATACACACAAAAACCAAGAAAGTAGCGTAATTTCTAAAAGTTGGCTCTTAAATGTAAAAATATGCCTTAAAAATGGTGGGACTAGGTGTAATGCTCCCCCAACTCATTATGAAGGTCCTCATAATGTTTTTTCAGAAAAAAATTGGGTGCCCAAAGGCATCAAAACCATGGGTTAATACACACGAAAAACCAAAAAAGTCACGTAATTCCTAAAACTTGGCTCGTAAATGCGAAAAGATGCCTTAAAAATGATGGGACTATACGTAGTTCTCCCGTAACTCATTACGGAGTTCCTCATGAAAAAAAATTCAAAAAAAATTTGGGTGCCCCAAGGCGCTAGATTCATCAGCTAATACACATGATAACACAAGAAAGTCGCATAATTCCTAAAAGTTAGCTTGTAAATCTGAAAACATGCCTTAAAATAGTGGAACTATACATAATCCTCCCCTAACTCATTGCGGAGGTCCTCATAAAGTTTTTTCAGAATGAAATTTCGGTTGCCCCAAGGCATTAAATCCATGGTCCAATACACAAGAAAAACCAAGAAAGTCACGTAATTTCTGAAAGTTTGCTTGTAAATAGGAAAATATGACTTACAAATGGTGGATTTATACATAATGATCCCCCCATATCAAGTGTTGGGACTATGCTTCATAGACACCCTAGGATTCTTGAACTCTATGCTCTGAGACCAAGTTTGTCATGCACCGAGCCTACACCTGGACGTAGCTGGCACTCGAAAATCACTTATGATCTCCAAGCGAACCGTTGGCCTGACTCACTATTCGGTGGAAACTTACTCAAGCATAAAGAAGCTTTAAATACGTAATTAAAGTCAACTCAAAGAAAGGACAACATTAGGTATAAAATAAACTAAACTAAATGGAAAGAATTAAAGGAATGAAACCATTTAACTTTACAATATATTTTCTCATTCTCTGAATTTTAACCTAATAAGTGATATATAAAAATATAGTTTAACTTTATTGGGAGATTCTCTAACCGACAACCATCACAATGAGCTACGTGACTTCACCTTGGCAACCTTGGACAGTGTTTCAAGATACCCAAGACAGGTCGTCTAAGGTGGTGTGAAGGGTCCATGATCCATTTTAGGTTAGTGGACTTGCATGTTTGCCCTTTTTTAGCCATTTATTGAAGTCTGAGGTGTTACAATATCTCCGCCTTGAGACCATTCGTCCTCGAATGGGATTCAAGCTGGAATCAAAGGGTGGGAAAAGGTCTAACAACCCAACACAAAGCAATAAGAATTCAAATAGCATAAACTTCAACATATCAACTTAAAGAGTACTTTACAAAGAGTTAGTACCTTGGTATGGAATTTATTTAGAGGAAAAAAGTGAGGGTATCTATTCTTCATATTCTCCTCAGCCTCCCAAGTAGCTTATTCAACAAATTGGTTCCTCCATAAGACTTTGACTGATGCAACCTCTTTTGTTCTCAACTTGCAAACCTGACAATCAAGGATCTGAACTCAAATCTCATCATAGGATAGACTATTCTTTACTCCAATACTCTCAGTAAGCACAATTAGTGTGGGATCACCCAATCACTTCTTTAACATAGAAATATGAAACACTGGATGGACTGCTGCTAACTCGGATTGTAGCTCCAACTCATAAGATTCATTACCAACCCTCTTGGATATCCTGTAAGGACCAATGTATCATGGACTGGGCTTTCCTCTCTTACCAAACCTCATAACACCCTTTAGGGTGAAACTTTCAGATATACCCAATCATCAACTTCAAACTCCGAATGTCTTCTTCTAACATCACTATAAGATTTTGATGACAATGTGTTGTTTCAACATCTCCTAAATTATCTTCACCTTCTCCATGACTTGATAAACCAAATCTGTTCCTATAAACTCAACGTCTTCAACCTAAAGCCAGCAAATAATGACCACTCCGCCCTCAGTGGAGACTAACAAAAAGACTCCTAGACATTCAAGTCTATGAACTTCCTTAGACAATTTGTTTTACCTTCCTCGACATGAGAAGTACTCCGGATGGACAACCTTCTCAAGGCATCAACAACAACATTAGCTTTACCTGGATGGTATAGAAACACATATCATAATATTTGAGTAGTTCCAGCCATCTCCTTTGCTGAAGATTTAGCTCCTTCTCACTGAAAAAATATTGGAGACTCTTATGGTCGGTGAATACATCCACGTGAACACCATAGAGATAGTTACGCCATATCTTAATAGCAAAACTATTGCTTCCAACTCAAGGTCATGAGTCAGGTAGTTCTTTTCATGAATCTTGAGTTGTCCGGAGGCATAGGTTATAACCTTACCATTCTGTATCAATACAAAACCAAGTCCAAATCTAGGTGCATCGCAATAAACAACAAAACCCTATATACCCAATGGTAGGGTCAAAACTAGAGTGGTGGTTACCTGAGTTTTTCTAACAAGCTTCAGACCATTGAAACTTAGTTGCTTTCTGAGTCAACTTAGTTAATATGGACGAAATAGATGAAACCCCTCAATGAAAATTATGTAGTTACCAGCCAATCCCAAGAAACTTCTTATATTAGTTGGAGACGTGGGTCTAGGCCAATTCTGCACTACTCCAATCTTCTGAGCGTCAACTCGAATTCTTTCGCTAGACACAATATGACCTAAGAATGCCACAGATTCAAGCCAGAACTCTGACTTAGAAAATTTGGCATACCAATCCTGTTCCTTTAGAGTTTGGAGGACTATTTTGAGATGACTAGCATGGTCCTCCTCATTCTTTGAATATATCAATATGTCATCAATAAATACAATAACAAACATGTCGAGATACTACTTAAATACTCTGCTCATAAGATCCATGAATGTTGTTGGAGCGTAGCCAAACCAAAGGACATAACAAGGAACTCATAATGACTGTAACGGGTCCTTAATATTGTCTTTGGGATTTCCTTTTCTCTCACTTTCAACTGATGATAGCCAGATCTGTAGGTCTATCTTAGAAACAACACGCATCCTAAAGTTGGTCGAAAAGTCCTTATAAAGGTTTTTCAGAAAAAAATTTGGGTGTCCCAAGGCACCAATTTCATGGACTAATACATACTAAAAATTTTAAAAAATTACGTAATTCCTAAAAGTTAGCTCGTAAATGTTAAAATATGCTTTAAATAATGGTGGAACTATACGTAATGCTCCCCCAACTCACTACGGAGATCCTCATAAATGTTCTTCAGAAAAAAAAATTAGGTGCTCTAAGGCGCAAAATTTATTGGCTAATACACACGAAAACCAGGAAATTCACATATTTTCTTAAAGTTAGCTCGTAAATGTGAAAATGCCTTAAATGGTTGGACTAAACATAATGCTCCAAAACTCATTACGGATATCCTCATAAAGTTTTCTCAAATAAACTTTTTAGGGTTCCCCAAGGCGCAATTTCATTGACTAATACACATGGAAAACCAAGAAAGTAACATTATACCTAAAAATTGATTCGTAAATGCAAATATATGCCTTAGAAAGTGTGGGATTGTATGTAATGCTCCCGCAACTCATTACTGAGGTCCTCATAAAGTTTTATTCAGAAAAATATTTTAAGTGCCCTAGGGCACTAAATTCATGGGCTAATACACACGAAAAAAAACTAGAAAGTCGCGTAGTTCTTAAAAATTGGCTCATAAATGTGAAAATATGCCTTAAAATGGTGGGACTATACATAATGAACACCCCAACTCATGATGGAGATCCTCTTAATGTTTTTTAAGAAAAAAATTTGGATAACCAAAGGCGCAAAATCCATGGACAAGTACGCACGAAAAACCAAGAAAGTCACGTAATTCCTAAAAGTTGACTCGTTAATGCAAAAATGTGCCTTAAATTTGTGGGATTATGTGTAATGCTCCCACGCATTACAAAGGTCCTCATACACTTTTTCCCAAGAAAACTTTCCAGAGACCCAAGACACCAAATCCATGGGCATTACACAAGAAAAACCAAAGAAGTGGAATAATTCCTAAAAGTTGGCTCCTAAATGCGAAAATATGCTTTAAAATAACGGGACTATACGCAATGCTCCCCCAACTCAGTACGGAGGTTCACATAATGTTTTTCAAAAAAACAAATCAATGCCACAAGGTGCCAAATCCATTGGCTAATACACACGGAAAACCAAGAAAGTCACATAATTCCTAAAAGTTGATTATTAAATGCAAAAGTATGCCTTACAAAATGGTGGGACTACACATATTTCTTCCCAAACTCATTATGAAGATCCTCATAAAGTTTTGTCACAAAAATTTTCTAGGTGCCCCAAGACGCCAAGTCCATGGGCTAATACACATGAAACCAACAGAGTCGCGTAATTCCTAAAAGTTGGCTTATAAATGCAAAAATCAGTCTTAAAATGGTGGCACTATACATAATACCTCCCCCCCTCCCAATTCATTACAGAGATTCTCATAAATTGTTTTCAGAAAAAATTTATGGGTGCCCCAAGGCACCAAACACACCAAAACCAAAGAAAGTCGCGTAATTCCTAAAAGTTGGCTTGTAAATGCTAAAATATTCCTTAAAATGGTGGGACTATACGTAATGCTCTTCTAACTCATTACGGAAGTTGTCATGAAGTTTTTTGGAAAAAAAAATTAAGGTGCCCCAAGGCACTACATCCATGAGTAATACCTATGAAAACAAAAAAAAATGCGAAATTCCTAAATGTTGGTTCGTAAATGCGAAAATATGCCTTAAAATGGTAGTAATATACGTAATGCTCCCCCATCTCATTATGGAGGTCCTCATAAAATAATTCAAAAATATTTTTGGGTGCCCAAAGGCACTAAATCCATGGCTAATATACAAGAAAAACCAATAAAGTTGTGTGATTCCTAAGTTGGTTCGTAAATCAAAAATTTTCCTTAAAAATGGTGGGACTATTTGAAATGCTCCCCTAAATAATTACAAAGTTCCTCATAAAGTGTTTTAAGAAAACCATTTCAGATGCCCAAGGAGGCAAATTCATGGGCTAATACACACGAAAAAACAAAGTAAATCGCGTGATTTCTAAAAGTTAGCTCTTAAATTCAAAAATATGCCATAAAATGGTGAGACTATATGTAATGCTCCCCCCCCCCCCACCCACCCAGGAGGTCCATATAAAAAAATTAGAAAATATTTTTGGGGTGCCCAAAGGCGCAAAATCCTTGGGCTAATACATACGAAAACCCAAGAAAGTCAAGTAATTCTAAAAGTGAGATCATAAATGCGAAAATATCCCGTAAAAATTATGGGACTATACGTAATGCTCCCCAACTCATCACAGAGGTCGTCATAAACTTGTGAACAACCTCTTTGGTTCTCAACCTATGAACCTGACGATCAAGGATCTGAACTAGAATCTCCTCATAGGACATATTGTCCTTTACTCCAATACTCTCAGTAGGCACAATAAGTGTGGGATCACCCAAGCACTTCTTTAGCATAGAAATATGGAACGCTGGATGAATTGTTGCTAACTCAAATGTTAGCTCCAAATTATAAGCTACATTACCAACCATCTTGGATATCTTGTAAGGACCGATGTATCATGAACTGAGCTTTCCTTTCTTACCAAACCTCATAGCACCCTTCATGGATAAAACTTTTCGATATACTAAATCATCAACTTCAAACTCCAAATCTCTTTTTCTAATATCAGTATAGGATTTCTGCCAACTCTGCCTTGTTTTCAACCTCTCCTAAATTGTGTAACACCTCGAATTCGAGAAACGGCAAAATCTCAGTTTTTAGAAGTTTCTAGTGCCATCCGACGGAGTCCAACCACGGCCCGTTGACAGAACCACGAACCGTAGGTCTAATCCGTGGTTGGTCACCCAAATATTTCTCAAAACCCAAGACCACAACTTGG
The DNA here is from genome assembly GCA_035578085.1 of Solanum pinnatisectum. Classification (NCBI taxonomy): domain Eukaryota; kingdom Viridiplantae; phylum Streptophyta; class Magnoliopsida; order Solanales; family Solanaceae; genus Solanum; species Solanum pinnatisectum. Next base: position 21,075,435 of record CM069076.1, read on the forward strand.
ACCAATGGACCATCGTTAGATCCATGGTCTGTGGTTGAGGGTCCGTAGATTATCATGACCCCAAAATATAGTTTCTGACACAGAACAACGGACGTGCAGGATGGACCATCGGTCAAACCACGGTCCATGGTGTCGTTAGGGGTGACAGTTATTTTCTTAGGGGCAGTTGGGTATTTTCCTAATTAGTCTAGCCTAATACTATGTCGTTTTGCCTATGCCTAGGACCCCTATATAACTAATATTGACCTCAAATTAGTTCATTCACTTCTTTCTCTTAAAATTCACCAAATATAAGTTGTCTTTCTCTCCCAAAAATAATTCTCTCTCTAGAAGGTTGAAGAAGAAGATTCAAGCTAGGGTTCAAGGTCAAGTATCAATTCTTCAATTGCTTTTGCACTTTGATAGCAAGGTATGATAGATTTTTATCCATGGAGCCCCAAGTTTCCCCAAGTTCTGGAAAGTAGAAATTCCCCAATTTGAGTTAGGGTTTTCTTCCAAGTATGGGTTCTTATGAATGTTGAATCAATTGTTTGAATTATGATTGATTATGTATGAATTGAGAGGATTCTATGCTTTTATGATGAGATTCCATATACCTATGCTTAAACCTATGTTTCTAAGGAAGAATTGATTAAAGATGGGTTTTACTCTATGAAAGGAGAATTTGTGGATTTATGTGTATTCTTATAGGATAAATAAGATGCAATAAGAATTGCTTTGAGATTGAAGCATATGTGATAATTTCTGATAACAATTTGAGAGGAAAGCATATGTCATTACTTGTTTATTGTTGATGTGATTGTTGTGAAAGGGATTTTCCCTCATGATTTCTTGTGTATGAATGTGAAAGACTTTCTCACATTGAATGATTCTAGGTTGAAAGGATTCCTCACCTAAAATGAATCTAAGCTAAGGAAATATGAAAATGATGGCTAGAGGAGATTACTCATGACCCTAAATGAAAAGGATAAGAGAAGATTACCCATATTCCTTAGAGTAGGACAAGAGGTGATTACCCACGTTCCTATAATGCAAGAAGGACAAGAGGTGATTACCCATGATCCTTTATAATAAGGCAAGAGGTGATTTCCCATGTCCTTAATAGATAATCTATGATATGTTATGATGAATGATGAGCTTGGATTGTTGCTTGAGTTTGCCTTCCGATGCGTAAGACTAGAGGCGGTTACCCATGTCTTGACTAAGGATGAATAAGGTTACTTCAAGAAGTACTCCTTACATGTTGAGATGACCTATTATGTGCATTGATTATGTTTTATGATTTATGTTGTTTAACTCTTATGTTATGTTTATGCATGCTATCATATTTAGTACATTTTTGTACTAACACATACTCTTGCCTTCATTTCTTATCCAAATGTAGGGTCGAGCGTTCCCGATTCTAATCTCCGTGACTAGGATCTATAGTAAAGGAAGAGTTGAAGATTGGTGAGTCCTAATTCATCCGAGGATTTGGCCACTACTTTTCTTATGTTCTTTTCATTTGAGTTTTAAACATTGATGTATGCACTACACCCCGAGATTCTATTGTATTAGATGGTTTTTGAGACAACTGTTTTAGACTTCCGCTTTGCTTTTTAAAACTTTGGTTATGTTGAAATATTGTTTCAAATCTTATCAATTTTCTATTATCTTGACTATGAAAGCTAAGTGGCTTATATGAGACCTCTCGGGGTCTTGTACACCATGTTACATCTAGGGGGTACCCCTGGGTCGTGACAAATTGTCGCCACCTTCTCCATTGCTTGATGAACCAAATCTGGTCTTATCAACTAAGCCTAGCCAACCTTAAACCAGCTAGTAAGAGATCTACACCTACGCTCATACAGCCTAACACAGAGCCATCTAAATGCTGCAATGGTAACTATTATTGTATGCAAACTCAATAAAAGGCAAGTGGTCATCCCCATTACATTTGAAATCCAAAACACAAGCTCTCAACATGTCCTCTAAGGTCTGAATTGTGCGCTCTGCTTGACCATCGGTCTGAGGATGAAAAGTAGTACTAAGGTTCACCTTCGAACATAAACCTTTCTGAAATAAATTCCAAAATTGTGCGGTAAACTGAGCACCTCTATCTGAAATGATGGACAAGGGTACTCCATACAGTCAAAATATCTTTCGAACGTATAGATTTGCATACTCTTCTACTATATTAGTAGTCTTTACTGGTAAGAAGTAGGTTGTTGTGGTCATCTGATCCACAATTACCCAAATGGAATCATGTTATTTACGAGATCGCGGTAAACTAGTAATGAAATCTTTATTAATCATCTCCCACTTTCATTTGGGAAGGTGTATATTCTTAGCTACACCACATGGCCTTTGATGCTCAGCCTTGACTTGCTGGCAATTTAGGCACTTAGCAACAAACTCGGCAATGTACCTCTTCATGTCACTCTACCAATAGACTTCTCTCAGTTCATGGTACATTTTGGTGGAACGTAGATGAATTGAATATATAGAACTATGGGCTTCTTCCATGATTCTCTCTAGGAGTTCATCCACATTGGAACACACATCTTACTTTGATACCTCAACACATCATCTCCCCATTGTGCAAATACCATCACTTTCTACTTATACACATTTGCCTTCAACTCAGGTAAAATAGGATCCTTATCGTGCTTATCCTTCACTTCTGACACTGAAACATAGACTTCATAATGGGTTTACCTTGTACTCGTAGACAACACGACTCCATTTGGGTGATAGTGGACAGAGTCAGTAAGTCCGCTCACTTATTGGTTGTCAAGACTACAGATTCAGAGGAGCACTACTCCAAACTCTACATAAATGAGATAGTCAGGTTGCATGGATTCCCTTGTCTATCATCTCAGATAGAGGCCCTCAGTTTACCTCTCATTTCTTGAAATTGTTTTAGAAGGGTCTTGGTACATAAGTAAATCTCAGTACAGCATTTCATCCGTAGACAGATGGTCAGGCAGAGCGTACCATTCAGACCTTAGAGGATATGTTGAGAGCTTACATGATCGATTTCAAGGGTAGTTGGGATAATCACCTACCCCTCATAAATTTCACCTATAATAATAGCTTTCATTTTAGTGTTTAGATGGCCCTGTATAAGGCACTATGTGGGCGTAGATGCAAGTCCCCACTTGGTTGGTTTGAAGTAGGTGAAGAAACCTTGATTGGACCAGATTCGGTTCATGAGGTGATGGAAAAAGTTTAGCTCATCAGAGATAGACTAAAGATGGGACTTAAAATTTGAAATCGATGATTGGGTTTTCTTGAAGGTGACACCTATGAAGGGGGTGATGAGATTTGGCAAGAAAAGGAAGTTTAGTCCCAGATATTTAGGTCCTTATAAAGTCATGAGAAGGATTAGCAATGTTGGTTAAGAGTTATAGTTGCCAGCATAACTAGCAGCGGTTCATCCATTCTTTTACATTTCCTTATTGAAGAAGTGTATGAGTGATCCGGCATCGATAGTACCATTAGAGAGTGTGGTTGTGAAGGATAGTCTCACTTATGAAGAAGTGTCAGTTGAGATTCTTAAATGTCAGGTTCGTAGGTTGAGAAATAAGGAAGTCACTTCAGTGAAGGTTTTGTGGAGGAGTCAATTCGTATAGGGAGATACTTAGGAAGCAGAAGCAGCCATGATTGCCAAGTATCCTCACTTTTTTCCTTCCGATTCTATTTCATCTTGAGGTACTAGTTCCTCTCCGGTCTTTCAATTTACTCTTGTGTAAGTCAATCTCTCCCTCAGTTATTCTTGCATTTCATCATATTTGTATGTTCATGGAACTAAGTTCAGTTAGATATCAGTTTCTAGTACTTAGTGGTAGGGATTGCAACTCCTTCCCTCCATATGCAGCTTGTTTAGACTTCATTCAAAGGTGAATTTTCCCAAGGGGGAGATATTGTAACACCTTAGAACCTAACTTACACACATCAACAGAAAAAGGGTTGAACCAGCAAATTTGAAGGATCACGAGCCCCTCCACAGGTCGTGGGTCCCAACAGGGTCGTAGGGTGGGCCATAAGAGTGAAGCAGAGCCACCAGGGCTCAAGTGTTGAACCACGATCCCCTTGATGGATCGTGGTCCTACTAACGAGTTGTGGCATGGTCCGTCAACTTGAACCAGTGGACCCCCACCATAGTTGAAGAACCACGATGGCCTTCACGGCCCGTGGTACTTCACACAGTTCGTGAAATGGACCGTGGATGGGAGTACCAAGAAATAGTAGCATTGGCCAAGAACCACGACCCACTTGACGGGCCGTGGTCCCTATGACGGTCCATCAGTAGCCTCGTGGATGGCACTTTGCCAGCTTTAAGTCAGGGTCGTTTTGATTTTTTTCCCTATGCATTAGGCTTTTAACTACGTCGTTTAATCCCTAAACTACATCAATTTACTTAGTCTAAGCCTAATAATCTAGCCAGAACCTACCCTGAACCCTCATTCTCCTAAAATCATCCAAGTTAGAACGAAAGAAGAGAAAGATGCACCAGTTTTTTTCAAGAACAAGCAACTGTTGTTCTTCAGAGTTCAGCCCCAAAATCCAAAGGATTTCTCCATAGAGTTCGTCACCAGGTATGTGGGATTTCACTAGTAGATTCCTTTCATCCACTAGGTCCCTAGAATTCAATCAGTTCCTTGATTCTACATAGCTTGTCTAGACTTAGAGTTTGTAAAATCTTGGGAATTTATTGTGATTTCAGTTGCTATAGAATCCACGGTCTAAATATCATATTTTCTTGGAAACGTTGCATAATTTCTTGTATTAAATTCAGAACCCTAGTTTGTGTAAATTCTCTTAGTTCATGAATTATACTTGCTAGGTTAGTTAAACTATAAATCATGCTCTAGATTTTAAATGTCATATTCTCAGTATAGAAATGTTGCATTCTCAGTTAGCATGTCAATATTTTGAGCTATTCACGTGATTTATGTCAGTTAATAGTAGTTCCCACAGTCAGACTCTTAGTGCATTTGACTAAGTTTTCAACATTTATATCACTATACAATTCAGCATGTTATCTTTATGACTAGTACTTTGTCATTGCATTCTACTCAGGTTTTCAGTTATGTTTCAGTATTTATATTCTTTCTCAGACTATGTCATTGCTGATTTATGCTTTGTTCAGCTCATATATATTTGTTCAGCTTAGTATCTATATCATGCATGCTTAGTACATTCCAAGTACTGATGCATACTTTGTGCTACATCCTTTCATGATATAGGTTCAGGTACTCAGCATCCAGATCATGCTTAGATCGATTCTCGGTCCGCATTTAGTAGCTTCAGTATGAGTCCTCATATTCCGAGAACAATAGACATGCTTTCATTTTAGTCTTCATTTTCAATTTACAGTTCTGTTAGAGTTAGCTGGGGTATGTCCCAGCAACTCAACTCAATTAGAGGCTTTTCATACATAGCAATAGATTCATCTTGAGTTGTTATGTGGTTGTCAGTTATCACTAAACTCTTAGTATGTTTTATATATTCACACTAGTTGAGTTGTTCCTCGCTTTCAGTTATCCACTATTTTAGCTTCCACATAGTACATGTCTTATTCAGTTATTCTTAGTATGCTTGATATATTCTAGACACAGAGTTAGCTTGGGGTTACTCGTGATCCTAGGTCCCGCGTGATGTCAATGGGGTAGCCTCAGGGCGTGACAATATTTATATGACAGAAAAAATAAATTATTTTTCCATATCAAATATTATTTAATTATATATTTAGTTAAGTGATTCTATTGATACAAAACTCTATGTTCAGTGATGTTATTGATACAAAATAAAGTTTAATGACTTTGTTAGATAAATTTCTAAAGTTGAGTGAACTTTTTGAGATATTAACTCATAAATCATGTCACGCCCCGAAGCTACCCCCAGGACGTGGACACGGGACCTAGGATCATGAATGCCCCAAGCTAACCATGTTGGCATATCATAAGCATACTAAAGATAAGTTGAATCAATAAATACTGTGAGGAAGCTAATCATAAAATAATTTGAAATGATGAGGAATACTCATACTAAATCTGAAAATATAAAAAACTGAGGTTTAATAAAAACTGAAATGTCAAACTCAAATACTAAAGTTAATTCTAACTATGTCTGAAATAAAGCCTCTACTAACTAGAAATGATGGGACATGCCCCAGCTAAGTCTAGCAACTACTGAAAACTAAAGACTAAAGCAAAGGAAAATAATCATGTCACTCGTCCTTGAAGAATGAGGACTCACCACTGATGCTGCTGAATTGAAGATCGGGAACCAATCTATGCATGATCTGGAAGCTGAAAACCTGAACCTACATCACGAGAAGATGTATCCAAAGTATGCGTCAGTACTTGAAAGGTACTGAGCATGAAGGGTAGAGTAAAGCTGAACAATAAACATAACTGAACCAAAGCATATATCTGAGCAATGATAAGAGATAAGCATGACACTAAACTGAGAATACTGAACATGAAATAACTGAATGCAATGACCAAGTTTATAACATGCTAAACTGAAATCTAACTATAACTGATACCATGGTCAATGAAATAGAACCTGACTATGGGAGCTACTAATAACCGACATAAAACCACATAGGCTAAATATCGAGTTCGATGTATACGCCCCATCGAGAGGACCCAATATACCCTGCCAGAGTTATAGATGCATGACTAATGTGATCACTAAAATGATGCCCACAGAGGAGACTTACAACCTATGGGGCACGTAGTTCTGGGACTTAAGGGTGACTGACCCTAATCCACTCGGTATTAAGCTTCTCCCAATTATTTATGTAATTAACAATTTATGACTGAATTTTTGTAATACTAGATAGCTCAAATACTGACATGCTAACTGAAAATGCAACATTAATGTATTGATAATGAAACATTCAAATCTGAGGTATTTATATCTGAAATAGCTGACCTAGCATGTGCAATTGATGAACTAAAAGAATTACATAGCTAGGGTTCTGACTTTATGAAAGAATCTACACAAAACAATACTAAAATCTTGATAATCTGATTTGGATCATTCTAATAGCTAAAACCCAACAATTTCTAACATTCAAGAAACCCTAGGTTTTGATAATATTAAGGGAACCAAGATTCTGACTGAATTCTAGGAACCTAATGGATGAAAGGAATCCACCAGTGAAATCCCACATACCTGATGAAGAATTTCATGGATAAATCTTTCAATTTCAAGCTGGAACTAAAGGAAACTTTGTTGCATTCTAGGAAAGCTTTGGTTGACTTTTTCTACTCTCTAGTTCTAAGTTTGATCGATTATTTGAGAAAGAATTGACTAGGGCAAGTTAATTAAGTTGCTAGGTTAAAACTAACCAAAACTACATAGTTTAGGGGTTAAACGACGTAGTTTAGGTGTCCAACGCATAAAGAAAAGACTAAACGACCCTTGACTTAAAAGTTGTCGGGGCTACCGACGGACCGTGGTTGGACCGACGGTCCATGCTAGTCAACCATCGTTTGGTGATTGGGAACTGAAACTAGGGGTCTGACCTACGGCCCTATACCACGGACCGTGGCCTGACCTACAATCCGTAAGTCCTGGCATGGGTCTATCCTTAGCCAATTTTTCTAAGGGTTCTGGGGGAAGGGTCGCAGGTGGTGAACCACAGACCACCAGAACGGACTGTAGGTAACCCTACGGTCCGTGGGTGGTGCCCATCGGTGCCACCTGCAACTTCTGAAATCTGCATTTTGGTAGTGCTAGCATACGAGGTGTTACAAATCAAATCTACTGAATTAGAATCATCATCCTCTTCTTCTAAGAGGAGGAGAAGGAATGATCAGCAGCTGTATAAAGAACAAGATCTTTAGATGAATCAATCATTTTGATTGGAGAGAATAAATCATTTTGTGCAGTTGATTTTCCACTTTGAGAATTCGTAATGTCCTATTTTGTGAGAAATTGTTTTTAAGAATGAAGTAATCATTTTTTCCTTTTCTGTAGCGTTATCATGCTTATTATGTGTTGTGGGAATGGTTAACACAATCTTCGATGCGATCGAGTGAGATTTTAGTGATTTTAAGCTTTTGAATTGAATTACATTGAAATGGTTGACTTTGGTCAACATTTCATGATCAGAGTGTCGTTGTTAGTTTCATTGAATTCGAAACATCAAGTTTGGTTAACAGGGTGGTCAGTTAAATTCTCAAGACCTTAGATTGTGATTTAGGTAATTAAGTAAAAAGTTAAATTTTTGGCCTAAATGGGTCCGAAGGGATTGTCATATAATGTTATTTTTTTGAAATCCAGTGTTTCCATTGGTTCCGAAATATGTTTTATGATGAATTTACACTATTGATTCATGTTTATAGGTTCCGGATGAGTTTTGAGGGTCAAAAAGATGTTTTAAAAGTTGTTAGTGCACACTTTTAAAAGTTGTGATTTGTTTTATGCCTTTTTCTCTCATAATTATTGTGTTGTGTACATATTTCTAGTCTTATTTATCTCGTTTCCCAAAGATATCCCTTTCATATTTCATGATTTCTATCCACAAAGTGTAGATTTTCAACCCCCAAAGTAGAGAAATAAAAAATTATTGATTTGAAGGTCGATCTAGAATGATTTTCATTGACTATTGGAATTTATGGTCCTTACATTGTAGTGAAACTGATTTTGACAAAGGTTTTCCAAAATTTCCTGTTTTAAACCGCGTTTCAAATGACACGGATTTTGACTCATTTTCACTTGGGTTTGACTCGGCTTTACTCGATTTGATCATCGATTTTGACTCATTTTCACCCAAAGACTTATTTTCACTTGGTGAACAGAAATTTCCTACAAAATTATTTATTGATTTTCTAAAATGGATATCTCTTTTTAGTATAGTAAACAGGTAGAAGTAGATAGAGGAAGTAATTTTTTTATGTTTTCCCTTTAAAATGAATTGTCCTTGAAAGTGAAAATTTAATATTAAATTTATTCAAAGAGTTAAAAGAAAAATTCGTTTTAAAAAAATCATTTTTTATTCATGATTTTTTAAATGACGTGTAAAAAAATATATAACGATTAATATGAAACAGAAAATATTAGTGTAGCTCCAATTAGGCGACTTAGAAGTATAAATTCTCAACCAAATATTAAAGCTTTCTATTTCACTTTATTTCATTGTCTAGTTATATTTGTTCATTTCTATTTACTTTCACTACAAATTGAAGGTTAGGTGCAAAAAATAATTGTACAAGTTGTCCATCATTAATAATTTAGTACTATTATATATATACACAGTTCATGAGCACATGCATGTCTATGTCTAGAACATAATTACAAAAGAAAGAAGCTAAGCACGTTTTTTAAATGGTTACGTCTTCTTCAATTAGTCTCTTCGTTTTATTTTACATGATTTGTATATATATGAAGACAAATTATTTATTTATGAATTATAAAAAAAATTATTTTTTCTCATATAATTTTTAATAATTTAAGAAAACTGTCAAATTAACATAAATCAAATAATATGAAACGATCAAGAAAATAATCACTCATGTTTCTCGCGTTCCCACCAAAATACACTCCCCTTTAAATGCATTGTGTCAGTACTGATCAATCTAACAATTAATAGGGCATATCGATAAAAGTTTATTCCACTACAAAATGAACCCCAATTACCAACAAAAAAATTTGTTGGTAAATTGATCAAATTGGTTGGCAAATTGAGTTACCAACCAAATACCAACTTATATTAATCCGTTGCTAAAAGGCTCGTCGGTAAATATTAACAACCGATTTTAATTTGTTGGTAAACTTACCAACCAAAAATTAGTTGGTAAACACCCAAAGATGTTGTTACAAAATTTTGAAACATGGCCCTGAAATTTCCGTTAGTAAATTCACCAACTAATTTTTGGTTAGTATATTGTTAGTGAAAAGGAGTTAGTAAATTTCTTTTTTCATTATTCAATTACATTGGTAATACGTTGCTAATTATAGCAACAAATGTCTGATAGTAAACTTTTCCAGATACATTGGTAATTAGTTGGCAATTTTAGTAACAGAAAATTTATGTTGGTAATTTACCAATAAATTTTAAATACTTTTTTTTTCATCCGGTGTCCGGTACCCACATTGGAGCTCGACTAAATTCGGATTCACGCCGAGAAGTCCCACATTGGGGGTAAAGCGCTCCCTAACAAAGACAACTCCGTATCCAAGGGGAATCAAACCAAAGACCTCTTGGTTGAGGATGAAGGAGTACTTACCTCTCCACCACAACCTTTTGTTGGTAATAAATTTTAAATACGTTACTATGATTATTTGTTTTTCTAATAAATTTACTAATTGATTGTTAGTTTGTTGGTAATATATCATTCAATACAATGTTAGGTTAGTAATTGATTGACAATATGTTCAAAATATTATTAACTGAATTATTATTCAATAATAAAATATTTACTAATTTAGTGCAGTTAAAAATCTAAGAGCACGAATATAAATCCAAAAATATTAATATCAATTTTATAAATCATATTTGAATGAAACAATGCAAAATCTATGATAATAAGTTAAATTAATCTCAATCTGACACATCTCATTATATCAAAAAATTTAATTTGAGCATTTACCAAAATTATTGACCAAATCTAAATTTTGGTCAAAACTTAAAAGTTAAAATGCCTAACAGCACAAACTGAAAATGGAAGCCTCAAAACCTGAACCAACCATCCTATTAGATATAAAAATGACCTTCCGAAGCCAATCGCGCTGACGGAATTCTCATCAGAGCACGTTTACAAAAAATGTTAAGCAAAGTCAAATTTTGGCCAAAAGTTAAAAGTTAAAACGCCTAACAAAATCCAAACCAACCATCCTATTAGACGAAAGATGACCTTCCAGAGCTAACCGCGCTGACGAAATTCAAATTTGAGCATGTTTCCCAAAAAATTGACCTAATTCAAATTTTAGCCAAAAGTTAAAAGTTAAAACTGAACTTAACAAGCACGATTACCAAAAATATTGACTAAACTGAAATTTTGGCCAAAACTTAAAAGTTAAAATGCCTAACGGCACAAACTAAAAACGGAAGCCTCAAAACCCAAACCCCTATCTTATTACATCAAAAATGACCCTCCGCATCTAACTGCACAAACAAAATTCTCATCTGAGCACGTTTATCAAATATATTGACCGAAGTTAAATTTTGGCCAAAATTTATAAGTTAAAACACCTAACGGCACACACTAAAAATGAAAGCCTCAAAATCCGAACCAACCATCCTATTAGATAAAAATGACCTTTGGAGTTAATTACGCTGACAGAATTCTCATCTGAGCACGTTCACAAAAATATTGACCAAAGTCAAATTTTGGTCAAAACATAAGATTTAAAACACCTAACGGCACAAATAAAAAACGGAAGCCTCAAAACTTGAACCAACCTTCCTGTTAGATCAAAAATGACCTTTCAAAGCTAATGACACTGACAGCGTTCTAATATGAGCACATTTACCAAAAATATTGACCAAAGTCAAGTTTTGGCTAAAATTTAAAAGTTAAAACGCCTAAACACAAACTGAATATGAAAGTCTCAACACTAGCTAGACGCTGATTTACCAAAAAGTTAAACTTCAATTGGTAAATTTATCAACTATTCAAATATAAGTTAGTAATTAATAATTTACCAATAAATTTTATCATAGTTGGTAATAGTTACTATTCAACTAAACATTCATATGTACTATTACCAACTAATAATTAATATGTTGGTAAATTGTACCAATGGATTAATGATCGGCTGGTATATTACCAACTATTTTAATGATGTTAGTAATTTACTAACTACAATCTTTATTCGTCGGCAAAATTTCCAACTAATTGAATATTGGTTGGCAAGTTTACCAACAAATTACATTTCGTTACTAATTTACTAACATATTTATATTTGGTTGGTAAATTTAGCAACACAATCTTGCCGTTGGTAAATGTTTGGTTAGTAATTCATTGGTAATATGTTAATAAATTATATAAACAATTTTTTTTGTCATATTTACCAACCGATATATACTTCGTTGGTAATATTACCAACAAAAGGTGTGCGTTAGTAATATTTCAGTTGGTAATCCATTGATATAATGTTACTAAATTTGGTGTCATTTTTTCCCGCCGTATTTACCAACTAAAATACTTAGTTAGTAAGATTTTGGTTGGTAATCTGTTAGAATTTCGTTGTTAAGTGTTAAAATATAATTCAGTTAGAAATATGTTGGTAATTTGTTAGTAGAATACTAACCAACTAAAGTTGTTAGTAAAATATGTTGGCAATTTGGGGTTTTTTGTAGTGTTCGTTTTTAGTGTATCTATATATATATATATATATATATATAATATGGGTTTATACATGTATTTTAAATATTTGATCATAGTTCGTACTAATATACGTGCAAAATACTCATTTTGTTCTTTTTTAGGGGTGGGGATGGGTAGTAAAACTTAGTACTTTCTTCAATTTCATTTTATGTGACATCTTTTCTTCTTTTTTTTTTTGTCTTTCAAAGAAAACTTTATCCTAAATATAATAAAAAATTTAAGAACTCATCTTGAACTTAAATAATTCAATTAATTTAAACAATAAAAATGAATCTTAAAATTCAATTAATATAAAACAGGAGTATGTATTATACTCCAAACATATCTCACTTTCCGTGCAACTAGAAAGTTAGGTGTAGAAATTAATTTTACAACAAGTTGTCCATCATTAATATTTATTAATATATACAGTTCATGCACTGCATGCCTATATGAATTCATATTCATAATTACAAAACAAAGAAGCACGTTTTTTTAAATGTTTACGTCTTTTTGATGTATTACTTTGTTTTATTTTACTTATTTTTTATATTATAAATAATTCTTTATTGTTTTACTTTTTCTGTTTTAACAAATTAAAATAGTTTTATTACTTTTCTTTATACTATCCTTAAAATTTTTAATAATAATTTCAAATCAACATGAATCAAATAATATAAAATGATGAAGAAAGTTATCATCACTTACCTCTTCGCATTTCCACCAAACCACAGTCTCATTTAAATACAGTGTTGGTATTGATCAGCCTAATAATTAATAAGGTAAAACGATAAAAATTTATTCATATTCAATATTTATATTAATTCAATAAATAAATAATATGCTTTTACACATCATTTTTGTAATATTTAGTCATAGTCCATACTGCACTATTTGTAAATGCTCATTTTGTTCTTTTTTTTCTTCTTTTTTTCTTTTTTTTTTTTTTGGTGGTGATGGGACTGAGAGAATTGTTAAAGTTTTATTAGTCGAATTAGGGATGGCAAACGGGTTCATTATAACAAAAATAACTTTTAGCAACAATTCATAATGCATATTAATAAAACTTGTTAAAAACTTTATTTGTATAATTAGTTAACTGTCATTGGATCCAATGTCGATATAGGCTTTACAAAGAGTGCTAATTCTCTCTAAAAATTTAGCAGCAGTTAAACTATTGACATTATTTAATTGTCAATAAAGATCATTTTTGATGTACTGAGGATTGTGAAGCAAGCTTGCTAAGATTTCAATTCGCCCGCCCCATCTCGCTCCACATAGCATAGTTTGTTATTTTCAACTCATTTCATTCTACCCCGCATAAATTTGCTTCGTTTAGTCTCACATAATCTTTTTAACTTCTTAATATTTTTGTTTAACCACTAAAATTAATATTTTAGCATTACAATGCAATTTTATATTACTCTTTTAAACATGTCAATAAAAAAAATTGGTAGTTTTATAATAGTTACATTTTGATGTAATCAGCAAATATCCAATGCAAGTAGTGCCCAGACAGGTGCCAAATTGGTACGAGAATTTGTGTAAATCGCCAATTTAAAAGAACTTTTATATATTTACCAACTCTTTTTTAATATTTAATTAATTTTTATTTGAATTGTATATTATTATGTACATGTAAATAAATTATATGCAATGAGTTGTTGAAAGAAAATATTCTTAATCATTTAGATGTGCATTCTGATTTAGACGTCTACATCTGAATGAGGCCTTAAACTTGGTTCTAACCGTCAATTTTTGTGTTGGAAATAATAATTCATAGTTGGAGTAGAAATCTTAAGTTGTTTAGGATTTGTTATTTATGGTATTTACTTATTTATGTCTAGTTAAGATTTGTTTGTCTTAGTTCATACAGGAATAGATTTTCTAGTTTTAGTTAATTTGGTTATTTACTATTATAAATAGGGATATTATTAGTTACTGTCAATACAGACATACACAGAAATATACAAAAACATATAGAAATATATACAAAAATACACAGAATAAACATAAAATATAGAAAATATAGATAACATAGAAATATACAAGATGTAGAGAACTTGAATTAAAATTTAAGAACTTTTGAGTTTTGGGTGTGTTTGGTATTGAGGAAAACATTTTCTAGGAAATGTTTTCCAATTTTCCCATGTTTGGTTGGCCTAAAATGTTTGGAAAATGTTTTCCAAATCAACTCATTTTCCTCAAATTTAAGGAAAATGACTTCCCTTCCAAAATTAAGGAAATTATTTTCTAAAATTCTACTTCATCCTTTAGTTTTTTTTCTTACCCTACCCATACCTTGTACCCGACCCTTCCTATTCAAAAACAAAAAAAAAATATTCAAAATTGTTTTGAAAACTTTCAAATTTAATTTTTTTTAAAAAAAATTTATACCTCTCCCCCCACGCCCCCCTCCCACCCCCAAAACATGGCCCAAGGCCACCCCCACTCGCAATTTTTTTTAAAAAAATAAATAAATTTGGGAAGTATTTCAAATTTAAAATTTTCATTTTTTACATCATCCCTACAACCCCCCTCCCCCCCTCAATTATATATATATTTTTTAAAATGGAAAATATTTCAAATTTAATGTTTTTCATTTTTACGTCACTGCAACCCCCCTCCCCCCTCCCGCCACCCCTAACCCCCCCCCCTCCTACCACCCAGGCCATTTCCATCAAAAGAAAAACTACAAAAGAAATTATTTTTGAAAAATAGGTCAAATTTAAAAGAAAATCAATTTTTGCGCCATTTCCACCCCCACCCCCCCCCCCACCCCAAGCCACCCTTGTCAAATTTTTTTATTTAAAAAAATTGCTTTCGAAAAGTGTTTCAACTTTTTTAAAATTTCATTTGTTATGCCACCTTCACCCCTATCCCACCACCCAGCCGCCAACCCCCCCCCCCCCACGACCCCTTCAAAATTGTGTTTTTGGAAAAAAATTCACTGGGCAGATCTCATGGTTGGATTTTGGAACGCTCGTCGGGGTCTTGTCCTAGTGTGGATGTCGGAATCGGGTCTTAGATCAATTATCGGGGTTGATTTTTGGATCAGAAATTATTCTCCTAAAGAGTATTTTTTTAGTCTCAAGCAAAAAAAAAAAAAAAAGATATTTCTGAAAACTATTTTTCATTCACCAACCAAACATTAAAAAATATTTTGTACTCTCCAATCAAACATGATAATATAAGTTAGAAATGCATTTGTTTTGTGTGAAAACATTTTTCCATTTTCCTTCATTTGACACTTAAACTGACTCAATAGTCATCTAGATACCACAATCAAGCACAGATCTCACGAGTGAACTGCAATTGTTGGTGACGTGTAAAATGGACAAATTAATGAATGACACATGTATTTTTCAAGAATAGAAAACCCTCCCTTCCACAGCCTACTCTTCTCTTTTCCAAATCTGCTCCTACAGTATCTCTTGTGATTGAAATTGCAAATTCAATGTTTCTTGCATTCTTTCTAGCGTTACGTTTGTGGTGGTGGGGTATAGAAAGGACTAAAATGGAGAAGGAGGAGAAAGGGTATAAATAGGAACGAAATAGAGGTAGATTATAAGAGTAAAAATGGAATTTTATGATATTTTTAAAGCTAAAAATGGATTGGAATAACATTTCACTATTCTACATCATGTTCGAGTTGTTCACGAGACACACCTTTGTTAGTTTGTTATGTTGAAATGTTTAGATCATCAATTGGTAAGTTTAAGTGTTTGTTCTTATTCTTATCTCGCTCAAGTGATTTTCTGTAATGAAGGTCATTTTTAGAAATTTTGAGAAAATTATCATCTTACCTTTCCGATAGTTGTCCCGAGTCATGTTTGATCAGCTTACTAGGTTTTAAAATCTGATTGAAAAGTTGTGATTTTTGAAAGTTTGTAAGTTTTGGAGACTTAACGTCGGAAAAGTGATTTTTGGTAATAACCGGAGTTTCGAGTCTCGAAATGAAATTCCGTCAGTTCCATCATGCTCTGGACGCAGATTTTAGTCTTGTAGTGTTGTCGTTTTCTATTTCAGAGTTATTTCATGGATTTGAGCCCTTAAGACCATCTCCAACCCACCTCTATTTTATTCTCCATTCTCTATATTTTGAGAGTAAAATAGAGAATGGGCACTCCAACCCCCCTCTATATCACTCTCTATTCTTCATATTTAGAGAGTTGAATAGCAGTTCTCCAAATTTGGAGAACTACTATTCACACTCTCTATTTCACTTTTTCAATATATATTTTATTATTATATATATTATTTTCTAATTAACATATCATTTTACATATAATGTCATTAATTAAATATCTAATATTCATACTTCTTTTCAAATGTAATTTAATATTTTTAAAAATTTATTATTCAACATATGCTACTTTCATTCCGAATTAATAGTATTTTAATTTTTTTTTATTTTCATCAACAATATAATTTGATTTTATTATTAATTTTTACTATAAAGAATACACAAAATTAAAATAGTAAGATTAAAAACTTAATTTAAAAATACAATACTTAACATGATAATTTAAATATAAGATAACAATACAATACATAACATAATAATTTAAATATAAGATAAAACACAATACAATGCACAACAATAATTTAGTAATCCGGTAGGTCGTTTCCAGATTTAGCACTATTTGAAAAAAATTAGGGTATGATCCCGAGAATTGTTTCAATTGTGGTTGTGATAGTCGATTTCTTTTTTAAATTATTCGTTATTGTTCTTGTTGCATGTAATCACATGCAACAATAAAATAAGAATGGAATTAGGGTATGATCCAGAGAATTGTTGTTGATTGTGGTTATGTTATTTAGAAATTTAGAATAAAATATAATTTTACATTAAATAAAAATTTTGAACAAATATAATTTAATATCACATGAAAATTATATAATGTAATTATTTTGGAGAAAAGAAAAAGGATTTATATCGTGAATAAGAAAATAAGAAAGAAATAAAAATAATAATATAATATTACGGAAAGAAAAAAAATTTAGAGAGAAAAATAGAGAATTGGGTTGGCATTGGTTGACTGAAAAAATAAAGAGCTTTATATTTGGAGATTAAAATAGAATTCAAAGTTGGAGATGCCCTGAGTTGAGAGTTCAAGTGTTTTTAGACAATGAGTTGGCTTTGGTCAACATTTGAAGTTCTGATGCCTCGGATCGGATTTCTGATGATTCATTTGGATTCTGGCGGGGGGGGGGGGGGTGGTGATCTTAGGCCCTCGTAAGGCCTTGATTGAATTTTTAGAGGTTTCGAGGATAGTTTGGTATTTTTGAGTGAAAGTTGGTTTATTGTGACTATTATGAGTTTTGGGTTAAGGAAATCTCAGATCCATCTTTCAATGGTTTTATTGAGTTCAGAACGTCAAATTTAGTTGAGTAGCATATTTGATTTGTTTGCTGAGGGTTTTAACTGATGCGACTAAAATTACCCCTTAGGTAATGCCGTCCTCTCTCTCTCTCTCTCTCACACACACACATATATATATATATTCCCATAAAGTATTATCTTTCTCACAACCTTTTTATATTTATTTTTCTTTTATCAAAACCATGATTTTAACTAAGCCATGGTGATTCTCAGTTCCCTGCCATGATTTAATTATACAATGTTGTTGAAGGGGACAATCAAGAAGACTATCGATAGATTAGTAAAATGTATTGTGTTTGGAATTAGTACCTCCTTAATTCTATAAGGGGTCGTTTGGTTGGGAATAAGTTATCCCACGATAACTTATCCTGGGGTTAGCTATCCTGGAATAACTTATCCCACCATGTATATGGGATAACTTATCCCATCACTATGATATAAATGGTGGGATAAGTTATCCCAAACATGGCAACCAAACAAGATAAAAAAAATTTATCCCATCACTTTTATTTTTAATCCCTCACACCAAACGACCCTAAAGGAACACGTACTTCCTAGTTGTTCTTTACTGTTTGAGAGTTATGATAAATAATTTTGTAAAATCACAATTAGTTCACAACTTTGTATTAGTTATACAAATTCTAAACAACACAATGATTACAAACCTATGTAATCTAAGGAATTATAAACTCTAATTCCTAACTATCCAAGACAAAAATCCCCAGGTTTAAGTCTTCTAACGTCTTCCAAATTTCTCAAAATTGTTAGATGTATCTTAAACCCACCACTCTATTGTAATAAAAAACTCTTAACTACAATCTTACAACTTTTTCTCACAAACTCGCAGCACTCCCCAAGCAAATTACAAAACTCTCTCAAATTCTCTTTGACAACGTTTTGATTGACTCTCTATGTAAGTGCGTTTAAGAAGTTATTGCCCTATTTATAGATTTGGACTTGAATCCAAAACATAATTCAACTCAGACTCCTACTCGAACTCGACTTCATAGCATCTCAATTCCTTATCCGATTAGAACATGATTTGATAGCTTCTCTTTTTGTAGTTTCCTTTCTCGACTTGGCTTTCACAATTACTTTGCTTGCTTATGCTTCCTAGTTTGTTTATACTTTGTACTTAACGTTGGACTTAGAATTTACTTGGCCTTCCTGCTTGAACTCGTTCCTTTTCTCATTTGTTTTGTCAGTCTTCAAAAGCCATATTAAACTAACAAATTCCCCCTTTTTGATGATGACAAACCATACGCATGAATCTAGCAAATGAGAAGTATTTCCCCTTTTTTTGGCATCAGTAAAACCTGCATAACAACTACAATAGTATCCAAATGACAAGCAACCATAGAAAACACACAAAAACACAGTTAGCTACAAATGGAAACACAACCATTCAGAATTTTGGCAGAACTACAACAAAAACAAACCATCCCACATCAGGAAGAGAAAGTCAGATATGTACAATACATGCTTTAATTAGCAACCAAAATACCAAAACACACAAAATAAGGAGTAGGTAAATTGTTTTAAGAAAGCTGGGAATTAGCTACAACTGGAGAGGCAACAGGAGGAGTGGTCTTGAATATATCAAAGATACCTTTGAGATTAGCTAAATTAGTGGATTTCTCAGTCTCAAGAGCAGCTTCCTCCTTAACCAAATCATCCTTTAACCTGGAATTTTCTTGCACCAAACTGGCATGCTCAAGCCTATAAGAAACATGTAGTTGATCTACAGCAGCATAATGAGATACCCTGAGTGCAGCAATTTCATCATCTTTCAAATCTAGCTGAGCTCGTAACCTCTGCATAGAAGCATTGTCCCCCCTTCGAGGAGTAGGTACAACGACTTGATTTATAATACCCAACACATCTTTGACTGTTTGAACCTGCTTTTCCTTAACTGGAATCTTGAAATACTCAAAAATTTCACCCAACGAAAACCCATAACCTAATGAGTGCCTCTTTTTATTCTCAACACCGATGCAGTGTATATGACATAGCATCAACCTTCGCAGGTTAATAGGATGCCTTGAAAGTAAGAGTTCCATCAAGGTGAGATCCAAGTAGTTGGCCTCAGTACGTTTTTGTTTCCTGGGTAAAATGATCTTGTGTACCACATCAAACAACAATTTATGTAAAGGATGCATAGCTCCTTTGTCAACTCTAGTATAATCCTCCAAGGTAGGATTATTCACAAACTTACTAACAATATCAAGAGCACTATGTAGACCGTCTAGAGAAGGCCAACTTCGGCTAACATACTCACACCACCCTTTATTAGGAACCCCAAAATCTGAGCAATAACATCAGGAGTAAGATTTATGTGCTTCCCCCTTACTATACTAGAAATTGATGATGGTGACCCAATAGCATTAATATAGAACTATCGAGTTTCATCTTTCCCCATCTTCCTTCTTGTGTTCCCTTGAAGGAATAAGTCAGTCCATCCCTGAGCATGTAAGATACTTAGTAATTCTCCCATTTCAGCACCTCCAAACCCAGTAGTCACCCTACCCCTTATCACACTCCTTTGTGTAAAATTAAGCATTCTTTTTGTTCGACTATCTAGATTATCTTCTATGTTTGCATTGAAATCACCCTCCCCCACGATTTCTTGACTCCCCTTATCCCTAGAATTGTCAATTCCCCCAGCTACCCTGTTACGAACCCCAATTTTTCCAATATTGTCATGCAACATCCTTTTACGTTTAGACCTTAGTTTAGATGTACTCCCTTTAACTTGTTTCTTAAGACGGGGAGATGATCTTTTCTTTTGCCCCTTTTTAGGTATTCCAACCTCAGGAAAATTATCAGGGATATCAATGGGCGTAACATGGCAAGAAGACTTACCTTTGGAGCAACGTGGCTTCTTAGAAATCATCATATTGAATCCCTCTTCCAAACACCTCTTTATAGACCTAGTGACCTTCACAGGAACAACTACGGACGGAGTAGATTGACCATCATCGTCACGTTCATCCATGAGAGTACCCACTGGTTTTCAGACCTTTTGAGAAGTCGAGATCGCACCTGTTTAGGAACGAAGTGAGCGATAGGAACGTCGTCATTGGACATCAAATTCAGGTGTTCCCCCTCACATTTAGCCATAGATTGATCAGAAACTTATTCCCCCTTAATCAAGCCATTCTTAGATAATGGGTATGCAATGTGGGAGATCCCCAGATTGTCCACATACAGTATGTCTGAAGTGTAGTAGTAGTTGGGCATTTCTTGGAAAGGGATAATGGCTAATTCATGGTAGGATGGTGGTGGTGAATCCATTTTTTTCGGAGTATAAGCAAGTGTTGAGAGGATATTTTCTTGATGGAGGTTAGTAGGAAATATATTGAGTCTTTTTGGTTTATGGGACGGGAAGTCGAAAGGTTTTATCAGGTAAGGAGCTGTGATTTGAAGATTTGGCGACTTTTCAGATAGGCTAGGCATGATTTCTTTTGGCGCATGGGAAAGGATCAGGTGTGTGTTTGAGCATCTAAGTTGTCTTACATTATAAAGAAATAGTAAATATACATACCTAACCATACCTTCTTTTACATGCATGATAGTTTCAGCTCCAGACTCTTCCTTTATACTTGAATATTTGTAGAGTGCATTTATAGTTTATGAGTTTTTATGAAATTCAACTTAATATGGTGATTCATGTATTTGTAATGAGTCCCTCTTCTTGAATAATTAATTTATCTTTAGCATCCCTAGCTCCAACCTGTTCCTTTCAAAGTGTTCCCTTGCTAATGCCTTAGTAAAGATGTGAGCAATTTGTTGTTCAGTGGCATATAAATTCATTGAAATTAGCCCTTTTTTCTACATTGTCCCTTAGAAAGTGATGATGAATGTCTATATGTTTTGTTCTCTTATGTTGGACATGATTCTTTGCAATGTTAATTGCGCTAGTATTGTCACAAAAGATTGGGACACACTCAATGTCAAGAACAAAATCACTAAGTTATTGTTTAATCCATAGTAGTTGAGCACAACATGAACCTGCTACTATGTATTTAGCTTCTGCAGTGGATAAAGCAATCGAATTTTGTTTCTTTGACCCCCCAGGAGATTTAGCATGAACCTAGAAAGTGAGCCATACATGTGGTACTTTTTATATCTACTAGGTAACCAGCATAGTCCGCATCAGTGTACCCTACCAATCCAAAGTTACTCCCCTTGGGATACCATAGTCCTAGCTCAGTGGTTCCTTTTAAGTATCAAGGAATTCGTTTAACTGCCTGGAGATGAGATTCTTTAGGATTGGTTTGAAACTGAGCACATAGTCCCACACTAAACACAATGTTAGGCCTGCTGGCTGTAAGATACAATAGTGAACCAATCATACCTTTATACAATTTTTGTTCCACAGCAGAACCTGTTCCTTCTAAGTCTAATTTCGTGGTTGTAGCTATTGGGGTGTCGATTTACTTAGCTTCTTCCATTTTGAATCTTTTGAGTAGTTCCTTGGCATATTTTTGCTGATGGATTAATGTACCAGTAGATGTTTGTTTTATCTGCAGTCCCAAGAAGTAATTCAATTCTCCGATCATGCTTATCTCAAACTCAGTGCTCATAACAGTTGCAAATTCATTAGTGAGTGCCTTGTTTGTAGCTCCAAAGATAATATCATCCACATAAATTTGTACAATTAGTAAATCTCTTCCTTTATTTATGAGAAAGAGTGTATTGTCTATCTTACCTCTTGTGTATCCATGGCTTAGGAGAAATTTAGACAATCTATCATACCAAGCTCTTGGTGCTTGTTTTAATCCGTAAAGAGCCTTGTCAAGTTGATAGATATGATCTAGATATTCATCCCTTTCAAATCCATGAGGTTGTTTGACGAACACTTTTTCTTTTAATAGCCCATTAAGGAATGCGCTTTTTACATCCATTTGGTACAATGTAAACTCCATGTGAGCAGCAAACTCTATGAGCATTCTAATGGCTTCCAACCTTGCAACGAGGGCGAATGTTTCATCGTAATCTATGCCTTCTTCTTGATTATATCCTTGAACTACCAGCCTTGTTTTGTTTCTAGTTATGGTTCCATGTTCATCTAATGTATTTCTAAACACATATTTAGTACCAATGATAGTCCTGTTTGATGGTTTGGGCACAGGATTCCAAACTTTACTTCTTTCGAATTGGTTTAGTTCCTCTTCCATAGCTATAATCCAGTTTGCATCTTGAAGGGCTTCACTAATCTTCTTTGGTTCTATCATGGACAGGAAGGCCTTGAAGGCACAGTGTTTTTTCAGTCCCAATCTGGTGGTTATTCTAGAAGTAAGATCGGTAAAGATGTTGTCCAAAGGGTGTGACCCTTGGTATTTGTAATCCTTTAGGACCAAATTAGGTTGTTTTGTATCCTGACCATTATTCAGCTCTATTTTTTCTTCTTTTGGTTCCCTTTCTGAGTTTTCATCTTGGTTGTCATGAGAGGGTATATTGATTTCATTATTTTCGTAAGAAGGACCTGGTTCTTTCTCCCGTTCTTGTGTATTTTCAGCATGTACTTCTGATGTTTCATCATCTTCCTGTAGGCTCTAGTAGGGTGTAGTATCGCATTCATCGAATATAACGTGTACACTCTCTTCTACACACATGGTTCGTTTGTTTAGTACCCTATAGGTTTTGCTATAAGTGGAGTATCCTAAAAAATCCCTTGGTCACTTCTTGCATCGAATTTTCCTAGCAGATTCTTTACATTATTGTGAATGAAACATTTACATCCAAATATTCTTAGATGTGAAATGCTGGGTTTTATACCTTTCAACAATTCATAGGGTGCTTTATCTAGCAGTGGTCGTGACATGCATCTATTAATAGTATAGCAAACATCATTAATTGCTTCAGCCCAGAATTGGTTAGTGATTTTGTTAGCTATCATCATTATTCGAGCCATTTCTTGTAAGGTTCTATTTTTTCTTTCAACTACACCATTTTGTTGGGAGGTTCTTGGAGCAGAGAAATTGTGGTCAACTCCATGAAGGTCACAGTACTGAGCAAATTTTGTGTTTTCAAATTCGGTACCATGGTCAAATCTAATTGAGATTAGTTGTTTTTCAAACTTATTTTGAAGTTTTCTTATAAGAGAGCAAAAGACTTCAAATGCATCATCTTTAGATCCTAAAAAGAGTGTCCAAGTGTACCTTGTATAATCATCAATCATCAACAAATACAAGCACATACCTTTTTCCAACCCTGCTTTTGACTCTCATGGGTCCACATAAATCCATGTGTATCAGTTCAAGGGACCTGGTTGAGCTTATTGCCTATTTGGATTTAAAGGATGATTTTACTTGTTTTCCTAGAGTACAAGCCTCACAAACTCTTTCTTTTTTGAACTTAGTTTTAGGTAGTCCTATTACTAAGTCCTTGGAGATGAGTTTATTTAGTTGTACATGGCTTGCATGACCTAGACGTTTATGCCACATTAAAGGATCTCTATCCATCACACTTAAGCAGACTAAGTTTTCATGGAGATCTTTGAGTTGTCTACTGTGTATACATGTTTATCTCGTTTCCCAGTTAGAACAACTTTCTTTGTTTTGAGATTAATGACTTCAACCTTAGTTAAAGAGAAAATTACATGGTTTCCTTTGTCGCAGAGTTGAGAGATACTTAGCAAATTGTGCTTCAACCCTTCTGCATGATATACTTTGTCGATAGAGTGATCATCTGATCTTCTTATCTTTCCAACACCTTTGATTTGACCCTTCTTTCCACCACCAAAAGCTACCATTCCACCTCTTATTTCCTCTAGTGAGAGAAACTGTGATTTATCTCCAGTCATGTGTCTCGAGCAAGCAGTGTCCATGTACCAATGTTGCTTGGTTTCTCTCACTTTTTCCTGTAAAAATTTAAAGGTTAGTTTTAGGCACCCAGATTAACTTGGGTCCTTTACTAGAATCAAAAGGATGAATGAGATCTATGTATCCATTTAGGTATTTTTGATTTCTTTTGAGTGTACATGTTCCTTTGAGGTGTCCTATATATGGTTTTTGTTTTATTATTAGTGAGGACTCTGGATTTTGGACAATTGAACTTAGAGTGACCAGTGTTACAATAGATAATGCATAATAAGGGATTACCAATGTTGGGTTGTTCAAAACCTATTCCCGTTTTTATATTTCGATTGTTGGTTCCCAAATGTGATACAATCATTGAAGATTTTGTCCACTTATTTTCTCGTTCAAGCTCATATTTAATCCTAGTTAGTTCAAGTCTCAATTTTCTAGAGTTTTCTTTTTCCAAACACAATTCACTTTTAAGCCTCTCAACCTCATGTTTCTCTTTTGATGGATCACATATTTTATTCTTACCTACTTCGTTGAGTTTTAAGATTTCAGTTTTATTAGACAGATTATAGGACTTGAGTTGCTGAACTTTCTGTGACATAAGCTTATTTTTCTCTTTTAGATCAGTATTGAGTTTCTCCAAGTCTATATACTCAAATTTAGACTAGTTATGGATTCAACCATCTGATTCTTGGTTTTGACTAATTCTTGAATTATGTCAATGAATGTGAGCGTTAAAAAGGATAATTTTTTCTTGGAAAACATCATTAGCTTATCTTTGAGATCAAATAGATTTACCTCTTTTTCCTCAAAGTTTGAGTCTGGTTCAGGTTCTGATTCTTCTATGGCCATCAAGGCAATGTCATCAGCATATTCTTCACAAGTATCTGAACCTGTTCCCCAGGCGGCATACATAGCTTGTTCCTTTTCTTTGTTTTTTCTTTTATTTAAGAGTTCCCTCTTCTCCTTTTCAGCCCTTTCTTTCCTCCATTCTACTTCCCATACAGGACAATCCTTAATCTGATGGTCAATTTTACCACACTTATAGCATCCTCCACTTTGTGGTTTCTCTGTACTCTTTTCTTTGGTAGGTGGTGCCTTTTTTCCAGAATTCATGCGCCTTTTAAAGAATTTCTTAAAATTTCTGTTGATTAGTGCTAAGTCTTCATCATCTATATCTGATTCATCGATTTCAG
This sequence comes from Solanum pinnatisectum, assembly GCA_035578085.1. Lineage (NCBI taxonomy): Eukaryota > Viridiplantae > Streptophyta > Magnoliopsida > Solanales > Solanaceae > Solanum > Solanum pinnatisectum. The sequence goes on from CM069076.1 coordinate 21,101,140, forward strand.
TTGCTTTGAGCCCGAGATTCTTTTCTTTGTTTCTCTCACTTCTCTTGTCAACATTCATCTCATATGTTTTGAGATTTCCCACCAGTTCATCCAAAGTCATATTGGTTAATCCTTGGCTTCTCTGATTTCCATTACTTTTATTTCCCATGATCTAGGCAAGGTCCTAAGCACTTTGTCTAAATGTTCCTCAGTGGTGTATATTTTTCCCATAAAGATTAACTCGTTTACTAACGTGGTGAATCTGGTGATCATGTCTTGAAGTGATTATATGGATTTCATCTTGAAAGCTTCATACTCAGAGCATAGCCTGGCAATTCTGATTTTGCGAACTTGAGTAGTACCTTCATGAGCATTCTGCAAGGTGTCCCATATTTGTTTTGCGGAGGTCCAAATTGAGATGCGATTAAACTCATTAGGTCTTAATCCACATACAAGAATGCATTTGGCTTTTGCATTTCTTCCCAATATCTTTTAGTCAGCTTCTCTGTATTTATCTTTAGGTTTAGGTATAGTATTTCCTTCACTCGTAACAGTAAGAGTTAACGGCCCGTCCATGATTCTAACCCATAGCTCATAGTCTTCGGCTTGAATGAAGTCCTCCATCCTTGCCTTCCACCATGAGTAGTATTAACCATTAAATAATGGTGGCCTGTTGATGTGTTGTCCCTGACCATGTCCAAGAGGAGGTGCAGAATTCATAACGATCTTATCTTAAGTTATCAGACTTTTGTTAAGATGACCCGCTCTGATACCACTTGTTGGAATTATGACCTCCTTAATTTTGTAAAGGAACACGTACTTACTACTTGTTCTTTACTGTTTGAGAGTTATGATAAATAATTTTGTAAAATAACAATTAGTTCACAACTTTGTATTATTTACATCAACTCCAAACAACACAATGATTACAAATCTATGTAATCTAAGGAATTATAAACTCTAATTCCTAACTACCCAAGACAAAACCCCCCAGGTTTAAGTCTTCTAACGTCTTCCAAATTTCTCAAACTTGTTAGACGTATCTTACACCCACCACTCGATTGTAATAAAAAACTCTTAACTACAATCTTACAACTTTTTTCTCACAAACTCGCAGCACTCCCCAAGCAAATTACAAAACTCTCTCAAATTCTCTTTGATAGCGTTTTGATTGACTCTCTAGGTAAGTGCGCAAACTTCCTTGAAGAAGTTATTGCCCTATTTATAGATTTGGACTTGAATCCAAAACCTATTACAACTCAGACTCCTACTTGAACACGACTTCATAGTATCCTCAATTCCTTATCCGATTAGAACATGATTTGACAACTTCTCTTTTTGTAGTTTCCTTTCTCGACTTGGCTTTGACAATTACTTTGCTTGCTTATGCTTCCTATTTTGTTTATACTTCCTACTTCACATTGGACTTAGAATTTACTTAGCCTTCCTGCTTGAATTCATTCCTTTTCTCATTTGTTTTGTCAGTCTTCAAAAACCATATTAAACTAACATATTGTAATGCGCTTGAATCTTTTTAAAGAGAACGCGGGAGATAATCCGGCCTCAATTTGAAGATAAATTTTATTTTTAATTGTAATTGTGTTTTCACCAACAATTAATAAATCTCAAGATTAATAGATACTTGAAATAAACTAATTAGCATTCAATTAATGACAAACTTATAAAGAGAGAATAGAATTAATGAAAAACTCATAAGCTCATCAACAGTACAGTTGAGACAATTACTATTTACTTATAAAAATCTCTTATAACTAGAATAGTCTGTATAGCTGTGAGTATGAGGTGTATGATGGCTGCTATTGTTGAAGCTCCTTTCCAAGGACTATTAAAATAATTGTGCCTCAAACTTGCCTTCATTCTATTCCATGTTTTTTCATAATGTTTAGCTGCTTTTAAGCATTCTTCTTTGTAATAGAAGTCTGAATACGTAGTGATCCCATGTCCGTTTTTGTTGAAGAGGCTAGACACTTCTTTGTCCTCTCCCATCCAATTCTCTATGATTCCTTTCTGGCGAAGCAAACTCACATCTTTTTCTGAGTCAATAAGATGATCCATGAAAGCTGCAAAATCAGTGAAATACTTATATTGTACATCAGATGATTGTTGCTCATAAGCAATGAGATTTCGCAGGATGGTTTTTGTGCCATCATATACTCGAAAACAAGGGATCGTCATTAATCCATTCTCAAACTTTATACTATCAAATAAACTTGTTTTATCCCCAAGTTTGTCATGTAATCCAGCTTTAACAAAGCTAACTCCAGCTTGGGAAAGCTCTGTTGCATTTGGCATGACCTTATTTCGCTTTATGTCATATTTTAAATTTTTCTTGGGATGTTGGCCATGACATGAAGCAATGTGAACTGCATGAAGTAAATGTTTGATACTATCTTTTGTGTTTTTAAAGGATTCACTGATCATGTTTGGCAAGTCAACAAAAAAGATAATTGAATCATTCACCTGTAACAACAATGGTAATTCATCATCTTGTTTTGTCATGTCATGAAGCTTGTTGAGGACAAAGAAGGGAAGTAACATCAAGTCTCGGAATATTTGATGACATATTTAACTAGCAAAATTGATAATTTCTTCTTCTCCTTCGGACACATTTCACAACATTCTCGAATAAACTCAACCACAAAACAACCATCAAGCAACAACATTTGACAAAATTTATGACTATCGTTACCAAGGTCTTCTATATCATCGCAACACTTCAGTGCTTCCTCCTTCAGTTTCTCCAATTCTCTGATGCAACTTTTCATATCAAACCCCTCTTTTCGTTGAAGAAACCGTCGTAGGTACAATAATTTGTAATTTTCCATTGGACCAAGTTGAGGATTTTTTCTATGATAAGGACCGATAGAGACCATCTTTGGTGTATATGCCAATGGATTTGATTTACGTAGCGACACATTTACTTTGAATATAGTACGAGATTTAATAGACGAATTGTCTCATTAATTCTTTCCTATATGTCGCTTAAATGATACCCTTTTCTCCCTTCTTCTATCTGTAACGGAAAAGAGCATGAAATTTCAAAATATTTTTTAGAAGCAACTATGCAATAAACAAGCAATTATATTTACCAAATTTCATATTATGATTTTAAATCATAATTTCATATGGCATGGTCAAATAGATCTTTAGAAAATGTCTACGTGTGTCGGATTTTTCATAAGGAATGTGCTTTTTGAAGATTCGACACAAGTGCAACAATATTTGTGCAGAGTCCGATCAACATAGCTATTGTAACATTGATTCCAAATAAGCCCACCCATAGCTGATTTCAAATAATCCAATATGTGGGGATGAAGGAAAAAGCAAACAAAAGGCCTAGAAGATTCTATTCAGTTTGCCAAGATCAACAAAAGTAGCACACAAACACATGATGCAAATGAAAAACAAACAATTTTATGCAAAGAAGAAACATTATCACCTTAGTATATGAGCAAAACGACGCCGTATAGTTTCTAGAAAAATGAATCGTCTTGCCACTACATACAGTAGGACTAGCAGGTGTCACCGGAGCAACACAAGACTGAAACCACCGGCAAATTGTCTGCCAGAGGCCGGAATTCCGGTGATAAATTTTCCGGCAAATCATGATTTGTTTTGCTTTGGAAACTCTTGAAAAGATGGGTTGTTGCAGCAACTTTTATAAGTGAAAAAACATCTATGGGATTTTACAAAATATCAGAATGTATTTTAATTTATCCAGCTTCATTTGATAGAGTGTATAAAAATAATTATAAATAGAATATTGTATTAGTAATGCTTATATTAATAATGCTTGTAGTAATTATACATAGATAATTTTTCATAAATTGTTTGATTTGGTGTATTAAAAATGACAAGTGGTCATATATATCAATGTATAATTGGAAATAGTTTAAATATACCCTTTGTCATACTTTAGGTCCAAATATACACATTCCATTATACTTTGAATCCAAATATACCTCTCTGATTATACTTTGACACAAATTTACCCTTAATTTTAACAAAAAACACGTGACAAACTTAAAATCAAATAACGCACCCCGAATTTCAACTATTTAATTCTTTTAGAAACTCATTCCCTCCGCTTGAATCTTTTCTTTGCATTTTCTTCTTAAAAGAAACTAATAATTTGTCGTATGTAAAAACTGAGATAATTTTTTTTTTCTTTCGAATTGAGTTTATTTATTTATTTATTTATTTTTAAAATGTAATGTTTTTTTTTTTTTATCATGCTTAACCTCTTCTAAAAGTGTCAATATTAATGAAAGAAAATACACAATTGAGATATCTTCTAAAAAATTTCAGCATCCGATAATCAATTACTCACTACGTTCATTAATTTTTCTGTACTTCTATAATAGTAAGAAGATGTGGGTACAATAATTAATTTTATAGAAATAAATTTGAAGTTTTTTAATTTGTGAGGAAAAAATGCAACACAATAATATTGCGTGATATGTATATTTTATTATTTCTAGTATAAGAAATTTAAAAATAGAATAATGAATGGAAAAATGAAAATAAGAGCTCAAAACAGAAGGATGAGTTACACAAGTGAGTTTCTAAGCAAATTGAGAGTAGATAGTTTGATTTTGAGTTTGTCACATGTTTTTCTGTCTACATTAAGGGTATATTTGCACCAAAGTATAATGAGAGGGGTATATTTGGATCCAAAGTATAACATGAAGGGTATATTCGGATCAAAAGTAACATGAAGTTTACCCTATCGTTTAAATCACAAAAAATAGATTTCATGATTTCTAAAGCATGAATATGAAAGTCTATATTTGTGATTGCTCGTATAAGGAAAATTAGATTTAAATCAATAATTGAGTTCTCCAATATTAATTTGAGAGTTAGAATTGTGAAGATCAAAATGATTACAAATGTTTCTATACAATTGTGTTAATTAATTAATGATATTGAGGCTTAATTGATTAGTCAAATTTTGGATTAGTTTCTTGTGGCTTTTATAAATTGTCCTTTTATATACTTAAATTAAACGATTGTCAATATGTTGATGTGCTATAAATAGGAGTGAATGCAAAAAACTAAAAAAATAAAAAAGAGAGGCGCAGGTCGGTCACCTTTAGCCTTATAAGGCGCAGGGACCTTGCGCCTTCATCTTTAACAAATTTACACGCCATTTATTCTACCGTTTAAATGTTGTCCTTTTGGTTACAAATTTATTTTTGTTGTCATTTTAGAATTTTCGGTCAATTCTTTTGCCCTTTGGGCTCCGGACTCTTAAAAATAGTATGCATTGCATAAAAATATTTATTTACAAAGATATCATTCACAATTAAAGCGGAAAAGATGTAAAAAAACAAAAAAGGGGCAATAGGGTTTTTAACCATACTAATGCATGCATTTACACCTTGTTTGGATAGTTGTTACCCGTTGTATTGTATTGTATAGTATTGTTAGTTTAAACACAATGTTTGTTTTGATTGTTACTTGAATGCTATTGTATCATATCGTCTAAATCCATCGTTAGGTAACGATGAAAAACCTCATTTTATGTAACGATCGATTTGGTGTGATTGTGACGTTACCTTAATATTTTAGTTTCTTCTTATTTTATTTTTATTTAGTATTTAATAATCATATTTCTTCTTTTATCCTACATTTTCATACTTGCTCTATCATGTACACTACTTTTCTTGTAGGCTTATCACTCAAATTATGGATATGTGATATTATGTAACGATGGAGAGCGATACAATCTATCCAAACACTGTATTCATTAAAACAATACAATACGATACAATACAACACAATACAATATAATACAATACATTATGAAACAATATGTAACAACCATCCAAACAAAGTGTTAAAACTCCTTGCATTACTAATATCTAAAAATCCATGGCATTTGTAATACATACCTCAATACGCAATAAAGATTAGATACATAACATGAAAAAAATGTATCAAACAAGATATTACTAAAACACAGAATTAATGCATACACTATTTTTGCTAATATACTCTACCAAACAAAACGATAGTGTTTTGTTATTATTCCATTTACATGCTTTTGTATTTGAGAATGTATTTTAACAATAATAATTGTATAATGTGATTTGTTGAAGATAATGTGTACATAGACTTTATTTCAGTTTCAAAAGTGATGAAGGAAAATTGTTTTTGATAGATCCTAACTCAAAAATGAATGTACTTTAAATTTTTTAATGTTTATGTACGAAATTTTCTCCTGTTAAAATTTCGTGATGGATTTGCGTATATGTTACATAAATCAAAATACAAAATTTCTTGCTCTTTTCATGAAAACTAGATATTCCTTTTGTCAGGGGAAATATTACCATGATGAATTATATTGAATATTGTAAAGTTGTGTTTAAATTAATATTTGAAATTATTCGAACAAGTCGAGTCCACGTTCCACATTTGATTAGTTCAAGTGTGAAGTTAATTTATTAATTATATTAGTATACCGCGACTTGCACGGATATAAAATAATATGAATTATGATTGAGTAACATAAGTGTATGTGTAATTATATATGATGTTTTAATTTATATAAACAGTTGATGCTAAAAAAAATTATATTCAAGAGTTGATTAATTGTTCATTGTAAATGTAATGATCTGAAAGGGTCATTTTGGAAAATTTATATAAAATTACAGTTTTATCCCTTCCAATATAGACTTCGAGTAATTTATTAATGATAAAAATTAGTTATTTATATTTTAAAATTCAAAATTTTAAATTAAATATTTATGCATTTCAAAAACTTACACGTTTCGATATTGATTTGGATTACTACTATTTTTAAAATTAAAGTAAAAAAGTGAAACAAAAAAGGAGTTAAATTACTTTTATTTTATTTTTAAAAAAACTGGGTTTATAACTATTTGTGAGTAGAGTTGTCAAAAAAGGTCAGTCTAGCCCCACCTAATCCAAGCCTTATAGGTCAAGGAATTTGATAGGCCAAAACGGGCCGACCCTTCATTTGGAAGGCCTGAAAATGCTCAACCCAACCCAACCCAATCCTAGAAGGACTGTGGGCTAACCCTTTTTCTTCTTCTTCTTCTTTTTCTTTTCAAACTTAAAATTCTATGACATCAAGAAAGTGAGAAGATTTTCAAATCAAATATGGCAAACAATGGTGTTGTTTCAATAACACTAGCAAAAAAAATAGTGTGATTAACATGTATCTAGGATACTAGATACGCGAGATACATGTATTTGGTGTGATGCATCCAAGATATGTGAGTGAGATAAGAGAGTGACGAGCGAGATGGGAGGAAGTTGAGGGCACTGGATTTGTCAATGTATCCTAGATAAATGTGAATCCGTCACTTGGATAGAGTGTATCTAGAACAAATTGCGCCTAATAATATTTGTACTATTACAACATAACGTGTGTCCAAGTAATTAGCTCATACACTAGTGAAATTTATGTAAGTTACCCTTAAATAGATAGTTTTGACCTATGGACCGACTTCGGCCCGACCCCGGTCAAGTCTTAAAGGACAATGACTTATATAGGCCGGGCTTATAAGACCTAGTTTTAAATAAACTTAAAAAATTATATTCCAATCCTGCCCTAATAACAGATTGAATTAGGCTAGCCCCATGAGCTAAGCCCTTTTGACGGCACTATTTGTGAGTTAGGAAAATAGGGGTTAAGAACGTGCATCGATTAGCTTATTTAGTTCTATTTAGTCTACTTTTTTTAGGGAAGTTATAGTGCCATTTTATTAAAACTGCAGAATGGTAAATCCATACAATAAAAAATTGTAGATTATTTGTTTTAAAAGATTGCAGACATGGGAGATTTAAAATAAAATATAATTAAAATTGTCAAGTAGTAGATGCACACAACAAAATTATAAAATTGGTTGTTATATTTCTTACACCCACGTCCTTTTCTTTTTGACTGATTTTTCCCCTATGTTTCTTCATATCTATATATCATAAATAAATTACTAATTAAAAATAAAGTGAAAGTTAAAGCCACATTAATCGGTTGACGTAATTTGGAGATTTTTTAGGAAAAGTTGTAAGTTTTGAATCATGGATCGTCCATGTGGATCGACCCGATTCGAAGTTTTTTTTTTTTTATAATGAAAAAAAGATAAGTAAGAATTTGAAAAAGGGGTGGGAACAGTTACTTTATAACTATTTCAACATATACTGATTTCCCTTTTTAAAATGAGTGTTGAACGCTTTTCAGAGGATAAGAGTGAGGAACTGAAAAATAGAGGGAGAAACAAAATAAGAAATTTCTATTTTCTTCACTAATATTAACAAAACAAAAGTAACGCTTATTTTGTGAAACATAGCTTTGATTCCTTGAGACTCAAAGTTGGACTTGGAGCAACTCTTTCACAAAACTTCATTATCATTCTGATGTTGTTAACAGGTACACATTCTCGTTCCTGTTATGATAATATTTCATTGATATCAGAAGCCAATGTAATTTCTCTATATTTAAAAAATATAATTGCTCACTACTTGAACTCATATGTTAGATCTAACAATAAATCTAATACTTCTTTAATTTTTTTAGGGTAATCAAATCTGTTGATACTCATCTTAATTTAGATGAAGAAGAAGGAATGATTCAAACAACTATATGTGTGTGTTTTCTTTTCCGTTCCGCCAGATTTTTTTTTTTTTTTTAACTTCTGAGTGATTATCTCACCTGCCTGTTCGTATCTTCTTCTTAACCTTTAGCATAATATCCAGCGTCTCCAGCCACACCCCAGATAACTTGTTCTTAGGAATTTACAGGCTGATCCATAGGGGATATTATACAGCTTAATGAAGAGAACCACTACTTAAACAAGTTTAATAATTTTTTCATGAAGTTAATCAAATTCAAAACATTTCCTTAAATTACTAGTTTATCCTGTTCATCTCTTCTTCTTAACCTTTAGCATAACATCAATCGTCTTTAGCTCCACCCTGGATTTTAGACATACCAACGGCTTCTTGCCTTAATGATGTATTTTTGGTTCCTACGACTTTACAAGCTAATCCATGGAGGATGTTATACAGTTAAGAGGCTAACCACTACTTTGGGTAACTTAATAATTAAGGAAATGCTTATAAAAGTTTTAATTAACACATATTAACATGCATATAAACATAATTTTTCATAAAAATATAATTTACAATACTGAGAGAGATAGATCTTACATGAAATACTTAGATAGGTTTTCCTTTCGGGAGTCCCCGAACTGCTCTTAAAAAAGCTGAAAAAAAATCCACACTCAAACTTTTATATACACACTTTTTTTTTTTTTATAAGAAAAACTTCTTCACAAAGCACACTCAAAGAAAAACTCTTAATACTTAAGAATATCTCACACCTCTCTCTTTCTTTCACTCTGCTTGTATTTACATAGAATGAGGGTATATATAGAATCTGAAAGTCGGATTTGAGCTTCGGATTTGAAATGAAATTATAAAAAGATTCCAAAAACATCAACTTTAGCCTGCCGGGTGCGCTCTGGGCCCCATCGTCACATGGTCTTTTGAAATTGTTGTCCTTGTGATTCTTTTCTTTTTTCCACTTTCTTCCGTTAGCATCCGATGCTTTGTCTTGTAGTGCTTGTCTTGGCATCTCTTGTAGTGCTTGTCTTGGCATCTCTTGTAGTGCTTGTCTTGGCATCTTTCTTTATGTCGCTATCCTTATAGTCTTCTTTTAACTTTGTCTTCTAAATTCATTCTTAGGTGTCCAAATTATGTAGTGCAGTGCTATCGAATGACATCCCTGAGTCATCGTCCTCATTTGGATCTTGAGCAAATTGTCCACCATATATTTGTTCTAGCATGTCATTATCTGACTGATCTTCTGGACTTGGACTAGGATTATTCATCTCTTTACAGTCTTCCTGTAAAAATTGTCGAACTGTATCTCCAATAATTTTTCTAAAATCTTTAACATCTTTTTTAGTAGTTCTTCTATTTAATCTGAAACCTTTTACTGGCTTAGAACTAGAACTAGCATCTTTATCCTTAGTAAGGGTCTGCAGTTTGAAACTTGACGGTAGTCTTCTTACACTTTTTGGCAAAGTGTCAGCCATCAACGGACTTGATATGTCTTTACCGGTTGCCGTTTGAACCGGACTAGCTACACTTTTATCCAGTGTAGTGGATTTATTTACATTCAGAGGGGAATGTAAACCCGTCTCATCCATTTTTGGAGATGGAGAACTCGAATTCTGAGAGGGAATTTGGGTTTGTTTTAAAGTGTCCTGGAGAATATAAATTTGTTCTTGCAAAATTTGGTTTTGTCTTAACAACTTTTGGTTGTCTTTTGTTAATGTGTCATTATTTTGATTGAGTTTCTGAAAAGCTCTTGTCATGGTCTCACAATGGTTACAAAAATTAATTTGACATTTGTTGTCTGGGATTATATATGGAATATTTTGGCTAGCATTCTTTAATTCTGGGGTAATAAAGAAATTTGGACCTATATTTTTTCTAGCAAATTCTAAAGCTTCTTGGAAATTATTGAAACCTTTGTATATTGGCACAGGGTAATCTGTAATCACCTCAACCACTTGTTTTCATGTCTGAAAAACACCATCTTTTTCCTCTAGTCCTTTGTATAAAATTTAAAATTTTTCTCTTGATTTCTTTCTGTAAAATAATGAGTTAGAGAATTTAAAACAGAAATGAAATAAGCATTGTCTCGTGGATTCTTATTATACGAGATCCACAAATTGTCAAGTAGACACTTTTGTGTTCTATCGATAATAGATCCTGGTTTTTGTCTAAAAGTTAAATTTGAGTCTGGGTAAGCAATTAAACTTTGTGTTCCAAAAAAAGTCTATCAAAAAGTTTGTTTTTTAGACCGTTCGGACCACTTAGCGGTGTGAAATGAGTTTGTCTGAGGAATGCCTGTAAGTAAGAGTCTGAAGATGAATCTGCTGGCTTTTTGCCTTGGTCTTTTCCTGCATACATGTTAAAAATGGAAAACTGTTAGTTCCATATGTTTCTTAATCAAACTTTTAAATTTAATCTACTTAATTGATCTGCTAAAATATTATCTATTCCTTTAATATGTTCAAATTTCAGATTATAAATTGATGTTTCGTTTATGAAATTTAACCATCTTCTTGTACTACTATGCTTTCCTGCAATTTTCTGATAAAATTTCACTTTAGCTTCGCAATCTGTCCTAACTAATATTTTGGGTTTATTTATAATATAAATTTTAAAGCTATTTAGACCGTATATTACAGCTAAAACTTCAGAGTCTATACTACTTCGTTGACCTTTCTCTTTGTATTGACCGCTATTATAAGCGCATATCTTTTCTTCTTTTTTAGTACTATATTTATTGGGTCTTGCTTTGAGAATCGATCCCCAACCTAAATCACAACCATCTGTTTCTATAATTAAATAATCTGTTTCTAGAGGTAGTTCTAAATCTGGAATATTCCTAACCATGTCTTTTAATTTCTTAACTAATTTAATATCTTCTGTATTAAAATATTTTTGTCCTGTAGAGCCAGTTTTGGCGTATAGAGGTCCTGCAACTTTTCATAAATCTTTAATAAAATGTCTAGCATAATTTAACATTTCTAAAAATTTTTGTAATTCTTTAGTCTTTTCTAGTTTATCTGGCATTTCTAATATCTTTTTTTTGCTATATGGGGTTGTAATTTTATTTTTCCTTCCCCTATAGTTATACCTAAGAAATTTATATAAGTCTTACATAATTCCATTTTCTTCTTACTTATTATTAACCCATTTTCTAAAAATAAATTAAATACTTTTTGCAGATGTCCCAAATGTTCCTGCATATTATTACTAAAGACTAAAATATCAATATAAACTAAAACAAAATGTTTATAGTTTTCAAAAATATTATCCATCTTTCGTTGGAAGATTGGTGGGACAGTTTTTAATCCAAATGGCATTACTAACCATTCGAAATGTCCTTCAGGACAGTAAAAAATCGTCCACTCAATACTGTCTGGATGCATCTTTACTTGCCAATAGCCTGATTTACAATCAAACTTACTAAAAACTTTCCTACCTTGTATTCTATTTATTAATTCTGTTTTGTCTGGTAATTTATATCCATCCATTTCGGTATTATCATTAAGTCTTGTATAATTTATGACCATTTTGGCCTTTCCTCTAACTTGCTCACTATGGTTTCTAACCATGAAAGCAGTTGATCTATGTCTAGATATTGATTTTCTAATTACTCCTAACTCTAGTAATTCTTTTATCTGTACTTTAAAATCTTCTAAGTCTTGATTTGTGGCTTCTATTGGTGCTGTCTTAATGGTAAATTCCTTATTTTTTATTTCTAACCTACACATAATCTGATTTGTCTTCCAATGGGCTAGAGGTTTTTCTCCTATTATTTCTATTTTATCTAACAACTGTATTACTTTATCTAAATCTTCTTGATGTCTAATTATTCCTATTTGCTGAATTCCTTTCTGAAAATTATAAAAATCATTATTAACTTCTATTAAACTATATTCTTCTGGTATTTGATCCTCTTCTATTTCATTAATTTGTTCTTGTATTAATTGATTACATGTGCATTTGTCTCCTTTACTACATATTTTATCTTTTATTTCTATGATTTTAAGGTTTGATGTCTTATCTAGTTTATGTCTAGCTTGAGTTTGTCGTTTTTCTAGATCTACTGCGGTATAAGTGGTTTCTTTAGAAAGAAAAATTCCGTCCCTAGTTAATAAACAACTTCCATTTTTTCCTAATAAGAAATCTAATCCTAATACTAAATCTGTTCTAATTTTTAATTCTCTTACCCATATTTGTTCTAATTTATAACTAGGTTTATAAAAAACTCCACATGTATTTATAAAACTTATCGTACTATGGGGTATGTATTTATTATAACTATTGAAACTTCCATCCATTTGCATGGATTCTTGGGGTACCATTTTCTTAACTAAATGTTCTGGTATTATTTTACTATTAATTATACTTTTTGTACATCCTGAGTCTATTATGGCCTTTGTTTCTACTTCATAGTTTCCTATAGTTAATCTAACTAAAACTTGAATAGTACTAATATTTTGTCTTCATTACAAATTAATTCTTTAAAGTTTTCTGTAGTATTCATTAAATCTTCTTCATGTTCAAGATTTATCATTCTTTTTCCTTTTTCTAGTTTTTCTATTCTCTGTTCTAATTTTATTCCTTTATTGGTAAACCTCATATCTATTTCTGCTATTTTGTCTATAAGTCTTTGAACTATTTGTGTTAGAGGTTCTTTGTCTATGTTTTGAGGAATTGATTCTGGGATGACTAGCCTTTCAGATTTAAATATACTTTTGGTAATTTGTTTTTTATGCAATCTATACATCCTTCTACATAACACTTACTACATTTAGCTCTTTTATTCTTACTTGGATACCATCTACATATAAAACACTGATTACTGTCTATTCCTTTATGTTCTTCAAAATTATGCTTACAATTCATAGATGTCTGATCTAGAGTATTCATTAAAGAGGTAAAGTGAATATTCATTAAAGAGGTAAAGTCATTATTGTCTAGTATTTCAAAATTATCTTCTGTTCCTAATGTATTAATAAATTTGTCTACTTCTTCATCTATTTCTTGATCATCTTTTTCTACTGCTTCAAAACTACATATAGAATAAATGATTTCATTGTCTGACATATATTCATCTACATTTATTAAAGTCTCATTTAATTCTTCTATTAATTGTGAATTTCTATCTCTAGCATTATTTCTTCGCGGGCATGTATTTGCTAAATGGTCTGAACTACCACATGTAAAGCATTCTAAAGTATTTTTATAATTTCTCTGTGTATTAAATTTTCTAACATGTTTATCTTTATTCAGGTATGGTTTTCTAGCAGAGGATTTTCTAAGATAGTATTTCTTTTTAGGATAATATTTTCTTTTGTAGTTCTTTTTATATCTTGGTCTATTTTTGTAGTATTTATCATCATAATTCTGGGTTGTATAAATAGTCTGACAGAAATTAGTTTCACCTCTTTTTAACTGTCTTTGTATTTGTATATTTGTACATTTTTCTCTTAATACTTCTACGATGTGTATGACTATATGTCCTATAGACCATTTTCCATCTGGATTTTGTACTACTCCTTCTCTTTTATTCCATCGGTCTTCTATTTCTCTTCCTAATGCTCCTGGTAATTTATTAAGTAATTTCTTTCCTAAATATTGATCGAACGCGTTTCCACTTATGCTACAATAATAGAAATAATCGTTTAGAAATTCTTTTATATATTTCCAATTAGTTATGCTTATTTGTTCTAAATGTATTAATGCTTCTTTTTGTAATACTAAAAATCCACTATTTGGATCTTCACCTGTTATTAAACTATGTACTTTATTAGTAAAATTATATGGATTTGCTCCTAAAGCTATTAATGTCTGAAATTCTTGCGGAAAATTAACCTTATATGCTTCCCATAAAGCTTTAGTTGACTCTCCTAAAAATGTTTCTAAATATCTGTACATGGTTTCTGCATCAGTTTCTTGATAATTTTTTATATAGTCTGCTACTACTATTCCTTTCCATACATCTATTACGGAATTCCATGATTGCGGGTCATGTGCTGCTATATTTAATATTTTGCCTTTATTGCCTCCTTCTTGTAATCTGATAGGTTCTTCTATGGGTCTTCGTTTTCCTACTGGTCTTATTGGGTCTGTTGGTTGAGTCTCGGGATTTAATCTATAAACTCTTTTTCGTGGAACATTTCCAATGGGTATATCATCTGTATAAGTCTGAGTAGTTTTTTGAAAAGGGCTACTAGTTGATCCTGATTCCATAAATTCTTTGTGACTTTTTAAAGATATACTATCATTAAAATCTTCTGAGATTGAATCTAACTGATCTTTATTATCTTCTTCCTCTCCACTACTTTCTAAGAATCTATACTTATAATTGTCTTGCCGTAAATTACAATTTTTAAAATGAGGTTCTACTTCTGTTATTTTCAACTGTCCTTCTTTACATCCTTTACATTTAAAGACTAAATTAGTATTATTGTTATATTTTCTATGAGCTTCTTGTATT
Source organism: Solanum pinnatisectum (assembly GCA_035578085.1). Classification (NCBI taxonomy): domain Eukaryota; kingdom Viridiplantae; phylum Streptophyta; class Magnoliopsida; order Solanales; family Solanaceae; genus Solanum; species Solanum pinnatisectum. The sequence goes on from CM069076.1 coordinate 21,116,195, forward strand.
TGTGTATCTACATCATTTTCTTCAGTTTCTTGTATATATATATTCATAAATTCTTTATTTTCTATTATTTCTTCTTCATCTTCATCTTTTTGAATGGTATATTTGTAATCTGTAAATCTAATTGAAGTTTCTCCTTTGGTATTAATATACATCATATGATCTGATGGTTTAAAAATATCTGTTTCTTTTGGTTTTTCTATAGTCCAATCTAGACCTGCATACGTCTGAGGGTCTATTTTAAATGGTTTCATCAATCGAATACCTTTATTTCCCATTAATCCTACAACATCATCTATGTTAATCCTAAATTTTGTATTACTAATATTAGTTAATTTACCTATGAATCCTACACATGCTAATAAATTATTCCCACTTATCATGTCTTCATATCCTTTGGTCTGGAATCCTATTTTAATGTATTTACCAAAATCATTTACGTTTATCATAAAATCTGGGCTACAGTAAAATATTCCTCCATTATTTGACATATCTACTTCTGTTAAACCTATTATTGACTTTTTTGGGTCTGTAAACCTATCATCATAAAGGGTAATTAAAACTTTAGTTCCTAAATTTTTTCTCGTTAAACCTTTTAATGTACAGGTATGGTGAAGAAGAAGCAGTAAAAGAAATACCCTAATTTCTATGAGATATACACTAGAATGACTTTGTTGAATAGAAATAAGTTGATAGCCATTGAAAAAGAAAGTTGTCTTTTACCAACAAGAATTTTTCTATATTTATTTTTTTGGCTTGTAGTACTATTTCATTAAGTACCACGTCATATTGTGGTACAACTCTTTCTTTTTATTTTTGTTCAAACAATAAGAGAACGTGTGGACCTTTAAAAAAATAATTGATTTTGTTGTACTTGTTATGAGAAAGTAGCTTGTACTCTCTATTTTTTTGTGTTTGTTGAATGAGTCAACATGGACTTTAATTTTTTTTTTTAAATTAAAAAAAGGAGCAAAAAGAAATGGTTGAAGGATGCGACATAAAAGGATCAAAATAGAAAATAATTTAGATTCGAAGTCAAGTCTTAATAAATGACCCATGAATACTGTAAAATCTGAACAGAGATAAAGAGCATGCAAAAGAGAAGGGAAAAGATTATTTAAAGACTTCAAAAATATCAAAATGGACTTGTCTGACCAATTACCTATTTTTCTAAAAAAAAAAAATTGGTTTAAAATTAATCAAATATATGACTGTTTGTAACAAATTTTAAACATATGAAAAATAAATCAACCACACAAATAAAATATAAAGAAACATGAATATTTTATTGATAATAGTGCGGGTACAATTCTGTTTCTCCCTTGATTCTACTCTCATAACATTTATCCATGATTTGAGGGCCGTTAGTGACGTATTTCTCCAACTAGCTAGAATGATTTAGATTTGACCTCTATATGAATATTTCATGACTTTTATGGAATATATCGAGATGCCTTTTAAGGGAATTTAATACCCTTTATATAGGCATGAACTAGTGTTTAGGTTTGAGTAGCTTCCAAGAATTCTAATTGAAACTGAACACACCTTCCAGAGTCCTAATTCAAATTGAACACGTCTTGTAGAGTTCCACAAAATTTCAATGTCTACAAATTTCCACTACTTCAAGGCTTGTCCGAGTGTAGACTCCATGAAACTCAAAGGTGAGGCTTGAAGTACTCATTCTTCCACCTTTGCAACTTCAGATTTTCAGATTTCATTTATGAGAGAAGAGATGAAGGACAGATTTGGTCCCACTGGGCGTGCCAATTTGTTTACAACAAATTTTAAACATATGGAAAATAAATCAACCACACAAATAAAATCTGAAGAAATATGAATATTTTATTGATAATAGTGTGGGTACAATCCTGTTCTCCCCTTGATGCTCCTCTCATAAGATTTATCCATGATTCGAGGGCCGTTGCGGCGTATTTCTCGAACTAGAATGATATAGATATAACCTCTATATGAATATTGCATGACTTTTGTGGAACATATCAATATGCCTTTTAAGGGAATTTGGTACCTTTTCTATATACACGAACTAGAATTTAGGGTTGAGCAGCCTCCGAAAAATCTAATAGAAATTGAACACATCTTCTATAGTCCCAATTCGAATTGAACACGTCTTGTAGAGTCCAACAAAATTTCAATGTCTACAGATTCCCCCTGCTTCAAGGCTTGTCAGAGTGTAGACTTGATGCAACTCAAATACGAGGATTGAAGTACTCATTCTTCCACCTTTGCAGCTTCAGATTTTCAGATTTCATATATGAGAGAAGAGATGAAGGGCAGATTTGGTCCCACTGGGCGTGCCAACTTGTTTGTAATAAATTTTAAATATATGGAAAATAAATCAACCACACAAATAAAATCTAAAAAAACATGAATATTTTATTGATAATACTGCGGGTACAATTTTGTTCCTCCGTTGATTCTCCTCTCATAAGATTCGTAGGCAATTAGTAGTGTGTTTCTTGAACTAGAATGATTTAGATTTGACATCTATATGAATATCCCATGACTTTTGTGGCATATATCTAGATGTCTTTTAAGGGAATTTAGTATCCTTTATATATGAATGAACTAGGATTTAGGGTTGAGTAGCCTCCAAGAATTGTAATTGAAACTGAACACACATTCTAGAGTCCCAATTCAAATTGAACACGTATTGTAGAGTCCAAAAAAATTTCAATGCCTACAATGACTTTACATTTATGTTGAGGATTACGTTGGATTAGGAATTCTGTATAAGTCCTTATCAGTTTATTGGTAGAAGGAACTAGCAGACATCTATTATGATTTTGGTCCTAACAAACCATTTTGGAGGTTCACAGTGAATCTTGAAGCTAGATGGCCAGCGTGATCATATAGAATGATAGTCTAGTATTTAAGTATTTATATTGTTTTTGCATATTAGGTAATGAACACCTTTAATTATGTTTTAATATGAATATATGTGTTTTTATCTTATTTTGGATTGGTATGTTGTTATTCTATTGCACATTATCATATCGTGTTAATTATTAGATATATAAATCCTTGTGATTATGGCTTAAAATATATTAGCATACACATTAAGAAATTAATTTCAAATTATGTTTAAATATTTAGTTTGTAGATGATGATTGGATTCTTACGTGTCTTTTTTATTCTACATTAAATATGAAACCTTTATGAGAATTAATTTTCTTAATGTGTAAGTCATGCAAAATTGATTTAGAATTCTTACCTTACTATCTCTCAACACAGACATGACATCCAAAAACATTATAGTTGACTTAAATAATGGTGAAAAACCGAATGCTGACAATAACGACATATGGAGTCATAAAATATGGAAGGTACTGAAAGAGCAAATTTATCTGAAAGGTATAAATCATGTTTTGAATCAATAGAAGAGGGAAATACTGCACAACACCGAAGAGATATTGAAGCTTATAAAGCTTGGATAAATGCTAATTTCACTACAAGCGAAACGATAATTAGTTGAGTGGTTGATGACCTCATACATGAATGTGAGGAATTTCCTAGTGCTCATGCTATGCGGGCACATCTGCGAGGAACACATGGGAGTACATCAGTAACCCGCCTCCGACAGTTGACTATTAAATTTGACACTTACAAGAAACGTCATGATCAAAATGTCAAGCAACACCTTAGGGTGATGTCAAACATGATAGGTTAACTCTAGAGTGTTGACCATGTTCTTTTAAATGAGCAACAAGTCTAGGCAATGAATCGGTCTCTTCTCAATAATTGGGAACATTTGAAGGTCAACTTGACCCATAATGATAGCATCAAAAGCTTTTCTGATATTGCTCTCCATGTTGAACTTGAAATGAGGGGCATGATTCTATTAAAGCTGATTTTAATGCTTTTGTGGCAGAGTCAAGTGGTACAAAATCTTCAAGCTACAAATGCAAGAAGAATTAGAAAAGAATGGGAATGACAAAGAGACCAGAGAAGGACCCTCCAAGAAAAAAAAAGAAGCCAAATTTCAAGAAGGGAAAATTATTTTTCAAGAAAAGAGATGAGCAACATGAAGTGCTACAATTATCAAGTGCTAGAGCATTTTTCTCATGAATGTACCAAGTCAAAAAATGTAGCATTTCTAAATGCATCTCTAAGTGCTACATATGTTTCTAGAACTTCTTTACTAACTAAATCTTATACCATGTGGATTGTAGACTCAGGATCCACAAACCACCTGAGTCAAGATCAAGAAGCATTTCTGGAGTTTTGTTGAGTTTCATCTCAATCAAGATGGATATACGTAGGAAATAATTCTAAACTAGAAGTCAAAGGGATATGCACTTGAAAAGTGGACTTGCGTGGTGACCGTTTTTTGATGTTGAATGGCATTCTATATGCTCCAGAGATTTACTTATTATATGTGTATGTTATTTTAGGAGTTGATTTTGATTTGGTTTTTAGTCATAATGGTATTACATTAATTCTAGATAATATTTTATATGATTTTAGACTTCATTATGATCATTTAATCATTTTAAATTGTAATCCTTCAACTAATGACTATTATGTTGACCGTTGTGTAATGACATGTTATTTGAAGTAACAATGATATTGATGTTATTACATGACAAAGGGAGGGAATTTAAGTTATTTCACCAAAATTAGCCAACTTGTGAAAATTGTCTTGCTGAAAAGATTACGAGTAAACCATTTGGAAAGGCTAAAAGAGTTGAGTTCTCACTTCAATTAATCGATTATGATATTTTTGATCTAATGAATGTGAAGGCAAGGTCTGATGCTACATACTTCATTACATTTATTGATGATGCCACACGTGTTGGTCATGTCTATTTGATTTCTCATAAATCTGAAGCACTTTAGTGCTTTAAAAGATATATTAATGAAGTTGAAAATCAATTAAATAAAAGCATAAAGGCTTTAAGAACCAATTGGGACGTGAAAATTTGTCAAAACAATTTAAATAATTATGTACTTAAAAGAGTATTATCAGACAATTAACTACCCTTTATGCACCCCAACACAATAGTGTAGCTAAAAGAAAGAATAAAATATTATTAGACATGACTAGGTCAATGATGACACTGAAAAAATTGTCTATCTCTTTCCGGGGGATGCATTATTGACTGCGGCCCACATATTGAACAAAGTGTCTTCTAAATCAGTGTCTTTCACTCTTTATGAACTTTGGACTGGTTATAAAACAAACCTGAATGATCTACGTCTGTGAGGTTGTGCGGCATATATTAAAGATCGTTTAAGTGAATTTGGTAAACTAAGTCCAAAAGGAAAGAAATGTATCTTTATAAGGTACTCTAAATGCTCCAAAGAATTTGTGTTCATTGATGAACTGGCGGATGGAAGTGTTAATAAAATTGTATCACGAGATCTCAGGTTTTTGGAAAATGATTTCCCTAAAAAGGGTGAAATAGATGAAGGTGAGTCTCTCTACAAAACGTTGAATGTAGAAGATCAGGTAGTGTCGTCAAACATACAAGATAACTCAATGGATCAAGAAATGAGTCTTGGTCCAAGTGGGAGTTATAAATCCCAAAATCCAATAGAGGAATCTGAACTTTAATTACATAAGAGTACATGAGGTGTACCTAAACAATATGATGATATTGAGGATTATGTTTTCTTGGTATCTCCTACAGAATTTGATGAACCTAATTCTCTAACTAGGGCTTTATCAAGCCCTAAAAGGGCTTAATAGTTAAAAGCGATGAAAGAAGAATTAGAGTCCATGAAAATCAACAAACTATGGATCTAGTCGACCTTCCTAAGGAACGTAAAGCTATAGGGAATAAATGGATTCTCAAAGTTACATGAAAATCAGATGGGTCAATAGAAAGACACAAAGCACGATTGGTGACAAAAGGTTTTACTCAAGAAGTTGGAATAGATTATAAGGAAATTTTTTCACCGTTGTGAAGTTTACCTCCATACGAGTACTTTTAGCTATTCTTGCGCGTTTAGATATAGAATTACATCAATTGAATGTAAAGACTGCTTTTCTCAATGGAGAATTGAACAAGAAAATCTACATGTAACAACTAGTAGGTTTCATTATCAAAGGCCAAGAAAAGAAAGTTTGTAAATTGAAAAGATCAATTTATGGCCTAAAGAAATCTTCAAGGCAATGGTACCTGAAATTTCTTAAGGAGGTGATGTCATTTAATTTTATCATGATCGATAAAGACCATTACATCTATGTGAAAAAGTCCAATGAAAATTTTATAATTCTTTCTCTTTACCTAGATGATATTTTATTAGCTTGAAATAATTTGGAGTATGTGAAAACTATCAAGTCATGGCTTTCAAAATCATTTGATATGAAAGATATGGGTGCAACAGACTATATATTGGGTGTAAAGATCCAAAGAGATCGTTCCAAGAATTTTTCATTTATCTCAGGAAACTTATATGAAGAAAATATTGGAACTTTTTTGAATGAAAAGTTAAAAATTCATGGATACTCCTGTAGAAAAGGGTGAAATTTTAAACCTCGAAATGTGTCCAAAGATTGTAAAAGAAAAGAAAGACATGTCTCGAGTTCCATATTCTAGTGATGTTAGAAGTTTGATGTATGCTAAGATGTGTACTCGCCCTGCCATTTGTTATGCCGTGAGTCTGGTTAGAAGGTATCAATCCAATCGAGATCTTTGAAAAGCAGTAAAGAGAATATTCCGAAAACTGAAAGGAACTGGGGATCATACACCATGTTATAATGGATCTGATTTATTCATAAGAGGTTATACAGATGCTGATTGGGCTGGTGACCAGAATGAAAGAAAATTAATATATTGTTATACTTTCTTACTAAATGGTGGTTCTATTTCATGCAAAAGTAAGAAGCAAACCTGCGCAACTCTTTCAACCATGGAATCTAAATTCATGGCTTGTGCGTCTGCAATACAAGAAGTTGTTTGGTTAAAGATATTCTTTGAGCATTTGAAAATTGCAAAGAATTCTAAGGATCCCATGGTTCTATATTGTGATAGTCAAGCGGTCATCGCATACACGAAGGATCCTAACTATCACATCAAAACCAAACACATTTACATCAAGTATAACTTTGTAAAAGATGTAGTGGAAAGTGGAAAAATAACTTTGCAATACGATCCTACGCGTAAAATGATAGCTCATCCTTTTATGAAGGACATATCTAGAGATTTGTTTGAAAAACATGTTAAGGCTCTACGTTTGTGTAGGATTTGATGATACTTCAGTATTGTAAAATAACTTGATTGTTATAATATTATCTTCCATATAATACTATTGAATTTATATTCAAATATAGTATGCATGCGATATTTTATAAGAAATAAAGTGTGCCGAACAAGTCACGAGATTGACTCTCTCACACGATCAATCACCTCTTATGTCGAGGAACGTGAAGAGATGAGTTTCACCACTGTATTATGACTTGTTTTATGAGCCTGACAAATGTTCCTCTAAGAAAATGAGTTTAACGATCACTAAATAGAAAAAAAAAAACTAGGGTTATTTATCTGGAGGTGTTTAGACCAAGGTCTGTACAATGTTGCATAGTCAAAAGAATGAGATACATACACTAGTATAAGGTGAAAGCATCGTAGCAATGTTTCTTACCACACGTGTCAAGCGATCAATGAGTCAATGAAAGAATGGTTCCCTGCTTCTTCATTGTGTGAGACCCCAAAAAGTTAATATAACTTTTCAATGAAATACACTTTGACCTTTTTGTTGTTTCTTGAAGTCTTAATCGATGTTGCTACTTTAGCATATTACTATTCGACATGAATGATTCGGTAATGTAGTTCATGTCTAGGAAAGCAGTTGAATTAGAACAGATTGATTCGAGTAGAAAGGAAAGACGATTAATTTAGTAATAAACTTGTATGCACATGTCGGCTATTACACTAACCACATTGGTATCGAGTGTAATTGTATATATAAAGTTAAACATGAACTGGAGTTAACCTCTTTAAGAGGATGAATGAACGAATAAGTAACTACTGATGTAGTGAATGAAGTTTGGAGTATTGTGAGTACTAGTATCCTTAAATTAGTAGTGAATTATTTCCACATGTGATTGAATTCCTATGTAGGGCGTGTAAAACCCTTAAAGGCAAGCCTTGGTATTCATAAGTTGCATGAACTACTTGTCGTATGAATTGTGTGTTTAGTTGATACCATATTGGTTTGGGTCTTGTCCACCATGTGCAAAGTGGGAGATGTAAGGTTTGGGTCGTGGGTTGCTCATATGGATCAATCCGGCCCGATATGAGCCGACCCAATTTTTTTTCTTTCTAAAGAAAAAGATAAGTACCAATTTGAAAAAGGGTGAAAATAGTTACTTTGTAGCTGTTCCAACATATACTGATTTTCTTTTTTAAAATGAGTATTGAACGCTTTTCAGAGATAAGAGGGAGGAACACAAAAACAGAAAAACAGAATAAGAAATTTCTATCTTCTTCACTGATATTAACAAAACAAAAATGACACACTTAGTTTGTGAAACATAACTTTGATTCTTTGAGACTCAAAGTTGGACTTCGAGCTACTCTTTCACAAGACTTCATTATCATTCCGTTGTTGTTAAAAGGTACACATTTTAGTTCCTGTTATGATAATTTTTCAAAAGTGTTGCAAACACTCCTAAACTCCCAATGAAATTAGGGGTGTATTTAACTCATGTTGCAAGATCAGAGGTGTACCACACTTTAGGTACAAGATCGGAAATTCCATTCTCTTTTTTACCATCTAAAATTGAAGAAAAGAAAGAAGGGCAAGATAAACAAATAAAGAGCTAACGTTATTTATTATTATGTAAGTTCAGACGTGTATTTAAGATCAGCTAGTCAAGTAAAGGAGTGTTTTTAAAGCTGTCAATAACTCATGGATGAAACTAATAGTTCGCGCTGAGTGAAAGAGATCAAGTCACATATATCTTGGCTAAAACTGACGTTTAAGGGAAAAATGTGTACACATAGTCGATGTGATATTTCTCAGGAGGCAATGAGGTGTTTTAAACGGAATAAATGGAAAGTGTCCGATTTCAGACATAGAATCTTGAAGAACTTGTTTTCCAGCTTTTGCTGATTTGTGAATAGTAACTATAGAATTTGCTTGCAGTTGTGTTCTTTATACTTCTATTTACTTTCCTTTCTGAATATGCGAGGGAAATCATTTCTGGCAACCGAATAACGATAAACAAATTATCCTTTGAAAAATATTCAACATACATGAGCTAAGGCTGGATTTGTTAACTAGTGTGCTATAATAATGTTTATACTTTCCTAGTAGCTTTACTAAGGCCAAAAAAAAGGCTTATGGCAAGGCAGGTGAGTTACACAGATCAACAATTATCTTTCAGATGTTGTGTTTTAATAATATTACTTTTTCGAGTTTCTATTACCTTAATTCTACTAACACAAATATTTGATAATTTTGCTTATCAAGGCTTATATAAATATGAATACATACAAAATTGTAAAACGTTACTTATCAAGGCTTAGACATATGCGAATGTATATAAGATTGTAAAAATTTACTTACGATGGTTTAGACATATTTTATATAGTTGATGTTTGCAAGGTGTATGGATTGTGTTTTAGTTTTCTCAATGTATGTATTGTTCATGAGCTACTTTTGATTGTTATAGGTTCTGCTATCACTAATTCAATTGAAAAGGTGTGTGCTGATATATAGCCAAGAATTGCAGATTTTGATACATTTTGTATGGGCTCAAAGGATTGTTCTTGTTATATCATTCAGTTATTCCAGTTGTGTTCTTCACTGTGTCCAGCCTTTCCGCGGTGAAGAGAATATGCTTCGTTCCGTCTTCTAAATACGTAGAACTGGGATGTTCCTATTGACACTAAACTAAAGTTTTGAGCTCTAAGACCACTGTGTCCAATCTTGCCATGATGAACTGCTATCACTGGTCCAATTGCAGATTTTGATACATTTTATTTGGAAGTTTTGTTATTGTCACATATACAAACATGTAGTATTGCTCTGAGGTTTTAAAGTTCATATAATACAACTTATTTGTTATTTAATATCTTATTAGTATTGCTACTTAGAACGTATTGTATTGCTACTTGATATCGTGTTATTATTGCTAATTATTATTGTGTTATATTGCTTTTTCATATCGTGTAGTATTGTTCTTTAATATCGTGTTGTATTGCTAGTTGCTACTTAATATTGTGTTGTATCACTAAGCTTTTTATAATATTTTTAATGTACATTTTAAATAGTATTTGTGGAACTTATTTTTATTATTATTGTAATTTATAATACTTTTAGCATAATTTTCAGATAATATATGTTAGTCACTCTGTCACAACTTATGTAGCACATGTGAAATCTTGAAGTCAACCGAATTTTTAGAATGTTTTTTTAAGTATTTTAAGTTGTTAATTATTGTAACTTATAGTGTTTAATTAACGTATTTTTTAAATAATATGAATAATTGTCCTTTCCTCGTACGCATTTGAGTTGTTATTTCCTCTGTCCAAATTTATGTGGCACATGTGAAATTTTGAGAGTTAATCAATTTTTTAATATATTTTAAAATATTAAGTTATGATTTATAGTATTTTTAATGTAATTTTCAAATAATATATGTTACCCATTTTGTCCCAACTTACATGGTACACGTGAAGTTTTGTTCTCAGCCAAAAATTTTAGTATGTTTTTAAAATATTTTAAATTGTTAATTATTGTGACTTATAATACTCTTACTGTAACGACCGGGTTCCGTCGTTATGGAAAAGCCAACGGGGAAAAATTTTGGGTCGGAAAACTTTTTCATAGTAACTTGGAATTTCGCAACCTAGTCTAGATTTGGATGAAATCGGAGTCATTAAAGTATAGAGAAATTTGGTAGCAATTGGGTGATCTATTTATGATTTTGGTTACATGAGTAGTTAGATAAGTCGTTAAAGAATCCGTACGACTTTACGGAATTGAATTTGGGTGAGTAGAACTCTCGGAATCCATCTTAGCGTGAACGATATTTTCTGAGCTTCGTTGGTTAAAGGTATGTTATGAAATGGGGGTCTTGAAATTATTAAAATAACTCACTGTTTCGTGCAAACCGCTTTGGCGGTGGTTTTGGTCTCTCTGGCGAGGCTGCTGTAGCGGGGTGAGGGCCCCTGTGGCAGGTCAGACGCGACTTAAAGTCGTAAATAAACCCCAAAATGTCTTTATTCTGCACTTTTCAGTTTTTAGAGCTAAGGAACAAACCCCAGGCGATTCTTGACAGTTTTCCACCATTCTTAAGGCTAAAGGTATGGTTTTAACTCCCCGAATCCGTTTTTCGATCCGTAGAATGTAATCTAATGGGTAATTATCAATGGGGGAGAGTTTTGATCTAGAATCTATGGTGGAAACAACCCTATTTCGGGTACTTGGGATCATATGTATGATCTAGGGTTGTTAGAATTTTTAGTAATCGGGGTAATTAGTGATTGTTTATTGATTCCCGTATTATATTGTTTCTTAGGGTTTCAAGCTTATTTCGACGTAGGTGATGGTTGTGATTCTATGATTGTGTGATGTATGTTGTTCTTGCTTCATGATGATACATGTATGTATGGGAATGTTACATTATTGATCACACTTGTTGTAAATGAGATAGATGAATAACTATATGCCATGAATCACTTTTTGATTGTATGATTATTGAGAATGTACTTGCGATTGTGATTATGATTGTGGTGTATTGATTGGATCGGATACCGCGTTCCGATATGCTAATTGGGATCGGTTGTCATGTTCCGACATAAACATTGGATTGGGTACCACGTTCCGGTATACTAACAGTTTGGGTTTGGGTTCCATGAGAGAACCAATGACTTGTTATAAATGTATATTGTTAAGCATGTGATAATTGATATTGTATATGTTTGGTATTTTGCATGTTTATAATGTTGTATGGACTTGCTTATGTTACACTTAGTGGGATAACCGCGTGATCCTACCAGTACACTGTGGTTGTGTACTGATACTGCACTTGCTCTTTCTTTGTTGAGTACAAGGCATCTTCAAGCAACTATTAACAGGCCTCGCTTAGAAAATCAGTGATCGTCGTACGAATTCAAGGGTGAGCCAGTTTTTCCAGGCTGCCATGAGTTCTCTTTCGTCTATGTCCACCATTTCGGACTTAGACTTTCTAGTTAGTTAATTAGTTCATTAGTTTGGGGTTGTAACCCTTCTTGTTAGACTTATGGATCTTGTTAGATGTTTTGGTACATTGACTTTCAGGTTCTAGGTGTATTTTTTCCGCATTGTTAGTTGTTAGATCATTTGGAAGTTTATGGGAACTTCAGTTTTTAGATATTATTCATGTTTTCATATCCTTAAATGCTTTAGTTTTAGTTTAGTTGCTTAGTTTGGGTTGTAGTAGTGGTTCTCCCACCGGAGGGTTAGTGTGGGTGTCAATCACGACGGTTTGGGTCGTGACAAAGTTGGTATCATAGCATTGATCTCGATGTACCAAAACAAGTCTAGTAGAGTCTTGCGGAACAGTACAGGGATGTATTTACTTTTCTTCGAGAGACTATAGGACTTTAGGAAATCTCTATATTTTCTCTTGTCTTCTTTCGTGCTATGACTTGATTCCAATTGGTATCTGGCGATTCAAATTGGTATCTAACCTCCTTCACTCTTCTGTCCGCAGATGGTTAACACTAGATTCAACGGCGTTAGGCCCGTAGCTCCTATCAATGCTCCAGTTGAGGAATCTGTAGCGAGAGGTCGCGGTCGAGGCAGGGGTAAAGGAAGAGCTAGGGGTAGAGGCAGAAGAAGAGTGACACCTACTAGAGATGGGGTATCGGTTAGAAATGCTCTCTAAAATGAGGCCCCTCATGTGCATCATGAAGAGATAAAAGAGGATATTGAGGTTGAAAATGTTGAGGAGGTTGGACAAGAGGAAGAGGTGCAGGCTTAGACTACCGGTGTTCCTCCCATAGACCCAGTGTTAGCTCAACAGATCATGTCATTTCTGAAAGGGTTGGTTGGTCCTGGAGTGCTTCCTTTTGCTCAAGCAACTCAAGATCCTACTAATCCCCCTGTTGATAGCACTGCGCCCAAGGTGGGTGGGACTGGAGGTAATGATGCTTTCTTCCATCCTTTGTTGGGTTCTGATATGACTGGTAATGAGCATGAAATGTTGACGAAGTTTTTGAAGCTAAAGCCTCCTGTATTTCTTGGTTCTGAGAGTGAGCTTATGAGTTTATTTTAGACTGCTATGAGAGGCTTCATAAATTGGGAATTGTCCATCAACATGGGGTTGAGTTCATGACTTTTCAGCTTCAAGGTAAGGCTAAACAGTGGTGGAGAGCTTATATGGATGTAGATCTTCAACTTTACCTCCACTTACTTGGACCCAATTTCATGCTCTGTTTCTAGAGAAGTATGTGCCTAGAACTTTGAGAGATCGCAAGAAGGATGAGTTCATGGATTTAGAGCAAGGTGGTATGTCTGTGGCTGCTTATGAGGCCAAGTTCCATGCTTTGTCTAGATATGATACTCAATTGGTGACTATTGAGGAGGAGAGGATCTGTTTATTTATTAAGGGATTAAACTCTGAGTTGCAAGTATTATCTGTTCTTATGACCTCTATAGGGAGAAACTTTAATGAGGTAACAGACTTTGTGAAGAAAGTGAAGGGGGTCAGGCGAGACGGCCAGGCTAAGACATTGGCAAAAAGGGCCAAGAACTTGGGTAACTTTCAAGGTTCTTACTCCAGGGGATCCGGAAGGCCAACGCTTGTAGCCAAGCTAATTCAGTCTGATATGCCCACCTCTACAGATAACTACTCAGGAACTCCATCTCAAAATTTGATTCAACATAGCTAAGGAGTCGCGTCTTCGACGGGCGGCATGTCATCTTTGTGGAGAGCTTGGGCATATAATGAGATATTGAACCTACCCACATGTGTTAGATTCCGCGCAGCAACAGACTAGAGCAGTGGTACCCACGGGAAATGGTAATAATGGTAGAGGGCCTCCACAAGGTGGGCGAGGAGCTAATCAGCGAGGCCGCAGCAGTAGAGGAAATGGTAATGTAGGCAGAGGTAACGTGCAACCAGGCAGGGAAATAGTTCGTTAAGATGATAGGGCTCAGTGTTATGCCTTTTCGGGCAAGAACGAGGCAGAGGCGTCTGACGCAGTGATCATAGGTACTATTCTTGCCTGTGACCGGATGGCTAATGTGTTATTTGATCCGGGTTCTACTTATTCATATGTATCCGTACAATTTGCCTTAGAATTTGCCATGATTTTTGATATACTTGATGCTCCTATCCATGTTTCTACCCTAGTTGGAGAGTCAATCATAGTCACTCATGTCTATCGTGCTTGTCCTATTTTGTTTATGGATTTTCAAACTTGGGCTGATTTGGTGAATTTGGATATGAGTTATTTTGATATAATCTTAGGCATGACTTGGTTGTCCCCCTATTATGATGTGCTTACTTGTAATACTAAGTCTGTAACGCTAGAAATTCCGGAAAGGGAAATTAGAGTGGGAAGAGGTGTACAAGCCTAAGCAAGCTAAGATCATATCCTCCATTCGGGCTAGTAAACTGGTAGGGCGGGGTCGTTTGACTTATTTGGCTCATGTTAGGGATGTTGAGGTTGAGACTCCATCTATTGAGTCTATTCCTATGGTGTCAGAATTTAGAGAAGTGTTTCCTAATGACTTGCCTGGTATGCCTCCGGATAAAGATATAGACTTCTGCATTGATTTAGAACCTGGTACTCGTCCCATTTCTATTCCTCCATATCGCGTGGCTCCGGTGGAATTAAGAGAGCTTAAGGCACAAATCCAAGAGCTTCTTGATAAGGGATTTATTCGTCCTAGTGCTTCCCCATGGGGTGCTCCAGTTTTGTTTGTTAAGAAAAATGATGGCAATATGAGAATGTGTATAGATTACCGGCAATTGAATAGGATCACTATTTGAAACAAGTATCCTTTTCCTCGAATAGATGATCTTTTTGACCAATTTCAAGGTGTATTGGTTTTCTCCAAGATTGATCTAAGGTCTGGCTATCATCAGTTGAAAATTAGGCATGAGGATGTGCCCAAGACTGTGTTTAGAACCCGCTATGGGCACTACGAGTTTCTAGTTATGCCATTTGGCTTGACTAATACGCCTGTATCTTTTATGAGTTTAATGAATGTGGTGTTCAAGCCATTTCTTGATTCTTTCGTCATAGTCTTTATTGATGATATTTTGGCCTATTCGAAAAGTGAGGAAGAGCATGTCGACCATCTTCGCATTTTTTTGGGTGTTCTTCGAAAACAAAGGTTGTATGCTAAATTCTCTAAGTGTGAATTTTGGTTGACTTCGGTTGCATTTTTGGGACTTGTAGTCTCAAAAGAAGGGGTAATGGTAGATCCTCAAAAGATTGAGGCGGTTAAGAATTGGGTTTGGCCTAGCTCTGTGACAGAAGTTAGGATTTTATTGGGCTTGCTAGCTACTACCGTCGATTCGTGAAGGACTTTGATTCTGTTGCCACTCACTTGACTAATTTGACCAAAAAGGAGATACCATTTGAATGGACAAAAAATGTGAGGAGAGCTTCCAAAAGCTCAAGACTCTCTTGACCACCGCGCCTATTCTAGCATTATCGGTGGAAGGTAATGATTTTATTATTTATTGTGATGTTTCACATTATGGCTTGGGTGTTGTGTTGATGCAGGATAAGAATGTTATAGCTTATGCCTCGCGTTAATTGAAGGTGCATGAGAGGAATTATCCAACACCTAATTTGGAGTTGGCAGCAGTAGTGTTTGCTCTTAAGATCTGGTGACATTACCTCTATGGGTTGAAGTGTGAGGTGTTTACTAATCATCGTAGTTTGCAGCATGTGTTCACTCAAAATGATCTGAATTTGAGACAACGAAAGTGGATGGAATAACTTAAAGATTATGATGTCACCATTCAATACCATTCGGGTAAGGCTAATGTAGTGGCAGATGCTTTGAGTCGAAAAGCGGTGAGTATAGGTAGTTTAGCTTGCTTATATGTAACCAAGCGACCTTTGGCTAAGGAAATTCAGACCATAGAGTCTAAGTTCATGCAGTTGTGCATCTCAGAAAGAGGTAGGGTGTTAGCTAGCATTAAAGTTAGGGCCACGTTCATTGAGGAGATCAAGGTCAAACAGTTTGAGGATGAGAATTTAGAGGAGCTTAGAAAGAAGACTATGATTGGTAAGACACAAGAGACCACTCTTGATGCGGAAGGTGTGCTCAGTTTTAAATGAAAGGTTTGTGTTTCTCGAATTGATGACTTGATTCAGAAATTATTGACAAAATCCCATGGCTCGCAATATTCTATTCATCCGGGTGTGACCAAGATATATCGAGACTTGAAGCAAATTTATTGGTGGCCGGGCATGAAGAAGGATATAGCGGAGTTTGTGACTAAGTGTCAAAATTGCCAACAAGTGAAGTATGAACATTAAAGGCCTGCAGGTTTGCTTCAAAGAATGTCAATTCCAAAATGGAAGTGGGAAAGAATAGCCATGGATTTTGTGGTTGACCTTCCCAAGACTTTGGGGAAGTTTGATTCTATTTGGGTAGTGGTTAATAGATTGACTAAGTCAGCCCATTTTATTTCTGTAAGAACATATTATAATGCGGAACAATTGGTTAAAGTTTATGTGAAAGAGATAGTAAGGTCGCATGGGGTGGCCCTCTCAATCATCTCAGACCGTGGTACCAATTCACAGTCAAGTTTTGGAGGAAATTACATGATGAATTGGGCACACAACTCACTTTTAGTACAACCTTCCATCCACAGATAGACGGGAACTCAGAGAGGACTATTCAAGTGTTAGAAGACATGTTGAGGGCATATGTGTTTCATTTTGGAGGGCATTGGGATAAGTTCTTACCTTTGTGTGAATTCTCTTATAATAATAGTTATCACTCCAGCATAGATATGGCACCATTTGAGGCATTATATGGGAGGGGATGTAGATTACCCATATGATGGTTTGAGGCTGGATATGTGAAACCTTTAGGGGTTGATTTAGTGAAGGATGCTCAAGATAATGTGAGGAGTATTCAAACTAAGCTTATAGTAGCCTAGAGTAGACAGAAGAAGTATGCGGATCATAAGGTAAGAGATATGACTTTTCAAACCGGTGAGAATGTTCTTCTTAAGGTAAGCTAAGTCCGTGATACATTGGTCCCTTTGAGGTTCTTGAATCTGTTAGGCCCGTGGCTTATAGATTGGATTTACCTCCTAATTTATCGGGAATTCATCCGGTATTTCATGTGTCCATATTGAAGAGGAATCATGGTGACGGGGATTATATCATTAAGTGGGACTCAATTGTCTTAGACAAAGACCTCCAATATGAAGAAGAACCAATTGCAAGAAAATTCTTGATTGTGAAGTACGTAAGTTGAGGACCAAGGAGATTAAGTCCGTAAAGGTTCAATGGAAGCATCGTCCAGTTGAGGAAGCTACTTGGGAGATCGAGAGGGACATGCGAGACAAGTATCCTCAATTGTTTGTCGATTCAGGTTCTACTTCATCCTTTGTTTAGCCTATTTTTCCTAAGTTTTGACACTCAGGGACGAGTGATGGTAAAGTGGTATCTATTGTAACGATCGGGTTCCGTCGTTATGGAAAAGCCAACAGAGAAAAATTTTGGGTCGGAAACTTTTTCGTAGTAACTTGAAATTTCTCAACCTAGTCTAGATTTGGATAAAGTTGGAGTCATTAAAGTCTAAAGAAATATGGTATCAATTGGGTGATCTATTTATGATTTTTTATTACATGAGTAGTTAGATAAGTTGTTAAGGAACCCGTACGACTTTACGAAATTGAATTCGAGTGAGTAGAACTCCTGAAATCGATCTTAGCGTGAATGATATTTTCTAAGAGTCGTTCGTTAAAGGTGTGTTGTGAAATAGGGGTCTTGGAATTATTATAATAGCTCACTGTTTCATGCAAGCCGCTTTGGCGGTGGTTTTGGTCGCTTTGGCGGGGCCGCTGTAGTGGGGTAAGGGCTCCTGTGGCGGGCCAGACGCGACTTAATATCGTAAATAAACCCCAAAACATCTTTATTCTGCACTTTTCAATTTTTAGAGCTAAGGAACGAACCCCAGGCGATTCTTAACAGATTTCCACCATTCTTAAGGCTAAAGGTAAGGTTTTAACTCTCCGAATCCATTTTTCGATCCGTAGAATGTAATCTAATGAGTGATTATCGATGGGGGAGTGTTTTGATCTAGAATCTATGGTGGAAACAACCCTATTTTGGGTACTTGAGTTCATGGGTATGATCTAGGGTTGTTAGAATTGTTAGAAATCAGGGTAATTAGTGATTGTTTATTGATTCCTGTATTACATTGATTGTTTATAGACCAAGAACAAGCGAAACAAATTCAGAAAGGGAAGGATCAAGTTTCTTAGGGTTTCAAACTTGTTTCGAGGTAGGTGATGTTGTGATTCTATGATTGTGTGATGTATGTTTGTTCTTGCTTCATTATAATACATGTATGTATGTGAATGTTTCATTATTGATCACACTTGTTGATGAATAACTATATGCCATGAATCACTTCTTGATTGTATGATTATTGAGAATGTACTTATGATTGTGATTGTGGTGTGTTGATTGGATCGATTGCCACATTCTGGCATAATTATGGGATCGGTTGCCACATTCCGACATAAACATTGGATTGATTGCCACGTTTCAGTATGCTAACAGTTTGGGTTTGGGTTCCATGAGAGGACCAATGATTTGTTATAAATGTATATTGGTGAGCATGTGATAATCGATATTGTATATGTTCGGTATTTTGCATGTTTATAATGTTGTATTGACTTGCTTATGTTACACTTAGTAGGATAGCCGAGTGATCCTACCAGTACAATGTGGTTGTGTACTGATACTTCACTTGCTCTTTCTTTGTTGAGTACAGGGCATCTTCAAGCGGCTATTGGCAAACCTCACTTAGAAGATCAGTGATCGTTGTTCGAATTCAAGGGTGAGCCAGTTCTTCCAGGCTGCCATGAGTTCTCTTTCGTCTATGTCCACCATTTCGGACTTAGACTTTCTAGTTAGTTAATTAGTTCATTAGTTTGGGGTTGTAACCCTTCTTGTTAGACTTATGGATCTTGTTAGATGTTTTGGTACGTTGACTTTCAGGTTCTAGGTGTATTTTTTCCGCATTGTTAGTTGTTAGATCTTTTCGAAGTTTATGAAAACTTCAGTTTTTAGATATTATTCCTATTTTCGTATCATTAAATGCTTTAGTTTTGGTTTAGTTGCTTGATTTGGGTTGTAGTAGTGGTTCTCCCACCGGAGGGTTAGTGTGGGTGCCAATCACGATGGTTTGGATCGTGACATTTAATTAACGTAATTTTTAAATAATATATATTTCTCTTGTCCCAATTTATGCGACACATGAGAAATTTCGAGAGATAATCAAATTCTTAATATATTTTTAAATACTTTAAGTGTGATTTATAATACTATTATTGTAATTTTCAAATAAATGTTACTCCCTTTGTCTCAATCTATGTGTCACATGTGAAATTTCGAGAGCTAATCACATTTTAATATGTTTTTCAAATATTTTAAATTGTTAATTATTGTGATTTATAGTACTCTTAAAATATATGTTACTCCCTTAGGCCCAATTATGTAGTACAAGTGAAATTTCGAGAGTTAACCAAATTTTTAATATTCTAAGTTAATTTTAAGTACTACTCTTTTTGTAGATACATAATATATAAAAAGTAAAATAAGATAAATAAATTAAAATGAATAAAATATTAAATGTTAATAAATGAAGTTGAAGGAGAAGGCAAAACCTGTCAATTGACCGTCTGACCAAGCTCCTCAACATTCTGGCTTATAATATAAAAAAATACTGTAATATAAATCCGTGATAACTTGCTTACCAAACAGCCAACTCAATATAGAATTCACTTTCATTTATAAAGGTCCTCATAACTTTTGAGAAGTCAAAAGGCCCCTTAATCTATATTCGAATTTTCAATTACATATTTTAATTTTACGAGAGTCCTATCATCCTTCTAAAGTGTTTAAAATTAAATATCTCCCTGAATGTTTAGATGGCAAAAGTGTATCTCACTCTCTTTGAAAAACTGAGCACAAAAAACAAATATTAAAACGTTATTTTTAATATCTCTTTTAAATATATATATATATATATATTTTTTTTTTTTTTAATTTTTTTAATTTTTCTTATTTATTGTATTTCTTCTCTATAACAATCAAATTCCTTCACTGAATTCACCATTGTTGATTTTACACAAACTTTTAAACTCTCATGTAAAAATATTTTAAGAACCAATCAATTCAATTGAAGATAAAATGATATGTATTTATAGCATCCAAAACAGAGATTCGGATCAAATTTAAAAAAAAAAAAAAAAAATTGGGTTTACATCAAATTCAATTGAACTCCCAAATGAGAATGTGTTTTCTTTTTTATTTATAGATCCTTTAATTATCAATATCAAATTTCAATCAATAAGAGGATTGTACTCGTCTCAGTTGCCCTTCATTAATGGCATTGCTACTGCCTTCATTCGTCCTCCATCTTCGACAAGCAAAACTCAAATATTGCTTGACTAGCTCTTGCTATCAATATTGATCTTTGTTCCTCACAATTCAATAGGAATTTGAAAGAATTGGGGGAAGAATTTACTTTAGGAATTTGAAGAAATTGGGAGAGTATAGGAAAAAGTGGAAAAGAATTATAAAAAAATTGAAAAAATAATAAATTAATCAATTTCCACCTGTCAAACGTGTGAAGTTCACATGCCAAGATAGATGTGGTTGTGGCTTTTTAAGGGTGTAATTACTACAGTTCTAAACAGTTCAGGTGGGTGATAGGACTCCCATACATGGGCAGACCCGAACCCCCTCTTCAAAAAATTACATTGTATATATAACGTCAAATTCTGATTTTATGCATATATATATTAAAATGAATCCCTTGGACACAAAGTACAAGCTTGGCTTAGCGGATAGGTTGTTCAAGAATCATGAGTTCAATTCCCATAGGCAACATTTTTTCCCTCTTTTTTTTTAATGCTTTGGAAAATGGAACTTTTGGTCTTAGACCTTCTTTCTTCTTTTTCATTATTTTTTTCTTTTATTCCATTTCTACTTTTTAATTTGTTTTTGTTTAAATTTATTAGACACATTTTTTATATTTTTTTTATTCTTTTTATATCTATTATTTATTTTGTTTCAACGTACCTCTTTTTTCATATACTAACTGGAATAACTCTTTTAAAAAATGATAAATTATATTTAACTTGAAATTGAGATGGAAATATGATTTACTTTTTTTAAAAGAAAAGGTAAATTAGATGCAATTGAATGAAGAAACTTAAAATCGTCAAGATCCTTTTAAAAATATTAATTTAATAGAATTCATGAAATTTCTTCTATATATTTTTAATTTTATTTTAAAAAGATGGAAACTAAACTTATTTGATTTATTCTTTATTTTGTTTTTTTATAAATTATGACTAACCTAGTAAATTGAACTTTATGAATAAAAAAATTGACGATGCTATTTATTTATCTTCTGAATATGCATTATAATATTAGTAACTCTATACTTACACACTTTTAGAGAATCTTGAAGATTTTCATAGTAATATGTGATTGAATGAATACTAATTTAAAATTTTTTAAAGTGAAAAATAAAGTAAAACGTTACAAAATAAAAGTATAAAAAACATAAGAAATTTTAAGAATGCTCGATGGAGCATGATAAAAGTAGAAAGAAATGCTTAATATGGTATGATAAAGTAAGTTAAATTTGGAATGATAAGGTAAATATCTTTATTCCCCGTCTCGCTCCCTTTTTCATCATTTAATTTTCATGTGTTTTAGGAATTAACTTATGGAATACAGTCGATCCACTAAAATTCTTATCAATGTATCTTTGTCCTTGATATCTTTGATTAGTTTAGTCTTTACTTTTATGAACCAATGAAATAGCTATGGTTCTTGTACAGAGAGCATGCCGAGGGGCTACTACGCTCACCGTGCACTTGTATTACCACTTGAACTTCTTCTTTATACTTTGAACTCCCTAAGCAAAAATCCTAGGTCCCCCACTGTTCCGATAAAGTTAAAGTGTGTAGTTGGAAATCCGAATATAGATTAGGGGATCTTTTGATCATTTTCTCCATAACATTTTGTTATCAGTTAATTTAATCAAAAGGCTGCTACAATATAAATAAATATTCCCTTTGTCCCAATTTATGTGACACTTTTCATTGTCAAACAATTTAAGGTTAATCGGAAATTTGCGCATGGAATCTTCAAATTTTCTTAAAATGAAATTTATATATTTGTAAACTACGTAAAAAGTACTACACAATAATTGATAATTCAAAATGTTTAAAAGATCTATGAAAAACTTACGGTCAAAAATAGATTTATTTGATTCTCGAAATCCAAAAAGTGCCACATAAAATGAATGGAGGGAGTAACATTTTTTTCTTATAAGAATTTTACTGTCTAGTTATGCAATAAGAGATTGTGAATGCAACTTATAAATTTAGTCAATTCAAAACTAAGCATGTATATATCCAAATAACCAACATGTGAATGACACCAAATTGAAAGAGACAAATGAGTATAATTGGCTTTCACTAAATTAACAACAAAGAAAAGATGTAAGAGGACATGGTGAGCAATTTGTAATTTAAAACAATATGAAACTCTAAGTTGTTTGCTTCAACAGGGTATAATGGTCCATATCTTCATGAATATTAAAATTTTGCAAAAGCAAGTGTAATTCCTAATAATTTTAAACTTGTGTGCTACCTTTATGGATTGACATCAAGCTCTCTTTATAAACTATAATTCTCAAACTACCTGGATAACCATGTAATTTATATTCCTCGACTTTGTCAGAGTTTAGATTATATGAAATCACAAGTCCCCTTTCATCTTGAAGAAGCAATAAACGATCGTTCCAAACAGCCAACGGGGATTCAATAGGTGAACATCTAATTGTAAATTTCTTAATCCAAGAGTCATTCACATTATACTCTTCCATTATCCAAATATCAGTTATTTCTTGTACTGGACTACTTACCCTTCGAAGGTCAGGGTAACAAATAAATGTTAAACATTCATCTATGATTGCGAGGCAATGAACTTTCTCATCATACAAGGAATCAAAACAAAGAATTACCACCAAATTTCTATGGGCATACCAATGAACGACGCCCTTGTAATACATCTCCGCAAAAGGGTAGTTATAAGGCCAAGGAAACTCTTCTTCCCCAAAAGCTAGTTCTCTCCATGAATCAACGCTAAAATCATAAACCTCCCCTATCCAATCCACCACACTAGGGTCATTGAATGGTTCTTCCCCTGAAATTTCTGAAATTCTAACTACCTTGTAGGTCCTTTGGATCGCGTCATAGCCAAATCCAACACCTCCAATAGCACGATAGAAACCACGAGGGCAAACAAAAGGACTTGTTGGGAGAAGCTGATATTTTCTTGTAGCTGGATTTAATATAACAAAGTTTACGTAATCTGTTAAAACAATCAAACCATGGCACGGACCGTTGAATTGATGAAAGATACTACCATAACCGGTGGACAAATATGGCACGTCTAGATCACGAGAAATATAATCAAGATCATATTCACCATTAGGGGTTTGGAGAAAAGACAAAGTATTTGTAAATACATTTTGTTCTTTCAATGATCGTTTAAATAGAATGAATTCATCTTTTGTTGAAGAGGTATAGTTATGATGAAAGATAGATGAAACTGAACGATTCTATGAGATTGCACCAACTTTTAGTAACACATTTGAATCGCGTAATAGATTATAAATCTCCACATCTTCTGATAATTTCTTAATTGTTCCATTCGTCATCTTGAATTTTTTGAAAGGTAATTTACATTGCACATCTCACACTATTTCTTTGTGTAATAACATGATTTTTTTTAAGCATGTTATGTAATATCCGCACTATAAGTAACTGCCCATTATAATTTGCATTTTTGTGGCTCTTAGGATTGAAGTGTGCAGTATTTTTGGATCCCATATATCTATATCTATATTACCTTAAAAGGATGAACTCCTAATTCGAATGTTAAATTACTATAATATCTCTAACTTAGGTTGTAACTTTTTCAGTAAGTTGTCACTTTTTTGATAAGTTGTGACTTTTTCCAAAAGGTTGTCATTTTTCGATGAGTTGTGACTTTTCCAAAGAGTTGTGACTTTTTCAATAAGTTGTGACTTTTCCAAAGTGCTGTGACTTCTTGGAAAGGTCATGATTTTTAGATAAGACACAAAAAAATAGTTGTTCATACTACCCTTTGTTGACTATAAATAGAGGAACTTCCTCTCAATTTTCAACCACAATTTTTTCTAATCTTCTACTCCTCTTCTTCTTGCATTTTAAAATTTTTTTGTGTGATTTATTGTCGTTGAGTTAGTTCGAAGTTTTGCGGAATATGAAGTACCACTATTCTGATGAAGTAAATCGTTCTATCCTAAGAGGGTACATTCCATAACCTTGAGTACTTGAAGATAATAATATAATTTTGATGATATAATAATTGATTTATTGCTTAATATATACATTAGTATGTAATGTTCTAATATATGAAGTTAACATGATGTAGTGTAAGTTCATTTGTTTTTGTTAACAATTGCTCTTGTGATGTACATATATGCTTCTGAATATCTTTTTGTAAAAATTAGAGAATTGTCACGATTTGGTCACGACCCAAATCGAGTCATGAGTGTCACCCACACTTAACCTTCTAGGTGGGAGAACCAACAAATTTAACCCCAACTTACAAAATACAAGCATAATGTGGAAGCTCAAAATCTTATTAAATATCGTTTACCAAACCCTGAAAGTCATCACATCGAGGACCTCTAATCTCCAACTACTAAGTCTAAGAGTATCAAGGGCAACAAGATAAATAAATAAAATAGTTTATGTCCAAAAACTAAAGACATCATGGCATGACCGAGAGAATCCAACACAAGCTAGAATGAATAGCTCACCCTGGAACCTGAGGTGCTGGAGACTGGCTAGAGCCGAGGGTAAGTCGAAGTCGTTAGTAGACTCGTTGCACTCCACGAAAGGAAAACAAAGAAAAACACAAGTAGGGCTCAGTACAGGGCAACATGTACTGAGTAGATATCATCGGCCGCCTCAAAATCATAACGAATATGCATAAAGTAATAGTATAAAATCAACTATAGCACTTAGCAGGTGATAAGCAACAAACCATATGAACAAGTGACAACTGAAGCAAGTATGTAATCAATCACAATATTAAGCACGCACACGAGGACTCATGCCTCCACACCACGCTCGTTTTGAAATGGGTTCTTTGAGATTGAGTACATTCCATTAATTCAATATGTTTTCCTCTTTAATGTTATCGTGTCGGAACGTGACACCCGATCCAATAATACCATGTCGGAACGTGACACCTCGATCCAATAATACCGTGTCGAAACGTGACACCCTGATCCAATAATATCATGTCGGAACGTGGCACCCGATCCAATAATATTGTTAATTTATCATTTATTATCACCACTTTTCACTTCATTAACAATAGTTCATCAAGCCTTCTTTATTCAAGGCATCACTTTGATAGACAGCGTTCAAGATTATAAATTTCACGGTCTCAGGATTTCAGACCAATCACAAACCACACAACCAAGCCACACAACCACACTATCAAGTACATAGAGAACTTCACAATAGCACTCAATGCATATCAATCACTATTTAAAGTCTAACTATCAAATAGAATAAACCATAACCTACCTCCACCAAACAACCGAAGGCAAGCAAGCTAGTTCCCCAATGCTTTTCCTTTCCTCAATGCCTCAGAGTGTTTCCAATCTATTAAATATGCATAAGTCATAAGTTAACGAGTTTATAGACATTCATATTACTCTATGTCTATTCTAGACTCAAAATTCACCCAATCTATAATCAATTTCCTAAAGTTCAAGCCTAAGGGAAAGTCTTAATTCCTCCAATTAACATAACTTTAATGGTATTCCACTAATACAATACACCTAATATTTAATTACATATCTCAATATATCAAAACTTAGTCATAATATGATAACTAATGAAAATAACCTAAGATTGACGTAAATTAATTATTGCTCATTAGCGCTAACTACAACAATTCGCCTTAATTATCAAACCAACAGCTACGCTGCCAAGAGAAACTTTTCCACCCCAAGCTCTTTTCAACCAAACATACTAAATTGATAATACTGCCCATCAACAAAGCATTAGTCATATTATTATATTACTAAGCAACACTAGCCCTTCAAACATTTTTTGTTTTTACCCACAATTGGACCCAATCATTACGTTCCTCAACTTTGCACCTTTCAATTCTTTAATATTTTTCCACTATTCAACACACAGACCCAATAACGATAATCAATCAACAATATATATAATTAGAATGCTGGAAATTTTTTTGGCGAAAGAGTTACCTGAAGCCGTCTTTCCAATCTTGCTCTACATCGTGCGACTCTTTTGTTTTTCCTTCTGCAGATTATTTCTTTACCCTAATTATTATATATGATCACTTATAAAAGTGGGAAAAGTGGTCCACTACTAATTTAAATATTATTTTCTTTAACCACCGACTATATTAATTATCAAAATTACCCCTTACTTATATAATTATAGTTACGAATAGTCCAACATACCTATTTAGAATCTATCGAAAGAGTCTTTTATGAAATAAAAAACTCAAGTACTCAAACGACCAACTGGGTCGGTACACTATATACCAATTTACCCATCGTTCGTCATCGAATGATCAAAAGAAGGGAGGGTAAGAAAGGGTACCTGAATCGATAGTGGCCACAACAAGAAGTGAACCTGAACTAACCTCCACACAATCATAATACACAAACCATCACAAATTTTATCAAGATTCCCTTCTCACAACACAATCTTTTCATGAACTTAAGTTATAAAAATATGATCTTTAGACATCGGGTACTTATCAAGGGAGAATTAAACTTATCTAGCCCAAATAAGGAAATGATTAAGTAACCACCCAAAAAAACAATACACTCAAGCACATAGAACCTTTAACAACATTGTCGAAGTACTAGATCAATAGTTGTGAGTATAGACAACCCTTAAGAACAACAGAACTAGATATGATGGTCCCCACATTCAACCACACATAACCGAAACATGACCTCAATGACTAGATGAATATTAAGATTGTCGGACAACTATAAATACCCATGGGAGATCTATAAATTCTCATAAGCAAAGTGGTAAATGTAGAGCCACTCAAATACTTCAACTACTCTAAGACAACGCTAAATATGTCATATCTAAAATACCCAAGTTTTTCCAAACATCCTACCCTACTAAGAGGGCATCGTAGGATCGGTACACCTGATCCACCACTAGAGTTCTACCCACAGAAGTGAAAACATGCATGGGCATAGATAGTGAATCATACTCCAAATCATGTCCAGGACTAAATAGGTGGTCACATAAGAATATCCAGAATAAAAGTCGAATAACTCAAGATACTCCTTACATAGTGCTCATGTCAAACATTTCCATTCATCTGACTCTATCTCCTTGATTTTTAGCCACCAACAAACAACCAGTCTGGTCCTTATTACAACCATACACCTATTCGATTTATCAAAACCCTACATACTTCTCACAGTACTCAGTTGAAGCCAACACTCTTAATACTAACAAACATCATAACTACACCGTCCATTTACCTTACTCTCAAACTGTCACTCATATAAAAGCCTTCTTAGCAAACACATTGTCACCCCTAAAATTTTCAAATTATGGCTCCCTCTCTTTCCATTTAAACATCCCATGGTAGATACGGGTTTCACCCAAGGCGGATAGAACTAATTCCAAATCTAATAGTACTCTCCCATCGAGATAGAGCTATTGAATCACACACAATGTCGACTCTACACAATCTTTCATATACCTAGTTTCAAATACCATTCAAATCATTATATACCTCATACCAACACTTAAGAAATTCGTGGTCACCACAATAAGTTTATATACTATGAGCACATAACCTCTATTTACTATCAAGTGTTTATGTAACACATCACATCAATGTGTGTAGTCCCATTTGAAATAGTAGTTTCAATCCCCTTGAAATTCTTAATAACCATGTATAACTATAGGTCCAGACTATTGCACATCCATAAGTCACCTACCATAACTTCAACAATTTAGCCCCACAAAACAACACATAATCTTAGACACATCATTGATTGTCACCAAAACCGAAACTCAATCATTATAAAAGTCAATGATAAACCCCTAGTAAGTTTGTACCAAACTAGTTCACATCTTACAGTCATATCTAAACTCTTATGCAAAAATAAAAATAAATAAATAAAAACAATACAACCTTCAACTACAAATCAAGAATTTATATGAAAGGTCTTATTTCTTCACTTTTCTTAAAATTTTCCCATGACACAAAATTTAAAATATCTTGAACTCTTCAATACACCAGACTCTTGTTCCTTTTGCTGACTTGCTTACCAATCTTATTCTTTGGCCAAAAACCCTTGACATTTTTACCTTGGCCTCTAAATCAAAACATTAAGTGAAACCCCCCTTATGTCCTTTAACAATCAAAAGTAACCAAATTTCCGACTAAAATTATGCACAAGTTTTTCTAAATGCTCAATACTCAATGCGATCAATCATTCCTTACCTTACCAATACATACCTTGATAAAACATACCACCACGAATGAAGTCTTACAATGAAAAAATTGAATTGTGAATCCAAATATGTAACCCAATCCCCTTATCTATCAACATTAGCTCATACCTTGAAGATTATTATGAATTCAAGTATCTTAGCTTATCATTGATCGCCTCTCCCTCAACCTTATCATATCTTTCGCTAAAAATCCAATTGTACTCATTACAAAACTCAAAATCAGAAAAGAACTTATTATCACACTCGAGCTAAACATCTATACACTCCATTCTCAAATATTATCCAGTAGTTTTTTGACCAATCTGATGAACCCATGAAACTATTACCATAACTAGAGCAAAACCGATGGAACCACGCGTCTCTAAACCCAATTATCAACCCCTCTGAATATACATCTTCGACCTTTGCAATCAGAGAAAATATTCTTACTCTCACCTTTTTCGAAGGCAACACTATATCCCACTAATTTATTTTTATGACTCTAGCTCCTTTAAATTCTATGCAAGCGGTGTCCCAACATCTCCTACAACTTTCCATACAATCATGTTAGTCACTAAATAGTAGAAAATCACAACCTTAGATACTCACAAGTCATTGTTACCATACCAAATTTATTTAACCAACAATCCTTATTATATAGATGCATCTCAATCACAATCCATCACAAACTCTTATTACCATTATGCTTAGTTAGCCCTTGACATCACCACGAAGTCAACCTTTTCATCGACATGACACCTCAAACCTAGTTATATCAATCACTACTAAAAATCTGCTAAAAAACGACGGAAGTAAAAGTGACGGACAGCGTCGCTCCCAAAAGCGATGGACTAAGCGGTGCCGTCCGTCGCTTTTTAATTAAAATTTTTTTTAAAATTTTTTTTAAAAGCGACGGACTGCATCGGCAAGTCTGTCACTTTTTCATTAATTTTTTTTCAAAAAAAAAAGCGACGGACTACATCGCCGAGTCAGTCACTTTTTAATTAATTTTTTTAAAAAGTGACTGACTGCATCGCCTAGTCCGTCGCTTTTTTTCGCGGAATTTTGCACCAACAATATATATAATAAATAATTAATTATTTTATATCGATAGAGACGCAGTCCATCTCTTTTTATTAAAAATAATTATTTATTAATTTAAAAAAAGCCACGCCGTCCGTCGCTTTTTATTAATTTTAATTGTTTAATTATTGTTTGAATTAGCGACGGACAACATCTTTATGTCCGTCGCTTGTTGGTCAAAATATATGGTCAAATATTTTTAAAAAGCGACAGACAATGTCTCTTTGTCCGTCGCTTTTTTGTCAAAA
The DNA here is from genome assembly GCA_035578085.1 of Solanum pinnatisectum. NCBI lineage: Eukaryota > Viridiplantae > Streptophyta > Magnoliopsida > Solanales > Solanaceae > Solanum > Solanum pinnatisectum. The sequence goes on from CM069076.1 coordinate 21,146,294, forward strand.
GGTTGGTCAAACATTTTTCATAAAAAGCGCCGGACATAGAGACTCTGTCCGTCGCTTTGAGAATATATTTTGATTTAATTTTATTTAAATCGTCATCCTGAGGACGGTTTTGTGTAAAATAAAAAACAAAAAAATTATAATACCGACTTTCGGATGTCGGTCAAATTAAATAGTATGTAATAAATTAATATTTTCAATTAACTTTAAATAAATCGTTCTCCGAATGACGGTTTTATATAAGTTAAAAAATAATTTAATATAAAATACCGACCTCCCGATGTCAATATTATTTAATTAACATGATTGCTTTTTATTTATCTTAAAATTTAATGTGATACCGACCTCATGAGGTCGGTATTTTTTATTAAATCTAATTACTTTTAATAAAAGTAACATCCGGAGGTCGGTTTGTTTAAAATATTCCTATTAATCATAATTTTGCTATTGTGCTAAAATTTCATTTACACCTACAATTAATTGTTCAAAAAGTGTAACAATTTTGTATACTTTTATAAATAAAATGTTAGAATTCGTGGAATAAATAAAAAAATATCTATAATCCATATTTAGAGTATGAAACTACGTTGATATGAATTAGGAGAAAATTATATATACTTATATTTCTAAAGTAATGTACAAATTTTATCAGTCCGTCATCTAATGATGAACTTAATATCTCAACTCATGATGTAGAGGTGAAGAGCTAACATATATTCCATTCAAGTATGAAATGCGAGATAGTATTATTATATACGTTCTATCTTGAATGGATGTCAAGTGTAGTGATCACTTCCTAATTATGATGACATGTAAAAGATACTTCATCGGAGTATGAAATACGTTGATTAATTATATACTCCTCGAATAGTTTAACAAATCAAGTTTTATAAACTAGTGGTTCAGATATGAAATACATTATCAATTAAAGAAATACGTATGATCAATTCAAGGAGATTTATATATTAAATTTGATATTGATAAATTTTTGTTGATCAATAAAATTAAATTTAAATAATTAGAAGGTATATAATTTAAATTTATAAAATTAACTTGATCGATAAATTAAATTTATTAGATTAAACTTTTGTTGATGTGTAGTTAAATTATATATATATATATATATATATATATATATATATATGTTATTTTAATATGTGTAGTTATATTATATATATATATATATATATATATATATATATATATATACACACACACACACACACACACACACACTATGTATATATCTACGTATATACACTGCATATATTACAGATGTGTGTATATATATATATATATATTATATATATATATATATATATATATATATATATATATATATATATATATATATATATTTAATTGCACATCAATGAAGTTTAATTTAATAAATTTAATTTATTAAATTAAATTATAAAACTAATTTGATGGATAAATTAAATTTATTAAATTAAACTTTTGTTGATGATGTGTAGTTAAATTATATATATATATATATATATATATATGTATATATATAAAAATATATATAGATATGTGTGTGTGTGTGTGTGTAATTTTAATTAATTAAATCAACCTAAATAAATTAAATTTATTAAAATTAAAACCCTAAGTCTAAGTGACAAGTCTCACTCCTCTCTCACTCCTATCATCTCATCGGCGCCCCATCCCCACCAATCCCCGACCGGCGCCACACCACGTCACCATCACAAAGAAGAATGCACAGATCGACCAAAGAAGAGGAGTAGACTCACCGCCAGCAGGAGGAGGTCACGCCGGTGCCTCCATCTCGACCAGCGCCGCCTCCATCCCGACTCACTGCCCTTCTCCTTTAATTCAAGGTTAGGGTTTCATAATATTATTTTTAATTTCTTTCAGTTTGAGTGTTGAATTTGTTAATTAGTGTATTGAATTAGTTTTTTTTATTGATTGTTAGTTAATTAGTAAGTGAATGATTTAGGGTTTTTGATTGTTAGTTTGAATTAGGGATTATTTGATTGTTAGTTTGTGTTTGTTGATTGTGAATTGAAAATTTTAACGTTAGGGTTAGTTTGAATTAGGGTATCTTAGGATTTGTTTGAAATTTGGTATTTCTTGAGTTAATTAGTTCGATTTTGGAATTGTAAAATTATATTGAATTAGGGTATTTAAGGAGTTGTTTGAATTTGGGTATTATTTGAGTTAGTTTGAATTATTATTGAGATTTGAGGAGTAATAGTTTGAATTTGGGATTAGGAATAGCTAGCTAGTTTGAATTTAGGATTTTAGCACTAGTTAGATTTTGGGATTTTAGGACTACTTTGAATTTGTGATTTTAAGACTAGTTTGAATTTTGAATTTAGGACTAGTTTGAATTATTATTGAGATTTTAGGAGTACTAATAGTTTGAATTTGGGATTTTAGCACTATAGTTTGGTTTTCGAATTCTAGGAGTATTTCCAATTTGTGATTTTAAGACTAGTTTGAATTTGAAATTTAGGACTAATAGTTTGAATTATATTTGATATTTTAGGCTAATTAATAGTTTGAATTTGGGACACTATCTAGCTAGTTTGAATTTGGAATTTTAGGGATTTGAATTAAAACTTAATTAGAACTTATAATTAATTATAACTTGAATTTACTATAAATTGAACTTAATTAGGAATATGAACTTGAAATTAGAACTTGAAGTTGGAACTAATTAGCTTGAATATATAACTAATTAAGTTTAGAAATTAGATATGAACTTGAATAGAAACTTGAACTTATTAAAACTTGAATATATATATATATATATATATATATATATATATATATATAACTAATATTCTTGGATTTGAAGTTTATATTTAACTAATTTAAGAACTTTTCGTGCTAGGCAACTGAGGAAGCTCAACATCAAAAAAAGTTGATACAAGACTATATTGCTTCTTTCATCAAAGTTGGAGATAAGGTTGGTGCTTCCAAATTTCTTAAGTTCAAGTACAATTGTTTTCAATAATGTGTTTGTGTCCATCTAGTATTAATATTTAGCTTTAATTTTACGAATAATATATTTGCTAAGCATAAGTACCAACACTAGTTGATCCTATTGATGACAAAATTGATTTTCTTGCAAGATCGATTTGTGTCCATCTAGTGTTGATGTTAAGCTTTAATTTAGGAATAATGTGTTTGTTAAGCATAAGTAACAACACTGGTTAATCCTATTGATGACTAAATTGATTTTCTTGCAAGATCGATTTGTGTCCATCTAGTGTTGACACTTAGCTTTAATTTAGGAATAATGAGTTTGTTAAACATAAGTACCAACACTAGTTGATCCTATTGATGACAAAATTGATTTTCTTGCAAGATTGATTGTGTCCATCTAGTGTTGATATTAAGCTTTAATTTAGGAATAATGTGTTGTTAAGCATAACTACCAACACTAATTGATCCTATTGATGACAAAATTGATTTTCTTGCAAAATCGATTTGTGTCCATCTAGTGTTGATATTAAACTTTAATTTAGGAATAATGTGTTGTTAAGCATAAGTACCAACACTAGTTGATCCTATTGATGACAAAATTGATTTTCTTGCTAGATCGATTTGTGTCCATCTAGTGTTGACACTTAGCTTTAATTTATGAATAATGTGTTTGTTAAGCATAAGTACCAACACTAGTTGATCCTATTGATGACAAAATTGATTTTCCTGTAAGATCGATTTGTGTCCATCTAGTGTTGATAGTAAGCTTTAATTTAGGAATAATGTGTTTGTTAAGCATAAGTACCAACACTAGTTGATCCTATTGATGACAAAATTGATTTTCTTGCAAGATCGATTTGTATCCATCTAGTGTTGACACTTAGCTTTAAATTTTGGAATAATATATTTGCTAAGCATAAGTACCAACACTAAACTAGTTCAAGTTAAAAAGTTTTTAAGTTATTTAAATAAGTTAAAATAAATAATGTGGTCTTGTTGATGAATTTAGTTATTGGAATTAAGTCAAAACTAAACTAGTTCAAGTTAAAAAACTGTTAAGTTGCTTAAATAAGGTAAAATAAATAATGTGGTTTAGTTGGTGAATTTATTTGTTGTATTAAGTCAAAACTAAACTAGTTAAAGTTGTTAAGTTGTTTAAATAAGTTAAAGTAAATAATATGGTTTTGTTGATGGATTTAATCGTTGGAATTAAGTCAAAACTAAACTACTTCATGTTAAAAAGTTGTTAAGTTGTTTAAATAAGTTAAAATAAATAATCTAGTTTAGTTGGTGGATTTAGTTGTTGTATTAAGTCAAAACTAAACTATTAAAGTTGTTAAGTTGTTTAAATAAGTTAAAATAAATAATATGGTTTTGTTGATGGATTTAGTCGTTGGAATTAAATGAAAACTAAACTAATTCAAGTTAAAAAGTTGTTATGTTGTTTAAATAAGTTAATATAAATAATGTGGCTTAGTTGGTGGATTTAGTTGTTGTATTAAGTCAAAACTAAACTAGTTAAAGTTGTTAAATAAGTTAAAATAAATAACATGGTTTTGTTGATGGATTTAGTCGTTGGAATTAAGTCAAAATTAAACTACTTCAAGTTAAAAAGTTGTTAAGTTGTTTAAATAAGTTAAAACAAATAATGTGGTTTTATTGGTGGATTTAGTTGTTGTATTAAGTCAAAACTAAACTAGTTAAAGTTGTTAAGTTGTTTAAATAAATAAATAAATAATATGGTTTTGTTGATGGATTTAGTCGTTGGAATTAAGTCAAAACTAAACTAATTCAAGTTAAAAAGTTGTTATGTTGTTTAAATAAGTTAAAATAAATAATGTGGCTTAGTTGGTGGATTTAGTTGTTGTATTAAGTCAAAACTAAACTAGTTAAAGTTGTTAAGTTGTTTAAATAAGTTAAAATAAATAATATGGTTTTGTTGATGGATTTAGTCGTTGAAATTAAGTCAAAACTAAAGTAGATCAAGTTAAAAAGTTGTTAAGTTGTTTAAATAAGTTAAAATAAATAATGTGGTTTAGTTGGTGGATTTAATTGTTGTATTAAGTCAAAACTAAACTAGTTAAAGTTGTTAAGTTGTTTAAATAAGTTAAAATAAATAATATGGTTTTGTTGATGGATTTAGTCGTTGGAATTAAGTCAAAACTAAACTAATTCAAGTTCAAAAGTTGTTATGTTGTTTAAATAAGTTAAAATAAATAATGTGACTTAGTTGGTGGATTTAGTTGTTGTATTAATTCAAAACTAAACTAGTTAAAGTTGTTAAGTTGTTTAAATAAGTTAAAATAAATAATATGGTTTTGTAAATGGATTTAGTCGTTGGATTTAGGTTAAAACTAAACTAGTTCAAGTTAAAAAGTTGTTAAGTTGTTTAAATAAGTTAAAATAAATAATGTGGTTTAGTTGGTGGATTTAGTTGTTGTATTAAGTCAAAACTAAACTAGTTAAAGTTGTTAAGTTTTTTAAATAAGTTAAAATAAATAATATGGTTTTGTTGATGGATTTAGTCGTTGGAATTAAGTCAAAACTAAACTAATTCAAGTTAAAAAGTTGTTATGTTGTTTAAATAAGTTAAAAATAAATAATATGGTTTTGTTGATGAATTTAGTCGTTGGAATTAAGTCAAAACTAAACTAATTCAAGTTAAAAAGTTGTTATGTTGTTTAAATAAGTTAAAATAAATAATGTGGCTTAGTTGGTGGATTTAGTTGTTGTATTTAGTTGTTGTATTAAGTCAAAACTAAACTAGTTAAAGTTGTTAAGTTTTTTCAATAAGTTAAAACAAATAATGTGGTTTAGTTGGTAGATTTAGTTGTTGTATTAAGTCAAAACTAAGCTAGTTAAAGTTGTTATGTTGTTTAAATAAGTTAAAATAAATAATGTGGTTTAATTGGTGGATTTAGTTGTTGTATTAAGTCAAAACTAAACTCGTTAAAGTTGTTAAGTTGTTTAGATAAGTTAAAATAAATAATGTGGTTTTGTTGATGGATTTAGTCGTTGGAATTAAGTCAAAACTAAACTAGTTCAAGTTAAAAAGTTTTTATGTTATTTAAATAAGTTAAAATAAATAATGTGGCTTAGTTGGTGGATTTAGTTGTTGTATTAAGTCAAAAGTAAACTAGTTAAAGTTGTTAAGTTGTTTAAATAAGTTAAAATAAATAATGTGGTTTAGTTGGTGGATTTAGTTGTTGTATTAAGTCAAAACTAAACTAGTTAAAATTGTTATGTTGTTTAAATAAGTTAAAATAAATAATGTGGCTTAGTTGGTGGATTTAATTGTTGTATTAAGTCAAAACTAAACTAATTAAAGTTGTTAAGTTGTTTAAATAAGTTAAAATAAATAATATGGTTTTGTTGATGGATTTAGTCGTTGGAATTAAGTCAAAACTAAACTAATTCAAGTTAAAAAGTTGTTATGTTGTTTAAATAAGTTAAAATAAATAATGTGGCTTAGTTGGTGGATTTAGTTGTTGTATTAAGTCAAAACTAAACTATTTAAAGTTGTTAAGTTGTTTAAATAAGTTAAAATAATTAATGTGGTTTAGTTGGTGGATTTAGTTGTTGTATTAATTCAAAACTAAACTAGTTAAAGTTGTTATGTTGTTTAAATAAGTTAAAATAAATAATGTGGTTTAATTGGTGGATTTAGTTGTTGTATTAAGTCAAAACTAAACTTGTTAAAGTTGTTAAGTTGTTTAAATAAGTTAAAATAAATAATTGGTTTTGTTGATGGATTTAGTCGTTGGAATTAAGTCAAAACTAAACTAGTTCAAGTTAAAAAGTTTTTATGTTGTTTAAATAAGTTAAAATAAATAATGTGGCTTAGTTGGCGGATTTAGTTGTTTTATTAAGTCAAAACTAAACTAGTTAAAGTTGTTAAGTTGTTTAAATAAGTTAAAATAAATAATGTGGTTTAGTTGGTGGATTTAGTTGTTGTATGAAGTCAAAACTAAACTAGTTAAAGTTGTTATGTTGTTTAAATAAGTTAAAATAAATAATGTGGCTTAGTTGGTGGATTTAGTTGTTGTATTAAGTCAAAACTAAACTAATTAAAGTTGTTAAGTTGTTTAAATAAGTTAAAATAAATAATGTGGTTTAGTTGGTGGATTTAGTTGTTGTATTAAGTCAAAACTAAACTATTTAAAGTTGTTATGTTGTTTAAATAAGTTAAAATAAATAATGTGGTTTAATTGGTGGATTTAGTTGTTGTATTAAGTCAAAACTAAACTAGTTAAAGTTTTTATACTGTTTAAATAAGTTAAAATAAATTATTATTTATAATATAATTGAATATCTATATTTTTGTTGATGGATCATCGTTTGTGGATGTATAATATGCATTATGAAACTGGTGCTGGCTTGAAACCTGAGTTTATTGACGGTGTTATAAATTTTTTTGAACATACAATGACACTTGACATTTTCAAGAATAATGGATTGGTTAGGTGTCCTTGTAGTGCATGTAAGTGCTTAAAATTTTTTAAACCAGATAGAGTTATGATTCATTTGTACCGTAATGGATTTAAGCCTAGATAATTTGTATTGATTGATCATGGAGAAAGTGATGGATTGGATGGTATGCTTTATAATTATATGCCCGTGGATGTATATAATATGGTTGCACCACATCGCCAAATTAGGGTTGAATAGGTTAGGGTTGAACACGATAAGGTTGAACATGATAGGGTTCATGAAATGATCAATGATGCTTTCGGGGTTCAAGGTGGGATGGAACCGGAACAATATTTTGATGAAGCTCCTAATGAAGAAGCAAGACGCTTTTATGATCAATTAGAAGAGTCTAGTCGTCCACTATGCGAAGGGAGTCCGCATTCTACCTTGTTAGTTGCGATTAGATTAATGAATATTAAATCAGATTAGAATGTTCCTAATACTGTTATGGACTCAATGATTGATCTTTTGGGTGAACTAGTTAATCCGGAGTTTAACATACCAAAGAATTTCTATCAGGCAAAGCGTTTGGTGTCCAAGTTAGGATTGACGTATGATAGAATTCATTGTTATGTTAATAGCTGCATGTTGTTTTACAAGACTGATAATGAATTAGAAAATTGTAAGTTTTGTGGACATACTCGTTATAAGAGGACTCCGGCTGGAAAGATGGTCCCAGTTCAAGCGATGCATTATCTACCTCTCATTCCTAGGTTAAAGAGGTTGTATGCATCGATGAGGTCTGCCCCACATATGAGATGGCATCGTGAATATAGAAGGTCGCCGGGTGTCTTGTCTCATCCATCTGATGGTAAACCATGGAAGCATTTTGATAATGTATATCCTGATTTTGCTAGTGAACCAAGAAATGTTAGATTGAGGTTGTGTTCAGATGGCTTCACACCATTCTCTAATAATGCTTCGTCTTATTCATGTTGCTCGATATTTCTTACTCCGTATAATCTTCCTCCTGAAATGTCCATGACCAGTCCCTATATCTTTCTAAGTTGTGTTATTCTAATTCCCCGTAATCCAAAAAGTTTGATTGATGTCTATCTACAACCATTGATAGATGAGCTCAAACAATTGTGGTTCGAAGGCGTTTTGACTTATGATATATCAACTAAGCAGAATTTCGTTATGCGTGCTTCTTTAATATGGACTATTAATGATTTTCCTGCATACGGGATGTTGTCTGGTTGGATGACAGCTGGAAAGCTAGCATGTCCGTATTGCATGGAAAATAGTAAGACATTCACTTTAAAGCATGGCAGAAAAAATACATGGTTTGATTGTTATCGCCAGTTCTTGCCATTGGACCATGAGTTTAGAAAGATAAAAAATGCATTTAGGAAAAATAAGGTTGAAAGTGACCCCCGCACCTCCATTACTCACAGGGCATCAAATTTGGGAGAGAGTTTCTCAATTACCTAAAGTTACAGAAGCTTCACCTTCTAGACTTCCTGGATATGGTGTTGAACATAATTGGACCAAACAAAGCATATTTTGGGAGTTGTCATATTGGAAGGACAATCTGCTATGACATAATCTAGATGTGATGCACATTGAAAAAAATTACTTTGACAATTTGTTTAACACGGTGATGGATGTTAAGGGTAAGACAAAAGACAATCCAAAAGCTAGAATGGACATAATGGAATATTGTAGGAGAAAAGAGTTATGGCTGCAGGAATTACAGAATGGTAAAATAGTTAAGCCCAAAGCCAGATTTTCATTCACATTGGATGAGAAACATGAAATTATTGAGTGGGTTAACAATTTGAGGATGCTGGAGGACTATGCTTCGAATTTAGGAAAGCGGGTAGATATGAATGAAGGAAAATTGATAGGTATGAAAAGTCATAATTGTCATGTGTTCATGAAAACTTTAATTCCTATCGCTTTTAGCCATCTACCCGAAAGGATATGGAAACCAATCACAGAGATAAGTCTTTTTTTTAAAGATTTGTGTTCTGGAAAGTTGTTGGAGAGTAGTTTAGACAGGATGGAGGAAAATATTCCTGTTACTACTACTAAGATGGAGAAGATATCTCCATGTGGTTTCTTTGATGTGATGGAGCATCTTCCAATTCACCTTATACAAGAGGCTCGCCTCGGAGGTCCAGTTCAAACAAGATGGATATATCCATTTGAGAGATATCCATTTGAAATATTCACTAAGTTATATATATTCGCCAAGTCTTTTATATATTAACATATATATACATATATACATGCAAAATAATTGGTAGTTCGAAGCAAACGATTAAGCAAAGGGGAAGAATCGAAGGATCATTTGTTCAAGGTCATATTCGGAGAGAAACTGGTGATTTTTATTCTTATTACTTTTGTCATGATGTGTTATGTAGGAGAAAAAGGCCCAATCGCAATGATGAAGGCTATAGTGATCCTTTATTTCCACCAATATCAATTTTTAATCAAAGTGGTCGAGGATCTAAAAAGTGTGGAAAGCGAGGCTTCACTGATATGGAAATGCAATCAACTGTGACACATATTTTGCTTAATTGTCCAGAGATTCAATCATATGTCAAGTAATTGTTAAAAATATGTTATTAAATTACATACTAATAAGTGATCATTAACTAACGAAATACTTGAATGTAAAATGATCAGCTTGTTCGTAAACACATGGGGTAATGAAGCCATCTATACAGAATTTTCCAAATGGCTGAGGAACTATGTAAGTGTGCAATCACTAAGTATTTAATAATATATTCATGTTATACTAAATTATATTACTTGAAATAACAATCACGTAGGTTTACGATGAATTCTCAAGTGTCCAACATTTGCAATTAGTGAAAGAAGTAGCACTTGGACCTGAATCTCAAGTACTGACAATGAATAAGTATTGTGTCAATGGTTTTAAGTTTCAAACTGAAGAAGTTTCTAGGAACAAGAAAACAAATAATAGCGGTGTCTACATACAAGGTGATGTTGATGGTACTGGTCAAACTATTGAATATTATGGTGTCATTCAAGAGATTATTGAAGTGAGGTATTCAGGTTGGCCTAAGAAGAAGATTGTATTGTTTTGGTGTGAGTGGTTTGACCCATTACATAGAGGCACAAAGATGGACCATCAACATAATATAATTGAAGTAAAGCACACTAGGAAATACAAAAGTTATGATCCTTTTATTATTGCACAAAATGCTAAACAAGTGTATTACGCTTCATATCCATTGCGTAGAGACAAAGCTGATTGGTGGGTTGTTATAAAAAGTAAGCTTGTGGTAAAAATTGAAATTAACAATGTCTTAGATGTGGCGTATCAAAATGATGTTGCAATTGTTCAACAAGAAGTTGATGTTGAATTGGAAACCACACTACAACATCCTCAACACATATTAGAAGAAGTATCTGATGATGAGATACTAAATTTTGAGGAAGAAATATCCGAGAATGAGGAAAATGAATCATTTGATGATGAAGAATGGGACGATAATGAAAATGAAACAACTGAGGAGGAAGAATGGGAGAATGATGGAATTTAAACAAGCAAGGAGAAATAGTGTAGAATGAAAGCTAGCTAGTATATATGTAAGTGTATTTTGCTAATTTTATTTAATTTATGATTTTTATATATATTATACATGTAAATTTGCATACAGATGTCATCAGGCGGTGACGATGATAGACATCGCAAGAATCTTGGAGTTAGCCAGACTAAACAGGCTAAGAAGAAAAAGTCTAGGAGACTGATAGATCTTGAGGATATTGCAGGATCTATTTCTTCTGCGCCAGAGCGCATCAGCCATGATACTTATTTGTTTGCTGTTCCGTTTGGTATGGCGGATCCTCGGCAATATTATCTTAATTACCGTCGACCAGTCGGTACTTCATCTACTTCACAGCCATTGCCTTCATGACTCTACGAGGACCTACCTTTACAGGCTATTCGTCGAGCACGACCCTTGTCGGTGGGTACTCCATCTCCCACAGGTACATCTCCTCAGTTATCTGCCATGAGGCTTGGATATTCTAGTAGCGAGTAATCAGATGCTATGGCCGATACCCCTCCATTGACTCAGCATTTTGTGCATCTTAATGTGCCACCCTCGTCTAGAGCTACACCTAGTGCTACACCACATGATATGATGTCTGCTCTAGCTCCTGGCCAGAAGGACAGACTTGGTAGAGTCATGATTGAGCCGGATGGATCATCGTAAGTTTGTTTTGTTATCTATTTATTAGTTTATTTTATTTATTTCTTATACTTTAATACATTATTCATGAACTAACATATTTATTATGTGTTTTGCAGGTGACATCCTACAAAGGATGCTGCCCGGGCTTTAAAAGACTGTGTTAGAAGACTTTATACACAGGCTTATCACTCTTGAAGCGACCAAACAATATACGCCAGGCGATGTTTAATAACTTTAAGATATATATTTTTTAGTTAAGTTTAGTATACTTTACTTCTTTTACAATCGATCTAATTAACGTTATTCAATTTCTTTTTCAGACTATGTGTACTTGGGAGTCGAGGTACAATTTGGTCATTGCGACCACATTTGAGAGAAAGGCATCCGCCAGACTGTCTAGTTGGCTAAAGAATGTTCGGGATAATGGTGTACATCCTGGTTGGATGTTGCCTCATTTTTTTATGAATTGGGTCTATATTGGAACACATACAAGTTTAAGGCAATATCAGATCAAGCCACAAAGGCTAAAGGAAGTCTTAAAGGTGGCTCGTTGCACATCGGAGGTGCAAAGACGATTGAACAATTGCACGAGAGATGGTAAGTTCTTATTCAAACTTTTAAATAAATAATTAGTTGATTCATATATATTGTTATAAATTTCAGTTTTTATTTATAGGAAAAAGAATTGGGACGCACTCCCATTGAACCAGAGGTTTTTAAGAAGACTCATGTCAGGAAGAAAGAAAATGAGTCGGATCCGGATGTGTGGGTGGAGGAAAGGGCCGAACGAACTTTTGTAAGTTATTTAATACGAATAATATATATTAATAGTGAATATATGATATGTATATATATTGATGTCAATTTTTATATTTAATATACAAAATGACTTTCATCAGTACGTCGCTGAAAATCTAGATAGTTCGGTCCAATTGACACCTGAACTGTCCACCCAGATTTGGAAAGAAAAAGTGGTATGGGGGACACACAAGGGTAGATGCTATGGTCTAGGCTCTCGAAATTATGTTAGACGACTCCAGTCAGGCTTAGAAGGTATTGGTTCGTCACGTCAAGCCGAGGCACTTGACGGTGTTCAAATTGCTGCTATGTCGAATCAAATAGCTAAACTTACAGCGGTACTAGCAGAGTTGGAGCGCAGAAGAGTAGCTTAACAAAAATGCATGAATGAGACCGTTCAGCAAATCAAAGAACAAGTGATGAACCTCGCTCGTCGACCTACTACTTTGGCTCCCAATGAGACCGACAACGAGAGTGATGAGGATGATTATGTAGATCTCACTCCCTAGTTTAGATCTCTGGACATTTATGAACTTTTTGAAACGAATTTTGAAAGACTTTATAATTCTTTAATTTATGATTTAGATACTTTTGAATGTTATTTTATGTTTTGTTTAGATTGTTTATAATTGTGTGTTTGATTGGGTTGAATAGTGTAGAATTGAATTGAATTGTATTTGCAAGTGTGCAGCAGAAAGTGCCAGTTTGGGCTGGCAAAAATATTGCAGAAAAAGCGACGGACAGCGTGGTTTTTTCCGTCGCTTTTCTGGATTTTATTTTTTTTAAAAATCCCAGAGAAGCGACGGACATAGTGGTTTTGTCCGTCACTTTTCAAGATTTTATTTTTTTAAAAATCCCAGAAAAGCGACGGACAGCGTGGTTTTGTCCGTCGCTTTTCTGGGTTTTATTTTTTTAAAAATCCCAGAAAAGCGAAGGACAACGTGGTTCTGTCTGTCGCATTTTAGAAATAAAAAAAATGAAAATTAAAATAAAGAGATGAAGTCCGTCGCTTTTATGAAAAAAATTCAAAAAAAAATGCAGTCCGTCGCTTTTGAAAGGCGACGCAGTTCGTCGCTTTTGAAAAGCGACACAGTCCGTCGCTTTTTGCGGCGCAATCCGTTGCTTTTTGTGACGATGTCCGTTGCTTTTTAGCTACACCGTCCGTCGCTTTTGAAAAGAGAAGCAATCCGTCGCTTTTTGAAAAGCATCGAGCTAAAAAGCGATGAAAGTGACTGCGTTGCTTTTTCGTCGATTTTGACCAGAAAAGCGACGCAGTCCGTCGCTTTTTGCCGTCTTTTTTTGACAATTTTTTAGTAGTGAATCAAATTTAAAGGACTAACCTAAATTTATGTGCACTTTCTTACCAACATCTTCAATTGCCTTCACCCAAGTATACTCACTGCTTCTTTATCCCTAATTTTGTCATTTCGATATCAATTCACTACTCTGGAGTTTAAGATAAAATCACTGGTCCTCCTTTCGAATCCTCAAGATACACTTCATGACCTAAACGCATTAATACCGTATCAAAGATCCACCACTAAAATTTTTTCTTAAAAATAAAGCTTAATCCAAGTGTCTGTAGTAACAAACTAGTTGTTTTCTCAAATATGAATGCAACACTGAATCTCATTATCTGAACATGTCATATAACTGACAACTCATTAAGTAGTTAGTATTCACACTTGACAATCGACGTATTCATTTCCACATAACACTAGTACCATACCATGCAGGTTCGTTATATCCATCACCAGAACACATCATACCTATTGAGAAGATCGTACACCAATAGCAAACATATTTCTATTCATTGAATAGATCCAAAACATTATCAAATTCATTCTTAGATCAGGTCGATAACAAAAGTAACACACATCATAACTTTAACCAAGTAAGCATCAATATTATTGTAATAGTCGTATCATGACCCTTTTTGATATACACTCAATCTATGAAACCATAATAGAGATTCTGCCCTTAATTGCCTCAACATAATTTTATCACTCACTAAGCAACCCATATATGTTATGATAACTTTACTAACTGTATTTTCCGAAGTAATGGTGTTCATTATCTAGCCATCCCTCACTAAACTTCTTGAATGTTGTCACCTTGGCAAAGTCATCTTGCTTCACCCTATCTACCTCCATCACCAAAATCAACCACTTCCTGAAATGATTTTGTTGAAGCAGCCACCTATAAAGCTTGAACATACAAACCCGACTTCAATCCCTTCACAAAGCACTGAATCCGCTCTTTTGGACTTAAGCAAAGCTAAGTCGCATCTCTGGATAAAGCACAAAATTTGGCCTCATAAGATAGAACATATATCTTCCCTTAATCAATATTTAGGAACTCATCTCTTCCCATATTCCTCAAAATCTAAGGGGATATATTTACCCATGATAAAGTAAGAAAATGTTGCTTAAGTCATAATTAGTGTCTTTGTTAATCGACACTTAACATGAGACTACCACCATCTCCTTGGAACTGGTATGTCATAAACTTAACACCAAAATCGCTCTACTATATCCATCTTATGAAGCAACTCAAAACAATCAACAATGAAAGCATAAGTATCCATGAAGAATGAGGGTTTCAACTTTATGAACTTAATAAAAAAAATCATGTTGACCACTAGTCATTACAGGCTCTGTAGTCAATCGAGAAAATATACCTATTTCCAAGAACACATTTTTGTTTACTTTCTGGTGTTGCAGTTTCAACTTCTAATACTCTAGTACTAACTATATGTGAAATAAAGTGAAGAAGTGCAGATACCAATTTGTATCACCTAGATACCAATTGGATTCAAGTAGTAGCATGAAAGAAAGAAGGAATGAAGTTTTCCTAAAGTCCTATAGCCTCTCAAAGAAAAGTAAAGGCGTTTCCATACCGTTCCGCAAGATTCTACTAGACTTGTCTTTGTGTGATGAGATCACCGAACCTAACTCTCTGATACCAAGTTTGTCACGACCCAAATCCAGTCATGAGTGTCACCCACACTTAACCTTCTAGGTAGGAGAACCAACAAATTTAAACCCAACTTACAAAATACAAGCATAATGCGGAAGCTCAAAATCTTATTAAATATCGTTTCCCAAAACTTGAAAAGTCATCACATCGAGGACCTCTAATCTCCAACTACTAAGTCTAAGAGTATCAAAGACAACAAGATAAATAAATTAAATAGTTTATGTTCGAAAACTAAGGACATCATGTCATGACCGAGAGAATCCAACACGAGCTAGAATGAATAGCTCACCCTGGAATCTGAGGTACTGGAGACTGGCTAGAGCCGAGGGCAAGTCAAAGTCGTTGGTACACTCGCTGCACTCCATAAAAGGAAAATAAAGAAAAACACAAGTAGGGCTCAATACAGGGCAACATGTACTGAGTAGATATCATCGACTGACTCAAAATCGTAACGAATATGCATAAAGTAAAAGTGTAAAATCAACTATAGCACTTAGCAGCTGATAAGCAACAAACCACATGAACAAGTGACAACTGAAGCAAGAATGTAATTAATCACAATATCAAGCACGCACATGAGGACTCATGCCTCCACACCACGCTCGTTTTTTAAATAGGTTCTTTGAGATTGAGTACATTTGGTTAATTTAATATGCTTTCCTCTTTAATGTTATCGTGTCGGAACGTGACACCCGATCCAATAATACTATGTCGGAATGTGACACCCCGATCCAATAATACCGTGTTGGAATGTGACACCCCGATCCAATAATATCATGTCGGAACATGGCACCCGATCCAATAATCTTTTTAATTCACCACTTTTCACTTCATTAATGATAGTTCATTAAGCCTTCTTTATTCAAGGCATCACTTCGATAGAGAGGGTTCAAGATTATAAATTTCCCGGTCTCAGGATTTCAGACCAATTAAAAACCACACAACCAAGCCACAGAACCACACAATCAAGTACATAGAGAACTTCACAATATCACTCAATGCATATCAATCACTATTCAGAGTCTAACTATCAAATAGAATAAATCATAACCTACCTCCACCAAAGAACCAAAGGCAAGCATGCCAGTTCCACATTGCTTTTCCTTTCCTCAATGCCTCAGAGTGTTTCCAATCTATTAAGTATGCATAACTCATAAGTTAACGAGTCTATAGACATTCATATTACTCTATGTGTCAAGACCCAGACCGTCATGATTGGCACCTACACTAACCCTCCGATGGGAGAACCATTACTACAACCCAAACTAACAAACTCATCCAAAAACTAAGGCATTTAAAGATACGGAAGCATGTTTAAATGCAGAAATTATATAGAGTTCCCATAAACTCCAACGGTTTAAACAAATAACTTAACCAAACTAATGCGGAATAATACCTAGAACTTGAAAGTCATTGTACAAAAACTCTACTAACAACAAGTCTAAAAACCAGGGGTACAACCCCGAAACTAAACAACACCTTAAACAATAGTCTGAGTCCGAAATAGTGGACTTAAACAAGAGAGACTCATGGCAACCTGAAAGAACTGGCTCACCTTTGAATCCGGTCACGCTCAATAGTCACCTAGTTGAGGTCTATCAATAGCCGCCTAAAGATGCCCTGTACTCAACAAAGAACAAGAAAGTGCAGTATCAATACACAACCACAGTGTACTGCTAGAATCACGCGGCTATCCCAATAATGAAACACATGCAAGTAACCACAACATTATAAAACAGGCACATACCAAACATATACAATATTAGTCATCTTTTTAGGATCAATGTAGCATTCCACGTTTTCAATAATACCCATTGGTTATCATTTTAGAGCAACAAACAGGCTTTCAACCTCAATCACCATTAGATATGAACGTAATCATCATAAGTAGATACAAAACACAATTTAATGGTTATCTCATAAAACCCAATTAAATGGTCCTCTCAGGGAACCCAAACCCAAACTATTAGTGTACCGATTTGTGGTATCCGATCCAATGTTTATGACGAAACGTAGCAACCGATCCCATATTTATGCCGGAACGTGGCAACCAATCCAAGTTAGTGTGTCGGAACGTAACACCCGATCCATTCAACAAACCACAATTACAATCACAATGTATATTCTCACAATCATACAACAAGAGGTGATTCATGGCATACAATTATTCAATTATCCTAATTTACGAATAGGGTGGTCAATAATGCAACATTCGCATACATGCATTCATTATAATGAGCAATTACAAACATATATCACACCAACATGAAATAACAACAATCACCTACCTCGAATCCAAACTTGAATCCCATAAGGCACTTGTATATTCCCTTTCCGAATTCTTTCCGCTTGTTCTAGGTCTACCACAATTAATATACGCAAGGATCAACAATCAAAGGTCTAATTATCTGGATTATAGCAAACTCAATAACCCTAGACCAAACCCAAGATCCTAATACCCAGATTAGGGTTTTTTCCACCATAATTCCAAGATCAACCCCCCCAATCGATAATTACCTAAGAAACTAAGTTCTACGGATCGAAGCACGGATTCGGGGAGTGAAAACATTACCTTTAGCCTCAAGAATGGTGAAAAAGGCTCAAGAACTCGTCTGGGGTCGTCTCCTAGCTCTCAAAGTTGAAAAGTGCAGAATAAAGATAATTGGGGTTTTATTTTCGACTTAAGTCGCGTATGTCCCGCTACAGCGGGACCCATCCCTCTACAGTGGCATCCGTCCCGCTACAGCGGCATGCATGGAGACAGAATGTTGGAATTTGAATTCCAACCCATTTCACAACACATCTTCATCCCATGACACTCGAAAAATACCCGTTCATGCTAAGATCCGTTTCGGGAGTTCTACTCGCCCGAATTCAATTCCTTAAAGTCGTACGGGTTCCTTAACGTCTTAGCTATCTACTCATGTGATCAAAATCATAATTAGATCACCCAATTGTTACCAGATTTTCCTAGACTCGCTTGACTCTGATTTCATCCAAATCTGAACTATGCTAGGAAATTTCAAGTTACTACTCAAAAGTTTTCTAGCCCCAATTCTTTCCCCCATTGGCTTTTCTCTAACGATAAAATCAGGTCATTACACTATGTCTATTCTAGATTTAAAACTCACCCAATCTATAATCAATTTCCTAAAGTTCGCCTATGGGAAAGTCTTAATTGCTCCAATTAACATAACTTTAATGGTATTCCACTAATACAATACACCTAATATTTAATTACATATCTCAATATATCAAAACTTAGTCATAATATGATAACTAATGAAAATAACCTAAGATTGACGTAAATTAATTATTGCCCATTAGCGCTAACTACAACAATTCGCCTTAATTATCAAACCAACAGCTACGCTGCCAAGAGAAACTTTTCCACCCCAAGCTCTTTTCAACCAAACATACTAAATCGATAATACTGCCCATCAACTAAGCATTAATCATATTATTATATTACTAAGCCCTTCAAACATTTTTTGTTTTTACCCACAAGTGGACCAATCATTACGTTCCTCAACTTTGCACCTTTCAATTCTTTAATATTTTTCCACTATTCAACACACAGACCCATTAACGATAATCAATCAACAATATATGTAATTAGAATGCTGGAAATTTTTTTGGCGAAAGAGTTACCTGAAGCCGTCTATCCAATCTTGCTCTACATCGTGCGACTCTTTTGTTTTTCCTTTCATCTGCAGATTATTTTTTTACCCTAATTATTATACATGATCACTTATAAAAGTGGGAAAAGTGGTCCACTACTAATTTTAGTATTGATTTCTTTAACCACCGACTATATTAATTATTAAAATTACCCCTTACTTATATAATTATAGTTACGAATAGTCCAACATACCCATTTAGAATCTATCGAAAGAATCTTTTATGAAATAAAAAACTCTAGTACTCAAATGACCAAATAGGTCGTTACATTTTTTATGCTCAAGACAAAAGAATGACTTTATTTATCAATGTTACTTATGTTATTTAGACTTCCAGTAAGTTTTCTTTAAAAATAGTTATTATTATATAAACATTGCCCTTTTGTTTTACTTATTTACTATTTCTTAATATTTCATTATTTTAGACAAAGAAAAGTTCATATGATTTGTAATAACGACAGTTGAAGTTTGTATTTGATTTTTATTATTTATTTAATAGCTAATTTTATGAGATAAATATTTTCATTAATGCAAATATATATATTTATATTTGGATAAGTATTTGTATTTAAATTAAAATATTATATATGTCACAAATGTATTATCAAGTTAACGAGATCTTCTAACTTTAAAATATATTATTTTAAAATGTTCTGAGTTCTTTTATTTTAAAAAAAAATAACTCACAACAAATGTGAAAATATGTGAATATATAAAATGTAGTTGTTCTCTTCACATGTTCATATGACATCTATACAATTTAATGTAGAATACACATGCAAAACATATTTGGTTAGATAACAAGAAAATTACAAAATAAATATTGTCTATAAGGTAATATTAGTGAGATAAGACTAATTACATGAACCTCATCAAATTGAAATAAATATATAAATAATTGCATTTAACTAATAATTTTTTTCATTGACCATCTTCATAGGTTTGCGTGTGTGAGAAATATATATGATGATTCATATTGAACATTCACAAAAGAATCTGTAATATTATTTTTTGCTAAGCTTATTATTCAAATCTTCACTTAAATAAACAATACTATTTACTATAACATATATTTTCGAAATTAGTAATCACGTGCAATGCACGTATCAAAAAAATAGTAGTTAATAGATGTCAAATGCATGTCAATCCACTCGAGTGATTTTAGAACAAAATGAGTGAAATGAATTCATATGACATTTTTATTTTTAATAAAAACATAATTTTTTAAGGATTAGTTGTTGGTGTTTTCCTGAGAGAAGGCCCAAAATAGTCCCTCATCTTTGGGTTAAGATTCAAAGTCATCCTTGAGTTTTCACATGGAGCACTAATAGTCCCTCATGTTTGCAATATTGGTGCACTTTTGGTCCTCCCCTAAACTTTTGCCTATTTTTAACATCAATTTTGTTCATAAAAATGTCCCATTGTCTTATATATATATATATATATATATATATATATATATTTAATAGAAATAATAACTCTATGTGAGAGAAGGTGAGGAGAAGAACACCTTATTCTGTTTGGTATAAATATTACTGCAGTTAAACTAAGAACATTTAAACATATGACATTGCAAGAAAAGAAAAATTTGTACTATTGCACGTGAACTCGTCGTGATGAACCTCTCGATTTTACCTGCAATACGATTTTTACTAAACAAAACAAGGTGTTTTTCTTCTCACAATCTCTCACGTGGAGTTATTATTTCTACTAAATATATAAAATGACAATTAAACATTTCATACATAAATTATGAATAAAATCAATGTTAAAAAACAGGTAAACTTTTGAAGAAGGACCAAAAGTGCACCAATATTGCAAACATGAGGGACTATTAATGCCCTACAAGATTAAGGGCTATTTTGTACATTTGACATAACTTTAATTTAGGACCACAAGATTCAAAAATCTTCTTTAGTTTCTTAAACTCCGTGCCAAGTCAAACCAGACCACTCTTTTTGAAACGGAAGGAGTACATAAATTAAACATCTATCTATATATAATAGGAGAAGAAAAAGTGTCACGTTTCAGCACCACAAAAAACAGGCTTTTTAAATAATTACAAATTATTAATTAAGAAATAATAAATTACTAATATTATTTATTTTTTAAAAATAAAAAAATAAGAAAAATTATTAATTCATTAAAAAGCAGTTTTAACTGCTTTTAAAAAAATTTAAAATTTTACAGTTACTTTAACTTTTTACTGGTTTTCAAAATTTAAAGTACATCAATTTTTTCCATTTAAATAAATAAATTATTGAAATTAATAATTAAATTTATTAAAGTTATTTATTATTAAAATTAAAAATTAAAATTTGAATAATTAAAACATTTCATTTAAAACTAACATGAGTTGTATGATAAAATAACCAATTTAAAAGTACATTGTTTTGATTTTTAATTTTAAAACTACAGATAAATGTTTACCATTTCAATTTTTTTAATCATCACGTGCCAGTTTTTTTTTTTTTTTTTTAAAAAAATCTCTTATATCTAAATTAATAACCACCCCAACCCATGTTCCCATTTTCTGTAATATATAGATAAAGCAAAATAAAAAAAATTATTTAAAAATATTTTCCATATAGATAAAGCAAAATAAAAAAAAATTATTTAAAAATATTTTCCATAAAGCCAAATTATTAGGGAACGATTATTGTAAACTGTAAAAAAGTTTTTTTAGGTCTATATTTTTATATATGTTTATCTTTTCTCAATGTGATTTCTGAACAACTGAGAGAAAGTTGATGCTCTTTAATTGTCAAAATAACAAATACGTCTCTTAAAGCAGAAGTAGTACAACATTAATTTTGTGCTAAATGATCATGTAGATGAAGAAGACAATACATAAAGGTCAAACTTCTCTTTTTTATCTCTATTTTATTAAAAAAAAAAATTATCATCTTTGCAAATTCTATGCTTAACGGAAGTTTTGAAAACATAACTAATCAATGGTAAATTTTATGTTTAAATAAGATATGTTGAGAAGGCAATTCTATTTTTGATTATTTTTTTATTTGATTCAAAAGAATATGTACATTTTTTAAAAAAGGGTAAAAATTAGTATTGTGTACTTATTTTAGCCAAGAGAAGTATATTGTAGAAAAAAACTGAGGAGGAAATTTTTTCAAACAATATCCTAACATGATAATTACGGGTATAAAGGAGCATGGATGAACAAACTATACTCCTTCAAGTTTTAAAAAAACAAAATTGATGATACATCTATTAATTATTTATGACTAGTTTATTCTGTCAATTTTTTATAAAGCCATTGTTTATCTTATGGTGATTAAATTAATTAATTTATTTATAATTGTTACAATTCTAACCGTAATGAAATACCTTCAATTATCAGTTGAACTTTTAAAACTAATTAAAAGGATGCACATAACAAATACTATATGAATTAAAAGTTAGTCTTGACATTATCTTTCTTACTTGACTGCACATTAAAAAATAATGAAAAAAAAGCTTAACTACTCATTAACTTTCCGCTTATATTTTATCAAAAAATAAAAAGTTGAAGTCAATAAAACGTCAATATATAGATCAATTTATTCAATTATGAATATGAATAGTACAGTTCTTTAGTAAATATATTAATATTAAGTTTGAATTTAATTAATTTAAAATTTTGAATTCAACTTTAAAATTTGAATATAACTTTTTTTTTAAATGGTCAACTGCCTCTATATTAAACTGTATATTAAAGATAAATAAAAAAAAAGAATTACTAATACTCATATTAACTTTTCACGTCATTTTTTTGCTTTGTTAAAAAAATATTAGATTTTGACATTTAATTTAACTGATAAGAAAAATAATTATTACCTAAAAAAAACGTTGAATTCACATTCTTCCAAAAACAAGAGAGAATGAAGTATTCCACCAATTAATACTCATAGTTAATGAAAACTAAATTTGAAAATAAAAAAGTAATGTCCGATAAAAAATAAAAAAGAAATCAGAGTAATTAAAAATATAAAAAGGGGACACTTCAATTGAAAAAATAAGACATTTATGGAATGGTTATGAATAACACATTTCAGTGTAAATTCTAAATAGTATCTTCAAATTTTTATGTAGGAGGATAAATCACAAAATTATGTGCGACTTTGATATGCATTAGGGGCTCTTCTAATATTTTTTTTTTAATTAAAAATCTGCCACATTATAAAAATAATAACTTTAGTTTTTCAAAATTAATTCTTGACATATTTGATATCAAAATATTCGAACCTAGATAAAGGTTGATATTGTTATGAAAAGTTTTTGGTTAGAGTAATAACATAAATATACTATTTTAGTTCATGAAAAATTGGTCCATCCTTCTCATAAATAATTCTCTAGAGATTATTTATATGTTTTGGTTTAAATTGAGATAAACATTTGTCATATACAAAAAAAGGAACAACTTAATCTATTAAATTAAATCGTGACAAATCTGATATTAAAATATTCAAACATAGATAAGGTTGATATTGTTATGAGAGGTTTGTTAAAATAATAACATAAAAAAAAAATACTATTTTGGTTTATGATAAATTGATTCATCCTTCTCAAAAATAATTTCCTAGAGATCATTATACATTTTAGTTAAAATTGAGATGCAAATATCTCATATATAAAAATAATAATTTAGTTTTTTATAAAAAATAAACGTAACAAATTTGATATCAAAATATTCAATCATAGATAGAGGTTTATATTATTATAATAGATTTTCTATTAAAATAATAACATATTTTTTGTAATTCTAATATATATATATATATATATATATATATATATATATATATATATATATATATATATAATTACTCCTCACATTATTATTTATTTTAAAATTTTATTATGCTTAAATTGATTTGTATTACTAACTATATGTGAATTACTTATGAAATTAATTCTTGAAGATTTATAAGAATTATTTAAAAAATAAAAACTGAATGTTATTACACATAATATAAGATCTTATGATAATTTTAATTGAAGTGGGATATATTTTCCCTACATTTGTTAGACTAGGACCATCTTTAAAAAAAAATCATAAAGAACTAACAATTGAAAAATACAAAATAATAATAATAAATTTAATTTTAAAATATCCGTGCAATGGGCAGACACGAATACTAATTAGAATTACAAAGCTAACTTTCACGATAGTGAAGAAACCTTTATTTTTCTAAAAAAAAAAAAAAAAAACATAAACAAATACTGTAAAATATTTCAACAAAATAAATATTAAATTAATCTCCATATAAATTAATTCATTCATAACATTCATGAATATATTGATATACTAGTTTCTTGATGCATGCTAATAAGTACAAATATTTTAAAATTATATAACGAAAAAAATTAGCATATGTGTACAATAGGTTAAACTAAATTTTTAACGGGGAGATTAATGTAATAAAATTGATGATCAATGAGCTTATTCGATCGACTTGATTGTTGAAAATAAAATTATTGGGTGTGGTTTAAACCTGCGAAGTTGAATCTTTGTTACATAAGTACAATCCGCATGTTGATTAATTTTGATGTTATTTTGTTCAAACCTATCATACAATTATGTCTTACCTAATACATTCTTGTAGATCGATATTGTTCGTATATATTTCATTCTACATTTATAACACTTCGGAAATTGGAAACGAAAAGTTGTATTTTTTCCATACTATTTAAGCATTTGATATTGTTGCATATATCTATGTTGTAAAGCTTTATTGATTTCAATATATTTGCATGCTTCACTTTACAGTTATCCAATTTTCTGTCTTTCTCCAAGTTGTTCTTCAAATTTCTATGTTCAGTCTAACCATTGTTTCACTCAATTAATTTACATGCAGTACATTTCATATACTAATGTCATTCGGCCTTTCATCTTTTGATTATACAGATACATGTACTCAAGATCGACATCAAGAACTTCGTTGAGATCCTTTCCACCATCTTTTGGTGAGACATTCTTGTTTTTGGAGGGCTTCAGTTAGTTATTTATTTCATTATTTAGTAGACTGTTAGTAATTTTAAAAGATGGGGCAACAAATATAATTGATTGAAATATCTCTCAATATTTTTATCAAGCATACTAAGGTTTTAAAATGTTAACTTGAAAACATAATTTACAAAAAATCTGCATAACAAAAATTCAAAAAAGGCTAAATAATCTCAATAATTAAAACAACTTAACAAATATTTAAAATTCAAATTCATCTTAAAGCTATGTAATTTATTATGCTAAAAAATTATTGCAGTAACTAAAAACAAATTCAACACTCCTTTGATTTAGATAGTACAATTTAAGAAATATTCCTCCTCAATTTCTACTTTGGCAATTGATGCTGAATTATATATGTTCATTGTTTTTTAACTCTAAAAAAATCTTCTTTCTTCTTTTTCTTCTTTATACTTTGTGCTTAATAAACGTCTTCAATAACCTTGTCGTACCTAAAAGCTCTTTTGAAAGTGCTTTAATCTGAACTTTTGTAGGATTTGGAAAATTTTGTTGTAAGGATTTTTGTTCCATCACATATCCCATTGCTTTCAAAAAATGGTTTTATTCTCAAGGACCAAATTTGATAATTTTCGTCCGTGGAAATTTGTGGGGCATTGAAAGAGAGATTATTGCTTGCCATTTTTTTATGTTAAAATTAGTTGAAAAAAGGATAGGTTGAATATAGCCCTAATGAGTTAAAATGGATTGAAAAATAGCCCTTGCGGGTTAAAAATAGTCCTAACGTGTGAAAAAGGATATGGTAGCTCTTTGGAAGAACTCACAAATCCTGTAAGATCAATAAAGCTCTTGATACCACTCTTGGTGTTTTTAAAAGTGGGGCAGCAAAAAGAACCGATTGAAATATCTCTCAATTTTTTTACTAAGCATAATAGGGCTTTAAATAGCCAACTTGAAAACATTAGTCTGCAGAAAATCTACATAGCAAAAATTCAAAAAAAGGTTAAATAATCTTGACAATTAAAAAAACCCTAACAAATATTTAAAATTCAAATTCATCTTAAAGCTAGGTAACTTATTATGCTAAAAATTACTACAGTAACTAAAAGCAAATTCAACACAAACATTCTAATTTATTTCTTAAATTGCCAAGTCTCGATTTTTTTGCGGGAAGACCCTACTAGAATTACATTTAACGTCCCTTTATTACTTTCTCGATCGGTGGCTCGGATCGGTAGCTGGGCTCCGGGGCATTACTACCACGACTAATATCGATTCGAGCCCAAAGAAGATTCAGATAGTCGCGGTTCTTGTCGCGACGCCTATCTTAGTTCAGTAGTGGTTTCATGGATAAGTTAGTGAATCTGTTAAGTCTTGATCTTCAGATATTATAAACATTATTATTATGTTGATTCATACTTATATTTCAGACTTTTCATAAAGCATGTTTATAGGTGTGAATGTTTATCATTTTTAAAGCATCTGCATAAGTGTATTCTTTCATTCTATGTAAACCCAAGTCAAGGGTTCACTTGGGAAAAGTAATGATTTTCAAGTGTTGGTCACACCTAGGGAGTAGACTCGGGGTTTTATACAATAGGAGCTATTTGATATCCATAATGCAATAAGGAATCTCGAGCCCAAAATTGGGTAAAGAATAAGCCCATCGGACTGATGCACAAAACAACCCAATTGACTCCATCAATAGGTCAAAAATAGCTCAAGGAACTTGTGCCAAAAGGTCGGGCACATTCAGAGCTCAAACATTACCCAAAATTTCCTACACCATACTAACTCAAGAACACCAATTTCAAGAATAGAACAGAAAGATTCACAAGACTTACGATGTCACGACCCGAAAACACAAGTCATGATGGCACCTACCATAATCCACTAGTAGGTAAGTCAATTCATATAAAAAAAATGGAGAAGTAATAGGCACGTTGTATAGAAACAATAATCAACAAGAAATTTAAAGCAAGAAAGCAAGGTACACTATGGAAAATTGAAGAATAATAACATAAATACAAAAGCCAGAAGTACAAGATCCAAACCCACGACCTGGTGGACATAAGTACAAAGATATTATACGAGTTCAAGTCCCAAAAGTGGACCAAAAGTACATATTTGTCTCGAAGACAAAAGAGTAGCCAACAACTATGTACAAAAGAAGATAGGTCGAACTAGGATGCCGTCATCTCACCCACAACTCCAAAGTACTCCACAACTGGCTTGAATCAACTCTGACGACTAGCGCTAGGATCTGCATCAAGAAAATAGATACAAAGTGCAGTATGAGTACCAAAACAAAAAGTACTCAATAGGCATCATAGGCCGACTGAACTTGAAAAGTAAAATCAATCTGAAAAGTGAGAAAGTAAAAGCAACAAGACATCAAGCGAGCGAAATGATAACAAAAGACTAATTACAAAGCACATGAGTCCAGGAACGAATGAAAAGAACAACAATAAACTAGCTATTAACCTAACTGGCCCCCATGAGCCCAGAAGGTACACTCGTGCACAACTGAAAATAAATAACCCAAATGGACTCTTCTAAGCCTGATGGGTAGACAAAATAGCTACAGCTATTTATGAATGAGAACTAGTGAAATCTAAAACAAGGGAGTGCATAGTCAGGACCTCAAACCATGACTTAGACATGCCAAGAACCCAATAGAACCATACTTACAGATCTCAACCTGACAAGGATAATGTGTCTAAAACTCATATTGTGATTGAAGACGATGTGCCCAAACCTTGAACCGTGACTATAAGATCAGTGTGCCCACGACTTGAACCATGACTATAAGATCAGTCAGCGAAGTAATACATAACATAAGTCATCATAATAGGGTCTACCATGAATTGAGGCTCAACTTCATAACTGCCACAAGCCACTCTAAGCTTGAGTCCAAGACCAATCCCAAAGCAGTCAAACGAAGCCCGGTTCCACAATCGAAAAACATCGGGGCCATAGCATAAGGAGAGTTATGGATGAAAGGTAATGAGAGTTGAGTTTTCGCCTAGCTAAGGATCATATTATCAAACCCAATTCTGCTATATCAGTCTATACAGAGCTAAGTCGTCCAAAGTTACATCGGAGTACCTAAAAGGCTTATCAACTCCAAAACGCAAGTCTAAGGCAGTCACTAGTCTCTGTCTAGGATAAGGACAAGAACAAATAACAACATAAATTCACAATCATGAGTTCAATCTAAAGACTGGTAAGTCGTAGCCTACTTCAAAGTTGAGCACACACTCTTCAAAATCACACTTCCATAGTTTCACCTTCCGAAAGGCTTCAAATTGTTGCCACACTATTATAAATATGAACACAACATCAATACAGACGCGTCAACACCAAAATCAAAACAATTGAAGACGAACCAAAGAACGAGTCAAAAATGGAATTGTGAAACTTGCATCGGAAATCTCAAAATTGACTCCATTAATTGGTCCTAATTAGCTCAAAGAAATTGTGCCTAGAAAATGGACACAATTCGAGCTCGAAAAATAACCAATTCAGATCATGCAACAAAAAGAAGCTAATTCACCATTAAAGCTCACAAACAAGAAGGAATGAGGGGAACTTACGATTCAATACGCGTGAAGAACGAGCCAACCAAAGTGCCCAAGCAATCCTCTAATCAACTCCCATAAGAACACTGATTTCCCATAAAGAAATGAGTTCTCAAAGCTCTAAAATCAAAGACAACATAAGAGAAAATGATCCCAAAAACGAGTTGAACTACTTGCAGATGCCTCAAAAGCGGTCACTATGGCCGCTTAAGTAGCATCGCAAGAGAGATAACTTGACCACTAAAGCGGTCGTAGACAGCCTACCACTAAAGTAGTCCCTAGCTATTTAAGCAAAGTCAGGGATCGCTAAAGCGGTCGGGCCTGAGATGGTAGGCCTTGCTTAAGAGACACCTTGGCCGCTAAAGCGGCTTCCACTTAGGGCCGCTTGAGCGGCTGCACTAACACAATGCACCA
The DNA here is from genome assembly GCA_035578085.1 of Solanum pinnatisectum. Classification (NCBI taxonomy): domain Eukaryota; kingdom Viridiplantae; phylum Streptophyta; class Magnoliopsida; order Solanales; family Solanaceae; genus Solanum; species Solanum pinnatisectum. The sequence goes on from CM069076.1 coordinate 21,175,305, forward strand.
AAAAATTTAACGAAGTCCCAACAAACTCTGCTTAGGTGCTCAAGATTGGTTCGGATGCCCATGCACGCAAACAAAATATATTATCTAACTAAATTTGACATTCCAGACTCAACCAAGATGTTGAATCTTCCAACTGAGTTTATCTCAATGAAAAGTGGGTGCCACACCCAAACTCTATTTTAAGCTAATACCCGCAAAGTGGCTCGGAATGAGCTGAGAAGCCTTAGAATCCATACGGAAGGTTCTTCTAGACGGAACTCGACGTTTCAGAGCTAATGAAACCATCAAAATTGCATGTTGAGGCCATCCACCTAAAGTTTTGACCGAAGTCAACCATTCAGATTTCGAAAGCTCAAAATTTGTACAAAAAGTAAACGAATGACCAAGTGACCAAACTGTCAGTCCTAGCAAGTTATAAATGACTTGGGGTCACTATAGAAACTCTCTAAATGCCTAAGATAATGGAATAAATAATAAATGACCTTGAAGGTCATTACATACAAGTTTTGAATTAAGATATGATCCCACACTATTCCCAGCTCAACCACAACAATTCCCCAAATATGTCCCTTCTAATCAAGCTTAAAATGGACTTTTTCTCTGTGAAAAAAATGAGAGAGAAACGAGAGATTAAACCCCAATGATCGCCTAGTAGACCCGAGGTCGTGAAAGCACGTAGTGGCGGAGGTCAACGGAAGCACCCTTACTCCAAAGAAGTGGACCCTATCCTACTAGAGCAAGATTGTTAAGCGATCAAGCTCTGCAGGAGCGGGGCACTGTTGGAGCTATAGCTGGTATGGGTGGCTCACCGTTGGAGCGGTTCCGCCAAAGTGAGCCAAGCTCCACGAGAGCAGTATCATTAACAACAACTATTCCAACATACTTGGGATAAAAATCCTTGTTTCAAATTGACCCTCAAGATTCATTTAGAGTTCCATGAATGCAAATTGAATATGCCCCAACCTAAAACAACATTGTAGACTCAATTAGACTGTCAAAACTTCCAATGAAGGTCATTTTTGATGAAAACTGTGGCCTATATGGCTATACCCCAAGCTCTATTATAGCTAAAAGTCATAAGGTAGCTTGAAATGAGACTGGAATCCTGGAGACCCTAATCAAAGGTCTTTCTAGACTAAAATTAACATTTTGAAGCTAACGAAACAATTAGAATTACATTCAAAAGTCATTTACCTATTTTTTTTTTATCGAAGTTAAATATCTAAACTTCAGAAGCTCCAAATATGGAAACTAGCATAAACAACAAACAACTTGTCTGGTGACCGTCTTGTCAGTCCTATTAAGTCATAATTGACTCGGGGTGGTTATGGAAAAACTCTAAATTAATATAGGAAAATAGAAAACATGACCTAGAAGATCATTAGAACATCCACTACTAATAGGACTTTCGTCCCCAATAATTACATCAGAAATAAGTTCATTCATCAACAGCTTATCTTTGAAGCAATTTGAGATTGGAATAAGATTTGTAGAATGGTACTTATCTGAGGGTACAAATCTATATCTGGGGGTTTTGGAGGGGTAGAGGATGTGGGAGTTGCGCTATCTTCATCCATGGATAAATATTAAAGCTAAATGTTAAATTTAACAAAGTCTGTTATTTGCTATTTTTATTTTGAAAGCTTCATTTTATTTTTCTTCTACCATACTTCAAATTTCAGCTAATTTATACAATTGTCCCTTGCCCCAATTTATTTTTTTTTTTTAAAAAAATTATGCAAATGTACATGTAATTATTTAAAATTTATTGGATATAAATTCATTAAATGATCCGGATTATATTAAATTTAAGATATATTAATCCAAATAAATATAATGAATTAATATAATTGGATTAATTATTTAAATCCAATAAATATGGATTTAATTAAAGTTCAATTTCATTGGACTAGTCCATTAATTTGAGCTACAGATGATGAGCCTACTTTGCTAAGTTCAATGTCATCTCATCCTAAATGCCCTGTTTGGTGTCACGTATCAAATGACGTGGCATGCCAAATCAAACAAAGAAGTCAATAGGATCATGTCATTCCTATTTCAAAAAAAGACTAGTAAAAATGTGTTACATGTACAAGTGATGTGTTCCGATCAATCAATTATAATCATGTCACTTAAATCAGATTGGGCGAAGAAAGCCTATTTCTATCACAACTCCTTTGCCATTTCACTTAAATCTAATTGGCCGAAGGAAAATCTTTTCTCAACATAACTCTTCCATTCTACAACGATAAATAGGGGTCTTCATAATTCAGAAAAGACCCCAAAATTCTAACAAGAAGCTAGAGAAAACTCACGGATCAAACGCTGCAGATTTCTCTAAAAGCCACAAGTTCAAAAATTCAAGTACTCAAGCATTCAAATTCAAAAACAACTCAAGATCAACACCACTAGATTCAAGAACAAGCTCAAAAGCCATTAAATTCAAGTACAAGTCAAGATCAAGTTCAAAAACAACTCAAGAACAAGCTCAAAAGCACTTGAATTTAAGTACAAGTCAAGATCAAATTCAAGAACAACTCAAGATCAAGACCACCAGATTCAAGAACAAGCTCAAAAGCCCTTGAATCCAAGTACAAGTCAAGAACAAGTTCAAAATTTAAGATCAAACTCAAGTGCCCCATGATTACATATATTTGAAAAGACAAATCATAAAGTTGTAACACACATAGAAATCAATAAATACAATTGTTGCGATATTTTTTTATCCTGATTATTATTTTCCCGATTTGAATTTTATTGTCTACAATACACTTAAAAGATTATTCTTTTAGATAAACAATCAGATCTAATATTGTTTATATATTTCTTGATCCGATAGACAAAACATTAAATTAATTTAAATTATGGTCTAAAAAGGCTCATAAATTTAAAAACGAACCTATTCATTAAAAAATTATCCCAACTTAAAAAAAAATTATTTCCTCATTCTTTAAGGTTATTTATGGGTTTTCTTTAATTTATTTATTTGTGGAGTCCAAGTTCACAGTCTCAAAATAATTTATCTTTTCATATTGGATTTTTTTTTTTAAAAAAAATGATAACTTTAATTTGATTGAGTGATTTTCAAAAATAAAATTCCCAAGTTGAGTGATTTTATTGATAAAAAATAAAGTTCAATGATTTTGTTACATAAAGAATCATAATTTAGTGACCTTTTGAGATATTAATTCAATCAATATTGGATATAAAATAAATTGATTTAAATATCGGATACATATTTAAGAAATAAAGAAATTTTATGCACTTCACCAAAAACATCTTTTAAACTTAAAATGAAAAGAATTTCTAAACCTAAATTATTAAAATAGGTTAAGAAAGGAAGAGGGTGGTATAACAAGAAAACATGTTAGGGATGGCAATGGGGGCACCCGCCCAAATAACAACTTTTTTCATTCTCAACCCACCCCACCCTGCTCTGCATAGATTCGCTTTTAATATTTTTTTTCTAGTTAAGTTTGATATTAAAAATAAAATTCATCAAAATAAATTCATTTTTCATTAAATTGTATTAATTTAATAGATAATGACTTAAAAACTAAATTTGTAGAGGTCAATTGAAAAACATGTAAGAAATTGTATTATTTTTTATTGAATCATTTTCATTTACCATCTTGATATTTTAGTAAGCTTTAAAGAGATTATCTTAATAAATAATACGCTATTACTCTTATAACATGTAAAAAATTAAAATTAAGTTTGAACCCACATAAAATCACATATACCCACAACCCACCCCGCCCCGCCCCAAATTAGTTTTTAAACAATCCACTTCAACCCACCCCGGACAACCTTAAACCCGCATAGCGTTAAACCCATCTCACTCCATTGCCATCCCTACATGTTGTAGAATCTGGTAATAAGCAACAAAAGATGGGAACATTGTAGAGTGTGAATATGAATTCGAAACCTCCATTTGGAACTTTGGAATGTTATGCTAACAAAAGATACATATATAACCCGCCTTAAGTTAAGGATAACTTTTTGGGAGAGGCAATTCGATTTTTTAATTGTGATACATACATATAAATAATAAGCTAATGATTGTACACTTTCGGACTTGAAGATAATAACAAATACTTGGTCATGACTGATTTCTACAAAGAAGATGGTGGGCTCTTATGGATTTAAAGCTACTCTACAATATAATTCAATTCATTCAGTTTATATATATATATTCTAATGCTGCCTCCTACTAATATTTTGTTGCAGGAGTTTCAACATCCATTTCAGAAACACCCCCTACTCATTACACAATCAAAATTCAGTCACTTTCTCTTCTAAAGAAGAACAATATTGAGAAATGCACCTCTCCTTATTTTGAAGCTGGCGGATATAAATGGTGCAGCAAATTTATCCTAGCCACTGTAATCTAATTAATATAACTACTCTCTTCAGTTTTAAATTTTGTAAGTTGTGCAGGAAGTTGGTGTTTCATCCAAATGGAAACAAAAGCAAGAATAAAGCAGGGAAGCATGTTTCTGTGTATCTGATGATGGCAGATGCAACCTCACTAGCACCTGCAGGTTGGGAGGTCCATGTTGGTTTTCGACTGTTTTTGCTTGATCACAACAATGACAACTACTTGGTCCTCCAAGGTCTCTGCTCTTACATCTACTTAATTTCTTTTCATACGCATAACAAAAGGAAAAAGAATCAAGCCTTCTTAATTACAACAACAGATACATCTACTGGAAAGGGAAGAAGATTCCATGCTATGAAGGTGGAATGGGGATTTGATCGATTCATGAGTCAAGAAGCTTTCAACAATCCAGAAAATGGGTATGTTGTAGATGACACGTGTGTCTTAGGAGCAGAGGTATATGTCCGTCAAGAAAAGTTCCGAGGTAGACAAGACTGTCTCTCCATGGTGAAAGATCCCATTAGCTATAAGCACACCTGGAAGATCGACAAGTTCTCTGCTCTGACTGCAGATTGTGTAGACTCTAAGACCTTCATGGTAGCAGAACATAAATGGTACAATCACTTGTTTCTTTTTTTCAAACAGTGTAACTAAATATCTGTTATATACATAATGCATATCCGTATCTATGTATAAACTTAAACAGGAAGATACAGGTATACCCCAAGGGCAAAGGGAGTGGTACAGGCAACCATCTATCACTATACTTGTCATTGGCAGAACCAACCAGCCTTTCTCAGGGTAGTCAAATATATGCAGATTTTACAATGCGTATCCTTGATCAAGTTAATGCCCAAAATTACTTAGGCAAAGGTACTTAACACTTAACAGCAGTAGAGAACTATAAAAGTTAATGATGTAAAAATGCTGAAACAATTAATGGATCATTACTATGTAATCATCATGTATACTACTTTTGGTTGCAGCCAACTATTGGTTCAGTGGATCACAGACGGTTTGCGGATGGCCAAGATTTATATCACTTGGGTATTTCAGTTTGCCAGGAGCCGGCTTTCTGGTCAGGGACACTTGTGTTATAGAGGCTGAAGTCACTGTGCATGGGGCTACTACTAATAATATTATGCTCTAATTAGTACAAAGAATTTGATCATGACAGCCATTATTGTTGAGAGAATATTTTCTCTACTGTTTGGACAGACCAGATAGAAGAACATTGAAGTCATAAGTCTCATTCTGACAAATTGATCTGCCTGTATCAATCATGCCAATTTGGTATGCCATGCTAGTCCCAGTGTTCTTTCTCATACAAGTTATGCAAATGAACTACAACTATTTGGAATTTAAGCCCATTATTTCTCCGTTCTTGTTGTATCAATTAGTATTTGTTTGAAGTGAGGAAAATCATGCAAGAACACCCTCTCCATTTCTCTTGACTTAGGATAGTGCATTTCCTAGCTATCACTTTATTTCTTTCGAGCAAATTCTAGTATGGAAGGGAAAAGGAAGACCTTCAGAACTAAAAGTAGAATTTACTTTACAACATACTTTAAATGTTCTCTCAAATATTAAAATAAATATTAAGTTTTACATTAAAATTTTTTTTGGTAAAGTAATCAAATCATATTAGAAAAGCATCAAGAAGATGCAAAGGTTACAAGAGAGCAAAAGAAGCTGCTTCAAACAAAACATGAAGCAAACTTACCTGTAAAACAGCCAAAAAAAATTCCCTGGACATTCTACTAAGGTAAAGACAGGGACCTAACAAAATTCAAAAAGCTATCCACACTGTATGCAGGGGAGAGGAAGTGCCAACTGAATAAACATTCCAAACATAGGAGTCGAGATTCCATCAAAGCATATGTTATTTCTCTCCTTCCATAGACACCAAAAAAAAAAACATAAATGAACACGATACATAGATAGTCCATCACATAAATTCTGGGCTAATTATCTAGATAGTCCATTAAAGTTGGCACGATACATTACTTAGACATTTTATCTTCACCCATGACCATTTGAACACCTTTGATTGACAAAAGTGTGGCTTGTGTATACAAGATGCTGATGTGGCAAACCATGTGTACCACGTCGATTTTGAAGGCATAAATCTTTTTCAGCTAAATTTATTATTATTTTTCAGACTTCATCCCCTCCTCTCTCCCATGTGATCTTCTTCCCAAAATCCCCCTCCCTACTCTTATTCGATAGAATCCATCTTATAAAAACTCAGGTGTAGATATAATTAAGTAAATAAAAGTATGTTCTCTAATATGTTATAATATAATGAGATGGTCAGACATTTCAATACGGTATCATAGCTAGTTTATGCAATTAAGTTAGACCCAAAATCTCTTTTTTTTTTTTTTTTTTTTTTTAACTTGGTAAGGTTGTATTATATCACACAACAGTACGTTGTACTGAAACCTTATATGCAAAAGCCCCAAATTCTTACTGCTCTATGGCTAAATTGAGTTTAAAACATCAATTATAGAGACAGTATCATTTGAGTATAACTGATTACACCAAAAACATAATAGCAAAATGCAGTTGAGCTTCACTTTCTGCACACTGTTTTCTATGCTCTCAAAACACCTAGAGTTCCTCTCTTACCATATTGCCCACCATATTGAAGCAGGGATAAGTCTCCATCTGCCTGTCTTTTGCCAGTACTCCTGCTTCCTCCTAGCTCTTTAAAGCCTCAGAAACTTTCCTAGGCATAGTCCAGGAGATGCCTTTGAAACTCAAAAAAATTCTCCATAATTGTTGAGTGTACTTGCAGTGTAGAAACAGATGATTCACATTCTCTAAAGTCTCCCCACAGAGAAAGCATCTTGAGCATAAAGTTATCCCTCTCTTCATGACATTGTCTTGAGTAAGAGCTGCTTCCTTGGCCAACAACCAGACAAAGCAAGATACTTTGTAGGGTATTCTGCTTTTCCATATTTGTTTCCATGGCCAATTTGTAATTTGTTGGTTTCCTGATCCATTAGCTTATAAGCTCTATTAACTTTGTATACTCCTCTATTGTTTCCTGTCCACCATAGAACATCCTTCCCTGTTTGAAGTCCATTGAAAGGTTCCACTGTGTTAAGAAATTCAGCTACTCTCTGAACCTCCCAGTCATTTAGATGTCTTCTGAAGTTGAAGTTCCACCCCTGTAGTGTCCATAAATTTGCTATAAACCCTTGTTGAAATGTAACTAAGCTGTAAACATCAGGAAATAACTCTTCCAAGTTGCCTTTCTCATGCCGATTATCCTTCCAAAACATGGTCTTTCTCCCATCAAAAACTTTCACCTTTGAGTTGTTCTTCACTTTATCCCATAGATTCCTAATGGACCTCCAAAGGCTGACTCCATAAGGAGTAGTCACCTCTTTGGTCATCCATTTGTCTTCTGGTATATATTTAGCCTCAATCACCCTTTCCCACAACAGTTGGTTACCATTTGCATACTTCCATAACCATTTCATTTGAAGAGCTTTACTTTGCAAGTTTAGGTTCTTAATCCCCAGACCACCATTTTTCTTCCTAGTTATCAGTGATTTCTACTTTACCAAGTGAAATCCTTTCTTTTCCTTATTGCCCTGCCGCAAAAATTTCCTTCTAATACTGTCCAGCCTCTTGGTGACCCCTGGCCAAAATCTCTTTCTTAACATGGTATCAAAGTCAGACCCATCCCAATTCTTGGTTTACCCTATTTTAGGGTCTCAAATTATATTGTAAATGCTCTAGATATCCAGTCTTGGATGTGCAGGGGGGCTAGAAGATCCACATCAGTTGTGTGATGGGTAGTTGGTCTCCTTCTATGGTCCTTCGAATTTTCCACTTCATGAGTCCATTTTTGGGTTGAGTCAAATCAAAGGTCCATTTCTTAACAATTAAAATAACAAAGTAAGAACTTGTTAGGATCCAACTTCAAAGAAGGTAAATGTACTTCCCTCAAACTTCTATTAACTTCAAACAATAGTTGTTTAGCCACAAAGGAGAACTTTATAATGCCTCTCGCAGCTGTTACACTACTGAGAGGGAGTTTTTTCTCTATGGGAGAAGGTGCATCTTCCATGTTATTATTGAGAAGATGTATATTTCATGTTAGTTCCCTTTGCAGGGAGGAGGTGAATCTTCCATTTTCCCGTGGACGGGTTTCTTGTAGCTAATGAATTTCAGTTGCTTTTGGCAACACAAACAATACTCACCCCCAAAAAAACATAAACTAATAAATGATAACAAAGAGAGGAACTACTTAGCAAGAAAATCATTATATTAAACATAGGAAAAGGCCCCAGAAACTTGAAGTACAGGGAGAGCAGAGCACAACCTGCTTGAACTTCAAATAACAAATTTTATTCACATACCAGTTCAGAATTGGGAGAAAAGGATGGTCCTGATGTCAAAAGTTAGAAACCAATAATATAAACAGAAAACAAAATATCCATTTCAATTTGATGTACACCAGAAATAATCATCAGTAATTAGTATTTAGTCATACCTAGGTCACCTCATAACTTCATAAACTCAATGACAGTGGACAATTATTAGTTTCAGAAAAACAGCTAGATGATCTAGGCAATCTAAGTTCTATATAAAACAAATAAAAGATGTAGCTTGGATGCATTGTTCAGAGATATTGCATACTTAGCTTAGCTTGGATGCATTGTTCAGAGATATTGCATACTTAGCTTTCAAGTAGGCAGCAGCTCTAGCTTTTCTTCATCATTGTGGCTGTCATTGGAGTGAATGGCAACCATCATGAGCTTTTCTTGTTCCAGATCATAAACTTTGTCTGTCATGCCTTCTTTCTGGTATGCATCAAGCATAGTAGAGTAAGTCATGAGATCAGGTCGACATTGCTTATCTTTCATTCGCTTGAAAACCCTCTCCATCTCCATTACATCCTCAGCCTTTGCACACGCATAAATAACAGAATTGAATAAGGAAGTGTTTTCAGGGATCTCCAATTTCCCAGCTAACTGGACAGTGTTGATCACCTTATGAAAAAGGCCTGCATTTGCATATCCCCTGATGAGACAGCAAAAGGTCTTGGTGTCAGCTTTCATCCCTTCGGCACGCATTTGATCAAAGGTGTATTCCATATGCTTTGCCTCACCTGCATCTGAGAACGCCTCAATGACATTATTGTATGTTGATGTTGTCCATGGAAATGAGAGTTTACGCATGTACTCCATTGCAGATGACATTTTATCATACATCTTTTTCTTCCCATAAGCACCAATGAGGATATTAAATGTTCGCGTTTCAGGCTCAATCCCAAAATTACGGATTTTTTCATACCATCTCTCCATCATTTCAATCAGCCCCTTGTTGCCAAATATGCTCAGGATAGTGTTCATAGTCCATACATCAGGTTTGCTGTCAGCACTCTCTAGCATCCCTAAAAGCACTTTCTCCATTTCTGCATACTTGCCTGCTCTACCATAACCACTCAAGACTATATTCTGAGTGACAGTATTAGGAACTATGGAACGATCAGCCATTTGTTCATAAAGTGACTCAACCAAATCAAATCGGCTAGCGTCCACACATGCCTTGATTAATATACTATAGGTGTAAACATCTGGTTGACAATGAGGTAGGTCAATCATGGCATGAAGAAGAGAAAATGCCTTGCCAAGTATGTTGCTTCTACAATAAGCACCAATCAATGCCGTATAAAGTTCTGAAGTAGATTCGAGTCCCTCTTCAATCATTGAATCAAAAAGCTGTTGAGCCTGTCCTGGTTGCCCACATCTTCCAAGAAGAGCAAGGAGCCTCATGTAAGTACCTTCTTTTGGTTGGTAAAAAGGTTGCTTCTTTAACATCTCAAATACCTAGAGGTACAAAAATATAGTCTGACTTAATCCATATGTTTACAAGTAGAAAAAGTAAAGACAGTTAAAAGTTTCCACTCATTACTCAATAAATTGGAAAATTGAGTCTATGCCAAGCAAGAATCAAGAGAATGCAGTCACTTACGGCTGGCAAACAATCATTTATTAGCTCAAACAATTTTCGACAAACACGACTTAAAAAAAAAAGAAAAAAAATTAATTCAATGATCCTCCTAATTAAATGAAAAAGAAGACCTGAAGGGCCTGTTGCCATTGCTTTTTATCAATGCAATCAGAAAGAGCTTCAGGAACAGTATTGACCCAAGGATTGGCGGTATTCTTTGTATGGATTTTTTTGTTAATAGGGGTCCTCCTCCCCTTCTTGTTGTTCAGGTGGGAAACGGAAACTTCAGAGAAACCTGGGTATTCACCTTCTTTCCACTGTTTCTTCTTCTCAAATGCAATCCTAGAAGAAGAGGTTGTGGCGGCCACAGCGCAGAAAAGGCGGACGCCGGCGCCGGTGATGATACGACGTCGACCACAAATAGAAGTAGGGGTGGGTAGAGGAGAGGGGATAAGCGAAGAAGAGGAAGATAAAGTAAAGGAAGCGCTCGTCATTCCTCTACTCTCTCATGTGAAATGGTAGAGCTCCACTCTCAAAATATCTCCGGCAAAATGGACACTCTCTTCACTGGGATGCATTGTGTTGTTTTCATATGAAAATAACTTAAATAGACTCTTAACTATAGTAACTATAGGAGTACGTCTAAAATGATTTCTAAATTATACACTTAATGAATTTAGCTTTTTAATTATTTAAAAATTTATTATTTTTTATTTTTAACTATACATTTATCGGTTTTAGTCCTTAAACTATAAACTTACTGATTTTAGTCCTTTACGTATTCAAAAACTTATCAGGTTTGGTCTTTGTCCCTTTTCTTAATACAAATAACTTAGGTTTATATTAACGGAATTCATGTCTCGAGAAATTAAATCCTTTGACAATTTTTTCTATTGTTTCTCTCTCTCCGCTACTTTTTCTTCAAATTAACCTTATGCGAATAACCTTAACCTCAATGATTAAAATAAAATTCACGAAGAAAGAAATTATAAGTTTTAATTTTATTTAACATAGGATAAAATGAAGCATATTATTGCTACTAATGACTGGAATATGCTTAACTTTTTTATAAAAAGAAAAAAATTATTACCCGTTAAATCCAAAGTTTGTACTCCAACGACTCCATTGAACATAATTTGTTTAATTTTTCAGTAATTGAAATTTATAAAATGATAGATTTGCAAATTTTTTTTTTTAAAAGATCAATTTTATTATTCTGTTTATTTTCTTTTATGTAAAGAAATTTGAGTAAAGTAAATAAAATCCACATTGATTAGCATATTCAAGTGCGGATTCAAGTCATTAACAACAATTATATGTTTAATTTTATCCTCCATTGAATAAAATTAGGACTTATATCTTCTTTCCTCATTAATTTTATTTTGAATCGTTGACGTTATTGTTCTTTTCATAAGAGTAGTTTGAAGAAAAAAGGGTGGGGATAGAGAAACAACTAAAAAAAATAGGTTAAAGATTTAATTTCACAAAGATTTCTGTTAATATAAACCTAAGCTATTTGTATTTAAAAAATGGACAAAGACCAAACCTGATAAGTTTTTGAATACTTAAAGGACTAAAATCGATATGTTTATAGTTAAGGAACTAAAACCGGTAAGTGTATAGTTAAGGAACCATTTTAGACCTACTCTTATAGTTAAGGGATTATTTATGTCATTTTCTCCGTTCGTCCCAATTTATGTCACTTACTTTCCTTTTTAGTCAATCTAAAAAAGAATGACGCATTTTTATATTGAGTAATAATTTAACTATAAAATATCTATTTACACTTAATGAAATGATTTATAGTCATACAAATTTCTATCCTTCATTTTGGACCACAAGTTTTAAAAGTCTTTATTTCTTTCTTAAACTCAGTGCCGAGTCAAACTACCTCATATAAAATGGGACGGATGAAGTACTATACTAGATATAAGAGCACCCATGTTAGCACGGGCCCAATATATATTATTCGTCATATCTCAAGTAATGTGATATAGATGAAAATTAGAGAGTAATTTCAAATTTTTATTGGAGTTGTTATTTAGAGCGATTTAAATTTTTTTAAAAATAATATGCATTACTCCCACTATCCCGATTGAAGTGTCACACATAGAATTTTAAGAGGCAACCAAATTGTTTATATATATATATATATATATATATATATTAAGTTGTTAATTGTTGTGATTTATTGTATTTTTTATGTAATTTTTAAATAATATATGTTATTTCCTCTATTTCAATTTATGTGACACTGATTGAACTTTAAGAATCAACTATTTTTTTAATTTTTTAAAAAAATATTTTTTAATTATTGTAATTTATATTACTGTCACGACCCATACCATCGTGATTGACACATACACTAACCTCCAGTGGGAGAACCATTAATACTAATTAGCTAACCAAAGAACCAAACAACTAAAACATTTAAAGATACGAAAGCAGGTTTAAATGCTAAGGAAAAGATAGGGAATTCCCATAAACTCCAACAAAAGTCTAACAACCAAAACTAACATTGCGGAAATAACACCTAGAACCTGAAAGTCAATGTACCAAAACATCTAAAGTTCAACCATAAGTCTAAACAAGAAGGGTACAACCCCAAACAAAAGACTAACTAAAGTACTAGTCTAAGTCCGAAATGTGGATGTCGACGGAAAAGAGAACTCATGGCACTGAAAGAATTGGCTCACCCTTGAATTCGAACGATCACTGATCTTCTAAGCGAGGTCTATCAATAGCTGCCTGAAGATGTCCTGTACTCAATAAAGAAAGAGCAAGTGCAGTATTAGTACACAACCACAGTGTACTGGTAGGATCACACGACTATCCCACTAAGTGCAACATACATAGGTCAATACAACACAATAATAACATACATACATCGAACATATATAATATCAACATCATTTGCGAACAACATACAATTTCACAGTTCTCAATTATACAATTATGTCAAGTCAATGGTCCTCTCATAGAACCCAAACCCAAACTGTTAACATACTAGTACGTGGTACCCGATCCAATATTTATGCCGAAATGTGGCAACTAATCCATATATTTATGCCGGAACGTGGCAATTGATCCAGTTAGTGCGTCGGAACGCAACACCCGATCCATTCAACAAGCCACAATCACAGTCACAAGTACATTCTCAAATCATACAATCAAGTCATGATTCATGACATTCATCATTCATATTTCCTTATTTATAAGTAGTGTGGTCAATAGTGCAACATTCACATATATACACGTATTATAATAAAGCAAGAACAAACATATATCACACAATCATGAAATCACAACTATCACCTACCTCGAACAAAACTTGAAATCCCCTAAGAAACTTGATCCTTCCCTTTCTAGATTCTTTCCGCTTGTTCTTGGTCTACAAACAATCAATGCAATGCTAGGATTAATAAATAACAACTAACTACCCAGATTATATCAATAATATCAAACCTAGGTCAAACTCATGATCCCCATACCCATATTAGGGCTTTTTCCACAATGATTTTCATATCAAAAGCCTCATCCATTGATAATTACCCATTAGATTACATTCTACAAATCAAAAAACAGATTTGGGGAGTTAAAACCTTACCTTTAACCTCAAGAATGGTGAAAAAGGGTCAAGAAAGCACCTGAGGTCGTCTCCTAGCTCTCAAAGTTGAAAAGTGTAGAATAAAATGTTTTTGGGGTTTATTTCCGACTTAAGTCGCGTGTCACGACCCAAGGGTACCCCCTAGACGTAACACGACGTACTTGACCCCAAAGAGGTCACATACAAGCCCTTAGCATAATCATAAACATAAAGTCATAGAAATCATGCGGAAAATTTAAAACTTTTACTGTTGAAGTCAATGTCCTTTTCATAAACAAAAATAAGAGTCTAGACTTGTCTCAAGCACCATCTAGTACAATAGAGGGTACAAATAGGGTCAAAGACCTTTACATCAATAAAGTCTAAAAAATAGAAAGCATAATAGAAACTAGAAAACAATCACATCTTGTCCTCGAACCATGAGGACTCACCAAGCCTAGGGAATAGTCAACCTAAGCTTCACTTGAAAGAAGAAGTATGTCTCAACGACCGGAACCTACACATATAAGAAAATGTAGAGAAATATGGGTTAGCAGAAATAATGTACTAAGTATGGAGGCCATGCACAAAAATCCTTAAAACATGCATAAAAGGGACATTTAGTTGAAATCACGCCTTTATCAAGTTCAAAAGCCATTATGCACATTCATGAAGAAACATAAGTCAAACCAACATATAAGCAACCCAAAACCACACTAGTGCAATGCAAAGGTAAGATCCCATAACCTTACCAAATGCTAAGTATCACATTTAGGCCACCAACAACATACATATCTTACTTTTGCATCACCCATAACCAATATACATACGTGAGGAGTCATTCATATTCATAGCTTGTAACAAGTAAAGTCAACCTTAACATCCATACATATCTTACCTACATAATTCATAAGTATTCATAACATAAGAGAACCTCACTATAACCCCTCTTAAAGTCTACTTGTGCAATGCGTAAGTGAAGTCCCATACCCCCACTCATACTAAGTAGTACGTTTTAAGAAGTCATAATTAAAGTCCAAGTTCTTATCATAGTTCATATTCATATCATATAGGGATAATAGCCTTAACTGACATAGACCATATGAGCTACATAGAATCCGGTGTTCTACCCCCACACCGAAAAGAGGTGTCCTACTTGCCTAAAGTAGAATGCACATTTTAACTTTTAGGTGGATCCACTAGCTAAAGACCTATATGGGCACATAGTTATGGGATAAGGAGATTGCTACTAGGAACCCTAACTACTAACGTGGAGGTTTCCATCTCACGAGATAACCATATTGGGAACCCAACTACTACCGTGATGGAACCCATCTCATACTCATATCTACTCGGTGCTAAGCATAATTCCCTTTAGAATTCATATTAAGTCTTTACTTAAGTTCATGTTCATGAGAGAATGCACTAGGCACTCAAACCAACATACATCATAATAGCTCATATATTCATCAAGTGAGAATATCCTTTCAACCTTAGAATCATCAACATGTGAGTAAACCTTTCACATCATATTCCTAGTGTGTTCATGAGAATGACCTTTCAATCAACACAACAAGCTTAACATAAATATACATACATACTTCATGCATAATTAATTGTAAGGGTATAGGGAGGAAGGATCTTGCATCAATACCACACTTACACAATAGTCATATGATCATCACTATCTAAGTGAATCACAAGAACTACAACATTTTAGGTCTTTCGCTGCCCTAAAAAAGTGTTGTCTAAACCATCAAAAAGTGTAGTCTTTGATCTAAGGGCACACTTTTCGACCTTAGGCAACACTTTTTCGGGGGTAGCCAAAGCGAGCGTAACCTTTGATCTAAGGCCACACTTTTCAAGTGTTGCTTTAAATGCTACGCTTCAAAAGTGTGGCCTAAAAGCGACAAAGGCTACGCTTTTAGCACATCATATGGTAACATATTCATTGACCTCAAGCTACATTTTTCAAGTGTGGCCTTTACTATCATAGGCCACACTTGCAAAACGTAGCATTTGTTACCTCCTGTAAAGCTACATTTGTTAAGTGTTGTGTTTTTTAATTTATATGGCACAATTTGAGATGAATAAGACACAAAAATAAAGTTCTATGGCCACACTTTAAAAGTGTGGCAATGTTATATAGGCTATAAATATTATTTTAAAATATTTATATGCCACAATTTTATTTTATTTTTTGCATATTTCTAATTGTCACATTATACATTACTATCTTACTTAGTTGACTCTAAACACAAAATTAGCTAATAAATAACTTAAAAATAATAATGTGAATATATAGATTTAAAATAAATATATAAAAAGCAAATTGTCTCATATAACAATTACTAAAAAAAACAATATTACAAGATGTGTACTTGTAATTAATTTCACAAAACCAAAAAAAAATTTAATCACAATTGTTCAAGAAGTCTTCATCATTGTCACATGGCTCTGCATATATTTTAGCTCCTAGCTTCATTCATGCTCCAATTCCTTAGGAAATTAAACCACATGTAAGATGCATGACTACAAATAATATTGTTAACTAGAAAAATTGTAACAAAGATACATATTTTTTCCTATACTATTTGCAGTCATCAAAAGAAAATCAATTTATAACTCAAATTAAGTGTATCAAAAAGAGAAACATACCAACATTTGATTGAATGTAAGCAAAAAGTAGAGAAAGAGAACTTTAGAACATCTGCCACAAGTATAAGATGAAGTTAGAGGGAACCAAAGCGAACCATGCCAGGCTGAAGCAACCAGTGTAAACATCTAAAATTACACAAACAAAACAACCTAATATAGTAAATATTTTGTATATCCATTCATTAATTAGCAGTTCCGATTTGGGCATGAGACTAGCTATGGTTTCTCTTCTTTCTAAGTCATTTGCACATATTCATCTGAGAGTGAGTACTAGGTGTTAATGCGTTTTTACTTGGATCTAGCAAGATATGCTTATAGAGCAGGGGAAAAGTTGGACACAAACCAGTCAAGTATAGATCAGATTTTTTTTTTGACAGCTAAGAAATCCCTGAGGGCCTTCCAATCCCGAATATGGGTCTAAGTTCTCGGATTTCAGTAACAAACTCAACTCAATATGTAACTTTAACAGAATAAAAGAGCCCAAAACTTGTCTTTACTCAAGAAAAAATGCATTGAATCATCATTGATTTTCTCATACCAAGTTGAACTTCAATTTACTCTGCTAAATTCTAAACATTTAGCCTTGAAAGAAATGCTAGCCAAAAATGAGATATCATCACAGTAGATTTACAACTCCGCACGTAAAAGTCAGAATATATTTCATTGTTGAAAGAGAATGGTAAGAACACCACGAACCTAACTGATTTCAAAGTCAGTACGTGAACAAACCTAGTCAGAGAATGATAGAGATAAAGCATTGTTTATATCACATATCTATCAAGAATACTTAACACTTCTAGATAGTGGATACTATTGATGGTAATTGAAGATCAAAGAAGTCAGCTACTCTTAAAGGATTCAAACCTATAGTTGACACTGAGCTGTACTAGTAGTCACAATCCTCCCGAGAGAAGTTCGCCTAAGAGCAGCATTTCCTCAATCAGCAACATTGGCAAGAAAAAGGAAGTCAATAGTTCTTACTTGGAACAACTGCAAACCAAAGTGTTCTTTGAATAATAATCATCACATTTACAATACATATCGACTGTGTACGTGAAATTCCTCTAAAAACCTATGAAATTACTTGAACACGTTTATAGCTCTGATGCGTTTTAACCAGCCCAATTTTGAGTTTAAGGCTTTATGCTCACAACATAATCTTTAAAAATAACCATGAATAGTAGCCACTTAAATTCTAAAAAATCAAAACCTTTCATTATAGGTGCATCAAGTAGAACGTAATGACTCTCAAAGGAACAAGCGCACTTCCGGAAGAAAAGAATTCCACAAGTAACAGCCAAAAAAAACATAAATCTTATACTTCCTTCTATGTTCCCTTTTATTATCAGAAATCTCCAAGGAGAATATTGACAAAACTGGTGTGACTATAAATATCATTAGTTTTATGTGCACAAAGATATTAGCAATGAAGAGCAATAAGCAAACATCTTATGTCAAGGATTTTAACATTACAACCACAAGAATTGAAAAGAACATATCAACATGACCAAAGATTGTGCCCCAAATGGTAGGAGTCCTAAATATTGAAGTGTCGTGGCTTTTTATAAATCTCAATCAAGTTCAAGAAATAATACGACAGAAGAATATCAGGCTAATAACAATGCAAAATTTTAATTAAAAGTAGATAAAGACTTAAAATTCTACAGAACCAAAGCTATTCACAACCTATTGTAGGGAAATGGTCATGAAATAGATAATGAACAGTAACAACTCACACTGAAACTGGACTTATCAAGCTTTCTAGTTAATCTCAATACTACTATTTGTTTTCACACTCAGAAATTCACTTAAAAAAGAAACTTGCAATCTAAAATTTTCAGATCAATACTTAGTTATAGCAACAACACAATACAGTTTTATGACAACAACTTCTTAATTAGATCAATCTAGAATTAATATAGAAACAACATTCTTTGGCAAAATTCTCTTTTGAATTCAGATTGCATAACGATAATGAGAAGAAGTTCAACTCAAGAATTCAAAATTTTGAATAGTATCAGAACTTCAAGCAACATGACAAATCATAGTTATAGTTCAGAGAACAAACCTTGAATTCCTTTGAATCTTCACATAAATAACATGTTATAATCAATCAACACACCTTCAAACTATATACTGAATTGAAATCCTCACTTAGGTAGCCAACATGTTTATAATTATGATTGCACAGGTGTAACAACAATCTGAATTCCTTACAGATCTTTCCTCATATCAAACAAATCATACTAATTATTCTCAAAACACGAAAAAGAAGAAATTATCAACCATATGCTCCAAAAAATGCAAACAAGTATTATTTTCTAGATATTCTTGATGGATTTATCAACATCCCACAAACACCCAAACCTGTATTCTTTCCTTACTGATTTACTAGTGACCCATTTGAGGCCAAAAATGCACATTTCAGTTGATAAAGCTTTCCCACAAATCGTATCTGCAGACACAAGAATATCAAAACCCTAAAGCTAAAATTTAGACTTTCAAAGATAGAATTTCTTACCTATAAACCTTTCAATGTGATGAAGCTTTAAGACACCATCTTCTCAAGTGAAGCATTTTGTTCGATTTTAGTGAGGCGTGTTCATCCGTGAGGCGTAACCTTCAGCTCTTCAACAAGAAATCATGAAATCGTGTTCTTCAATATGTAGCTATTCAGTTCTTCAACATGAAATCATGAAATCTATGAGAATGTTTGACGGAAATCGTGTTCTTCAGACTTAGCTTAGAGAGAAAATTGTGTTCTTCAAATTGATGGAAAGTTTTTCTGATTTAGGGGAAAAGAAAATCTTAATGTTTAATGAATTACCTGTGTTCGATCTTCAGCTCTTCAGCTCTCTAGCTCTGTGTTCGATCTTCAACTCTTCAGCTCAGTGAGAAAAGCTCTTCAGCGTGTTCTGTGAGAAAAGCTATTCAGTTCTGATTTGGGGAAAAGGAAATTTTAATGTTTTGGGAATTAATTTTTTTGCTCAAAAAAAATGGGAGGGAGAGTTAAAAATGTTGGAGGGAATATAATATTTTAGTGAAAACTTTAAGATGACATTTGTAATGTGTTGTTTTTACAATTATAAAAATAGGACACTTTAAAAGTGTGGCCATATATCTAAATAGTTGTTGTCAATTATATCATATTATAACAACGCTTATAAAGTGTAGCTTATATCATTAAATAGTACACTTTACAAGTGTTGCCAATATTATCGAAGCTAAAAGTTAAAAACTTGGGCTACGCTTTAAAAGCGTCCCTAAAAGTATTTTAGGCAACACTTTAAAAGCATTGTCCAGAATTAGTGTGGCCGTAGGCCTAAAATGTTGTAGTGAAGTGCATATACAATCTTCATCAACATGTATAAACCCTAACAAGTTGCCCTTCAAGGCTATAAATCAAGATCAACCCTAACTATTAGAATTACCACATTAGATAGAGGGATGTCATGATTCAACAACTTATTCAATGTAAACATAATCAATTGTCAAGCTCCCATCATCAATCAAGCCACACCATAGTTCACAATTTAGAAAGAAGGGGGAATCATGAGTCTAAGGGAGATTTTCATCAAAATCCAACAATACTCCACTATTCCAATCATAAATCATCATAATCAACCATAACAAACCATAATTAAACAATTGAAATCATTTTGGAAGGAGACCCATGACATGAATTAAAAACCCTAGATTTGGGGGATTTGGAATCTTAAAACATAGTTGAAGGGGCTCTTTGGGTGATAGTTACCCAAGGATGAAAAGCATCCATACCTTGACTAAGAAACTCCAAGAAATTTGGGGGAAGAACCTTGAAAATCTACCAACCCTTGCTCCAATGGGTTCTTGCTTCTTCTTTGAGTTTAGAGAGAGAAATATTGAAAGAGGAGAATTCTTTTGATTTGATTTGGGTTTTGGAGAATAAAGGAGTGAATGAAGTGTTTTAAGACTTAAAACTATTTATATAAGTGAACTAAAACAATTAAAAATGACCCATATAATAACTAATTAATTAGGAAATTACATAACAACCCCCAACTTAGACAGCCCCGTCTAGGGACCACGGCCATCTATACAACCCGTCTAGGGGACCACGGCTCGTGGTGGTGCCCGTGGTCCCTTGGGCAGTAGCCTTTTCCAACTTTCCAACTTCCCACAAGGCCAAGGCATGACCACGAGACCTTCCACGATTCGTGGTCAAGACCACGAGTTGTGGTGAAGGTCGTGGTCTTGAGGTAGTGTCAAGGCTTCCAAGCCCTGCCTTCACATGCCTAAGGGACCTTCATGGCCATCCTTCACGCCCGTCAAGGGCACCACGGCCCGTGGTGGTGCCTGTGGTCCCTTGACCAGTAGCTCCCTCAGCCTTACACAATTCCCATGAAGCTAAAGCAACCCTACAAGCTTTCCCATGGCCCGTGGTCATGACCACGAGCCATGAAGTGGCTCGTGAAGGGGACCTTTGGCTTGGCAACTTTTTAGGGCACATTACCTTGCCAACCACGGGTGGCACCATGACTTGTGGTGGCCACCACGAGTCGTGAAGACCCTCGTGGTCATGGTAGGCAGTGGCTAGGCTTAGTTTTAGGCAACCTTGGCCCCCTAGCCATGGCCTTCACCCAAAACCCTTAGTCCTTGACGTTAACCCTCACATTTAGTCTCTAGTTCAACCTACTAATTTTTTGGGTCATTATATTATCTCCCCCTTAGGAACATTCATCCTCGAATGACACTTTAAACACTTTAGGGAAATAAAGACTTAAGCCTAGCAGCCTATCATGCATGACACATCAACAAAATGCACAAATCATAGGAGGAAACATCAACTCCACATCAATAAGCTCAATGAAGCACAAGGAAGTAGGAACTACATCTACAACTCATTATGCACAAAATGCACCATTTCATATAAACATAGGAAGAACTACCTTCTCCAACTCAAGCAAGCTCAACACCACAATATGGAGCCAATATATCATTTCATCAAAAGCACAACTAAGCATGTTCACCATAAACATCTCATGAAGTCACATACGCCATCATCATATAAAAATGCAAGTCAACATGAGAAACATGTAATTCATGAAAGCGTAATCAAACATGAATTTCATCAAGAACATGCATAATATAAAGGGAATTCATGGAAGCATTCATACAACATGCAAAACTCCCTAAACATCAAAACTCAAGAGATATTACCTACCTCAAGTTTGAATAGGAGTAGAATGAAAAAGATGAGGATATTCGGACATCATATCGGCCTCGGCCTCCCATGTAGCACCCTCAACTAGGTGATTCCTCCACAAAACTTTTACGGAAGCTACATCCTTGTTTCTCAACCTTTTAACTTGTCGGTCTAATATCACTACCGGAACCTTTTCATAAGAAAGACTCTCATCAACTCCCAAACCCTCTATAGGAATGATGGATATCGGATCACCAATACATTTTTTTAGCATGGAAACATGAAACACCGGGTGAACCAGAGACAATTCATTTGGCAAGTCTAATTCATAGGCACCCTTCCCAATACGCTTCAAGATTTGATATGGGCCCACATACCGGGGATTAAGCTTCCTCTTTCTACCAAACCTTATCACACCTTTCATAGGTGAGATTTTCAAGTAGACCCAATCACCAACCTCAAATTCTAGATCCCTCTTTCTAACATCGACATAAGACTTTTGCAGACTTCGAGCCGTCTTCAATCTCTCTCTAATGAGTTGAACTTTTTCACTGGCCTCATAAACTAGTTTGGGACCAATTAGAGCAAAGTCACCTACTTCAAACCAACCAACCGGAGATCAACACCTCCTACCATATAGGTCTTCAAACGGAGCCAATTTCAATGCTTGAGTGGTAACTATTGTTGTAGGCAAACTCAATCATTGGGAGATGGTCATCCCAACTATTCTTGAAATCTATCATACATGCCCTCAACATGTCCTCTAAGGTTTGAATGGTGCGTTCCGCTTGACCATCCATTTAAGGGTGGAAAGCGGTACTAAGTTTAACATTGGTACCGAGCCCTTTTTGGAATGCCTTCCAAAAGTGTGAAGTAAATTGAGTACCCCGATCCGAAATGATAGATAAGGGAACCCCATACAACTTCACTATCTCATTAATGTACAACTTGGCATAGTCTTCCACTGAAAATGGAGTCTTGACGAGAATAAAGTGGGCTGATTTTGTCATCCTATCAACAATGACCCAAATAGAATCATGTTGCCTTCGAGTACGAGGCAAACCCACAACAAAGTCCATATTCACATCCTCCCACTTCCAAGTGGGAATATCTATATATTGGGCCAAACCTCCCGGTCTTAGGTGTTCAACCTTGACTTGTTGACAATTCGGACACTTAGCTACAAAACCCGTTATATCCTTCATCATGTCATTCCACCAATGACTTCCCGTAGATCACGATACATCTTGGTGGCTCCCGGATGAATAGAATACCGCAAACCATGAGCCTCTTCTAAAATTTGCTCTCTTAAGCCATCAACATCCGGAACACATAATTTACCTTGGTACCTACGCACCCCATCTCCCCTTTGGGAGAAAGCCTTATTGTACTTGTTGAGTACCGATTTTTTCAACTCCATTAATATGGGATCAAGGTGTTGTTTAGACTTCACATCAACCACAAAGAATGATTTGGAACTTTGATAGACCATAACTTCACCCTTGGTGGAATCCACTAGTTGGACCCCCAACCGGGCCAACCTATGCACATGACGAACCAATTCCTTCTTCTCATCTTCTACATGAGCCACACTACCCATGGACAATCTACTTGGGGCATCCACCATTACATTAGCCTTGCCAGGATGGTAAAGGACACTCATGTCATAATTCTTTAAAAGCTCTAACCACCTTCTTTGTTGGAGATTCAAGTCTTTTTGGCTAAACACATATTGAAAACTCTTGTGATCGGTGAAAACATCTACATGGACCCCATATAGGTAATGTCTCCATATTTTCAAAGCAAACACTACTGCCGCTAATTCAAGATCATGAGTTGGATAATTCTTTTTATGGACCTTGAGTTGCCTTGAAGCATAGGTGATTACCTTACCATGTTGCATAAGGACACATCCCAAACTTACTCTAGAAACGTCACAATATAACACAAACCCATCGATACCCTCCGGTAAGGTCAATACCGGAGCAGAAGTAAGTCTATATTTCAACTCGTGGAAGCTTTTCTCACAAGCCTCCGACCACACAAACTTAGATTTCTTTTGAGTTAAAGCTGTCAATGGAGGAAAAACCCTCAACTAACCTCCTATAATAACCGGCCAAACCCAAAAAACTTCTAATATCGGTAGGAGTTAGAGGTCTAGGCCAACCCTTGACCATATCCGTCTTCTTAGGATCTACCTCAATACCCATGCCAGCACACAATATGACCAAGGAAGGTAACCGACCTTAGCCAAAACTCACACTTGCTAAACTTTGAATACAATTGGTGGTTTTTAAAGACTTGCAATACAATCCTCAAATGATCCATATGCTCACTCTCACTTCTTGAATAGATCAAAATATCGTCAATAAAAACGATCACAAATGAATCAAGATATTGCCTAAACATCCTATTCATTAGGCCCATGAATGCCGCCGAGGCATTGTTAACCCAAAAGACTTAACCACAAATTTGTAGTGACAGTACCGGGTCCTAAAGGCCATCTTAGGAATGTCAACCCTCTTTCCCCCTTAGTTGATGATAACCCGAACGAAGATCTATTTTGGAGAAATAGTTAGCCCCTTGGAGTTGATCAAACAAATCGTTAATCCTAGGAAGAGGATACTTATTCTTTATAGTGACCTTGTTCAATTGGCGGTAATCAATACACATCCTAACGGACCCATCTTTCTTCTTTACGAACAACACCGGGGCACCCCATGGAGAGATGCTTGGTTGAATAAAACCCTTGTCTAACAAGTCCTTGAGTTTCTCCTTCAACTCATTCAATTCGGCCGGAGCCATTCTATAGGGATATGGGTTGTGTATCCGGCAAAAGATTAATGCTAAAGTTTATTTCCCATTCGGGAGGAATGCCGAGCAAGTCATTGGGAAAGACTTTCGGAAACTCACTCACCACGGGGACCGACTCTAAAGAAGGGACATTGGACTCAACATCCATAACCCTAACAATATGATACATGCATCCCTTGGAGATCATTTTTCTAGCTTTTAGACATGAAACAAATTGACCTCTAGGAATAGAATTCCCCCCTTCCACTCTAAAATTGGCTCTTTTGGAAATTGAAATTTGACCACCCGGGTCCTACAATCTATTGAAGCATAACATGCATGCAACCAATCCATGCCCAAAATTACATCAAAATCAAGCATGTCTAATTCTACCAAATCAACCAAAGTCACTTTATGAGACAAAGAAATAGGACGACTCCTATAGACTCTTTTTTCCACTACCGAGTCACCAACCGGGGTAGACACCAAAAAAGGTTCTTTTAAAACCTCACTGAGTACTTCAAATTTCATAGCCACAAAAGGTGTAACAAATGATAAAGTTGCACCGGGGTCTAGTAATGTATAAACATCAACGGAAAAGACTTGCAACATACCCATTACCACATTCGAGGAACTGTCTTGGTCACCTTGGGATTGAAGAGCATAGAAGCGGTTCTTCTTAGGAGCATCAAAATTTGAACCACTAGGAGGGACTTGCTTTCGCTCTCTCCCTTGAGCCGTTAGCATCGGACAATCTCTCTTCATATGGCCGTTCTTCCCACAACTAAAGCAACCATCCGTGCCAACTAAGTGCTTGTCATCATGCTTTTTACCGCACTTTGCACAACTAGGTCTTTCAACATAAGAGCTACCACTATTACCTCCTTGTGGCTTGGGGTTGGACACCCTATCTTTGTTGACCTTTGGAGCACTAGAATAGCCTTGGTTGGAGAACCTTCTCTTAAACCTTGGTTTACCTTGAACCTCAAATTTACCCTTGGAAGAATTCCCATCATCGGTCCTTGCCCTCTTCACTTCTCTATTCACTTGCTTGAGCTTTTGTTCGGCATGAACCATAAGATGTGAAATATTCATACTTGGGCTGAGCATTACCAAACGACATTCATTGACTACCAAGTCGGATATCCCCATAATAAATTTGTTCATCTTGGCCTTAGAGTCCGCCACCAAGGGTGGAGCATATTTAGAAAATTGGATGAACTTAAGGCCATATTCCTTCACACTTATACCTCCTTAGCGAAGGTTGATGAATTCTTGCTTCTTTCATTCCCTCAATTCTAGGGGGAAAAACCTATCAAAGAAGGCCGACTTGAACACTCCCCAATCTATCAGGCCCGCTCTTATGGGTCTCTCATCCTTCCATTGTTCTTACCAAACTTGAGCCATATCCTTTAATTGGTAGGCGGCTAGTTCTGCCTTCTCTTGTGGAGACACTCCCATAGCATCAAGCACCTTAAACACTTCATCAATAAACCCTTGCGGGTCTTCATCCACTTTGGAGCCATAGAATATAGGGGGATTCATTCTTGTGAAATCCCTAATTCTTGAAGCGGTTGTACTTGCATTGGGGTTCACATGAGCTCTAGCATCACTAGTGACTTGAGTCGTTAAAGCATGAGTCAATGATTGGAAAGCCGACCTTATTTCCACATTTGTCATAGCCCCCTCATCAATAGGAGCTTGAGGAACTTGAGGACCTTGGGGAGGAACTCCCTCATTTACAATCTCCTCTTCTATCCTTCTTGTGGTCGCCCTTCTTGTAGTCATATCCTATATGCACAAGAAAAGGGTTATAAAAAAGACTTCATAGAATTAAAACTATAAGGCATGACTAAAGAGTAATGAAAAAAGTGAAAGTTCCTAAACATCTTATAGACGCTCATTCATAAGTGTGGTGCGCTTCACACTCATGAACAAGACTCTACTAGACGTGGTCATGAGACATCATCCTAGAATCATTCTAAACCTTGTGCTCTGATTACCAAGTTTGTCACGACCCAAGGGTACCCCCTAGACGTAAGACGATGTACTTGACCCCGAAGGTGTCTCATACAAGCCCTTAGCATAATCATAAACATAAAGTCATAGAAATGATGCGGAAAATTTAAAACTCTTACAATTGAAGTCAACTTCCTTTTCATAAACGAAAATATGAGTCTAGACTTGTCTCAATCACCATCTAGTACAATAGAGAGTAAAAATAGGGTCAAAGTCCTTTACATCAATAAAGTTTCAAAAATAGAAAGTACAATAGAAGCTAGAAAACAATGACATCTTGTCCTCGAACCATGAGGACTCACCAAGCCTCGGGAATAGTCAACCCAAGCTTCACTTGAAAAAAGAAGTATGTCTGGAACCTACACTTACAAGAAAATGTAGAGAAATATAGGTCAGCACAAATAATGTACTAAGTATGGAAGCCATGCACAAAAATCCTTAAAACATGCATAAAAGGGACATTTAGTTGAAATCATGACTTTGTCAAGTTTAAAGGCCATTATGCATATTCATGAAGAAACATAAGTCAAACCAACATATAAGCAACCCAATGCCACACTAGTGCAATGCAAAGGTAAGATCCCATAACCTTACCAAATGCTAAGTATCACATTTAGGCCACCAACAACATGCATATCTTACTTTTGCATTATCCATAACCAATATACATACATGAGGAGTCATTCATATTCATAACTTGTAACAAGTAAATTCAACCTTAACATCCATACATATCTTACATACATAATCCATAAGTCTTCATAACATAAGAGAACCTCACTGAATTCACGTATCAGGATACTATTTCCAGTTCAAGTGCCAACGATTGTGATACTCAGACTTCTCCCAGTTTTGCCAAATTTGGCCAATCAACAAACTTTGCCCTTAAGAGCGAAGTCACCCGCTCTATCATTAGGCAAATTACGTCGTTTGGCATAAATACGGGCTGCTCAGACTTCACCCAACTAAACTAAACAACATGCAAGCACAACCCCACAAAATTTACTTCATTTTAGAGCACAAAAAGACAGGAATTTAAATAATCTACACAATATGGGCAAGATATTCAAATTAATTCAGGAAATCAAGCATACTAATCCTATCAGAGAGGCCCAACACACATAAACAACATAATATTGCTTGCATAAGAGTACAAATTACTAAAAATAAATGCGAGATTTGGAAAACCAACCTTAAATGCCGATAAAAATAAGATTGAAAAGCTAATCAGCAATGTAATCCAAATCCAAGCACTAATCGATCAACTAAAATACTTATAGAATCTGGAAATATCAAAAATTCTAAATAGGTGTGAGCTTGGGAAGATGAAAAATGAGGGAATAATGAAAGAGTTTGAAATATAAACTTTTGGCCCTTTAATAAACCGTCCAGTTCTCGCCCATTCAGTGACGTTAGTCGAGATCGCCAACCCACTCGGCGACACGCCGAGTGTTCACTTACCTCACCGAGTTTTACAGGACCCTTAGTTAATGTAGGGATCCAAACAGCGGACAAGATCGAGATCGCAGACTTGATCGGTGAATCGCAAATAATTACCTAGGCTCGCCGAGTTTTACAGACTCTACCTTAAAGTTGTCTTGAGTCTAACGGTAGTCTAGGTCGGGGTTGCCAACCTCTTTGCCATTTCACCGACTGGACTTTAGCTCGCCAATCTGCACCTTTCAAACATTTCCCACACTTTAACCTGTACAATCAATACACCATTATTTCTAAAACAAAACTAAGCAATAAAAAGTGCCTTAGGTTGCCTCCCAAACAGCGCCTTAGTTAACGTCATGGCACGATGCAAGTCAACCCCTAAATATCATTTTCGAGGTTGGCCATGGTGTCACTAGGAACCCCCCTTGTCCATTTGGGTAGAGATGAGGCAATACGTGACCCATGGGGTTTCAATTAGCTTGATAGATCTAGAGTGAAAGCCAATCATCTGATTTAGCACTTACATTTTCCTTCATCTCCTCTAACACTCTATCTTGCTCATTGAGCTTTCGGAGAATGATTAATAGCGTATCGTCGATACGTCTACTTTCATTTTCCGTAGACTTTCTCCACTCATGAGGGGATATGTATCTTCCCTTCTTCTTTGACTACACCTCCAGTTCCTCAACCTTTTGGCCTAAGGTATCCATCTGACTAAGCAGATTGACCAAGTGTTGGTCCTTCTCAGTCTCCTTGTTGGTGTTGGCCACAAGATCAAGGAGTTTGGCTATGGTCTCATAGGAGTGTCTCATAAGACCACCCGGTATAAGTTGATTGATAAATCCTTTACTCCCAGAATTAAGACTCCTATAGAAACATTCCAGTAGAAATAGATCGAGAATTTCATGAGTTGGGCATTGTATCAACTGGGCTTTAAACCTCAGCCACGACTCATGAAATAGCTCCCCTTCTAGCTGCTTAAAGGTCAGGATGTTATCCCTGAACCTCATCACTTCTACCGGAAGGTGATCCATTTGTTCACAATCATCAATTACACTCATTCTTCCTGTTTCAACACAAACAAGCAAAACCCAACTAAAAATTAAGTAGAACTATAACTAACAAGAACAAAATTTAACTTAACTAAAAATTCTCAATTAACACCACTCCCTAGCAGTGGCGCCATTTTTATTTCACGTATCAGGACACTACTTCCAGTTCAAGTGCCAACGATCGTGAGTAGTAATATAACCCAACTAGTAAGTTGGGGTCGAGTCCCGAGGGAGTGGTTTGTAATCGAGAAACAATAGAGAAGCATAAAAGTTTTCAAGTCAATTATAGCTAAAGACATATACGAAGAAAAACATATCAAATTAAAGGGTGACACAAGTGTCAATTATCAAAAGGGGTTTTGTAGTCAATTATCAACTAAAAAACAACAATTAACACGAAAATACGAATATGGAGACGAGATTCTTGGGATGTGATAGAATTATGGGCTAAAATAAACAACCAGGTAAAAGTTATTGATAGTAAATTGCTGTAAATTTGTAACTAAACCAGACTTTAGTGGGGGTAAATTTTCTCTCGAACAATTTACCCCTGGTTTCTCTCGAACACTGATAAGCAACAATTTAGCACAACTTTCACTTTAGTCCATTCACTCTCTCGAGCTGAATGTGTGGGAGAGGGTTTAAGGATTCACTCTCTCGAGCTGAACCCACGACAACCCAATAACCACAGACTATTGATTCAGTAGTTTTGGTTTTAACACATTTCTCTCGAGCAAGTAAAAAACACGAAGATAATATTGTATTTGCAACTACAACCTCATTAAATTCAAACACAACTATTGAACAAAATCACCTTTAAACAACAAATTAGCTATCAATTAGCAATACCCAACAGTAAACTCAACCCATATTCACATAATCACACCCCAAGAATTGGGGTTTTAGCTAGACATAGTAAAGAGATAGAAATAGATACTGAAAAGTGTTTCCATCAAGTGGGTACGAAAGATATTGTCTTTACATACGTCTAAGATGAAGAATCTTCAATACCCACTTCCAATTGCTTAGAAATGGAAATCTTCAAATCTTCAACTCTAAGGAACAATGTTTCCAAAACTCTAAGTTCTAAAAACTGAAAATAATGTTTGATATTCTAAAAATTCGATATTGATTGCCTACTAAACTAAAAATTCAAACAAGTATTTATAGTTGTCAAAAAGTGTGCTTCGAAGGTCCACTCGGTGTAGTTAGTCGGGATCACCGATCCACTCGGCGATCCGCCCTTTGGTCTGGTACATCGCCTTTCTGCATTGGCCTTCAACAAATTCAAGTTATGTATCTTTGGGCGATATAGCACTGTATCGTGGAACTGTTCGGCGACTCGCTGATTGCTCCTTTATCTCGCCGACTCAATTGTCTCCTTCAGAGCTTGGAACACTCGAACATTAGACGAGACCATGGCCAATCGGCGACTCGCCTAATGATTTAGGCGATCCTCAGGCCGTCTTTTCTTCATTCTTTCAGTGGCCTTGTTCCTTTTTGCCCAATAATGTCCATGCTTTGTCTCTAAATCCAAATACCTGAAACTCAAGGATTTTCATCAGTTATTGAGACAAAATATGCATTTGAGGACACTAAATTAATCAAAATAAAGACCTCAAAGAGTCCAAATTGTGGACTCATCACTCACCATAACCCCTCTTAAAGTCTACTTGTGCAATGCATAAGTGAAGTCCCATACCTCGACTCTTACTAAGTAGTACCTCTTAAGAAGTCATAATTAAAGTCCATGTTCTTATCATAGTTCATATTCATATCATATATGGATAATAGCCTTAACCGACATAGACCATGTGAGCTACATAGAATACAGTGTTCTACCCCCACACCGAAAAGAGGTGTCCTACTTGCCTAAGGTCGAACACACATTTTAATTTTTAGGTGGATCCACTAGCTAAAGACCTATGTAGGCACATAGTTATGGGATAATGAGATTTCTACTAGAAACCCTAACTACTAACTTGGAGGTTTCCATCTCATGAGATAACCATATTGGGAACCCAACTACTAGCGTGGAGGAACCCATCTCATACTCATATCCACTCAGTGCTAACCATGATTCCCTTTAGAATTCATATTAAGTCTTTACTTAAGTTCATGTTCATGAGAGAAGGCACTAGGCACTCAAACCAACATACATCATAATAGCTTATAGATTCATCAAGTGAGAATGTCCTTTCAACCTCATAATCATCAACATGTGAGTAAACCTTTCACATCATATTCATAGTGTGTTTATGAGAATGACCTTTCAATCAACACAACAAGCTTAACATAAATATAAATACATACTTCATGCATAATTAAGTGTAAGGGTATAGGGAGGAAGGATCTTGTATCAATACCACACTAACACAATAGTCATAGGATCATCACTATCTAAGCGAATGACAAGTGCATATACCATCTTCTTCAATATGTATAAACCCTAACAAGTTTCCCTTCAAGGTTATAAATCAAGATCAAACCTAACTATTAGAATTACCACATTAGATAGAGGGATATCATGATTCAACAACTTATTCAATGTAAATATAATCAATTGTCAAGCTCCCATTATCAATCAAGCCACACTATGGTTCACAATTTAGGAAGAAGGGGGAATCATGGGTCCAAGGGAGATTTTCATCAAAATCCAACAATACTCCATTATTCCAATCATAAATCATCATAATCAACCATAATTAAACAACTGAAATCATTTTGGAAGGAGAATCATGGCATGAATTGAAAACCCTAGATTTGGGGGATTTGGAATCTTAAAAACATAGTTGAATGGGCTCCTTGGGTGATAGCTACCCAAGCATGAAAATCATCCATACCTTGACTAAGAAACTCCAAGAAATTTGGGGAAGAGCCTTGAAAATGTATCAACCCTAGCTCCAATGGCTTCTTGCTTCTTCTTTGAGTTTAGAGATAGAAATATTGAGAGAGGAGAATTCTTTTGATTTGATTTGGGTTTTGGAGAATAAAGGAGTAAATGAAGTGTCAAAACTATTTATATAAGTGAACTAAAACAATTAAAAATGACCCCATATAATAACTAATTAATTAGGAAATTACATAACAAACCTCAACTTAGGCATCCCCGTCCAGGGACCACGGCCATCTATACGGCCCGTCTAGGGGACCACGGCTCGTGGTGGCGCCCATGATCCCTTGGGCTGTAGCCTCCTCCAACTGGCCAACTTTCCACAAGGCCAAGGCATGACCACGAAACCTCCCACGATCCATGGTTAAGACCACGAGTCGTGGTGAAGGTCGTTGGCTTGAGGCAGTGTTAAGGCTTCCAAGCCCTGCTTCCACACACCTAAGGGACCTTCACGGCCACCCTTCATGCCTCTTCAAGGGCACCACGACCCGTGGTGGTGCATGTGGTCCCTTGACCAGTAGCTTCCTCAACCTAACACTTTTCCGATGAAGCTAATGCAACCCCACGAGCCTTCCCATGGCCCGTGGTCATGACCACAAGCCGTGAAGTGGCTCATGAAGGGGAGCCTTAGCTTGGCACCTTTTTAGGGTACATTGCCTTGCCAACCACGGGTGGCACCACGACTCGTGCTGGCCACCACAGTTTGTAAAGACCCTCGTGGTCATGGTAGGCAGTGACTAGGCTTACTTTTAGGCATCCTTGGCCCCCTAGCCATGGCCTTCACCCAAAACCCTTAATCCTTGACGTTAAATGTCATGTTGAGGCTCTAGTTCAACCTACTAATTTTTTGGATCGTTACATTGCATCTGTCCCGCCACAGCAGTACTCACCCCGCTACAGTGGCCCCACCTTAGCGGCACTAATTCCCGCCCTAACGGCTTGCAAGGAATAATAAGCAAATTTAATAATTCCAATACCCCAATATCACAACACACCTTCAACCAACGAGATTCAGAAACTACCCATTTATGCTAAGATCAATTTCGAGAGTTTTACTCGCCCTCATTCAATTTCGTAAAGTCATACGGGTTCCTTAACATCTTAGGTATCTACTTATGTGATCAAATTCATAATTAGATCATCTAATTATTGCCAGATTTCCCTATACTTTACTGACTACGATTTCGTCCAAATGTGGACTAGGTTGAAAAATTCCAAGTTACTACAAAAAAGTTTTCCGACCCAAATTTTTTCCCATTGACTTTTTCGATAACGGTGGGAACCGATCGTTGCAAAAAATACCAATTTACCCATAAATCATCCCCAAGTGACAAACTTAGGAAAAATAGGCTAAAGAAGGAATGGAGTAGTACTTAAATTGACGAATAACTTGGGATACTTGTCTCGCATGTCCTTCTCGATATCCCAAGTAGCTTCCTCAACTAGACGATGCTTCCATTGGACTTTCACGGACTTAATCTCCTTTGTCCTTAGCTTTCGAACATCATGATCAAGAATTGCAATCGGTTCCTCCTTATATTGGAGGTATTTGTCTAACACAATTGATTCCCATTTTATTATGTAATCCCCGTTATCGTGATAAATCTTAAACATGGATACATGAAACACTGGATGAACTCCAGATAGATTAGGAGGTAAAGCCAATCTATAAGCCACTGGCCCTATACATTCAAGAACCTTAAAAGGGACCAATGTATCGCGGACTTAGCTTGCCCTTCTTGCTAAATCTTATCACCCCTTTAATGGGTGATACCTTAAGAAGAACATTCTCACTAGTCTGAAATGTCATGTCTCTCACCTTATGATCTGTATACTTATTATGTCTACTCTGGGCTGCTAAAAGTTTAGTTTGAATACTCCTCACCTTATCTTGAGCATCCTTCACTAAATCAACCCCCAAAGGTTTCACATCTCCAGCCTCGAACCATCCTATGGGTTTTCTACATCCCCTCCCATAAAGTGCCTCAAATGGTGCCATATCAATGCCGGAGTGGTAACTATTGTTATAGGAGAACTCGCATAAAGGTAAGAACTTACCCCAATGCCCTCCAAAATCAATCACACATGCCCTGAACATGTCTTCTAACACTTGAATAGTCCTCTCTGACTGCCCGTCTGTCTGTGGATGGAAAATTGTACTAAAAGTGAGTTGTGTGGCCAATTCATCATGTAATTTCCTCTAAAACTTGGAGGTGAAATGCATACCACGGTCTGAGATGATAGAAAGGGGCACCCCATGCAACCTCACTATCTCTTTCACATACACCTTAGCCAATTGTTCAGCATTATAATCTATTCCTACCAGAATAAAACGGGCTGACTTAGTCAACCTGTCAACCACTACCCAAATAGAATCAAAATTTTCCAAAGTGTTGGGAAGACCAACCACGAAATCCATGTCTATCCTTTCCCACTTCCATTCCGGAATTGACATTCTCTAAAGCAAACCTACAGGCCTTTGATGTTTATACTTTACTGGTTGGTAATTTTGGCACTTAGCCACAAACTCCGCTATATCTTTCTTCATGTTCGACCACCAATAAATTTGCTTCAAATATCGGTACGTCTTGGTCACACCCAGATAAATGGAATCGCGAACCATGGGATTATATCAACAATTTCTGAATCAAGTCATCAACTCAAGGAACACAAATCATTCCTTGAAAACTGAGCACGCCTTCTGCATCAAGAGTGGTCTCTTGAGTCTTACCAATCGCCGTCTTCTTCTTAAGTTCATTCACATTTTCATCCTCAAACTTTTTGGACTTGATCTCTTCAATGAACGTAGACCTTACTTCAACACTAGCTAACACCCCACCTTTCTCTGAGATGCCCAATTGCATGAATTTAGACTCCAATGTCTGAATTTCCTTAGCCAAAGGTCTCTTAGTTACACTCAAGCAAGCTAAACTACCCATACTCACTGCCTTTCAACTCAAAGCATCTATCACTACATTAGCCTTACCCGGATGGTATTGAATGGTCACATCATAATCCTTGAGTAACTCCATCCACCTTCGCTATCTCAAATTCAGATCCTTTTGAGTGAATACATGTTGGAAACTACGATGATCAGTAAACACCTGACACTAAACACCATAGAGGTAATGCCGCCAGATCTTAAGAGCAAACATTACAGCTGCCAACTCCAAATCATGTGTTGGGTAATTCCTCTCATGCACCTTTAATTGACATGATGCATAAGCTATAAAATTTCTATCATGCATCAACACAACACCCAAACCAGAATGTGAAGTATCACAATAACATTGAAATATTTACTTTCAACCGATAATGCTAGAATAGGTGCGGTGGTCAAGAGAGTCTTGAGCTTTTGGAAGCTCTCCTCACAGTTTTCAGTCCATTCATATGGTACCTCCTTTTTAGTCAAAGTTGTCAAGTAAATGGCGATAAAACTCCTAACTTTTGTCATAGAGCTAGGCCGAACCCAATTCTTAACCGCCTCAATCTTTTGGGGATCTTTCATTACCCCTTATTTTGAAACTACATCCCCCAAAAATGCAATCGAAGTCAGCCAAAATTCACATTTAGAAAATTTTGCATACAACCTTTGTTTCCCAAGAATGCCCAGAATAATACAAAGATGGTCGGCATGCTCTACCTCACTTTTCGAATAGACCAAAATATCATCAATAAAGAATATGACAAATCAATCAAGAAATGACTTGCACACACCATTCATTAAACTCATAAAAGTTGCAGGCGTATTAGTCAACCCAAATGACATAACTAGAAACTCGTAGTGCCCATAGCCGGTTCTAAACGCCATCTTGGGCATATCCTCAGGCCTAATTTTTAACTGATAGTAGTCAGACCTTAGATCAATCTTAGAGAAAACTAATGCACATTGCAATTGGTCAAAAAGATCATCTATTCGAGGTAATGGGTAATTGTTTCGAATGGTGACCCTATTGAATTGCCGATAATCTATACACATCCTCATACTACCATTCTTTTTCTTAACAAACAAAACTGGAGCACCCCATAGGGAAGCACTAGGACGAATACATCATTTATCAAGAAGCTCTTGGATTTGAGTCTTAAGCTCTCTTAATTCCGCCGGAGCCATGTGATATGAAGGGATGGAAATGGGATGAGTACCAGGTTCTAAATCAATGCAAAAATCTATATCTCTGTCTGGAGGCATACTAGGCAAATTATTAGGAAACACTTCTCTAAATTCTGACACCACAAGAATAGACTCAATAGATGGAGACTCAACCTCAACATCCCTAATATGAGCCAAATAAGCCAAACAACCCTGCCCAACCAGTTTTCTAGCCTGAATGAAGGATATGATCTTAGCTTGCTTAGGCTTGTACACCCCTTCCCACTCTAACTTTTCCCTTCCCGAAATTTCTAGAGTTACAGACTTGGTATTACAATTAAGCACAACATAATAGGGGGACAACCAAGTCATGCCTGAAATTATATCAAAGTCAGTCATGTCTAAAATCACCAAATCAGTCCAAGTCTGAAAATCCATAAACAAAATAGGACAAGCACGATCATCATGGGTGACTATGACGGACTTTCCAACTGGGTAAAAACATGGATGGGGACATCAACTATATCACAAATCATAGAAAATGCTGAGGCAAAATGCACGGACACATAAGAATAAGTAGAACCCAGATCAAATAACACATTAGCCATCTAGTCACAAACAAGAATAGTACATGTGATCACTGCGTCTGCCTCTATCTTGCTCAAAAAAGCATAACATTGAGCCCTATCATTTTGACAGGCGACTTATTTACCTGGCTGCACTGCACCTCTACCTGCGTTACCATTACCCTTACCTCCGTGGCCTCGCTGATTTCCTCCTCGCCCACCTTGTAGATGCCCTCGACCATTATTACCATTTCCCGCGAGTACCACTGCTCTAGACTGCTATTGCGCAAAATCCATCACGCGTGGGTGGGGAAAATCTCTCCTCATATGCCCAAGTTCTCCATAGTTATAGCAAGTACGATCAAATGATGGTCTCCTGCCCACCGAATGTGTGACTCCCTGGCTATCCTGAATCAAATTATGAGGTGGAGTTCCCGAGCAATTACTTGTATAGGCGGGCATAGCAGACTGAATTGGCCTGGTTGCAAGTGTTGGTCTCCCCAAACCTCTGGAGTAAGATCCCTGAAAGTTACCTGAATTTTTGGCTTTCTTAGCCATTGTCTTGGCCTGACCGTCTCGCCTCATCCCCTCCACTTTCTTCACAAAGTCTGTTACCTCATTGAAGCTTTTCCCTATAGAGGTCATATGAACAGATAATACTTGCAACTCCGAATTTAGTCCCTTAATAAATAAACGAATCCTCTCTTCCTCACTAGTCACTAGTTGCGTGGCATATCTAGACAAGGCATGGAACTTAGCCTCATAAGCAGCCACAGACATACCACCTTGTTCCAAAGCCATGAACTCATCCTTCTTGCGATCCCTCAAAGTCCGAGGCACATACTTCTCTAAGAACAGAGCATGAAATTGGGTCCAAGTAAGTGGGGGTAAAATTGAAGATCTGCATTCCACATAAGCTCTCCACCACTACTTAGCCTCACCTTGAAGATGAAAAGTCACAAACTCAACCCTATGCTGATGGACAATTCTCAATTTATGAAGCCTCTTGTAGCAATCTAGGATGAACTCATATATATCCTCACTCTCGAAACCATTGAACGCAGGCGGTTTCAACTTCAAGAACTTAGTCAACATCTCATGCTCATTACTAGTCATAACAGGACACAATAACGGACGGATGAAAGCATCATTACCTACATTTCCACCCACCTTGGGGATAGTGATAGCAATAGTGGGATTGGCGGGAGCTTGAGTTGCTTGAACAGAGGGAAGCACTCCAGGACCAACCGATCCTTTCAAGAACGTCATAATATGTTGCGCTAACACTGGGTCTAAGGGAGGAATACCTATAGTCTCAACTTGCACCTCTTCCTCTTGTCCAACATTCTCCTCATTCTCAATCTCAATATTCTCCTCTACCTTTTTCTGATACGCAGGGGGAGCCTCATTTCTGGGAGCATCTCCAACCTGTGCTCCATCTCTAGTAGGCGGTGCCCTTCCTCGGCCTCTACCCCTAGCTCTTCCTCTACCCATGCCTCAACCATGACCTCTTGCTGCAGATTTCTCAGCTGGAGAATTAACGGGAGCTACGGGGCCTGACGTCGTTGAACCTAGTTTTAACCATCTGTGGACAAAAGAGTGAAAGAGTTTAGATACCAATTTGAATCACCAGATACCAATTGGAATCAAGTTATAGCACGAAAGGAGACAAAAGAAAGTAGAGAGATTTCCAAAAGTCCTATAGCCTCTCGAAGAAAAGTACAGATGTCTCCGTATCATTCCGTAAGATTTTTCTAGACTCGTTTTGGTATATCGAGATCAACGAACCTAGGATCTGATACCAACTTTATCACAACCCACACCATCGTGATTGGCACCCACACTAGTCTAAGTCCGAAATGTGGACGTAAACAGAAAAGAGAACTCATGGCAGCCTAGAAGAACTGGCTCACCCTTGAATTCGAACGATCACTGATCTTCTGAGCGAGGTCTGTCAATAGCCGCCTGAAGATGCCCTGTACTCAACAAAGAAAAAGTAAGTGCAATATCAGTACACAACCACAGTGTAGTGGTAGGATCATGCGGCTATCCTACTAAGTGCAACATACATAAGTCAATACAACATAATAATAACATACATACACCGAACATATACAATGTCAACATCATTTGCGAACAACGTACAATTTCACAATTCTCAATTATACAATTATGTTAAGTCAATAGTCCTCTCATGGAACCAAAACCCAAACTGTTAGCATACCAGTACGTGATACCCGATCCAATGTTTATGCTGGAACGTGGCAACCAATCCATATATTTATGCCGAAACGTGGAAACCGATTGTAGTTAGTATGTCGGAACGCAACACCCGATCCATTAAACAAGCTACAATCAAAATCACAAGTACATTCTCAAATCATACAATCAAGTCATGATTCATGGCATTCATCATTCATCTATCCTCATTTACAAGTAGTGTGATCAATAGTCCAACTTAAATTGCGTCTGTATAGCCACAGCGGTACTCACCCCGCTATAGCGGCCCCGCCTTGGCAGCACAAATTCCTACAATAGTGGCTTGAACGGAACAATGAGCAAATTTAATAATTCCAATACCCTTATTTCACAATAGACCTTCAACCAACGATACTCAGAAACTACCCGTTCACGCTAAGATCAATTTCGGGAGTTCTACTAGCCCGAATTCAATTCCGTAAAGTCGTATGGGTTCCTTAATGTCTTAAGTATATACTCATGTGATCAAATACATAATTAGATAACCCAATTGTTACCATATTTCCCTAGACTTTACTGACTCCGATTTCGTCTAAATCTGGACTAGGTTGGAAAATTCCAAGTTACTATGAAAAAGTTTTCCTGCCCAAAATTTTTTCCGTTGGCTTTTCTATAACGATGGGAACCGGTCGTTACTTACTTTTTATAATATCTTAAAATAATATATGTTACTTCCTCCGTTTCAATTTATGTTGTATCAATAGAATTTTGTGAGTCAATTATATATATATATATATATAATTTAAGTTGTTAATTATTGTGATTTATAGTATTTTTTTTACGTAATTTTCAAATTATAGCAAACCAAAAAGAAAAAAAAAATTAAAATGAAGAAAGCACATACATTTCATAAAAACTCTCAGCTTGAAGCAGATATGTCGAGAAGGGGCATCTACTTCTAACCCCAATTTATGTAATGTAGTTTGATTTGACATGAAGTTTAAACAAAAGTAGAAATTTATGAAACTTATAGTCTAAAATAAATTATAAATATTTGTGTGACTATAAATCATTTCATTATGAATAAAATGAGCATTTAAAGTTAAATTATTACCAAATAAAGAAATATAACAATCATATAAAGACCGACTAAAAAGGAAAGTGAGTAGTATAAATTGAAACAGGTAAGCTAACAATTCTAACATTAAAAAAGTGCAATAACTGAAACATCATAAAAACAATTGGTGGTAGAAAGCAAAAGAAAGACTATACAAGAATAAAAGTACTACTATGACAAACACCACTAAGATTAAACCCTTCGGAAAGCAAGAGAACACTCCACTACAACCTTCTACCTTAATTAGCGATCTCCACGCTAGGCATTTTCTTTAATTGATGAAATCAATTTCTTTTTTCTTCTGAGCTTTGAAAGGCAAATTAACTTTTGTATCTGCCAAGAATAATTATACCTCATGCAGATGATATTTATAAGCCAAAACTTTCCGTAAAATTCTGTAGAAAGCTCAAAAGTTAGAGACATTCTTAAAATGCCTTTAAAATTTATAATTATCCATTAGAAAGAAGTGAAAGAACAAATACCTCGAATAAGAATTTAATGCCAAAAACAATCAAATTTAAATATGTTATTGATTTTGTCACGACCCAGACCGTCATGATTGACACCCACACAAACCCTCCGGTGGGAGAACCACTACTACAACCCAAACCAAGCAACTAAACCAAAAACTAAAGCATTTAAGGATACGAAAACATGAATAATATCTAAAAATTGAAGCTCCCACAAACATCAAAAAGATCTAACAACTAACAATACAGAAATTACACCTAGAACCTGAAAGTCAGTGTATCAAAACATCTAAAAATGAACCTAAGTCTAAACAAGAAGGGTCACAACCCCAACCTAACAAACTAATAACTAACTAGAAAGTTTAAGTCCGAAATGTGGACATAGAAGAAAGGAGAACTCATGGCAGCCTGGAAGAACTGGCTCACCCTTGAATTCGAAAGATCACTGATCTTCTAAACGAGGTTTGTCAATAGCCGCTTGAAGATGCCATGTACTCAACAAAGAAAGAGCAAATGCAGTATCAATACACAATAATAGTGTACTGGTGGGATCATGCGGCTATCCCATAAGTGCAACATATTTAAATCAATACAACACTATAATCATATGCATATATCGAACATATACAAAATTATCAACATTTACGAACAAGGTACAGTTTCACGATTCTCAAGATACATAATTATATCAAATCACTGGTCCTCTCATGGAACCTACACCCAAACTGTTAGCATACCGAAACGTGGTACCCGATCCAATGATTATGCCAAAACGTGGCAACCGATCCCATAATTATGATGGAACGTGGCAACCGATCCAAGTTAGTGTGTTGGAATGCAACACCCGATCCATTCAACAAGCCACAATCACAAAGTACACTATCATAATAATACAATTAAGTCATGATTCATGGCATTCATTATTCAAATATCCTCATTTACAATTAATGTGATCAATAATGCAACATTTGCATACATACATGTATCATAATGAAGCAAGAATAAACATACATCACACAATCATAGAATGACAATCATCACCTGCCTCGAAACAAGCTTGAAACCCTAAGAAACTTGATCCTTCCCTTTCCAGATTTGTTCCGCTTGTTCTTGGTCTACAAACAATCATAATAACACGGGAATCAATAAACAATCACTAATTACCATAATTACTAACAATTCTAACAACCCTAGATCATACCCATGATCCCAAGTATCCAAAATAAGGTTGTTTCCACCATAGATTCTAGATCAAAACCCTCCCCCATCGATAATTACCCATTAAATTACGTTATACGGATCGAAAAATGGATTCGAGGAGTGAAAATCTTACCTTTAGCCTCAAGAATGGTGGAAAATTGTCAAGAATTGCCTGGGGTTCGTTCCTTAGCACTAAAATACCAAAAAGTGCAGAATAAAAATGTTTTAGGGTTTATTTACGACCTTATGTCGGGTCGGACCCGCTATAGCAGTCCTCACCTTGCTACAGCGGCCCCTCCCTGGCGGTAGAAATCCCGCCCCAGTGGCTTGCACGGAACCAGTGAGCTATTTTAATAATTCTAAGACCCCCATTTCTCAACACGCCTTTAACCAACGATGCTCAGAAAATACCGTTCACGCTAATATTAATTTCGGGAGTTCTACCCACCCGAATTCAATTTCGTAAAGTTGTACGGATTCCTTAACGACTTATCTAACTACGCATATAATCAAAATCATAATTAAATCACTCGATTGTTACAAGATTTTCCTACACTTTAATGACTCTGATTTCGTCCAAATTTGGACCAGGTTGGGAAATTCCAAGTTACTATGACAAAGTTTTTCGACCCAAAATTTTTCCCCGTTGACTTTTCTATAACGACAGAACCTGGTCGTTACAATAGATACCAATTTACCTATCACTCCTCCCCGAGTGACAACTTAGGAAAAACAGACTAAAGAAGGGATGAAGTAGTACCTGAATCAATGAACAAACTTATGATCCACATACTTCTTCTGTCTACTCTGGACTTCTAGAAGCTTAGTTTGAATACTCCTCACATTATCTTAAGCATCCTTCACTAAATCGACCCCCAATTGTTTCATATCTCCAACCTCAAACCATCCTATGGGTGTTCTACATCCCTCCCATAGAGTTCCTCAAATGGTGTCATGTCTATGCTGGAGTGATAACTATTATTATAGGAGAATTCACACAAAGGTAGGAACTTATCCCAAAGCCCTCCAAAGTCAATCACACATGCCCTCAACATGTCTTCTAACACTTGAATAGTCCTCTCTGACTGTCCCTCTATTTGTGTATGGAAGGCACTACTAAAAGTGAGTTGTGTGCCCAATTCATCATGTAATTTCCTCCAAAACATGGATGTGAATTGGGTACCACGGTCTGAGATGATAGAGAGGGGCACCCTATGCAACCTCACTATCTCTTTCACATAAACTTTAGCCAATTGTTTAGCATTATAATCTATTCTTATCGGAATGAAATGGGCTGACTTAGTCAATCTATCAATCACTACCCAAATAGAATCAAACTTCCCCAAAGTCTTGGGAAGGCCAACCACAAAATCCACAGCTATCCTTTCCCACTTCCATTCAGAAATTGGCATTCTTTGAAGCAAACCTGCAGGCCTTTGGTGTCCATCTTTCACTTGTTGGCAATTTTGACACTTAGCCACAAACTCCACTATATCCTTCTTTATGCCCAGCCACCAATAAATTCGCTTCAAATCTCGATACATCTTCGTCACACCCGGATGAATAGAATATTGCGAACCATGGGACTCTATCAACAACTTCTGAATCAAATCATCAACTTGAAGAACACAAATTCTCCCTTTAAAATTGAGCACACCCTTCGCATCAAGAGTGGTCTCTTGTGCCTTACCAATCACAGTCTTCTTTCTAAGCTCCGCCAAATTCTCATCATCATGTTGTTTGGCCTTAATCTCCTCAACGAATGTGGCCCTTACTTCAATACTAGTTAACACCCAACTTCTTTCAGAGATGCCCAACTGCATCAATTTAGACTCCAAGGTCTGGATTTCCTTAGCGTAGGGTCACTTGGATACACTCAACCAAGCTAAACTACCCATACTTACCTCTTTTCGACTCAAAGCATCTGCCACTACATTAGCCTTGCCTGAATG
Organism: Solanum pinnatisectum; assembly: GCA_035578085.1. Taxonomy (NCBI): domain Eukaryota; kingdom Viridiplantae; phylum Streptophyta; class Magnoliopsida; order Solanales; family Solanaceae; genus Solanum; species Solanum pinnatisectum. The sequence continues at coordinate 21,218,879 of CM069076.1, forward strand.
GTATTGAATGGTCACATCATAATCCTTAAGTAACTATATCCACCTTCATTATTTCAAATTCAAATCCTTTTGACTGAACACATGCTAAACTACGATGATCAGTAAGCACTTCACACTTAACACTTAACATCATAGAGGTAATGCCGACAGATCTTAAGAGCGAACACTACCGCTGTCAACTCCAAATCATGTGTTGGATAATTCCTCTCATGCACCTTCAATTGACGTGAGGCATAAGCTATAACATTCTTATCTCCTGCATCAACACATCACCCAAAGCAGAATGTGAAGAATCACAATAAACAATAAAACCTTTACCTTCAACCGGTAATGCTAGAATAGGTGTGGTGGTCAAGAGAGTCTTGAGCTTTTGAAAGCTCTCCTCACATTTTTCATTCCATTCAAATGATATGTCTTTTTGGGTCAAATTAGTCAAGTGAGTGGCAATAAAAGAAAAGTTCTTCACAAATCAACGGTAGTAGCTAGCGAGCCCAACAAAACTCCTAACTTCCGTCACAGAGCTAGGTCGAACCCAATTCTTAACTGCCTCAATCTTTTGAGGATCTACCATTACCCCTTCTTTTGAAACTACATGCCCTAAAAATACAGCCGAAGTCAACCAAAATTCCCATTTAGAGAATTTCGCATATAACTTTTGTTTCCCAAGAACACCTAGAACAATACGAAGATGGTCGGCATGCTCTTCCTCACTTTTCAAATAGACCAAAATATCATCACTAAGGACTATAATAAACGAATCAAGGAATGGCTTGAACACCCCATTCATCAAACTCATGAAAGCTACAGGTGCATTGGTCAAACCAAAAGACATAACCAAAAACTCATAGTCCTCATAGCGAGTTCTAAACGCCGTCTTGCCTATATCCTCAGGACTAATTTTCAATTGATGGTAGCTAGACCTTAGATCAATCTTAGAGAAAACTGATGCACCTTGCAATTGGTAAGAAAGATCATCTATTCAAGTCAAATAATACTTGTTTCGAATAGTGACCTTATTCAATTGCCGGTAATCTATACACATTCTCATACTACCATCTGTTTTCTTAACAAACAAAACTGCATCACCCCATGGGGAAGCACTAGGACGAATAAATCCCTTATCAAGAAGCTCTTGGATTTGAGACTTAAGCTCTCTTAACTCTGTCGGAGTCATGTGATATGGAGGGGTTGAAATAGGACGAGTACCAGATTTTAAATCAATGCAAAATTTTGTATCTCTATCCGGAGGTAAACCAGGCAAGTCATTAGGAACCACTTTTCTAAATTCTGACACCATAAGGATAGACTCAATAGATGAAGTCTCAACCTCAACATCACTAATATGAGCCAAATAAGCCAAACAACCCTGCCCTACCAATTTACTAGCCCGAATGAAGGATATGATCTTAGCTTGCTTAGGCTTGTACACCCCTTCCCACTCTAAGTTTTCCCTTCCCGAAATTTCTAGAGTTATAGACTTAATATTACAATTAAGCACAACATAATAAGGGGACAATCAAGTCATGTCTAAGATTACATTGAAGTCAGTCATATCTAAAATCACCAAATCAGCCCAAGTCTGAAAACCCTTAAACAAAATAGGACAAACACGATAATCATGGGTAACTATGATAGATTTTCCAACTGGGGTAGAAACATGGATGGGGGTATCAAGTATATCACAAATCATAGCAAATTCTGAGGCAAATCGCATGGATACATATGAATAAGTAGAACTCGGATCAAATAACGCATTAGTCATTCGGTCAGAGACAAAAATAATACCTGTGATCATTGCGTCAGGCGCCTCTGCCTAATTCTTGCCCAGAAAAGCATAACACTAAGCCCTATCATCTTGACGAGCGACTTCCTTGCTTGGTTGCGCATTACCCCTACCTGCATTACCATTTCCTCTACCTCCACGGCCTCGCTGATTACCTCCTCGCCCACCTTGTGGACGCCCTCGACCATTATTACCATTTCCCATGGGTACCACTGCTCTAGTATGCTGCTGTGTGGAATCCAACACACGAGGGTGGGGACAATCTCTCCTCATATGTCCAGGTTCTCCACAATTGTAGCAAGTGCGATCAAAAAATGGTATGCCGCCCGTCGAAGGCACGACTCCCTAGCTATCATGAATCAAATTATGAGATGGAGTTCCTGAGTAGTTACCTGTAGAGGCGGGCATAGCGGATTGAAATGGTTTGGCTGCAAGCGTTGGCCTTCCGAGCCCCCTGGAGTAAGAACCTTGAAAGTTATCTGAGTTCTTGGCCCTTCTAGCCAATGCCTTAGCCTGACCATCTCGCCTCACCCCCTCCACTTTCTTAACAAAGTCAGTAACCTCATTAAAGCTCCTCCCTACAGAGGTCATATGACTAGAAAATACCTGCAACTTAGAGTTTAGTCCCCTAATAAATAAACGAATCCTCTCTTCCTCAGTAGTCACCAATTGAATAGCATATCTAGACAAAGCATGGAACTTGGCCTCATAAGCAACCACAAACATCATAAGCAGCCACAGACATACCACCTTGCTCCAAAGCCATGAACTTATCCTTCTTGTGATCCCTCAAAGTTCTAGGCACATATTTCTCCAAAAACAGAGCATGAAACTGGGTCCAAGAGAGTGGAGGTAAAGATAAAGGTCTACATTCCATATAAGCTCTCCACCATTGCTTAGCCTCACCTTGAAGTTGAAAGGTCACAAACTCAACCCCATGTTGATAGACAATTCCCAACTTATGAAGCCTCTCATAGTAATCTAAGATAAACTCATAAGTATCCTCATTCTCAGAACCAAGAAACACATAAGGCTTTAGCTTCAAAAACTTAGTCAACATTTCATGTTCATTACCAGTCATAACAGTACCCAACAAAGGATGGAAGAAAGTATCATTACCTCCCGTTCCACCAGTCTTGGGCGTAGTGCTAGCAACAGGGGGATTAGCGGGAGCTTGAGTTGCTTGAATAGAAGGAAGCACTCCAGGACCAACCAACCCTTTCAAGAATGACATGATCTGTTGAGCTAACACTGGGTCTATGGGAGGAACACCGGTAGTCTCAGCCTGCACCTCTTCCTCTTGTCCAACCTCCTCAACATTTTCAACCTCAATATCCTCTTCTATCTCTTCATGATACATAGGAGGGGCCTCATTTTGGGGAGCATTTTTTACTGGTACCCCATATCTAGTATGCGCCACTCTTCCTCGACCTCTACCTTTAGCTCAACCTCTACCCCTGCCTCAACCACGACCTCTCGCTGTAGATTCCTTAGCTAGAGCATTGACGGGAGCTACGGGCCTGACACCATTGAATCTAGTGTTAACCATCTGCGGATAGAAGAGTGAAGGAGGTTAGATGCCAATTTTAATAGCCAAATACCAATTGGAATAAAGTTATAGCACGAAAGGAGACAAGAGAAAACAAAGAGATTTCCTAAAGTTCTATAGCCTCTCGAAGAAAAGTAAAGGCGTCCCCGTACCATTCTGCAAGACTCAATTAGACTCATTTTGGTACATCGAGATCAACGAACCTAGGCTCTGATACAAACTTTGTCATAACCTAGACCATCGTGATTGACACCCACACTAACCCTCCGGTGAGAGAACCACTACTACAATCCAAACCAAACAACTAAACCAAAAACTAAAACATATAAGGATACAAAAACAGGAATAATATCTAAAAACTGAAGTTCCCATAAATATCCAAAATATCTAACAACTAACAATGTGTAAATTACACCTAGAACCTACAAGTCAGTGTACCAAAACATCTAACAATGAACCAAAGTCTAAACAAGAAGGGTCACAACCCCAACATAACAAACTAATAACTAACTAGAAAGTCTAAGTCCGAAATATGGACATAGACAAAAGGAGAACTCATGGTAGCCTGGAAGAACTGGCTCAACATTAAATTCAAACGATCACTGATCTTCTAAACGAGGTCTGGTTGATGATGCCCTGTACTTAACAAAGAAAGAGCAAGTGCAGTATCAGTACACAATCACAGTGTACTGGTAGGATCACGCGGCTATCCCATAATTGCAACATATATAAATCAATACAACAATATAATCACATGCATATATCGAACATATATAATATTATCAATATTTACGAACAAGGTACATTTTTACGATTCTCAAGATACATAATTATATCAAATCATTGGTCCTCTCATGGAACCCAAACCCAAACTGTTAGCATGTCAGAACGTGGTACCCGATCCAATGATTATACCAAAACGTGGCAACCGATCCCATAATTATGCCAAAACGTGGCAACCGATCCAAGTTAGTATGTTGGAACACAACACCTGATCCATTCAACAAGCCACAATCACAATCACAAAGTACATTCTCATAATCATACAATTAAGTCATGATTCATGACATTCATCATTCATATATCCTCATTTACAATTAATATGATCAATAATGCAATATTCGCATACATACATGTATCATAATGAAGCAAGAACAAATATCATCACACAATCATAGTATCACAACCATCACCTACCTCGAAACAAGCTTGAAATCCTAAGAAACTTGATCCTTTCCTTTTCGGATTCGTTCCGCTTGTTCTTGGTCTACAAACAATCATAATAACACAGGAATCAATAAACAATCACTAATTACCCGAATTACTAACAATTCTAACAACCCTAGATCATACCCACGATCCCAAGTATCCAAAATAGGATTGTTTTCACCATAGATTCTAGATCAAAACCCTCCCCCATCGATAATTACCCATTAGATTACGTTATATGCATTGAAAAATGGATTCGTAGAGTGAAAACCTTACCTTTAGCCTCAAGAGTGATGGAAAACTATCAAGAATCGCCTGCGGTTCGTTCCTTAGCTCTAAATCGAAAAGTGTAGAATAAAGACATTTTAGGGTTTATTTACGACCTTAAGTCGCTTCGGACCCGCCACAGCGGTCCTCACCCCGCTACAGCGGCCCCTCCCTGGCAGTAGAAATCTTGCACGAAACCAGTGAGCTATTTTAATAAATTCAAGACCCCCATTTCACAACACAGCTTTAATCAACGACGCTCAAAAAATACCGTTCACGCTAAGATCAATTTCAGGAGTTCTACCACTCGAATACAATTCCGTAAAGTCGTACGAATTCCTTAACAACTTATCTAACTACGCATGTAATTAAAATCATAATTAAATTACCCGATTGTTACCAGAATTCCCTACACCTTCGTCCAAATCTGGATTAGGTTGGGAAATTCCAAGTTACTATGACAAAGTTTTTCGACCCAAAATTTTTCTCCGTTGGCTTTTCTATAATGACGGAACCCGATCGTTACAGATTCTAGCTTATACTAAGGAATTAAAGGTACATCCATGATGTCTGAGTCTATTTCCTTATGGATAATTAATTAAACAATATAATTAGGCTCTTTTTGTCTTCTTGATAATAATAACTACTACAATTTAATAATATTAATTAACCATACAATTGGCAACATATATTTAATTTTAGGTACAATAAAAACATAAAAGATATTATAGGATTAAGGGGTAAAAATATTAATAAACTTTTGATGGACATTTTAGTAATTTAATTTTTGACTTACTATATTATAAATGGAAAGTCCCGAGATGAAAAATTGAAAAACAAAAATAATTATCAAATGCTAATATTTGTCCTCAAATCAATCATTAATTTAAAAATATTTAAGTGCAAAGTGTAACTGTGCATTCAATAAACATAACAAACAAAAAAATTAATACAATTCAAAAGAATAAAAAAGAGAGTGAAGAAACGTGGAAGCTGTATGACCATAGCCCATAGTAAATGAAAGGCAAATTTCTTATGAAAGTAAGTCATTATTAAAATCAATTCACCAAAATAATACGTTTTTTGAAATTTTACAAAATTAGTATAAACGTAGTTCTCAGAAACGTTTTTTGTTATATTTTATTCAAAAAAATTCAATAACAAAAAGACAAAAATTCGACAGAGTAAATAGACATAAAACGTTATTGTGAGTAACGTTTTATAATTCGTTACTCTGAAACACATTTTATAGCTAAAACGTGACTCACAGTAACGTTTCTCTGGAATGACTGAAAATTGAAATTCAATCTTATATATGCCTCATATATTATTAAAATTTCCACTATTAAAATGGATAGATATATTTTGTACATACATTCACTTGAAATATATATGATTTTCTCTTTCCTTTCTCTTTTATACATAGACAATACTTTTTTAAACAAAAAGAAAAAAAAAAAGTGAGGAAGACTTCGTACAAATTTGAGCTTGTCTTGTATCATTTCAATTTCAACATTTGTCAATAAATCATAGGCGAAATGGTCTGGTAGACCCTTACACTTGTATCCATTTGTATTCTGAACCCTTCCACTTACCCCTTTGTCATCTGGACCCTTAAATTCAATAAAACACAATTTAACAAATTCCTCTAACCAATGACCAAGCTTATGTGTCTTTAAGATGGCTGAGTTGGCGAAAGTGTGTGACTTCACGCACCTTAAGGCGAGTGAATAATTTTTTAGGTTAATTTTTTTTTTTAAACTCAAATGGCCATATGGCCTATTATATTAAAAATCAAAATAAATGCAAGATAGCAGGTCTAAAAACGACCCAGCTGGAAAGAAAACAAAGAGTCAACAGGAAAAACATAAAACGAAACAATAGAAATAATCTAAAAAAAAGAAAGAAAAAGAAAGTGAAATCAACATTTGAGCACATAAACCCAGAAGTTTCTTCAACATCTTGCCATGGCTGACCCTTAAAGAAATATATTTTTTTTTAAAAGCAATTAATTAAAAAGTCATTTCTTCTTCCCCAAAGCTTAATTGTTTTCCAACTCTGGCAACTTCACTAAACTTTATAAGTTGATCTTCGAAAAAACGGAAGGGAATGCTTAACATGCCGATCTCAAATTTCAATACCTGCATTAACACTAGCTCAGCTTTGAGAAAATCCTTTGTTGTAAAATGTTGCTCTTTAATGGTGTTGTCAGCCAGAGACTTGAAGGATTTGACACTTAGAGAAGGAGAATCGTGTATTTTGCTTGAGATCCATATTGCAACAAGTGCAAATAGCTGCAAATTACTTTTTCTCAGAGGCCGTAAGAGCCAGCTCTTAGAATCCTTAGTTTCTTCTTCGGTAAGAGATGGGTAGAATCGGTCAGCGAAAAGTGACAACGCTGAGTATTTGACAATCGGAGAAACTTGAAGATCCTGAGCTAATTGAATGAGGGATTCTACAAGTCGAGCTCACTAACAAGAGCAAACCGCCTTCTTCATTCTCGATCCCTCTCTCTGCATAGAATCTGTTGGCCGAAATACTTAAGAGAACCAAATGTTGAAGAAATTCACCGCAACCAAATTTATTTGTCCAGGTGACGGTGGAACCCAGTGCAAACAAAATCAGCAGAAGAACAATCGATCAGTTTGGAATCATAAAGGAAATGAGTATGATTATCAAATTTGTATAACAGATTTTTCTAACTGCTAGTGGAGAGGAGAACAGGGTGGGTGAGGGTGGTGCGGTCATGGCAGTTAAGAGGTTTTTCGGCCAGATCTGGTGGTGCGGTGACTTAGGTTGTTGTTTTTGTAGAGGTTGGAGGAGGAAAGAAAAATAGTGATGGTGTGCGGCGGAGATGAAGACAGGTGAGGGAGAAAGTATATGTGATTTCGCCGGCAAAAATGGCGAGGACGACGGTGATGGCTTTCTCTGGTTGATTTTGGTCGTGAAATCGTGAAAATTGGGAGAATTGGATGTATGAAATTTCACTTTAAAAGATGCCAACAATAAATTAAAATTTTATTATTTTACATTTTATTAAATAATTTTGGTTAATAATTTTAAAAAATAGTTATGAAATAATTATGATGTGGCATTAATATATCTGACGTGGATATGACATGTCAATTATATAAAGGAGAGTGAGCTACACACATGGTTGGAATGGCCTAAAAGTCTCATTTTAATTGAGTTTAAGAGTCCAGATGACGAAGGTGTAAGTAGAAGGGTTCAAAATGCAAGTTGATACAAGTATAAGGGTCCACCAGACCATTTCGCCATAAATCATATGAGAGATCTTCTTCTAGCCAAGATACCATCGCTTTCAAATATTAGACCAATCAATTTCTTATGATTAGTAAATATTAGACTATCAATAAAGAAGCTATTGAATTAAAATTGATGTAATAAGTAAGCAAAGCAACTATTAAAAAAAGGAATTAATTGATATTGTAGAAAAGTCCTCCTCACTCTTCTTTTCCTTGCAAAAGTATTATCTATGTACGAAAAGAGAAGAAAAGAGAAATTATATATATATATATATATAAAGTTGAATGAGGCATGTACAAGATTGAATTTTAATTTTCAATAATTTCAGAAAAATGTTACTGTGAGTCATATTTTAGCTATAAAACGTGCCTCAGAGTAACGAATTATAAAACGTTACTGATAATAATGTTTTATGTCTGTTTACTCTGTCAAATTTTTGTCTTTTTGTTATTGAATTTTTTTGAATAAAATATAACCTAAAATGTTGCTGAGAACTACGTTTATTCTAGTTTTGTAAAATTTCAGAAAAACATATTATTTTGGTGAAATGCCTTTAATAATGACTTACTTTGGTAAAAAATTCTGAACAAGCAAATGGTTGGACTTCAGTTTATAGTTACTACAATCTTTTAGTGTAGTTTTTTTTGAGAAAATGATCAAAATGGTCCTTGATGTATTGAAATTGTTTTATTTTGGTCCTTAATATATTCTAGGTGATTGAAATAGTCATTCATGTATGACAAAATATGTTCAATTTAGTTTTTTACCCTAAACTTAACAATTTATCCCCAAAAACAGTTAAATATAACTGTGGACCCCACATAACTTACAAAATCCTCCATTTTTACCATCTTTATTAGCTCATAGAGAGAATTTCATTAATTCTAAAACACCATTTTCTCTAACATCCAACCACACAATTACAAAATAATTATTGTAAAAAGGTTGAATGAAATAGATTGTCAAGGAAAAGGAAAGGAACAAAGAGAGAAAAAGATGGCAACTTTTTCATCAAAATCCAATAAAAGATCCATCAGTTTGCCACACAGATCACATCCAGCTATACAGAATATTGAAGAGGAACTTAACAAGCTTAAAACTTAGGAATTATCTGCTTCACCAACTGCAGAAGCTGTTTATAATGATCTAGTTGGTTTTGGGGAGGTGCACAAGTGTATGGGTGATCTTCTAAACTTGCCCCTGACACTTCAATCCCTTTCTCAGTGCCAAAATAAGAAATAAGTCGATGAAATCTTGGATAAATCTTTCAGATTTCTTGATATTTTTTGACGATCCATTTCATTCAACCTTTTTGTAATAATTATTTTGTAATTGTGTGGTTAGATGTTAGAGAAAATGGTGTTTTCGAATTCATGAAACTCTTTTTTTGAGCTAATAAAGATGATAAAAATGGTGGATTTTGTAAGTTATGTGGGACCCACAATTATATTTAACAATTTTTGGGGATAAATTGTTAAGTTTAGGATAAAATACTAAATTGAACACATTTTGTCATACATGAAGTACTATTTCAATCACCTATAATATATTAAGGACCAAAATAAAGTAACTCCAATACATTAGGGACCATTTTGATCATTTTCTCAGTTTTGTTTAGTCAATCAACTTTTTAAGGGTACATTATTATAAATTATTACTATTAATATTATTATTAGGATCAACTTTTGTCTTTTAACACCTTTCCACTAAACTTCATATTTCCTATTTTCTATACACTTAAATGTATACACTCTCTTATAAATATTACTAAAATTTTATTTTTAATTATTTTCATAAACATATGTAGTTTTAATTTTTTTCTTATTTATTTTCTTCCCCAAAACAATATGGACCTCCACCATTCACCAACCTTTTCACGATTGCAACCTTAATTTCAAGCTCTCATGTAAAATACTTGCAAAATCAATTAAATCCACTACAAATAAAATGTCAACCATCTTCAATCACCCCAAAAGAGTTCAAATCGGATTTGAGAAAATCAATTTGTTCAATCGGATTTGTGATGGTTTTGATAAATCGATTTGAGAAAATCAATTTGGGTTCAAATCGGATTTGTGATGGTTTTGATGGCTTGAATATTTCTTTTGAAGCTTTTTCTTAGGAAGAGATGGTAAAGAGATTTTGAATAGGTGAAGAATGTAATGGTACATTTACCAATGTTTTCCCAAATCAATATCTATAAAACTTAGGGTTGAAAAAATGGTTAAAGAAGAAAGGAATATTATTATTAGGATCAACTTTTGTCTTTTAACACCTTTCCACTTTTAGTATTTAATATAATATAATATGATATATTTATGTACCATTTTTTTTTTTTAATTTCTAAAAAAAAGAACATTTCCTTATATATATTATATAAATATTTAAAATTCCCTTTTTACCCTCTTTTTTTCCACTTAATCTCTTAAAATAGTACTCAAAATACATTATGAGAGAGAGAAAAGAGAAAAGGAGTCTACATTTTATTTTTTTTTATTTTATTTTTTAAACATTTTTTTTTCTTCATTTATTTTTATTTCTTAAACTCCGGGTCAAAAAATGTGTGCATAAAATGGGACGAAGGGAGTAATTATTATTTAATATTTAATTGCTTAGATATTCTATAATATTTTGAATTAAGATAGGGGTAAAATAGTATTTCAAACTTTTACTTTTGTGGTTTCCCACTTTTAGTATAATAGTAGCTTTTGGGAATGTGCGTTGCACGTTAGCTCCCAATTATTATAAAATTTCTGCATATTTAAAAAGTTTTAACCTATGGAAGAGAAAATATTGCTCATTTTACTATTTGAATTTATTCAACAAAAACACAATTAGTGGGACGATATAAATAGTCTATGATTGTATGCAAGTGAATTCTTGCTCATGAAAAATTATTTAACACATTTACAAAAGAAAAATATGAAGAAACATATTTATTATTATTTAGAAGTGGCACTTTTAAAGGACTATCAAGGGAAACTATGTCATTATATATATATATATATATAGTCCTTCAAAAAAAAAACTTGGACCAAAGGTTGTTCAAATTGTACTGTAAATAACATCTGAAAATCATAAGTTATGTAATTATGGAGTTAAAAAAAAAACTTGACCAAAGGTTGTTCAAATTGTACTATCAAATGTAATAACTTTTTCTCTTTTTTGGCACAATTGCATTTGCTATAAAAACCCATCAAATTTTCAGAAGACACATCACTAAATAATTATACTAAAGCCTGTTCAAATTTTACTATGAAATGTAATAGGTTTTTTTCTCTGTTTTGGTAGAATTTCATTGGCTATCAAAACCCCCATCAATTTTTAAGATGACACCTGTACTTTTATATATTATGACGTGTCTTCGTTGTATTATATATATTTATTACTCATAGAGCACAAATTTATTATGCTTCCATTCAAGAAAAATTTTTGCTCCCTTTCTCAGGTATTTTTTCCCCTTTTCCTGTTTTTCCTCTTCCCATTTTCAATTTTTCTTGCGGATTTTGGTTGTCACCAAAGGAGAAAATCAAAATGGGACAAAATTAGAGTTGTTATTTTCGCATTACATTCCAATTTTATTACTTAGCAGACAAATTTGGGGGTACTTATTATATTTTCTAATTCTAATTTTTCAGTATGTTAGGGATAATTATATTCTTGCATGTTCCTAATTTGAGTCGAAATATTCATATTGTGTTTTCATTACATTTTCTGATTTTTGAGTGTGTGGAGGGTAATTATGTTCTTGCATGTTCCTAATTTAATCACCCATGTTAATGCAACCACAAAAAAGAAAGAACTTTGACTCAATAGTGATGCTATCCTTCAGATACTACTGTTTGGTTAAATATATTTCGTACAGACATAATACTAAGATTGAACATCAACCGAATAGCATTAGACGCACGAGATTGGATTTGCAAAGTTCAAATTGTGGAAATCGAACGGCCGCGAGAAAGTCCTGACAAGAAATGTAGATTCCAAAATTCAATTTTGGAAGATGAAGAGGTGAGCTCATTATATTTTATCGCATGAATATTCTTCTTTTTCTTTTTACCTCTGCTGAACATTTTTCCTCGATTTTTCTGTTGATAAGTGCGTAGAGTTAGACTTTATTTGCATTGTTGAGAAGTATAATCTCAGCTTTCTATAACTCTTACTTTTAGGAATGTCACATTAAGGCAGTTATGTATGCCGACGAAATTGAACAGTATGCGGATAAGCTTACACTCATGGATACCTATCTCATCTCTACCGCAAGAGTTAAAGTCTTGCCAACTTCATACGACAAGCCAATACATAAATTTTACTGGGTTCTTGACAAAGAAACAGTAATTGAACATGTCAAATCATCTAACGAATATGAGAAACCACTTCCACCACCAACCAAGCTGAATATCACAACCTTTGACCGCATTCCTCATATGATCGTTGGTTTTACTACTGAAATTGATATATTGATCCTAATAGCTATTATCATGCTAAATATACATGTTTATTGATACACACACTTATAACATTTCATTATGTATTATATAAGCAGATATACTGGAAATCGTTCTTCGTTGTGGTCCTCAAAAATATGCAGGTCGCAGTCATCATAAGTGTCGAGAAATTACCATTTGTGATAATCAATATGTATAACATTTCACCTTATATTTTCTCATTTTATGAAAAGATTTTGAATAAGTAAACACTTTGTTTGTTTGTTTAATCGGATCGTCAGTTATCGTCTGGTCGTTATCATGGTACTTAATCTTGAATTAGTTTCTCCTCACTCTATGGGAGGATTTTGGAGAAATAAAACGAAATGAAATTGAAGCTAAATGGAAGAAGAATATCTTATTGTAATCCTTGGAAGGAGTATAGGAATATCTACTTATCAAGGTACAGACGCGCTGAACTTTTTACCAACATACTTTTAGAAAATAACAAAAGGTTATACAAGCTATGTGTTATACAGGGTTGTCACTGCAGACTAGGTTCAATTCCACAATATGTGTGGATCCTACTTACCCACAGGCAATAGAACTCATCAACTGGTACTTGCATATTATAATTATTCTCTATCTTTAATTTGCATTTAAAGAACCTACTAAACATATTATTTGGTGTAACAATAGGGCAAAAGGAAACAAAACAATGTTGTTAAGTCGTGCATCAGAAAGAACTTCAACAAGTTCATCTGCCCCTCCCATGGTGGTGACTCCTGCAGGCCGACAAGTTATCTCTATTGTAGAAATTTCATCACCAGCTTCTGTAAGTTGTACTTCAAGCTGATCATTTGAGAGTATGCTTATTAATTTTTTGGTTGTCTAGCTTTGCCTAAATAAAAAAACAAATTATATTTATTCATGAGTAATTTAACATGTATTATGTATGTGATACTTTCCAACAAATGGGACTCTTCTATGTTGAGGCAGAAATGGCAATATCAAATGAATTGCAAGAATTTTGTGTGCTTGAATGCTCATGCTGCAAAAAGAAGAAGCGCAGAAAGGATAGAAAGGATTTTGAATGTTCAAAATGCAATCGGAAAACAACATTAGTGCCTCGATACTATGCTTTTGACTTGTAAATTATAGTTTGTACAAAATATATCATATATTATACACAATTATTAACTTTCCATGATTTCAGGTGTATCTTCCAAATTGATCTTATTGATGGTACTGCTACAGCCACAAGATCTATCTCAAGTGAATTGGGAGAATAATTACTCTCCATGACGGCGGAAGACATATTTGGCATAACTTGCGCTAAGGTGATCTCTCATTCCCGCTGGCTACTTCTACACATATATTGTTGCAACACCATATATCTTGACCAGAAACAGTTTAGCATATATGCTTATTTCTAAAGAGTTTTTGGTGACTCTTTACATTTACAGAGGCAATCATTGTTTGTTAATCATGTCCATGAGATTTTGTCGAATAAACTATTTCAAATGCAGCTAAGGAAGTCATCTTGGGGCAGCTCAAATAACACACATACAACTTTGTCCATTCTTTCCTATGTGGAAAAGGAACATACTCTTCTGCCCAGCACTACTAACAGGAATTACAAAAAAAATTAGGCCTTTGGGAATAAGTGAGGTGGAGGTGATGGCAACAACTACTGCAAGCTGGTTCTTCAAGTGCCTGGCCAAAATTTGAACCACCCACACCAACAATAAAGGTGTAAAAGGTCGGTCTACATCTGACTTTCACATTTATTTTTCGAATAAACTTTCCTGTAAGCTATTCAAACTACAAAAAATACATTATATAAACATCAACAATTCCTATGAAAATCACCATAAAGCAACACAACTTCCAGCCAAAAGACATACATAAATACAACCCAAATATTTGATACTATTGGAAGCATTTACAACCCAATTAGTTTACTTTGCCAATACATTTTTTCCCTCCGAAGTTATGATTCATCTGGGAAATGTCTTATATGCTGCCAAATTGCCAATACATGGTTCACATAATAGAAATGATTTTTTTCTCATCAATGCTGATAAAGTTGGAAGATTAAATGCTTGAGTAAATTTAAAGAAAATTTCAGTCTTTCTAAAGTTTACCTCCTTTATATTTTGCTCTTTTTGAAGTTACCATTTGCTCATTTCCAGTTTCTGTGTTAAAAAGGTTCCAGTTTGGAGGATACTGTTTCAATCTTTTTATTCTGTTTTGAGGGATTCTAAGATTTAAATTGTTTTGCTATGTGTTGCTATATTTTCAGTTTCTCACAGACTTTACACTATCTAATTACAGGAACTCCCTTACTTGATTTTGTGACTTTTGCTTAATGAAGTTTTTGGATTCTCAGTCGGTACAAGTTCGCTCAATAGGGAGAATGAAATGAATCAGTTATTTAACTTTTTGGGATGCCTTCACTATTTAGCTTTCCAGGTAATGTTTTATCCCACATTTTTGTGTCATATGTCACTTTTCAAACAGTTTCACTTTCATCATCAACCACCTCAACTTTGTGAATTTACTAACATTACACAATTTTCTCAGGAACCCCAAAAACTCCCTATGCTATGGTTTTTTGAATGCAGAAGATTAGCTACTAAGAAACAAACTCCGACGTTCTTTACATATGATAAACAATGACATACTAATCTTATATATATGTCAAAATTGAAATATCTTCTATATTTTTAGGTGTATTACATTAGTTAGTATCTGCAGATCGTTCAAATCGACACCATACTGGTTTCTGTTGTACATATTCTGAATATTTCTAATAGTATATGATATTAACCATCTTCTACAGAAGTCGTCACCCTTGATTCATTAATATCAATATTTTTACAAGCATAATAAATCCATAGTTGCTTCAATATTAATTTGACTATTGGGCCCATGCTTGCCACAGGCCTCCTCCATCTAGTATTTTTACTAAACCGCAAATAGAGCACAAATAGGATTGTTTGTTTAGATTTAGAAATATAAAATTAACTTGCACTACCTAATAAAATATTCCTCTTTTCTTAGCCAAGCAATCATTTTACGTAAAGATGACATTTATCCTTGTAGTCTCTAAAGTTCACAAAGGGTAAGAATTAATGAAATAAATACAAAACTAGAAAACTGTAGAAAGAGATTGAAAGTGAAACACTAAAGTGACAAAAGAAAAGGATACTTTTTATGATGTTATTTTAGTGTTGATGATTTGACAAACAAAGGGATCATATAAGGGTACATGATCCCTTGTGCCAATTAGTGGAAAATGATGGCCGAAAAAAGTACAGAAAGTTGGTGAGGTTGGTGCACTGCTTCCAAGCGTGACAGAATTCTCAGCCAATAGCATGGCTTCTAAGGTTGTGTCTATTAGATAAAAGGCTTTCCTCAATAGACACAATCTTAGTTTTTGCAATACTGAAATTCTCAAGAATACAAGTAAAAATCACTCCTATCAAGAAGTATTCTTGTCAAGAGCAATAGGGACCTGATAGAGCTGCTTGCATCTTAGTTGTCTTGGGATTATATCTTCCGTGCTTATATTGTAAATCTATTCCTAATCTATAAAGGAATTAGATCTTTGTTCTGTTCATCTAAAAGTCTAAGTCAGTTAAGGTTAACTGATTTAGTGGGCAGTGTTGTATCAGCTTTGTCAAATTCTAAATCATCTAGAGTTAGCTGATTTAGTGGGTAGTGTGGTATCTGCCTAGTTGAAGTCTAAGTTATCTAGAGTTAGGTGGCTTAGTGGGCAGTGTGGTATCTGCTTAGTTACTTTCTATGTAGTATAGTTACTACATAGAGGGGGAAGGGATTTAGAGTAAATTCCTAGGTTGCAGCTGTTTTAATCTAAAGTGTTGCTCCATTTGAGTGAAATGGAGTTGGATTGAAAGCTTGTGAGGACAGGTTGTGGTTTTCACCGCCCTTGAGCAAGGGGGTTTCCACGTAAACTGATTATGTTGTTTTCCTTATTGTTTATGCCTTCATTACTGCTAAATAATGTGTCAATGGAACCGGTTCGTTGACTGATAGTGGACACATACATCTTAACAATCGTATCAGAGTAGGTGCTCTCTATCTAGTTAATACTAAGAGAGAGTCCTGTAGAAAGATGGCTGCTCCACTGAATCTAGAAGAAGGACAATCCTCAACAACACCACCTTGTTTCAATGGTCAGTTCTATAGTTGGCGAAAGACGAGGATGCATGAATTCTTAATGGATGAGAATAGTGAGCTGTGGGATATTGTGCTTGATGGACCATTCGTCCCAACAATGGAAGTGAAGGGTGGAGAAATCACAAGAGTCGTTTCCAAGACTCATCAACAGTACGACGAGATGGACATAAAGAAGATCGAGAAAAGTTACAAAGCCAAGAAGCTGCTGGTGTGTGGTATAGGTAATGAAGAGTATAATCGCATTTCTGCTTGTGAATCAAAAAAAGAAATCTGGGATAGTCTCAAGACGACTCATGAAGGCATGGAGTAGGTGAAGGAATCAAAGGTAGACATGTTGACTACCCAATATGAGAACTTCACAATGAAAGAGGGAGAAACTATTCATGATATGCATACTAGATTCTCCTTCATAACCAATGAGCTATGCTGTCTGTGAGAGCCTATTAATCCTAGTAAATCGGTCAGGAAGATTCTTCGGATCCTTCATAATTCTTGGGCAAGCAAGATGAATGCAATCACTGAAGCAAAGGACCTGAAGGTGTTGACGATGGATGCCCTGATTGGAAACCTTCGAACACACGAAATGAATAGAAACCAAGAAACTTCAAAGAAAAAGGTGAAGAAAGATAAGTCCCTAGCTCTTAAGATATCATCAGGTGAAACCTCTGGTGAAGATGAGGATATGACTTACCTTACTAGGAGATTCCAAAACATAGTGAGGAAACATGGTGGTTTTGGAAAAGGAGGGAACTCTATTAGGGCTGCAAATGCAAGTGATTTGTGTCACAAGTATGGTAAGCCTGGGAATTTCATGACGGACTATCCAATGCTTAAGGTTGAAACCAAAGATTATCAAAGGCCTGGAGGTGAGAAAGACAGAAGAAGGGACTCGATCCCTGATAAGAGAGCATTAAAAGTTGCTGCTGACTATGTGGTGAAGAAAGCTCTTACTGTCTGGGGAGACTCCTCAAGTGAATCAAAAGAGTCAAAACATCTCAAAGATGCATCCATTCTAGCTGTTTAAGACGATGAAGACGTGTTTGATGGCATGTTCACCTTCATGGAAACATCTGACGATGAAGAAGATGAAGAAAAGGTAACTCTTTCTAATGTTAAACAAAACTTGAATGTTTACTCTATTAGAAAGTTGAGAAATCTAGTTGTTGTTTTGATTGACTCCATTACGGAGCTAACAACTGAAAAGGACTCTATGAACAACAGTTTAGACATTTTCCATAAAGAAAAGTTAGCATTGGTTGGTCATATGTCTGTTATCGCTGAATAATTGACAGTCTTGAGACTGAAAATCTAGAACTCAAGGAGAAATTAAAGATATTGAATGAGAACTCGGGAAAAGGAAAGGGAGAGGCTAGCAGTTTGCAAATTGAGCTAGAAGCCAGTCTGAACACTGCTGAAACCAGACTTGCATTAGCCTTGGAGAGAAATGATCAAATGAAAAGGGACCTGGTCGGTCTTAGAGAAGAACTGAAAAAATCTCTGAGATGGACTTACTCCTCTAAACTACTTTGAAACATTGCTAGTCAAGGTCACAACAATAGGAAGGGTTTAGGAGGCTTAAGCATTAGTCCTCCCTGTAATCCCTACATTAAGTATGTGTCTGTGTCAGACAATCTGTTATGTCTTCACTGTGGCTACAATGGTCATCTGAAAAAGGATTGCCTATCCTAAAAAGCCTCTCAAGACAAATTTTCAATCTACTCTAGGTCGAAAGTTACCCAGAACAAGGGACTTGCTCCTATCTCTAAGTCTTCTAACTTGAGAAAGACTATTTTGCCTCATTGGACAAGAAACACTCTCATTATGCCTTTATCTGCTTACTGGAACTCAAACTAAAATGGGTTCCTAAGTTTTACAAGTAATCTTTGTTGTAGGGGAGTGAAGAAGGTAGCAGTCAGTGCTTGTTCATGGATAGTGGATGCTCAAAGAATATGACTGGAATGACTGAAGGCTTCCTCTCTTTCAAGGCATTTCAAGGTGGAAGTGTCTCATTTGGTAATGGGAAAAAGGGTATATTCTTGGTGTTGGAAGAATTGGCAGATCGGTTGAACACACAATCAAAAGTGTATACTATGTGAGTGGACTAAAATACAGTCTTCTTAGTGTTTCACAAATCTGTGATAAAGGCAATGAAGTCAGATTTCTATCAAAAAGTGCACCGTGACCAATCTGTCAACAAATGAGGCAATCTGAACTGCTAAAAGGTGAAAGAATATGTATGTAGCTAACCTGGATACTACTCAAGAAGATGATCTAACTTGTCTCAGTGCCTAAAGTGAAAATGCTAACTTATGGCACTGAAGACTTGGTCATGTGAGCTCCTTCTTGCTAAATAAACTTGTCTCCAAGTACCTGATTCGTGGCCTACCTAACCTGAAGTTCAGTAATGACAAGGTGTGTGAAGCTTGTATCAAGGGGAAACAGACCAGATCATCATTCAAGTCAAAGAAACAAGTGAGCTCCTCAAGGCCTCTAGAGCTAATTCACATGGATCTGTCTAGGCCTGTGAAAATTCAAAGTAGAGGTGGAAAGAAGTATATTCTGATGATTGTGGATGACTATTCAAGGTTTACTTAGACTATGTTCCTCAAGTCCAGGGATGATATTTGTCAAAATGATTCTGACAAAGCAGAACTGCAAGATTGCAGGGATCAGGTCTGATCATGGAACTGAGTTTGAGAATGCAAAGTTTGATAACTTTTGTGCTGACGACGGTACTAACCATAACTTTTCATCCCCTAGAACACCCCAACAAAATGGTGTTGCTGAAAGGAAGAACAGAACTTTGGTTGATATTGCCAGAACCATGCTCATAGACTCAACTCTTCCTAAGAACTTCTAGGCTAAAACAGTCAACACTGTATGTTATGTGACCAACAAGTGCTTGATCAGGTCTCTACTAAACAAAACACCATATGAGTTACTCAACAACAGAAAGCTCAAACTGAGTTATTTAAGGGCTTTTGCTTGCAAGTGTTTTGTACTGAACAATGGCAAGGATAATCTAAGAAAATTTGATCCTAGAAGCGATGAAGAGGTGTGTGTAGGTTAGTCATCCTCCAGCAAAGCCTACAGAGTCTATAACAAAAGAACATTGTGCATTAAGGAAAGTGTTCATGTGATTTTTTATGAGGCTGGTGAATTGACGAATTTAGAGCAGAAGGATGATGATGATCTTAAAGATCTGCTTTAGAATCATAGAGACGGAGTGAATGATCCATGAGCTGAAAGAGGTCAAAACCCTGATATTACAGATTTTGGTCAACCTGGGAAAGTAAACGAAGATGAAAAACATGACGAGGGACCTGGTCCATCTAACAATGCAGACCAAGAGAATTCACCTCAGTCTCAAAATAATGACTCTGAAAATAAATAGGAGAAAATAGATCAACCTCAACCCCTGAATCCCAAATCAGGATGGAAGCATCAGTCCTCCCATCCTCTTGATAATCTTATCTCTCAATTAAATTCTAGAATGTAAACCAGATCCAAAACTAGAAATCTGGTGGCATTTTCAGCATTTATATCAAATATTGAGCCCAAAAATCTCAAGGAAGCCTTGAAAGATGCTAATTGGTTTAATTCCATGCAAGAGGAACTTCATCAATTTGAACGGAGTAAAGTATGGCACCTAGTACCTAGACCTGCTAATAGAACTATTATAGGGACCTGGTGGGTGTTCGAAAACAGACTTGATGAAAATGGTGTCATCATAAGGAACAAATCAAGACTGGTGGTTCAGGGTTATAATCAAGAAGAAGGCATTGACTATGATGAAACATTTGCTCCTGTTGCTAGAATTGAAGCTATTAGAACTCTTATTGCCTTTGCAGCCTTTTTGGAATTCAAGCTTTTCCAAATGGATGTCAAAAGTGCATTCTTAAATGGTGACTTGAAGGAAGAAGTGTATGTAAAGCAACCGTCTGGCTTTGAGGATGTTGACTGCCCAAATCATGTGTTTAAGCTCGACAAGGCTCTGTATGGACTGAAGCACACTCCCAGAGGTCGGTATGAAAGGTTGTCTAGATTCCTTCTAAAAAATGGATTCAAAAGGGGAAAGATAGACAACACTTTATTCCTGAAGACAAGAGGCAAAAAATTTCTCATCATTCAAGTGTATGTGGATGATATTATTTTTGGAGAAACCTCTGAGGTCCTATGTGAAGAATTTGCCACTCTAATGGGGAATGAATTTGAGATGAGTATGATGGGAGAGTTGGATTTTTTCTTAGGGCTGCAGATCAAGCAAACCTCAAGTGGCACCTCAGTCTGCCAAGAAAAGTACATAAAAGAGCTGCTAAAGAAATTTCATATGGTGGATTCCAATCCTATTGACACTCCCATGGGTACAAACTCAAAGTTGGGAACAGATAAATCTGATGCCTTGGTGAATCAAACTATGTACAGAGGAATTATTGGATCATTGTTGTACCTAACTATAAGCAGGCATAACATCGTCTTTAGTGTAGGCATGTGCGCAAGATTTCACGCTTGTCCTAAGGAGTAACATTTGAAGGCTGCCAAGCAGATCCTGAGGTATCTAAAGAAAACAGGGGCCTGATTCTCTTCTATCCAGAATGAGATTTCTTTGAATTGGTGGGGCATGCGGATGCTGACTTTGCAGGTTATTAGGTGGACAGAAAGAGCACTTCATGAATGGCTGACTTTTTGGGATCCTCACTCATCTCCTGGGAACCAAGAAAAAAATTTATGTGGATCTTTCCATGGCTGAAGCAGAATATGTAGCTGCCGTATCTTGGTGTGCATAACTACTATAGATAAAGCAGCAACTTAAAGATTTTGGAGTACTCACCAATATGATTCCACTCATGTGTGACAATACAAGTGTTGTCAATATGGGGAAGAATCCAGTTCAGCACAAAAGAACAAAGCATATTGATGTAAGGCATCACTTCCTGAGAGACAATGTTGAGAAGGGGAACATTAGCATGACGTACTATAGGACTGAAGACCAAATCACTGACATATTCACAAAAGCTCTCAGAAAGGATCAGTTTGAAGGCAATAGATTGAAGTTGGGAATGATAAAAATGGACTAAGTTGATTTTATCCAAAGCATCCAAACTTCATTGGCTATGATCAGAAGGGCAGGTATCCTTGTTATTAATAATGCTTTGTTTTGGTAAGATCAATTGTGCACCTCTCTGCAGGTAAACACTCATAGGGAATTGCAAGAGTAATGAAAGGTCTTAACTACACAGGAATCAACCTTTTCAAAATGCAGATAGGGACCTGGTCCTGTCGAAAGATTAGCATTCTCTATATTAATTTTAAGCTGATAAAGAGAATTATTGTGATCTCCACGTGTCATTCATCTGTCATTTTGATCATTCATCCCATCACTTTAAGTCCAAGCGACACATCTAATCAGGGACCTGACAAACCCTTTCGTTTCCTTTTATACTTCTTCCCTCCCTTCTCTCTTCCTACTCTTTCAAACTCATTTCCCAAAATCTTTCTGAAAAACCCTAATCTCTCTCCTCCATTCTTCTTGAGCACACTATCGAACAATGTCTCAGTCACTATCCCCTTCTAAATCGATATTGGACTCCCTAAGTGAAATAGACCCATCAGTCTTTTATACTTCTCCCATTGTTCCTTCTCCAACAAATGCTTCGATCACTCCTCCGATCGATATTGTTGAACCCTTTCCCTCCAACCCAAGGTCTCCTATAGACTTAAACATACCAGTGACTTCATCTCAACCTGGTCCTCTTCTGTTAACCTTATCTGAGCACCTGTTTGAGGGAGATCTTCCTTAGAGTAAGTACTCCGAGTCTAACATTCTGGCAGCAAGTGAAAGCCTAGTAGTGGAAAGTCTGGCAAAAATGAGGGAAGAGGTAAAGTCTGGAGAAAGAATGATATTTGAGGAGGAATTGTTGGAAGACATTGAACCCAGATTTGATAGAACTCCTAAAGTTGGGTATCATCCTCCATTGCTGCTGAGGATGAAAGTGATGAAGACAACATTCCTTTGAAATGGGTCATTTAAAGGAGGATGGTACCTGTCACGAGGAAAGGCAAAGAAAAAATCGTGGAGGAGACACCAAGGAGAAAACCTGCTACCGGAGGTGCCACTCAAAAGTTTATGAGTGATTCATTGAAGGAAAACAAAGTTAGTACTACTAAAATAAGAAAGAGAAGGGAGACTGGTGAAGAGGAGATCATGAATCCAGTGGAGGAAGTTGTATCAGTCTCGAATGAACAATCTGAAAGTGATACAGTATCTGAAGATATCATATCTGTTGTAGAACAAAAAAAGAGGGAGGCTCAAGAGAAAAAGAAGAAGAAGAAGAAGACGAAGAAAAACCCAAAATCTAGGAATCACGTGGTGAAAGGGGGAAACTGTTCAAAAAGGGGGAAGGATAAGGAATCCAAGAAGAAGAAGGACAAGAAAGTTTCCAAATGGAGAAGGGAAGCGCTGCCAGACACTAAGGAAATCCTAGCAAAAGCTGTCTCCAAGGCTGCCTAGGGACCAGTTTCCAAAAGAAGGATACTGGTAGATGAAAACAAGGTCACAAAGAAAGAGATATTGGACAATCTAAGACTGCAAAAGGTCTTGAGTGGTAGAGTGTTCAATCTTGGACTCACTTGTTCATGGATTCATCCCCTAATAATGCACAAGGAACAAATGAGGGATTTATACTACAATGTTGAGTTCGAAGAGGATAGAAGCCTAAATACTCAGGTTGGGAACATGACTTTGTTCTGAATGAAGAACTATTGGGAGAAATCTTGAAGGTGCCCAGAGAAGGATCAGATCCGTAGAAGGGAAAGTTTGTACCAAAATCTTTTCCAATGAGTGTGCCAAACTTCCAAAAATGAATTGCTCAGGTATTTCTAAGGAACTCTTGAAAGGAGAATACCAATTGTTATTTGAGTTTGTCAACAAGGTGATTCTTCCGCGATCGGAGAAAAAGATTGTTGCCTCTACTGCCGACTTGTTTCTCATGGAGGCCTTGTGCAAGTTTGATGCCCTAAATCTTCCTGCTCTAATGTTGGAGCACATACACAAAATAGTGATAACTCGAAAAGTAAAGCATGACATGGGGTATGGCTACTTTCTCACCAAAGTGTTCGATCATCTAGGGTTCCCTTGGGAGCAGGTACCTTAGGAATAGTAAAGTAGTCCTTCTCTCTAAATACTTTGGTAGAATGCGACTGCATGGAGGGCAGAACTGGGCAACTGAGCAAGATGTCTTAGTTAGTGGTGGAATAGAATAAACTGATGACCGTGCTTGTGGGCAACAAGGATGCTGAGATAGCCTTACTAAAGGCTCAGTTGGTCAAAGCACATGTAGAGGGACCTAGTGCAGTAGAAGTCAATGAATTAAGGATTCATAATGCAAACCTCTTGGCTCAAAATGCTGCTCTTCAAGAGAAGTTGATAAAGGATAATGACACTGCCAACGATCGACTTACTCTTGTCATCAAATCCCTCACTCACCAACCTCCTTCCACATAGTCCCATTCTTGTCTTCCCTCTTGTTTTGGTGTGGGCAGTGTCCCGGGGTTCTCTTAGGCAGTTTATTTCTAATGTATTCAATGATTGTTTTACATACGATAGGTTGGCTAGTTTGCAGGGGGAAGTTCGCAGAAGGAGAAAGGACGTAGTGTGTGTTTGTCATCATCAAAAAGGGGGAAAATGATGTTATTTTAGTTTTGATGATTTGACAAACAAAGGGATCCTATAAGGGTACCTGATCCCTTGTGCCAATTTGTGAAAAATGACTGTTGGAAAAAGTACAGAAAGTTGGTGAGGTTGGTGCACGGCTTCCAAGTGTGATAGAATCCTCGGCCAATAGCATGGCTTCTAAGGTTGTGTCTATTAGATAAAAGGCATTCCTCAATAGACACAATCTCAGTTTTTGCATTCCTCCAATTCTCAAGAATACAAGAAAAAACCACTCCTATCAAGAAGTATTCTCCTCAAGAGTAACAGGGACCTGATAGAGTTGCTTGCGTCTTAGTTGTCTTAGGATTATATCTTCCGTGCTTAGATCTTTGTTCTGTTCATCTAAAAGTCTAAGTTAGTTAAGGTTAACTGATTTAGGGGGCTGTGTTGTATCTGCTTAGTCAAATTCTAAATCATCTAGAGTTAGCTGATTTAGTGGGCAGTGTTGTATCTGCTTACTTGAAGTCGAAGTTATCTAGAGTTAGGTGGCTTAGTGGGCAGTGTGGTATCTTCTTAGTTGCTTTCTGTGTAGTAGAGTTACTACATAGAGGGGGAAGGGATTTAGAGGTAAATTCCTAGGTTACAGCTGTTGTAATCTAATATGTTGCTCTGTTTGAGTGAAATGGTGTTGGATTGAAAGCCTGTGAGGACAAGTCGTGGTTTTCACCACCGCCCTTGAGCAAGGGGTTTTCCACGTAAACTGCTTGTGTTGATTTCCTTATTGTTTACGCCTTCATTACTGTTAAATACTGTGTCAAGGGATCCGGTCCATTGACTAATAGTGGTCGCATACATCTTAACATTTTCATTTCACAAAAATTAAAATACCTCTCAATTCTATAATGCAAATGCATTAAAAATAAATGGTTAATTATGATGCAGATCAAACAAGTATTATGCATACAAATACATATATAATTTAAAATCAATAGTGATGCCTCAACAACCACAAAGTCATAACTTGAAAAGTATTCACCAGACATAACTTCATCCATGCACAAATGTGTTATATCCAGTACGGCAGTTCCTGTTGTTATGTTAAAATGTGTTTCATTTTCTCCAAATTTCAGATTATTTGAACTTAGACTTATTACTAATATAAATAAATAATAATAATAATAATAATTATATAAATATAACTATGATGATTAGTATAATATGGTAAGATTATTATTTAATATTTAATTAATATTATATTTTATAATATTTTGTTTTATTGTAAGGGCGAAATGGTAATCCAACTTAGAACTTTGGAGCTTCTCACTTTTAGCATTATATGAAATATGAATATGATGATATGATATAATATCATGATAGATAGATAGAGATTAAGATATAACTGTTTTAAACCAAAAAGAAAAAAATGTAGCACCAGCAAACACATTTGCAACCACAAAATACCGGATGATAAGTTTGCTATGGATCTTAGTGTGAGAAGAATAAGCTTTGGGATACAATTCAAGTTGATGTGCTATGGACACTGTTAATTTATATAGCATATCATTTTCCAAATTGCATCTGAAATTATGTCGTAAAAAATACATGATGGTAGATGGAATTGTGAAGAAATATCCTGAAGATATGGTCATTCATATCCTTTTGGGACTTCTGGTGAAATTTATCTTGCGATTCAAAAGTGTCTCCAAAACTCTTTACACTCTCATACAATCTTCATCTTTCATCAATATTCATTACAACCACACATTAAATTCGACATATGATAGCATTCTCCTAAAGCGCTCCTTCAAAGAAGACATTGAAAGATATAAAGCTTTTTTTTTTTTTTTTTTTATTTATTTCTAATGACGATGAAGATAATTTAAATACCGTTTATCCAGATCTAGATGTTCCTTATACGTGAAGTATTTCTAGTGTTAAAAGTGATAAGCTCATCAATTCTAGCCATGGTTTAATTGCTTTGATGGAACCACGAACCACCATCGTGTTCAATACATCTACTAGACATTATAAACGACTCCCCCCTCGCCCTTTTCAAATTTCGAAGGGAGAATAT
Source organism: Solanum pinnatisectum (assembly GCA_035578085.1). Lineage (NCBI taxonomy): Eukaryota > Viridiplantae > Streptophyta > Magnoliopsida > Solanales > Solanaceae > Solanum > Solanum pinnatisectum. The sequence continues at coordinate 21,245,315 of CM069076.1, forward strand.
CAATCGTTTGAAAGTGGTGGCTTTGGTTACGATTCAGTTGTTAATGATTTCAAGGTTTTTAGAATATCTGAAGTTTTCAAGGAAGATGGTTTCGGACACATTAACGATGGAGAGAAAAGGGTTGAAGTATATGAATTGGGTATTGATATTTGGAGAAAATTGGATCATGTGGATCAACAATTGCCCAAATTATTTTGGTTGAATTCTTCGATGTCTTATAAGGGTTGTTACCATTGGATTGCATCATTTGAAGGACAAAAGATCATTCTTTGCTTTGACATGACAACCGAAATTTTCCGAAATATACAAATGCCAGACACAACCAAATTTACAGAGGGCACACTTCATAGCCTCCTAATTTTGAATGAGTCTCTGAGTTTGATATGTTACCCTTCAGTTATTGATCCAAATACAGATTTTAAGTAAATTTTGATTATGAGGGATTACAATATTTATGAGTCTTGGATTAGGAAGTACACAATAATTGGTCTTCCTACTGAAAACCCATTAGTAATGTGGAAAGATTATGTATTGCTTTTTCAAAGCAAAAATGGATATTTGATGTCATATGATCTTAAACAAGATGAAATCAAGGAATTGAATAAACAGGGCTATCCAAAATCAATGAGAGTTATAATTTACTATAATTCTTGACTTCCATTCAAAGAGGATGCTAAATTGGTGAACAGGTTCAGAACTGTTAGACAAGTTTTTCCTCTTTTCCCCCAAAATTGATTTAGAACCCCCAAACTCTAACTTCGGCTCCTCCTGATACAAGACCCAGAGAAGAAAGTATTTGATGAAAAAGGGTGTTGATGGAAAATTACTCGGAAAATTTTCCAGTGTTAGTTATAATTTTGGTGTTGTGTTTTCACATACTTTAATGAGTAACTAAATTTTCTATCTAAGGTTTTGGTAGAAGCTTTTTTGGGAATGAATTAAATATTGTTACCTTTTTATATAATTGAGATGTTGGATTTTTCTACTTGTTCAACTACATGTTTATTTTAGTTGATTAAATCTCCATTGACTGGTTGTACGTATTCATTAATGTGTTTCTTTAGAAAGAATGCATATTTAGGTTATTGTATAACAATGTGTACTCCAAGAGATATGAAAGAGTAATAGTGTGCTTAGAGATATCTAAGCTTTGATGAGGTGATAATGAGTGGTGAGAAACTGCTAGTTAGAGTAGTTTAAGAGAACATATCTAGTAAATTCTCATAATTTATCATGAGATAAATATTGTAAGTTGAGTGCTCACAATCTGTAGAGAATAAATTGAAGATAATGTAACAAGAAGAATTTTGATAATTGTGGAAGTCAAAATACTTCTCACCATTCGATTTATTAGGTTATGATGATATCTACCACATCCCACCAGTAAGTTAGCCTACAAGTACAAGGCTTTTCAAATACAGTAAGTACAAAACTATCTCCAAAAGCAAAATAAAGAGTAGTCCTAACCAACATAGAGGGATATCTGTAACTCTGAACATTAGGAGCCGACCCCAGTCTCCGCATCCCAAAAGTTCTTGTACACGAGATCAAAATAAATGAAAGAACTTGTTGTATGATCTACAGGGTGCGAAAGTGTAGTATGAGTACCAACAAGCGGTACTTAGTAGGTATAGGCCAAATCAAGCTCCAAAGAAAAACAAGTAAAAATAGTAGGTAAATAAGGAAACAGAGAAGGGCCTAGAATACCCCTCAACTAATTTGAATTGGTACAAAACTACACTCCATTCACCTTTGGGATCTCAATTACCCTTGAAGTCAATCTTTTGGCTCAAAAATACCCTTATGTCTAACTGATCATACTCACAAGATGGATGGAGGGCAATATTGTACCAAATCCCATAGTTTAAGGATATTAGGCCATTTTCCATTAAAATAATTTGAAATTACTTAATATATGAGCTCACATGATTGATTTGATTTTGAATTTCATAAGAAATTAAAAATAAAAAAAGTTAGGCATCTACATCCCCCCCCCCCACACACACACAAACCCTTCACTTCCTATCTCTTTTAATTTTTTTTTTTCAATTTGGATCTTGTCCACCATTTTAATTTTGTTTTTCAATTTATGACAAACAAGAGAGGAAAACAACTATGACATTCATATAGAAATAATTAGTTCAATAAAAGATGACTTTATTAGGCAAATATGTATGAATACCACATTTTTCTTTTGTGTGTACCCAAAATTCAAAATAAAAGAATAAAAACAATAAGTTCTCCTATCCCCACCCCCATCCCACCATGGCAATAATACAAATTAAAGGAATATGAACATTTGAGTTCATTTCAAGTTTGAGTCCCGAATATCCTTATTAAGAATAAGAGATTAAAGAAAGGAATAAAAAAGAGAAAATGAACAAGCCATTTGAATAATTGATAGAAAATTTTATATTAATAGAAACAATAAATAAAATTTAGATGGACAATCAGTCAGGGCGAGTGTCGATTTTAGTTGGATCTCCATTTATGAGTTGTGTTATAGTAAATTGGGGGTTGATTTAAAATAGAACAATAGGAAGATATTATGAAATTGATTATTTTTTCAATATTATTTTCAAGTGTATTGGGTCAAAATATGAATCATATGTGGTTTTATTAAAAATTAATTTTTTAAATATTTGATTTTTATTATTTATTTGAGAAGGGTCTAAATTTGGACCAATCACATTAGGCAACCTACTAAATAAATGTGGAAAAATTTTCAAAAGGTCAATATTTTAGCATTTAATAGGACCCCCTTAGCCACACTTTCAATATTTATTAAAAATGTCAATATTTTAGTTTGTTATATTGTTGATTTATATATTTTTTTTCTTTAATTTAACTTAATAAAATACAACTAAGCAAATAATAAATTAGAGAAAATCAGAGGAGAGAATCTTTCAAATTATGTAAATAGTGCTGGAAATATATTATGACTTACTTTTCAGATTACGAGACTAAAATAGGCACAAATTATCTCGTCTTCCTCATCATCCATTAACGACTTTCAATTCTCCATTGATGATCCTCCTTCTTCATAGAAAGCAAGACAAGATTTTTGCCGGAAAAAAAGGAGATTGATACAGATTAAGAGACTAAAATAGATGACAAATTATCTTGTCTTCCTCATCCTCCATTATCGACTTTCAATTCTCCATTAATCGTCCTTCTCCATAGAAGACAAGACAATTGATCAGTTTTTTCTGAAAAAAAAGAGATCCATACAAATAAATAGGCATACAAATCGACCCTGGGTTGGAAGTTCAAGTGTTCTATTGAATTTGTTGCTTGGTGCCTTGTTCATCCCTGTTTTACTATGGATAGGATCTAATCTTATTTGGTGTTCCAATTTTGGTTTTCTTAAACATCCAGCTAGTTCTTTCATGTGGTTTTTTTTTTTAATTTCTAATTTTGTTTTAGACATTTGAGTTTACTTTTTTTCACTTGTGTTTGGTGCAGCCTTGTTGTTCTGGAGGAAGCTACCACCAAGTGTTCTATAGGATGATCTTAAGGCTATCATCGTTTCAAAAAGAATAGTTATCCACGTAACTATGTTGTATTCCATAAAAATTGAATACAAAATCATCAACAAATACAAATTTACATTCATATAACAAAAAGTATTCATGATTGAGTTATGTATGTATTTTACTTTCATAGTGAAAAATAAAAAGTGTGTCCAGTGATCAAAATTGTATTTCATGGCTAGCAAATATATATTTCTTTTATTTGTATTATAAAAATATTACTAATTGCATTCCAATATAATCTAATCATTACATATGAATACGATTGATGAAAGGATACCAGATTCTGGAAGAAAATAACATACATAGTGGAAATAATACAATCTTTTGAGAAAGAATACAATATTTAAAAAAAAATACAAATTGACTGTGAAAGAAATAGGATTCATCAATGCTTAAGAAATACAAATTCATTTGGCATACCTATTGAATTGACTACAAACTAAAAAAAAAATACAATGTTTTTAATAAAAGCACAAATGTTGAGTAAAAGAAAAACAATTGACAAACAAAAATTAATATGAATACAATTTTTGCAACCTCCTCGTGCTTCTTCTTCTTCTCCTTCTCCTTCTCCTTCTCATTCTCCTTCCCCTTCCCCTTCCCCTTCCCCTTCCCCTTCTCCTTCTCCCCTTCCCCTTCCCCTTCCCCTTCCCCCTCCCCCTCCCCCTCCCCTCCCCCTTCTTCTTATTTTTTGTTCACCAAAGTCAAATCTGAATCTGTATTCACTTGTGCATTAGCAAAACTCTATCTCGTCATCCAAATAAATTATAATTACTCGGGAAATTTAAAAACCTTTCATGTCAAAACTTCCAAACAAATTAATGATTCAACAGTTAACGAATACTTGATTCTCATACAATGTCTGAAACATGTTTTATCACAAAACAAATTATGCTGCACACAAAATACATACAATAGATATAACATAATGAATACAAAACCATCAAATAATAAAACATGAATACAATCTGAAATAGCATCACTATTTCTTAAAAAATGAATACAACTATATAAAGTAAATATGTATCTTTAATAGACTAGTTACAAACAACACTCTTACAATCTCCACAACTAGAAAAGGATACATAGATATGATGAGTCCAAGTATGTGGGTATATTATCAAAACTAACAGAATGTCACAAATACAAAAAAAAAAAAAAAAAAAAATATTAGTGAATACAATATCTATACTAACAAACCCACGATATCCATAGACAATGACAATACTATTTTATATTAATACGCATACTTAATGAATTTTGAATACTATTTTATTTCAATACGCATACTATTTTATATTGCTAGAAAATTGTTGATTTAGTTGGATACCTCTTGTAATCCTCTTAGATTCGGCCATTAGAGAGTGATTTTTAGGTTTTCAAACACTAAACGAAATTGATCAAACAAAAATTTTGAATGATTTAAACAAAAATAAAATCACTTAACAAACCTAAAAATTGGATAAAGATGCATCCCTTAATCCAAGGGATTGTTGTGAATATCTTTAGAGATATATTTTTCAATATCTGAATAAAAAATGGAAAGAACGGAAGAGAGAGAAGCGGGAGTTGAAAGATTAAGAAGAATTGGAAGAGGGAAATCAATGTAACGACATGTTCCCATCGTTATAGAAAAGCCAACGGGGAAAAATTTTGGGCCGAAATTTTTTTGGTAGTAACTTGAAATTTCCTAGCCTAGTCCAGATTTGGACGAAATCAAAGTCAGTAAGTTCTAGGAAGATTTGGTAGTGTATGAGAGACATAATTATGAATTTGATCTCATGAGTATATAGCTAAGACGTTAAGGAGTCCGTATGACTTTACGAAATTGCATTCGGGCGAGTAGAACTCCTGAGACTGATCTTAGCGTGGGAGGGTAGTTTCTGAGTGTCTGGGATGAAGGTGTGTTGTGAAGTGGGGATTTGAAACTCTTAAAATATCTCACTGTTTCTGTGCAAGCCGCCAGGGCGGGGCTGCCATAGCGGGCCAATCGCGAATTAAGTCGGAAATAAACCCTAAAATCGTTATTTTCTATAAGTTTCATTCTTGAGAGCTAGGAGACTACCCCAGGTGTTTTCTTGACAGTTTTTCACCATTTTTGAGGCTAAAAGTAAGGTTTTCACTCCCCGAATCCATTTTTCGATCCGTAGAATGTAAATTCATGGGTAATTATTGTTGGGGAGGGTTTTGGAGCTATTTGGATGGTGGAAAAATCCCTAATTTGGGTTGATAGTGTTGATTGTAATATGGATAATTAGGCATTGTTTATTGATCCTCGCATTATATTGATTGTTTGTAGACCAAGAACAAGCAGAAAGAATCCGAAAAGGAAAGAATCAAGTTTTTTAGGAGGGTTCAAGCTTTGTTCGAGGTAGGTGATGGTTGTGATTTCATGTTGGTGCGATGTATATTAGTAATTACTTCATAATAATGCATGTATGTATGCGAATGTTGCATCATTGATCACACTAATCGTAAATGACTATGAATGATGATTGTATGCCATGAATCAATACTTGATAGTATGATCATGAGAATGTACATTGTGTTTGTGATTGTGGCTTTTTAAATGGATCGGGTGTTATATTCCAACACACTAACTTGGATCGGGTGCCATGTTCCGACGCATATATGGGATCGGGTGTCACGTCCGGCACACTAACTTGGATCGGGTACTACGTACCGGTACACTAATTGATTTGGGTATGGGTTCCATGAGAGGACCATTGATTTGTCATATATGTTATTATTGAGAATGGGGAGTTGTACATTAATCCTGAAATGATGACTGATACTGTATATGTTCGGTATGTGCCTGTTTTATTATGTTGTGATCACTTGTATATGTTTCACTTATTGGGATAGCTGCGTGATCCTACCGGTACACTGTGGTTGTGTATTGATACTGCACTTGTTCTTTCTTTGTTGAGTTCAGGGCATCTTCAGGCGCCTACTGACAGACCTCGTCTAGAAGATTAGTGATCAATCGAATTCACGGGTGAGCCAGTTCTTCCAAGGTGACATGAGTTCTCGTTATGTTTAGTCCATTTCTATTTGGACTTAGACTAGTACTTTATATATTCTTATGTTTAGTTGGGTTCGCACCCATTTTCTTAGACTTGTTGAGCTTTAGATGTTTTGGTACATTGACTTTCAGGTTCTAGGAATAATTTCCGCAATGTTTTGTTAGATCTTTTGAGTTTATGGGAAATCTACTTGACTCTTGCATTTAAATCTGCTTCCGTATCTTTAAATGATTTAGTTTTTTATTAAGTTGTGTAGTTCTTTGGTTAGTTAATTGGTTTTAACGGTTCTCCCACCGGAGGGTTAGGGTGAGTGTCAATCATAATGGTATGGGTCATGACAATCAATGAGAGAGAAAATACTTTTTTTTTGAAAACATAGGAGAGAGAATGAGTTGGAAAACTGTAATTAAGGTGAGGTAAAATAGGAACTAAATTAGGATACACAATATTTTCTAAAATATTGACATTTTGACATTCTTACTAATATTTTTAAACTATAGATGTTTTTAATAATTATGTTAGAATTTTTGACTAGTTTACTAATTTTTCCCTTTTTTAAATCACAGTCTAAGGACCAGATTTGGTTCTAATTGAATTATTTATGTATTTTCCTAAAATGCTTAAAGTCTAATTATGATTTTTGAAATTATAATCCGTAAAGCAGATTTGGTTCTAGGTGAATTATTTAAGGACCAGATTTGGTTCTAATTGAATTATTTATGTATTTTTCAAAAATTCTTAAAGTATAATTATGATTTTTGAAATTATAGTTTGAAAAGCAGATTTGATTCTAGGTGAATTATTCATCTACGTAACTATCTAATTGCTTATTTATATTATTATAAAATCATGAATATAAATGTTGGTTGACCAAAAATTTCATTTAAATATTGAATAACTTTTATACCCATGGACTCTAATCCTATTTCTTATTGAACAAATTATAATATCCTTTAAATATTGAATGACTTTTATATCCTTAATGAGCTCTAATCCTATATCCTATTAAACATACTTCTTTAATACAAAACTTACTCAATATACGGAACAAATATTATTTTATTACTACTAGAAATGTTAATATATGGTAGGAATACTATAATTATGTTACTACTAGGTATTTATTATAAGAGTTGGATATGATTATGAAAGCGTAAGCGTCATTGATACAATATGTGGTATTTATACATATACAAGTATAGAAGAGAAAAGAGTTTGTTGAACATAAGAGACCTAAAAATAAGAGGAACTACGTACGTATATAACTCAAACATACTAACGTACTAGGACTGTATACTCAATATATTAACGCAATAAGACTTTGTATCCTTATCCTTATCATGCCCCCTCAACATTAGCTCAATTTGCTTGATACCAGTGTTGCTAACAAAGTTTACAAAGGACCTTTAGTAATGCATCTGCTAGAGCTCCAGTTAGAATATGATGAACTTAAATTTTTTTAGTTTCTACTTGGTCACAGACGATATGAAAGTCAATTGCAACATGTTTCATTCGACTGTGAAAGATTGATTGGATTACGACACAGGTAAGTGCCACCAATATAATGTTATCACAATAAATTTTAGGAGGACAAGACAATTTGACGTGAAGTTCTTACAGTAGGCTGGTTCAACTACAACACTTGATACAACGTCCAACTCAAAAAAACAATTCACATTCCCTTTATTTCTCTTTTGTGATATCACATCATCTTACTATTTCGAGCCAAATATAATTAAATGATTTCGTCCCTAAAATTCCAAATTAACCACGTAATATTTTGTTGACACAAAGATCTCTATATTAATCTACCAATTTATAAAAAAACCTAGTTACATAAGTGAGTTAAGTAACAAAGTAATGATAATCAACAAGCAATTGATTATACTTTTTTATTATAAGAAACTCAATAGAAGTTTGAAACTGCAATAATTACCTTGCTACATTGTCCAAAACAAGGCTCAAATAATTTTTTTGGTTGTTAAGCTCAAACACTTTTTTGAGTTCTTTCCTAAATATGAGGATAGATTTTAGGAAGCTATCAAATTATTTACTTTTCTAATAATTCTTTTGATTGTTAAGCTCTACCAATTATTAAACAATTTACCTTTCTAGATCATCAAGTGTTTGTTATTTCCAGTACAAATTCTTGTTTTTATTCCTCTATTTATCATGTATAAATTGAGCTTCCTCTATTTACCATCACAACTTCCTTTTCAATCTATCTTCAGTATCCCTTTCGAATTGATGATTTATCACATATGCATTCTCTGATTCATTTTTTTTAAATGTCAATAATATTTGTACTTCATGTGTGAGGTTTATCGATTTCATGGTTTCAAGGAAAAACTTCTGCTAAGAATTAAGGGGTGTCTATTTGGGTGCTAGCATATATAGTTGAAGTATCCATCCGGCAGTTGGTGTCTGTAAAGATATAATACATGAGCCTAATAATTCATTCCCAAAACCTAACTTATGAAGGGAAGATTGCTCAAGTCCATATAAGCTGAACCACCATTCCATTCCCTTACTAATGTGAGACTCTTACCAACTCTAACTTCATGCCGAGGTCTAGCTGAAGCATGTATCGGAAGCCCAAACGAGATAGATCTGACTCTGATACCATGTAAAAATATGACACATATCTTACCAAAAAATAATATGACATATGGGTCTAACTCAATCCAAAAAACTAACTTATCATGTTAAGATATGACATATGGTCTTAACTCAACCCAAAAAGCTAGCTAATGAGGAGATGATTGCGCAAGCTGGTCTCCTTATATGGCCTTGGACAATTATCTCCTCAAAAGATAGCTTATGAGTAGAGGATTGTCCAAATCCATATAAACAGATTACCAATCTATTCCCTAACGAGTGTGAGACATTTACCCACTCTAACAATGCACTTTAAGCTTCTACACGTGTTTTTTCATTCTTCTTTTTTTCGCAAGTACCAGCAAGAGCAATCGTAGCAGTATGGGGTGTTGACATTTTCTTTTTTGTCACAAATTTTAAAATGGTTGAAAATTGGTAGACATTTGAAGATGTAGAAACTTTAAGAGATAACTTTGTGGAAACTAGGGTAATTATTATGGTTGAAGTTAGGGATAGAGTTGACATGTCACAACCCAATATCTTGAGTCATGATGGCACCTACTATAAACCCACCAGTAGGTATGCCAACCCGTAACCCAAAACAACAAGTAATGGGTCTAAGGGTAGAAACTAAACAAGAGTAGGCAAAATTTAAGATAACAATATAAACAGGCGGACACAATCCAAAACATATGTACAAATAAAGATCCCTCCCAGAACCTGGAAGTCACTAGTATAGAGCTACTAACAAAACGAGTACAAGCCCCAAAAGTGGACCACTGAGACTGGACTGTCTCGAAAGGTAAAAGACAAGTCTATATATACAGATGGAGACTGAAACAGTACAAAATGCCGTGTGCTCACCCCCGTCTCTGGATAAGACTATTCCAAACTGGATCAATGTTAGCCACTGGTGCTCGGACTTGTATCACGAAACAGATGCAGAGCGTAGAATGAGTACCAAAACAGCAGGTACCCAGTACGCATCATAGATCGACTGAACTTGAAAAGTAAAGACAATATGAAAAGAAGGAATAACACAAACAAAGGTCAAGAACGTAGATCTAAGTAACAATGGAATGCACACGAGTGTAGAAAGAACTAACTAAAGTAATATATGAGCTAACTACACCTAATTGGACCCCCATAAGCCCAGAAGGTACACTTGTGCGCAAGTTTAATTAAAAACCCGAACGGACCCCCATAAGCCCTACGAGTACACAGAATAAATATAACTAAAGAGAATTGCATATGAGAACCCAAGAATAGAGAACATCTAACCAGAACCTCAACCCCAATAGTAGAATCTGACAGTACTGAGGCCGGACCTCGAACTGGATGCTCACCAGAAGTATCCAAGTAACCAATCACAAGTATCAAGTAGCTGAGGCCGGACCTCTAACCGGATGCTCTATATAAGTATTTGGGCAATAGAGGCCGGACCTTAAACCGGATGCTCTAAAAATATCAATGAGGTTGAGGCCGGAGCTCGAATTTGGATGCCCGACAAAGGTGCCAATGTAGCTGCTGAAAGAGTCCCAATCGATCCATGCTCATAAATGTCCGTAGAATACCGTCCACACTTAGCCCATCAATGTAAGTCCTTGGAACCGAATCGAAAACCAACTTCAAATCTCGAAGAAGAACCAATGTCGCAGACGTAACTCGTGAAGCCGTAACATTGGGGAAATAAGGATAACTATCATAGGAGCAAGCATATCGCCTAGCTAAGGCCCAAACTATCAGACTAAATTCTGCTACACCGGTCTACAGGGATCTATGCCGGCGAGTGATGTCGGGACAAAACTAAGGCCTATTGGTTCTGAATAATGTATTTCTAAGGCAAGCCCTAGTTAAACCTAAACTAAGGCCTAACATGCTTTAGATAAACAGTAATCAAGCATACAAGCACTCTACATAGTAAGGAGGGTAACACATAGCATGCTCACAGTTACCCGATAATTCGCGAAAGAGGCCGAAACATGATTTCTAAACACCTATGCATGATTCAATAACTACCAACCCAAATCCCAACTAATCAACATGCATTCACACTCTCGAGCTCAATCTAAGAGAGGGAAGCCATAGCTTACCTATAGGCCGATCACGCGCGCTCTAAAATCACTCATTCGAAGATTTTCCTTTCCAAAAAGCCTCGAAATACTGCCACGCTATAAAAAATAGAGTCACAACATTATTACGGTCGTTTAGACACTAAAATCGCAAGAAACGGAGAGGACCAATTTTGGGATCAAAAAGGGAAAGTGGGACCCGCATTAGAAATTCCGAAACTAACCCCAAAAGTAGGTCCTAATCAGTTCCCTGATCTCATGTCCCAAAATGGGACACAATCCGGGGCTCGGGAACATCACAATATCAACAAGCAACCAAAACCCGAATTTTCTCAAGCACTAGAAATGGGACAGCAGTCGAATGGAAGGTCGTTCCCGAGCTAACCGCGCTAATGGAATTTTCATCCAAGCGCGTTTTCCAAGAATGTTGACCAAAATCAACCTTAGGCCAAATTTCAAAGGCTAAAACGCCTAATGGTTCAAACTCGCACTGAAGGACTCGATACTCGTGCCAACCATGCTACTAGCCTAATTTGGCTATTCCGAAGCTGATGGAACCATCAGAATTCCATTCTGAAGTAGTTTACCTGATGTTTTGACTAAAGTCAACTATTCAAGCTTCAAGGTCTCTGAAACACGAAAAACTACACAAAATCCAAACGAACGACCAGACGACCAAACAGTCAGTGCTAGCAAGTCATAAATGACTTGGGGTTGCTATAGGAATGCTCTAAACGATGAAAAGGAGGCATTAAAGCAAAAATGACATGGAGGATCATTACATGACAGCTCTGTGCTTTCTTAAAAAAGGCTGTTATTTTTTTATGAAGAAAACATTTTCTATCAATATATATACACTATATTAAAAACATGAATTTTATATCTCGAAAATTAAATTTCATTAATAGCCTTCTGAACTTTAAAAATCTAATTACCTTATTTATTGAAAAATAAAACAAAATAAATCTACACTATATCAAAAATATGAACTCCCAAACATAAAAAAGTTAAATTATGTTAATTGCCTTCTTAACTTTAAGATCTAATTGCCTTATTTATTACCTAAAAAAGAAAACAAGTGAGGGTTCTCTTTTTTTTCTTCTTCTTTTTTTTCTCCCTTTTTAGATATTTTATTTAATTAAAGTGTTTTTCTCTTTTCTTATCACACTTGCATTCTGTGATTCATTCTTTTTGACATGTCAATAATATTTGTACTTCATGTGTGAGGTTTATCGATTAAAGGATGTTCAAGGAAAAACTTCTGCGAAGAACGGGTGTCTATTTGTGGACTAGTATAGTTGAAGTGTCAATCTAGAAGTTGGTGCCGGTAAAGATGTGATATTTGGGTCTAGCTTAACTCCAAAATCTAGCTTATGAGGGGCGAATTTCTCAAGTCCATATAAGTAGACCACCAGTCCATTCCCCAACTAATGTGAGACTTTTAGCTACTCTAACACCCTCTTTCACGCTCAGGCCCAATTACTAGAGCGGACTGAAAGCCCAAACATGAATGAACTTGGCTTTGATGGCACCTGGATTAACTCAACCCAAAAAGTTAGCTCATGAGGGGAAGATTGCCCAAATCCATTTAAGCAGATAACCAATCCATTCCCCAACCGATGTGGTGGTCTGCTTACATGGACTTGGGAAATCATTTCCTCAAAAGTTAGCTTATGAGGGAGGATTGCCCAAGTCCATATAAACAAACCACCAGCCTATTCCTCAATCAGTGTGGGACATTTACCCACTCTAACATTGCAACTTCAAGCTTCCATAAATGTATTTTGTCTTCTTCTTTTCCGCAAGTAGCAGCAAGAGCAGTTGTGTGTAGTATGGTGGTTGACATTTTCATTTTTGCCACAAAATTATAAAATGGTTGAAAAATTGGTGAGACATTAAAAGATGTAATTCTACGAGATACCTTTTGAGGAAACTAGGGTAATTAATTATTAGGGTTGAAGGAATTTTTAGGTTCTTAATTAGAGTTTAAGATCAATGCCCAAAGTACGTTTTATTATGAAAATATTTTCTTACCTAGATGATTGGTTGAACGGAATTGTTCACAGATGTCAATCGATATTATATTCATATAAAACTTAATTATCTTTCACTTCTTAAAAATTCATTCAATACATCTCAGTATTATAAGGCAACATTTTTTTTAAAGTATTCATATAGAAGTTTGGCATGAAAGAACTAAAGTGAAAGTTTTATATCTAAATTATAAAGTACCAATCTCCAATTAATTTATCAAGCTTTTAAATTCTCCGATATCTAGTTCATAGATGTTTGTTACTTCTCCAACTTCATTAATCAACAACTCTATTTTTTATCCTCATTCTTTTATTCCATTTTCCTAATGCTTTGTTCTTGTGCCTTCACAATTTTGTTAAGATGTGTTTTATTTATAAATAGATTATTCACCCTTTAAAACTTGGGTATGCTTAAATACCTCTCAACTCTTTCCCTAACTTCTCCTAGGCAAAAAATAATTAGCCTAGGTTGTACATCACATAGAGTTGACAACTTTTGTGCTCAAGTATCGCATTTTCGGTATTTTATAAATTCTCTTAGATAAATGTAGTGTAATTAGTAGTTTAATTATTTCATCATCTCGTTTGAAAGCTAAATTAGGATATATCAAGTAGCTTATTGAGATACTTATTTTTTGTCAACCTATACATTTCTTATGCATTTGATCTCGACTCTACTTGAGTCATCATATTTATAACGATCCACAATCATCTTGCATTCAATTGAAGGTGTAACTTGTATGTATCAATAAATCACATAAAATCGGATGCTCTAGTCCATTATTAAACAAGATTTATTTATTTATTTTTACAAAGAGGGACCTTTCTATACTTTTACTTAAATCCCTATTGTTTCTAAGTTTTTTTTTTATTCATATTTTCATTTGCACGCACACTACAAAATGAACAGATTTTGTTGTCCAACTTTGAAATAAATTGATGAGCAAATTAGTTTTAAGTCATGAATTCTTTATGCACTTTTTTAAATACTTGAAAAAACTAAAAAATCTAATAGTTATTTTAGAGAATATAATCCATGAAGTAGATTTAGGATATATTCAAGGACTCCTTATTTATTAAACTATTCTTTTTAATTATATATTTTAGGACTTTTTAATTATTAACTTTTCTAAAAATCTTACCACATATTTTAGGACTTATTAATCATCAAGTTTCCTAGTATCCTTTACCATATATTTTCTTCTTACTATATATTTATGCTTTAATATATCATAGATTTTCTCTTATTTAATAAGTGAGAGTTAGCATTAGCAGGCAACACACCGTCAACATGTGTGCTTCACCTGCTTGCTAACTCTCTTCATTCCAAGGATAATTTCATTTGCAGCACAATATTGTGATCATGCGTGGGACCATTTCTTCCTTTCAAATTTGATTTCAATATTTAGTAATATGATAAATCGGTAATTATAGCTTTTTTAATTTTAAATTTAGAATAGAGAATCATGACTTATTAAAATTAATTTGATATATTTTGATATTTTTAAATTTGATTTCAATATTTAGCGGTATGGTAAATCGGTAATTATAACTTATTTCAATTTCAATATACACACTCATAGAATAGAGAATTATAACTTTTAAAAATTAATTCGATATAGTTTGATATTTTTAAGTTTGATTCCAATATAACGGTGTGATTAATAAATTATTACAGTTTGTTCAATTTCAACTTATATATACTCATAAAATAGAAAATTATATCATACATGATAATACCTTTCATATAGAAATGTATATTCAATAGAAAGTAGAATTTGCTAATCAAATACACACAAAAGTTATTAAATCAAGATAAAAAGACTGCAAAAAATTGAGATACAAATATTATTAGTTAAATTTATAAGATACTATATAAATTGAGAAAAAAAAAATATTATTAGTTACATTTAAAAGATACTATATAAATTGATATTAAAAGAAACAGTAAATATAATTTACAATACTTTTTGTATTATTATCTAAGTAAACCTTAAATATTACTTTATCCGTCCCTTTTTAGTTGTCATTTTGTCACGATCCGACCCACCGGGCCATGCGGGCACCTACTCTAGCACCTAGATAGGAGAACCCTCAATATCCCAATAGTTAAAATCATACGGAAAATTAAGAAACTGTCGAATAAAGGAAATTCATATAATATTTTTATAAAAACAACAGTTTAAAACGACTCACGGTTAATACTTGTAAAGTAATTAACACCCCCCCAGTGATCTAGTCTAAACAGGTACAAGAGCTACTAAGAGTACAAAACAAGACATCATAGTGAAAACACACAGCTTCCACCATGCGGAAGGAAAAATAGAAGCTGCTGGAAATTTTCTTCGTCTTCACCTAATGAAACTTCATCAATCCTGGATCCAAACTATGCCAAAAATGCATAGCAAGAGTAGTATCAGTACAAAACCACACATACTGGTAGGCATCATCAGTCAACCCGACGCCCACCACATACTATAAGAAATCAACTAGCAAAACATGCAATAAAACCACTCGCCTCTCCACCTTTACCTCTCTCGAATACCTCAAAATTACACTAGTACCCTTACTACTAACTCCCAACTCAGTCAACCTACTTACTAGGTTCTTGATCATAGTCTAACCATTCTCACCCATAGAAGAGTCCACCATTACCACATGGCACTTTTTATCAAAAGGCCTTCCAACCACTAACCATAAATCCCCTTCTTCCACAGTGGGATCTACCAAAATATTTAGCACGTACACTACCCCACTTCTCACCCTTGCAACACTTGGACAACCTTTCTCTCAAACATTAGCAACTCTTGGACCCTTGGCCTTTTCCGCATACCGTATCACATCCCGATTGGGACTTACCCTTCCCAGTTCATTCAATAATGAGATACATAACAGTCTATATTAACATAGTAGAACAATAAGATATAGGTCATCATAATAATTTAACAGTTCCAGAGATTTACAATACTAGTATCAATTATCGAACAACGTAAAATTTCACAATTATCAAGATATACAGTTATTTCAAGTTAATGTTTCTCTCATGGAACCCACACCCTGACTGTTAGTATACCGGTACGTGGTACCCGATCCAAGTTAGTGTGCCGTACGTGACACCTATTCCAATATTTATGCCGGAACATGGCAACCGATCCCAGTTAGTGTGTCAAAACGCAACACCCGATCCATTCAACAAGCCACAATCATAATCACAATCGCAAGTATATTCTCATAATCATACATTCAAGTCATGATTCATGATATACAATCCTTCATCTATCCTCATTTACGATTAGTGTGATCCATAATGCAGCATTCACATATATACATGTATCATAATGAAGCAAGAACAAACATATATCACACAATCATGAAATCACAACCATCACCTAACCCTAGTTCATCGTCTAAGGCTTCTTCTTACAATTAAATCATCTTTTATTCTGTGCACAAAGGCCATAAATCCTACCGTTGATTATCGTTATACTATGCAGTAGGTACAGATTTATAACTACTCCATTAATAAACCTAGCTTACCTGGGCACCAAGCATTCACAGAGAGATTATGGATGAATTTCTGGTTTCCAGACGATGGAATGATTGATTTGATCAGAATTCCGCAAGCTATTGACCTCCTCATGCCAGAAATCTCTTCCTCCCTCTTCCCCAAGCCTATAGCAGCTTTTGGAGGATTTCTGGGGGGTGATTTACATCTAATTTTGATGTTTTTGGAAGAAGGAGAAAATAAGACTTCGCGTTATTTTACATTTTGTCTCACCTATCACGCTTTGACGGCTACTTACCCCGCTGTGGCGCTGCCGCCCTAGCGGCAGCTAGCCCTCTATGGCGGGACAATGGCCTTAGTTTTCTTAGATGTTACTCCCTTTTCTGATAATGATGGTTCGGGTTGTTACAATAGATATCAATTTACCACTCGTTTGTCCCCGAACATCTAGCGAACGTATCATTACACATCTTATCTCGGAGTCCCTTCAACACATGAGCTAGCCCATTAAGGAACCACGATGGGTGGTGACTTTTCAAATTTTGTAACACGAAATGTGCTATACTCAAGGGGTCGGTTAGGATTAATACATGAAGAAATGAATGTGTCCTAAGTCTAATTGCGTAGAATAGGTGCTTAATTTTGCTCTCGTGGGCAGTTAGGTGGAAATTTAAGGTCGGGGTTAAAATTTGGCACGTTGGACCGTTCGATGAAGTGGGTCGTGCTCACCGAATGGTTTGGTGGTTCTCTTAAAGACCTTGGATCTTCTTTTAATTCTTCAAAATTGTAGAAATTTTCCTACAACATTCGGCGATGCGCCTAAGCTCTCCGATTTCACTCGGCAACTCGATGAATGTCCCTTGGATTACCCTTGTGGGCCCTTATTTCTGAAAAATATTCTGTGACATTCAACGATCTACTTTTAGTTAGCCGAATGGTGTCAGAGATTCACTGAAAGGCCCTGGGCATCACCGACCTGTGATAAATTTTTAGAATTTTTGTTCTTGAACATTCGGCGAACTTGATTTGACTCGCCGAATGACTCGATGAGCTTTCCTGTAATTTTTCAACTTGAGATTTTTTTTATTAACTAGGTCTAATGTATTCAACTTTGTATTGCATGTATGGCTAGACCAAAGGTAGTTGAAAGAAATCAACCACCTCGAAAGCGTACGCGAGGAATTGTTATTAATGAGAAGGTTGCACCCTCTTGTACCACTCAGGGCAAACTCCCTCTGACTGGGGGAAAAGGAAAGGGTCAAAGGCCAGTTGTGCCTATGCCAGCAGAGGAGAGCTCTAATAGTGAGGGTGTCAATGCTACCCACCTCACTACTTTAGAAAGTGAGGGAAACTCGGGTGATAGTTCACCAACCTCCATATCTAAATCGGAGGATGCTTAGACTCTCCAAACTTGGAGAGCAGAGCTATGCTCCAAATCTTTGAATGATCTAGCTAGGATCCCAGTGCCGACTACTCCTCCTCCATCTTTAGTTTAGATTGTAGAGTAGGTTCCTCCGGTGCCACCAATTCAAGCATCCCACCCCGGTCATTGAATAAATTGAAGGTAGAGAGTTTGAGGACAATTCTAGAGGAGAAGCGCTTGTCTATTGACAGAGTAGTAGACCGGTACCAGGAGGTGTGGAACATGAGTGATCCACCACCTAGTTGATCGAATTAAGAAGATGACCCTAGATGACTTGAAAGATTGGTTAGCTCCGCTAATCTCAGATGTCACTCCACACTGGATAGAAGTAGGGGTCCCGATAGAGAAGAAAGACCTGAATGCGGCCGCCCGGTACTGGTTTGGGTTTATCAGTAGCATTGTGATGTACGAGTCAATACTCAGGCATTTGAAAGCTGCTCTATTGGGCTATACAATGGATCTAGATAGACTAAATCTGGGCCTGATCATTGAGCCAGAGATGGTTATAAGGGTCAAGAAAGCCAAACCTCTTTCCCATCACCAGTCTTGATCATAGAGTTATGTAGACAAGCTCGGGTGCTAGTGATTGAGAAGACGGATGTGGAAGTGACTCCCACTTCCTCTACTGACATCCAGAGGATAGAGAACGAGTACACCAGAGATGAGGTAGAGAGGAGGAGAGCTCTACCGGTGGATACTTCCCCGGTGGTTGATGCGGAGATGTTGCAGACAGAGGCAGTCATTCCTATTCAAGCCGGTGAGCCTATGAGTATCCCTAGCACCTGCACTTCTTTTCCTTCTAGGTCTATTACTGCTCCTCCCACTGCTATTGTTCTTCTCGTCCTCTATTGACCCAGTCCATACTATAAAAGATGGTCCACCTAGACCAATCTTCTCCGGTAGAGGTTGTTGACCTTAAGATGAATGAGAGGGACATTGCAACTTCTCTAGATCCGATCAGGGCCGGGTTGAGGGGGCACCAGGAGATGATCGACGCTTATGGATTTGCACTACATTTCCTTATTGTGAGAGTTGAGATTTGTGAGCAAGGAGAGGGTGCCTCCATGGATGTGACGACCTTGAAGGCCCATATTATTGGGATGCGGCGATATGTAGATGAGCTTAAATCCACCAATCTTTCGATGCTATTTGGCACTGTACACCTCCATGAGCTTTGGAGCACATATGTACCGGCCAGTTCTGAAATTCCTCAGGCTACTATGACCAGAGATGTTTCTAGGGATGAAGCAGCCACTAAGTCAGAAGCAAAGACCAATGACGAGGCACTGGGTGTTCGTGAGGCAGTGACTTATGATGATTTTGAGGACCTCAAGGGAGCCATGGTACAGACAACTATAGAGGAATCTTTGAGAGATACGTCGATGGTGGGCTCCAATGGAGCGAAAAATGTTATTGAGCCGAGCACTGATGTCCAGACTGAGGGAGTCATCGACATGCAGTGTTCACCTCAGGCCTAGCTTCACAGGAGCATTTTGACTCTTTCTCAGTTTTCTGTTTAAATTTTTTTTATTACTTTCTTTATTTCGCATTTGAGGAAAATTGCTTATTTTGTTTGGTGGGGTGAGGTACTTGTATACCTACCTCTTTGGGTTGTCTTTTGAATATTGTTGTTTTGTGTGCGTGAATGTTTGATCTTATTGATATATAATGGTTTTTGATTCGTAGGTGTTGTGTTAATTTTGAGCCATTAGTTTTAATATTAATATTGTGTTTGCCACCTCTTGATGCGTGTAAATGTGGATGTTCTCTTGCAAATTTGAGTACCAGTTGTGATCAATACTGATGACTTTAATAGTGCTCTTAATTGAATAATATGTGTGTACGATTTCGATGAGGCAAACTTGAGTTGTATAAGTCACGTGTGAACTTTTCGAATCTCATTGTGACTGCTCGGTTGTTGAAATAAATCTTGTGATGATTGTTGCACGCTAGCTAAAATTGTAGAGTCTTGTTTGATGATTGTGTTGAATGTCGTGTGTGGTGAGCTTGTATTAAAATATATGTTTGATAATACCAGAAAACATGCCCCACTTTTCCAATCGACTAATGTAGGCGAATGATAAAGATGATCTTAGGCACCATTTATGGAGAGTGAACCATAATTGCCATTATACCTCTTTTTGAACACCTTGTGAGAGTGTGAACCTTGATTGGCACTGTTTGAGCCTCTCCTTTTATTAGGATGAACCTTGAATACTTTTGACCCCTTTATGTCTCACTTAAAATCTTCATGAAGCATTGGTTGTTATGAATAGCCAACGTAGGCTAAAAGCCTAAGTTGGGGTGTGGTGAAAAAGGAGGATAGTCATGAAGTTTGAAAATTTTACTCTTGAAGGATCATGTTGAAAAAGACGAAACTCCTCCATGTAAAAAAATAAAGGGAGATAAAAGTAAAAGAAGAAAAAGATCGAAAAAGAAAAGAAGTATTTAAATAAAGTATATGCAATGACCAAAAGGAATGGGGTATCCGATGAATCGTGCTTAAAAAGATGTAGGGTGGATTGTGAATATTGAAAAGAATGAAAGAAAGGGAAAAGAATGAAATGCAGTACATGCTTCATGAAGGTAGAAGTCACTAAGCAAAAACGACCATAACTTTAACCTTAGCCCTATTACAAGCCTTGAAAGACCTTTGTGATATCATGTTGATTAGAAAATACGGGCAAGCCTATGGGGAAAAATCTTGCATGTATTTATCTTTGAGAGAGTGAGAGTTGCTTTTGATTCCTACATTCTGAAAACATGATGATCTTTGTGTGAGTATGGAATCATTCTTGTTGTGAGGGAATTCAAATATCTTTGTTGAGCTTGAACATCCAGTTGAAGATAGCATTGTGAACTTGAATTCTATTTGATGATGGCTAGTCACTGTTTGAAACTTGTAGTGCACATTTGAAGATTGCATGGGTAGATTGAAACTCATGCAGCACTGCTTGTAGACATCTCTGTTGAACTGATTGATATTGAGTTTTATTTGAGGACAAACAAAACTTGAAGTTGGGGGTGTTGATGAGCCGGGGATTTCGACTCATTTGTAGTTTTATTTTCATAAGTTTTATTATCCTCGATGCCCAATTTTTGCTCTAAACTGCTGTTAAAGTGTTGATTTGAGCAATGATGGAAAAAGAGTAAGACAAGGACATTATCGAGTAGAAATGAGCGAAAAAGCTAAAGACGTTGAAGAAGGGAAAGTCTAATGATATCCAAGACCACTCACAGAACTGCCGAGTGGTTCGTCTGCTTACCAAAAGTTCCAGCATGCTAGCTTGGGAAAAAAACAACTCGGCGATGGAAATGGCATTTTGGTGAACAGCCAAATGGATCAGTGAACAAGAACCCTGATCGCCTAAAGTTACAGAAGTTGAATGGTGAAGAGGCAAGTCAGGACAGTGATGAAGAGAGACACTTGGCACATCGGCGACCTGGTCGGCAATGCTCGACTAATTCTGCCAATTGGTCCAAAGGCTGAAAATTTGGAAGAGTTTAAATGTGATTTTTAAAAGAGTTTTGAGGGAGTCTTCCCATTACCAAAGTTTAGACACATTCTAACTCTGAGTTTTTTATCCAAACCTTGTTCCTAGTAGTTTTTGAGTTGAATTTTGAATTGGGTTTTGATTTCTAGTTGATTCCAAGCATTGTGAAGAATTGAATTTTGTTACTCAGGTGATGGAGAATATAGTTGGTAATACTTTCTTGCTTTTTATGATGTGTGGCTAAAACTCCCATTATTTGGGGTGTAATTATGTGATTAATTTCTCTAATTAGCTTATGATATTTTGATTTACTAATTTCAATGTTGATTTGAAGTGGGTTTGATTGATAGTTGTGTTTTAATCTATGAATTGTAGTTTCAAATGCAAGTCTAACTTGGTATTCTAGGATTCCTTAACAAAGATGTTTTAGAATTAATACTATCTATTGATGATTGTAGTTATTGGGTTATCGTTGATTCAACATGAGAGAGTGAATCTAAATTCGATCCTACAAATCTGGCTCGAGAGAGTAGATTAATTAAGGTCTTGGGTTGATCATAGTGTTATGCTGTCGAGGTTCGAGAGAACTCACCTGAATCATGTTAGTTGATCAAGAGATGGCTATCATAGTTAAAGCCTAGCCTACCCACTAATATTCAATGGCTCTTAGTAAATTATAAGCACCCATTTAGCAAATTTAGTGATTAATCGATCACATCCCGGAGAATCTATCCCAACTTGATTACTACCCTATTTTTGTAGTTGTTATTTTTTCACTCTAAACCCCCAATCTGATATTTACTGTCAACCCCTGAAACTTACTTTAACTTGTTTTGATAATGTTTACTTCTACAAATGACTAGACCACTTTCTTTTCTTTGGAATTCTATTTTGTATCACTCCCTTAGGGATCGACCACAAATCTTTGTTGGGTTTATACTTGATTTCGACCGCGTAAACTTAGAATTAGATGAATTGTAGTTGAGCGTTATCTGTCAGCAGATGTGTAGGACGGACCATCGGTCAAACCACAGTATGTCAATTAGGGTCCGTAGGTCGTGGGTCGGCAATTATTTTTAGGGGCAGTTGGGTCTTTTACTAATTAGTTTATCCTAATACTATGTCATTTTAACCATGCCTAAAACCCCTATATAAGTTATTTTAACCCCATAACTTACCCATTCAAGTCATTCTGTTAAATTCATCAAGAGAATTTGGGTTTTTCCTCTCAAAAATATTTCTCTATCTAGAACTTGAAGAAAGGTGGAAGCTAGTGCTCAAGGTCAAGTCTCCCTTCCTCAATCATTTGTTGGAGTTGATAGCAAGGTATGATAGTTTTAAATCCATGGAATCCTTGCATACATGGAGCCCCTAAGTTCTCCCAATTGAAAAGTAGAATTCCCGAATTTGAGTTAGGTTTTCTTTTCAGTTGTGGGTCTTTGTGAATATTGATTCAATTGAGTGAATCATGATTGATTATGCATGAATTGAGAGGATTCTATGCTTTTATGATGAATTTCTATGTACTTATGCCTAACCCATGTTTCCAAGTAGGAATTGATGTAAATTGGTTTTATGCTATGAAAGGAGAAATTATTGATTTAGATGTATTCTTATACGATTTTTAAGGTACATTATGAATTGCTTTGGGATTGAATCATATGTGATGATTTATGATAATAATAGCTTTGAGAGTGAAGCTTATATGATTAGTTGTTGATGGTTGAGGTGATTGTTGTGGAAGGGATTTTACCGCATGATTCCTTTATGTATGAATGTGAAAGGCTTTCTCACATTGAATGATTCTACATTGAAAGGATTTATCACCTAAAATGAATCTAAGTTAAAATACTATGAAATTGATGAGGCTAGAGGCGATTACCCATGACCTCTAAAGGTGAATGAAATGAGCCGATTTTCCATATCCCTTAGCTTAGAATAAGAGGCGATTGTTCTTATTCTATGGAGTTTAACAAGAGGCAACTACCCACGTTCCTATGAATGTAAGTTAGACAAGAGGCAACTACCCATGATCCTAAACATGAATTGGACAAGGGGAAATTACCCAAGATTCCAAAGTAAGAAGGATAAGACGCGAGTACCCATGATCCTTTATAGTAAGGACAAGAGGCGAGTACCCATGATCCTTTATAGTAAGGACAAGAGGAGAGTACCCATGATCCTTTGTAGTTAGTCAAGTGGCAATTCCCTATGTCTTTAAAAGTAAGCTATACGATGTAAAATGTTATGATGGATGATTAGTTTGGATTGGTGATTGAGTTTCCTTCCATGACGAGTAAGACTAGAGGCGGTTACCCATGTCTTGATTAAGGATGAATTGAGGTTAGTTCAAGAAGGACAACTCATATGTTATGATGATCTATTATGTGCATTGATTATGCTTTATTACTTATGTTGTCTAATGCTTATAATTTATGTTATGTTTATGAAACCTGTCATATTTAGTACATTCTTGTACTAACGCATACTCTTGCCTACATTTCTTATCCAAATGTAGGGTCCGACGATCTCGATTCTCATCCCCGTGGCTAGGATCTATAGTAGAGGTAAGGTTGAAGATTGGTGAGTCCTTATAGAATTCGAGGATTTGGCAACTGCTTTCCTTATGTTCTTTTGTATTAGTTTTTGAACATTGTTGTATGGCCTATGTCACAAGATTTTATTGTATTACATGGTTTTTTAGACAAGTGTATTAGTCTTCCGCTTTTGAAATTAAAACTTTGATTGTGTTGAAATGTTTTAATTTCTTGTGAATTTCTATTATTTTGACGATGAAAGCCAAGTGGCATGAATGAGGCCTCTTGGGGTCTTGTATGCCATGTTACATCTAGGGGATACCCTTGGGTTGTGACAAACTTGGTAATCAGAGCACTAGGTTTAAAATTATAATAAGGATGTCTCAAGAATAGCTTCAAGTAGAGTCTTGTTCATAACTGTGAAGCGCGCCACATTTATGAATGAGAGGCTACAAAATGCTTAAGACACTTCACTTCTTTCTTTACTCTAAGTCGTACGACAGAGTTTGACTCTATAATATTTCCCTCCTAATCCTTACCCGATGTCTACATGATATGACTACTCGAAGAGCTTTTGCTAGAAGGAATGAAGGAGAGAATGCAAGTCAATAAGCTCCCCCTCAGGCTCCTCAAGCTCCGGTTGACCCTCTGGTCGAGCAAGTGACTAATGCGGAGTTTAGGATTGCTTTTCAAGTGTTGGCTCAAGCCGTGACAGCCCAAGCCAATAGGGAGGTTGTGGTCCCCGTGAATCCAATTGTGGGTACAGCAGCATCTAAAGTAAGAGACTTCACTAGGATGAATCCATCAAAATTTTTGGTTCTAAGGTTGAGGAAGATCTTCAAGAGTTCATTGATTAGGTTTTACAAGGCTTTGGCTTTTATGGGAGTGACGCCGGAGGAAAAGGCGAAATTAGCCGCTTATTAAATTAAGGGTGTTTCTCAAATTTTGTTCAACCATTGGAAGGAAGCAAGGCTGGAAAATGCGGGTCTTTTTGATTGGGAAAAGTTCAAATCTGCTTTCCTTGATAAGTTCTTTCCTTTTGAGATGAGAGAGGCTAGGGTACTTGAGTTTATCAATATTCAACAAGGGAACATGAGTGTGAAAGAAGATGCATTGAGGTTCACATAGTTGTCAGGGTATGCTCTATCTATAGTGGCAGACTCTAGGGCTAGAATGAGCAAGTTCGTTTCAGGAGTGTCCAAATTGGTTATGAAAGAATGCTGTACCACTATGCTTGTCCATGACATGGATATTTCTCGCCGTATGGTTCATGCTCAATAAATTGATGATGAAAAACTTAAGGAGAAGTCTAGGGAACTAAAGAGGGTAAGAATTGATGATGGTAACTCTTGATAATCTAGGTCCGGTGGATGTGCTCGCTCAAGGTTTCGACAAAGGTTTTTTTGGGTCAAGGTTCTTCTAATAGTGCTCCATGATCCAACGAAAATAGGGTGTCTAACCCTAAGCCTTAAGGAGGGAATGGTAGTGGATCTCTATTTCCTACTTGTGCTAAGTGTGGAAGAAACCATGAGGGAAAACGTCTAGCAGGTACCAATGCTTGTTTTGGTTGTGGTAAGATGGACCACGAGATAAGAGATTGTCCTTCTGTTGCTAAGAATGAAGGAGATAGTCTTGGTAGGGGTCAACTCTACCCTTCATCCGGTCTAAGTGCTTGGATTTCGAATCCTCCTAAGGAAAATAGGTTTATGCACTTCAGATTTATGGTCAACAAGAGGGTTCTCCCAATGTGGTTATCGGCATGTTGAAAGTTTCCCAACTTGATGTTTATGCTTTACTTGATCCCGGTGCTACCTTGTCTTTTGTGACGCCATATGTGGCAATTAGGTTTGATGTTCTTCTGGATGTGTTGTTAGAACCTTTTTCTGTCTCTAATCTTATTGGTGATTCTATTGTGGCTAAGAAGGTTCTATAGAAAATGTCCCATCTCCTTGTCCGATAGATGTACTCTTCTTGATTTGGTAGAGCTTGATATGCTAGATTTTAATGTTATCCTTGGTATTGATTGGTTGCACTCTTGTTATGCTTCTATTGATTGTAGAACCTGTGTTGTCAAGATTCAGTTTACGAATAAGACTATCCTAGAGTTGAAAGGGGGAAATTCTATACCTAAGGGTCAATTTGTCTCTTGTCTTAAAGCTACAAAGATGATTTCTAAGGGTTTCAAGTACCATCTAGTTAGCGTAAGGGATGTAGGTTCCAAAACCACTATTCTTGAGTCGATCTCCATTGTTAACGAGTTTTTGAAAGTCTTCCCAGATGATTTACCCGGTATTCCTCCTAAAAGGGAAACAGACTTTGGTATTGATCTTCTCCCAGATATGCAACCTATTTCTATTCCTCCTTACTGTATGGCTCCAGTATAACTAAAAGAGTTGAAAGAACAATTGAAAGATTAGTTGGATAAGGGTTTCATCTGACAAAGTATCTCTCTATGGGGTGCTCCAATTTTGTTTGTTAAAAAGAAGGATGGTTATATTTGTATGTGCATTGACTATCGCTAGTTGAACAATGTGACCATTAAGAATAAGTATCCTCTTTCAAGGATAGATGATTTGTTTGACCAACTTCAGGGAACGAGTTACTTCTCTAAGATTGATTTTCGATTGGGTTATCACAAATTGGGGAGGGGGGAGGGTGAAAGAAGGTGATATTCTAAAGACGGCTTTTCAAACTCAGCATGGTCATTATGTGTTTTTGTTAATGTCATTTAGGTTGACTGATGTGTTAGTGGCATTTATGGATTTGATGAATAGAGTGTTTAAACAATACCTTGACATGTTTGTGATTGTGTTCATTGATGATATATTGATTTACTCAAGCAGTGAGGATGAACACATTGATCATTTGAGGATCATGTTGCAAATTCTCAAGGACCATCAACTTTTTTGCAAAGTTTAGCAAATGTGAGTTTTGGTTAAGGTCTGTGGCTTTTCTAGGTCACATTGTTTCAAGTCCTGTAGGTAGATCCTAAGAAGACGGATGCGGTCAAGAGTTGGCCTAGACCTCTTTCCCCTTCGGATATTAGAAGTTTCTTAGGTTTAGCTGGTTACTACAGAAGGTTTGTTGAAGGGTTTTCTTCGATTGCCTTTCCTTTAACGACTTTCACTCTATAGGAGGCTAAGTTCATATGGTTCGAAGCATGTGAGAAGAGCTTTCAATAATTGAAAGATAGACTTACTTCCGCTCCCGTGGTAACTTTATCGGAAGGGATGGATGGTTTTGTGGTTTATTTTGATGTCTTAAGAATTAGGCTAGGATGTGTTCTTATGCAAAATGGGAAAGTTATTGTCTATGCTTCAAGGCAACTTATGATTCATGAAAAGAATTATCCTGCCCATGAGCTTTAACTAGTGGCGGTTGTTTTTGCCTTAAAGATTTGGAGGCATTATTTGTAAGGTATTCATCTCGATGTTTTAATCGACCATAAGAGTTTACAATATGTGTTTAGTAAGAAGGACCTAAATCTTCACCAAAGAATGTGGCTTAAGTTATTGAAGGATTATGGTATGAGTGTTATCTATAACCCCGGTAAAGCGAATGTGGTGGCAGGTGCTCTTAGTCGAATATCTATGGGTAGTGTTAGTCATATTGAAGAGGATAAGAAGGAGTTGGTTCGAGATGTTCATAGATTGGCCCGATTGGGTGTTTAGATATTAGACTTTACCAAGGGTGGTGTCATGGTTCACAATCATCCTTTGTGGTGGATGTGAAAGCGAAGCAAGGTCTAGATACAATTTTGGTTGAATTGCGGGAAGCGGTGCTTAAAAAGTCCATAGAGGATTTCTCCAAGGGGGAGATGAAGTGCTTAGATATCAAGGTCGTTTGTGTGTTCCTAATGTGGATGAATTGAGGGAACAAATCTTGTTAAAAGCTAATAGTTCTTGATATTCCATTCTTCCGAGAGCCACCAAGATGTACCGTGACTTGCAGGAAATCTATTGGTGGAGTGGGATGAAGAAGGATATTGCAGAGTTTGTGGATAAATTTCCTAATTGTAAACAAGTGGAAGTTGAGCATCAGAAACCGAGAGGTTTGTCCCAAACCCATTCTTAGTAGTTATAGTTATTTTGTGTACCTATTAGGCTAATGGAGGTTTGTTTAGGTTTTTACATAAACTTGTGTATAAAGTGTACTTTCTAGGCTTATGGGGTTCAGGTAGGTTTAGTTAGTTGTACTTCTTTTCTCGTCTGGATCTCTTTCAAATTCCACTATTTTTTTTTTATGCTAGCATTTCTTTTTTGCTTTTACTTTTCTTGCTTAATAGGCCTATGAAGCCTACTGAGTAACCGTTTTTTGGTACTCATGCTACACTCTGCATCTATTTCATGATACAGGTCTGAGCATCAGTTACCATTACAGAGATTCTAGCATCTTGCTGCTTCAGTTCAGAGGTGAGGGTGAGCACATGGCGTCCTTGACTTACCTAACTCTATCTATATTTTGTTGGCTTGTCTATTTATTTTTTAGATAAGCCTTGTATTTTAGGCCCACTTTTGGGACTAGTACTTTTTTAGTTTAGTAGCTCTGTACTCGTGATTTCCACTTTCTATGAGGGATCTTTTATTATATATATATATATATAGAGATACAGACACACACACACATAGACACACACACACACACACACACATATTATATATTATTAAAAGTGGGAAGCATCAAAGTGCAAAGTTGGATTACCATTTCGCCCCTACACTAAATTCAAATGTTGTAAATTATTTATATTAATTAATTATTAACTACTAATCCAACACAAATGTTAATTTTTTTATTCATTAGTTATGAGTTACACCTTCTCCAATATTTTCAGTTTTCTAAGCATCAAGGTAATTTCAATTTTCTAAGACGTATATTTAATTAAAATAAATTAAATTGAATGGTACAACAGATGCATGGAATCTCTTTAGTAAGGAATATGAATAGCTAACTTCATTAGATCTATATATATTGTAATCTATTATCATTTCTTTACTTTGTATCCTCTCTGTATAGTTCTTGATATTTCTTGTATTTGTTTTCTTTAATATATATCTTTTTCTTAATTTGTTTTTGCTAATTATTAATTCTTATTTATTTTTCTTCTATTTCATATTTTTACCTTACAATTTTGAATTCTTCACTTCTCATTCACATCATCAGGTAAGTAATGGGTACAATGTTCGTTCTCACAAAAATATAATGTAATTTGTAGGAAAATTGTGATATGTATGACATTTTCTTAGTAGTATAAATGATATAGACTTTAGATTCATTTAAATAAGATATTTTAAATATTTCAACCATTTATATCAAGTTCCTTGTTCGTGAGTATAGATTGATTATATTATATTCCATAATATGATTATATTTAAATAATATAATTAATATTTTCCTGTCAAATTTACATATGAAAAGACTCATAATCTTGAATCAAACAAAGAAAGTTGTACGTGCAATTGGATTTTTATATATCAATTAAATTTTCTAATATCACTAATTATTAACTATCTCTATCACAAAAAACCCTATTTTTCAAGTGTATTCCATGAAATTGACAATGATACATTATCCACCTTAAAGAAACATATGTTGATCAGTATTTGTACAACATGAAATACAACTTTTATTCGGCAACAACTTCTTGATATGCATGTGTCTATAAAAAGGAGGAGGTTACAATTTCTTACACAAGTTACAAACTTTAATATGTGTGAAACACTGGCAAACATAATCAACGTTACTTATGTCACATATGAACTATTTGTTGTTGAAATATTAAAAAAATAAGGGAAGTGTTGTACCAAGTATAAGATATATTAGAACTATATAAGAAACATATCACATATACCAATTCAATTTATTGTGTATAACTACAAAAAGTTATACTTCTCTCTCAAAATTTAGTTACTCAATTATTACTTGCAAGTTTTAGTAGCATCTATATCATTTAATTTTTTTTGTATTAATTAACACAAGAAACACATGCAACGCACGTGCCTACATACTAGTATATATATAGTTTGCTTCCGCATATTCCTCTATTTCTGCTATTTCATTGCCACTTACACTTTATTTCTACCCTTATAGTCGTTATTTGTTGTTCTGAGTTACGGATTAACTTACCTACTACTAGGTAAGACTAGGTTCCATCATGACTTGAGAGATCGGGTCGTGACACCTAATCTACATAACTTCCCAAAATTTAAGAATTGCATCTTAAAATTAGTCTTGTGAATTTCCATTTAAAAAAATTGATTCAGAAAGTTTAAGAATCTAAACTCCACTCTTAGTCACGCAGTCCATAGAAGAAGTCGTGCATCGATTATTAAGTCCACATATGTTTTTAATCTATTCATGATAATTTGACGATATTTGTAAAGAAATGTAGAGACCGACTATATGTTATGATTTTGTGGTATATGTAAAGAAACCCAAAAGGATAATATGATAATGATTTAAGGAAACAGAATATTAAACAGAGAATAGGAAAATAAAGAGGTTCTCAACATTATATGAAAAGATAATCTAAATAACTATGTACATATTTAATAGGTTGTTTTTACGTCAAAATTTCCTATATTGTGAAAGCAGGGAATATTATTGTCAAACTCTGTAGTTGTGTATAGTTCGCTGTGCTAGTAGTTTTTTCCTTGACCACTAACTCTGTAGTTGTGAATCAACTAGCGAGAATCTTGACACCTTTGGTTATTTGCGTAGAAGAAACTTATCTAAGTTTAATCACCTAGTAATGTCTTGACACCCATTTTTTTTTATTTTTTATTTATTTATTTTTTTTTTATCAAAACTAGAGAGGCCATGTTGGAGAAATGTGGTCCCAAAATTATACTTGCTACATGTTGCTACGTTATTCGGACATCTGGCCGAGCAGTCTATTATTCATCAAGAAATTAGTGATATTAAAATTTTGTGCAAAAGTAAATGTAGTTAATTAGTTTATCCAACACATGTTGACGTATTTCGACAATATATTTTTGTTAAAGTTGAAGAAAAAACCGCTACAAATTGAAGTTCGATAAGAATTAGTCGGCTCATGTTTAAACATGATTTTTATTTGGAAAAAAAGGTTAAGAATTTGTAAGTATAAGTATTCGCACTTGAAGTTCTCATCAAACAATTTTTAATTGTACTTTTGTATTTGCAAATTTTATAAAAACTTGTTTCAAAAGTACTGATTGGGAGAGAGTCGAGCGTAGGGCGGAAGGCAAGTGAGATTGTCATGTATGCTAGATACATGTGAATCACACTAGATACACACTAAGATGCATTTATCTGGTGTGATTCACATGTAAGCCAGATACATAGGAGAGTGGCAAGCGAGATAAGAGAAATGTGCATGAGGTGATTGAGATTTTTCTATGTATCCCAAATACATTCGAATCCATTTAGATGCAGTGTATCTAGAATAAATTACACCTAATTTAGGCCTCATATATTTTGAGATATATGTATCTGGTTGTATCTTGACACACCAAAGTCTAGTAAGATTTATAAAATCTATGCAATTAACTTCTAAACTTATGGAATTTCTGTAATTAACTTCTGCTCCGCGAGAGTAGGTTTTTGGTGGAGACTTGAGAATATATCTCATAATGGTGCAATTCCTATTCACGGTTTTGGGGTTTTCCTAAATAGGGCTTTGCATTGGCTGGCTAGTAAATATTATTGTTCTCCATCCGTATTTGTTGCTGTTAATCTAACTGATGAGAAATTCTTTGAGGTGCCTATACCTACCATTACTACTACTTCTCTTTTGCGCATTTATGGAATTGTGGCTCTTAAAGGGTGTCTTTGTGTATTGGGTAATAGAATAAATGAAAATGAATTTGATGTTTGGATGATGAAAGAATATGGGGTTGTGGAGTGGTGGACCAAATTTAGTATTGTAAAAAACACTTCCCCTTTTTGTCCCACACCCGTATGTTTAATGAGTGATGATGACATCATATTAGCTGCGCCTGGGAAAGCGAAGTTGATTATCTACAATAAGAAAAAGGAACAACAGAGAGAGATGAATGTTGATGGAAAAACTTCTAAGTGTATAAGAATTAGAACTTTCATGGAGAGTCTTGTCTCTCCTATGATTGGCAGGGAAACTGAGGGTAGTGACTATATCGCTTGATACAGTATTCTGAGATGATGTTGTACTCAGGTATTGATTTCTTATTCATTTTTTATCGTATTTATTTGTTCCTTGTATTTTGTTCAATAGGAAACATAGTGTTTTATGAATGGGTTTTTTTCCTCATCGAGTTATATAAATAATAGTTTTCTTGTCCTATAGATTTTTGTGATGGTAATTCTTCTGTCATGTTTCTTGATGTTTTGAATCTTCTTTGAATCATGAGTTAATTAATCTCACAATGGACTACCGCAATTATCTAATTGCTCAAAACACTGAAATAACATTTTATGTTGCTACCTGTTTGATTGTGTAATTGTCAAAGCGTATTGCTATAGATATGAATATCAATGTTGGCTGGTATTATCTATCTATTGTTTTCTAAAAGTGAAAAGATTCAAATTCAAATGTTCAAAAACCATATTAACTATTCTTAATTAATGAACAAAAATGTAAAAACAATTATCACAATATTTAGTTTGTTGAGTTTCTTTCCCTTCCTCGAATATGAAATGAAACGACAATATGTTACTATGTATTTTGTTCTTTTGTTGTAATTTAATGCTCTATGTATGAGTTGTGAATGATCTGCCTTTTCATTTTTTGAATTAATTGATAAGTACCTTGAAGTGTTTATATTATTTCTCTCTCTCTCTCTCTCTCTCTCTCTCTCTCTCTCTCTCTCTCTCTATATATATATATATATATATATATATATATATATATATATATATATATATATATATATATATATATATATTTCACACATAAGTGATTACTCAGCTGCAGTTCTGATCAATTTGCTAAGTTCTGGTTTTATTTCCCCTTTTACAGTTCATTGCTTAGTCTCTAATAATAGTTTAGGTTTTAATAGCTTTAGCATTTGTCGTAGATTATTGTATCAAGCTTGTGTAGAGAGTTAAATTAATAATTTTCCTTTCTCACTGTTTGATAATATGATTGTGGTCCTTTAGATTTGATTTGTTAAGATATTTGGGGTCCAGCCTCAGAAATTTCAAGTGATGGTTTTCATTATTATTTTATATTTTTTTTATATCACTTTAGCAAACACTCTTGGATATATATTGTTGAGAATAAATGTAATGTTCTTGATATTTTTCATCAATTTCATTTATTAGATGAAAAAATTCTTTGGTTGCTCCAATAACGATTTCAAGCATATTGGGGAGGTGGTTTAAAGCCTTGACTTCCTATGTGTGCACAAATGGAGTCACACAACGTATTTCCTATCCATGAACTCCTTAACAAAATGGGTGTGCAAAAAGAAAAAGAAAACATGGGCATGTCACTGAAACTGGCCATGCGCTGTTTCTTAACTCACATGTCCGTTCTAATTTTTGGACAAATGCATTTGAAACGATTGTTTTTCCAATTAATCTTCCGCCCACTCCTCCATTACATCATCAAAGTCCATATGAAATTTTTCTTGTGAAAAGCATGGTTATAATCAACTACGTATTTTTGGTTCCTTGTGCTACCATTGGCTTCGTCCATGTTCCACTCACTATGACTTTCTTGGTTGTACTTGCACTCTGAAAGGCTACAAGTGTTATTATCTTCCTCTCTGCATCCGCTAAGCTTGAAACAAACCTATTTCTTTCTATTACTACTCCTCATATGGGTCTAGCAATAACCATGCATCCACCTATGTCACACCCTCAACTACCAGTAAGGCAAGAATCAACCTCAAGTCATCTTCCATCCTCTCTGCACTTTTCTCTTGCATCATCTCCATCACATGCTTCTACTATTTCACTTGGTACTTTCTAACATGATACACAAGTTCAATACCATTGCATTTTGGTTGTAAATAAATTTTCAAGACGAAGAAAAATCCAGATGGCTCCATTGAATGATATAAGTCTAGATTATTTGCCAAGGGTTTCCATTAATGCTATGGAATTGACTTTGATGATACTCTCAGTCCAGTTGTCAAACCTACAACTATTTGAGGATTGATTTATATTGTCATGTGACAAGGATGGACTGTTAATCAACTCGATATATTTAGCATATTCTGCATGGAAAGCTATAGGAGGATGTATACATGGTTCAATCGCCAGGTTTTGTTGACCCTAATCAACCTAATTATAGATGCAAGTTAGAGAGGTCTATTTATGACTTTAAATAGACTATTCGACTATGCAATAAATGTTTGGTTGATCCCTTGTATGACCTTTGTTTCCAAGGCTCTAAAACAGATTACTCACTCTTTGTTAGATTCACGGGTGCAAAAAATCTATTTTGTTTTATCTATGTTGATAACATTATAGTCTTGGGCATGTCTATGCATCTAGTTTCATCTTTGCTTCAACACATCGAAATTCCCTTCTCCTTGCGCAGCTTGGGCAAGCTTAATTACACTTTGGGTATTTAAGCTACATGGAGATATAATTGATTGTTGTTACACCGGTCTAAATATACACATGATCTCTTGGAATATAGTAACATCTTAACTTGCAGTGATATTTCTAATCCCCAGTGCCGGAGTAACAAGTGACAATACTCAATTTCTTTACGTAAGCCTTTATCAAATTTTTTTGCCGGCTTACAATATCTCACTTTCTCTAGACTTGATATATATCTCCTTCTCCATTAATAATGTTTGTTGGTTCATGCATAGTCCGATAGATAAATATTAGGCAACAGTTAAGCATATCTTGCGACATCTGAAATCAACTTCTTCTCATGGTAGTTTCTTTTCAAACCATAAATCTCACCAATTACAAGGATATTGTGATGCCAATTTGGAAGGAAGTATAGATGATTGGAATTATTCTATTGGTTTTGAAATTTTCTTATGTTCAGTGCTTGATTCTCTATGTTCTCGCAAACAACAATCTCTCCCGCTCTTTAATACTGAGGCTGAATATATCTCTCTTGCTACTTCCACCAATAAACTTCAATGGATTAGTCTATTGTTGAATGAAAATGGCCTTTCTTCTTGTTCCATATGTTTCTTGTGGTGTCATAATTTTAGTGAGACCTATCTTACCGCTAACCCGATGTTTCACTCTCGCACCAAAAATATGTAGATCTATTTTAACTTTATTCGACATCTCTTCCTGCAAAAGGAACTTTGGATTTAGTATATTTTGATTCATGACCAGCTTGCCGATATTCTTACAATATGATTAATGACTATAAATATTGGGCTATAATTACAGAAAATACTAACTTAAAGAAGCTACAACTAGTTAGGTGATTGTTGGCTCATATGAATCCACCTGAAGCAAGGGACTAGATCATTAACTTAGAACAACTTAGAACAAAAACAGAACAATCTACATAGTAGAAAGTAAAGGAATGCAACATAAAAATCATCTTACTCAAGGAAGGAAATATCAAGACCTACCAAGTATGATTTCACCAATATTTTCACTAAACACGAGCCATATTTCAAATTACCAACTCATACAATGTAGGAATTAAACTACTAATCCCTCCCTCTGTAAACTATGGCTAACACTAGCCAACAACTTGAATATTAAAGATAAGAAAAGACATAATACCTAAACAAGCTTCATTCAGAAGAGTAGGTTTACAATATTAGAACCAAAAAAAGACTTAACAACAAGGAATGAAAAAACAACTTCAATGATAAGAGCAGGTCCCTTGTGGTCTAGGTCTTTGTGATAAGAGAGCCGAGACAACGTATGCTTGAGATAAGAGCAATATTCTTCAATGTTGCAAAATCTAGGTTTTGATCTTTGTCAAGTCTTCTTGTAGATGAGATCGGGACAACGAGAAAAACCTTAACCTCTTCTTATTAGTCGAGGTGTACAAGGACATTATTCTCCTGCTGTCACCCTGTCATACTGCTCTACCACACTGCATAGACAAGGTACACTTTATAATATGGTTATTGACATCGCAAAAAAATGTTATACATACTAGGTCCCTTCATGAGGTTTGTCACTCATCAAAATCATCTCTTCAACATTATAACATTTTCCCCAGTTTTGATGATCATGAAAAAATATGCAATCCTTTCAGCCACTTTGTAACCACAAAAACACTTTCAACGTGACTTGTCTTTGTCACATAGATCCATCGAATATCATTTGCTCACCACCATTCTTCCTACCAGTAATTCCCCATGTCTCCTATATGGGTCTTTAATATTTCCCCCTTTTCATAAAAATGAGTGAATAGTAAACCAAGCATAAGTGCAATAGTGCAACGCTAACTCTTGGACTGTAAAGTAACCGTAAAACCTCAAAATTTGGAAAAGTAAAGAAGGCCAAAAGATGGTTATTGGTTCAATTCCATGAGAAAATTCTATGAGTCATAAGAAGTTCTATGGGAAAATTAATTTTTAAATGAAGCCTTAGTAACCCATTCAATGATTAACCAGGATAGTTCGTCGAATAAACTACGGACCATAGGAAGGTCTTGTAGAAATGTTCAACACGTGGTGAAATTTTGAGCTGAATGTTGAGTTCTAAAGATGGGTCGAATGATCGTAGGAATTTTGTACGATCTATAGAAACGAGTCGTAGGTTTTGTTCTAGACTTAGGCCCAGTTCCTCGACCTACAGTTGACCAGTACGGTCGATAGGAATTTCTACGATCTGTAGGGGCTGACTGATAGTTATTTTAAAGGGTGTTTTAGTTATGCACCTTATTCTTATACTATGCTATAAATAAGGCAATATAACTGATTTTAGTCCCAAATTCTACCCATTCTCCTTTGTTCCCCAAAAATTCCCAAAGTCCACTCAAAGGTTTTCTCTCGAAGGCAACGAAAGAATTTCTAGGGTTCTTCAAGTTTTTAAGGTTTCTTTATCAACTTCTTGGGAGATTTGTGATTAAAGTATGTAAGGAGTTAATCAATGGGTTCCATCACCCATTGAGTCCCAAAGTTTTCTCCAAATTCCCCAATTCAATATCCCTGAATTGATTAGGTTTTCAGTCAATCCTCATGGTTTATATTTGTATGAATTAAATAGTCTGATTTTGATCATATTATGATTATCTAGATTTAAGTATATGATTTCCAATCAATTCCATATGAATCCATGCTTTGATCGTGATTTTGACTATGAACCCTAACTTACATGAATGCATAAAGAAAGTATGGATATATAAATGATGTTTTTATGAACTTGTGCATGACTTATGAAAAATAATGTCTTATAATCTTTGATTTAAGATTGGCATCAATTCAATTGTAAAAGGTTTTCTCACATTAAGGGGTCATGGTTTTGTGAAAGGTTTTCAAACTCATGCATGATTCAAGGTTTAAGAAGCTATTCTATGATGTTTTTAGCTTGGATTAGTGACTTAGTTGTGCTTTTTCATGTATAATAATATGTTTATGCTTATGACTAATCCTGTTAGGATTTTACTTAGCACCGAGAGGATATTGAGATGGACGCTCTCCCATTAGTGGATATCAACTCTCTAGTAGCAATATCCTTGTCCCTAACTACGTGCCCCCGTAGGTTGTCTTAAGAGACATAGTTAGTGGATCCACCTATGATAGAAGTTAAGGTCTTTTCCTTGGCAAGTAAGGATATCTCTTTTTGGTGTGGGAGGAAGACACCACATTCCACGTTATAGTTCACATGGTCTATGCCAGTTAATAGTAAATATCCCACAAAACGAACTAGGTTAGTTTCAAATGTTTTATGAAGCTTTTCTTATATTTTAAGATGCATTTACCATGTACATGATTCATGATTCTTCTTTACTGGTTTTTATTATGTTTAGCTTGGTCATGCACATCATTTTGTTCAATTATGTCCCCTTATAATCATATTTCATGTTTTAGTGCATGTCCCTCATACTTAGTACATTTCATGTGCTGATGCATACTTGTGCGTACATTGTTTCACTAATGTTGGGCTTGACAAATCCTCTCCCTTAGTTCATGGATAGTTGATCACTCTAAAGATTTGAATACTTGGCGAGTCCTCATAATCTGAGGACCATTTTTCTTTTATTGCTTTAATATGTCTTTACATTCAGATGTTGTACGTGGTGTATGAGTTATGTCTCAACCACTTCTTTTGTAGATTTAGAAAGGCTGGTCAAGACTATGGTAGACTTCTGCTTTGAAATGTTAAACTATTTCTTTGATATAAAATGCTTTACTTTTGTCTATTACTATGTGTATATGTATGTCAAGTGGCTTGTCTAGGGCCTGTCGGGGTCTTATAGGTGTACTTTTGGTCGTGATAGTAACACATCGTTAATAAGGAAAAAAATATAAGAAATTAAACATCAATGCAAGTAGCTAAAAGATTTCATTCCATTAAAATTGGGTACAACATCATTGGGTGAGTACATATATAAAACACAAAAAATAAACCTCAAAGGGACAGAAGCAGATGATGAGATAAAAGAAATTGAAGTTATGGGAGAATAAGGAGTTATTTACTAGGAGAATGAACTTATTTCCTTTTTAAAATTCTATATGTGGGTCGAGGTCCAGGCTACACACTCTTTGCTAGTGGGTGACTCTTATTGTTTACTAGGGAGGCTATCGATTGTTCAGGTTTTTACTTATATTTTTGCACAAGTGTACTTTCTAGGCTTATGGGGTCCAGGTAGGTTCAATTAGTTATACTTACTTCTCTTATGTTCTTAGTATAGTCGTGTGCATCTCTTTCAAATTTCACTATTTTGACCTTTGTTTGTGTTTTATTCTAGCATTTCTTATTTCTTTTGCTTTTCTTGCTTAATAAGCCTATGAAGCCTACTGAATACCTGTTCTTTGGTACTCATGCTACACTCTGCATCTGTTTCATGATACATGTTTGATCACCAGTCACTAGTGCCGAGATTCTAGCAAGTTATAGCTTCAATTTAGAGGCGAGGGTGAGCACATGGTGTCCTAGACTTAGCTAACTCTATATGTATTTTGTTGGCTTGTCTATTTCTGTTTGAGATAGGCTTTGTATTTTTGGTCCACTTTTGGGACTTGTACTTTTTTAGTTTAGTAGCTCTGTACTCAGAACTTCCACTTTATATATACACGCACACACACAAACTTAAAAACATGAACTCCCAAACTTGAAGGTTGAATTACTATAATACCCCCAATTAAAAATACACAATTTATTTTATTTATTAATTTAATTAATTTTATATATATAAAGTAGATATCTTTTCAAATTAAAGGATTGTGATTTTTTCAATGAGTTGTGACTTTTCCAAAGGGTTGTGACTCTTTTGACGGCTTGTGACTTTTTCAGTGAGTTGTGACTTTTCCAAAGGGTTGTATTTTTTCGAATGGTTGTGACTTTTCTAAAGGGTTGTGCCTTTTCTGATGAGTTGTGCCTTTTCAAAGGGTTGTGACTTTTTTGATAAGCAGTGGCTTTTTCGAAAGGTTGTGACTTTTTCAAATAAGGCACAATTGACACCTATTCATATTACTATTTGGTATCTATAAATAGAGGGGTTTTCTCACACCTTTAAACTACAATTTCTTTAAGTTCTCTACTCTTCTTCTTAAAAAATCTAAAGTGTTATTTGCAAAAATTGACTAAGTTCGAAATTCAACAAAATTCGAGGTACCTTATAAGAATGAGTTGGTGGAAAAATTGTAGCAAATTATTCGTCAATTCACACTTAGATTTTTTCTTACCATTTTCACGAGTTAATAGTGACGAAAAGTTGTGGGAGAGACAATAATATTAAACAAATATGAAAAAAGGCATATGATTTGGGTAAGATATTTCTTCTTTATTTTTTTATTTTTTATTCTTTTTCCTCAAACGAAGGAGTTTCTTCCTAATTTTGCTAAAACAATGGGTATCAACGTAGTCCATTGAATTATTAGTTTTGATGTTAAATTCACTATTTCAAAAATAAATTCACTTTTTGTTATAATATGATAACATAGCCATGATTATAATAATTTTTTTAATAGATATGTGTGTAAAAAATGAATGGAAAAAGTAAAGTGTTGGTGGCAAGAGATTTAAATCAAATGCAGCACTAGAGTGAATATAGCATGAACACATATTTTCATCTTCCATCTTCATTGGCTATGTATTCTTCCATATAATTTTTCTTTATGTCAGAAGATACACTCCTTACTATCTATATAAAAATAGATAAGAAAATAGTGATTGATCATAAAATGATCTTAAATCAAATTAATGATTCTATAAATAATACTTTAAATATTATTCATCTTTTAATTTTGATTATTGAATAATTTAAATATTTTATTTCGTGATAAAACATAATGAAGATACTAGATACTTTCATTAGACAACAACTATATGATATGTATGCGGCAAAAAAAAGGAGAAGACTACAGTTCTAGAAAGATAAGGTAGAAACTTAATGAAAGGAAATATTTTTCACCATAGGTTATGTTATTCATATATTATAATTAAATTATTCTACTGAATTATATATAACCATCATTCATGATAACAACCAAGTACACTTTTTTGGTAAAATTAACTCTCTATGATAGCCTTACTCAAATATTAATTAAGTAATAATATTTTGTAAAAGATATGTTATATATAAAGATAAAATATTGAAATATGTATGGTAATCCTTATTAGTGTCATACACATACTAAATTTCAAGTATGTATATTTAAGACAAAATTTGTACTTAAATGGTGTACATCATTTATGTTCATAACCTCAAGAGGAAAGACTATTGGTGACATTTTTTGAATGGATATTTTTTTTTTCTATTTTGTTGGTTATATTTGTTTACAAAATTGAGTGAAGTAAGAACTAATATTATTAAAGAAATGCCACTTTCTCCCATATTTAAACTTTGAATGTATTTTGAAATATTTTAATGATATCTGGTAATTTTGATCTCAAAGTACAAGTAACTCTATGACAATATGTATTAATAATTTAAAAACATTTGTCCTATTTTGTTCAATTATAATTATTTACTAAAGAGCTTTAATTTAGTAATATTAATTCTATTTTACAACATCATATACTATATATACGATACATATGTGCAACACACATGCTGTAAAACTAGTGTGTGTGTGTGTGTGTGTGTGTGTGTGTGTGTGTGTGTGTGTATAGATATTTTTTTTTCTACCCTTATACTGATTACTTGTTGTTCTGCGTTACAGATTGGCTTACTACTACTAAGTAAGAGTAGCTAGGTTCCATCATGACTTGTGAGATCGGATCGTGACACCTTATCTACATAAATTCCCAAAATTTAAGAATTGCATCTCCTTACTAGTCTTTGTGAATTTCCATTTAAAAAAATTGACTCAAAAAGTTTAAGAATCTCAACTTCACTATTAGTTAGGCAGTCCATAGCAGAAGTTGTGCATCAATTTTTAAGTCCACATATGTTTTAATTTATTCATGATAATTTGATGATATATGTAAATAAATGTAGATAACGGATATATGTTATTATTTTGTGATATATGTAAAGAAACACAAAAGGATAATATGATAAAGATTTAAGGAAACAAAATATGAAATAGAGAATAAGAAAATAAATAAGTTCTCAACATTATATGAATAGATAATCTAAATAACTATGTACTATTTAATATGTTGTTTTACGTCAAAGTTTCCCATCTTGTGAAAGCAGTGAATATTGTCGTCAAACTCTTTAGTTGTGTATAGTTTGTCATGCTAGTGGTTTTTCTCTTGATCACCTAGCAATGACTCGACACCCAAAAAAGTTTCCTCAAAACTGAGGGGCCATGTTGGAGAAATGTGGTTCATGTGATGTAGACTTTGAAATCTTCTCCAATCATATCGAATTTATTGATATTGGTTGCATATTAATAGGATAGATTTCTAGTTTAGTTCACAGGGAAGTGTTGTGGTTGATAGGTGGAAGTTTCTTGATAGGGGGAAGTTGTTTGATAGGGGGAAGTGTTGTGGTTGATAAGGGGAAGTTGCTTGATAAGGGGAAGTGTCGATTGCTGGTTGCAAGTTTGTCATCATCGAAAAGGGGGAAGATGTTATTTTTAGTTTTGATGATTTCACAAACAACAGTATCTAATAAGGTCACATATCCCAAAAAGGAATGATGTTCCTATGCGAGAAAGGTACACCTGGAAAAAGTACACTACAACCTCTGTCACCTGCAGGTCTGCAGGAAAAGGTGCATGTCTCTCATACAACATGGCAGGGCCGTTGGCCAATAGCGTGGCTTCTAAGGTTGTGTCTATCATATATAAGGTTCTTCTAAATAGACACAACATCATTTTTTGCATTCCTAAAAAAGTTCAAGAACACAGCAAAAACCATCTTTTCCTGAAGTATTTTCCTCAAGAACAATAGGACCTGATAAAGTTGGTAGCGTCATTAGTTGTCTTAGGCTTTATACTTCAGTGCCTATCTTTGCAGATCTTTTCTTAAGCTATAAAGGAATTAGATCAGTGTTTCATTTTAGTGTTAATCTTGAGTCATTGCTAGAGTTAGCTTTGGCTAGTGGATGTAGTCTAAGTCAACTAGAGTTAGTTGGGTTAGTGGGCAACAGAGTTGTTGCTTAATTTGAAAAGAAGTCTAAATCAATTAAAGTTACTTGATTGAGTGGGCAGCAGAGTTTGTTGCTTCTAGGGGAAGGGATTTACAGTTAAATTCCTAGGTTACAAGAGTCTATAATCTAAATCACTGTTCCTTTTGAGATTAATGGAGTTTGGGTTGAAATCAAATGAGTTCAGGTCGTGGTTTTCACTGCCCTTGGGCAAGGAGGTTTCCACGTAAATTACTTGTGTTGTTTACTTTACTGCATTTACTTATTATTGTTGTTCTTGCTATGTCAATGGACTTGGTCCATTGATAGATAGTGGAAGCCTATATTCTAACAATTGGTATTAGAGTAGGGTCTCTCTAGCTGGTTAACACCAAGAGAGATTCTTGTGGAAAGATGGCTGCTCCACTGAATTTAGAAAAAGGACAGTCATCTACAAGCCACCTCATTTTAATGGCTAGTTTTAAAGCTAATGGAAGACGAGGATGCATGACTTTTTAATGGTTGAGGACAATGAGCTGTGGGACGTAGTGTTGGATGGTCCCTTTGTTCCTGCAATGGAAGTGAAGGATAGAGAAATCACTAGGGTTATCCCCAAGACTCGACAACAGTACAACGAAGCAATAGACATAATATTGAAAAGAATTAAAAAGCAAAGAAACTGTTGGTGTGTGGTATAGGTGCTGAGGAGTACAGCCACATATTTGCTTTTGAATAAACAAAAGAAATTTGGGACTGCCACAAAACTGCTCATGAGGGAATTGAACAAGTGAAAGAGTCAAAGGTTGACATGTTGACTACTCAGTATGAGAACTTCACTATGAAGGAAGGAGAAACAGTCATGATATGCACACCATATTCTCCTCCATCACTAATGAGCTACGCCACTTGGGAGAGCCTGTTCACCCAAGTAAATAGGTCAGGAAGATTCTTTGAATCCTTCCTAAGTCATGTGTAAGTAATGTTGATGGTATTACTGAAGCTGTTAACACTGCTCATTATGTGACCAACATGCGCTTGATCAGGTCTTTATTAAATAAAATCCTTATGAGTTACTCAACAATAGAAAGTCCAAATTGAGTTATTTAAGGGCTTTTGGGTGCAAATGTTTTGTATTGAACAATTGGAAAGATGATCGAGGAAGTGATGAGGGAGGGTTTGTGGGTTATTCCTCTTCAAGTAAAGCCTACAGAGTTTACAATAAGAGAACATCATGCATTGAGGAAAGTGTTCATGTGATCTTTGGTGAAACTGGTGATCTCACAGATCTAAAGAATAAGGATGACGATGAGCTGGAAGAACTACTTCAGATTCAGAGAGATGGGTTAAATGAGTCACAAGCTGAAGGAAGTCAAAATCCTAATAGTGTTGAACATGTTCAAACTAAAGAAGCCAATGAAGATGTTGAACCTGAAGAGGGACCTGGTTTATTTGATAATGTTGAACCTGAGGATGCAACTCAACCTAACAATGATGATTCTGAAAATGAAGAAGAACAAGCTGATTAACTTCAACACTTGACAACTAAGTT
Source organism: Solanum pinnatisectum (assembly GCA_035578085.1). NCBI lineage: Eukaryota > Viridiplantae > Streptophyta > Magnoliopsida > Solanales > Solanaceae > Solanum > Solanum pinnatisectum. The sequence continues at coordinate 21,289,677 of CM069076.1, forward strand.
AGGGTGAAAACATAAGTCATCCCATCGTCTTGATAATCTCATTTCACCCCTAAATTTTGGGATGAATACTAGGTCAAAAACTAGAAATCAAATGGCATTCTCAGCATTCATATCAAACATTGAGCCCAAAAATATCAAAGAAGCTTTGAAAGATGTTGATAGGGTGAATTCCATGCAAGGGGAACTTCATCAATTTGAACAAAGTAAAGTGTGGCACTTGGTACCAAGATCCCCTGATAGAATTATAATAGGGACTAGGTGGGTGTTCAAAAACAAGTTGGATGAACACGGTAAAATCACAAGAAACAAATTGAGGATGGTGGTTCAGGGATATAATCAGGAAAAAGGCATTGACTATGATGAAACATTTGCTCATGTGGCTAGGATGGAAGATCTTGGAATTCTGATTGCCTTTGTAGCATTCATGGAACTCAAATTGTTCCAAATGGATGTAAAAAATCACATTCTTGAATTCCTACATGAAGGAAGATGTTTTTGTAAAGCAACCCCTTGGATTTGAAGATGTCGATTATCCAAATCATGTGCTTAAATTGGATAAGACTCTTTATGGACTGAAAAAGTCTCCTAGAGCTTGGTATAAGAGGTTGTCTAAATTTCTTGTGGAAAATGGATTCAAAAGAGGAAGAATAGACAATACTCTCTTCTTGAAGGCAACAGGCAAAGAACTGCTCATAATTCAAGTGTATGTTGATGATATTATCTTTGGAGCAACTTTTGAGGTCTTGTGTGAGGAATTTGCTTCACTGATGAGAAGTGAATTTGAAATGAGTATGATGGGAGAGTTAAGATTTTTTTGGGGCTGTAGATTAAGCAAACTTCAAGTGGTACCTCTATTTGTGAAGAAAAGTACATAAAAGAGCTGTTGAAGAAATTTCACATGATGGATGCTAAGCCTATTGATACTCCTATAGGTACAAACTCAAAGTTGGGTGTAGACGATTCTGCTCCTATGGTGACTGAAACAATGTATAGAGGAATTATTGGTTCATTACTGTACTTGACAACAAGTAGACCTGACATTGTGTTTAGTGTAGGTATGTGTGATAGATTCAAGCTTGCCCCAATGAGTGACATTTGAAAGCTACCAAGCGGATTCTTAGGTAACAGAAGAAGATAGAGGATCTGATTCTATTCTACCCCTTAGGAGACTCATTTGAACTGGTGGGATATGCTGATACAGATTATACAGGGTATCAAGTGGATAGAAAGAGCACCTCAAGAATGGCTCACTTTCTGGGATCCTCACTTATATCCTGGGGAACCAAGAAACAAAATTCAGTGGCTCTTTCTATAGCTGAAGCAGAATATGTAGCAACTGCATCATTTGCACTCAGCTACTATGGATAAATTAGAAACTTAAGACTTTGGAGTACTCACTCACACTATCCCACTCTTATGTGACAACACTAGTGCACTCAATATGGCCAAGAATCCAATACAACATAAAAGGACCAATCATATTGATGTGAGACATCACTTTCTAAAAGACAATGTAGAAAAGAGAAACATTTGTATGCAATATTGCAGGGTAGAAGATCAAATTGCTGACATTTTCATTAAAGATTTGAGCAAGGATTAGTTTGAGAGTAACAAATTGAAGTTGGGAATGATGAAAATGGACTAAGCTGAGTTTATCCAAAGCATCCAACCCTCATTGGCTATGATTAGGAGGCAAGTATCCTTGTTATTTGTAATGCTTACTTTGGTAAGATCTTGATCCCAATTAAGGGGGTAGTTGAAGTACCAAATGAACAATCAGAGAGTGACATTTTGTCAAAGGACATCCTCTCTGCAGTGGACAAGAGAAATAATAAGGCACTAGAAAAGAAAAGGGAGAAACCAAAGTCTAGGAAATATTCAGAAAAAGGAGTGACTATTCTGAAGAAGGGAGAAGAAAAGGAACCATTAAAGAAGAGAGTGAAGAAGACATCTAAAAGAAGAAAAGTGTCACCTGACACTGAGAAACCCATCAAAAATCCTAAGTCCAAGTTTTAGAAGGGACCAAGTTCAAAAATGAAGAAAATGAAAGATGAGATGAAGGTAAAAAAGGGGGGAATAGTTGAAAATCTAAGATTTCTGAAGGTCTTAAGTGGAAGAGTATTTGATCCTGAGATCATCACAATGCCCGAGATGAGCACTTTGGTTGATGTTGCTGAAATCCAATCATGGACTCACATGTTCATAAACCACTCTCTAGTATTGCATGAGGAACATGTGAGGGAGTTTTATTACAATGTTGAGTTCAATGAGGATGAAAGCCTCAATACACAAGTTTGGGACATAATCTTTCATTTGAATGAGGAAAGATTGGGTGAAATTCTGAATGTGCCCAGGGAAGGGATCAGATCTGTGGTTTGACAATCATGTATCAAAATCTTTGCCAAGGAGTGTGGCAAACTCTCAAAGATGAACTGTGCGAGCATCCCTAAGAAACTTCTAAAGGGGGATTATCAATTGCTTTTTAAGTTTGTCAACAAAGTGGTCTTCCCAATATCTGAGAAAAGAACAGTTGCTTCTGCGGTTGTATTGTTTTTAGTGGAGGCACTTAGCAAGTTTGATCTCTTAAATCTTCCAACCCTCATACTCGAACACATGCACAAGACAATAATAGATCAAAAAGGAAAACATGACATGGGGTATGGCTACTTCCTAACAAAAGTGTTCAAACACTTGGAGATTCCTCTGGGAGCAGGTACTGTATGGACAGTGAAGCAGTCTTTCTCTATGAACACTCTTGTTGAGTGTGAGTGCGTGGAAGGAAGAACAGGGCACTTAAGCACAATGTCTGCATTGGTGGTTGAACTGAGTCAACTGGAGCATAAGTTAAAAGAGATGACAATGTTGGTTAGTCAAAAGGATGCAGAGATAGCATTACTAAAGGCACAGTTGGCAAAGGCACAAATTGAGGGACCAGGTTCAGCCGAAGTCTCTAAATTGAAAGCTAAGAGTGAAGCACTTCTAGCTCAAAACGCTGAACTTAAAGAAAAACTGGTCAAATCCAATGATGCTGCTAATGATGATCTCTCTCTTGTCATTCAATCTCTTACTCGAAAACCTTCCTCTACCTAGTCCCTACCTAGTCTTTATGCAGTCCTCCTTTTCATTCCTTGTTTTTGTGTGGGCAGTCTCCCGAGGTTCTCTTAGAAGTTTAATTCTAATGTATTGGATGTTGTTTCTTATCCAATGAAATGGATCTCTGTTTTGTTATTGATCATTCTTACTTCTCTATTTTTCTTTTATGCTTGTGTTGCCAATAGGCTATGATCTTACCTTGCAGGCTTACTTTTAATCCTGGTCTATTACCTTTTTTGTTAAGATGCCAGAAAGGGTAAATTATTGGTTGCATAGTAATAGGATAGATTTCTGGTTTAGTTCACAGGGAAGTGTTGCGGTTGATGGGGGAATTTGCGTGATAAGGGGAAGTTTTATGGTTGATTGGGGGAAGTTGCTTGTTAGGGGAAGTGTCGATTGTTGGTTGCGTGTTTGTCATCATCAAAAAGGGGGGGATGTTATTTTTAGTTTTGATGATTTCACAAACAACGGGATCTAATAAGGGGATCTGATCCCACCAAGGAATGATGTTCCTCTATGAGGAAGGGACACCTAGAAAAAGTACATTGCAACCTCTGTCACTTGCAGGTCTGCAGGAGAAGGTGCGCATCTCTCGTACAACATGGCAGGGCCGTTGGCCAATAGCGTGGCTTCTAAGGTTATGTCTATCATATATAAGGTTCTTCTCAATAGACACAACCTTGGTTTTTGCACTCCTCAAAAAGTTCAAGAACAGAGCAAAAACCGTCTTTTCCAGAAGTATTTTCCTCAAGTCCAATAGGACCTGATAAAGCTGTTAGTGTCTTTAGCTGTCTTAGGATTTATAACTTTGTGCTTATCTGTTTAGATCTATACTTAGTTATAAAGGAATTAGATCGGCGTTTCATTTCAGTGTCAATCTTGAGTTATTGCTAGAGTTAGTTATGGATAGTGGATGAAGTCTAAGTCAACTAGAGTTAGTTGTGTTAGTGGGTAATAGAGTTGTTGCTTAGTTTGGAAAGAAGTCTGAATCAATTAGAGTTAGTTGATTCAATGGGCAGCATAGTTGTTTCCTATAGAGAGGGGGGATTTAGAGTTAAATTCCTAGGTTACTAGAGTCTGTAATCTGAATCGTTGCTGCTTTTGAGATGAATGAAGTTTGGGTTGAAATCCTGTGAGTATAGGTCGTGCTTTTCACCGCCCTTGAGCAAGGGGGTTTCCACGTAAACTAAATGTGTTGTTTACTTTACTTCTTTTACTTATTATTGTTGTTCTTGCTGTGTCAAGAGACCTGGTCCATTGACAGATAGTGGAACCCTACATTCTAACAATTTATCTGATTCCATAAGTGTTGCTCAATGCTTCTTAATTCGATCATTGTAATTAATCATACTTGCTACATGTTGCCACGTTATTGGGATATTTGGACGAGTGTGATTTTACCCCATAAAGTAAATTATTCATCCAGAAATTAGTGATAATAAAATATTGCGCAAAAGTAAATGTAGTTAATTAGTTTATCCAACACATCTTGATGTATTTGGACATTATATTTTTATTTAAAGTTGAAAAAAATCTTCTACAAAATGAATTTCAATAAGAATTAGTCGGATCATGTTTAAACATGATTTTTACTTTGAAAAAAAGGTTTAGAATTTGTAAGTAAATTTATTTGCACTTGAAGTTCTCATCAATCAATTATTTATCATACCTTTGTGTTTGCAAATTTTATAAAAACTTGTTTCAAAAGTACTGATTGGGAGGTAGGCGACCATGATAGGGAGGGAGGCGAGTGAGCTAGTCATGTATGTTAGATACATGTGAACCACACTAGATACACACTAGATGCATTTATCTGGTGTGATCCACATGTAAGCCAGATACATAGGAGAGTGGCAAACGAGATGGGCGAAAGGTGTGGGAGGTGACAGAGATATTTCTATGTATCCCATATACATGCAAATCCACTTGTATGTTGTGTATCTAGAATAAATTACACCTAATTTTGACCTCATATATGCTGAGATACATGTACTAGATATATCTTGACCCACCAAAATTTAGTAAGATTTATAAAATCTATATAATTAACTTTTAAATTGATGGGATTTCCATAAGTTCCCCATTAAGTTATGATCTAGATATATAGCCCCAACACATTTCAACCAGAGTAACTTTTAAAGATAACCTGAAAAGATGAAGTTTTGAAAAACTAGCTCAAGAAATTATCCTTAAAACCAAAATCCCCAAAAAAGGTGATGAGCGGTTCGTCATGATGAAATCATAGAAGAGATAGTCTCTCGGATGCCTATAAATCGGTAGGTCAATTACATTGAGTTTTAAAGCAGTGGTAAGACCTGAAATTCATAAAATCTCACCTCAAATTTCATTCCAACAAACATGAACAAATTAAGCTAATTTTCATCTCTGATGTTTGTCAATCTCTTCACTCTCTTCATATTAACCCTAACCCCCAAAATGGAATTGATGCAATTTCAACCGAGCATAGTTTTCAGGAAAAATGGAAGAAAATTGTTGGTTAATGTAATGGTTTGGTATTAGTGTTGAATGAGGAAGATGTTGCATTTTTAATCAACCCCATAACCTTAGAATACCGTAGAATTCCAAACTCTCATCTGGCGTGGTACCTCTACCACGTATGCCCTAGGGTATGATTTTGCTAGTGATCATTATAAGGTTAATATTCTTTCTTATTATAGAGATGTACTTGAAGGTGACTTTTACTGTACATTTGTGGATGTCTACTCTGCGAGAATGGGCTTTTGGAGGAGACATGAGAGTACATCTCATTATGGTGCAATTCCTACTCATGGTTTTGGGGTTTTCCTAAATGGCGCTTCACATTGGCTGGCTAGTAAAAATTATTGTTCTCCTTTTATAATTGTTGTTGTTGATCTAACAAATGAGAAATTCTTCGAGGTGCCTATACCTACTATTTCTGCTACTTATCTTTAGCGCTTTTATGGAATTTTGTCTCTTTGAGGGTGTCGTTGTGCATTGGGTAATAGAGGAAATGAAAATTAAATTGATGTTTGGATAATGAAAGAATATAGGGTTGCAGAGTGTTGGACCGAATTTAGTGTTGTGAAAAACACTTACCCTTTTAGTCCCACACCCGTGTGTTTAATGAGTGATGATGACATCGTATTAGATGCTCCTGGGAAAGAGAAGTTGATTATCTAAAATAAGAAAGTGGAATAACAGAGAGAAATGAATGTTGATGGAAACACTTATAAGTGTATAAGGACTAGAACTTTCATGGAGAGTCTTGTCTCTTCTATGATTGGCAGGGAAACTGAGGGTAGTGACTAGATAGCATAGGCATGTCACTGAAACTGGTTGTGTACTTCTTTTTAACTCACATGTTAGTTCTAATTTTTGGACAAATGCATTTGAAACAACTGTTTTTCCAATTAATCTTATGTCCACTCCTCCAATAAATCATCAAAGTCCATGTGAATTTTTTCTTGGTGAAAAGCATGATTATAATCAACTACGTATTTTTGGTTCCTTGTGCTACCATTGGCTTCGTCCTCATTCACAAAATAAATTATGTCCTCGTTCCACTCCGTGTGTCTTTCTTGGTTGTAGTTGCACTCAGAAAGGCTACAAGTGTTATAATCATGTCCATAACAAATTGTTTTCTTTCATGTTATGTGTTATTTGATGAATAAGTGTTCCATAGTCAATAAGTCGATGGTGTGTGTGTTGCATCCACTAAACCTGACACAAACCTATTTGTTGTTATTACTACTGCTCATATGGGTCTAGCTACACCCATGCATCCACCAATGTCGCAAACTCAACTACTAGTAAGCCAAGAATCAACCATAACTCATCTGCCATCCTCTCCGCACTTTTCTCTTGCATCGTCTTCATCGCATGCTTCTCCTGTTTCACTTGGTACTTTCTAACATTATACACAAGTTCAATACCTTTGCATTTTGATTGGTGTTATTGTTTATGACTATCCAGGTGACTCTATTTCTAATGGTGCAACTTCATTGGATTTAGTCACACCCATTCGCAGTCATCAAATACTTACATGAGCGCATAGAGGAAATATTAAGCCAAATGTATTCGGTATTTCTTTAGATCCTCTAACCTTGGTCTTGACCCCACATGTTATACTCATGCTATTAGAATTCCTGAATGGAGATGATCTGCTATGTCCGCAAGATATAATGCGCTCATAACAACTGGTACATGGAAGTTGGTTCCACCTCATCAAGCTGCGAATGTAATTGGTTGTAAATGAATTTTCAAGACGGAGAAAAATCCTGATGGCTCCATTGACCGACGTAAGTCTAGATTATTTTCCAAGGGTTTACATCAATGCCCTTGAATTGACTTTAATGATAGTCTCAATCCTGTTGTCAAACGTACAACTGTTTGAGTATTGCTTTCAATTATCATGTCACAAGGATGGATTGTTAATCAACTTGATATATTTAGTGCGTTCTTGCATGGTAAGCTATGGGAGGATGTATATATGGTTCAACCGCTAGGTTTTGTTGACCCTAATCACCTTAATTATAGATCCAAGCTACAGAGTTCTATTTATGGCATTAAATAGGATATTTGACTATGGAATAAATGTCTGGTTTATACCTTGTATGAGCTTTATTTGCAAGGATCTAAAATAGATTCCTCACTCAACGTTTGATTCATGGGTGCAAAAAATCTACTTTTTTTTATCTATGTTGATGACATTATAGTATTGGGCATGTCTATACATCTAGTTTCACCATTGCTTCAACACTTAGAAATTCCCTTCTCCTTGTGCAACTTGAGCAAGCTTAATTAATCATTGGGTATTTGTCACATCCCTATTTTTCCCAACACGAATGCTTTGAAAATATAGTTTCTCCAATTAAAGTGACATTTTGAAAAGGGATTATTTTATTTCAGAGTCGCCACTTGGAATTGAGTTTTGGTGTTCCAAGTCACCTTATTTAAATCCCAATCAAAAGGAAATTGACTCTTTATTTTGTTGATCTGCGAACTAGAAGTCTAAGTAAGGAATTCTGTTTACCGAGGGGAAGGTGTGAGGTACCCCTCGAGTCCCGTGGTTCTAGCACGGTCTTTTTATTGACTTGTATATGACTTGACTTTATTTTAGATATATTATACTTATGAGCGTAACAAAGTTACTAATATTCCGCCTTCTTTGATTTATTTTAAACTGCTTAAAACTGTGTTATCTTTATTAGTGTGTGGTGTATTACTAGCAGCGCTTTCCAATCTTGCCAAAAATTGTTTATTTATTTGTATTTCAAGACTAAAAGTAGTTTAATGTTCTTTAGATCTTAATATTTGCTTATTATTATTATTATAGGCCTAAATTGCATAATATCTTAGTTTTATTTTTTGTTTTTCTAAAAAAGAATGAATACAATATTAATAAGAATATAAAGTAAAAATAAATTAAAATAATACACCTTTCCATACAAATTTTACACATGTTGCATTAGTATAAACATGCTAGGAATTATAGGCACCGAAAATCTTTTATTTTTCTTGTTTTAGTCATTAAAATGAAAAGAAAAACCTACTAATTAAAATCAATATTTTACATAATAAGTATTTGTCATTAATTATTCTCATCATTTCAGTTTGCTAAACCATAAATACATGTATCATCATAAGAGAATCAAAGTATAAAAACAAGAATAGACGTAGACAATAGTTTTACTTAAACATGATATAAACCATGGGTTGTTTAAACATAAAATAAACTAAGGTTTTGTTATAACAATTTCGCACTAAGTCTAATGATATAAAAGATCTAAACATAAAGTTGATAATGAAAGATTTGAACATACTTCATATTATAACATCAATGAATATTAATGAATTAAACACATATGAAATTTATCAATTTCAATATATTGCAACCAATGCTTGTATAATCATGACATCAAACTATATAAAAGAATTAAGTGTTATCTCTTGTGAAAATTAATTCACAAGGAAATGACCACAACTTAAACCACGAATTCAGACTTCAAACTCAACTTTTTTTTTTTTTTTTTTTTTAGTTGTGCTATTTTTTTTGTGTTGCTATAACGAAAGAGTTTTTGGTGTATTTGGTGTTGTGAGTACTGGAGTAGTATTGGAATAATATAAATGTATATATGTTGTTGGATTGAAAATGGTGGAACTGATTTTTTGTTCTTTCTTTGGAAGGTTTTTTTTTTTTTTTGTTTCCTCGTGTTGTGTGTGTGTTGTTGCTGATTGTTCCCTTTTTCTTTTTCTTCCTCTTTTTTTATGTTGCTGATTTTTGTAGTCTCTGTGTTGTGCAGATATCCTCCTCTGTAGTATGTTGATTGTCGTGTTAATATAGGTAGTGTATGTGCTGTGTTGTAGTAGTGTGTGTAGATGTGTGTGTGGGTGTGTAGTGTGAGGTAAATGGGTAGATGTGGTGTGAGGAAGTGGGGTAGTGTGTAGGTATATATAAATATATTTACTAACTAATTAATTGTAATTAATATAAATTTAAGAAAAGTTAAATAGCTAATTAAAAATATAATTAAGAAACTTTAGTTTATTTATTAAATATACATTAAAAGAACGCATATATTTTTTGAACATTTTCTTCTCTTTTGAAAAAATTGAAAACAAAACTTAACTTAAAACATGACCCTATTTTTGTAGTTTCCAAATTTTTTTACCCTAAACTTACTAAAATATGATAAAATCAAAATATTTAATTTAAACGTAAAAGAAATATTTAACTACTAAAATTTGTGTAAAATATCAAGTTCGGTAAAAAATTACGTGTCTACAATATTGAATCTACATGGAGATATAATTGATTGTTATTACACCAGTCTGAATATCCACTTGATCTATTGGAATATAGTAACATCTTAACTTGCACTGATATTTCTACTCTCATGTGCCCAAGTAACAAGTAGCACACCAGTGACAATACTCAATTTCTTTATGAAAGCCTTTATCAAAGTTTTGTCGGCGGCTTACAATATCTCATTTTTCTCTAGTATTTATATCTCCTTCTCCGTTAATAATGTTAGTTGGTTCATGCATAGTCCGACGGAGAAATATTGGGTAGCGGTTAAGCATATCTTGCGATATCTGAAATCAACTTCTTCTCATGGTATTTTCTTTCCAAACCATAAATCTCACCAATTACAAGGATATTGTGATGCCGATTTGGGAGGAAGTATAGATGATAGGAGTTCTGTTATTGGTTTTGAAATTTTCTTTTGTTTAGCGCTTGTTTCTTGTTGTTCTCGCAAACAACAAATCTCTCGCTCTCTAATACTGAGGCCGAATATATCTCTCTTGCTACTTACACCAATAAAATTCAATGGATTAGTCTATTGTTGAAATAAATTGGTCTTTTCTTCTTGTTCCGTGTCTTTCTTTTGGTGTCATAATTTTAGTGAGATCTATCTTACCGCTAACCCGGTGTTTCACTCTCGCACCAAACATATGTGGATCAATTTTAACTTTATTTAACATCTTTTCCTGAAAAAGGAACTTTGGGTTTAGTATATTTGATTCATGACCAGCTTGTATATATTCTTACGATATGATTAATGACTGTAACATTGGTCTTTACTTATAGAAAATACTGACTTAAAGAAGCTACAACTGGTTAGGTGGTTTATAGCTCATAGGAATCAACCTGGATCAAAGGACAAGATAATTAACTGAGAACAACTTAGAACAAAAACAGAACAATCTACATAGAATAAACTAAAGGAACGTCAGATGTTAACGTAAAAATCATCTTGCTCAAGGAAGGAAACATCATGACTTACCAAGTAGGATTTCACCAATATTTTCACTAAACACGAGCCAGTTTTTAAATTACTAACTCATGCAATGTAGGAATTAAATTCCTAATCCCTCCCCCATGTAAACTATGGCTAATACTAGCCAACAACTCGAATCTAAAATAAAAGAGAAGACACAATACCTACACAAGCTTCATTAAGAAGAATAGGTTTACAATATTAGCAAAAAAAAAAAAAAAAGACTCAACAACAAGGAATGAAAAAACAGCTTCAATGATAAGAGCAGGTCCCTTGTGGTGTAGGTCTTCCTGATACAAGAGCTAAGACAATATATGCTTGAGACAAGAGCAATATTCTTCAATGTTGCAAAATCTAGGTTTTGATCTTTGTCAATTCTTTTTATCAATGAGATAGGGACAAACGGAAAAACCTTAACCACTTCTTCTTAGTCGAGGTGTACAAGGACATTATTTTCCTACTGTCACCATGTCATACTACTCTAGCACACTACATAGCCAAGGTGCACTTGATAATATGGTTGTTGACATCAGCAAAAAAAATGTTGTAGATACTATGTCCCTTCATCAAGTTTTTCAATCATCAAAATCATCTTTTCAACATTATAACATGTTCCCCAGTTTTGATGATCATGACAAACTATGCAATCATTTCAGCCAGATCGTAACCACACAAACACTTTCAACGTGACTTCGCTATGTCAGATAGATCCACTTGACTTCATTTGCTCACCAACATTCTTCCTATCAATAATTCCCCATGTCTCCAATATCCCTGTCTCTAATATTTTCACCCTTTTGGAATCATATAAAGGAGTGAATAGTAAACCAAGCATAAGTGCAATAGTGCAACGCTAACTAGCGATCCTTTTCACCATCCCCCTCCTTGTAGATACTACCACGATCACGCCCTTCCCTATCACGGTCTATCCAACCTTCATCACGCTCTCTATTCCAACCTTGATTCCCACCCTGCCTTGGATAGTTCAGATGAAAACCTCTTTCTTGATTTGCCAAAAAATGCACTTCCTCATTATACAAAGTCTTAAAGTGTGCATCATCGGGGTTCGCCCCACTAACTCCAACAGAATTCACAACTTTAGAACCACTACACATGACATGTTTTGACAACAAATTCATTTTGTTTATCATTTTGGCCATGTTTTGATCATGTTCTTGGTCCTTTTCAATTTGCACTTTTGTCATCCTAAAACTCAAAGGAGACACTTGATCTTCCCTAGTGTACCAAGCACGGTTGATCTTAGTCATTCCATCAAGGAGAGTAGATGTTATTTCAAAAGGTTACCGTGTAATTCCTCCTTGGACAAGTAGATCAACCACACCTTTGTTGACTGAATAGAGACTCCGATAGAAATGTTGTAACAACACGCTGTTTGGGAGTCCATAAGTTGGACATTGAAGTAGCAACTTCTGGAACCGTAACCACGTATCGTGAATTGGTTCACCATCCAATATTTTGAAGCCCTGAATATTATCTGTCAATGCCATCATCTTCAAAGGATGGAATCCCTGAATATTATCTCTCATTAATCACCATCCATCGCCTTCTTGCCTTGTCTCTTCAACCTCAGACTTCTGTAACTTTGGGCGATCAAGATCGAGGTCGTCAATCCATTCGGTAGTCTGCCGAATGTCCATTTTCATCTCCAAGTTGTCTTGTTCTCCAGGGTTGGCATGTTGGAACTTTAGGTGAGCTAAAGAGCTACTCGGCGGTTCGTCAAAATGTCTTGGCGATCACAAGGATTGCCTTTCTTCCACTTTTTTAGCTTTTTTGCTCCTTTTTGCCTAGCAATGTCCTTGCTTTTTTGTTTTTCCTGCTTTACTGCAAATCAATATTTTAACATCAGTATAGAGCATAAATTAGGCATTGAGGACAATTAAAACATGACAACAAAGCCCTAAATGATTCCAAATGCAAGACACATCAACACCCCCAACTTAAACTTTTGCTTGTCCTCAAGTAAAACTCAAGATCAATCAGTTCAACAAGGATGTCTACAAACAGTGCAACTCAAGACTCAACGTGAATTTACACAAGAGGGTAAAACTACTCATGTAATGTTCAATTGTGCACTCTATTTTTCAAACTGTGACTAACCATTATAAAGTAGACTCAAGATCTCGATGCTTACTTCAAATGCAAGTTTAAACTCAACAAGAGTATTCAAATGCCCTCACAACAAAAATGATTCCATCTTCACACAAAGATCAACAAATTTTTTAGAATGTAGGAGTCACAAACAACTCTCACCCTCTCAAAAGAAAACACATGCAAGATCATTCCCATAGGCTTGCCCTTATTTTCCAATCAACACGAAGCTAAACTCAATCAACATCCCAAAGGTCTTTCATGGTTCATATCGAGGCTGAGGGTTAAGGTATGGTCAATTATGCTTAGTGACTAGTACCTTCATGGAGTATGACCTGCATTTCATTCTTTCACCTTTTCTATAACACTTTCGATTGTAAAAATTCACACCCTATTATTTCAATCAAACCTCGTTGGATACCCCATTTCATTTTCTCGTTACTCACACTTTATTTCAACCATTCTTCTCTTTTTCAATCTTTTGTTCTTTTCCTTTCTCTTTTTTTTTTTTCAATCTTTTTCTTCTTTTCATTTCTCTTTCTTTTTTATACATGGATGGGTTCCATCTTTTTCAACAGGATCTTTCAAGGTTGCATTTCTCAAGTTTCTTGATTTTCTTCCTTTTTCACCACACCCCTAGCTTAGGCTTTTGGCCTAAGTTGGCTATTCAACACAACCAATGCTCCATGAATATTTTTGGTGGGAAGGAAATGGTCATTTATGTTCAAGGTTCAGCCAAAGAAAAGGAAAGGCACAAATGGTGCCAAGCTAGGTTCACACTCTCACAAGGTGGTCACAAAGAGGTATAATGGAAAAATTGGCTCACTCTCCACAAATTGTCTTAGATCATCTCTATCATTCGCTCACATTAGTCAATTGGACAAACGGGGCAAGTTCTAGGTATTATCAAGCATGCATTTTAAGGAAACTTCACCACACACGACATTCAACACAATCATCAAACAAAACTTTACAATTTTTGCTAGCGTGCAACAATCATCACAAAAGTTTCATTCAACAACCGGCATAGTCATATTGAGATGCTACGAGTTCACATATGACTTATACAACTCAATTTGCCTCATCGTATTTGCACACTCATATCGTTCAAACAAGAGCACTATTTAAGTCATCGGTACCGATCACAACCGCCACTTGAAATTGCACGAGAACAGCCACATTCACACACATTAAGAGGTGGAAATTTTTTAAAATGGGTCGAAACTACACTTACACTAAAAACCAATGGATGGCAGCCATAGTCACATTTAAGAACACCATATCAAAAACCAACACACACACACACACACACACACATATATATATATATATAAATACAAGATCATAATCAATCAATCAAAAAATAAGAACACCAAAATATTCACAAAACAGCCTAAAAGAGGTAAGTATGGAAATACCTCACAACACCAAACTAATCTAGCAATTGTCCTCAAATGCGCAAATATAGTAAAATAGTCTGAAAATAAAAGAAAGGGAGTGAAAAAAGTCATCCTTCCAGGCTAAGCCTGGGGTGAAGTCTGTATGCCAGTGACTCCATCTGTCGGGGCATCACTGCCCAACTCATCAACATCTTTTTTTGCTCCACTGGAGTCCACCATCGATGTCTCTCTAAGTGATTCAAGGTCCTCCAGATTATTGTACATAGCAGCATCACGGACACCCAACTCCTCCTCATCAGTCTAGGCCTCAGACTCTGTAGCTACGTCCTCTCTATCAATATCCCTGGTAGTAGTTATCGGAGGAACCTATGAACTGCCACGGACATCTGCATTTGGGGGATACCGCAGTACCAAACAACATAGATAGGTCTGTGGACTTCAGCTTGTCAACATCCTTCCTCAACCCAACAATATCAGCCTTCAAGGCTATCACAACATCATAATCACCCCGGCCCTACTCACAAGCATCTACCCTCACAGTAAGGGCATCCAATGCAAGGATGTGGCCATTAATCAACTCTCTATACTCTCTCATCTCATCCATAATCAGGGACAAGGCAGCAACAATCACCCTCTTTATCAGCCTAGGTACAACGGCCTCTACCTGGAAGGCACCCACATTAGCAGAATGAGCCAGATGACCTATCTTGTACACATGGCATAGATGATAGGAGGGTTGGAAGGAAGCAACAACATCAATAGTAGGAGGAGGTACAACAGATGGGCTAGGAGGAGCAGAAGTAGAAGGACCGGAGGTACCTGTAAGCTCACTAGCCCAAGGAGTAAGTATTGCCTCAGTTGGCAATGTTTCAACATCAACAACTGAGATGTATCTACCTGTGTAGCTCTCATTCGATTGACCTCATCCCTCATGTACTCAGCCTTGATCCGTCAGATGTCAGTAGAAGAGGTGGGGGTCACCTCCACATTTGTATTCTTATTCATAGGGACATCGGCCCGTCTGCACATCTTGGTGATCAACACCGAAAAGGGATGAGAGGTTTGACTCTGCTTGGCCCTCATGGCTATCTTTTGATCAGTGAGGAGACCCAAGTGTTCTCCAGATCCATGATATAGCTCAAACATGCTTCCTTTGGATGTCAGAGGACTGACTCATTCTGCAAAGGTATAATGGTGTGGCTAATAAACCCGAACCAGTATCTGACAACCTCGTTCAGGAACTTTTTCTCAATCGGCACACCTGCCTCAATCCATCTCGGGGTCACATCGGAGATCAGAGTGAGATGTATTTGACCTATTTGTGTCACTAGCTATTTAATAGACACCGAGTGAGAGGTAACCGTCTGATTTAGAGTTGAGACGTCATTTTTCAATTCTTTTAAAACTTTGTCTGACCCTTCCACTTTGGTGAGAATGCATGAAAGCATATCTTCCATACGAAAACTCTCTGGGTCGACCCTTGGCTTTTTTGGTTTTTGAAGCTCATGAGGAGGTACATATCTCTCTTTATCCCCATCTCTCTCATTCTAATTGGTTTCACGATCACGTCATTCCCTATCACTGTCTATCCAACCATCATCACGCTCTCTATTTCAACCTTGATTCTCTCTCGGCCTTGGATAGTTCAGACGAAAACCACCACCTTGATTTGCAAGGAAATTCACTTCCATATTATATAAAGCCTCAAAGTGTGCATCATCGGGGTTTACCCCACTAACACCAACAACATTCACAGTCCATTTGGGTCATCATCTTGGCCATGTTTTGATCTCGTTCTTGGTATTTTTCAATTTGTTTCTTCGTCATCCTAAATGTCAAAAGAGACACCTCATCTTCTCTTGTGTACCAAGCCTAATTTATCTTGGTCATGCCATCAAGCAAAATAGATACAATCTCAAAAGGGTGTTGCATGATGCCTCCACAAACAAGTTGGTAAGCCACACCTTTGTTAACAAAGTGTAGACTCCGATAGAATTTCTGTAGCAAGACATTGTTAGGAAATCCATAGTCGGACATTAGAGCAGCAGCTTGTGAAATCATAGCCAAGTACCATGAATTGGCTCATTGTCTAAGCATTTAAAGCCTTGGATATTGTCTCTTAATAACATCATCTTTGAGGGAGGAAAGAATCTAATGTAGAATGCCTCAGTAAATTCATCCCAAGTTGTGATTGAGTTCCTAGGTAAGTCAACTAACCACATGGTAGCCTCTCCCATCAGAGAAAAAGGGAAAAATCACAGTCGAACTGACTCTTGGGATATATCTTGAACGAGAAGGGACCACAAACGTCCACAAATTTCTAATATGGTCATGTGGATTCTCATGAGCCAAGCCTCCAAATAACCCTTTCATTTGCAAGAGTTGCAACATCATGCTTGTCACGTGGAACACTGCATTTCCCACGACCAAAGGCAGTCGGTTATGCCTACACTACCCAAATGTACTTCTTCATCGACGAGTATGTCATTAACATCGTTCAAGTTCCCAAATTCATCATTTTGGCCTAGCTGGCTGGCATTGCTTCCATTGACACTGATTTTGTCAACTGATAAAAGGCAACAAAACACACAAACAAGCTTCAACAAGAGAATTCAATAACGCCACTTCCCGGCAGCGGCACCATTTTTGATAACGCTCAACTATACCTCATCCAATTCTTGGTGTAGGCGATCGTAATCTAGTATAAACCCAACAAGAGTTGGGGTCTAACCCACAGGGAGTGGTACAATATATAATTTAGTTGAGAAGTAAAGATTGTGTTCTAATTGGTTGTAGGAGTAAACAGTATCGAATAAAAGTGATGTAAATTAAGAGGGTGACAATAAATGTCATATGAGGGATTTAAGAGTGTCAATTATCAACTACAACAGTTACAAAAACAGGGGAGTAGATAAGTATAGAAGGATTCTTGGGGATGTGATCGATTAAATGCTAATTTCAATATATGGGTAATTATAGTTTAATAACAATTGCTGAATCTCAGTGGGTAGGTAGAATATAGGTGCAATAGCTTTCTCTCGAACAACTATTACGATTCAAGTGAGTTTTATCAAACCTCGACAAGCATATCAATATAAACAACCTAATACTTCAATTTATCCACTCTCTCGAGCTAGATTGGTAGGATTAAATTAAGAATTACTCTATCGAGCTCAACCCACAACAAGCCAATCACTACAATCATCAATCGATAACCTAAGTTCTAGAACCTCTTTCTCAAACAAGCCCAGAACACTAAGTTAGAATTGCATTTGCAACTACAATTCATAATTTAAAATACAACTATCAATCAAACCCACTTTAAAACAACATTTAAATCATTAAACAACAATACCCATAAGCTAATTAGAGAAAATATTCACATGATCACACCTCCAGGGATATGGGTTTTAGCCACACATCATAAAAAGGAAGAAACAATTACTAATTATGTTATCCATGAACTGGGTAGTGATTCCCAAACCTTTACAATGCTTCAAATAAACTAAAAATGAAGACGAACTTGAAAATCCTACTTACAAAACCCAAAAAATAGTTTTAGTCTTATTGGTTCAAAAATCGAGAGTACGGATTTGTTGGAACTTCCCAAAAAAAATCACAGACTCCTGAAACTCCTTTTCAAAATTCTAATTATACGCTTCTAAATTTCTGCCTTTAGGATAAAGCAGTGAAGTACGTCGAATGTCGCTGACAAGGTTGGCCACACGCCAATAGTCACCATCTATTGCCTTGTCTTTTCAATCTCAGACTTTTGTAACTTTGGGTGATCAAGATCGAGGTCGCTGATCCATTTGGCGGTCCGCCAAATGTCCATTTTCATCGCCAAACTGGCTTGTTCCCCAGGGCTGGCATGATGGAACTTTAGGCGAGCTAAAGTGCCACTTGGTGGTTCGCCAAGTGGTCTTGGCAATCACTAGGATTGCCTTTCTTCCACTTCTTTAGCTTTTTCACTCCTTTTTGCCCGGCAATGTCCTTGCTTTGTTCTTTTGCATTCTTTACTGCAAATCAACATTTTAACATCAGTATATAGAATAAAATAGGTATTGAGGCAATAAAAACATGAAAATAAAGCCCTAAATGAGTCCAAATCTCAAACTCATCAGTGGACTTAATAATTGATGTGCAACTTTTGTTATGGACTGCCTAACCAAGAGTGGAGTTGTAATTCTTAAATTATCTAAATCAATCCTTTTTGATTTGGAAATTCAATAAGACTAGTACTTATATATAATTCTTAAATTTTAAGAATTCATGTTGATAAGGGGTGTGAAAAAACATATATTACCAAAATAGAGGTACGAGATTCACCTGAACTATTACTTCCCTGTCATGTCAATCAATTTAACTATCTTACTTTCTTTTGTTTTAAAGATAATGGTTAAAGACATATTTTTATTATTATTTTTCATGAGTTTCACACTTTAACTATCAACTACTTCCTTTTTTTAGCTTAGCTATCACCACCTACCCCTTTTAACCTGAACTATCACAATCTATGTTCTAAAACATTCGTATTTGAGTAGATGGTAACAATTCAGATAGGAAAAGACAACATTTAATACCCCTTAATTGTTCACTTTCATTTAATTAAGGGTAACATCCCGGGGTTTCTAAGAACTCTCTCTCTCTCTCTCTCTCTCAATACAGAGAAAGGTAGAAATACAATATTTTCATAGGTTTTTAATTTGTTATCACTTCTTTTTTTAATCCGTGAAGATATTTTATTCATGATTTCTTTACTTTTTAATCAAATCATGAATAGATAAATTTCATAGTTCTTGGGTTGTAGTGTTTACAAGAAGGTTATAGTTTGACATTCGTACGCTTATAAGCATTTTCAATTATTCAGTTGCTCCTCTTTATCGAGCATATAAATTATTTGACTTTTTTTCCAACTACCTAATACTATATATGGAACATAAATTGAACCTGCAAGAGTGAATTTGTGTTAGTAATAAGAAAAAGTAAGGTTTGGTTGTGATCCTTGTTGCAAAATCAAAACAATTCTCTAATGTGTATATAAATATACCTATTCACCTTGCTAAGTTGATACAAATGACATTTCAGATGCACTTCACTATCCTTGGACATGCCTTATTAATGACCATCATGGTCATTTTTTCTTTAATGTACCCTTTTCGGCATTTAGAGTAGTCTTGTGGTAACCCCAAGTCATTTATGACTTGTTGGGATTAATTATTTAGTCAACTGGTCATTAGTTATTGTTTTGTGAAAGTTTCAATATTTTTGAGCTTTTTAAACTTGAATGGTTCATTTCAATCAAAACTCCACAGAGATGGCCTCAAATTAAAATTTTAATGGTTCCATCAACTATGGAACGTCGAGTTATGTATAGAAGGATCTTTGGTGTGGATAAGGTAGGGGACTTGACTTAGTAGTTACTCATTGCGCATGTTTTTTTCAATGATTACTACGACAAGCTCATCAACAAAATCTAGATGCTTTCTCTCATGTATCATTCGGTACATTGTAGTCCACTCTTTATTCTCCCAGAACTTTAGTTTCTTTTATCTCTTCATCGGCTTTTGTTCCTCTGCGGTTTATGTACAGTCCTAATGATCTTGTACTCGATTTTAATGGAATGTTTTCTTTTAGCTATTTGCACTAATGTTCAATTTCTTATATTTATTTCCTTATTATCTATGTGTTACTATCATGACTAAAAGTACACCTATAAGACCCCGAAAGGCCCTAGACAAGCCACTTGACATACATATACACATAGTGATAGACAAAAGTAAAGCATTTTATACCAAAGAAACCATTTACCATTTCAAAGTTGAAGTCTAACATAGTCTTGACAAGCCTTTCTAAATCAACAAAATAAGTGGTCGGGACATAACTGTTACACCACGTACGAAATCCGAAAGTAAAGAC
Source organism: Solanum pinnatisectum (assembly GCA_035578085.1). Lineage (NCBI taxonomy): Eukaryota > Viridiplantae > Streptophyta > Magnoliopsida > Solanales > Solanaceae > Solanum > Solanum pinnatisectum. The sequence continues at coordinate 21,309,961 of CM069076.1, forward strand.
ATAATAAAGCAATAAAAGGGAAATGGTCCTCAGAGTATGAGGACTCACCAAGTCTTCAAAGCTCTAGAGTAATCAACTATCCATGAACGGAGGGAGAGGAGTCATCAAGCCCTACATTAGTGAAACAATGTAGGCACAAGTATGCATCAGTACACGGAATATACTAAATATGATGGACATGTAATAAAATATGAAATATGATTATAAGGGGACATAATCGAAAAACCTAATGTGCATGACCAAGCTAAACATAGTAAAAAGCCTTAAAGAAGAATCATGAATCATGTATATGGTAAATGCATATTAAAACATAAGGAAAGATTCATAAAACATTTGAAACAAACTTAGTTTGTTTAGTGGGATATTTACTATTAACCGACATAGACCACGTGAGCTATAACGTAGATTCCAGTATTTTGATCCTTCACCAAAAACAGATATTCTTACTTGCAAAGGAAAGGACCTTAACTTCTAGCTAAGGTTGATCCAATAAATATGACACTTAAAACAACCTATATGGGAACATATTTAGGGACAAAGATAGTTTTACTAGAGACATGACCTCTACTAATGGGAGAGCATCAATCTCAATATCCTCTCAATGCTAAGTAAAATCCTTACAGGATTTTTCATAAACATAAACATATTATTATACATGAAAAAGCACAATTAAGTCACTACTCCATGCTAAAAACATCATATAATAGCTCCTTAAACCTTGAATCATGCATGAGTTAGAAAACCTTTCACAAAACCATGACCCTTTAATGTTAGAAAACCTTTTACAATTGAATTGATGCTGATCTTAAAGCAAATATCATAAGACAGTCTTTTTCATAAGTCATGCACAAGTTCAGGAAACCACCATTCATAGCTTCATAGTTTCTTTATGCATTCATGTAAGTTATGCTTTATAGTCAAACTCACGATCAAAACATTGATTCATATGGAATTAATTGGAAAGCATATAATTAAATCTAGATAATCATAATATGATCAAAATCAGACTATTTAATTCATACAAATATAACCCATGAGGATTGAATGAAAACCTCATTAATTTAGGGAGACTGAATTGGGGAAATTGGAGAAAACTTTGGAAATCAATGGGTGAATGGAACCCATTGATGAACTCCCTACATACCTTAATCTCAATTCTCACAAGTGGTTAATGAAGAAGCTTTAAATTAGTTAAACAGGCTTATTTATAGGGAAAACCGTGGTATATGAATAAGGTTCATAAAAAAGACCCAAATACCCCTTTTAAACAACTGTCGGTCAGCCCTAGATTATGACCTATGGATCGTATAAATTCCTATCAGCTGTACTGGTCAACTGTAGGTTCAGGGACTGGGCCTATATCTAGAGCAAAACCTACGACTTGTTTCTACAGACCGTCAAAATTCCTACTGTCCTTCGACCCATCTAGAGCTCAACTTTCAGTTCCAAATTTAACCAAGTCTGGAACATTTCTATGCGACCTTCATACATTCTGTAGACCATTTGATGGGCTATCATTGTCAATTGTGGAATGGTTTGCTGGGGCTTGATTTACAAAATAATTTTCCCGTAGAACTTCTTGTGACTCGTAGACTTATCTCGTGGAATTGAACCAGTATCCATCTTTTGTCCTTTCATTTTCCAAATTTTGGGGTGTTACAGTTACCTTACTGTCCATAATGTACCCCCACATGAGTGTCAAAAGACAAAAGACCAAAAGGTGGATGTTGAAAATTTCCGCATAGAGGATATGCTTGCTCGAATTCTTAACAAAGTGGAAGGGTCGGACAAAGTACTACAAGAAATGAAAGACGACATCTTATCTTTGAACTAGACGGTTACTTCTCACTCGGTGTCCATTAAACAATTGGAAACACAAATGGGTCAAATCTCATCTGATTAAAACCTAAGGCCAAAATTGGGACTACCAAGTGATTCTTTGGTTAACCCAAAGAATGAGTTGTGAATGAATATCCTCATTGTGCAACGGTGTTAAATAAGGCGCTTCTTGGGAGGCAACCCAAGCTTTTATGTTTTTAATATTGTTGTTTGGATAATGGTTATTGAATGTGTAGGTTGAAAATTTGAAATTTTGAGAAAATGAGCAATTTTGTGAGCCTTGGCACATATCGGCGACTCGCCATACAGGTCAGTGAGCCCGATATGGATCACCGTTTGGACCAACTAGTTAGCTAGAGGTTCAGTAAAACTCAGTGGACAAGGGAGCCATTCGGCGAATTACCGAATGGTTGGTGACATAAGTTGGTGTCAATAACTGGCATGCGAATTGAAGCGTCAAAGGCCTAAAACCATTTTTAAATTCAAAAACTCCCTTCATTTCCTACTTTCCAACTTTTACACTTTCACAACCGCACTTTAAATTTTGTATTTGTTTTTTTTTTTTTGCAATTTTCGCGTGGGATCAATTCCTCGGGGAGTGAGTTGTGCTTTTTGCTTTGATATTCTAGCTTAGCACTCGTTTATCTACTATTAAGGTTGGTTATCCAAACCCTGTCTTTAACTTTTTAGTAGTTTCCAAATGCATGATCATTTACCTATTGATTTATATGCGTGATAATGAGTGTTTGAATGATTTATGTGAATCTGTGCCTATAAGATCTCAAATTGCCTATGCATGTTTGCCTATATTTGTGATATCATGTGTGTTTGCATGCTTAAAATGTTGGGTTGTGTTGATTATACTTTTTCGTCTAGTGTGGGTGAAGTCTGAGTAATCCTGATTGTGCCAATTGCTTTATTTTGCCCAATGATAAATCGAGGACATCATTCTTAAGGGCAAAAGACATCGAATGGCTAATTTTGGCCAAATCAAGGGAATTCTGAGTACCCTGAGGTCATGGGTAGTATGAGTCTAAGTTTAATTGCGTATAATACATGCTTAATTTTGTTCTCATGGGCTACAGGTTAGAAATTTAAGGTCGGGGTCAAAATTTGGCATGTTGGACCGTTCGGCAGGTCACCTAAAGACCCTGGATCACCTTTTAATTCTTCAAAATTGTAGAAATTATTCTATAACATTCGGCGATACGCCTGAGCTCTCCAATTTCACTTAGCTACTCGATGAATGTCCCATGGATCGCCTTTTTGAGCCCTTAATTTTGAAAAAAAAAATTTGTGTGACATTCGGTGATCTACTTTTAGTTAGTCGAACGGTGTCGGCGATTTGCCGAAAGGCCCTGCGCATCGCCAACCTATGATGAATTTTATGAATTTTTATTCTGGAACATTCGGATAACCCGAATGACTCGACGAGGTTTCCTATAATTTTTCAACTTTTGGTTTTTTTATTAACTAATTCTAATGTATTCAACTTTGTTTGGAAGGTATGGCTAGACCAAAGGTAGCCGAAAGAAAAAAACCGCCCCAAAAATGTGCACGAGGCAAGGTTATTAATGAGGAGGTTGCACTAGGGAAAACAAAGGGTCAAAGTCCAGCTGCGCCCATGCTAGCGGAGGAGAACATTGATAGTGAGGGTGTCTATGCCACCCACCTCACTACTTAAGAAAGTAAGAAACTCGGGTGATAGTTCGCCAACCTCCATATCTGAATCAGAGGATATTCAGACTCTCCAAATTTGGAGAGCGGAGCTACGCTCCAAATCTTTGAATGATGCAGCCAGGATCCCAGTGCTGACTACTCCTCCTCCACCTTCGGTTTAGATTGTAGAGTAGGTTCCTCAGGAGCCACCAATTCAAGCACCCCACCCCCGGTAATTGAACTGATTGAAGGCAGACGGTTTGAGGACAATTCTAGAGGAGAAGCGCTTGTCTACTAAATAGTAGTAGAGCAGTACCCGGAGGTGTGGAACACAATCAAGTTCCACAAATTTGAAATCTTCACAAAGCCTCAAGGTACCTATATTCCTACTTGGGTCTAAGAGTTCTATGCGAAATATGGAAAGCAACTATCGAAAGGGATGAAGAAGGCCAGCTTGTTAAAGCTGATTGTCTATGTAGTGGTACGGGGTTGAAAAGTGAAATGTAGCAGCACTGATATCAATGAAGTGTTGGGTTATACGGTGAACGTGATCCATCACCTAGTTGATCAGATCTAGAATATGACCCTAGATTACTTGAAGTATTGGTTGGCTTCGTTGATCTCAGATATAACTCCACAGTGGATAGAAGCAGGGTCCCGATAGAGAAGAAGGACTTGAACATGGAACCCCAGTACTGGTTTTGGTTTATCAGTAGCATAGTGATGTCGTCGCAGAACGAGTCAATACTCAGGCATCCGAAGGCTGCTCTATTGGGCTATATAATGGATTTGGATAGACTAAATTTAGGCCTGATCATTTAACCAGAGATGGTTATGAGGTCCAAGCAAAACCTGACCTCTCTCCTATTGCCACTCTTGATCAAAGAGTTTTGTAGACGAGCTCGGGTGGCAGTGATTGAGAAAACGGATGTGGAAGTGACTCCCACTTCCTCTACTGACATCCAGAGGATAGAGAACAAGTACACCAGAGATGAGGCGGAGAGGAGGACAGCTCCACCGGTGGATACTTCCCCGGTGGTTGATGCAGAGATGTTGCCGACAGAGACAGTCATTTCTTCTCAAGCCGGTGAGCCTACGGGTACCCCTAGCACCTCCACTTCTTTTCCTTCTGGGTATAATACTACTCCTACCACTGCTGCTTCTTTCAGTCCTCCATTGCCGTAGGCCATGCAATATAAGATGGACCACTTAGACCAATCTATTGGTGTTTGTACCTCTCGGATAGAGGTTGTTGTCCCTAAGATGATTGAGAGGGCCATTGAAGCTTTTCTAGCTCTGATCAGGGCTAAGTTAAGAGGGCACCAAGAGATGATCAACACTCATGAATTTGCACTAGATTCCCTCAATGTGAGAGTTGAGGTTTGTGAGTAGAAAGGGGTTCCTCCGCGGGTGTGACAACCTTTAAGGATGATATTATTGGGCTGCGGCGATATGATCCATCAATCCTTCGATGCTATTTGGTGCTGCAGATCTCCATGAGGTTTCGAGCGAAGATGTCCTAGCCAGTTTTGAAATTGCTCAGGCTACTACGACCAGAGATATTGCTAGGGATGATGTGGCCACTGAGTCATAAGCAGAAACTGATGACGAGGCACTGGGTATTCATGATGCAACGGCTTATGATGATCTTGAGGACCTCTAGGGAGCCATGGTACAGACAGTTGTAGAGGCATTTTTGAGAGATACATCGATGGTAGGCTCTAGCAGAGCGAAAAATGTTATTGAGCCGGGCACTGATGCCCAGACTGAGGGAGTCACTGACATGCAGAGTTCACCTCAATCCTAGCCCGACAGGAGGACTTTGACTCTTTCTCAGTTTTCTGTTTAAATTTTTTTCTTACTTTCGTTCTTTCGCATTTGAGGACAATTGCTTATTTTGTTTGGTGGGGTGAGGTACTTGTATACCTACCTCTTCAGGTTGTCTTTTGAATATTGTTGTTTTGTGTGTGTGAATGTTTGATCTTGTTAATATATAATTGTTGTTGATTCATAGGTGTTGTGTTAATTTTAAGCCATTGGTTTTAATATTAATATTGGCTTTGCCACCTCTTGATGTGTGTAAATATGGTTGTTCTCATGAAAATTTGAGTACCAGTTGTGATCAATACTGATGATTTTAATAGTGCTCTTAATTGAATAATATGCGTGTGTGATTTTGATAAGGAAAACTTGAGTTGCATAAGTCATGTGTGAACTCTTAGAATCTCACTGTGACTGCCCAATTGTTGAAATGAATCTTGTAATGATTGTTGCACGCTAGCTAAAATTGTAGAGTCTTGTTTGATGATTGTGTTGAATGTCGTGTGTGGTGAGGTTGTGTTAAAATGTGTGCTTGATAATACCTATAACTTGCCCCATTTTTCCAATTGACTAATGTAGGCAAATGATAGATTTGATCTTAGACATCATTTGTGGGGAGTGTACCATAATTGCCATTATACCTCTTTGTGACCACCTCGTGAGAGTGTGAACCTTGCTGGGCACCGTTTGAGCCTATCTTTTTATTTGGATGAACATTAAATACTTTTGACCCCTTTCTGTCTCACTTAAAATCATCTTGAAGCATTGGTTGTTGTGATTAGCCAACGTAGGCTAAAAACCTAAGTTAAGCTGTGGTGAAAAAGGAGGAAAGTCAAGAAGTTTGAAAAGTTCACTCTTGAAGGATCATGTTGAAAAATATGAAACCCTCCATGTAAGAAATAAAGGGAGAGAATACTAAAAGAACAAAAAGATCAAAAAAGAAAAGAAGTGTTGAAATAAAGTATATGCAATGACCAAAAGGAGTGGGGTATCCAATTAATCATGCTTAAAAAGACGTAGGGTGGATTGTGAACATTGAAAAGAATGAAAGTAAGGGAAAATAATGAAATGCAGGCCATGATTAATGAAGGTAGAAGTCACTAAGCTAAAATGATCATAACTTTAACCTCAGCCCTATTACAAGCGTTGAAAGACCTTTCTAATCTCGATTGAGCTTAATATCATGTTGATTAGAAAGTACGGGCAACCCTATGGGGAAAAATCATGCATTTGTTTATCTTTGAGAGAGTGAGAGTTAATTTTGATTCCTACATTCTGAAAACTTGATGATCTTTGTGTGAGTATGGAATCATTCATGTTGTGAGGGCATTCAAATACTTTTGTTGAGCTTGAACCTGCATTTGAAGATAGCATTGTGAACTTGAATTATATTTGATGATGGCTAGTCATTGTTTGAAACTTGTAGTGCACATTTGAACGTTGCATGGATAGATTGAAATTCATGTGCATTCATGTTGAGTCTTAAGTAGCACTGCTTGTAGACATCTCTGTTGAACTGATTGATCTTAAGTTTTACTTGAGGACATAAAAAAGTTGAAGTTGGGGTGTTGATGAGCCAGGGATTTCAACTCATTTGGGGCTTTATTTTCATAAGTTTTATTGTCCTCGAAGCCCAATTTATGCTCTAAACAGATGTTAAAGTGTTAATTTGAGCAATGTATGCAAAAGAGCAAGACAAGGACATTATAGGGAACAAAGGAGGGAAAAAACTGAAGATGTTGAAGACGGGCAAGTCTGATGATCACTAAGACCATTCAGAGAACTGCTGAGTGGTCCTTCTGCTCACCAAATGTTCCAGTATGCCAGCCTTGGAAAAAAGCAACTTGGCGATGGAAATAGCATTTCGGCGAATCGCCGAATGGATCGACGAACAAGAACCCTGATTGCCTAAGGTTACAGTAGTTGAATGGTGAAGAGCCAAGTCAGGACGATGATAAAGAGACACACTTGGTGCATCGCCGACCTGGTCGGCAATGCACAACTAATTTTGCCGATTGGTCCAAAGGCTGAAAGTTTGGAAGAGCTTAAATGTGATTTTTAAATGAGTTTAGAGGGAGTCTTCCAGTTCCAAAAGTTTAACACATTCTAACTCTGAGTTTTTTATCCAAACCTTGTTCCTAGTAGTTTTTGAGTAGAATTTTGAATTGGGATTTGATTTCTAGTTGATTCCAAGCATTGTGAAGAATTGAATTTTGTTACCGAGCTGATGGAGAATCTAGGTGGTAATACTTTCTTGCTTTTTATGATGTGTGGATAAAACCCCCATTTGTTGGGGTGTGATTATGTGATTAATTGCTCTAATTAACTTATGGTGTTTTGATTTGTTGATTTGAAGTGGGTTTGGTTGAAAGTTGTGTTTTAATCTATGAATTGTAGTTTCATATGCAAGTCTAGCTTGGTATTCCAGGCTTGCTTACGATAGATGTTTTAGAATAATATTATCAATTGATAATTGTAGTGATTGGGTTATCGTTGATTCAAATAGAGAAAGTGAATCTAAATTCTATCCTACCAATCTAGCTCAAGAGAGTAGATTAATTAGGGTCTTGGGCTGATCATAGTGTTATGATTGTCGAGGTTCGAGAGAACTCGTGTGAATCATGTTAGTTGATCGAGAGATGGCTATCACAGTAATATCTTAGCCTACCCTCTAATATTCAATAACTCTTAGTAAATTATAATCACCCTTTTAGCGAAATTAGCAATTAATCGATCACATCCCGGAGAATGAATCTCAACTTGATTACTACCCTGTTTTTGTAGTTGTTAAATTTTTAATCTAAACCCCCCATCTGACATTTGTTGTCAACCCCTAAAACTTACTTTAACTTGTTTTGATAATGTTTACTTCTACAAACGACTAGACCACTTTCTTTACTTCGTAAATGAATTATATTATGTATCACTCCCTCTGGGATCGACTACAACTCTTTATTAGGTTTATACTTGATTGTGACTACCTAAACTTATAATTGGATGAAGAGTAGTTCACCGTTATCAGTCGACAGACGTGCAAGATGGATCGTTGGTCAAACGATGGTCTATCAATCAGGGTCCGTATGTCATGGGTCGACAATTGTTTTTACGGGCAGTTCGGTCTTTTACTAATTAGTTTAGCCTAATACTATGTCATTTTACCCATGCCTAAAACCCCTATATAAGTGATTTTAACCTCAAAACTTACCCATTCAAGTTATTCTCTTAAATTCATCAAGAGAAATTGGGTTCTTCCTCTAAAAAATATTTCTCTCTCTAGAACTTGAAGAAGGGTGGAAGCTAGGGCTCAAGGTCAAGTCTCCCTTCCTCAATCATTTGTGGGATATGATAGCAAGGTATGATAGTTTTAATCCATGGAATCCTTGCATCCATAGAGCCCCTAAGTTCTCTCAATTGAAAAGTAGAATTCCCTAATTTGAGTTTGGGTTTTCTTTTTAGATATGGGTCTTTGTGAATATTGATTCAATTGAGTGAATCATGATTGATTATGCATGAATTGAGAGAACTCTATGCTTTGATGATGAATTTCCATGTACTTATGCCTAACCCATGTTTCCAAGTAGGAATTGATGTGAATTGGTTTTATGCTATGAAAGGAGAAATTATAGATTTAGATGTATTCTTATAAGTTTTTTTAAGGTACCTTATGAATTGCTTTGAGATCAAAGCATATGTGATGATTTATGATAATAATAGCGTTTAGAGTAAAGCTTATATGATTAATTGCTGATGGTTGAGGTGATTGCTGTGGAAGGGATTTTTGCACATGATTCCTTAGGTTGAAAAGATTTCTCAGCTAAAATGAATCTAAGTTAAAAGACTATGAAATTGATAAGGCTACAGGTGATTACCCATAACCTCTAAATGTGAATGAAATGAGGCGATTACCCATATCCCTTAGCTTAAAATAAGAGGCGACTACCCCCATTCCTATGAATGTAAGTTAGACAAGAGGCGACTACCCATGATCCTAACCATGAATTGGACAAGGGGTGATTACCCATGATTCCAAAGTAAAAAGGATAAGATATGAGTACCCATGATCCTTTATAGTAAGGACAGGAGGTCACTATCCATGATCCTTTATAGTAAGGATAAGAGGTGAGATGATCCTTTGTAGTTAGTCAAGTGACAATTTCCCATGTCTTTAAAAGTAAGCTATAAGATGTAAAATGTTATGATGGATGATTAGCTTGGATTGTTGCTTGAGTTGCCTTCCATGATAAGTAAGACCAGAGGCGCTTACCCAAGTCTTGAATAAGGATGAATTGAGGTTACTTCAAGAAGTACTCCTCACATCTTATGATGATCTATTATGTGCATTGATTATGCTTTATGACTTATGTTGTCTAATGCTTATGTTTTATGTTATGTTTATGCAAGCTATACATTCTTGTACTAACGCATACTCTTGCCTATATTTCTTATCCAAATGTAGGGTTTGGCGATCTCGATTCTCATCCTCGTGGCTAGCATGTATAGTAGAGGCAAGGTTGGAGATCGATGAGTCCTCATAGCATTCGAGGATTTGGCAACTTCTTTCCTTATGTTCTTTGTTTTAGTTTTTGAACATTATTGTATGGTCTGTGTGATACGTCCAAACTTACACTTCAAATAAGAAGTGTAAATGGTCGATGTCACTTTACAGAACTCAACTACAGTTGAGGTCGATCCCACAAAGAATTTCTTTATAGATAAGGTTTCACTGTCACGTTTATTAGAATGTTGTTATTACCTCCTAAACAAATAACAAAGGAAAGTAAATTGGGTTTGGTGGAAATGTTATAATTACCAAACTTGTAGTAAAAGTCTAGATTCACGACTAACAAACTATTTCGTTGTAAGGTTTATTCATTTAATTAAGATAAATCAGGATTGTGTTCACCATAACATTAGTTCAAGTGTTCTTCTGTAATTGAGCATCAGACAAATCATTGTTTACAAAATCATTACGAGTTAATTTATCTGACACTTCTTAGCTAAATCAGATAATTATCACACATTTTCTCTCGACCCTAGAGTGTTCCTAACATTGACCCTCGCTTAAAATGATATGGTGTTAAAGATATTTTCTCTCAAACTCAAGCCTTAACTCCAATTGGATAATTTAGTTCAGCTTTTTTCTTAACTGGTATTTTTCTCTCAAACAAATACAAGATACAGGCTCATGTAATGAGTGCACTCACTAGATGACAATGATATCGAAAGCTAAAAACTACAGAATGTAAACACAGACTGCCCTTTACTCATTTTATGGAATCGTAACTAGAACTTCGTCATAGATGCCACAACCCCAGTCATGGTATTTAGCTACTCATGCTTTCACGTAAATAGTCTGTAATTAGGGATGAAAACGTATTGAGAAATACTTATGAATGTAATTAGCAAATCAACAGTCACTTTGATAATCTGATAGTCTGAATCCAAATTTCCAACTGATAGCAATAATCAAAAATCCAAAAATCGAAAGCTAAGAGTAATGTTGTGTTTTTCTTTGTAAAATGTAAAATATTGAATAATAATTTTTAAAACGACCTAAAGTAATTCAAAATAGTTGTCGGGCCTTTTCACAACCACTACCACGACTTATCAAGGGCTTCACGGTCTGTGAAGCCCTCCGTGGTCTTGCCTTGAAGCTTCCTGAAAGTGGGTCTTCAACCTTGGTTAATGGAAAATGTACCACAAGAGCTACCACGGTATGTAGTGAGGACCACAGCCCGTGAAGTCGCCTGTGGTCTTTATTTGGGTTTCAACCTTCTTTCAACTCTTTCTTGCTTTCACACTGGTTCAGCTTCACAGCAGGTACCACGGTCTGTGGTGAGGGCTATGGACCGTAGAACCCTCTGTGGTCTTCACTTGATTATTCCTTCTCTTCATCTTCTCAAGGCCCAACACTGCCTCACTTTCACAAACTCAACCACGAACTGTAACTAAGTTAACAGTCCGTGAAATTAGCCATGAACTTCACTTAGTCAACATCATTTTTGTTTCTTTTTCTACTTTTCTAGACAACTCAGATTTTGCCTATACATTTAAAAAACCCATTAAATAATCCAAAATTTCACTTAATTCTAGTATTAGTTCATAGTTATTAAGCAACAAATATGGCACCATTTTTCTAATAGCTATGGTAGGTTACTCACAAGCCCTGCCCCAAATAAAAAGGATTTTTCCCTCAAAGTCGATACAGAATAATAAAACACACAAGCTATAAGGAGGGATCATACTTACGATGCTCTAGATGCTGGTCGTCGAATCAGCATTAGCACCCTTATCAATAGGTGCACTCTCAGAACTCAAAACCTAATCAGTTTGGTCATCACTAGTCAGAGTAGGTGCTCTACTACCAGAAGCTTCAAATAAAGTTGTATCTCGCTGTTGCTATTGAAGGACTTTTCTTTTCCTGAGCTTCACTCTTTGATGCTCTACGAGCTCTCTTTTTTTTCCTTCTTGTCTCTCTAGCTGGGTCAGTAGGGGTTCCTCATCAAGTTCTCCAGCTTTATGTTTTGTCTTGCAAGACTTACTCGTGGGGGGTTCTCCCCAAAGATCATTAATTGATTGAGTAGAGGGTGCCTGATTTAGCAATTATATTAAAGATTCAGACAATATCAGAATGGGTACCTGTACTGGCTTTTTAGCCAGTTTAGCAATCTGAGTTCTTATCTCGGCTAGTTGTTATTTGAACTCTTCAGTATGTACTGACCCGGTAGCCTGGAATCAATCTTGGAAAAGGTTCTCTAAACCATCCAATATGTCTTTTAAGATAGCCAACTCTTTCCGCACTTCATGTTTGATCTCTTTTTTCATAGCTAACACCTTCATCTCTCTCATCTGAGGCATTCAAAGCACAATCTGATCTACCAATGTCCTAGTCTTACACTGATCTGCAACCAATTTCTCAATAAAAGGCATAGGGATAGTAACAAAGGTACCTCGAGCCTAGGAGGTTGAAGCTGGAGGTGGTGGTGCCTCTGTGGAAGGCTGTGATGACTCTCATTGTTCTGGACTTCTATCTCCATGTGGAATGTCAATTGGGACATGTGGAACAACAGCTAAAGTACTGACAACAGCAGACTTCGCGCCAAAGAGATGATTCGCGACATCATTTATTTTAGAATCCTCGATGAGTCTGAATGCCTCACCCCATCTGTCAACCAAGTTGTTCAGAGGAATGTTCGCTCCTCGACATAATTTCCCTATCATACAGGGAAAAAGGAGTGCAGCTTTCTCATTTAGAACACTGTCTCTCATCTCGGTTGCTATTAACCGTCCCGCATTGACCGGGTAACCAACCATAAGATAGGCTACCAACGAGGCCAGGGAAGGTGACAAAGTGTTATCATTAGCTGTCGGTCGCAATTGTGCTCGGACGATAGCCCACCAAACCTTTGCTGGAAAAGATAGCAAAGCTTTAGTGATGAGTGTTGGAGTTTTTGTGACCCAAACTGCATTTTCCCTATCTATGGTAATCTGCTTCGCAATCCAGCGTAAAATCCTTTCTCGAGAATTCTGATCTTCCATCGTAGCATAAACGGTGACCTTATGATGTTTGCCCTTGAAAAGGCAAACTGAAGCTGCTGCATAGTATTCTGGGTCGTACAATATTCTATTAATCGAAGCCTCAGAAATATCTATTGATTTTCCCCTAACTATGATTGAGTTGAGTGGACCCCAGGTAATAGCAATGTCTTTCTGTCCACATTTTGTTGTCTCTGTATCCTCATCAAAATTCATCAATGTAGCTGCCTAAAGGGAATAAAATTCTCTGGCCAGGTGGCTAGAGTATTCTACAGGTGCATTGTCCATCCAGTCGAACTAATGGAGCTGAAATATCTGATAGATGTCTGAGAATGCTTTGATATCAGCTACTACCACCCTAGTCTCATACATGATTGCTTGATTCTTGAAGCCTCCAGTTTTGTTCACAATGCCACTGTCCAAGAACTCTTTAGACTGGTTGACAGTCCACATGGAGTGATAACAGGAAAGTAGTTGTGGTCTCAATGTAGGGTTAGGTTCTTGAGCGTTCACATACATCACCATGGTATCATCATCGGTAATCTCTTCATCATCCTCTATCATAGCAGCTTCCTCTCGTGCTCCAGTATCAACTTCTAAATTCACCGCAGGTGGAGAGGTGTGTTTATCATCTTGAGAATAGCTTTCAGACTCTGCACTGCCCCCCAAGGTATCAGCAGATTGGCTACCAGCAGCAGCATGAGATTGACTATCCGAGTCCTCCCCATTATCAGAACTACCACCACCCTCTTCAGATTGAGGAGGAGTGTCCTAGACAATAATTCTTCTAGCCAGTGATCTAGTAGCCCGAGGCGAGTGATCTTTAGGTGTAACATTTATTTGCACCTCAGACCTACTTGCTTCGGAGTCGTCATGACCCTCTGATTGCGAAGCGGTCACGAGGGTAGGTTGTTAGCATTCTTTCTTCTCGGACCTATTGTACTTGAGTAATAGAGAGCTCATTAGTAATTAACACAGTCAAATAACGCACTATCGGGTACTCAGACTTCCCCTGTGTAATATCATTATGACGTCTTGCCTTAAGAATGCCTTCACCCAATCTATCATCAAGAAGGGCCACAAAATCAAAGATGAACACAAACTAAGTACAGGAAAAAAAAGAAAAATTACAAACAAAGGAACACTATGGGTTTAACGGCCGTAGTATGGACCACGGACTGTGAAATCCCTCATGGAGTTGAAACAGAATCAGTGTGCACAAGGAGTTTTTGACCATTTTACCAAGGGATGTTCATGGACAGCTTCACAGCCAGTGGAGTGCACCACGGTCCATGATACTGCCCTTGAACTTTAGCTGAGGGTTGTGTTGACTTCAAGTGTGGTCTACGACAAGCTTCACGGCCCGTGGTATCTTCCACGGTCCGTACAACCTGTCATAGTCTTACACTTTGGGCAATATGTCAGTCACCTTCTTCCTAACATCAAATTTTAGCACTTAACCACCATTTTTACACAAATACAAGATCTTCCTATAACTTAAGCTTTACCCTACTTCTTAATCAACTAAATTAACTAACCTAAAGTTCACCACATACCAACAAATTTGACCCTCTGTTATAGACCAACACACAAGAACAACTAAAACATCCTAATTCAACTTACCCACTACATTTCAGTATCAATTACCAATTAATCATCACAAGGTCATGCTAAACTCAAGAAAATCGAAGTCATCATACATAGGTTTAGACAAGATTGAACTTTGCAAAATCATTGAAAATTAACTTACTTGGAAATAGCGACACAACCGAAATCTAGAATTAACTTGACACACTTACATAACTAACCACGGATAGTGAAGTTGCCCGTGAAGGGCTTCACGGTCCGTGAACCTGTCCGTGTCTGCGACTTTGAAACTTGGCATTCATACTTGAGGTTCACGAGAGGCTAGATGGTCTGTACAAACTCTAACGGACCGTGAACCCTTTCGTGAACCCTTTTCTATGCAATTTCCAATAGTTTTTGAACTTTTGTCCTCAAATTGACGGACCATGAAAGTTCCCGTGAAGAGCACCACGGTCCGTGAAGTTTAGTCTGCACAAGGTCTTGCATTTTTCCACCTATTCTCTCCTGCACATATCAGCACATAATGGCTCTATAAAAACAAAGAAAAATAAGGTAAAAGGGAACATACCTAATACAATTACATCTTGGGTTGCCTCCCAAGCAGTGCACAATTTAACATCGCGGCGCGATGCAGGTTACTTGATTACTTGATTACTCATACTTCATCAAGTTTGCATTCCTCTACAATCTTCACATCCTGAGGAGCACCCAATTATGCCTTGACTCACTGACAATTAGCTTTGAACCTCTCGCCTTTCTCATTTTCCAGTTCAATAGCACCAGATTGAAAAATATGTGTGACCTTAAAAGGTCTAGACCATTTAGATCTCAACTTTCCTGGGAATAGACGAAGTCTGAAGTTGAAAAGTAACACCAAGTCACCAGGAGTGAAGCTTCTTTTCTCAATATGCTTGTTATGATATAGCTTCATCCTCTCTTTATACAGTGCTGATCTCTCATAAGCTCTCAGACGGAACTTATCGATCTCATTGATCTGATCCAACCTCAAGTTCGCAGTTTCGCTCCAACTGAGGTTTAGCTTCTTCAATGCCTAGAGTGCTCTATGCCCAAGCTCAAATGGAAAATGACATGCCTTTCCACACACCAGTTGATATGGAGACATACCAATAGGTGTCTTGAAATTTGTCCAATATGCCCATAGAGCATCATCCAGCTCCTTGCCCAATCTATCCAGTTGGCATTAACTGTCTTGGCCAAGATTGCTTTAATCTCCTTGTTGGAAACCTCCACTTGTCCACTGGTCTGTGGGTGATAAGGTGTTGCCACCTTGTGTTGTTTTACCCCATACTTGGTCAGAAGTGCACTGAACACCTTGTTGCTGAAGTGAGAACTACCATCACTGATAATGGCTCTGGGTGTTCCAAACCATGAGAAGATGTTTTTTCTAGGAAACCAACAACACTCTTTCCATCATTCTCAGGTAAAGCAACAGCTTCAATCCATTTGGACACATAGTTAATCACAACCAGTATGTATTTCTACCCATATAAACTCACAAAGGGGCCCATGAATTCAATACCCCACACATCCAACAATTCCACCTCCAGAATAGGTGTCATGGGTAACTCATAGAGCCGAGAGATGGCTCCTTGCCGCTGGCATACATCACAACTCCTTACTATGTCCACTGCATCTTGATGAATTTTGGGCTAGTAGTACCCACACTGAAGTATCTTGTGGGCTGTTCGAGCACCACCATGATGACCACCAACTGGAGATGAGTGACAGGCCTCCAAAATGTGCAACATTTCGGCTTTCGGAACACATTGCCTAATTATATTATCAGTACACACCCTGTACAGATACGGTTCATCCTAAAAGTACTTGCCTACATCATATATGAACATTTTTCTTTGCTGATATGTCAGCCCCTCAAGCTACATCACTAACCAGAAAATTAGCGTAGTCAGCAAAACTGGGATAAGGAAAAATTAATACACCGCTTATGTATCAATATCATCTATCTAAAGCTCAATTTCTTCCTTCTCTTGTAAACCCAAACCTAGATCTAGATCAACTATCCAACTCTCACAACCTTTCTTCTCTTTCTTCAAAAAGTCAAAACAAAGTCAAGCAAAGCATCATTCTTTTAGCCTAAGTTTGGCATCTTTTCTTGCCATATTGGCATAGGCAAAGATCATATATCATATATATGCCAAGCCAATAATGCCAATATTTCTCGGCCATACACTACTTTACGGCCAATAATTTACGCTATGATGTTGTTGTGTCATTAGTTTCATATTTTAATACTTACTTACTAGCATAGTAAACATAATCTGGCATAACACTCAACTCACAACAACACTCCTAATGCATGCATCACAAATCCATCACATCATCCAAATGGATCCGCAAGTCCGTCTCAAATAAATCATCTTGTGCTTAAATTTCTTTTTTCGGCAAAGAAACAAAAGCTATGCCTCACTCAATTTTTTCACTTTCACCTCCCAAATGTCCAAAAATGTGCGCGGGTGTGATTTTGATTTGATCAATGCAGATGGCATGTCCATAGAATCACATGAAAAACCCTCTCAAACACCCTCACAAACGACTTTCAATTCAATTCTTTCACCTTTCATCTTTGCCCCTCGCCTCCTCGATCCTTTACGATTCCTTGAACTATGAACTTTCTTTTACCATGATGAAATTGCACTCCCTTCAACACACTCAGTCAGGCCCTCTCACATCTCTCAAAAAGCCCTGTTAAGATTCAATAAACAATCATCGAAAGTATCACCTACTACAGAGAAATTGTCCATAAATACCTCTAAAGTTTCTTCCACCATGTCAGAGAAAATGGACATCATACACTTTTGGAATGTTGCTAGTGTGTTACACAGTCCAAATGGCATGCGTTTAAACGCAAAGGTGCCATAAGGACATGTGAAGGTGGTCTTTCCCTAATCTCCAGGAGCAATTGATATCTGGTTGTAGCCAGAGTATCCATCTAAGAAACAATTCCACCCTTTACCTACCAACCTATCAAGTATCTGGTCTATGAAAGGCATGGGGAAATGATCCCTCAAAGTCCACTTGTTGTGTTTCCTGTAGTCCATACACACTCACATCGACTGACTGGTCTTTGTGGGACTAATTCATTTTTGGCATTTACCACCATAGTCATACCGCCTTTTTTAGGCACACATTGCACTAGACTGACCCAATGACTGTCAGAAATGGGATAAACCACCCCAACATCTAACCATTTGATTATCTCTTTCTTAACCTCCTCTTGCATATGTGGGTTTAGCCTCTGCTGATGTTCAATGCTTGGGCTGCAGTCCCCCTTATGCTGAATCTTGTGGGTGCATCTACCCGGAGGTATTCCAATTATATCAGCAATGGTCCACCCAATGGCCCTTTTGTACCTTCTCAACACTGTGATCACCCCTTTCACCTGCTCTTTATTTAAATCTGTAGCCAGGATCATAGGTAAAGTATTATTAGAACCCAAAAATACATACCTAAGGTGAGTGGGTAGCATTTTCAGTTCCAGCATCGGTGGCTCCTTGATGGATGGTTTTACTGGAGGGCTTGGCCTGTATTTCAAGTTCAGGTCCACTTTCTTTGGAGCATATGAGTGTGCTCCCATACCCTGCAATGCTTCACGGTCTCTACATAGTCAGACTGGAAATCAGCATTAAAGTTCATCAACATTGTTGCTAAGGTTTCAACAGCCATCATCTTTTCTATGGGTACCCTTATGTCTTTATCAGCAATCACCTGTATTGCAGATACCAGCATATCATTGGGTTGCTTTATTGACCTGCAAATATTGAACTTTACCTCATCCTTGTTAAGTCAGAACTTCAGCTCACATATCTCAACATTTGCCAAGGTTCTCCCTGTTGCCAAAAATGGTCTTCCCAAAATGATGGGGACCTCAAAGTCCACCTTGCAATCCATGATCACGAAGTCAGCCGAAAAAATGAAGGTGTCCACCTTCACAAGTACATCACATAGGACTCCCACAGGCCGCTTAACTGACCTATCAACCATCATCAACCTCATTGTTGTGGGTCTTGGAACTCCCAATCCCAGTTTCTTGTAGATAACTAGTGGCATCAAGTTGATGCTAGCTCTTAGATCACACAACACTTTTGCAAAGATGATTGACCCGATGGTGCATAGAATAGTGAATGCACCTAGGTCTTTCTTTTTCAAAACCACAGATCTGGTAGCAATGGCGCTGCAATGGTGAACATCATTAGTAAAATCAAGACTTACAGCTCTTTTCTTTGTAACCAAGTCATCAACTTGGCATATCCTGGCGTCTGCTCCAGAGCTTCCACTATTGGAATGTTTACTGAAAGTTGCTTCAACATGGTAATGAATTTTGTAAACTTGCCATCTTTATCTTTTTTTCTAAGCCTTTGAGGGAAAGGAGGAGGTGGTCTGGAAATTTGCTGTAAAGGTAGGGTTACCTCGACCTCTTTCTCTTTTCCACTCACGGGTTGTGATTTATACTGAACCTCCTCTGAGTCATCTATCTATACGATTTCATCCTCATCTCTTCCAGCTTTCTCCAAGACATGTTCATATTTGGTACTTGCAGACATAGGGTCAGTAAGAACTTTAGCACTCCTGGTGGCGATGGCCATGCAGTGCCCATCCTTCTTGGGATTCTGAATGGTGTCACTTGGTAGTGATCCATTCTTCCTATAATTCAGTGAGGCTGAGAGTTACCCCAACTGCTGCTCAATTTTTTAATGGAGGTGGTGTGAGAGTCAACCAACTAACTTATGCTTGAGAAATCACGTCTCATTTCTTTTACCCCTGCATCAGTTGATTCAACCTTCTGGTGTACTTTAGCCATCATATCTTCCAGCTTAGATCTGCTAGAACTACCATATACCCGGTCTCTATTGCTTGGGGGCACATAAACACCACTGCGATCATTTCTATACCCATCTCTAGTTTGCCAGTTTCCTTGATCTTTATTTGATGGCCTATCATACTGAGCATCCCTAGCATAGTTTCGACCTGCGTTTCCAGAATTGTAACCCTGATTTCCAGAGTTATAACTCCAGAAACCTCCTTAGTTCCCAAGTATTTAGCTTCCTCATCAAGGTCAAGATCCTGATCCTCATACCTGTTTTGCTGTCCCACAGCATTCACCTTTTCAGACTTGGCGACAATGTGCTTTGTGAGCAGATCTATTTGAGTCCTCATATTTTCTATGTCTTGGTCCCTTTCTTCTTCTCTCTTCCTCTATTTATATGAAAGATCAAATGTATACCCAAGCTCTCCTACCTCTGCATCTCTAGTGTACCATGCTCTGTTGTTCTTTGAGACCTCATCCAATAGCTGCATGCTCTCTTAAAATGACTTTCTAATAAATGAGCCTCCACAAATTGCATCAATAAAAAGTTTAATAACATAATTTAGAGACCTATAAAAGGCCTGTTTAAGATGTCTTTCGATAAGATCATGGTTGGGGCATTTCTTTAGCTTTTTGATGAACCTCCACCAAGTATTATGCATTGCCTCTCCTAGTAGCTGCTTGTGTGTACTAATCTCATCCTTCATCTATAGCTCTTTTTATTGCGGGAAGAATCGTTCCAGGAAAGCTTACTTCAAGTCATTCCAAGTTCGGATAGAGTCATCTGGCATCTTATTCAACCAGTTAGTCACCTCTCCAGTAAGAGACAATGGAAACAACCTCAACCTTATTGTTGTTTGGTTGACTCCAGGAATCTCTTGTGACTTACAGACTGCCACAAAATTCATCAAGTTCTGATTTCCATCATCACCAGCTGTACCTCTAAACATACCTTTCAGGTTCAACAATTGGATCATGATGCTGGTGATTGTGAACTTAACACCTGGGGGTAGTGCAGGTAACACTATGGCTCCAGTAGCTCTAGCTCCATCCAAGTCAGCATCATCTTCTTCATACATAATATGAGCTGGATACTGAGCTCTACCCCTTAGGGCTATTGGTTGGCACTGGGGATGGACTACTCCTTCCACCTCTCTGTTCTTATCTACTACCCTAGGTTGATTGATTCTAGTATTTTGCTGGACACCTAGCCTAGGTTGATTAATTCCTGTAGTCTAATGTACATTCCTTGCAACATCAATCTTATCTTCTAGTCCCAGTCTGTGTCTCTGAGCCTCTAGTTATTGTGCATTAACCATCTTTCGAAGAGTTCTCTGAACTTCAGAGTCGTAAGGAAGCAATGGGTCTCCTTTGCTTCTAGTGTTGGGCATGCACAATCTGACTCTCCTGAAAAAGACACAAACACCATACAAAACGTAAAACTAGGAAATATAACTACAATCGAATAAAAGCTAGTAAAACACTTTTGAATTGAAATTCCCGACAGAGGTGCCAAAATTTGATACATCCAAACTTACACTTCAAGTAAGAAGTGTAAACAATCAATGTCAATTTACAGAACACAACTAGAGTTGAGGTCGATCGTATAGAGAATTTCTTTACAGATAAGGTTTCACTGTCACGTTTATTCAAATGTTGTTATTATCTCCTAAACCAATAACAACGAAAAGTAAATTGGGTTCAGTGGAAATGTTATAATTACCAAACTTGCAGTCAAAATCTAGATTCGCAACTAACATACTGTTTCATTGTAAGGTTGATTCAGTTAATTAAGAGAAACCAGGATTGTGTTCACCATAACATTAGTTCAAGTGCTCTTCCGTATTGGGCATCATACAAATTAATGTTTACAAAATCATTGCGAGTTAAATTTATCTGACACTTCTCAGCCAAATCAGATAATTATCACTCATTTTTTCTCGACCTTAGAGTGTTACTACCATTGACCCTCACTTAAAATGATATGGTGTTAAAGATCTTTTCTCTCGAACTCAAGCTTTAAGTCCAATTGGATAATTTAGTTCGGCTTTTTTCCTAATAGGTATTTTTCTCTTGAACAATTACCAGATATTGGCTCATATAATGCGTGCACTAACGAGATGACAATAATATCAAAAGCTAAAAACTATAGAATGTAAACACAGACTGCCCTTTACTAGTTTTACGAAATTGTAACTAGCACTTCATCATGTATCCCAGAACCCCAGTCGTGGTATTTAGCTACTCATACTTTCACGTAAACAATCAGTAATTAGGGATAAAACTATTGAGAAAGACTTACAGAATTAATTAGCAAATCAACAATCACTTTGATAATTTGATAGTTTGAATCCAAATTTCCAACTAATAGCAATAATCAAAAATCCAAAAATTGAAAGCTAAGAGTAATGTTGTGTTCTTTGTTGTAAAACGTAAGATAATGAATAATAATTTTTAAAATGACCTAAATTAATTCAAAATAGAATGTTTAAAATGAGTCCTAATCGAATTAGGATAGAGTTGTTGGGCCTTTTCATGGCCACTACCACGACCCGTCAAGGGCTTCACGATTTGTGAAGTCCTCCGTGGTCTTGCCTTGGAGCTTCCTGAAAATGGGTCTTCAAACTTGGTCACTGGAAAATGCACCACGAGAGCTACCATGGTCCGAGTGAGGACCATGACCCATGAAGTCGCCCATGGTCTTCACTTGGGTTTCAACCTTGTGTCAACTCTTTCTTTCTTTCACATTGATTTAGCTTCACGGTAGGTACCACGGTCAGTGATGATGACTACTGCCTGTACAACCCTCCGTGGTCTTCACTTGATTATTCCTGCTCTTCATCTTCTCAAGGCCCAGCACTGCCTCACTTTCACGAACTCAACCTCGGATCATAATGAAGTTAACAGTCCGTGAAGTTGGTCGTGAACTTCACTTGGTCAACATCAGTTCTGTTTCTTTTTCTAGTTTTCTATACAACCCATATTCTGCCTACACATTTAACAAACCCATCAAATAATCCAAAATTTCACTTAATTCCAGTATTAGTTCTTAGTTAGTAAGCATCAAATGTGTCACGATTTCGCGGCACATCACTGTGTCCCAAGATTTTAATGTACTACATGGTTTTTGAGACAAGTGTATTAGTCTTCCACTTTTGAAATGAAAATTTTGATTGTGTTGAAATATTTTAATTTCTTGTGAATTTCTATTATCTTGACGATGAAAGCTAAGTGGCGTGAACAAGGCCTCTTGGGGTCTTGTACGCCATGTTACATCTAGGGGGTACTCTGGGTTGTGACAAACTTGGTAATAAGAGCACTAGGTTTAGAATGGTTCTAGTATTTCTCAAAAACTACGTCAAGTAGAGTCTTGTTATTAAGTGGGAAGCGCACCACATTTATGAATGAGAGGCTACAAAATGCTTAAGAAACTTCACTTTTTTCTTTACTCTAAGTGGTGCGACAGAGTTTGACCCTATAATGTTTCCCTCTTAATACTTACCTGATGGTCTACAGGATACGACTACTCGAAGAGCTTTTGCTAGAAGGAATGAGGGAGAGAATGCAATTCAAGAAGCTCCCCCTTAGGCTCCTTAAGCTCCGGTTGACCTTCTGGTCGAGCAAGTGACTAATGTGGAGTTTAGGACTACTTTTCAAGTTTTCTCTCAAGCCATAACAGCCCAAGCCAATAGGGAGATTGTGGTCCCCGTGAATCCAAATGTGGGTACAATGGCATCTAGAGTAAGAGACTTCACTATGATGAATCCTCCAGAATTCTATGGTTCTACGGTTGAGGAAGATCCTCAAGAGTTCATTGATTAGGTTTACAAGGCTTTGGCTTTTATGGGAGTGACGATGGAGAAAATCACATAATTGGCTGCTTATTAACTTAAGGGTGTTTCTAAAATTTTGTTCAACCAATGGAAGGAAGCAAGGCCGGAAAATCCAAGTCCTCTTGATTGGGAAAAGTTCAAGTTTGCTTTCCTTGATAAGTTCTTTCCTCTTGAGATGAGGGAGGTTAAGGTGCTTTAGTTTATCAATCTTCGATAAGGGAATATGAGTGTGAAAGAAGATGCATTGAGGTTCACATAGTTGTTAGGTTATTCTCCATCTATAGTGGTAGACTCTAGGGCTAGAATGAGCAAGTTCGTTTCAGGAGTATCCGAATTGGTTATGAAAGAATGTTGTACTGCTATTATTGTCCTTGACATGTATATTTCTCGTCTTATAGTTCATGCTCAACAAATTGAGGACGAAAAACTTAAGGAGAAGTCTAGGGAACTAAAGAGGCAAGAATTGATAATGTTAACTCTTGATACTCTAGGTCTGGTGGATGTGGCCATTCAAGGTTTTGACAAAGGTTTTCTGGTCAAGGTTCTTGTAATGCTCCTCCATGATCCAACAAAGATATGATATCTAACCCTAAGCCTCAACGAGGGAATGGTAGTGGATCTCTATTACCTATTTGTGCTAAGTGTGGAAGAAAGCATAAGGGCAAATGTCTAGCAAGTACCAATGCTTGTTTTGGTTATGGTAAGATGGACTACGAGATAAGAGATTGTCCTTCTATTGCTAAGAATGAAGGAGATAGTCTATGTAAGGCTCAACCCTACCCTTCATCTGGTCCAAGTGATTCGATTTCAAATTCTCCTAAGCAAAATAGGTTTTATGGACTTCAAACTCGTGGTCAACAAGAAGGTTCTCCCGATATGTTACCGGTATGTTGAAAGTTTCTCAACTTGGTGTTTACGCTTTACTTGATCCCAATGCTACCTTATCTTTTGTGACACCATATGTGGCTATAAGGTTTGATGTTCTTCTGGATGTGTTGTTAGAACCTTTTTCTATCTCTACTCCTGTTGGTTATTCTATTATAGTTATGAGGGTCTATAGAAAATGTCCCATCTCCTTGTCCTATAGAGTTACTCTTCTTGATTTGGTAGAGCTTGATATGCTAGAATTTTTTGTTATCCTTGGTATGGATTTATTGCACTCTTGTTATGCTTCTATTGATTGTAGAACCTATGTAGTCAGGTTTCAGTTTCCGAATGAGCCTATCCTAGAGTTGAAAGGGGGAAATTATATGCCTAAGTGTCAGTTTGTCTCTTGTCTTGAAGCTACAAAGATGATTTCTAAGGGTTTCATGTACCACCTAGTTAGGGTGAGGGATGTAGATTCCAAAACCCCTATTCTTGAGTCGGTCACCGTTGTTAACAAGTTTCTAGAAGTCCTCCAAGATAATTTACCTGGTATTCCTCCCCAAAGGGAAATAGACTTCGGTACTGGCCTTCTCCCAGATACACAACCTATTTTTATTCCTCCTTACCATATGGCTCCAGCAGAACTAAAAGAGTTGAAAGAACAATTGAATGATTTGTTTGATAAGGTTTTCATCCGACCAATTATCTCTCCATAGGGTGCTCAAGTTTTGTGTGTAAAAAAGAAGGATGGTCATATTCATATGTACATTGACTATCGCTAGTTGAACAATGTGACCATTAAGAATAAGTATCCTCTTCCAAGGATAGATGATTTGTTTGACCAACTTCAGCGAGCGAGTTACTTCTCTAAGATTGAACTTCGGTTGGTTTATCACAAATTGGGGGGGTGAAAGAAGGTAATATTCCAAAGATGGCTTTTTGAACTCAGCATGGTCATTATGAGTTTTTGGTACTGTTTGGGTTGACTAATGCTCCGCGATATTTATGGATTTGATGAATTGAGTGTTTAGACAATATTTTGACATGTTTGTGATTGTGTTCATCAATGATACATTGATTTACTCAAGCATTGAGGATGAACACATTGATCATTTGAGGATCGTGTTGCAAATTCTCAAGGACCAACAACTTTTTGCAAAGTTTAGCAAATGTGAATTTTGTTTAAGGTCTGTGGCATTTCTAGGTCACATTTATTCAAGTAAGGGCATTGAGATAGATCCTAATAAGATGGATGCAGTAAGGAGTTGTCCTAGACCTCTTTCCTCTTCGAATATTAGAAGTTTCTTGGGCTTAGATGGTTACTACAAAAGGTTTGTTGAGGGGTTTTCTTCAATTGCTTCTCCTTTGATGGCATTGACTTAAAAAGAGGCTAAGTTTATATGGTTCGAAGCATGTGAGAAGAG
Organism: Solanum pinnatisectum; assembly: GCA_035578085.1. NCBI lineage: Eukaryota > Viridiplantae > Streptophyta > Magnoliopsida > Solanales > Solanaceae > Solanum > Solanum pinnatisectum. The sequence goes on from CM069076.1 coordinate 21,335,373, forward strand.
CTTTCAAGAATTGAAAGATAGATTTACTTCCGCTCCCGTGTTGACTTTACTGGAAGGGACAGATGGTTTTGTGGTTTATTGTCATGCCTTAAGAATTGGGCTAGGATGTGTGCTTATGCAAACTAGGAAAGTTATTGCTTATGCTTCAAGGAAACTTATGATTCATGAGAAGAATTATCCTACCCTTGACCTTGAACTAGAATCGGTTATTTTTTCCTTATAAATTTAGAGGCTCTATTTGTATGGTGTTCATGTCGTTGTTTTCATCGACCATAAGAGTTTACAATATGTGTTTAGTCAGATGGACCTAAATCTTCGCCAAAGAAGGTGGCTTGAGTTATTGAAGGATTATGATATGAGTGTTCTCTATCACCCCGGTAAAGCGAATGTGGTGGCGGATGCTCTTAGTCGACTATCTATGGGTAGTGTTGGTCATATTGAAGAGGATAAGAAGGAATTGGTTCGAGATGTTCATAGATAGGCCCAATTGGGTGTTCAGATACTAGACTCTACCAAGGGTCGTGTCATGGTTCGCAATGGTTCAGAATCATTCTTTGTGGCGGATATGAAAGCCAAGCAAGGTTTGGATCCAATTTTGGTTTAATTGAGGGAAGCAGTGCTTAAAAAGTCCGTAGAGGCTTTCTCCAAGGGGGAGATGGAGAGCTTAGATATCAAGATCGTTTGTGTTTTCCTAATGTGGATGACTTGAGCGAACAAATCTTTTCATAAGCTTATAGTTCTCGATATTCCATTCTCCCGGGAGCCACTAAGATGTACCGTGACTTGCAGGAAATTTATTAGTGGAGTGGGATGAAGAAGGATATTGCAGAGTTTGTGGATAAATGTCCTAATTGTAAACAAGTGAAAGTTGAGCATCAGAAATCGAGAGGTTTGTCCCAAACCCATTCTTAGTAGTTATAGCTATTTTGTGTACCCATTAGGCTTATGGGGGTTTGATCAGGTTTTTACTTAAATTTGTGTATAAAGTGTACTTTCTAGGCTTATGGGGTTGAGGTAGGTTCAGTTAGTTGTACTTCTTTTTTGTTCTTAGTACAGTCGTCTGTATCTCTTTCAAATTCCACTATTTTTACTTTGTTTTTTTATTCTAGAATTTCTTTTTGCTTTTACTTTTCTTGCTTAATAGGCTATAAAGCCTACTGAGTAGCTGTTCTTTGGTACTCATGCTACACTCTACATCTATTTCATGATACGGGTCCGAGCATCTGTTACTAGTGCAGAGATTCTAGCATGTTGCAGCTTCAGTTCAAAGGTGAGGGTGAGCACGTGGAGTCCTAGACTTACCTAACTCTATCTATATTTTGTTAGCTTGTCTATTTATTTTTGAGATAAGCCTTGTATTTTGGGTCCACTTTTTGGGACTTGAACTTTTTTAGTTTAGTAGCTCTATACTCGTGACTTCCACTTTCTATGAAGGATCTTTTATATATATATATATATCATATATCATATATTATTAAAAGTGGGAAGCATCAAAGTGCAAAGATGGATTACTATTTTGCCCCTACACTAAACTAAAATGTTGTAAATTATTTATATTAATTAATTATTAACTACTAATCCAACACAAAAGTTATTTTTTTATTCATTAGTTATGAGTTACACCTTCTCCAATATTTTTATTTTTCTAAGCATGAAGATATTTTCAGTTTTCTAAGCATCAAGACATTTTAAATTTTCTAAGATATATATTTAATTAAACTAAAATAAATTGAATGGTACAACATATGCATGGAATCTTTTTAGTAAGGAATATGAATAGATAACTTCATTAAATCTATATATACTTTAATCTATTATCATTTCTTTACTTTGTATCCTCTCTGTATAGTTCTTTATATTTCTTGTATTTGTTTTTCTTTAATATATATCTTTTTCTTGATTTGTTTTTGCTAATTATTAATTCTTATTTATTTTTCTTCCGTTTTAGATTTTTACCTTATGATTTTAAATTCTTCACTTCTCATTCACATCATCAGGTAAGTAATGGGTACGATGTTCATTCTCACAAAAATATAATGTAATCTGTAGAAAATTTGTGATATGTATGACATTTTTTTAGTAGTATAAATGATATAGATTTTAGATTCATACAAAATTAGTATTCCTTTGAGTGTATACTCTTTTTGAAGATGTACACCCAGCAATTTTAAATAAGATATTTTAAATAGTTCAACCATTTATATCAAGTTCCTTATTCGTGAGTATAGATTGATTATATTATATTCAGTAATATGATTATATTTAAATACTTTAATTAATATTTTCCTATCAAATTTACATAAGAAAGGACTCATAATCTTGAATCAAACAAAGAAAGTTGTACGTGCAATTGGATTTTTATATATCAATTAAATTTTCTAATGTCACTAATTATTAACTCTCTCTATCACAAATAAACACTATTTTTCAAGTGTATTCCATGAAATTGACAATGATACATTATCCACATTAAAGAAACATATGTTGACCAGTATTTGTACAACATGAAATACGTCTTTTATTCGGCAATAACTTCTTGATATGCATGTGTCTATCAAAAGGAGGAGGTTATAGTTTCTTACACAAGATAGAAACTTTAAGATGTGTGAAACACTTGCAAACATAATCAACGTTACTTATGTCACAGATGAACTATTTGTTGTTGAAATATTAAAAAAAATAAGGGAAGTGTTGTACCAAGTATAAGATATATTAGAACTATATAAGAAAAATATCACATATACTAATTCAATTGATTGTGTATAACTACAAACAATTATACTTTTCTTTCAAAATTTAGTTACTCTATATTACTTGCAAGTTTTAGTAGCATCTATATCATTTGATTTTTTGTACTAATTTACATAGGAATCACGTGCAAAGCACATGTCTAGAAACTAGTATATATGTGTGTGTGTGTGTGTGTGTGTAGTTTGCTTCCGCCTATTCCACTATTTCTGTTATTTCATTGCCACTTACACTTTATTTCTACCCTTATAGTCGTTACTTGTTGTTCTGAGTTACGGATTGACTTACTTGCTACTAGGTAAGACTAGGTTCCATCATGACTTGAGAGATCGGGTCATGACACCTTATCTACATAAAATCCCAAAATTTAAGAATTCCATCTCTGTACTAGCCTTTGTGAATTTCCATTTAAAAAAATTGATTCAGAAAGTTTAAGAATCTAAACTCCACTCATAGTCAGGCAATTCATAGCAGAAGTTGTGCATCAATTATTAAGTCCACATATGTTTTTAATTTATTCATGATAATTTGATGATATTTGTAAAGAAATGAAGAGACCGAATATATGTTATGATTTTGTGATATATGTAAGGAAACCCAAAAGGATAATATGATAAAGATTTAAGAAAACATAATATGAAATGGAGAATAAGAAAATAAATAGGTCCTCAACATTATATGAAAAGATAATCTAAATATCTATGTAAATATTTAGTAGGTTGTTTTTACATCAAAGTTTCACATCTTGTGAAAGCAGGGAACATTATCATCAAACTCTGTAGTTGTGTATAGTTCGCTGTGCTAGTAGTTTTTTCTTGACCACTAACTCTATAGTTGTGAATCAACTAGCGATCTTGACGCCTTTTGTTATTTGCATATAAGAAACTTATCTATATTTAATCACCTAGCAATGGCTCGACACCCAAAATTGTTTTTATCAAAATTAGAGGGGCCATGTTGGAGAAATGTGGTCCCAAAATTATACTTTCTACATGTTGCCACGTTATTCAGACATCTAGCCAAGTCCGATTTTACCCCATACAGTCTATTATTCATCGAGAAATTAGTGATATTATAATTTTGTGCAAAAGTAAATGTAGTTAATTAGTTTATCCAACACATCTTGACGTATTTGGACAATATATTTTTGTTGAAGTTGAAGAAAAAACTGCTGCAAATTGAAGTTCAATAAGAATTAGTCGGATCATGTTTCAACAAGATTTTTACCTGGAAAAACGGTTAATAATTTGTAAGTAAAATTATTTGCACTTGAAGTTCTCATCATACAATTTTTAATTGTACTTTTGTAGTTGCAAATTTTATAAAAACTTGTTTCAAAAATACAGATTGGGAGAGAGGCGAGCGTAATAGGGCGGAAGGCGAGTGAGATAGTCATGTATGCTATATACATGTGAATCACACTAGATACACACTAAGATACATTTATCTAGTGTGATTCACATGTAATCTAGATACATAGGAGAGTGGCAAGTGAGATGGGAGAAATTTGTTGGAGGTGACTTAGATTTTTCTATGTATCCCAGATACATTCGAATCCACTTAGATGTAGTGTATCTAGAGTAAATTATACCTAATTTGGGCCTCATATATCCCGTGATACATGTATCTGGATGTATCTTGACACACCAAAATCTTGTAAGATTTATAAAATCTATGTAATTAACTTCTTAACTTATGGGATTTCTATAAGTTCCCCATTAAGTTATGATCCAAATATAGCCCCAAGATATTTCAACCCGAGTAACTTTTAAAGATAATATAAAAAAATAAAATTTTGAAAAACTTGTTGATATTACCCTTAAAACCAAAATCCCCAAAAATGGCGATGAGCAGAAAGTTGCCTAATGAAATGATAGAAGTGATAGTCTCCCGGATGCCGGTAAAATCGGTATGTCAATTCCATTGCGTTTCCAAGCAGTGGTGCTCTTTTCTTTTAGACCCAAAATTCATAAAATCTTACCTCAATTATCAATCTACAAATTTGAAAATTTTTTATCTCTGATGTTTCTCAATCTCTTTACTCTCTTCATATTAACCCTAACCCCCAAAATGGAATTAATACAATTTCAACTGTGCTTAGTATTCAGGGAAAATGGAAGAAAATTGTTGGTTCATGTAATGGCTTGGTATTGGTGTTGAATGAGGAAGATGTTACATTTTTAATCAATCCCACAACCTTAGAATACCATAGAATTCCAAACTCTCCTTTGGCTCTTCCAAAGCGTGGTACCTCTACGCGTATGCCCTTGGGTATGATTTACTAGTGATGATTATAAGGTTATTACTCTTTCTTGTTATAGAGGTGTACTTGAAGGTGACCTTTTCTGTACATTTGTGGATGTCTACTCACCGAGAATAGGTTTTTGGAGGATACTTGAGAGTATATCTCATAATGGTGTAATTCCTATTCACGGTTTTGGGGTTTTCCTAAATGGGGCTTTGCATTGGATGGCTGGTAAATATTATTGTTTTCCATCAGTAATTGTTGCTTTTAATCTAACTGATGAGAAATTCTTCGAGGTGCCTTTACCTACCATTACTACTACTTCTCTTTTCCGTTTTTATGGAATGTGGCTCTTAAAGGGTGTCTTTGTGTAATGGGTGATAGAAGAAATGAACATGAAATTGATGTTTGGATGATGAAAGAATATGGGATTGTGGAGTCGTGGACCAAATTTAGTGTTGTAAAAAACACTTTCCCTTGTTGTCCCGCACCCGTGTGTTTAATGAGTGATGATGACATCATATTAGTTTCTCCTGGAAAAGTGAAGTTGATTATCTACAATAAGAAAAAGGAACTATAGAGAGAGATGAATGTTGATGGAAAAACTTCTAAGTGTATAAGAACTAGAACTTTCATGGAGAGTCTTGTCTCTCCTATGATTGGCAGGGAAACTGAGGGAAGTGACTATATCGCTTGATACAATATTCTGAGACGATGTTGTACTCAGGTATTGATTTCTTATTCATTTTGCATCTTATTTATTTGTTCCTTGTATTTTGTTCAACAGGAACCATAGAGTTTTATGAATTGTTTTCGTCCTCATCGAGTTATATAAATAATAGTTTTCTTGTCCTATACAATTATGTGATGGTAATTCTTCTGTCCTGTTTCTTGATGTTTTGACTCTTCTTTGAATCATGAGTTAATTAATCTGACAATGGACTGCCATAATTATCTAAATGCTCAAAACACTGAAATAACATTTTATGTTGCTACCTGCTTGATTGTGTAATTGTCAAGGTGTACTGCTACATATATGAATATCAATGTTGGCTGGTATTATCTATCTATTGTTTTCTAAAAGTGGGAAGATTTAAATTCAAATGTTCAAAAACCATATTAACTATTCTTAATTAATGCACAAAAATGTAAAAACAATTATCACAATAGTTAGTTTGTTGAGTTTCTTTCCCTTCCTCGAATATGAAATATATTACTATGTATTTTGTTCTTTTGTGGTAATTTAATGCACTATGAGTTGTGAATGATATGCCTTTTCATTTTTTGAATTAACTGATAAGTACCTTGAAGTATTTATATTATTTACATATATATCACACATAAGTGATTACTCAGATGCAATTCTGATCAATTTTCTAAATTCTGTTTTTATTTCCCAAACTATTCTTCAGTTCTAGAAAAAAACATAAACTTTGTGCGACTTCTCTTATTTCTCCAAAATATGCATCTTACTAACAGTAACGTTATATATGATTCAAGTTTTCTCTTAGCTAATCTAAAATATTTGTGCTGAAATTCCACACTTTTAACCAAATATGTTGCTTAGTTTTCATACTTATTCTTCTAAAGCTGCTATAGCCACATATAGCCTACAGGGATTGCATATGCATCTATATGTTAAAGTGCAATGCCACATAATACCATTTGACACATGTTTTGTGCCTTACGCATGGATATGCATTTGCTTCTATGGATTGTGTCAAAGAATTTGAATTCATCACAGAGGCCTTGATCTCAATATATTTTACTTCTTAATCTTTTATTTTACGGAAGGAGAGATGTGGAAGTAAACTTACATTTTTATTTTGTATACTATCAGGAGAAATGGCTTTTCAACAGATTTGTAACTTTGCAATGTTTTAGCATATTGTGGTTAATTATTTGTTTTTCTGGCTTGCAAAATGGTACATATTCAATATTTTATAAATAGTACACAGTCTGCGCTTTCTTACAAACTAATCCTTTTTCAGCCAAATGAGCCCAATTGTAAGAAGCTTCCATAGAATTACAACTTCTAATCTTAGACACTAACAATTTGTGCTACATATCCATGTAACTTGCATTGAATATATTGAACATTTTCTAGTTTGTTATACTACACCTAGTTACATGCAGTGTTGTCTAAGGCTCGCTTTAAGAGTGCTTAATCTGTAAAGCGACGCTCAAAATGTGATGAGCGCTTCAGCTCACTTATGTGCACTTTAGTGTCGTCATCAAGGTTTTAATGCATATATATATTTCCTTGCCAATGATCCTATTTTGAATAGGCAATATTAAACAATTGATATTTCACTTTCCTGTAATTCTTTTTTAATTTTTTTGTTCAAATATTTTACATTCATTTTTTATAGCACTCAACCAATTCTGGAAATATTTCTTGGTGAAAACCAATTAAATCCATTTTTCAGAATTGGGTTCTCCTTCTACAGTTCATCTCTTAATTTCTAACAATAGTTTAGGTTTTCATAGCTCTTGCAGTTGTCGTAGTTTATTATGTCAAGCTTGTGTAAAAAGTTAAATTAATAATTCTCCAGCCTCGAAAATCTCAAGTGATGGTTTTTGTTATTGTTTTATATTTTTTATCACTTTAGCAAATACTCTTGGATATATATTTTTGAGAATAAATCTAATGTTCTTGATTTTTTTCACTAATTTCATTTATTCGCTGAGAAATTCGGTTACTCCATTAAACTATTTCAAGCATACCGGGGATGAAGTTTCAAGCCTTGACTTCCTATGTGCCCACACATGGAGTCACAAAATGTGTTTCCTATCCATAAACTCCTTAACAAAATGGGTGTGCAAAAAGAAAACATAGGCATGTCACTGAAACTGGTCGTCCACTTCTTTTTAACTTACATGTTCATTCTAATTTTTGGACAAATGCATTTGAAACAATTGTTTTTCCAATTAATCTTCTGCCCAATCCTCCATAAAATCATCAAAGTCTATGTGAAATTTTTCTTAGTGAAAAGCATGATTATAAACAACTACATCTTTTTGGTTCCTTGTGCTACCATTGGCTTCGTCCTCATTCACAAAATAAATTATGTCCTTGTTCCACTCCCTGTGTCTTTCTTGGTTGTACTGGGACTCAGAAAGGCTACAAGTGTTATAATCGTGTCTATAACAATATTTTTGTTTCATGTCATGTACTATTTGATGAATAAGTGTTCCATCGTCAAGAAGTCGATGGTATGTGTGCTGCATCCACTAAGCCTGACACAAACATATTTGTTGTTATTACTACTGCTCATATGTGTCTAGCTACACCCATGCATCCACCAATGTCGCAAACTCAACTACTAGAAAGCCTAGAATCAACCTCAACTCATCCTCCATCCTCTCCGCACTTTTCTTTTGTATCATCTCCATCACATGCTTCGCCAGTTTCACTTGGTACTTTCTAACATTATACACAAGTTCAATACCTTTGCATTTTGATTGGTGTTGTTGTTTATGACTATCCAGGTTACTCTAATTCTAATGGTGCTACTTCATTGGATTTAGTCACACCCATTCGCAGTCATCAAATGCTTACATGAGCGTATAAAGGAAATCTTTAGTCAAACATATTCGGTCTTTCTTTAGCTCCTCTAACGGTCTTGACCCCACTTGTTGTACTCATGCTATTAAAATTCCTCAATGGAGATGATATGTTATGTCCACAAGATATAATGCACTTATAACAATTGGTACATGGAAGTTGGTTCCACCTCATCAAGCTGCGAATGTAATTTTTTGTAAATGAATTTTCAAGACGAAGAAAAAATACAAATGGCTCCATTGACCGACATAAGTCCAGATTATTTTCCAAGGGTTTCCAGCAAGGCCCTAGAATTGACTGCCAGGTTTTGTTGACCCTAATCACCCTAATTATTGATGCAAGCTAGAGAGTTCTATTTTAGGCTATTCGACTATGGAATAAATGTCTGGTTTATACCTTATATGAGCTTTATTTCCAGGGCTCTAAAACAGATTCCTCACTCTTCGTTAGATTCACATGAGCAAAAAATCTATTTTGTTTTATCTATGTTAATGACATTATAGTATTGGGCATGTCTATACATCTAGTTTCATCATTGCTTCAACACTTAGAAATTCCCTTCTCCTTGCGCAGCTTGGGCAAACTTAATTAATCATTGGGTATTGAAGTTACATGGAGATATAATTGATTGTTATTACACCAGTCTAAATATACACATGATATCTTGGAATATAGTAACATCTTAACTTGCAGTGATATTTCTACTCTAATGTGCCCAAGTAACGAGTAGCACAGAAGTGACAATACTCAATTTCTTTATGAAATCCTTTATCAAAGTTTTCTCGGCGGCGTAGAATATCTCACTTTCTCAAGAATTTATATCTCCTTCTCCGTTAATAATGTTTGTTGGTTCATGTATAGTCCAACAGAGAAATATTGGGCAGCAGTTAAACATATGTTGCTATATCTGAAATCAACTTCTTCTCATGGTATTTTCTTTCCAAACCATAAAACTCACCAATTACAAGGATATTGTGATGCCGATTTGGGAGGACGTATAGATGATAGGAATTTTGCTATTGGTTTTGAAATTTTCTTTTGTTCATCGCTTGTTTCTTATTGTTCTCGCAAACAACAGATCTCTCGCTCTCTAATACTAAGGCCAAATATCTCTCTCTTGTTGCTTCCACCAATAAAATTCAATGGATTAGTCTCTTGTTGTAAGAAATTGGTCCTTTCTTCTTGTTTCGTGTCTTTCTTGTGGTGTCATAATTTTAGAGAGACCTATCTTACCACTAACCCGGTGTTTCACTCTCACCCCAAACATATGTGGATCGATTTTAACTTTATTCAACATCTTTTCTTGAAAAAGGAACTTTGGGTTTAGTATAACTGATTCATGACCAGCTAGCATATGTTCTTACAATATGATTAATGACTGTAACATTGGGCTTTACTTACAGAAAATACCGACTTAAAGAAGCTACAACTGGTTAGATGATTTTTAGCTCATAGGAATCAACCTGGATCAAGGAACCAGATCATTTACTGAGAACAACTTAGAACAAAAACAAAACAATCTACATAGCAGAAAGTAAAGGAATGCTCAAGGAAGGAAAAATCACGACCTACCAAGTATGATTTCACCAATATTCACTAAACACGAGCAAGATTTCAAATTACTAACTCATGCAATGTAGGACTTAAACTCCTAATCCCTCCCCATGTAAACTATGGCTAACACTAGCCAACAACTCGAATATAAAATAAAAGAGAAAACACAATACCTACACAAGATTCATTAAGAAGAGTAGGTTTACACTATTAGCACAAAAAAAAAAGACTCAACAGCAAGGAATGAAAAAACAACTTCAATGATAAGAGCAGGTCCCTTATGGTGTAGGTCTTCGTGAGAAGAGAGCTAAGACAACGTATGCTTGAGACAGGAGCAATATTCTTCAATATTGCAAAATCTAGGTTTCGATCTTTGTTAATTCTTCTTATCAATGAAATAGGGTCAAAGGAAAAAACTTAACCTCTTCTTCTTAGTCGAGGTGTACAAGGACATTATTTTCCTATTGTCACCATGTCATACTGCTCTCGCGCACTGCATAGACAAGGTGCACTTCATAATATGGTTGTTGACATCGGCAAAAAAATGTTGTAGGTACTATGTCCTTTTATAAAGTTTGTCAATCATCAAAATCATCTTTTCAACATTATAACATTTTCCCCAATTTTGATGATCATGACAAACTAAGCAATCATTTCAGCCACTTTGTAACCACACAAACACTTTCAACGTGACTTCCTTATGTTAGATAGATCAACCTGACTTCATTTGCTTACCAACATTCTTCCTATCAGTAATTCCCCATGTCTCCAATATCCCTGTCTCTAATATTTTTGCACTTTTGGAATCATAAAAAGGAGTGAATAGTAAACCTATAATAAGTGCAATAGTGCAATGCTAACTAGCGATCTTTTTTGCCATCCCGCTCCTTCTAGATACTACCACGATCACGCCATTCCCTATCACAGTCTCTCCAACCTTCATCATGCTCTCTATTCCAACCTTTGTTCCCACCTAGCCTTGGATAGTTCAGACGGAAACCTCCTCCTTGATTTGCCAGAAGATGCACTCCCTCATTATACAAAGTCTCAAAGTGTGCATTATCGGGTTCACCCCACTAACTCCAACTAGATTTTCAGCTTTAGAACCACTACCCATGACATGTTTTGACAACAAATTCATTTGGGTCATCATTTTAGCCATGTTTTGATCTTGTTCTTGGTCCTTTTCAATTTGCTCTTTTGTCATCCTAAAAGTCAAAGGAGACACTTGATCTTCCCTAGTGTACCAAGCACGGTTGATCTTAGTCATTCCATCAAGGAGAGTAGATGTGATTTCAAAAGGTTGCTACATAATTCCTCCTTGGACAATTAGATCAGCCACAGCTTTGTTGACAGAATATAGTCTCCGATAGAAATGTTGTAACAACATGTTGTTCGGGAGTCCATGAGTTGGACATTGAACTAGCAACTTTTGGAACCATAACCACATTTCGTGAATTGGTTCACCAACAAATCTTTTGAAGCCTTGAATATTATCTCTCAATGTCATCATTCTCGAAGGAGGGAATCCCTAAATATTATCTCTCAATAGTCACTATCCATCGCCTTCTTGCCTTGTCTCTTCAACCTCAGACTTCTGTAACATTGGGCAATCAAGATCGAGGTTGCCGATCCATTCAGTGGTCCACCGAATGTCCATTTTCATTGCCAAGTTGGCTTGTTCCCCAGGGCTGGCATCCTGGATCTTTAGGCGAGCTAAAGAGCCACTCGGCGGTTTGTTGAAGTGTCTTGGCAATCAAAAGGATTGCCTTTCTTCCACTTCTTCAGCTTTTTCGCTCCTTTTTGCCCGGCAATGTCCTTACTTTGTTCTTTTTCCTTCTTTTACTGCACATCAAAATTTTAACATCAACATAAATTAGGCATTGAGGAGAATAAAAACATGAAAACAAAGCCCTAAATGAGTCCAAATCTAAGACTGATCAACACCCCCAACTTAAACTTTTACTTGTCCTCAATTAAAACTCAAGATCAATCAGTTCAACAAGGATGTCTACAAAAAGTGCTACTCAAGACTCAACATGAATGCACACAAGAGGCTTAAACTACTCATGCAATGTTCAATTGTGCACTCTAATTTTTAAACTGTGACTAACAATTATCAAATAAACTCAAGCTCTCGATGCTTACTTCAAATGCAAGTTCAAACCCAACAAGAGTATTTGAATGCCCTTAAAACAAAAATGATTCCATCTTCACACAAAGATCAAAAAAATTTTCAGAATTTAGGAGTCACAAACAATTCTCTTCCTCTCAAAACAAAACACATGCAAGATCTTTCCCATAGGCTTGCCCTTATTTCCCAATCAACATGATGTTAAACTCAATCAATATCCCAAAGATCGTTCAAGGTTCATATCGGGGCTAAGGGTTAAGGTATGGTCATTTAGGCTTAGTGACTATTACCTTTATGGAGTATGGCCTGCAAATCATTCTTTCACCGTTTCTATTCCACTTTCGATTCTCAAAATTCACACCCTATTATTTCAATCAAACGTCATTGGATACTCTATTTCATTTTCTCATTGCTCACACTTTATGTCAACCATTCTTCTCTTTTTCAATCTTCTGTTCTTTTCCTTCTCTTTTCTTTTTCAATATTTTACTCTTTTATACATGGAGGGGTTCCATCTTTTTCAACAAGATCTTTCAATGTTGCATTTCTCAAGTTTCTTGATTTTACGCCTTTTTCACCAGACCCCCAACTTAGGCTTTTGGCCTAAGTTGGAGATTCAATGCAACCAATGCTCCATGAATATTTTAGGTGGGAAGGAAATGGTCATTTATGTTCAAGGTTCAGCCAAAGAAAAGGATAGGCACAAACGGTGTCAAGCTAGGTTCACACTCTCACAAGGTGGTTACAAAGAGGTATAATGGAATAATTGGCTCACTCTCTACAAATTGCCTTAGATCATCTCTATCATTCGCTCACATTAGTCAATTGGACCAACGGGGCAAGTTCTAGGTATTATCAAGCATGCATTTTAAGGCCTTCACCACACACGACATTCAACACAATCATCAAACAAGACTTTACAACTTTTGCTAGCGTGCAACGATCATCACAAGAGTTTCATTCAACAAATGGCGTAGTCACAATGAGATGTTACGAGTTCACATATGACTTATGCAACTCAATTCGCCTTATCAAATTTGCACACACATGTCGTTCAAACAAGAGCACTATTTAAGTCATCCAATCCGAGCACAACCGACACTCGAAATTACAAGAGAACAACCACATTCACAAACATTAAAAGGTGGAAAATTTTTAAAATGGGTCAAAACTATATTCACATTAAACATAATGGATGGCAGCCACAATCACATGGAAGAACAACATATTAAAAACCAACATATATATCAACACAAGATCGTAATCAATAATCACAAAATAAAAACACCAAATATTAACAACACAGCCCAAGAGAGATAGATATTGAAATACCTCACCACACCAAACTAATCTAGCAATTGTTCTCAAATGTGCAAATATAGTAAGATAGTCTGAAAATAAAAGAAAGGGAGTCAAAAGGGTCATTCTTCCAGGCTAAGCCTGGGTGACGATTGCATGTCAGGTACTCCATATGTCGGGGCATCACTGCCTAGCTCATCAACATCCTTGGCTCCATTGGAGTCCACCATCGATGTCTCTCTAAGTGATGCCTCTACCGTTGTCTACACCATGGACCCCTCAAGGTCCTCCAGATCATCGTACATAGCTGTATCACGGACACCCAACTCCTCCTCATCAGTCTCAGCCTCAAAATCAGCAGTTGCATCCTCTCTATCAACATCTCCAGTTGTAGTTATAGGAGGAACCTCTGAACTGACAGGGACATCTGCACTTGGGACCTCGGGGGATCTCCATCGTACCAAACATCATAGATAGTTCTATGGACTTCAGCTGGTCCACGTCCTTTCTCTGCCCAACAATATCAGCCTTCAAGGCCATCATAACAGTAGAATCATCTCGGCCCTACTCACAAGCCTCTACTCGCACAGTAAGGGCATCCAATGCAAGCATATACCAATCAATCAACTCTCTATGCTCTCTCATCTCAGCCCTAATCGGGGCAAAGGCAGTAGCAATCACCTATATTATCAGCCTAGGCACATCGACCTCTACCTGAGAGACACACACATCAGCAGAATGAGCCAGATGACTCATCTTGTACATATGGCCTGGGTGATAGCGGTCGGGATGAAGCAGCAACGGTAGTAGTAGGAGGAGGGGGTACAACATATGGACTAGGAGAAATAAAAGTAGAGGGACCGAAGGTACCTATAGGCTCACTAGCCTAAGGAGGAAGTATTGCCTTAGTCGGTAATGTATCAACATCAACTACCGAGACGTATCCACTGGTGCAGCTCTCCTTCAGTGGACCTCATCCCTTGTGTACTCAGCCTTGATCCGTCGGATGTCGATAGAAGAGGTGGAGGTCACCTCCACATTCGTTTTCTAATTCATAGGGACACGGGCTCGCCTGCACAATAAGGTTTTCAGCACCGGAAAGGAAAGAGAGGTTTGACTCTACTTGGCCCTCATGTCTATTTCTTGCTCAATGAGCAGACCCAAGTTAAGTTTCTCCTGATCTATGATGCAGCTCAAACATGATGCCTTCGAATGTCAGAGAATCGACTCATTATGGGAAGTTATAATGGTGTTGCTAATAAACTCTAACCAGTATCTAACAACCACATTCATGAACTTCTTCTTAATCGGCACATCGGGTCTTCTTTTGGACCTTGTCAACATAATAGTGCATGAAGTTCTGTGAACACCTAAGAATCGCATTAATATCTGAGCTTCTACACTTCACCTTCCAACTTCAGACCATCACATGTTCTACCGGTTTAACCGTTCTAACCTTTTTTTCCCCTTTGGTACTAGATCCCCATATGCTCAGTAGAACTCTTAGACCCAAGTGGGAATTTAAAGGCATCGGGGCATCGTGAATATTTCAAACTGGTGGAACTTCAAGGTGATCCACACTTCTAGGAATCGGTCCACCAAGCCATCTATAGACAACCATTTTTCCTTTAGAATGGTCCTCAAACAGTCGGCCTTTAATCTGTTGAGTGATCGAGGAGAAGGAACTTGAGCGGGAGTGGGAGCTTGTATAACTGTTTGAACTAGATGTGGAGGAGTCGTAGGAGGAATCGGGAGCTAATTTGGATCATTTATTGCTTTGGTGTGTGACTCTGCTCTCCTAGGCCATAGGAACTGGTCATCTTTCGGCTCCGAAATGGATGCTGGAGTACTATGCTCAGATTAGCCCTCACTCTCAGAAGTGGTGACGTACATGGCATAGATGCCCTCACTATCCGAAATCTAACCACCATATGCCCTTTTCCTTTTCCTTTTCCCCTAGTTGGAGGAAGTTTTGCCAATGTGTTCCGGGAGGATGCAGCGTCCTCATTTATCACATTACCTCTTGCTTGCTTTTGGGGCAGTTGATTTTTGCCAACAATCTTTGTTCTGGCCATTTTTGCAAAACAAAACTACACACATTAGATGCAATTCAAACAAAAAAATGCAAAGTTATAAAACTATGCACAAAGACTCACCGAGCCATTCAGTGAGTCACCGAACCGAATTGGTGAGCTAAGTCAGGCTTGCCGAAAGTTCCTAAGTAAAATCATTCAAATGTAAGCACAGGTTGGTGAATTTTATGGCCTATCAGTAGATTGCCAACACCATTCGGCAAACTAGAAGTTGTTCGCCAAATGTTACAAAATAATTTTAGGGATTCAGGGCATAGAAGGGCAATTAGAAGGGTCTTTCAACGAGTCCCCGAGTGAACTTGGTGAGCTCAGGCGTATTGTTGAAGGTTGTAGAACTTAGACTTCAATCATAGAGAATTAAAAGGCGGTCGAGTGGTCTTTAGGCAAACCACTGAACTACTTGGTGAGCTCGGCCCATCTCGCCAAATAGTCCAACTTACCAAATCTTCACCTCGACCTTCAAAATCAAACCCGTAGCCCATGAAAACAAAATTAAACCATTATTCTACCACATTAGGCTCAAACACATACTACCCATGCCCTCAGCGTACTAAGACTTTCCCCGATTTGGCCAAAATTGGTGAATTGACGTCTTTTGCCCTTAAGAATGACGTCAACCGCTCTATCATTGGGTTACTTAGACTTCACCCAAACTAGAAATAAAATGAATTCAACACAACCCACAAAAGGATTTTATGATTTAAGGCCTATTAATATCATTCGACGCGAAATACGGACATGCATCAACAACAAACTTTCATAAAGTTAAAGTTATTCAATGAGAACAACTACAAAATGATCATACAATTGATTTATTAAAATCTAAAGACAGGGTTTAGATAACCAACCTAAGACGCAGAGAAGACTTGTAAAGCTAGGCTAGCAACGTATCTAACAATCCACCCCGAGTTAATGATCCTAAATATAAACAAATAACTAGTACAAAAGTAAGGAAATGTGCTGTTGTGAAAGTTTGGAAGTCGAAAAGTATGAAATAAGGGAGATTTTAAATTTAAAAATGGTTTAGCCCATCGAGTTTTACAGAACCTCCAGTAAAATAGGTGGTTTAAACGACGATGCAAGTTGGGCTCACTGACTGGATATTTCGCTCGCCTACTACTCCATTTCCCAAAATTTCAAAATTTTCAACCTGCACATTTAACAACCATTATTCAAAAGCAATATTAAAGACATCAAAAACATGGGTTGCCTCCTAAGAAGCACCTTTTTAAATGTCGTGGCACGACGAAGATACCCATTCAAGGTTCATTCTTGGGATTGGCTATTGTGTCGCCTGGCAACCCCGTTTTGTCCTTGGATTCAAATGATTCGAGATTTGACCCATTTGTGTCTCCAACTGTTTAATGGACACTGAGTGAGAAGTAGCCGTCTGATTTAGAGTTGAGAAGTCATCTTTCAAAACTTTTTCCGACCCTTCCACTTTGGTGAGAATGCATGAAAGCATATCTTCCGTACGAAAACTCTCTAGGTCAACCCTTAGTTCTCTTGATTTTTGACACTCATGGGGAGGTACATATCTCTCCTTGTCCCCATCTCTCTCCTTTAAATTGGTTCCATGATCACGCCATTCCCTATCAGGTCTCTCCAACCATCATAGCACTCTCTATTCCAAACTTGATTACCTCCCGACCTTGGATAGTTCAGACGAAAAACACCACCTTGATTTGCAAGGAGACTCATTCCTCATTATATAAAGCCTCAAAGTGTGCATCACCGGGGTTTACCCCACTAACACCGACAACATTCACAGCCTGAGACCCACTACCCATAACATGTTTTGACAACAAATCCATTTGGGTCATTATCTTGGCCATGTTTTAATCTCGTTCTTGGTATTTTTATATTTGTTCCTTCATCATCCTAAATGTCAAAGGAGACACCTGATCTTCTCTTGTGTACCAAGCCCGATATATATTAGTCATGCTATGAAGCAAAGTAAATGCAATCTCAAAAGGTTGTTGCATGATGCATCCATGAACAAGTTGGTCAGCCACACCTTTCTTTTCAAAGTCTAAACTCCGATAGAAGTGTTGTAGCAAGACATTGTTAGGAAGTCCATGAGTCGGACATTGGAGCAGTAGCTTTTGGAATCATACCCAAGTATCTTAAATTGTCTCACTGTCCAAGCGTTTAAAGCTTTGGATGTTGTCTCTTAATGAAATTATCTTCAAGGGAGGAAAGAATCTAATGTAGAACACCTCAGTAAATTCATCCAAAGTGGTGACTGAGTCCCTAGGTAAGTCAGCTAACCACTTGGTAGCCTCTCCCATCAGAGAAAAAGGGAAAAATCAGAGTTGAATAGACTCTTGGGATATATCGTGAACGAGAAGGGACCACAAAGGTCCACAAAATTTCTAATATGGTCATGGGGATCCTCATGAGCCAAGCCTCCAAATAACCCTTTCATTAGCAATAGTTGCAAAATCATGCTTGTCACGTGGAACACTGTATTTCTCACGATCGAAGGTTACCGGATAGGACCTACACCACCCAATTGTACTTCATCCACAAATACGTCATTAACATCGTTCAATTTTCTAATGTCGTCATTTTGGCCCAGCTGGCTAGTGTTACTTCCGTTGACACTCATTTCATAACCTGATCAAAGGCAACAAACAACACACAAAAGGTAAATAATTTCAACTACAATGCACTAAGATCACAAAAGACCTTCAACAAGAGAATTAAATAACACCACTCCCCGACAGCGACACCATTTTTTATAACGCTCAACTACACCTCATCCAATTCTCGGTGTAGGTGATCGTAATCTAGTATAAACCTAACAAAAGTTGGGGTTGAACCTACAGGGAATGGAACGGTATGGAATTTAGTTGAGAAGTAAAGATTGTGTTATAATTAGTTGTAGGAGTTAACATTATCGAATAAAAGTGATATAAATTAAGTGGGTGACGATAAATGTTAGATGGAGGACTTAAGAGTATCAATTATCCACTCCAACAGTTACAAAAATAGGGGAGTAGATAAGTAGAGAAGGATTCCCGGGTATGTGATCGATTAAATGCTAATTTCAGTATATGTGTAATTATAGTTTAACATCAATTGTTGAATCTCAGCGGGTAGGCTAGACTTTAGGTGCAATAGCTTTCTCTTGAACAACTATTACGATTCAAGCGAGTTTTCTCGAACCTCGACAAGCATATCCATATAAATAACCTAATATTTCAGTATATCCACTCTCTCGAGCTAGATAGGTAGGATTGAATTAAGAATCACTCTCTCGAGATGAACCCACAACAACCCAATCACTACAATCAACAATTGATAAACTTAGTTCTAGAACTTCTTTCTCAAGCAAGCCCAAAACACTAAGTTAGAAATGCATTTGAAACTCCAATTCATACTATAAAATACAGCTATCAATCAAACCCACTTTAAAACAACATTTAAATCATTAAACAACAATACCCATAATCTAATTAGAGCAAATAATCACATGATCATACCTCCATGAATGGGGGTTTTAGCCACACATCATAAAAAGGAAGAAACAATTACCAATTATGTTATCCATGAACTGGATAATGATTCCCAAACCTTTACAATGCTTCAAATCAACTGAAAATGAAAACCCACTTGAAAATTCTACTTACAAAACCCAAAAAATAGTCTTAGTCTTATTGGTTCAAAAACCTAGACTAAGGATCTGTAGGAACTTCCCAAAAAAAAATCAGAGACTCTTCAAAATCATTTTCAATATTCTATTTATACGCTTCTAAATTTTTACCTTCAGGATAAAACGGCGAAGTAAGTTGAATGTCACCAACAAGGTCGGCCACATGCCAATAGTCACCATCAATCGCCTTATCTCTTCAACCTCAGACTTATGTAATTTTGGGCAATCAAGATTGAGGTTACCGATCTATTCGGCGATCCGCCGAATGTCCATTTTCATCACCAAGTTGGCTTGTTCCCCAGGGCTTGTATGCGAGAACTTTAGGCGAGCTAAAGAGCCACTCGACAGTTTGGCGAGTGGACTTGGCAATCACCAAGATTGCCTTTCTTCCACTTCTGTAGCTTTTTTCGCTCCTTTTTGTCCGGTAATATCCTTGCTTTGTTCTTTTGCCTTCTTTACTTCAAATAAACATTTTAACATCAGTATAGAGCATAAAATATGTATTGAGGAAAATAAAAACATGAAAAAAAGTCCTTAATGATTCCAAATCTCAGACTCATTTGTGGACTTAATAATTGATGCGCAACTTTTGTTATGGACTACCTAACCAAGAGTGGAGTTGTAATTCTTAAAATTTCTAAATCAATCTTTTTTTATGTGGAAATTCAATAAGACTAGTACTGAGATGTAATTCTTAAATTTTAAGAATTCATGTTGATAAGGAGTGTGAAAAAACATATATTACAAAAATAGAGGTACGAGATTCACCTGAACTATTACTTCCCTGTCATGTCAATCAATTTAATTATCTTACTTTCTTTTGTTTTAAAGATAATGGTTCAAATAACCCTTTCATTTGCAAGAGTTGCAACATCATGCTTGTCACGTGGAACACTACATTTCCCATGACCGAAGGCAATCGAGTAGGACCTACACCACGCAAATGTACTTTTTCCACAAGTGAGCCATTAACATCATTCAATTTACCAATATCATCATTTTTGCCCAGCTGGCTGGCGTTACTTTCATTGACACATATTTCATCACCTAATCAAAGGCAAAAAAACAACATACATAAGGTAAATAGGTTCCACTACAATACAATAAGATCACAAACAAACTTCAACAAGAGAATTCAATAACACCACTCCCCGGCAGTGGCACCATTTTTAATAACGCTCAACTACACCTCATCCAATTCTAGGTGTAGGCAATCGTAGTCTAGTAGAAACCCAACAAGAGTTAGGGTCGAAACACACATGAAGTGGTACAGTATGGAATTTAGTTGAGAAGTAAAGATTGTGTTCTAATTGGTTATAGGAGTAAACATTATGGAATAAAAGCGATGTAAATTAAGGGGGTGACAGAAAAATATCAGATGGAGGGTTTAAGAGTGTCAATTATCAACTGCAATAGTTTCAAAAATAGGAGAGTAGATAAGAAGAGAAGGATTCTCAGGGATGTGATCGATTAAATGCTAATTTCATTATATGGGTAATTATAGTTTAACAACAATTGTTGAATCTCAGTGGGTAGGCTGGACTATAAGTGCAATAGCTTTCTCTCGAACAACTATTACGATTCAAGTGAGTTCCCTCGAACCTCGACAAGCATATCAATATAAACAACCTAATACCTCAATTTATCCACTCTCTCGAGCTAGATAAGTAGGACTGAATTAGGAATCACTCTCTCGAGCTGAACCCACAACAACCCAATCACTACAATCATCAATTGATAACCTTAGTTCTAGAACCTCTCTCTCTCAAGCAAGCCCAGAACACTACGTTAGAATTGCATTGGGAACTACAATTCAAAATTTAAAATATAGCGATAAATCAAACCCACTTTAAAACAACATTTAAATCATTAAACAATAATACCCATAAGATAATTAGAGAAAATAATCACATGATCACACGTCCATGAATGGGGGTTTTAGCCACACATCATAAAAAGGAAGAAACAATTACCGATTATGTTATCCATGAACTGGTAATGATTCCCAAACCTTTACAATGCTTCAAATCAACTAAAAATGAAAACTCACTTGAAAATTCTACTTACAAAACCCTAAAAATAGTCTTAGTCTTATTGGTTCAAAATCCCCACAGTAAGGATCTGTAGGAATTTCCCAAAAAGAATCACAGACTCCTCAAAATCCTTTTCAAAGTTCTATTTATACGCTTCTAATTTTTTGCCTTCAGGATAAAATAGCGAAGTAAGTCAAATCTCACTGGCAAGGTCGGCCACACACCAATAGTCACCATCCATCGCCTTGTCTCTTCAACCTCAGACTTCTGTAACTTTGGGCGATCAATATCGTGGTCACCGATCCATTCGGTGGTCCATCGAATGTACATTTTCATCGCCAAGTTGAGTAGTTCCCTAGGGATGGCATGCTTGAAATTCAGGCGAGCACAGTTCACCGAGTGGTCTTGGCAATCACCAGGACTGCCTTTCTTCCACTTCTTCAGCTTTTTCATTCCTTTTTTCCCGGCAATGTCCTTGTTTTGTTCTTTTGCCTTCTTTACTGCAAATTAATATTTTAACATCAGTATAGAGCATAAAATAGGTATTGAGGACAATAAAACATGAAAACAAAGCCCTAAATGATTCCAAATCTCAGACTCATCAGTAAACTTAATTATTGATGCGCAACTTTTGTTATGGACAGCCCAACCAAGAGCGGAGTTGTAATTCTTAAATTTTCTAAATCAATAATTTTTGATGTGGAAATTCAATAAGACTAGTACTGAGATGTAATTCTTAAATTTTAACAATTCATGGTGATAAGGAGTGTGAAAAAACATATATTACAAAAATAGAGGTATGAGATTCACCTAAACTATTAGTTCCCTATCTTACTTTCTTTTGTTTTAAAGGTAATGGTTAAATACATATTTGCATTATTATTTTCACCAGTTTCACACTTTCACTATCAATTGCTTCCCTTTTTTACCTTAGCTATCACCACCTACCCCTTTTTACCTGAACTATCACAATCTATGTTCTAAAACACTCGTGGTTGAGTAGATGGTAACAATTCAGATAGGAAAAAAGACAGCATTTAATACCCCTTAATTAATCACTTTGATTTAATTAAGGGTAACATCCCAGGGTTTCTAAGAACTCTCTCTCTCTCTCTCTCTCTCTCTCAATAGATAGAACGTTAGAAACACAATATTTTTATAGGTTTTTAATTTTTTATCACTTCTTTGTTTAATTCGTAAAGATATTTTATTCATGTTTTCTTTACTTTGTAATCAAATCATGAATAGCTAAATTTCTTTGTCTTGAGTTGTGGTGTTTACAAGAATGTTATAGTTCAACATTCGTATGCTTATATGCATTTTCAATTACTGAGTTGCTTATTTTTTTATCGAGCATATAAAATTATTTGATTTTTTTGCCAACTACCTAATACTATATGTGTCACATAAATTGAACCTCCAAGAGTGAATTTTTGTTAGTAATAAGAAAAACTAGGGTTTGGGTGTGATCCTTCTTGCAAAAGCAAAACAATTCTCTAACGTGTATATAAATATACCTATTCACCTTGCTAAGTTGATACAAATGACATTTCACATGCACTTCACTATCCCTGTACATTCCTATAGTGACCGTCATGGTCGTTTTCTCTTTAATGTACCCTTTTCAGCATTTAGAGCAGTCTTGTGGTGACCCCAAGTCATTTATGACTTATTGGGATTAATGATTTAGTCAACTAGTCATTCGTTATTGTTTTGTGAAAGTTTCAATATTTTTGAGCTTTTTAAACTTGAATGGTTCACAATCAAAACTCCACATAGATGACCTCAAAATACAATTTTAACGGTTCCATCAACTCTGGAACGTCGAGTTATGTCTAGAAGGATCTTTGGTGTGGATAAGGTAGGGGACTTGACTTAGTAGTTACTCATTGCACATGCTGTTTCCAATGAGTACCATGACAAGCTCCTCAACAAAATCTAGATGTCTTCTCTCATGAATAATTTGGTACATTGTAGTCCACCGTTTATGCCCCCAGAACTTCAGTTTCTTATATCTCTTCATCGGATTTTCTTCCTCCGCGGTTTATTTTTTGTATTTTATATATGTACACTCCCAATGATCCTATACCCAATTTTAATGGAATGTTTTCTTTTAGCTATTTGCACTGATGTTCAATTTATTATATTTATTTCCTATTAACTATGTGTTACTATCATGACCAAAATGACACCTATAAGACCCCGAGAGGCCCTAGACAAGCAACTTGACATACATATTACACATAGTAATACACAAAAGTAAAGAATTTTATATCAAAGAAATAGTTTGACATTTCAAAGTGGAAATATAACAATGTCTTGACAAGCCTTTCTAAATCAACAAAAGAAGTGGTCGGGATGTAACTGGTACACCACGTACAACATCCGAAAGTAAAGACATAATAAAACAATGAAAGTGAAATGGTCCTCAGAGAATGAGGACTCACCAAGTCTTCAAACCTCTAGAGTGATCAACTATCCACGAATGGAGGGAGATGAGTCATCAAGCCCTACATTAGTGAAACAATGTAACCACAAGTATGCATCAGTACATGGAATGTACTAAATATGAAGAACATGCAATAAAATATATAATATGATTATAGGGGGACATAATCAAAAAAACTGATATGCATGACCAAGCTAAACATAGTAAAAATCCTTAAAGAAGAATCATGAATAATGTATATGGTAAATGCATATTAAAACATAAGGAAAGATTCATAAAACATTTGAAACTAACCTAGTTTTTTTTAGTGGGATATTTACTATTAACCAGCATCGACCACATGAGCTATAACGTGGAATCTGGTATCTTGCTCCTCCACTAAAAAGAGATGTCCTTACTTGCCAAGGAAAGGACCTTAACTTCTAGCGAAGGTTGATCCACTAACTATGACACTTAAGACAACCTACATGGGCACATAGTAAGGGATAATGATATTGCTACTAGAGACCTGACCTCTACTAATGGGAGAGCGTCAATCACAATATCATCTCGATGCTAAGTAAAATCCTTACAGGATTTTTCATAACCATAAACATATTATTATACATGAAAAACCACAATTAAGTCACTACTCCAGGCTAAAAACATCATATAATAGCTCCTTAAACTTTGAATCATGAATGAGTTAGAAAACCTTTCACAAATTCATGACCCTTTAAAGTGAGAAAACCTTTCACAATTGAATTGATGTCGGTCTTAAAGAAAAGATCATAAGACAGTCTTATTCATAAGTCATGCACAAGTTCATGAAAACTTCATAGTTTCTTTATACATTCATGTAAGTTAGGGTTTATAGTTAAAATCACGATCAAAGCATGGATTCATATGGAATTGATTCGAAAGCATATAATTAAATCTAGATAATCGTAATATGATCAATATCAGACTATTTAATTCATACAAATATAACCCATGAGGATTGAATGAAAACCTAATCAATTTAGGGAGATTGAATTGGGGAAATTGGAGAATACTTTGGGACTCAATGGGTGATGGGACCATTGATGAACTCCATACATACCTTAATCTCAAATCTCACAAGTAGTTAATGAAGAAACCTTAAAGACTTGAAAAACCCTAGAAATTCTTTCATCGCCTTGGAGAGAAAACCTTTGAGAGGACTTTGGGAATTTTGGGGGAATGAAGGAGAATGGGTAGATTTTGGGACTAAAATCAGTTAAACGGGCTTATTTATATGGAAAAACGTAGTATATGAATAAGGTTCATAAAAAATACACAAATGCCCCTTTAAAACAAATGTCGGTCAGCCCTACGATTACAACCTACGGATCATAGAAATTCCTATCGACCGTACTGGTCAACTGTAGGTTGAGGTACTTGGCCAAATTCTAGAGCAAAACCTACGACTTGTTTCTACGGACTGTCAAAATTCCTACGATCCTTTGACCCATCCTTAGAACTCAACTTTCAGCTCAAAATTTCACCAAGTTTGGAACATTTCTATGGGACCTTCCTACACTCTGTAGTCCATTCGATGGGCCATCATGGTCAATTATGGAATGGTTTACTAGGGATTGATTTACAAAATAATTTTCCCGAAGAACTTCTTGTGACTCCTAGACTTGTCTCATGGAATTGAACCAGAAGCCATCTTTTGGCCTTCTTTCCATTTCCATATTCTGAGGTTTTACAATTACCTTAGTGTCCATAATGTACCCCCACATTAGCGTCAAAAGCCAAAAGAGCAAAAGGCTGATCTTGAAAATTTCCGCATAGAGGATAAGCTTGAACGTATTCTTAACTAAGTGGAAGGGTAGGACAAAGTGATAAAGGAAATGAAAGATGATGTCTCATCTCTAAACCAGACGGTTACTTCTTACTCAGTATCCATTAAATAGCTGGAAATGCAAATGGGTCAAATCTCGTCCCATTAGGTGACTACCAAATGATACTTTGGTTAACCTAAAGAATGAGTTATGAATGAGTATCCTCGTCGTGCCACGACTTTAAATAAGGCACTTTTTAAGAGGTAACCCAATCTTTTATGTTGTTAATATTGTTGTTTAAATAATGGCTGTTGAATGTGTAGGTTGAAAATTCTAAATTTTGCGAAAATGGTCAATTTAGTGAGCCTAGGCACAGATCGGCGACTCACTTTTCAACATTTACACTTTCACAACTGCACTTTAAATTTTGTACTTGTTTTCTTTGTAATTTTTGTGTGGGATCAATTCCTCAGGGAAAGAGTTGCGCTTTTTGCTTTGATTTTCTAGCCTAGTACTCATTTGTCTACAATTAAGGTTGGTTATCCAAACAATGTCTTTAACTTTTTAGTAGTTTCCAAATGCATGCTCATTTACCTATTGATTTATGTGCGCAATAATGAATGTTTGAATGATTGTTATGAATGTGTGCTGATAAGATCTCGAATTCCCTATGCATGTCTACCTATATTTGTGAAATCCTGTGTGTTTTCATGATTAAAATGTTGGGTTCTATTGATTATATTTTTATGTCTAGTGTGGGTGAACTCTGAGTAACCCCAATTGTGTCAATCGTCTAATTTTGCCTAATGATAGAGCAGGGACGTCATTCTTAAGGGAAAAATACATCGAATGGCAAATTTTGGCCAAATCAGGGGACATCTGAGTACCCTGAGGTAATGGGTAGTAGGAGTCTAAGTCTAATTGCGTAAAGTAGGTGCTTAATTTTGTTCTTATGAGCCGTAGGGTAGAAATTTAAAGTCGGGGTCAAAATTTGGCACGTTGAACCATTCGGTGAAGTGGGTTGAGCTCGCCGAATGGTTTGGCGGTTCACCTAAAGCCCCTGGATTGCCTTTTAATTTTTCAAAATTGTAGAAATTATTCTATAACATTCGGCGATACACTTGAGCTCTCCGATTTACTCGACGACTTGTTGAATATCTCTTGGATCGCCCTTCTCAGCACTTAATTTTGAAAAATATTCTGTGACATTCGGCGATCTACTTTTAGTTAGCCGAATGGTGTTGGCAATTCACCGAAAGACCCTGTGGATCGCCAACCTGTGATGAATATTAAGAATTTTTGTTCTAGAACATTCGGCGAACCCAATTTGGCTCGCCAAATGACTCAGCGAGCTTTCCTATAATTTTTGTTATTAATGACGAGGTACCACCCTCCTGTACCACTCAGACCAAACTCCCTCCAACTGAGGAAAGTAAAGGGTTAAAGGCCAGTTGTGCCCATGCCAGGGGAGGAGAGCTCTGACACTGAGGGAATCTATGCCACCCACTTTACAACTTCAGAAAGTGAGGGCAACTCGGGTAATAGTTTGCCAACCTCCATGTCTTAACCAGAGGATGATCAGACTCTCCAAACTCTGAGAGCCGAGCTACGCTCCAAATCTTTGAATGATTCAGCCTAGATCCCAGTGCCGACTACTCCACCTCCACCTTCGGTTCAGATTATAGACTAGGTTCCTCTGGTGCCACCAGTTCAAGCACCCCACCCAACTCATTGAATAGACTTAAGGCAGAGGGTTTGAGGACAATTCTAGAGGAGAAGCTCTTGTCCACTAACAGAGTAGAAGACCGGTACCCGGAGGTGTGGAACACAATCAAGTTCCACAAGTTTGAAATCTTCACAAATCCCTGAGGCTCGTATATTCCTACTTGGGTCCGGGAGTCCTATGCGGAATATGGAAAGCTGCTACCGAAAGGGAAGAAAAAGGCCAGCTCGTTCAAGTTGATTGACCATGTAGTGGTGCGGAGCCAAAAAGTGAAATGTAGTAGCACTGACATCAATGAGGTGTTGGGTTGTATAGTGAACGTGATCCACCACCTAGTTTATCGGATCTAGATGATTACCCTAGATGACTTGAAAGGTTGGTTAGCTCTACTGATATCAGATATCACTCTATAGTGGATAGAAGTAGGGCCCGATAGAGAGGAAGGACCTAAATGTGGCCGTTTGGTACTGGTTTAGGTTTACAGTAGCATAGTGATGTTGTCGTAGAACGAATCAATGTTCAAGCATCTGAAGGCTGCTCTATTGGGCTATATAATGGATTTGGATAGACTAAATTTGGGCCTAATCGTTTAGCCAGAGATGGCTATGAGGGCCAAGTAAAGCTAGACCTCTCTCCCATTCCCAATTTCGATCACAGAGTTGTGTAGACGAGCTTGGGTGCCAGTGATTGAGAAGATGGATGTGGAAGTGACTCCCACTTCCTCTACTAACATTCGGAGGATAGAGAATGAGTACACTAGAGATGAGGTGGAGAGGAGGAGAGCTCCACCGGTGGATACTACCTTGCTGGTTGATGTGGAGATGGTTCAGACAGAGGCAGTCCTTCCTCCTCAGGATGGTGAGCCTACGAGTACCCGTAGTTCTTTTCCTTCTGTATCTACAACTACTCCTCCCGCTGCTGTTGCTTCTTCCCATCCCTCCATTGACCTAGGCCATGCCATATAAGATTGGCTATCTGGCCCAATCTACTGGTGTTTGTGCCTCTCGGGTAGAGGTTGTTGTCCCTAAGATAATTGAGAGGGACATTACATCTTCTCTACCTCTGATCAGGGATGAGTTGAGGAGGCACCAGGAGATGATCGACACTTGTGGATTTACAATAGATTCCCTTATTGAAAAAGTTGAGGTTTGTAAGCAGGGAGAAGGTGCCTCCACGAGTGTGATGGCCCTAAAGGCTGATATTATTGGGTTGCGGCGAGATGCAGATGAGCTTAAATCCACCAATATTTTGATACTATTCGGCACTGTAGACCTCCCTGAGGTTTTGAGCATAGATGTCTCGGCCAGTTCTAAAATTCCTCAGGCTACTACGATCGAAGATGTTGCTAGGGATGATGCAGCCACTGAGTCATAAGCAGAGACTGATGATGAGGCACTAGGTGTTCATGAGGAAGTGGCTTATGATGTCTTTAGCACCTCGAGGGAGCCATGGTATAGACAGATATAGAGGCATCTTTGAGAGATACGTCGATGGTGGGCTCCAGTGGAGCGAAAGATGTTGTTGAGCTGGGCACTGATGCCCAGATTGAGGGAGTCACTGACATGCAGAGTTCACCTCAGGCCTAGCCTGACAGGAGGATTTTGACTCTTTCTCAGTTTCCTGTTTAAATTTTTCTTCTTACTTTCTTTCTTTTGCATTTGAGGACAATTGCTTTTTTTTTTTTTGGTGGGGTAAGGTACTTGTATACCTACCTTTTTGGGTTGTCTTTTGAATATTGTTATTTTGTTTGTGTAAATGTTTGATCTTGTTGATATATAATAGTTTTTTATTCATAGGTGTTGTGCTAATTTTGAGCCATTGGTTTTAATATTAATATTGGCTTTGCCACATCTTGATGCGTGTAAATATGGTTGTTCTCTTGCAAATTTGTGTACCGGTTGTGATCAATACTGATGACCTTAATAGTTCTCATAATTGAATAGTATGTGTGTGTGATTCCAATGAGGCAAACATGAGTTGCATACTTCATGTGTGAACTCTTAGAATATCATTGTGATTGTCCGATTATTGAAATGAATATTGTGATGATTGTTGCATGCTAGGTAAAATTGTAGAGTCATGTTTGTTGATTGTATTGAACATCGTGTGTTGTCTTAAAACGTGTGTTTGATAATACCGATAACTTGCCCCATTTTTCCAATCGACTAATGTAGGCGAATGATAGAGATGATCTTAGGCACCATTTGTGGAGAGTGAACCATAATTGCCATTATACCTCTTTGTAACCACCTTGTGAGAGTGTGAACCTTACTTGGCATCGTTTGAGTCTATTCTTTTATTTGGATGAACCTTGACTATTTTTGACCCCTTTTTGTCCTACTTAAAATCTTCATGAAGCATTGGTTGTTGGGAATAGCCAACCTAGGCTAAAAGCCAAAGTTGAGGGTGTGGTGAAAAAGGAGGAAAGTCAACAAGTTTGAAAAGTTCACTCTTGAAGGATCATGTTGAAAAAGATGAAACCCCTCCATGTAAAAAATAAAGGGAGAGAAAAGTAAAAGAAGAAAAAGATAAAAAAAAAAAGTGTTAAAATAAACTATCTGCAATGACAAAAAGGAATGGGGTATACAATGAATCATGCTTAAAAAGACGTAGGGTGGATTGTGAACATTGAAAAGAATGAAAGAAAGGGAAAGGGATGAAATCCAGGCCATGCTTCATGAAGATAGAAGTCACTAAGCCAAAATGATCATAACTTAAACCTCAGCCCTATTACAAGCCTTGAAAGACCTTTGTGATCTTGATTGAGCTTAATATCATGTTGATTAGAAAATACGGGCAAGCCTATGGGGAAAAATCATGTATGTGTTTATCTTTGAGAGGGTGAGAGTTGCTTATGATTCCTACATTATGAAAACGTGATGATCTTTGTGTGAGTATGGAATCAATCTTGCTGTGAGGGCATTCAAATACTTTAGTTGAGCTTGAACTTGCATTTGAAGATAGCATTGTGAATTTGATTTTTCTTTGATGATGGCTAGTCATTGTTTGAAACTTGCAGTGCACATTTGAACATTGCATGGGTAGATTGAAATTCATATGCTTTCATGTTGAGTCTTAAGTAGCACTGCTTGTAGACATCTCTATTGAACTGATTGATCTTGAGTTTTACTTGAGGACAAACAAAAGTTGATGTTGGGGGTGTTGATGAGACGGGGATTTCAACTCATATGGGCCTTTATTTCATAAGTTTAATTGTCCTCAATGCCCAATTTATGCTCTAAACTGAAGTTAAAGTGTTGATTTCAGAAATGAAAGTAAAAGACCAAAACAAGGACATAATTGGGAAAAAATGAGCAAAATAACTAAAGATGTTGAAGAAGGGCAAGTTTGATAATCGTCAAGATCACTCAGAGAACCGCCAAGTGGTTCTTCGGCTACCCTAAAGTTCCAGCATGCCAGCCCTAGGAAAAAAAAATTTGGAGATAGAAATGGCATTTCAGCGAACCGGTGAATGGATTGACAGACAAGAAACCTGATCGTCTAAAGTTACAAAAGTTGAATAGTGAAGAGGCAAGTCAGGATGGTGATGAAGACAGACACTTGGCTCATCGACTACCTGTTCGGTAATGCTCGACTAATTCTATCAATTGGTTCAAAGGCAGAAAATTTGGAAGAGTTTTAATGTGATTTTAAAAGAGTTTTGAAGGAGTCTTCCAGTTCCAAAAGTTTAGACACATTCAAACTTTTATCCAATCCTTGTTCCTAGTAGTTTTTGAGTAGAATTTTGAATTGGGTTTTGATTTCTAGTTGATTCCAAGCATTGTGAAGAATTGAATTTTGTTACCCAGCTGATGGAGAATCTAATTGGCAACACTTTCTTGCTTTTTATGATGTGTGGCTAAAACCCCCATTCTTTAGGGTGTGATTATGTTATTAATTTATCTAATTAGCTTATGGTGTTTTGATTTACTTATGTCTATGTTGATTTGAAGTGGGGTTGATTGATAGTTGTGTTTCAATTTATGAGTTGTAGCTTTAAATGCAAGTCTAACTTGGTATTCTTGGCTTGCTTAAGGAAGATTTTTTAGAACTAGTACTATCAATTGATGATTGTAGTGATTGGGTTATCGTTGATTCAACTCGAGAGCGTGAATCTAAATTCAATCCTACCAATCTAGCTCGAGAGAGTAGATTAATTAAGGTCTTGGGAAGATCATAGTGTTATTCTTGTTGGGGTTCGAGAGAACTCACCTGAATCATGTTAGTTGATCGAGAGATGGCTAACATAGTTAAAGCCTAGCCTACCCACTAATATTCAATGGCTCTTAGTAAATTATAATCACCCATTTAGCAAAATTAGCTATTAATAGATAACATCCCGGAGAATCAATCTCAACTTGATTACTACCCTGTTTTTGTAGTTGTTAATTTTTCACTTTAAACCCCCATCTGACTTTTTTTGTCAACCCCTGAAACTTACTTTAACTTGTTTTGATAATGTTTACTTCTACAAATGATTCGACCACTTTCTTTACTTCGTAACTGAATTTTATCCTGTATCACTCTCTCTGGAATCGACCCCAACTCTTCCTTGGCCTTATACTTGATTGCGACCACCTAAACTTAGAAAGGATAAAGTGTAGTTGAGCGTTATTAGTCGACAGACGTACAGGATGGATCGTCGGTCAGACCACGGTCCATCGATCAGGGTCCATAGGTTGTGAATCGGCAATTATTTTTAGGGGAAGTTGGGTCTTTTACTAATTAGTTTAGTGTATGACTATGTCGTTTTACCCATGCCTAAAACCCCTATATAAGCGATTTTAACCCCAAAACTTACCCATTCAAGTCATTCTCTTAAATTCATCAAGAAAAATTGTGTTCTTCCTCTCAAAAATATTTCTCTCTCTAGAACTTGAAGAAGGGTGGAAGCTAGGGCTCAATGTCAAGTCTCCCTTCCTCAATCATTTGTGGGATTTGATAGCAATGTATGATTGTTTTTCATCCATGGAGCCCTTAAGTTCTCCTAATTGAAAAGTAGAATTCCCTAATTTGAGTTAGGGTTTTCTTTTCATTTGTGGATCTTTGTGAATATTGATTCAGTTGGGAGAATAATGATTGATTATGCATGAATTGAAAGGATTCTATGCTTCTATTATCAATTTCTATGTACCCATGTTTCTAAGTAGGAATTGATGTAAATTGGATTTATGCTATGAAAAGAGAAATTATAGATTTAGATGTATTCTTATAGGATTTTTAAGGTACATTATGAATTTCTTTGAGATTGAAGTGTATGTGATGATTTATGATAATAATAGCTTTGCGAGTGAAGCTTATGTGTTTAGTTGTCATGGTTGAGGTGATTGTTGTGGAAGGGATTTTCCCACATGCTTCGTTTATGTATGAATGTGAAAGGCGTTCTCACAGTGAATGATTCTAGGTTGAATGGATTTCTCACCTAAAATGAATCTAAGTTAAAAGACTAAAAAATTGATGAGGCTAGAGGCGATTACCCATGACCTCTAAATGTGAATGATATGAGGTGATTACCCATATCCCTTAGTTTAGAATAAGAGGCGATTATTCTTATTCTATGTAGTTGAACAAGAATAGACTACCCGTGTTCCCATGAATGTAAGTTAGAAAAGAGGCAACTACCCATGATCCTAACCATGAATTGGACAAGGGGCGATTACCCATGATTCCAAAGTAAGAAGGATAAGGGGTGAGTACCCGTGATCTTTTATAGTAAGGACAAGAGGCGAGTACCCATGATCCTTTATAGTAAGGACAAGAGGCGAGTACCCATGATCCTTTGTAGTTAGTTAAGTGGCGATTCCCCATGTCCTTAAAGTAAGCTATAAGATGTAAAATGTTATGATGAATGATTAGCTTGGATTGTTGCTTGAGTTGCTTTACATGATGAGTAAGCCTAGATGAGGTTACCCAAGTCAAGAAGTACTCCTGACATGTTATGATGATCTATTATGTGCATTGATTATGCTTTATGACTTATGTTGTCTAATGCTTATGTTTTATGTTATGCTTATGCAAGTTATCATATTTAGTACATTCTTGTACTAATACATACTCTTGCCTACATTTCTTATCCAAATGTAGGGTCCGATGACCTCGATTCTCATCCCCGTGGCTAGGATCAATAGTAAAGGCAAGGTTGAAGATTGATGAATTTGGCAACTGCTTTCCTTATGTTCTTTTGTTTTAGTTTTTGAACATTGTTGTATGGACTGTGTCCCAAGATTTTATTGTACTACATGTTTTTTTTAGATTAGTGTATTAGTTTTACGCTTTGGAAATGAAAATTTTGATTGTGTTGAATGTTTTAATTTCTTGTGAATTTCTATTATATTGACGATGAAAGCTAAGTGGCTTGAATGATGGCTCTCGGGGTCTTGTATGCCATGTTACATCTAGGGGTACCCCTGGGCACTAGGTTTAGAATTGTTCTAGGATCACGTCAAGTAGAGTCTTCTTCATAAGTGTGAAGTGTGCCAC
This sequence comes from Solanum pinnatisectum, assembly GCA_035578085.1. Classification (NCBI taxonomy): domain Eukaryota; kingdom Viridiplantae; phylum Streptophyta; class Magnoliopsida; order Solanales; family Solanaceae; genus Solanum; species Solanum pinnatisectum. Next base: position 21,369,144 of record CM069076.1, read on the forward strand.
ATTTATGAATGAGAGGCTACAAAATGCTTAAGAAACTTCACTTCTTTCTTTACTCTAAGTCATGCGACAGAGTTTGACTCTATAATTTTTCCCTCCTAATCCTTACCCTATGGTGTATAGGACATGACTACTTTAAGATCTTTTGCTAGAAGGAATGAAGGAGAGAATGCAAGTCCAAAAGCTCCCCCTCAAGCTTCTCAAGCTCCAGTTGACCCTCTGGCCAAGCAAGTGACTAATGCGAAGTTTAGGATTGCTTTACAAGTGTTGGCTCAAGTCATGACAGCCCAAGCTAATAGGGAGGTTGTGGTCCCCGTGAATCCAAATGTGGGTACAGCGGCATCTAGAGTATGAGACTTCACTAGTATGAATCCTCCGGAATTCTATGGTTCTAAGGTTGAGGAAGATCCTCAAGAGTTCGTTGATTAGGCTTAGAAACTTTGGCTTTTATGGGAGTGATGCCGGAGGAAAATGCTGAATTGGCCGCTTATTAACTTAATGGTGTTTCTCAAATTTGTTTCAACCAATGTAAGGAAGCAAGGCCGAAAAATGCGGGTCCTCTTGATTGGGAAAAGTTCAAGTCTTCTTTCCTTAATAAGTTCTTTCCTCTTGAGATGAGGGAGGCTAAGGTGATTGAATTTATCAATTTTCGACAAGGGAACATGAGTGGGAAAGAATTTGCGTTGAGGTTCACATAGTTGTTAGGGTGTGCTCCATCTATAGTGGCAGAGTCTAGGGCTAGAATGAGCAAGTTCGTCTCAGCAATGTCTGAATTGGTTATGAAAGAATGTTGTACCTCTATGATTGTCCATGACATGGATATTTCTCACCTTATGTTTCATGCTTAACAAATTGAGGACTAAAAACTTAAGCAAAAGTCTACGAAAATAAAGAGGGCAAGAATTTATGATGGTAACTCTTGATACTCTAGGTCCGGTGGATGTGGTCGTTCAAGGTTCCGACAAAGGTTTTCCGGTCAAGGTTCTTCTAAAGCTCCTCCATGAGCCAACAAAGATAGGGTGTTTAATCCTAAGACTCAAGGAGGGAATGGTAGTGGATCTCTGTTGCCTACTTGTGATAAGTGTGGAAGAAAGCATGAGGGAAAATGTCCAGCGGGTACCAATGCTTATTTTGATTGTGGTAAGATGACCACAAGATAAGAGATTGTCCTTCTTTTTCTAAGAATGAAGGAGATAGTCTTCGTAGGGCTCAACCTTACCCTTCATCCAGTCCAAGTGGGTCGGTTTTGAATGATCCAAAGCAAAATAGGTTTTATTCACTTCAGACTCATGGTCAACAAGAGGGTTCTCCCGATAAGGTTACCAGTATGTTGAAAGTTTCCCAACTTGATGTTTATGCTTTACTTGATCCCGGTGCTATCTCATCTTTTGTGACGCCATATGTGGCTACAAGGTTTGATGTTCTTCTCGATGTGTTGTTAGAACCTTTTTTTTGTCTCTCCTCCTATTGGTGATTCTATTGTGGCTAAGAGGGTCTATAGAAAATGTCCCATCTCCTTGTCCCATAGAGTTACTCTTCTTGATTTGGTAGAGCTTGATATACTAGATTTTTATGTTATCCTTGGTATGGATTGGTTGTACTCTTGTTATGCTTCTATTGATTTTGGAACTAGTGTAGTCAAGTTTTTGTTTCCGAATGAGACTATCCTAGAGTTGAAAGGGTGGAATTCCATGCCTAAGGGTTGTCTCTTCTTAAAGCTACAAAGATGATTTCTAAGGATTTCATGTACCATATAGTTAGGGTGAGGAATATAGATTCCAAAACCCCTATTCTTGAGTCAGTCCCCATTGTTAATGAGTTTATGGAAGTTTTCCCAAATGATTTAAATGGAATTCCTCCCAAAAGGAAAATAGACTTCAGTATTGGCCTTCTCCCAGATACAAAGCTTATTTCTATTCCTCCTTACTGTATGGCTCCAGCATAACTAAAAGAGTTTAAAGAACAATTGAAAGATTTGTTAGATAAGGGTTTCATCCGACCAAGTATCTCTCTATGGCGTGCCCCAGTTTTGTTTGTTAAAAAGATGGATGGTTATATTTGTATCTGCATTGACTATCGCTAGTTGAACAATGTGACCATTAACCATAAGTATACTCTTCCAAGGATACATGATTTGTTTGACCAACTTTAGGGAGCGAGTTACTTTTCTAAGATTGATCTTTAGTTGGGTTATCACAAATTGGGGGTGAAAGAAGGTGATATTTCGATGACGGCTTTTCAAACTTGGCATGGTCATTATGAGTTTTTGGTAATGTCGTTTGGGTTGACTAATACTCTGGCGGCGTTTATGGATTTGATGAATAGAGTGTTTGACAGTACCTTGACTTTTGTGATTGTTTATTGATGAAATATTGATTTATTCAAGCAGTGAGGATGAGCACATTGATCATTTGATGATCATGCTGCAAATTCTTAGTAACCAACAACTTTTTGCAAAGTTTAGCAAATGTGAATTTTGGTTAAGGTTTGTGGCTTTTCTAGGTCACATTGTTTCAAGTAAGGGTATTGAGGTAGATCCTAAAAACACGGATGCGGTCAAGAGTTGTCCTAGACCTCTTTCCCTTTCGGATAAAAGTTTCTTGGCTTTAGCTGGTTACTACAGAAGGTTTGTTGAGGGGTTTTCTTCGATTGCCTCTCCTTTGACGGCTTTGACTCAAAAGGAGGCTAAGTTTATGTGGTTCGAAGCATGTGAAAAGAGCTTTCAATAATTGAAGATAGACTTACTTCCACTCCCATGTTGACTTTACCGGAAGGGACAAATGGTTTTGTGGTTTATTGTGATGCCTTAAGAATTGGGCTAGGATGTGTGCTTATGCAAAATGGGAAAGTTACTGCCTATGATTCAAGGCAACTTATGATTCATGAGAATAATTATCCCACCCATGACCTTGAACTAGCGGCGGTTATTTTTGCCTTAAAGGTTTAGAAGGACTATTTGTATGGTGTTCATGTCGATGTTTTCATCAACCATAAGAGTTTACAATATGTGTTTAGTCAGAAGGACCTAAATCTTCACCAAAGAAGGTGGTTTGAGTTATTGAAGGATTATGATATGATTGTTCTCTATCACCCCGGTAAAGCGAATGTGGTGGCGGATGCTCTTAGTCGACTATCTATGGGTAGTGTTGGTCTTATTGAAGAGGATAAGAAGGAGTTGGTTCGAGATGTTTATACATTGGCCCAATTGGGTGTTTAGATAGTAGAAACTACCAAAGGTGTCATGGTTCACAATGGTTCATAATCGTCCTTTATGGTGGATGTGAAAGCCAAGCAAGGTCTGGATCCAATTTTGGTTGAATTAAGGGAAGCGGTGCTTAAAAAGTCCGTAGAGGCTTTCTAAAAGGGGATTGGAGTGCTTAGATGTCAAGGTCATTTGTGTGTTCCTAATGTGAATGACTTGAGGGAACAGATCTTGTTAGAAGCCTATAGTTCTTGATATTCCATTCTCCTGGAAGCCACCAAGATGTATCGTGACTAGCGGGAAATATATTGGTGTAGTGGGATGAAGAAGGATATTGCAAAGTTTGTGGATAAATGTCCTATTTGTAAACAAGTGAAGTTGAGCATCAGAAACTGAGATGTTTGTCCAAAACCCATTCTTTGTAGTTATAGCTATTTTGTGTACCCATTAAGCAAATGGGGGTTTGTTCAGGTTTTAACATAAACTTGTGTATCAAGTGTACTTTCTAGGCTTATGGGGTTCAGGTAGGTTTAGTTAGTTATACTTCTTTTATGTTCTTAGTACAGTTTTCTATATCTCTTTCAAATTCTACTATTTTTACTTTGTTTGTTTTTTTATTCTAGCATTTATTTTTGCTTTTACTTTTCTTTCTTAATAGGCCTATGAAGCCTACTGAGTAACTATCTTTAGTACCCATGTTACACTGTATCTATTTCATGATACAGGTTTGAGCATTAGTTACCCAAGCATAGATTCTAGCATGTTGCAGCTTCAATTCAGAGGTGAGGGTTAGCACATGGCGTCCTAGACTTACCTAACTATATCTATATTTTGTTGGCTTGTCTATTTATTTTTGACATAAGCCTTGTATTTTGGGTCCACTTTTGGGACTTGTACTTTTTTAGTTTAGTAGCTCTGTACTAGTGACTTCCACTTTCTATGAAAGATCTTTTATTATATATATATATATATATATATATAGTTTGCTTCCGCCTATTCCTCTATTTCTGTTATTTCACTGCCATTTACACTTCATTTCTACCCTTATAGTTGTTACTTGTTGTTTTGAGTTACGGATTGACTTACTTACTACTAGGTAAGACTAGGTTCCATCATGACTCGAGAGATCGGGTCATGACACCTTATCTACATAAATTCCCAAAATTTAAGAATTGCATCTTAGTACTAGTCTTTGTGAATTTCTTTTTAAAAAAATTGATTCAGAAAGTTTAAGAATCTAAACTCCACTCTTAGTGAGGCAGTTCATAGCAGAAGTTGTGCATCAATTATTAAGTCCACATATGTTTTAATTTATTCATGATAATTTGATGATATCTATAAAGAAATGTAGAGACCGAATATATGTTATGATTTTGTGATATATGTAAAGAAACCCAAAAGGATAATATGCTAAAGATTTAAGGAAACAAAATATGAAACGGAGAATAAGAAAATAAATAAGTTCTCAACATTATATGAAAAGATAATCTAAATAACTATGTACATATTTAATAGGTTGTTTTTACGTCAAAGTTTCTGATCTTGTGAAAGTAGGGAATATTATCACCAAACTTTGTAGTTGTGTATAGTTCACTGTGTTAGTAGTTTTTTTTTTTTGACCACTAAATCTTTAGTTGTGAATCAACCACCGAGAATCTTGATGTATTTTGTTATTTGCGCATAAGAAACTTATCTATGTTTAATCACCTAGCAATGGTTTGACACCCAAATTTTTTTTATCAAAACTAGAGGGGCCATGTTAGAGAAATGTTGTCCTAAAATTATACTTGCTACATGTTGCCATGTTATTCGGACATCTGGCTGAGTCCAATTTTACCTCATACAGTCTATTATTCATCGAGAGTGATACTAAAATTTTGTGCAAAAGTAAATGTAGTTAATTAGTTTATCCAACATATCTTGACATATTTGGACAATATATTTCTATTAAAGTTGAAGAAAAAACTACTGCAAATTGAAGTTCGATAAGAATTAGTCGAATCATGTTTAAACATGATTTTTACCTGGAAAAAAAGGTTAAGAATTTATAAGTAAAATTATTTGCACTTGAAGTTCTCATAAATCAATTTTTAATTGTACTTTTATATTTGCAAATTTTATAAAAACTTGTTTCAAAAGTACTGATTGGGAGAGAGACAAGCGTGATAGGGCTGAAGGCGAGTGAGAGAGTCATGTATGCTACATACATATGAATCACACTAGATACACACTAAGATACATTTATCTGGTGTGATTCACATGTAAGCCAGATACATAGGAGAGTGGCAAGCGAGATGGGAGAAATGTGCGAGAGGTGACTGAAATTTTTCTATGTATCCAAGATACATTCGAATCCACTTGGATGTAGTGTATCTAGAATAAATTACACCTAATTTTGGCCTCATATATCCCAAGATACATGTATTTGGATGTATCTTGACACACCAAAATCTAGTAAGATTTATAAAATATATGCAATTAACTTCTAAACTTATGGGATTTCTGTAAGTTCCCCATTAAGTTATGATCCAAATATTGCCCCAACATATTTCAGCCCGAGTAACTTTTAAAGATAACATGAAACGATAAAATTTTGAAAAACCTGCTCCAAAAATTACCCTTAAAACAAAAATCCCCAAATATGGTGATGAGCAGAAAGTTCCTGATGAAATAATAGAACAGATAGTCTCCTGATGTCTGTAAAATCTGTACGTCAATTCCGTTGCGTTTCCAAGTAGTGGTGCTCTTTTCTTGCAAACCCGAAATTCATAAAAGCTTACCTCAATTACCAATCCAACAAACATGAAAAATTTAAGCTCATTCTTATCTCTGATGTTTCTCAATCTCTTTACTCTCTTCATATTAACCCTAACCCCCAAAATGGAATTGATACAATTTCAACCGAGCTTAGTTTTTAGGGAAAATGGAAGAAAATTGTTGGTTCAAGTAATGGCTTAGTTTGGTGTTGAATGAGGAATATGTTTCATTTTTAATCAACCCCACAACCTTAGAATACTGTAGAATTCCAAACTCTCCTCTAGCTCTTCCAAAGCGTGGTACCTCTACTGCGTATGCCCTTGGGTATAATTTTGCTAGTGATGATTATAAGGTTATTACTCTTTCTTGTTATAGAGGTGTACTTGAAGGTGACCTTTTCTGTACATTTGTGAATGTCTACTCCGCGAGAATGAGTTTTTGGAGGAGACTTAAGAGTATATCTCAAAATGGTGCAATTCCTATTCACAGTTTTGGGGGTTTCCTAAATGGGGCATTGCATTGGTTGGCTAGTAAATATTATTGTTCTCCATCTGTAATTGTTGTTAATCTAACTGATGAGAAATTCTTCGAGGTGCCTATACTTACCATAAACTACTTCTCTTTTGTGCTTTTATGGAATTGTGGCTCTTAAAGGGTGTCTTTCTGTATTGGGTGATAGAAGAAATGAAAATGAAATTGATATTTGGATGATAAAAGAATTTGGGGTTGAGGAGTCGTGGACCAAATTTAGTGTTGTAAGAAACACTTTCCCTTTTTGTCCCACACCTGTGTGTTTAATGAGTGATGATGACATCATAATATATGTGCCTAGGAAAGCGAAGTTGATTATCTACATTAAGAAAAAGGAACAACAGAGAGAGATGAATGCTGATGGAGAAACTTCTAATTGTATAAGACTTACAACTTTCATTGAGAATCTTGTCTCTCCTATGATTGGCAGGGAAATTGAAGGTAGTGACTATATCGCTTGATATAGTATTGTGAGATCATGTCGTACTCAGGTATTGATTTCTTATTCATTTTGCATCGTATTTAATTGTTCCTTGTATTTGGTTCAATAGGAACCATAGAGTTTTATGAATGGTCTTTCTTCCTCATCGAGTTATATAAATAATAGTTTTCTTGCCCTATAGAGTTTTGTGATGGTAATTCTTCTGTCCTGTTTCTTGATGTTTTGACTCTTCTTTGAATCATGAGTTAATTAATCTCACAATGGATTGTCGTAATTATCTAATTGCTCAAAACATTGTCCGTGCTTTCTTACAAACTGATCCTACCTAAACCTTTTTTAGCCAAATTCCATAGAATTACAACTTCTAATCTTAGACACTAACAATTTGTGCTACATATCCCTATAACTTGCACTGAATATATTAAACATTATCTAGTTTATTATGCTACACCTTGTTACATGTAGTGTTGTCAAAGGCTCGCTTTAAGAGTGCTTAATCTGTAAAGTGATGCTCAAAATGTGATAAGCGCTTCACCTAACTTAATGTGCACTTTAGTGTCGTCATCAAGGTTCTAATGCATATATATATTCCCTTGCCAATGATCCTATTTTGAATAGTCAATATTAAACAATTGATATTTCACTTTCCTGTAATTCTTTTTTTAATTTTTTTGTTCAAATATTTTTCATTCATTCTTGATAGCACTCAACCAATTCTGGAAATATTTCTTTGTGAAAACCAATTAAATCCATTTTTTCAGAATTGGGTTTTTCTTCTACAGTTCATCTCTTACTCTAATAATAGTTTAGGTTTTGATAGATCTTCCAGTTGTAGTAGTTTATTGTGTCAAGCTTGTGTAAAGAGTTAAATTAATAATTTTCTTTTCTCACTGTTTGATATTATGCTTGTGGTCCTTTAGATTTGATTTATCATGATATTTGGGGTCCAGCCTCGGAATCTCAAGTGATGCTTTTCGTTATTGTTTTATAGTTTTTTTATCGCTTTAGCAAATACTATTGGATGTATATTGTTGAGAATAAATCTAATGTTCATGATATTTTTCATCAATTTCATTTATTGTTTGAGAAATCTTCGGTTGCTCCCTTAAACGATTTCAAGCATACTGGGGAGGTGGTCTCAAGCCTTGACTTCTTATGTGCACACACATGGAGTAACACAGCATGTTTCCTATCCATAAACTACTTAACAAAATGGGTGTGCAAAAAGAAAACATAGGCATGTCACTAAAACTGGCTATGCACTTCTTTTTAACTCACATGTTCGTTCTAATTTTTGGACAGATGCTTTTGAAACGATTGTTTTTCCAATTAATCTTCTGCCCACTCCTCCATTAAATCATCAAAGTCCATGTGAAATTTTGGTTAGTGAAAAGCATGATTATAATCAACTACGTGTTTTTGGTTCTTTATGCTACCATTGAAGTCGACCTCATTCACAAAATAAATTATGTCCTCGTTATTGTGTCTTTCTTGGTTGTACTTACACTCAAGAAAGGCTACAAGTGTTATAATCATTTCCCTAACAATTTTATTGATTCATGTCATGTGTTATTTGATGAATAACTGTTCAATTTTCAGGAAGTCGATGGTATAGGCACTACATCCACTAAGCCTGACACAAACCTATTTCTTATTATTACTACTGCTCATATGGGTCTAGCTATACCCATGCATCCACCAATGTCGCAACCTGAACCCTAGTAAGCCAAGAATCAACCTCAACTCATCCGTCATCCTCTCCTTACTTTTCTCCTGCATCATCTCCATCACATGCTTCTCCTGTTTCACTTGGAACTTTCTAACATGATACACAAGTTCAATACATTGGCATTTTGATTGGTGTTGTTGTTTATGACTATCCAGGTGATTCTAATTCTAGTGGTGCTACTTCATTGGTTTTAGTCACACCCATTCGCAGTCATCAAATGCTTACATGAGCGTATAAAGGAAATCTTAAGCCCAAACGTATTCAATCTTTCTTTAGCTCCTCTAACCTTGGTCTTGACCCCACATGTTATACTCACGGTATTAAAATTCATCAATGGAGATGATTTGCTATGTCCACAGGATATAATGCGCTCATAACAACTAGTACATGGAAATTGGTTCCACCTCATCAAGCTGCGAATGTAATTGGTTGTAAATGAATTTTCAAGACGAAGAAAAATCCATATGGCTCCATTGAACAACATAAGTCTAGATTATTTTCCAAGGGTTTCCATCAATGCCCTGGAATTAACTTTGATGATATTCTCATTTTTGTTGTGAAACCTACAATTGTTCGAGTACTGCTTTCTATTGTCATGTCACGGGGATGGATTCTTAATCAACTAAATATATTTAGCGTGTTCTTGCATAGTAAGCTAGAGGAGGATGTACACATGGTTCAACATAACCGCCATGTTTTGTTTACCCGAATCATCCTAATTTTAGATGCAATCTAGAGAGTTCTATTTATGGCTTTAAATAGGCTTTTCGAATGTGGAATAAATGTTTGGTTGATACCTTGTATGAGCATTGTTTCCAAGGCTCTAAAACAAATTCCTCACTCTTCGTTAGATTCACGGGTACAAAAAATCTATTTTGTTTCTATCTATGTTTATGCCATTATAGTATAGGACATGTCTATACATGTAGTTTCATGATTGCTTCAACACATAGAAATTTCCTTCTCCTTGCGCAACTTGGGCGAGGTTAATTAATCTTTGGGTATTGAAGCTACATGGAGACATAATTGATTGTTGTTACACCTATCTAAATATACACATGATCTCTTGGAATATAGTAGCATCTTAACTTGCAGTGATATTTCTACTCTCATGTGCCCAAGTAACAAGTAGCACACCAGTGGCAATACTCAATTTCTTTATGAAAGCCTTTATCAAAGTTTTTATTGGCGGCTTACAATAGCTCACTTTCTCTAGACTTTATATCTCCTTCTCCATTAATAATGTTTGTTGGTTCATGCATAGTCCAACACAGAAATATTGGGCAGCAGTTAAGAGTACCTTGAGATATCTGAAATCAACTTCTTCTTATGGTATTGTCTTTCCAAACCATAAAACTCACCAATTACCAGGATATTGTGATGCCGATTTGGGAGGAAGTATAGATGATAAGAATTCTGGTATTAGTGTTGAAATTTTCTTATGTTCAGCACTTGTTTCTTGTTGTACTCGCAAACAACAAATCTCTCACTCTCTAATACTGAGGCCGGATATCTCTCTCTTACTACTTCCACCAATAAAATTCAATGGATTAGTCTATTGTTGAAAGAAATTGGTAGTTTCTTCTTGTTCTGTCTCTTTCTTGTGGTGTCATAATTTTAGAGAGACCTACGTTACCGCTACCACGGTGTTTCACTCTCGTACCAAACATATGTAGATCGATTTTAACTTTATTCAACATCTTTTCCTGAAAAAGGAACTTTGGGTTTAGTATATTTGATTCATGACCAGCTTGCATATATTCTTATGATATGATTAATGATTGTAACATTGGGCTTTACTTACAGAAAATACTGACGTAAAGAAGCTACAACTAGTTAGGTAATTTTTAACTCATCGGAATCAACATGGATCTAGGGACCAGATCATTAACTGAGAATAACATAGAACAAAAACAAAACAATCTACATAGCAGAAAGTAAAGGCACGCCAGATGTTACGTAAAAATCATCTTTCTCAAGAAAGGAAAAATCATGACCTACCAAGTAGGATTTCACCAATATTTTCTCTAAACGTGAGCCATATTTCAAATTACTAGCTCATGCAATGTAGGAATTAAACTCCTAATCCCTCCCCCTGTAAACTATGGCAAACACTAGCCAACAACTCGAATCTAAAAGATAAGAGAAGAGACAATGCCTACACAAGCTTCATTAAGAAGATAGGTTTATAATATTAGCACAAAAAAAAAATCAACAACAAGAAATGAAAAAACAACTTCAATGATAAGAGCAGGTCCCTTGTGGTCTAGGTCTTCGTGATAAGAGAGCTGAGACAACGTATGCTTAAGACAAGAGCATTATTCTTCAATGTTGCAAAATCTAGGTTTTTATCTTTGTCAAGTCTTCTTATCAATGAGATCAGCACAAAGGGAAAACCTTAACCTCTTCTTATTAGTCGAGGTGTACAAGGACATTATTTTCCTGCTGTCACCCTGTCATAGTGCTCTACCACACTGCATAGACAAGGTACACTTTATAATATGGTTGTTGACATCGCAAAAAAATGTTATACGTACTAGGTCCTTTTATCAGGTTTGTCAATAATCAAAATCATCTCTTCAACATTATAACATTTTCCCTAGTTTTGATGATCATGAAAAAATATGCAATCCTTTCAGCCACTTTGTAACCACACAAAGACTTTCAACGTGGCTTCCCTCTGTCACATAGATCCACTGAACTTCATTTGCTCACCACCATTCTTCCTATCAGTAACTACCCATGTCTCTTATATCCCTATCTTTAATATTTTCCCCCTTTTGCAATCATAAAAAGGAGTGAATAGTAAACGAAGCATAACTTCAATAGTGCAACCCTAACTCTTGGACAATAAAGTAACCGTAACACATCGAAATTTGGGAAAGTAAAGAAGGCCAAAAGATAGTTATTGGATCAATTCCACGAGAAAATTCTATGAGTCACAAGAAGTTCTATGGGATAATTAATTTTTTAAATGAAGCCCTAGTAACCTATTCAACAATTAACCATGATGGTCTATCGAATAAACTACGAACCGTAGGAAGGTGTGGTCAAATTTTGAGCTAAAAGTTGAGGACTAAGGAAGGGTCGAAGGACCGTAGGAATTTTTATGATCCATAGAAACAAGTCATAGGTTTTGCTCTAGACTTATGCCTAGTTCCTCGACCTACATTTGACCAGTACGGTCGATAGGAATTTCTACGGTCCGTAGGTCATTACCATAGGGCTGACCGATAGTTATTTTAAAGGGTATTTGGGTCTTTTTTGTGCACCATATTCCTATACTACTCTTTCCCTATAAATAAGCTCGTATAACTGATTTTAGTCCCAAATTCTACCTAGTCTCCTTTTGTTCCCCAAAAATTCCCAAAGTCCTCTCAAAGGTTTTCTCTCGAAGGCGATGAAGGAATTTCCAGGTTTCTTCAAGTCTTTTAGGTTTCTTCATCAACTTCTTGTGAGATTTGAGATTAAGGTATGTAAGGATTTAATCAATGGGTTCCATTCACCCATTGAATCCCAAAGTTTTCTCTAAATTCCCCAATTCTGTGTCCGTAAATTGATTAGGTTTTTAGTCAATCCTCATGGGTTATATTTGTATGAGTTAAATAGTCTAATTTTGGTCATATTATGATTATCTAGATTTACTTATATGTTTTCCAATGAATTCCATATGAACCCATACTTTGATCGTCATTTTGACTATGAACCCTAACTTACATGAATGCATAAAGAAACTATAAAGATATGAATGATGTTTTTATGAACTTGTGCATGACTTATGAAAAATAATGTCTTATGATCTTTGATTTAAGATTTGCATCAATTTAATTGTAAAAGGTTTTCTCACATTAAGAGGTCATGGTTTTGTGAAAGGTTTTCTAACTCATGCATGATTCGAGGTTTAAGGATTTATTCTATGATGTATTTATCTTGATTTAGTGACTTAGTAATGCCTTTTCATGGATAATAATATGTTTATGCTTATGACTAATCTTTTTAGGATTTTACTTAGCATCGAGAGGATATTGATATGGACACTCTCTTATTAATAGATGTCGTCTCTCTAGAAGCAATATCCTTGTCCCTAACTATGTGCCCCTGTAAGTTGTGTTAAGTGACATTGGATCCCCTAAGATAGAAGTTAAGGTCTTTTCCTTGGCAAGTAAGGATATCTCTTTTTGGTGTGGGAGCAAGACACCACATTCCATGTTATAGTTCACATGGTCTATGCCGATTAATAGTAAATATCCCACAAAACGAACTAGGTTAGTTTCAAAATATTTTATGAAGCTTTTCTTATGTTTTAAGATGCATTTACCATGTACATGATTCATGATTCTTCTTTAAGGATTTTTGTTATGTTTAGATTGGTCATGCATATCATGTTTTTCAATTATGTCCCCTTATAATCATATTTCATGTTTTATTTCATGTCCCTCATACTTAGTACATTCCATGTGTGATGCATACTTGTGCGTACATTGTTTCACTAATGTAGGGCTTGAAAAATCCTCTCCCTCCGTTCGCAAATAGTTGATCAGTCCAAAGGTTTGAATACTTGGTGATTCCTCATACTCTTAGGACCATTTCAGTTTTATTGCTTTATTGTGTCTTTACCTTTAGATGTTGTACGTACTGTACGAGTTACGTCTCAACCACTTCTTTTGTTGATTTAGAAAGGCTGGTCAAGACTATGGTAGACTTCCACTTTGAAATGTCAAACTATTTCTTTGATAGAAAATGTTTTACTTTTGTCTATTACTATGTGTATATGTATGTCAAGTGGCTTGTCTAGGGCCTGTCGGGGTCTTATAGGTGTACTTTTGGTCGTGATAGTAACACATCGTTAATAAGGAAAGACATATAAGAAATTGAGCATCACTTTAAGTAGCTAAAATAAATCATTCCATGAAAATCGGGTATAGGATCATTGGGACAGTGCATATATAAAACACAAAAAATAAACCTTAGAGGAACAGAAGCAGATGATGAGATAAAAGAAACTGAAGATCGGGGAGAATAATGGGTTATTTACTATGAGAATTAGCTTATGTCTCTTTTAAAATTCTATATGTGGTTCAAGGTCCAGGCTACACACTCTTTGCCTGTGAGTGACTCTTACCATTTACTAGAGAGGTATCAACTGTTAGCTCTGGACTAACTGAAACCCATTCTTAGTAGTTATAGCTATTTTTGTACCCATCAAGCTTATGAGGGTTTTTCCAAGTTTTTACTTAAATTTGTGCACAAGTGTACTTTCTAGGCTTATGGGGTCCACGTAGGTTCAATTAGTTATACTCACTTCTGTTATGTTCTTATTACAGTCGTGTGCATCTCTTTCAAATTCCACTATTTTGACCTTTGTTTGTGTTTTATTCTAGCATTTCTTATTGCTTTTACTTTTCTTGTTTAATAAGCCTATGAAGCCTACTGAATACCTGTTCTGTGGTACTCATGCTACACTCTACATGTGTTTCATGATACATGTTCGATCACCAGTCACTAATGCCGAGATTCTAGCAAGTTATAGCTTCAATTTAGAGGTGAGGGTGAGCACATGGTGTCCTAGACTTACCTAACTCTATCTGTATTTTGTTGGCTTGTATATTTCTTTTTTAGATAAGCTTTGTATTTTGGGTCCACTTTTGGGACTTGTACTTTTTTAGTTTAGTAGCTCTATACTCAGAACTTCCACTTTCTATGAGGGATCTTTTATTATACACACACACAATATATATATATATATATATATATGTATGTATGTATATATATGTGTGTGTTTATTTCTACCATTATACTTATTACTTGTTGTTCTGCATTACAGATTAGCTTACTCACTACTAGGTAAGAGTAGGTTTCATTATAACTCGAGAGATCAGATCGTGACACCTTATCTATATAAATTCCCAAAATTTAAGAATTGCATCTTGATGAGTCCACAAATTGGACTCATTTAATGCTATATTTTAATAGAAATTGTGTCCTCAAATGCTTATTTTATCTCAATATCTGATGAAAACCCTTAAGTTTTAGGTATTTGAAGATTGAAGGAAAGCATGAACACTACTTCACAAAAAGGAACTAAAAGACTTAAAAGAACGAGAAAATGAAGGCCTGAAGATCGTCGAGTCCAGTTGGCGAATCGCCAAAAGGTCTCACTTCACCTTTTGTTCCAGTGTGCCAAGCATGATGGAAAGGATCAAGTCTGCGGAACAAGGGAGTAGTCAGTGCATTGCCGAGAAGTTCCGTGAAGCAGTACTATGTCGTCTAATGACCCAGAGCATGACGATGCCAAAAGATGGTGCAAGACGGGGATGAACTACACCAAAGGGCGAATCGTCGAGTTAATCAGCGATTTCGACTAATGTCACCCAATGATCCGTCGCAGCACAGATTTTTGAACACAATAAATACTCATGGAGAGTTATAGATTTTCTAATCATAAGACAGTATCAGATTCTTAATATAGTTTTAGTACTTTTATTTTTGCTCTGAGTTTCAAGAGGGTTTTGAAACTTGAAGAAGAAAAGGGTTTCATCTCCAAGGATTTGGACTTGGGTCTCTTGGATTCTTCATTCTTGGCCTGTAACAAGACATAAATCTCAATACCCATTTGAATGGAAGTTCATTTAGGTAATAATTTCTATCTCTTGATGTGTGGCTTAAAAACCCCATTCTTGGGGTGTGATTTAGCAAATATGTGTTATAGATTATTGTTGGGTTTTGCTTGCTGATGAGTTAGATGTATTTTAATGGTGATTTCACCTTCTGGTTGTGGTTTAATTTGATGGGTTTGTAGTTGCAAATACAAAACCATCCATGTGTTTTCGGCTTGCAAGAGAGAGGGGTCATGAAACCAAGACCGCTAGACTGATGGCCTAAGTAGTGGGTTGACATGAGGTTCAACCCGAGAGGGTGAGCCCTAGTGCCATATCCTATCACTCAGCTTGAGAGTGTGAGTGGGGTAAGGCGTAGGCTGGACTTCATGCGGTAAATTGGTGTCTGAGAGGAACCCATTTGAAACAGGGTAAGTTGCCCGAAAGGGAACTTATTCCCATCTAAAGCTTAGCCTACTCACTATTATTTTGCAAATTTCCTATCGAAAGCATGTACCCAATGATTTATACCAACATATATTGTGGTCATATCCCTAGAATCCCCTCTCATTTTTACATTTCTTTGTTATTTTTACTATTTTTGCTTTACTTGTGACAAAACCCCCAAATCGATATTTGACACTCTTGTGTCCCCCCTTTAATTTACAATGTTTTTAATTGCTAATGTCTTTAGCTATGATTAGTTACAACTTAATTTTATTTTTCTATTAATTCTCAAAGCCACTCCCTTGGGAGCCGACCCCAACCCTTGGTTAGGTTATTATACTATTGCACGATCATAGACACTTGCATTGGAAGTTGTGTCGTTGATTACGCAAACATCAAAATGGCGACGCTACCGGGGAGTGGTGTTATTTGAGAAATCTTAGATTAGTAAAATCTTTGTTCTTCTTAGTTGTAGTCTACTTACCTAATTTTCAGTTTTGTTTCGAGTATTTGTGTGTTTCAACAGCCATATGAGTGTGAACGGTGAAAATAGCTGCCAAGCAGGCAACCCAGTGGGTGACGCTTTTCATCGAGACAATATTGATGATATAATTAGTGTGTACAACCCTGCCCAAGTGGATGAGATGGATGCAAGTTGCATGCCACAAGAAGACAGAAATGCAACATTTGAAGTTACTAGCACAACACTCCATCTCATACATTCAAGAGGTTTATATGGAGGTTAGAGCATGAAGATTCGTATGAACATATATGAAGCTTCATAGAAGTGTGCACCCCTCTGTCATTCAAGAATCTATCGCACGAATGCATACGGCTACGCTTATTTCCATTATCATTAACTAGGGAAGCCACTAAGTGGTTGATCGAGCTTCCAAAGAACTCCATCAAGTTATGGGAAGAGTTGGTTACGGCTTTTCATGAAAGATTCTTCTCTCCACCAAAAATGATGAAACTGCGAGACGATATTCAAAATTTTAATCAAAAGAAGGGAGAACCAATTCATGAATCATGGACACGTTTTAAGAGAATTTTGAGAAAATGTCCAGCGCATGGATTGCCGAGTGAGTTATTGCTCCAATATTTTTACCGTAGTCTAGATTTAGTTAATAAAGGGATAGATGATCTGCTGGTGGAAGGAGGAATAATGTTGCAATCATTTGAAGTAGCCTCATTTCTCCTAGCTGGCATGACTAGATTAAATCAAGCATGGTACACAAAAGATGACCAAGTTTCCCCACTGTGCTTAAGATTAATGCAAGACCAACTCGATAAAGAAAGGGAAAGGGATGAAAGCATCAAAAAGATGTTGTCTCAAATGGAAGTGATACACGAGCACATGAAGGGGACGTATGGAGTATTTCGAGTTGAGGAGGGGTCTCCTTCTGGTTACGTAAGACTGGGGGAGAACCAAGGTGGGAACTCCAAAAGAATTGAGGGGGGTTCTTCATCCGGTTACTTGAGACAGAGGGAGATGTTGGAACTCCACAAGATATAAGGAGGGTTTCCACCCACGCTATCAACAGCGGGGCAGAAATCAAGGTTGGAACCACTATAGGAATGAAGAACCAAGGAGATATTTCCACGATTGGGCTGAGCAAGATGACCATGAGGAAGACCGTACCCAATTGAGTGAAAGCCCAAAATCAAAAAGGAGCGTAAGTAGTCCTTGGGTAAATGATCTAATGTCACACATCCTTGATAAATTTGAGGGCTCTAATGATATGCTAAAAGGAATGAGAGATGACTTTTCATCACTAAACAGTAGAGTGAATTCGCATGCTGATGCCATCAAAACACTAGAAGGACAATTGAGTTTATTATCAACTCAATTAACATCCAGGAAACTGATGGAAGATAATGAAAGAGGGTTGGTTTTGGTCACTCGTAGTGGAAAGATGACAAAATAGAATGTGATGGAGGATGAGGATGCTCGAATGCAAGAAGAGAGCCAGGGTACAGAGGAATGAGAATTGCCTATTCCACAAAACCTTGCCAAAGAATCACAAGAGGATGCAGAGCTACATGTTCAGGTTCCAAAAGTCACGCACCCTTTACCCGAAATACCTCCACCATTTCCTCAACAATTGAAAAAGAAAAATGAATATGAGAAGTTCAAAAATATTTTGTCAGTATTCACGAACTTATCAATTAACCTTCCTCTCGTGGAAGCATTGTTATAAATGCCGGGATACACCAAATTCATGAAAGAGCTAGTTACAAAGAAAAGGAGCTTGGAGTATGAAACGGTCGAGGTACCCCATAGTTGCAGCGCAATTATGACAAATGAGTCAATCACCAAGAGAGAAGATCCTGGGGCATTCACAATCCCATGCACAATTGGCATGCTCCATTCGCTAAAGCTTTGTGGATTTAGGAGCAAGCATTAACTTAATGCCCTATGCAATATACAAGCAACTTGGTTGGGTGAACCAAAGGCAACCACAATGAGACTCCTTATGGCTGATCGATCAATCAAGCACCCTATAGGGATACTTCATGACATATTGGTAAAAGTATATCGGTTCATCTTTCCAGCTGATTTTGTGATTCTGGATTGCGAGATCGATGCTGAAATCCCCATTATTTTAGGAAGGCCATTCTTAGCTACTGGAAGAGCATTGGTAAATGTTGAAAATGGGAAATTGAAGTTTCGTGTGAACGATGATAATGTGACCTTCAATATCTGTAAATCCATGAAGCAACCAATTAACATCCATGTGGTGTCCACTGAGGATGTTATACATGAGGTACGAGCAAGTGTAAGCCATTTAATGTGCAAGAATGAACCCCTTGAATCTGTACTTGTCAATTATGATGAATATGAAGTTCAAGGATATGAGGAAGTGGTGGCTGCCTTATCAGGATTAGGAGTGTATTCAAGGAATCCAATCAACTTAGATATTGACCTGAAAAACAGAGAAAGTCCTCATGTGAAGCCATCAACAAAAGAACCACTGAACCTGGAGTTAAAAGCCCTACCCTCTCATCTAAAATATGTTTTCTTATAAGCCAATAATACTTTACCAGTGATTATCACAGCTGATTTTCTTGAAAGGCACGTGAAATTGCTCATTAAAGTGTTGCAGAAGCATATAAAAGCTATTGGATGGACAATAGCCAATATAATAGGAATTCCTCCTGGCATCTGCACTCACAAGATTCGGCTTGACAGTGAATGTAAACCCAGTATGGAGCATCAACGGAGATTGAAACCTCTAATGCAGGAGGTGGTATAAAACGAGATCATCAAGTGGCTAGATGTGGGAGTGATATACCCTCTTGAGAATAGTAAGTAGATAAATCCGGTGCAATGTGTACCAAAAAAAGGAGGTATAACCATAGTCCCAAATGCAAAAGGAGAACTTGTGCTGACAAGACCAATGACTGGTTGGAGGGTATGCATGGATTATCGGAAGCTTAACTCATGCACCAAAAATGACCACTTCCCAATGCCCTTTATGGACCAGATGCTTGACTGGTTATCAGAAAGGGGGTGGTATTGCTTTTTAGATGGATATTCCGATTACAATCAAATCTCTATTGCATCGGAAGACCAAGAGAAAACCACTTTTACCTGCCGTTATGGAACATTTGCATTCAAAAGGATGCCATTTGGGTTGTGTAATGCCCCGGCAATATTCCAGCATTGCATGTTTTCTATTTTTGCAGATATGGTCGAAGACTCTATAGAGGTATTCATTGACGTCTTCTCAGTCGTAGGGGACATATTTGAGAAATGCTTGACACACTTAGGACAAGCGCTCCAAAGATGTGTGGATACTAATCTGGTTCTCCATTGTGAAAAGTGTCACGTTATGGTGAAGGAAGGTATCGTTCTTGGGCACAAGGTGTCGCAAAAAGGGCTGGAGGTTGACAAGGTTAAAATTAAGGTCATTGATAAATTACCCCCACCAATTTTAGTGAAGGGTGTTCGCAGCTTCTTGGGTCATGCAGGTTTCTTCCGAAGGTTCATTAACGACTTCTCACAGATTGCACATCCACTATGCAAACTCCTAGAGAAGGAAGTGAAGTTGTATTTTGATGATGCTTGTATGGTCGCATTTAAGTGCTTGAAGGAAAAATTAGTATCTACCCCGATTATCGTCAACCCTAATTACTGGCTGTCCCTATACAAAGATGCACATGAATTTGAAAAGAAATGCTCGCAATGTCAGCAACAAGGCGGAGTGTCTAGAATGCACGAGTTGCTTCTCATTTCTATTTTGGAAGTCGAGCTATTCGATGTATGGGGGATCAATTTCATAGGCCCATTTGTGAGCTCATTTGGAAATAAATATATCTTGGTAGCTATAGATTATGTCTCCAAATGGATAAAGGCCATCGCCCTTCCAAACAACGAAGGAAAAAGTGTTGTCCAATTTCTGAAACGCTACATTTTGCAAGATTTGGCACTCCTAGGACAATCATTGTCGATGGGGGTCTCACTTTTGCAATTGGTGGTTTTCAATGGCACTAAGCAAATATGGGGTGAAACACAAGGTAGCTACCCCATATCATCCCCAAACAAGTGGCCAAGTCGAAGTGTCAAATTGGGAAATCAAAAGCATCCTGGCAAAGACATTTAATGCCAAAAGAACTTACTATTCTAGGAAACTCGATGATGCACTATGGGCATACCAAATTACTTATAAGACACCTATGGTATGTCTCCATATCAATTGGTTTATGCTAAAGCTTGTCAGTTGCCCGTCGAGCTAGAACACAAGGCATTGTGGGCATTGAAGGCCTTAAATTTGGACTAGTCAAAAACTTCAAGGGAGAGGGTAAATCAGTTGAACGAACTAGACGAATTTAGACTCAGATCGTATGAAAGTTCAGCCATCTACAAAGAGAAGATTAAGAAATGACATGATACTTGAATACTCAAACGGGACTTCAAGGTAGGAGATTGGGTTTTGTTATACAATTCTCGACTTAAAATCTTCCCCGAAAAGCTCAAATCCAAATTTGGACCTTTTAGAGTAACACGAGTGTTCACCAATGGTGCCATAGAAATTGAAGATCAGGAAGGACCTCTATTTAAAGTGAATGGACAACGTCTGAAATTATATTTTTGGGATTGTCAAGAGATTTCTTTGATTGAAGTGGTGTATTTAGAAGACGCCTGAAGACGTTGTTGTGTCATGCCATGATGTTAACTAAGGCGCTGTTTGGGAGGCAACCCAAAACCATCTATTACTTTCTTTTGCTATGATAAAATAATGGTGTGTTGATTGTGTGCAGATGGAAGTATGAAGAGTGAACAAAAAGTGTAGATAGGCAAGTAATGAATCCAGTAGGTGAGTTGCCAAAAGGGTCGGGGAATCCAACCTTATCCGTCATTTGACTCTATACAACGTCAACATTAGAGTCTGTAAAACTCGGTGAATGTTGGAAATCATTGGCAAATCGCTGACCATGTCGGTGATTATGATGGAAACCACCTTTTGGAACCCCGTAAACCAGAGGCTTTATAAACTTCGGTGGAGAAACCAAACAGTCGGCGTTCCGCCGAGTGAATTGGCAAGTTTGACTAACGTTGCAGTTGCCGCCTAGCATCTAGGTAGTATTTCAAACAATACAAAAGGTTAGTTTCTTAATACCCGTAATTATTTTGTCAGCATTGATGCCCAGACAGATGGAGCGACTACTTAGACACGATCCCCTCTTTACCTTCCTCTCTGTCATTCTTTATTTTGCCTTTTGGATTTTGTGTTAATTGCATTTGAGGACAAATGTGTTTTTATTTGTGGTGGGGTAAGACTCACCTTTCGTGTGCTATTTGTGTTCATGTTTTGTATATATTTGGGTTGTTCTGTTTAAAATTGTTGTTACACTACTTTTTGTAGATGTTTGAGCTCATGGCTCCCTTTTGTTTTAAATTACAAAAATGATTTTGACCCTTCTAGAAAGTTTAAAAATTTTCCAAAAATTTTTCCACCTCTCATGTGTTGAAAGTGGCTGTTCTTTTGCAAAATTTAAGTCTCAGTTCCGATCAATACTAATAACTTGAATAGTCCTATCAATCGAACGAACATGAATGCGCGGCTACGATGAGACCAAATGAAGTTGCATAGACAATATGTGAACTCTTTGGATCTCGTTGTGATTAGCCATTTATCGAATTGATTCTCTTGTAATGACCGTTGCACACTAGCGAAAGTGTGTGGTCTTGTTTGACTTAACTGTCGATGCCTTGTGTGATGAGCTTAATTTGAACCTTGCATGAATAAACCTAGAATTTGCCCCGTTAGTCTGATTTAGTAAGGTGTGCTCTTGAAATAATCTTAGGCAACTTTTGAAGAGTGTGAGTCAAATTTGACATATACCTCTTTTGTGGCCTACCCGTGAGTCTGTGAAACTCTTTTGAACGCCCCTTGAGCCTTACCCTTCTTGGGAAGAACCTTGATGAACCCCAGACCTTACTTGACCCACTACCTATAATCCTCTTGATTTGAGGCTTGGTGAATAACCAACTAAGGCCAAAAGCCTAAGTTGGGGGTGTAGTGAAAAAGAAAAGAAGAAGTCAAGAAGTGCAAGAAAAAGTCTCTCTAACCCATGGTATTGCAAAACAAAATGAAAAGCCTCTATAAAAAAAAAAAAAAAGGAATTGGTATTCCAAGCAATACATGGAAAGTGAATAAACAGATGACTTAGAAGCAATAGAAAAAAAAGTGATAAGGGACAGGAAAAGGAAGTTTTGAGAACACCACATCTCACGAGGATGAAGAAGTCAATGAGCCTAAATGACCATACCTTTGCACTCAACCCCATTACAAGCCTTGAAAATACCATTTTGATCTTCAGTAAGCCGAACCGAAAGTCGATTGGAAAATAAGGGCAAACCTATGGGTGAAAAAACACGTATTGTGTTCCTCTTTTTGAGTGTGAGCGTTGCATTTGATTCCTGATCTTGAATTGATTAACGTCTATGTGTGAATATGGAATCATTCTTTATATAAGGGCATTTAGATACTTTTCGTTAAGCTTGAACTTGCACAAGTAGCAAGTATTGCGAGCATGAGAATCTTTGGTAATGGTGTGTCACAAATTGAATTTTTGAGTACACAATTGATCTTTGCATGAGTAATTTGAGTCTTCTTGTGTACATTCATGATTAAGTCTTGTGTAGCACTATTTGAGGACAAGCAAAAGTTTAAGTTAGGGGTGTTGATGAGTCCACAAATTAGACTTATTTGTTGATCCGCAAATGCTTATTTTATCTCAATATCTTATGAAAATCCTTAAGTTTCAGGTATATGAAGATTGAAGGAAAGCATGGATACTACTTCGCAAAAGAAACGAAAAGGCTGAAAAGAACGAGAAAATAAAGGCCTGAAGATCAACGAGTCCACTTGGCAAATCACCAAAAGGTCTCACTTCGCCTTTTGTTCTAGTATGCTGAGCCTGATGGAAAAGATCAAGTCTGCGGAACAAGGGAGTAGTTAGTGAATCACCGAGAAGTTTCATGAAGTAGTACTATGTCGCCCAATGACCCAGAGCACAATGATGCCGAAGAATGGTGCAAGACGGTGATGAACTACACCAAAGGGCGAATCGCCGAATTGATCGGTGATTCTGACTTATGTCACCGAATGATCCGTCGCAACATAGATTTCTGAAAACTATAAATACTCATTGAGAGTTATCAATTTTATAATCATGAGACAGTATCAGATTCTTAATATAATTTTACTACTTTTATTTTTGCTCTGAGTTTGGAGAGGGTTTTTAAAACTTGAAGAAGAAGAGGGTTTCATCTCCAAGGATTTGAATTTGGGTCTCTTGGATTCTTTTTTCTTGGCCTGTAACAAGACTTAAATCTCAATACCCATTTGAATGCAAGCTCATTTAGGTGTAAATTTTTATCTCTTGATGTGTCACTAAAAAACCCCATTCTTGGGGTGTGATTTAGCAAATATATGTTGAGATTATTGTTGGGTTGTGCTTGCTGATAGGTTGGATGCATTTTAATGGTGATTTCAGCTAGTGGTTGTGGATTAATTTAATGGGTTTGTAGTTTCAAATACAAAACCACCCCTGTGTTTTCAGCTTGCGAGAGAGAGAGGGGTCAAGAAACCAAGACAGCTAGACTGATGGCCTAAGGAGTGGGTCGACATGAGGTTCATCCCGAGAGGGTGAGCCCTAGTCCCATGTCCTAACACTCAGCTCGAGAGAGTGAGTGGGGCAAGGTGTAGGCTGGACTTTATGTGACAAATAGGTGTCCGAGATGAACCCATTTGAAACGAGGTAAGTTGCCCGAGAGGGAACTTATTTCCATCTAAAGCTTACCTTAGTCACTATTATTTTGCAAATTTCCTATCGAAAGCATTTACCCACCGATTTATACCAACATATATTGCGGTCACATCCCAATAATCCCCTCTCATTTATAGATTTCTTTGTTATTTTCACTATTTTTTCTATACTTGTGACAAAGCCCCCAAATCGATATTTGACACTCTTGTTCTCCCCCTTTAATTTAAAATATTTTTAATCATTAATGTCTTTAGCTACGACTAGTTAGAACTTAATTTTATTTTTCTATTAATTCTTAAAACCACTCCCTTGGGACTCGACCCCAACCCTTAGTTGGGTTGTTATACTATTGCACAATCGTAGACACTTGCATCGGAAGTTGTGTCGTTGATTACGCAAACATCACATCTTAGTACTAGTCTTTTTGAATTTCCATTTTAAAAAATTGATTCAAAAAGTTTAAGAATCTCAACTCCACTCTTAGTCAGGCAGTCCATAGCAGAAGTTGTGCATCAATTATTAAGTCCATATGTGTTTTAATTTATTCTTGATAATTTGATAATATATGTAAATAAATGTAGAGACCGGATATATGTTATTATTTTGCAATATATGTAAAGATACACTAAAGGATAATATGATAAAGATTTAAGGAAATGGAATATGAAATGGAGAATAATAAAATAAATAAGTTCTCAATATAATATGAATAGATAATCTAAATAACTATGTACTATTTAATAGGTTGTTTACATCAAAGTTTCCCATCTTGTGAAAGCAGTGAATATTATCGCCAAACTCTGTAGTTGTGTATAGTTTGTCATGCTAGCGGTTTTTCTCTTGACAACTACTTCTATAGTTGTGAATCAAGCAACAAGAATCTTGATTCTTTTGTTATTTGCATATTAGAAACTTATCTCAGTTTGATCACCTAGTATTGGCTCGATACCCAAAAAAGTTTCCTCAAAACTAAAGGGGCCATGCTGGAGAAATGTGGTCCATATGATGTAGACTTTGAAATCTTCTCCAATCATATCAAATTTATTGATATTGGTTGAATATTAATAGGATAGATTTCTTGTTTAATTCACAGGGAACTGTTGTGGTTAATAAGGAGAAGTTGCTTGATAGGGGGGAAGTTGTTTGATAGGGGAAAGTGTTGTGGTTGATAAGGGGAAGTTACTTGATAGGGGAAGTGTCGATTGCTGGTTGCATGTTTGTCATTATCAAAAAGGGGGAAAATGTTATTTTTAGTTTTGAAGATTTCACAAACAACGGGATCTAATAAGGGCACCTGATTCCATAGAGGAATGATGTTCCTATGCGAGAAAGGGACACCTGGAAAAAGTACACTGCAACCTCCATCATTTGCATATTTGCAGGAAAAGGTGTGCACCTCTCATACAGCATGGCAGGGCCATTGGCCAATAGCGTGGCTTCTAAGGTTGTGCCTATCATATATAAGGTTCTTCTCAATAAACACAACCTCAGTTTTAGCATTCTTGAAAAAGTTCAAGAACAAAGCAAAAACCATCTTTTCCAGAAGTATTTTCCTCAAGAACAACAGGACCTAATAGAGTTGCTACCTTCTTTAGTTGTCTTAGGGTTTATACTTCAGTTCTTATCTTTGTAGATCTATTCCTAAGATATAAAGGAATTAGATATGTGTTTCATTTTAGTGTTAATCTCGAGTCATTGCTTGAGTTAGCTATGGCTAGTGGATGAAGTCTAAGTCAACTAGAGTTAGTTGGGTTAGTGGGCAACAAAGTTGCTTCTTAGTTTGAAAAGAAGTCTGAATCAATTAGAGCTAGTTAATTTAGTGGGAAGCAGAGTTGTTACTTAGAGGGGGAAGGGATTTAAAGTTAAATTCCTAGGTTATAAGAGTTTGTAGTCAGAATCATTGCTCCTTTTGAGATGAGTGGAGTTTGGGTTGAAATCATGTGAGTACAGGTCATGGTTTTCACCTCCCTTGAGCAAGGGGGTTTCCATGTAAATTGCTTGTGTTGTTTACTTTACTGCATTTACTTATTATTTTTGTTTTAGCTGTGTCAAGGGGCCTGGTTCATTGACAGATAGCGGAAGCCTACATTCTAACAATTGGTATTAGAGCACGGGCTCTCTAGCTAGTTAACACCAAGAGAGATTCCTGTTGAAGGATGGCTGCTCCACTAAACTTAGAAGAAGGACAATCATTTACAAGGCCACCTCATTTTAATGGCCAATTTTACAGCTCGTGGAAGATGAGGATACATTAGTTTTTAATGGCTGAGGACAGTGAGCTGTGGGACTTAGTGCTTGATGGTCCCTTTGTTCTTACAATGGAAGTGAAGGATAGTGAAATCACTAGGGTTATCCCAAAGACTCGACAACAGTACAATAAAGCCAATAGAAAGAAGATTGAAAAGAATTACAAAGCAAAGAAACTGTTGGTGTGTGGTATAGGTGCTGAGGAGTACAACTGCATTTCTGCTTATGAATCAGGAAAAGAAATTTGGGACTGCCTCAAGACTGCTCATAAGGGAACTGAACAAATAAAGGAGTCAAAGGTAGACATATTGACTACTCAGTATGAGAACTTCACTATGAAGAAAGGAGAAACAGTCCATTATATGCACACCAGATTCTTCTCCATCACTAATAAGCTACACTACTTGGGAAAGCTTGTTCACCCAAGTATACGGATCAATAAGATTCTTCAAATCCTTTCTAAGTCATAGGCAAGTAAGGTCGATGTTATTACTGAAGAAGTCAACACTACTGGTTAGGTGACCAACAGGTGCTTGATCAGGTCTTTATTAAACAAAAGTCCTTATGAGTTACTCAAAAGTAGAAATCCCAAATTGAGTTATCTAAGGGCTTTTGGGTGCAAATGTTTGTATTGAACAATTGGAAAGATGATCTAGGAAAATTTGATCTTAGAAGTGATGAAGGAGTGTTTGTGGGTTATTCCTCTTCAAGTAAAGCTTACAAACTCTTCAATAAGAGAACATTGTGCATTGAAGAAAGTGTTCATGTTATCTTTGATGAAACTGGTGATCTCACAGATCTAAATAACAAGGATGACGATGAGCTAGAAGAATTACTTTAGATTCAGAGAGATGGGTTAAATGTGTCACAAGCTGAAGGAAGTCAAAATCCTAATAGTCCTGAACTTGTTCATACTGAAGAAGCTAATGAAGATGTTGAACCTGAAGAGGGACCTAGTTTATTTGACAATGTTGAACCTGAGGATGCAGTTGCTAACAATGATGATTCTTAAAATGAAGAGGAAAAAGCTGATTAACTTCAACCCTTGACAACTAAGTCAAGGTGAAAACACAAGTCATCCCATCATTTTGATAATATAATTTCACCACTAAATTTTGGGATGTATACTAGGTCCAAAACTAGAAATATAGTGCCATTCTCAACATTCATATCAAACATTGAGCCCAAAAATATCAAAGAAGCATTGAAAGATGCTAGTTAGGTGAATTCCATGCAAGAGGAACTTCATCAATTTGAACAGAGTAAAGTGTGACACCTGGTACCAAGACCCCCTGATAGAGCTGTGATAGGGACTAGGTGGGTGTTCAGAAATAAGCTGGATGAACATGGTACAATCACAAGAAACAAATTGAGGCTGGTGGTTCAAGGATATAATCAGGAAAAAGGCATTGACTATGATGAAACATTTTCTCATGTTGCTAGGATGGAAGCAATTAGAATTTTGATTGCCTTTGTAGCATTCATGGAATTCAAATTGTTCCATATAGATGTAAAAATTGCATTCTTGAATGGGTACTTGAAGGAAGAGGTTTTTTGTAAAGAAACCCCCTGGATTTGAAGAAGTTGATTATCCAAATCATGTGCTTAAATTGGATAAGGCTCTTTATGGACTGGAAAAAGATCCTAGAGATTGGTATGAGAGGCTGTAATATTTCTTATGAAAAATGAATTCAAAAGAGGAAAAAAAGACAATACTCTATTCTTGAAGACAAAAGTCAAAGAACTGCTCATCATTCAAGTGTATGTTGATGATATTATCTTTGAAGCAACTTTTGAGGTCTTGTGTGAGGAATTTGCATCACTGATGGCAAGTGAATTTGAAATGAGTATGATGGGAGAGTGGAGATTTTTTTGGGGCTGTAGATCAAGCAAACTTCAAGTGGTAACTCTATTTGTCAAGAAAAGTACATAAAGGAGCTGCTGCAGAAATTTCACATTATGGATGCTAATCCTATTGATACTCCCATGGGTACAAACTCAAAGTTGGGTGCAGATGATTTTGGTCCTATGGTGAATGAAACTATGTATAGAGGCATTATTTGTTCATTACTGTACTTTACATCAAGTAGACCTAATATTGTGTTTAGTGTAGGTATGTGTGATAGATTCAAGCTTGCCCCAATGACTGACATTTGAAAGTTTCCAAGAGGATTCTTAGGTATGTGAAGAAGACAGGGGACCTGATTCTATTCTACCACGCAGGAGACTCCTTTGAACTAGTTGGATATATTATGCAGGGTATCAAGTGGATAGAAAGAGCACCTCAGGAATGGCTCGCTTTCTGGGATCCTCATAGATATTCTGGGGAACCAAGAAACAAAATTTAGTGGCTCTCTCTACAGCTGAAACAGAATATATAGCAGCTGCATCTTGTTGTGCTCAGCTATTATGGATAAAGTAGCAAGTTGAAGACTTTGGAGTACTCAGTCACACTATCCCACTCTTATGTGACAACACTAGTGCTCTCAATATAGCCAAGAATCCAGTCCAGCATAAAAGGACCAAGCACATTGATGTGAGACATCACTTTCTAATACACAATGTAGAAAAAAGGAATATTTGTATGTAATAATGCAGGACTAAAGATCAAATTGCTAACATTTTCATTAAAGCTCTAAGCAAGGATCAGTTTAACAGTAACAGATTGAAGTTGGGAATGATGAAAATGGACTGAGCTAAGTTTATCCAAACCATCCAACCCTCATTGGCTATGATTAGGAGGCAGGTATCCTTGTTATTTGTAATGCTTAGTTTGGTAAGATCAATCTCAAACCTTTTGCAAGTATACACTCAGAAGGAATTGTAGGAATAAAGGAAGGTCATAACTATTCAAAGATTAGCATCCTCAAATTGGAGATAGGGACCTGCTCCTGTCTAAAGGTTAGCACTCTTTACATTATCTTTAAGCTGGTAATGAGAACTGTTGTGACTGCCATGTGCTAGTCATCAATCATTCTTACTTTTGCTCCATCGATTTATGTCCAAGCGATGCATCCAATTAAAGGGACCTGACACAACCTTTCATTTCCTTTTATACTCTTTCCCTCCTCTTTTCTTCCTAATCTTTTCAAACTCTTTTCCCTAAGTTTCTAAAACAAAAAACCAAGTCTCTCTTTCTCTATTCTTTCTTTGTTATTCCCCTCATATATATCTCAATCACCATCTTTATCTCAAAAGATGATGGACTCCCTAAATGAAATAGACACAGTAGCCTTCTACACTTCTTTCAGTGATCTTTCTCCTATACAAATCTCAACCATTCCTCCAGTTGATGTTTCTGAAACCAGCAACTTAGCTACACCTGTGCTTTAATCATCTTTAGATCTTAATGCCCCTTTCTCATCATCCCAACCTAGTTCTCCTCCCTCCGTGTTTTCTGATCTTTTGTTTAAGAGAGATCTTCTTAAAAATAGGAAGTCTAAATCTAACATTCTGGCTACAAGTGAGGAATTAGTGGTGGAAAGTCTTACAGAAATGAGAGAAGAAATAAGGACTGAGGAAGGAACAATTTTCAGGAGGAGCTCCTTGAGAATACTGAACCCAGATTTGACAGAACTCCAGAAGTTGGATTCCCCCCTTCTACTATTAATGAGGAAGATGATGAGGACAACATTCCTTTATGCTGGGCCATACACAGAAGGATAATCCCTGTTACAAACAATGGAAAGGAGAAAGTTGTAGAGGAGAAATCAGCAAAGAAACCCTCTACGAGAGGTGCTACTCAAAAACTTATGAATGATGCAATAAAGGCAAGTAACGCCAGTACTACTGATAACAAAAGAAAAGGAGAAAGAGGAGAAAATGAGATCTTGATCCCAATTGAGGGGGTAGTTGAAGTTCAAAATGAACAATCAGAGAGTGACATTGTGTCAAAGGACATGCTCTCTGCAGTGGACAAGAGAAAGAATTAGGCACTAGAAAAGAAAAAGGAGAGACCAAAGTCTAGGAAATCTTCAGAAAAATAAGTGACTATTTCGAAGAAGGAAGAAGAAAAGGAACCAGTAAAGAAGAGAATGAAGAAGACATCTAAAAGACGAAGAGAACTGTCACCTGACAATAAGAAACCCATCGAAAATCCTGAGTCCAAGTTTGAGAAGGGACTAAGTTCAAAAAGGAAGAAAATGAAAAATGAGACGAAGGTAACAAAGGGGGAAATAGTTGACAATCTAAGATTACAGAAGATCTTGAGTGGAAGAGTATTTGACCCTGAGATCATCACAAAGCCCGAGATAAGCACTTTGGCTAATGCTATTGAAATTCAATCATGGACTCACTTGTTCATGAATTACTCTCCAATATTGCATAAGGAACAGGTGAGGGAGTTTTATTACAATGTTGAGTTCACTGAGGATGGAAGCCTCAATACACAAGTTTGGGACATAATCTTTCATCTGAATGAGGATAGATTGGGTGAAATTCTAAATGTGCCCAGGGAAGGGATCAGATCCATGGTTGGACAATCATGTATCGAAAGATTTGCCAAGGAGTGTGGAAAACTCTCAAAGATGAACTATGTGGGCATCCCTAAGAAACTTCTAAAGGGAGATTATCAATTGTTTTTTGAGTTTGTCAACAAAGTGCTCCTCCCAATATCTAAGAAAAGAACAGTTACTTCTTCAGCTGATTTGTTTTTAATGGAGGCACTTAGCAAGTTTGATCTCTTAAATCTTCCAACCCTCATACTCGAACACATGCACAAGACAATAATAGATCAAAAAGGAAAACATGACATGGGTTATGGCTACTTCCTGACCAAAGTGTTCAAACACTTGGAGATTCTTGTGGGAGAAGGAACTGTATGGACAGTGAAGTAGTGTTTCTCTATGAGCACTCTTGTTGAGTGTGAGTAAGTGGAAGGAAGAATAGGGCACTTGAGCAAAATGTCTGTATTGGAGGTTGAACAGAGTCAACTAAAGCATAAGTTAGAAGAGATGACAACGTTGGTGAGTCAAAAGGATGCAAAGATAGCATTACTAAAGGCACAGTTATAAAATGCACAAACTGAGGGAACATGTTCAGCCGAAGTCTTAAAATTGAAAGCTAAGAATAAAGCACTTATGGCTCAAAATGCTAAACATAAAGAGAAATTGATCAAATCCAATGATGTTGCTAATGATCGTCTCTCTCTTGTCATTCAATCTCTTACTCAAAAACCTTCCTCCTCCTAGTCCATACCCAGTCTTTATCCAGTCCTCCTTTTAATTCCTTTTTTTTTTCTGTGTATGGGCATTCTCTCAGGGTTTTCTTAGAAGTTTAATTCTAATGTATTGAATGTTGTTTTTTATGCAATGAAATGGATCTCTGTTTTGTTATTTATCATTCTTACTTCTCTGTTTTTCTTTTATGCTTGTTTTGCTAATAGGCTATGATCTTACCTTGTAGGTTTACTTTTAATCCTAGTTTACTGCCTTTTTTTTATGATGCCAAAAAGGGAAAATTATTGGTTGCATAGTACTAGCACAAATTTCTGGTTTAGTTCACAGGGAAATGTTGCGGTTGATAGGGGAAGTTGCGTGATAGGGGGAAGTTTTGTGGTTGATAGGGGGAAGTTGCTTGATAGGAGAAGTGTCGATTGCTGGTTGCATGTTTGTCATCATCAATAAGGGGACCTGATCCCACAAAGGAATGATGTTCCAGAAAGGGACACCTAGAAAAAGTACACTACACCCTTTGTCACGTACAGGTTTGCATGAGAAGGTGTGGATCTCTCGTACAGCGTGGAAGGACCATTGGCCAATAGCGTGGCCTCTAAGGTTGTGTCTATCATACATAAGGTTTTTCACAATAGACATAACCTCAGGAAAAAGCTCAAGAACACAGCAAAAACCATCTTTTCCAGAAGTATTTTCCTCAAGAACAATAGGACCTGATGGAGCTGTTAGCATATTTAGTTATCTTAGGATTTATACTTTAGTGCTTATGTTTGTAGATTTATTCCTAAGTTATAAAGGAATTAGATCAGTGTTTCATTTTAGTGTTAGTCTTGAGTTATTGCTAAAGTTAGCTATGGCTAGTGGATAAAGTCTAAGTCAACTAGAGTTAGTTGGGTTAGTGGGCAACAGAGTTGTTGCTTAGTTTGAAAAGAAGTCTGAATCAATTCGAGTTAGTTGAGTCAGTAGGAAGCAGAGTTATTTCCTATAGAGGGAGGGATTTAGAGTTAAATTCCTAGGTTACAAGAGTTTGTAATCTGAATTGTTGCTCCTTTTGAGATGAATGGAATTTAGGTTGAAATCCTGTAAGTACAGGTCGTGGTTTTCACCACCCTTGAGCAAGGGGGCTTTCCCGCAAAACTGCATGCGTTGTTTACTTTACTGCTTTTACTTATTATTGTTGATCTTGTTGTGTAAAGGGACCTAGTCCATTGACAGATAGTGGAAGCCTACATTCTAACAATTGATATGATTCCATAGTGCTGTTGAATGCTTCTTAACTCGATCATTGTAAACATTCATACTTGCTACATGTTGCCACGTTATTCGGACATCTGGCCGAGAGTGATTTTACCCCATAAAGTCAATTATTCATCGAGAAATTAGTGATATTAAAATGTTGCGCAAAAGTAAATGTAGTTAATTAGTGTATCCAACAAATCTTGATGTATTTGGACAATATATTTTTGTTAAAGTTGAAGAAAAAACTTCTACAAATTGAAGTTAAATAAGAATTAGTCGGATCATGTTTAAACATGATTTTTACTTGGAAAAAAAGGTTAAGAATTTGTAAGTAAAATTATTTGCACTTGAAGTTCTCATCAATCAATTTTTTATCGTACCTTTGTATTTGCAAATTTTATAAAAACTTGTTTCAAAACTAATAATTGGGAGGTAGATGAGAATGATAGGGAGGGAGGCGAGTGAGATAGTCATGTATGCTAGATACATTTGAACCACACTTAATACACACTAGATGCATTTATCTGGTGTGATTCACATGTAAGAAAGATACATAGGAGGGTGGCAAGCGAGATGGGAGAATGGTGCGGAAAGTGACAGAGATTTTTATATGTATCTCGTATACATGTGAATCCACTTGGATGTTGTGTATCTAGAATAAATTACACCTAATTTTGACCTTATAGACCCTGAGATACGTGTATCTGGATATATCTTGACCCATGAAAATCTAGTAAGATTTATAAAATATATATATTAACTTCTAAATTTATGGGATTTCCATAAGTTCCCCATTAAGTTATGATCCAAATATATCCCCAATACATTTCAACCTGAAAAGATGAAATTTTGAAAAACTAGCTCAAGAAATTACCCTTAAAACAAAAATCCCCAAAAATGGCGATGAGCGATTCGTTGCATGATGAAATCATAGAAGAGATAATCTCCCAAATGCCTGTAAAATTGATAGGTCAGTTTCGTTGCATTACCAGCAGTGGTGCTCTTTTCTTTCAAACCCGAATTTATAAAAGCTCACCTCAATT
The DNA here is from genome assembly GCA_035578085.1 of Solanum pinnatisectum. NCBI lineage: Eukaryota > Viridiplantae > Streptophyta > Magnoliopsida > Solanales > Solanaceae > Solanum > Solanum pinnatisectum. Next base: position 21,402,828 of record CM069076.1, read on the forward strand.
TTCATTCCAACAAACATGAAAAAATTAAGCTAATTCTCATCTCTAATGTTTATCAATCTCTTCACTCTCTTCATATTAACCCTAACCCCCAAAATGGAATTGATGCAATTTCAACCGAGCTTAGTTTTCAGGAAAAATGGAAGAAAATTGTTGGTTCATGTAATGGTTTGGTATTAGTGTTGAATGAGGAAGATGTTGCATTTTTAATCAACCCCACAACCTTAGAATACCGTAGAATTCCAATCTATCCTCTAGCTCTTCCAAAGCGCGGTACCTCTACCGTGTATGCCCTTGGGTATGATTTTGCTAGTGATGATTATAAGGTTATTATTCTTTCTTATTATAGATATGTACTTGAAGGTTACCTTTACTGTACATTTGTGGAAGTCTACTCTGCGAGAATTAGTTTTTGGAGGAGACATGAAAGTATATCTCATTATGGTGCAATTCCTATTCACGGTTTTGGGGTTTTCCTAAATGAGGGTTTGCATTGGCTGGCTGGTAAAAAGTATTGTTATCCATCTATAATTGTTGTTGTTCATCTAACTAATGAGAAATTCTTCAATGTGCCTATACCTACTATTACTACTACTTCTCTTTTGCGCTTTTATGGAATTTTGGATCTTAGAGGGTGTCTTTGTGCATTGGATAATAGAAGAAATGAAAATAAAAATTAAATTGATGTTTGGATAATGAAAGAATATGGGGTTGCGGAATCTTGGACCGAATTTAGTGTTGTAAAAAACACTTACCCTTTTGGTCCCACACTCGTGTGTTTAATGAGTGATTATGACATCGTATTATATGCTCCTGGGAAAGAGAAGTTGATTATCTACAATAAGAAAGAGGAACTACAGAGAGAGATGAATGTTGATGGAAAAACTTCTAAGTGTATAAGGACTAGAACTTTCATGGAGAGTCTTGTCTCTCCTATGATTGGCAGGGAAACTGAGGGTAGTGACTATATCACTTGATACAATATTCTGAGATGATGTTGTACTGAGGTATTGATTTCTTATTCATTTTGCATAGCATTTATTTGTTCCTTGTATTTGGTTCAATAGGAACCATAGAGTTTTATGAATGTTATTTTTTCCTCATCGAGTTATATAAATAATAGTTGTCTTGTCCTCCATAGAGTTTTGTGATGGTAATTCTTCTGTCCTGTTTCTTGATGTTTTAACTCTTATTTGAATCATGAGTTAATTAATCTCACAATGGACTACCGTAAATTTCTTGTTGCAACTTCTATGTGTATACTGTTATTAAGCTAAATTATCTAATTGTTCAAAACACAGAAATAACATTTTATGTTACTACTTCATTTATTGTGTAATTGTCAAGGTGTGTTGTTATAGATATGAATATCAATATCGGCTAGTATTATCTATATATTGTTTTTTGAAAGTGGGAAGATTCAAATTCAAATGTTGAGTTTCTTTCCCTTCCTCGAATATGAAATGAAATGACAATATATTACATAGATTTGTTCATCACAATGTATTTTGTTCTTTTGTTGTAATTTAATGCACTACGTATGAGTTGTGAATGATCTGCCTTTTCATTTTTTGAATTAATTGATAAGTACCTTGAATTTTTTTATATTATTTCCATATATATCTGATAAGTATTAATGCTCCTAGATGTTTTGATGATCTCCTCACAAGTGCAGGGACCTAGTCCTCTACACAGTATGTTCATCCGGGATTATATGATATATAGCTAGCAAGCTATCACTTCAGTGTTTTGGACCAATCATAATGGACTAGGTTGTTTGTACATCGGACAATAACTCTTCATGGTTGATATATTCAACTAAAAAACAACAAATTACTCATTCATTCAAAGAGAGATATTCAAGCTTCAAAACAGCAAGGGACCTAATAGATTGCATTATTGCATCCTGTACCAGCTGTTACTTTGATTGCTTGTATTTGTTTGTATATTGTAGGAATCGTTTTTCTTGTGATAGAAACATTTCAACCTTGGGTGAATCATTGTAAGAACATAGTTGTGAGTAACTTAGTGTCTTACGTCAAAGTCAATATTAATCAGTTGGGTTAGTATAGTAGGCAATGCAGGCATTGCTTTGGCTCATTGAGTGATAGTGTATTACTCAGGATAGAGATTAGTAGGATAATATCATGTGTGTTGTAAACTGGGTTTTACTTTGGCTTGTGAAGTTTAGTAAAAGCAGTTTGAAAATCCTATGAGACAGGTCGTGCTTTTACTCCCTTAAGCAAGGAGGTTTCCACGTAAAGTTCAGTGTACAATCTTTACTTTCAGCATTTATTTACTTTCTATTATTGAAATCATGCTAATGACCTAGTCCTATCATAACTAGTGGATGCATACATTCCAACAAGTGGTATCAAAGCACGATTTTTCGATTTGGGTAACACCAAGAAAAGAAAAGATCCTGAAGGAATGACTGCTCCACCCAACATAGAGGAAGGTCAGTCATCTACCAGACCACCTCGCTTCAATGGATAATACTATGGGTGGTGGAAAAATCACATGCATGATTACATCAATGTTGAAAACACTGAATTGTGGGACGTGATTCTTGATAGATTGTACATTCCTACAAAGGAAGTGTAAGATGGAGAGCTCACTACAACTGTTATCAAAACCAGAAAGGAGTACAATGAAATATACTGGAAAAAGATAGAAAAGAACTATAAAGCAAAGAAGATTCTGGTATGTGGAATCGGCTAAGATGAGTACAATCGAATCTTACCTGCGAGACAGCCAAGGAGATATGGGACTATCTCCAAATAGCCCATGAAGGAACGACACAAGTGAAGGAACCTAAGGTCGATATGCTTACGACTCAATATGAGAACTTTTGTATGAAGGAAGGTGAAACCATTCACGAGATAAACTCAAGATTCACCTCCATAACCAACGAAGTAAGATGCCTTGGTGAGCCCATTCCCCCAAGCAAACAAGTTTGAAAGATTCTCAAAGTGCTTACCAAGTCATGGGAAAGAAAAGTGAATGTTATAACTGAAGCAAAAGATCTGAAGACGCTTGCCTTGGATGAACTGGTTGGAAACCTCCAAACTTATGAGCTGAACAAGCAACAGGGGACAAACATGAAGAAGAGAAAGCAGGAGAAATCTGTTGCATTGAAAACATCTCAAAATGATGTGACTGGGGAGGAGGAAGAAATGGCTTATGTCACTAGAGGTTATAGAAGATTATCAAGAAGCATAGAGCCTTTCAAAAGAAAGCTTCAACCAGCAAAGCAGCAAATGCAAAAAATCTTTGTCATAAATGTGGCAAACTTGGTCATTTTATAAGGAACTGTCCTAGCAAGAAGCAGGAATCTCAGGACTTCAGACCTTGTAGAAGGGACCAGGTCCTAGACCATGCCAAGAAAAAAGTTCATGCTGATCAACTAGTGAAGAAAGCTTTGGCTGTATGGGGAAATGCATCCAGCTAATCTGAGGAAGAGGTAGACAGCTATGAAGATGTCTCAATGATGGTTGTTAAAGATGATGAAACTGTGTTCAACTCCATTTTCTCATTAATGGTAAAATCTTACGATCAAGAGGATCTGAATGAGGTGACCCTTTTTTATCTCAAAAATGATCTAGATACTCTTCACATTAAAAGATTGAGAAAACTTGTTGTTGTATTGATTGACTCAGTTGATGAATTAACCTCTAAAATTTTGGTGATAAGTGAAAAAATTGAGTTTGTGCGAGGATGAAATCTCACCTCTTAACTCTCAAATGTCTGAAATGAGTGTTAGGATAGGTATCCTAGAGACTGGTAGCTTGAAACTCAATAACGAACCTTCTACCTCTAAGGGTGGGAAGCAAAAACTCAGTAACTTTGAGGTTGAACTAGAAGAGAAACTTAAGACCTCTAAGTCTAAGTTAGTTCGCTCCCTGGAAAGAAACTCTCAACTAGTGCTGGAAAGAAACTCTTAACTAGTGAAGGATCTATGTAAGATCAAAGAAGAGTTGAACCACTCCCTCAAATGGATTAATTCGTCTAAGATACTCTCTAACTTAGCAAATCAGAAGTTCAACAGCAGAAAGAGGTTAGGTTGTAGACATATAGAGCCTCCCTACAATCCTCATAGTAAATATGTGTCTCTGACAATCTTTTGTGTACCCACTGTGGAAAAAATGGTCAACTGAAAGAAAAATGTGAGATTTTGAGAGGAGTAAAAGAAAGGCAGGAGAAGTTTCTTAAATCAAGAAAGGTTTTGAAAAAAAAGAAAAAGGTACCTAGTCCCAGTTACCATTTTAGCAAGAACACTTTGCCCCCTGTACAGGAAGGTTTCTCATTAAGCCTTTTGACAGTTTTTGGGAACTTCATTTGAAGTGGGTTCCTAAGTCTAATAAGTGAATCTTGTGCAGAAGAGACGAAGCTATCAGTACTGGTACATGGATAGTGGATGCTCAAGGCACATGACTAGAGACACTCTAAACTTCCTCTCTTTGGAAGCATACCAGGGCGGTAGTGTGTCAATTAGTTGTGGGAAGAAAGGTTTAATTCTCAGAATTGGCAAGAAAGGAAGAAATGATGATCATTCCATAGACAATGTACATTATGTCAATGGTTTGAAATACAACCTCTTAAGCATATCTCAAATTTATGACAAGGGAAATGAAGTAAAGTTCTTGTCTGATAGGTGTTTGGTAACTAACTGTGTAACTAACAAGGTTGTTATAAATGCCAAAAGAACCAAAAATATGTATGTTGCAGATCCTTAGTAAAAGGAGACAGTATTTCATGCCTAAGTGCTCAAGCTGACAATGCAAATCTATGGCATAGGCAATTGGGTCATGTGAGTGCATCTTTGCTAAACAAACTTGTTGTAGGGGACCTGGTTCGCAGACTACCAAAGCTGAAGTTCTCTGATGATAAAGTCTATGACGCCTGTGTCAAAGGGAAACAAACAAGATCATCCTTCAAATCCAAGAAAGGTGTGAGCATAACCAGACCTTTAGAAGTTCTTCATATAGATCTATGTGGACCTGTCAGAGTTCAAAGAAGAGGAGGTAAGAAGTATATTCTGGTAGTTGTTGATGAATTCTCTGGGTTCAACTGGAACATGTTCCTGCGAACTAAGGATGAGACAGCTGGACTTTTGATCACCTTTGCCAAAGCAATTCAACTAAAGGTTAAGTAAAAGTAGCTAGCATCAGATCTGACCATGGCACAGAGTTTGAAAATTCTCAAATTGAAGAATCTTGTGCTGAAAATGAAATTCATCACAACTTCTCTGGGCCAAGGACTCCTCAACAAAATGGAGTTGTTGAAATGAAGAATAGAACACTGGTGGATATTACTAGAACTATGTTGATTGACTCAGGACTAGCAATGAATTGTTGGGCAAAAGCAGTCAACACAGCTTGCTATGTTACAAACAGGTGTCTTATCTGGTCCATGATTAAGAAAACACCTTATGAGTTGATGAATGACAAGAAACCTTCAATTGCTCATCTGAAGTCATTTGATTTCAAATGCTTTGTACTGAATAATGGAAAGGATAACCTTGGCAAGTTTGATGCCAGGAGTGATAAAGGGGTGTTTGGTGGGTACTCTTCTACCAGCAAGGCATATAGAGTGTTCAACAAAAGAACTCTATATGTTGAAGAGATCATGCATGTGATGTTTGATAAGTCTGAAAGCAATGGTGAACACAAAGAAGACCCTGATTTGGAGGAGCTGATTAAGGGAAAATACGACAAGGCAATCCAAAATCCTTGAAACAAACAGGTCGTGAAAGAATTGGTGCAAAACTCACAGAAGAACCTAGTCCCTCTGGTTCAGCCCAGGAGGTATTATCTCAAAATCCAGAAGGTGAGGAAGGTGAATCTGATGTTGATGTGGAAAAAGAGATAACTACAAAGTCCGGATTGAGGCATCAATCCTCACATCCACTGGACAATCTCATCTCCCCACTTGACTCCGGAATACAAACTAGATCCAGAACAAGAAATCTAGTTTCATATTCTGCTTTCGTATCATCCATTGAGCCTAAGAATATCAAAGAGGCTTTACAGGATGCAGATTGGGTAAATCAATGTAGGAAGAGCTTCATCAGTTTTAGAGAAGTAAGGTTTGGCACCTGGTCCCCAGACCTCTCAATAGAACCATTATTGGGACGAGATGGGTCTTTAGAAACAAACTTGATGAGCATGGGATCATCACTAGAAACAACTCAAGACTCGTGGTGTAGGGATATAATCAAGAGGAGGGGATTGACTATGATGAGGCCTTTGCTCCTATAGCCAGAATGGAGGCTATTAGAATCCTCATAGCCTTTTCCTCCCATATTGAGTTTAAACTATATCAAATGGATGTCAAAGTTCTTTCTTGAATGGAAATTTGAAAGAAGAGGTGTATGTCAAACAGCCTCCAGGTTTTGAAGATGCAGATCTGCCAGATCATGTGCTGAAGTTGGATAAAGCCTTGTATGGTTTAAAACAAGCTCCCAGAGCTTTGTATGAGTGCTTGTCAAAGTTTCAAAAAGAGGTAAAATTGATAATACCTTGTTTTTAAAATACAGAGGTAAGGAGTTGTTGATTGTGCAGGTATATGTAGATGACATCATCTTTGGAGCTACTTCAGATTCACTGAGTAAAGTGTTTATTGATTTGATGAGTAGTGAATTTGAAATTAGCATGATGGGGGAGCTTACTTTCTTCCTAGGACTACAGATCAGACTGTCTTCTTAGGGCACATCCATATGTCAAGAGAAGTATATAAAAGAATTGCTGAAAAAGTTCAATATGCTTGAAGCAAAAGTCCTTGATACTCCTATGAGTACAAGTGTGAAACTTGATCTGGATGGACATGGAATTGATGTCAATCAGACCATGTACAGGGGAATTATTGGGTCACTTCTGTATCTCACTACAAGCAGACCTGACATAGTCTTCAGTGTAGGGATGTGTGCAAAGTTTCAAGCAGCACCAAAGGAATCACACTTGAAGGCAGCCAACCAAGTGTTGAGATACTTGAAGGGAACAGAGGACCTAGTCCTCTTCTATCCCACTGGTGAATCCTTTTATCTAATTGGTTTTGCTAATGTTGATTATGTAGGTTTTCTTGTTGATTGAAAAATCACATTAGGTATGGCACACTTCCTAGGATTATCACTAATTTCTTGGGGAACTAAAAAGCAAAATTCAGTGGTACCATCCACAGCAGAAGCAAAATATGTGGCTGTTGCATTTTGTTGTGCTCAGCTGCTATGGATCAAGCAGTAACTGGAAGACTTTGGTGTTCTCATAGAAATTATTCGTCTAATTTGTGTTAACACTAGTGCAATGAACATGGCCAAGAACCCTGTTCAACATAAGAGGACAAAGTACATAGATGTGAGGCATCACTTTCTAAGGGACCATGTTGAAAAGCAAAATATGGTGATAAAGTTCTGTAAGATAGAAGACCAATTGGCTGATAACTTTACAAAGCCCTTGAGTAAAGAATGTTTCATCAAAAATAGGTTAAGGCTAGGGATGCACAAGATCACCTGATTCCATGACAAGTTTGCACAAAATCCTCCATTTGATTATGTTAAGGAGGGCAGGTATCTATATTTGTTGTAATGCTTATCATTTGACAATTCACTTCTGGTACCTTAATACAGGTATACACTCATGGCATGACGGCTGAAGGGAAGATCTAATCGTACAGGCAGGGCTACATACTCAATGGGATCTGGTCCCCACAAGGTTTGTATCTTAATTTCTTCCTAATCCCTTTGTGATTCACTACGTTGTTCCTGAATTATGTGTCTGTCAACGGTCACTGTAATGTGTCTCTCACCCATTCATCGCATCAGTTTTAGACGTCTTTTCACTTTAAATCCAAGAGTTGCTACTTTTCAGGGACCCGATACCTCTTGTACTTAAATATGAACCTAACCTCTGTGAATCCAAATATCTTAATTTCTTCCTAATCCCTTTGTGATTCACTACGTTGTTCATAAATTGTCTTTCTTTTCTCCACATAAAAATGACCAACTCCTCTTCATATTCAAAGCCTCCTATGTCCCAAGAGGTTCAAAAAATCCTAGTTCTTTCAACTTCTCCATTCCTCTCCTGGAAGAGTCTCCTTTGACACCAGTTTGTGGAGTTAGTGAAATAGGTGAATCCATTCTCCCCTTACTGAAGTAGTGGTTCATCCTTCACTTCCATCTGGGGAGATTTTGCCCTGTTCTCCTACCTTGGTTCTATTTTGTGACGAATCCCAAAACTCGGAGGCGCAATTTGTTGTGAAACCTAGTGTCGACCCTCCCACTGAAGAAGTAGAAGTGGCTTCTAGGGTTGTGTCTTCTACGATGTCTGAGTGACTTTTTGAAGGGGATTTGCCTGAGAGGAGGGGTCCTGAATTAAATATTCTAGCAGCAGGTGCAGAACTAGTGGTTGCACAAAGTTTGGCTTCGATTAGAGGAAACGTTCAACCAACTATGTTGTAACCGTAGTTGAGATCACCGAAATAGGTCCCTCACAGTGTTCAACATGTGTTTGACCAAACTCCCAATTCATTTGATGTTGAGACTGAAAAGGAGAAGAAAGAAGAACCTCCTTTGAGATGGAGCAGAAGGGGAGTGCGAGGAGCAACACTTTAACAATTGGTGTCCCAGATCAAGAAATCGTTAAGATTGCCCATGAGGCTGACCTCATTAATGAGTCCGCTAAGTTTGCGAAGGAGAGACAAAGAAACAGAAAAGGACAGATAGTTGAGTTCCACTCTAAAAGGGATAAGAAGAGGTATGAGACAAGGAGTAAGATGCAGAAAGTTATAGGAAGTGCAATAGTAGCAAACATAATTCAAACGGGAAGGGCTAGGAAAAGAAGGAGGGAAGGTCATCAGCCTGAAGAACCTACCTCCACCCCTTTGCCTCCTGGGTCCAGTGATACTGAGTCTGATGATGTTACTGCATCTATGGCAAAAAGAAGGAAGGAATGAGAGGATGAGAGGGTCAAATCAAAGAAAATTCAGAAGGCTGCAAAGAAATCACCTGTGAAAAGGGAGAGAGTGAGAAAAAGGGTCACTACTAAATCAAGTCCAGTCAAGGGACCAGGTCCTTCTTTTCAAGATCAAGTTACGGATAAGAAGATGACAAGGGATGAGCACATAGCTGAAATGGAGAATTAAGAGGTGTTGAACGACAGAGTATTCGACCCTGACATTCTAACAGAATTTGGTATGTCAAATCTTTTTTATGTTGTGTCTTTACAAGGTTGGGGTCATCTATTTGATCCCTCAGCACCATATCTACATGAACATGAGGTGCACAAATTTTACTTCAAAATGGAGCTTCTAGAGGATGGGGGAATTAGGACTATTGTCAAAGATATTAAAATATTTTAGATGAGGAATCCTTGGGGATCATACTGGGTGTGCCTGTGAAAGGAATACGAATTGAGGACTGCAAACCTTCCACCGAGTTCCCAAAATAGGCCACAAATCGTGGGGACATCAAGCGAGCAGGGTTACTAAAGAAGTTTCTCAAAGGAGAATATCAGTTACTCTTTGAGTTCATCAACAAGGTGTTGGTACCACGGACAAAGAAAGGAATTGTAGTATTTGTTGCTGATCTATTTCTCATGGAAAAGTTGGATAAACTTGAGGAAATTAATCTCCCTGCTATAATGCTTGAACATATGCACAGAGTTATGACTTGGAAAAGGGCTAAACATGACATCCCTTACGGCTACTTGCTCAACTATGTGTTCAAACATTTCGAAGTGCCTTTGGGACGAGGGGTACCTGGTACCACTAAGCAAATGTTCACTGTTGTCACCCTGCTAGAATGTGAGTGTGTTGAAGGGAAGGCCAATGGCAGGTCTCAGGTGGCGGATCTTCTAGAGCAGCAAGCCTCTCCTAAACATGATTTGACTCATCTCACTAAGATCTTAAATGATAAGGAGGTTGAAATTGCGCAACTGAAATCTAAGTTGCATAATGTTGTCTCAAGGGGACCTGGTACCAATAGTGTGGATGAGCAAGTGGTGCAAAAGTTGAGAGATGAGAATGAACAGCTGCTGAAGAAAAATGCCTCACTCAATGAGAAAGTCAAGGCTCTTAACAATAAAATTATCCAGGCTCATAAGGCTACAAATGAGCGGATGTCTTTGTTAATGTGCACCCTTAATCCCTTTCCCCTCCGTCCTAAACAAGTCGTGTCTTCATAGTTTCTTCATCCCTGTGTCAAAACTCTAGTGGCTATGTGTACTGTTTTGACTACCTCTCGTGGTCAGCTTTGTGATCTAATGCTAATTGTTACTGTGTCCTTCTTAGTATGGTTTAATATTTTCTTTATGCTTACATGTTCATGCTCTGTATGGCCCATGGCCCTGAATTATTAAATGTTTTGCATATAACTTACATATGTTTACTGCTATTCATTTTCAATGATGTCAAAAGGGGGAATTTTTAGTAAACTATTGAGAAATTAGAAGGGAACTGAACTAAGGGGGAAGAACAGTGATAGGGGGAACAGTGATAAGGGGAACTAATGTATTTTTGAATGAATACTTAGCACTCATGTGAGGCTACTTGTAGGTTGTTTTTCATCATCAAAAAGGGGGAAAATGATAAGTATTAATGCTCCTAGCTGTTTTGACGATCTACTCACAAGTGCAGTGACCCAATCCTCTACAGAGTATGTTAGTCCGGGATTATATGCTATACCGCTGGCAAGCTGTCACTAACAAATAACTAATTACAGCTGGCAAGCTGTCACTTCAGCGGTTGGTGAGGCACCAGTGTCCTGGACCAACCATAATGGACTAGGTTGTTTGTACATCGAACAATAACCCTTCATGGTTTGATATATTCAACTAACAAACAACAAATTACTCATTCATTCAAAGAGAGATATTCAATCTTCAAAATAGCAAGGGACCTAATATATTGCATTATTTCTTCATGTACCAAATTTTACTTTGATTGCTTGTATTTGTGTGTATATTGTAGGAATTATTTCGCTTGTGATAGAAACGTTTCAACCTTGGGTGAATCATTGTAAGAACTTAGTTGTGAGTAACTTAGTGTCTTACGGCAAAGTCTATATTAATCAGTTGGATTAGTATAGTGGGCAATGCAGGCATTGCTTTGGCTCATCAAGTGATAGTATATTACTCAAGATAGAGATTAGTAGGATAATCTCGTGTGTGTTGTAAACTGGGTTTTACTTTGGCTTGTGAAGTTTAGTAAAAGTAGTTTGAAAATCCTATGAGACAGGTCGTGGTTTTACTCCCTTGGGCAAGGAGGTTTCCACGTAAAGTTGTGTGTACAATATTTACTTTCAGCATTTATTTACTTCTTGTTATTGTAATCATGTTAAGGACCTGGTCCTATCATAACTAGTGGATGCATACATTCCAACAATATCACACATAAGTGATTACTCAGCTTCAATTCTGATCAATTTGCTACATTCTATTTTTGTTTCCCAAACTATTCTTCAGTTCTACAAAAAAATGCTTGTGCTGAAATTCTATACTTTTAGCCAAATATGTTGCTTAGTTTTCATACTTATTCTTCTAAAGCTACTATAGCCACGTATAACCTACAGGGATTGAATTTGACATATGTTTTGTGCCTTGCGCGGGGATATACATTTGCTTTTATGGATAGTGTCAAAGAATAGGAATTGATCACAGAGGCCTTGATCTCAATATATTTTACTTCTTAATATTTTATTTTACGGATACAATTTCAGATCACTCTAATAGAAGGAGAGTTGTGGAAATAAACATGCATTTTGATTTTGTATACTGTCAGGCGAAAGGGCTTTTAAACCTATTTGTAACTTTGCAATGTATTAACGTGTTTTGCTTAATTATTTGTTTTTTTGGCTTGAAAAATGGTACATATTTCATATTATATACATAGTACACAGTCTACGCTTTCTTACAAACTGATCCTACCGAAACCTTTTTCAGCCAAATGAGCCTGATTGTAAGAAGCTTCCATAAAATTACAACTTCTAATCTTAAGACATTACAATCTGTGCTACATATCAATATAACTTGCATTGAATATATTAAATATTATCTAGTTTATTATGCTACACCTAGTAACAAGCAGTGTTGTCAAAGGCTCGCTTTAAGAGTGCTTAATTTGTAAAGCGATGCTCAAAATGTGATGAGCGCTTCACCTCACTTAATGTGCACTTTAGTTTCGTTATCAAGGTTCTAATGCATATATTCCCTTTCCAACGATCCTATTCTAAATAGGCAATATTAAACTATTGATATTTCACTTTATTGTAATTCTTTTTCAATTTTCTTGTTCAAATATTTTTCATTCATTCTTGATGGCTCTTAACTAACTCCAGAAATATTTCTTGGTGAAAACCAATTAAATCCATTTTTCAGAATTGGGTTCTCCTTCTCTTAGTCTCTAATAATAGTTTAGGGTTTGATAGCTCTTGCAGTTGTCGTAGTTTATCATCTCAAGCTTGTCTAAAGATTTAAATTAATAATTTTACTTTCTCAGTGTTTGGTATTATGCTTGTGGGCCTTTAGATTTGATTTGTTATGATATTTGGGGTCCAGCCTCGGAAATCTCAAGTGATGGTTTTTGTTATTGTTTTATATTTTTTATCACTCTAGCAAATATTCTTGGATATATATTGTTGGGAATAAATCTAATGTTCTTGATATTTTTCATCAATTTCATTTATTGGCTGAGATTTTCTTCGAGTTCTCCATTAAAAGATTTCAAGAATACTGGGGAGGAGGTTTCAAGCCTTGAATCCCTATGTTCCCACACATGGAGTCACACAACGTGTTTCCTATCCATAAACTCCATAACAAAATGGGTGTGCAAAAAGAAAACATAGGCATGTCACTAAAACTGGTTGTGCACTTCTTTTTAACTCACATGTTTGTTCTAATCTTTGGACAAATGCATTTGAAATGACCGTTTTACCAATTAATCTTCTGCCCACTCCTCCATTAAATCATCAAAGTCCATGTGAAATTTTTCTTGGCGAAAAGCATAATTATAATCAACTACGTATTTTTGGCTCCTTGTGCTACCATTGGATTCGTCCTCATTCACAAAATAAATTATGTCCTCATTCCACTCACTATGTCTTTCTTGGTTGTACTTGCACTTAGAAAGGCCACAAGTGTTATAATCGTGTCCATAACAATTTTTTTTTATTTCTTATCATGTGTTATTTGATGAATAAGTGTTCCATAGTCATGAAGTCGGTGTGTGTGTTGCATCCACTAAGTCTGACACAAACCTATTTGTTGTTATTACTACTGATCATATGGGTCTAGCTACACCCATGCATCCACCAATGTCACAACCTCAACTACTAGTAAGCCAAGAATCAACCTCAAATCATCTGCCATTCTCTCCGCACTTTTCTCCTGCATCATCTCCATCACATGCTTCTCCTGTTTCACTTGGTATTTTCTAACATTATACACAAGTTCAATACCTTTGCATTTTGATTGGTGTTGTTGTTTATAACTATCCAGGTGACTCGAATTCTAATGGTGCTACTTCATTGGATTTAGTCACACCCATTCACAGTCATCAAATGCTTACATGAGGTCATAAAGGAAATCTTAAGCCCAAACGTATCTGGTCTTGCTTTAGCTCCTCTAACCTTGGTCTTGACCCCATATGTTATACTCATGCTATTAAAATTCCTCAATAGAGATGATTTGCTATATCCGCAAGATATAATGCACTCATAACAAATGGTACATGGAAGTTGGTTCCACTTCATCAAGCTGCGAATGTAATTAGTTGTAAGTGAATTTTCAAGAGGAAGAAAAATCTAGATGGCCCCATTGACCGACATAAGTCTAGATTACTTTCCAAGGGTTTCCATCAATGCCCTTGAATTGACTTTGATGATACTCTCAGTCATGTTGTCAAACTTAAAATTGTTTGAGTATTGCTCTCTATTGTCATGTCACAAGGATGGATTGTTAATCAACTTGATATATTTAGCGCGTTCTTGCATGGTAAGCTATAGGAGGATGTATACATGGTTCAACCGCCAGGTTTTGTTGACTCTAATCACCCTAATTATAGATGCAAGCTAGAGAGTTCTATTTATGGCTTTAAATAGGCTATTCGGCAATGGAATAAATGTCTGGTTTATACCTTGTATGAGTTTTATTTCCAAGGCTCTAAAACAGATTCCTCACTCTTCGTTAGATTCACGGGTGCAAAAAATCTATTTTGTTTTTTCTACATTGATGACATTATAGTATTGGGCATGTCTATACATCTAGTTTCATAATTGCTTCAACACTTAGAAATTATGTTCTCCTTGCACAACTTGGGCAAGCTTAATTAATCATTGGGTATTGAAGCTACATGGAGATATAATTGATTGTTATTATACCAGTCTAAATATACACACGATCTCTTGGAATATAGTAACATCTTAACTTGCAATGATATTTCTACTCTCATGTGACCAAGTAACAAGTAGCACACCAGTGACAATACTCAATTTCTTTATGGAAGCCTTTATCAAAGTTTTGCCAGCGACTTACAATATCTCACTTTCTGTAGAATTTATATCTCCTTCTCCATTAATAATGTTTATTGGTTCATGCATAGTCCGACAGAGAAATATTGGGCAGCAGTTAAGCATGTCTTGCGATATCTGAAATAAACTTCTTCTCACTGTATTTTCTTTCCAAACCATAAATCTCACCAATTACAAGGATATTGTGATGCCGATTTGGAAGGAAGTATAAATGATCGAAATTCTGCTATTGGTTTTGAAATTTTCTTTTGTTCAGCACTTGTTTCTTGTTGTTCTCGCAAACAACAAATCTCTCGCTCTTTAATACTGAGGCCGAATATCTCTCTATTGCTGCTTCCACTAATAAAATTCAATGGATTAGTCTATTGTTGAAAGAAATTGGTTTTTTCTTCTTGTTCCATGTCTTTCTTGTGGGGTCATAATTTTAGCGAGACCAATCTTACCGCTAACTCGGTGTTTCACTCTCGTACCAAACATATGTGGATTGATTTTAACTTTATTCAACATCCTTCCCTGAAAAAGGAACTTTGGATTTAGTATATTTGATTCATGGCCAGCTTGCATATATTCTTACAATATGATTAATGACTGTAACATTGGGCTTTACTTACATAAATTACTGACTTAAAGAAGCTACAACTAGTTAGGTGATTTTTAGCTCATAGGAACCTACTTGGATCAATGGACCAGATCATTAACTGAGAATAACTTAGAACAAAAACAGATCAATCCACATAGCAGAAAGTAAAGGAATGTCAGATGTTATCGTAAAAATCATCTTGCTCAAGGAAGGAAAAATCACGACCTACCAAGTAGGATTTCACCAATATTTTCACTAAACATGAGCCAGATTTCAAATTACTAACTCTTGCAATGTAGGAATTAAACTCATAATCCCTCCCCCTTGTAAACTATGGCTAACACTAGCCAACAACTCGAATCTAAAAGAAAAGAGAAGACACAATACCTACATAAGCTTCATTAAGAAGAGTAGGTGTACAATATTAGCACAAAAAAAAGACTTAACAACAAGGAATAAAAAAACAACTTCAATGATAAGAGCAGGTCCCTTGTGGTCTAGGTCTTCGGGATAAGAGAGCTAAGACAATGTATGCTTGAGACAAGAGCAATATTCTTCAATGTTGAAAATTCTAGGTTTTGATCTTTGTCAATTCTTCTTATCAAAGAGATAGGTACAAAGGGAAAAACCTTAACCTCTTCTTCTTAGTCGAGGTATACAAGGACATTATTTTCCTGGTGTCATCTTGTCATACTACTATTGCACATTGCATAGACTAGGTGCCCTTGATAATATGGTTGTTGACATCGGCAAAAAAATGTTGTAGGTACTATGTCCCTTCATCAATTTTGTCAATAATCAAAATCATATTTTCAACATTATAACATTTTCCCCAGTTTTGATGATCATGGCAAACTATGTAATCATTTCATCCATATCAAAACCACAATGTGACTTCCCTATGTCACTAGATCCACCTGACTACATTTGCGCACCAACATTCTTCTTATCAGTAATACCCCATGTCTCTAATATCCCTATCTCTAATATTTTTGCCCTTTTGGAATCATAAAAAGGAGTGAATAGTAAACCAAGTATAAGTACAATAGTGCAACGCTAACTAGTGATCCTTTTCGCCATCCTGCTCCTTCTTAGATACTACCACGATCACGCCATTCCCTATCACGGTCTCTCCAACCTTCATCACGCTCTCTATTCCAACCTTGGTTCCCACACGAACATGGATAGTTTGGAAACCTCTTCCTTTATTTTCCAGAAAATGGACTTCCTCATTATACAAAGTCTTAAAGTGTGCATCATCGGGGTTCACCCCACTAACTCCAACCGCATTCATAGCTTTAGAACCACTACCCTTGACATGTTTTGACAATAAATTCATTTGGGTCATGTTTTTGCCCTTGTTTTGATCTTGTTCTTGGTCCTTTTCAATTTTCTCTTTTGTCATCCTAAAAGTCAAAGGAGACACTTGATCTTCCCTAGTGTACCAAGCACGGTTGATCATAGTCATTCCATCATGGAGAGTAGATGTGATTTCAAAAGGTTGCTGCATAATTCCTCCTTGGACAAGTTGATCAGCCACACCTTCGTTTACTGAATCTAGACTCTTATAGAAATGTTGTAACAAGACATTGTTCGGGAGTCCATGAGTTGGACATTGAAGTAGAAACTTCTGGAACCATAACCACGTTTTGTGAATTGATTCACCATCCAATATTTTGAAGCCCTGAATATTATCTCTTAATGCCATCATCGTCGAAGGAGGAAATCCCTGAATATTATCTCTCAATAGTCACCATCCATCGCCTTCTTGCCTTGTCTCTTCAACCTTAGACTACTATAACTTTGGGCGATCAAGATCGAGGTTACCGATCCATTCAGCGGTCCATTAAATATCCATCTTCATCACTAAGTTGGCTTGTTCCCCAGGGATGGTATGCTGGACTATAGGTGAGCTAAAGAGCCACTCAGCGGTTCATCGAAGTGTCTTGGCTATCATAAGGATTGCCTTTCTTCCACTTCTTCAGCTTTTCTGCTCCTTTTTTCCCAGCAATGTCCTTGCTTTGTTCTTTTGCCTTCTTTACTGCAAATCAATATTTTAACATCAGTATAGAGCATAAATTAGGCATTGATCACAATAAAAACATATAAACAAAGCCCTAAATGAGTCTAAATCTAAGACTCATCAACACCCCCAACTTTAACTTTTGCTTGTCGTCAAGTAAAACTCAAGATAAATCAGTTCAACAAAGATGTCTACAAAAAGTCCTACTCATGACTCAACATGAATGCACACAAGAGGGTCAAACTACTCATGCAATGTTCAATTGTGCACTCTAATTTTCAAACTGTGGCTAACCATTATCAAATAGGCTCAAGCTCTCGATGCTTACTTCAAATGCAAGTTCAAACTCAACAAGAGTATTCAAATGCCCTCACAACAAATGTGATTCCATCTTCACACAAAGATCAACAAATTTTTCAAAATGTAGGAGTCACAAACAACTCTTACCCTCTCAAAAGAAAACACATGCAAGATCTTTTCCATAGGCTTGCCCTTATTTTCCAATCAACACGATATTAAACTCAATCAAGATCCCAAAGGTTTTTTAAGGTTTATATCATGGATAAGGGTTAAGGTATGGTCATTTAGGCTTAGTGACTATTACCTTCATGGAGTATGGCTTGCACTTCATTCTTTCACCTTTTCTATCACACTTTCGATTCTCAAAATTCACACCATATTATTTCAATCAAACCTCATTGGATACCCCATTTCATTTTCTCATTGCTCGCATTTTATTTCAACCATTCTTCTCTTTTTCAATCTCTTGTTCTTTTGCTTTCTCTTTTCTTTTTCAATATTTTTCTTCTTTTCATTTCTCTTTCCTCTTTTATACATGGAGGGGTTCTATCTTTTTCAACAAGATCTTTCAAGGATGCATTTTTCAAGTTACTTGATTTTCCTCCTTTTACACCACACCCCTACATAGGTTTTTGGCCTTAGTTGGCTATTCAACGCAACCAATGCTCCATGAAGATTTTAGGTGGGAAGGTTCAAGGTTCAGTGAAAGAAAAGGATAGGCACAAATAGTTCCAAGTTAGGTTCACACTCTTACAAAGTGGTCACAAAGAGCTATAATGGAAAAATTGGCTCACTCTCCACAAATTGCCTTAGATCATCTCTATCATTCACACACATTAGTCAATTGGACCAACATGGCAAGTTCTAGGTATTATCAAGCAAGCATTTTAAGGCAACTTCACCACACACGACATTCAACACAATCATCAAACAAGACTTAACAATTTTTGCTAGCATGCAATGATCATCACAAGAGTTTCATTCAACAACTGGCATAGTCACAATGACATGCTACGAGTTAACATATGACTTATGCAACTCAATTCGCCACATCGAATTTGCACACACATGTCATTCAAACAAGAGCACTATTCAAGTCATCTGTACAGATCACAACAGACACTTAAAATTGCAAGAGAACAGCCATATTCACACACATTAAGGGGTGGAAAATTTTTAAAATGGGTCAAAACTACATTCACATTAAAACCAATGGATGGCAACCACATCACATTTAAGAACAACAGATCAAAAACCAACATGTATATCAACACAAGATCATAATCAATCATTCACAAAATAAAAACACCAAATATTCTCAAAACAACCCAAAAGAGGTAGGTATGGAAATACCTTACCACACCAATCTAATCTAGAAATTGTCCTCAAATGAGCAAAAATAGTAAAATAGTCTGAAAATAAAAGAAAGGCAGTCAAAAAGGTCATCCTTCTAGGCAAAGCCTGGGTGAAGTCCGCATGTTAGTAACTCTATCTGTCGGGGCATAACTGCTTGCTCATCAGCATCCTTGGCTCTACTAGAGTCCACCAGCGATGTCTCTCTAAGTAATGCCTCAACCGTTGTCTGAACCATGGACCCCTCAAGGTCTTCCAGATCATCATATATAGCCGTATCATGGACATCGAACTCCTCCTTATCAGTCTCAACTCAACAGTTCCATCCTCTCTATCAAGATCTCCGGTTGTAGTAACCGGAGGAACCTCTGAACTGCCAAGGACATCTGCACTCGCGCCCTCGGGGGATCTCCACTATACCAAACAGCATAGATAGGTCTGTGGACTTGCACTGGTCCACGTCCTTTCTCAGCCCAAAAATATCAGCCTTCAAGGCTGTCAAAACAGCAGAATCACCTCGACCCTACTCACAAGCCTCTACCCTCACAGTAAGGGCATCCAATGCAAGCATGTGGACATCAATCAACTCTTTATTCTCTCTCATCTCAGCCCTAATCGGGGCCAAGGCAGCAACAATCACCCACTTATCAGCCTAGGCACAGCGGCCTCTACCTGGGGAGTCACGCACATCAGTGGAATGAGCCTAATAACCCATCTTGTACACATGTCATGGGTGATAGGGGTTGGGAGGAAGCAGCAGCAGCAGTAGGAGGAGGAGGGGTACATCAAATGGACTAGGAGAAGCAAAAATAGAAGGACCAGAGGTACATATAGGCTCACTAGCCTGAGGAGGAAGTATTACCTCAGACGGCAATGTATAAACGTCAAATGGACTAGGAGAAGCAAAAATAGAAGGACCAGAGGTACATGTAGGCTCACTAGCCTGAGGAGGAAGTATTACCTCAGACGGCAATGTATCAACGTCAACTACCGAGACGTATCCACCAGTGTACCTCTCTTTCGGTCGACCTCATCCCTCATGTACTCGGCCTTGATCTATCGGATGTCTGTAGAAGAGGTGGGGGTCACCTCCACATTCGTCTTCTTATTCATAGTGACACAGGTCTGCCTGCACAGGTCGGTGATCAGCACCGAAAAGGGAATAGAGGTCTGACTCTGCTTGGCCATCATGGCAATCTCTTGCTCAATAAGCAAACCCAAGTTAATTTTCTCTTGGTCTATGATATAGCTCAAACATGCTGCCTTCGGATGTCAGAGGATCGACTCATTCTGCAAAGGCATAATGGTGCTGCTAATAAACCAGAACCAGTATCAGACAACCATATTCAGGAACTTCTTCTCAATTGGCACGCCGACCTCAATCCATCTCGGGGTCACATTGGTGATCAGATATTCTAGCCAACCTTTCAAATCATCGAGGGTCTTCTTCTGAACTTTTTCAACATAATAGTGCATGAAGTTTCGTGAACACCCGAGTATCGCAATAATATCAGAGCTGCTACACTTCACCTTCCGGCCCTGGACCATCACATGTTCTACCTGTTTAAATGCGCAGACCTACTTTTTCCCCTTTGGTACAAGCTCCCCATATGCTGAGTAGAACTCCCAAACCCAAGTGAGAATTTAAGGGCCTCAGGGTTCCGTGAATATTTCAAACAGGTGGAACTTCACGGTGCTCCAGACTTTTGGGTACCGGTTTACCAAGTCACCCCTAGACAACCACTTTTCCTCTAGAATGGTCCTCAAATCGTCGGCCCTTAATCTATTGAGTGACCGGGGTGGAGGAACCTGAGTGGGAGAGGGAGCCTGCATGACTGTCTGAACTAGCTCTCCAAGCCCTAGGAGCTGGCCATCTTCCAGCTCAGAAATGGATGCTAGAAAACTGTGCTCAGATTGGCCCTCACTCTGAGAAGTGATGAGGTAAATGGTATAAATGCCCTCACTGTCCGAACTCTCAAGGGGGTGGCCACCACAGGCCCTTTTCCTTTTCCTTTTCCCCCAGTCGGAGGAAGTTTTGCCAGTGCATTCCGAGAGGCTGCAGCATCCTCATCTATCACAATACCTCATGCTCGCTTTTGGGGCACTTGATTTTTGTGAGCAATCTTTGTTCTAGCCATTTCTGGAAAACAAAACTACACACGTTAGATGCAATTCAAATAAAAGAAACTTAAAGTTATAAAACTGTGCAGAAAGACTTGTCGAATCGTTTGGCAAATCACCGAACCCAATTGGCGAGCCAAGTCAGGCTCACCGAAAGTTCCAAAATAAAATCATTCAAATGTAAACACAGGTTGGTGAATTTCAAGGCCTTTCGTTGGATCACCGACACCATTCGGCAAACTAGAAGTAGTTCACCGAAAGTTACAGAATAATTTCAGGGATTCAAGGCGCAGAAGGGCAAATAGAATGGACTTTCGGCGAGTCCCTGAGTGAAATCGGCGCCCTCAAGCGTATCACCAAAAGTTACAGAACTTAGACCACAATCATAAAGAATGAAAAGGCGACCAAGTGGTCTTTAAGTGAACCGCCGAACCACTTGGTGACCTCGACCCATCTCGCCGAATAGTCCAACCTGCCAAATCTTTTACCCCGACCTTCAAAATCTAACCCGCAACCTATGCAAACAAAATTAAACCATTATTCTACCTAATTATGCTCAGACCCATACTACCCATGCCCTCGGGGTACTCAGACTTCCCCTGATTTGGCCAAAATTGGCCAATTGATATCTTTGCCCTTAAAAATGACGTCAACCGCTCTATTATTGGGTAAAATCCAACAATCGGCACAATTTGGGGTTACTTAGACTTCACCCAAACTAGATCCAAAATGAATTCAACACAACCCACACAAGGATTTCACGATTTAAGTCCTATTAACATCATTCGACACGAAATATGGACATGCATCAACAACAAACTTTCATCAAGTTACAATTATGCAATGAGAACAACTACACAATGATTATACAATCAATTTATTAAAATCTAAATACAAGGTTCAGATAACCAACCTAAGACGTAGAGAAGATTTGTAAAGATAGTCTAGCAACGTATCCAACAATCCACCCCGAGCTAACGATCCTAAATAAAAATAAATAACTACAACAAAAGTAAGGAAACGTGCAGTTGTGAAAGTTTGGAAGTCAAAAAGTATGAAATGAGGGAGATTTTGAATTTAAAAATGGTTTGGCCTTTTGACTCTTTAGTTCGCGCGCCATCGGCGACTATCACTTACGTCGCCGACCCACTCAGTGATGTGCCAAATGGTACTTTAGCCCACCAAGTTTTACAGAACCTCCAGCAAAATTGGTGGTTTAAACGGCAATCTAAGTCAGGCTCACCGACTTGTTCGGTGAGTCGCTGACTGGATATTTGGCTCGCCTAGCACTCCATTTCCCAAAATATAAATTTTTTTAATCTGCACATTCAACACCCGTTATTCAAAAACAATATTAAAGACATCAAAAACTTGGGTTGCCTCCCAGGAAGCACATTATTTAACATCGTAGAACAATGAAGATATTCATTCAAGGTTCATTATTGGGATTGGCTATTGTGTCTCCCGGCAACCCTCCTTTTGGCCTTGGATTCAAATGAGTCAAGATTTGACCCATTTGTGTCTCCAACTATTTAATGGACACCGAGTGAGAAGTAACCGTTTGATTTAGAGTTGAGACGTCATCTTTCAATTCTTTCAAAACTTTGTCGGACCCTTCCACTTTTGTGAGAATGCATGAAAGCATATCTTACGTACGAAAACTCTCTGGGTCAACCCTTGGCTCTTTTGGTTTTTGATGCAAATGGGGAGGTACATATCTTTCCTTGTCCCCATCTCTCTCCTTCCAATTGGTTCCACGATCACGCCATTCCTTCTTATGGTATTTTCCACCGTCATCACGCTCTCTATTCCAACCTTGATTCCCTCTCGGGCTTGGATAGTTTGGAGGGAAACCACCACCTTGATTTGCAAGGAAACTCACTTCCTCATTATATAAAGCCTCAAAGTGTGCATCATCAGAGTTTATCCTACTAACACAGACAACATTCACAGCCTGAGACCCACTACCCATGACATGTTTTGACAACAAATCTATTTGGGTCATCATCTTGGCCATGCTTTGATCTCGTTCTTGGTATTTTTCAATTTGTTCCTTCGTCATCCCAAATTTCAAAGGAGACACATGATCTTCTCTTATGTACCAAGCCCGATTTATATTGGTCATGCCATCAAGAAAAGTAGATACAATCTCAAAAGGTTGCTACATGATGCCTCCACGAACAAATTGGTCAGCCACAGCTTTGTTAACTGAGTCTACACTCTGATAAAAGTGTTGTAGCAAGACATTGTTAGAAAGTCTATGAGTCAAACATTGGAGCAGCAGCTTCTGGAATCACAGCCAAGTATCATGAATTGGCTCACTGTCCAAGCATGTAAGGCCTTGGATATTGTCTCTTAATGACATCATCTTCCAGGGGGGAAAGAATCTAATGTAGAACGCCTTAGTAAATTCATCCCAAGTGGTGATTGAGTCCCTATGTATGTGAGCTAACCACTTAGTAGCCTCTCCCATTAGTGAAAAAGGGAAAAATCAGAGTCGAACAGACTCTTAGGATATATTCTTGAATGAGAAAGGACAACAAACGTCCACAAAAATTCCAAATAACCCTTTCATTTGCAAGAGTTGCAACATCATGCATGTCACGTGGAACACTACATTTCCCACGACCGAGGGCAACCAGATAGGACCTACGCCACCCAAATGTACTTCATCCACAAGTATGTCATTAACATTGTTCAAGTACCCAATGTCGCCATTTTGGCCAGCTGGCTGGCGTTGCTTCCGTTGACACTCATTTCGTCACCTAATCAAAGGCAACAAACAACACACAGAAGGTAAATAGGTGCAACTACAATACAATAAGATCACAAACAAACTTCAACAAGAGAATTCAATAACACCACACATTGGCACCATTTTTAATAACACTCAACTACATCTCATCCAATTCTAGGTGTAGGCGATCATAATCTAGTATAAACCCAACAAGAGTTGGGGTCGAACCCACGGTATAGAATTTAGTTGAGAAGTAAAGATTGTGTTCTAATTGGTTGTAGGAGCAAACATTATCGAATAAAAGTGATGTAAATTAAGAGGGTAACAATAAATGTCTGATTAGGGATTTAAGAGTGTCAATTATCAACTACAACAGTTACGAAAACATGGGAGTAAATAAGTAGAGAAAGATTCTTGGGGATGTGATCGATTAAATGTTAATTTCAGTATACGGGTAATTATAGTTTAACAACAATTGTTGAATCTCAGTGGGTAGGCTAGACTATAGGTGCAATAGCTTTCTCTCAAACAACTATTACGATTCAAGCGAGTTCTCTCGAACCTCGACAAGCATATTAATATAAACAACCTAATACCTCAATTTATCTACTCTCTCGAGCTAGATAAGTAGGATTTAATTAAGAATCACTCTCTCAAGCTAAACCCACAACAACCCAATCACTACAATCATCAATTGATAACCTCAGTTCTTGGACCTCTTTCTCAAGCAAGCCCAGAACACTAAGTTAGAATTGCATTTGCAACTACAATTCATAATTTAAAATACAGCTATCAATCAAACCCACTTTAAAACAACATTTAAATCATTAAACAACAATACCTATAAGCTAATTAGAGCAAATATTCACATGATCACACCTCCATGAATGGGGGTTTTATCCACACATCATAAAAAGGAAGAAACAATTACCAATTATATTATCCATGAACTGGGTAATGATTTCCAAGCCTTTACAATGCTTCAAATCAACTGAAAATGAAAACCCACTAGAAAATTCTACCTACAAAACCCAAAAAATAGTGTTAGTCTTATTGGTTCAAAAACCCCAGAGTAAGGATTTGTAGGAACTTCCCCAAAAAAATCACAGACTCTTCAAAATCCTTTTCAAAATTCTATTTATACGCTTCTAAATTTTTGGCTATGGGATAAAACGGCGAAGTAAGTCGAATGTCGCCGACAAGGTCAACCACACGCCAATAGTCACCATCCACACCTTGTCTCTTCAACCTTAGACTTCTGTAACTTTGGACAATCAAGATCGAGGTCGCCGATACATTCAGCAGTCTGCCGAATGTCCATTTTCATCACCAAGTTGGCTTGTTCCCCAGGCCTGGCATGCTGGAACTTTAGGCGACCTAAGGAGCCACTCGACGGTTCACCGAATGGTCTTGGCAATCACCAGGATTGCCTTTCTTCCACTTCTTCAACTTTTTCGCTCCTTTTTTGCCCAGTAATGTCCTTGCTTTGTTCTTTTGCCTTCTTTACTGCAAATCAACATTTTAACATCAGTATAGAGCATAATATAGGTATTGAGGACAATAAAAACATGAGAACAAAGCCCTAAATGAGTCCAAATCTCAGACTCATCAATGGACTTAATAATTGATGCACAACCTTTGTTATGGACTGCCAAACGAAGAGTGGAATTGTAATTCTTAAATTTTCCAAATCAATCTTTTTTGATGTGAAAATTCAATAAGACTACTACTGATATGTAATTCTTAAATTTTAAGAATTCATGTTGATAAGGAGTGTGAAAAAATATAAATTAGAAAAATAGAGGTATGAGATTCACTTGAACTACTACTTCCCTGTCATGTCAATCAATTTAACTATTTTACTGTCTTTTGTTTTAAAGATAATGGTTAAAGACATATTTGTATTATTATTTTTCATGAGTTTCACACTTTAAGTATCAGTTGCTTCTCTTTTTTACATTAGCTATCACCACCTACCCCTTTTTACCTGAACTATGACAATCCATGTTCTAAAACACTCCTAGTTGAGTAGATGGTAACAATTAAGATTGGAAAAAGACAACACTTAATACCCCTTAATTATTCACTTTGATTTAATTAAGGGTAACATCTCGGGGTTTCTAAGAACTCTCTCTCTCTCTCTCTGTCTCTCTCTCAATACAGAGAAAGGTAGAAACACAATATTTTCATAGGTTTTTAATTTTTTATCACTTCTTTCTTTAATATGTGAAGATAGTTTATTCATGATTTCTTTACTTTGTAATCAAATCATGAATAGCTAAATTTCTTTGTTCTTGGGTTGTGGTGTTTACAAGAAGGTTATAGTTTTACATTAGTATGCTTATAAGCATTTTCAATTATTGAGTTGCTCATTTTTTATCGAGCATATAAAATTATTTGATTTTTTTTGCCAACTACCCAATACTATATGTGGTACATAAATAGAACCTACAAGAGTGAATTTGTGTTAGTAATAAGAAAAAGTAGGGTTTGGTTGTGATCTTTCTTGCAAAAGCAAAACATTTCTCTAACATGTATATAAATATACCAATTCACCTTGCTAAGTTGATACAAATGACATTTCACATGCACTTCACTATCCCTGGACATGCCTGTAATGACCATCATGGTCATTTTCTCTTTAATGTACCCTTTTTAGCATTTAGAGCAGTCTTGTGGTGACCCTAAGTCATTTATGACTTGTTGGGATTAATGATTTAGTCAACTGGTCATTCGTTATTGTTTTGTGAAAGTTTCAATATTTTTGAGCTGTTTAAACTTGAATGGCTCATTTCAATCAAAACTCCAAATATACAACCTCAAAATACAATTTTAACGGTTCCATCAACTCTGGAACGTCGAGTCATGTCTAGAAGATCTTTAGGGTGGATAAGGTAGGGGACTTGACTTAGTAGTTACTCATTGCATATGTTGTTTCCAATGAGGACCATAACAAGCTCCTCAACAAAATCTAGATGCCTTCTCTCATGTATAATTCGGTACATTGTAGTCCACCTTTTATTCCCCTAGAACATTAGTTTCTTATATCTCTTCATCAGCTTATGTTCCTCTGCGGTTTATTTTTTGTATTTTATATATGTACACTCCCAATGATCATGTACCCGATTTTAAGCTATTTGCACTAATGTTCGATTTCTTATATTTATTTCCTTATTAACTATGTGTTACTATCATGACCAAAAGTACACCTATAAGACCCCGAGAGGACCTAGCCAAGCCACTTGACATACATATACATATAGTAATAGGCAAAAGTAAAGAATTTTATATCAAAGAAATAGTTTGACATTTCAAAGCGGAAGTCTAACATAGTCTTGACAAGCTTTTCTAAATCAACAAAAGAAATGATCGGGACGTAACTGGTACACCATGTACAACATCCAAAAGTAATTACATGATAAAGAAATAAAAGCAAAATGGTCCTCAGAGTATGAGGACTCACCAGGTCTTCAAACCTCTAGAGTGATCAACTATCACCAAACGGAGGGAGAGGAGTCATCAAGCCCTACATTAGTGAAACAATGTAGGCACAAGTAAGCATCAGTACATGGAATGTACTAAATATAATGGATATGAAATAAAACATGAAATATGATTATAAGGGGACATAATCAAAAAACCTGATGTGCATGACTAAGCTAAACATACTAAAAAGCCTTAAAGAAGAATCGTGAATCATGTATATGGTAAATGCATATTAAACATAAGGAAATATTGATAAAACATTTGAAACTAACCTAGTTTGTTTAGTGTGATATTTACTATTAAACGGCATAGACCACGTGAGCTATAACGTGGAATCTGGTATCTTGCTCTTTCACCAAAAAGAGATGTCTTTACTTGCCAAGGAAAGGACCTTAACTTCTATCTAAGGTTCATCCACTAACTATGACACTTAAGGAAACCTACATGGGGGCATAGTTAGGGACAAGGATATTGCTACTAGAGACCTCACCTCTACTAATGGGAGAGCGTCAATCTCAATATCCTCTCGGTGCTAAATAAAATCCTTACTGGATTTGTCATAAACATAAACATATGATTATACATGAAAAATTACAATTAAGTCACTACTCCAAGCTAAAAGCATCATATAATAGCTCCTTAGACCTTGAATCATGCATGAGTTAGAAAACCTTTCACAAAACCATGACCCCTTAATGTGAGAAAACCTTTCACAATTGAATTAATGTCGATCTTAAAGAAAAGATCATAAGACAGTCTTGTTCATAAGTTATGCACAAGTTCATGAAAACAACATTCATAGTTTCATAGTTTCTTTATACATTCATGTAAGGTTCATAGTCAAAATCACGATCAAAGTAGGGATTCATATTGAATTGATTAGAAAGCATATAATTAATCTAGATAATCATAATATGATCAAAATCAGACTATTTAATTCATACAAATATAACCCATGAGGATTGAATGAAAACCTAATCAATTTAAGGAGATTGAATTAGGGAAATTGGAGAAAACTTTGGGACTCAATGGGTGAATGGAACCTATTGATGAACTCCCTACATACCTTAATCTCAAATCTCACAAGCAGTTAATGAAGAAACCTTAAACACTTGAAAAACCCTTGAAATTCCTTTATCGCCTTGGAGAGAAAACCTTTGAGAGGACTTTGGGACTTTTGGGGGAATGAAGGAGAATGGGTAGATTTTGCTACTAAATCAGTTAAATGGGCTTATTTATAGGGAAAAATGTAGTATAGGAATAAGGTGCATAAAACAGACCCAAATACCCCTTTAAACAAATATCGGTCAGCCCAATGATTACGACCTACAGACCGTAGAAATTCTTATCGACTGTACTGGTCAACTGTAGGTTGAGGGACTGGGCCTAATTCTAGAGCAAAACCTATGACTTATTTCTACAGACCGTTAAAATTCCTACGGTCCTTCGACCCATCTTTAGAACTCAACTTTCAGCTCAAAATTTCACCAAGTCTCGAACATTTCTACGGGACCTTCCTACGCTCTGTAGACCATTCAATAGGCCATCACGGTCAATTGTGGAATGGTTTACTGGGGCTTGATTTACAAAATAATTTTCCCGTAGAACTTCTTGTGACTCGTTGACTTATCTTGTGGAATTGAACCAGTAGCCATCTTTTGGCCTTCTTTCCTTTTCCATATTCCATGGTGTTACAATTGCCTTACTTTCCATAATGTACTCCCCATGAGCGTCAAAAGCCAAAAGAGGAAAAGGCTATCCTAAAAATTTCTGCACAGAGGATATGCTTTCATGTATTCTAACAAAGTGGAAGGGTCGAACAAAGTGCTAAAACAAATGAAAAGAAATGAAAGATGACGTCTCATCTTTGAACCAGACGGTTACTTCTCACTCAATGTCCATTAAATAGCTAGAAATGCAAATGGGTCAAATATCGTTCCATTAAAACCCGAGGCCAAAAGTAGGACTACCAAGTGATAGTTTGGTTAACCCAAAGAATGAGTTGTTAATGAGTATCCTCGTCATGCCACGACATTAAATAAGGCACTTCTTAGGAGGCAAACCAAGCTTTTATGTTTTTAATATTGTTGTTTGAATAATGGTTGTTGAATGTGTAGGTAAATTCAAAATATTGGGAAAAATAGCAATTTGGAGAGCATGGGCATAGATCGGCGACTCGTCATACAGGTCAGCCAGCTCGATATGGATTGCAGTTTAGACCTACTAATTAGCTAGAGATTCTATAAAACTCGACGGACAAGAGAGCCATTCGACACATAGATGAATGGTTGGCGACATAAGTGGGCGTCGCCGACTAGCGCGCGAACTGAAGGGTCAAAGGCCTAAAACTATTTTTAAATTCAAAAACTCCTTTCATTTCCTACTTTTTGACTTTTACACTTTCACAACCACACTTTAAATTTTGTACTTGTTTTTTTTGCAATTTTTGTGTGGGATCAACTGTTCGGGGAAAGAGTTGTGCTTTTTGCTTCGATTTTCTAGCCTAGCACTCATTTGTCTACTATTAAGGTTGGTTATCCAAACCCTGTCTTTACCTTTTTAGTAGTTTCCAAATGCATGATTAGTTACTTGTTGATTTATGTGCACGATAATGAGTGTTTGAATGATCGTTGTTATGGTGTGCCTATAAGATCTCGAATTCCCTATGCATATCTGCCTATATTTGTGAAATCATGTGTGTTAGCATGCTTAAAATGTTGGGTAGTGTTGATTATATTTTTCCATCTAGTGTGGGTAAAGTCTGACTAACCCCAATCATGCCAATCGTCTTATTTTTACCAATGATAGAGTGAGGACGTCATTCATAAGGGCAAAAGACATCGAATGGCTAATTTTGACCAAATCAGGGGAATTTTGAGTACCCTGAAGTCATGGGTAGTATGAGTCTAAGTCTAATTGTATAGAATAGGTGCTTAATTTTGTTCTCGTGGGCTGTAGGGTAGAAATTTAAGGTCGGGGTCAAAATTTTGCATGTTGGACCATTGATGTTTGCGTAATCAATGACACAACTTTGGATGCAAGTGTCTACGATCGTGCAATAGTATAATAACCCAACCAAGGGTTGGGGTCCAGTCCCAAAGGAGTAGGTGTGAAAATTAGTGGTTAACTGCAAATGTGCTAAAACTAATCATAGCTAAAGACTTTTACAAGTGACAACATAGCTAATTAAAGGGATGACGCAAGCGTCAATATCGAATGGGGGTTTGTAAGCAAGAAACAATTAAAACAATGAAAATAAGGAAATCTAAGCAATAAGAGGTGGATTCTTGGGATGTGACCTCAATAAATGTTGGTATAAATCGTTGGATACATGCTTTCGATAGGATATCTGCAAGATAATAGTGACTAGGCTAAGCTTTAGATGGAAATAAGTTCCCTCTCGGGCAACTTACCCCGTTTGAAATGGGTTCCTCTCGGACACCCATTTACCGCATGAAGACCAGTCTACGCCTTACCCCACTCACTCTCTCAAGCTGAGTGTTAGGATATAGGACTAGGGCTCACCTTCTCGGGATGAACCTCATGTCGGCCCACTCCTTAGGCCATCAACCTAGAAATCTTGATTTTGCGACCTCTCTCTCGAGCAAGCCAAAAACACATGGGTGGTTTTGTATTTGTAACTACAAACCTATTAAATTAAACCACAACCGCTAGCTAAAATCACCATTAAAATACATCTAACCTATCAGTAAGCACAACCCAACAATAATCTCAACACATATTTGTTAAATCACACCCCAAGAATTTGGGGGGTTTTAGCCACACATCAAGAAATAGAAATGTATACCTTCAATGATGTTGAAATCAAATGTGTATGAAGATTTAAGTCTCAATTTAGGCAAAGAATAAAGGATCCAAGAGACCCACTTCCAAATTGAAAGAGATGAAACCCTCTTCTTCTCCAAGTCTTCAAAACCCTTTCAAAATTAGAGTACAAAATATTTCCAAAACTCTGTCTCAACTTGATAATCTAAAAACTAGGTAAAACAATGTAAAAATCGCTCCTAAAAATAAAAACTGAACTAGTATTTATAGTTTTCAGAAAATGTGCTTCGACGGCTCTTTCGGCGACATTAGTGAAAATTGTTGATGCATTCGGTGATCCGGTCTTTGGTATATTTCATCACCTTTAGTCAGTTGCCTTCACCATCTTTGTATTATGGGTAACTGCTTCGTGGAATCATTAGGCGATATGCCGACTGCTCCTTTTCATCGCCGATTTTCTCCTTTTATTCAGGGCTCAGTACACTGGAAAAAAAGGCGAAGTGAGACCCTTTGGCAATTCAACAAGTGGACGCAGTGATCTTCAGACCTTCATTTTCTCGTTCTTTTCAGCCTTTTCGTTCCTTTTTGCAAAGTAGTGTCCCTGCTTTCCTTCAATCTTCGAAGACCTGAAACTTAAGGGTTTTCATCAAATATTGAGATAAAATAAGCATTTGAGGACACAATTTCTATTAAAATATAGCCCTAAATGAGTCCAATTTGTGGACTCATCAGCACCCCCAACTTAAATTTTTGCTTGTCCTCAAGCAAACTCGAGTTCAGTTGATCACAAAAGGGGTCTCAAACAGTGCTACACAAGACTCAATCATGAATGTACACAACAAGACTCAAATTACTCATGCAAAGATCAATTATGTACTCAAAGATTCAAGTTGTGACACACCATTACCAAAGATTCTCATACTCGCAATACTTGCTACTTGTGCAAGTTCAAGCTCAACAAAAAGTATCTAAATGCCCTCACATAAAGAATGATTCCATATTTACACATAGAGGTTAATCAATTCAAGATCAGGAATCAAATGCAACGCTCACACTCAAAAAAAAGGAACACAATGCATGTTTTCACCCATAGGTTTGCCCTTATTTTCCAATCAACTTTCGGTTCGGCTTACTCAAGATCAAAAGGTCTTTTCAAGGCCTGTAATGGGTCTTAGTGCAAAGGTATGGTCATTTAGGCTCGCTGTGGTGTTCTCAAAACTTCCTTTTCCTTTCCACTATCACTTTTTCTTCTAGTGCTTCTAAGTCATCCTTTTACTCACCCTCCATGTATTGCTTGGAAACCCAATTCCTTTTGCACTTCTTATTCCACAACTTTTTTTTGAAGGGTTTCCATTTTGTTTTGCAATACCATGGGTTAGAGAGACTTTTTCTTGCACTTCTTGACTTCTCATTTTCCTTTTCACCACACCCCCAACTTAGGCTTTTGGCCTAAGTTAGTTATTCACTAAACCACAAATCAAGAGGATTATAGGTAGTGGATCAGGTAAGGTCTAGGGTTCATTAAGGTTCTTCCAAAGAAAGGTAAGGCTCAAGGGGTGTTCAAGAGAGTTTCACACGCTCACGGGTAGGTCACAAAAGAGGTATATGTCAAATTTGGCTAACACTCTTTAAAAGTTGCCTAAGATCATTTCAAGAGCACACCTTACTAAATCAATTAGACTAACAGGGAAAATTCTAGGTTTATTCAAGCATCGACACTTAAGTCAAACAAGACTACACACTTTTGCTAGTGTGCAACGGTCATCACAAGAGACTCGATTCGATAAATGGCTAATCACAACAAGATGCAAAGAGTTCACATATTGTTTATGCAACTTCATTTGGTCTCATCGTAGCCGCACATTCATGTTTGTTCAATTGAGAGCACTATTTAAGTCATCGATATTGATTAGAACCGAGACTTAAATTTTGCAAAGAACAACCACATTCAAGAGCATATAAAGGGTGGCAAAAATGTGCAAAAAAATTCAAAATTTTTTGAAAGGGTCAAAATCGTTTTTGTTTTTGCCATTTCAAACAAAAGAAGCCGTAAACTCAATCCATCGAAGCAGATAAAACACAATTTTAAAGTAGAACAACCCAAATATATACACATAACATAACTATCAACACAAAAGTTTTGGGCCTCACCCCACCACAGTAAAAAGCGTTTGTCCTCAAATGCAAATAAAAGTGTATAAAAAGTAAATAAGGTAGAGAGAGAGGTAAAAAGAAGTCATGTCTATGTAGTCTCTCTATCTGTCGAGGTCTGAGTATGAGCATCAATGCTCGTTGCCTCTATCTGGTCATAGGTCTCAGTACCTGGAGTAACCTCAAATGAACTAACAACACCAGATCCACTAGGAGCTGTTGTGGACGTCTCAGTCAGCTCTGTCTGAGTTGCCGACTGCACAACCATCTCCACAAGATTTGGCAAGTCTCTCAATATGTTGTCCTCTTAGCTCTCACTCAGTACCTCATCGCACAACTCTATCCGCTCCTCCTCGATCTCTGTCTCTGACACTACATGCCCTGTATCATCCCTCTGCACATCTCTGGTAGTAGCCGGAGGAATCCTCGAGGTCTAAGGAGCATCCTTGTCATCTGCTCCCTGCATCAGTGTGGTGAAGTTGATAGCCTTCAAATAGACTACATCCTTCTTCAACTCTGCTATTTCGGCCTTTAATATGGAAACCTTATGTGTCTCCTCCTGTGTACTCTCACAAGCAGTGACTCTAGCAGTCAGATCATCAACAGTGGTCCTGAGGGGGGTTAGTGCAGTCAAGATGGCATTGTCAATCATCACTGGGATGGATCTCTCTAATTGCGTCGCCCTCACATCCGCTGAATAGGCCAGCTGCCCCATCTTCAGGATCATGGTATGAGTGATCCTAGTAGGCTAGGAGTAAGATGAGGCACCTAGAGTCTACGAAGAAGAAGAAGGAACGGGTATACCTGAAGGCTCTGAAGCTGGAATAGATGAAGGTGCCTCTGCTGGTAATGAGTCAACATCGATCTCTGAAGAAGTATCTACTGGAGTTGTTTTCCTCTTGTCATCCTCCTCTCGCATGAACTCGGCCTCTATACACTGGATATCGGTGGAGGAATACAAGGTGATCTCTACATCGCTAGTAGGATCCCAGGGTACTCCGGCATGCCGGCATAACATGGTGATCAGAACAGGAAAAGGCAGAGACGTCTGCGTCTGTTTGGCTCTCGTAGCCATCTCCTGTGAAACCAGTAGTCCCAAGTCGATCCGCCTCCAAGCCATGATAGACCCAAGGCAAATCGTCTAAGGATGATGCAGAATGGATTCGTTCTGGGATGGCATGATAGTGTTGCTGATGAAACCAAACCAGTACCGGGAAGCAATGTTCATGTCCCTCTTCTCAATCGGAGCTTTTGTATCCATCCACCTCTGGGTGGTGTCAGAGATCATCAGAGCTAGCCAACCCTTCAAATCATCTAGGGATGGACCAATAGGTAAACCCTTGTAGGGTGGTGTCGAGTGTAACGATTGACCCAATACAGCATTAATATGATCACTGTGACACTACACCTCTTTGCCTCTGACCATAACCAATTTCACTGGTCGAAATTCACTAGCCTTATTCTTATTCTTTGGGACCAACTCTCCATAGGCTAGGTAGAATTCCCGGACCCAGGAAGGAATGTAATGGGCCCGTGGCCTAGTGAACTGCTCCAGCTCATGAAATCTAAGTGTGTCAAGCACCTCAGCGTGCTTGCCTTCCAAACCCTCCACAGATAGTAACTTTTCCTCTAGAATGGTTCATAAACCATTGCCTTTTAACATGATCAGCAAACTAGGTGGAGGTGGAGCTACGGGGAATGTA
This sequence comes from Solanum pinnatisectum, assembly GCA_035578085.1. Lineage (NCBI taxonomy): Eukaryota > Viridiplantae > Streptophyta > Magnoliopsida > Solanales > Solanaceae > Solanum > Solanum pinnatisectum. The sequence goes on from CM069076.1 coordinate 21,437,583, forward strand.
AGGGCCACTGGAGGTGGTGCTGGAGTTGGCACTGATTCAGTGGTCGGGTTAGTAGCAGCTGAAGGGGTCTCGGTAGAGGTGGGCTGAGTTCTAGCCCTGAGTGCATTCCTTCGATTTATCAAAGGTTGCTCATCCTCCGGCTCAGAAAAACCTGGTTCAACATTTGTGCCCTTCCTAGCTATGTGCTTCTTTCGTTTGCCTTTATCTCCCAGTTGAAGGTCATCCCTTTTTCTCTTCGGATGATTTGATCCTCCTTCATTTATCGTGATGCCTTGGTTGGTCGGTTAAGTTGGTGCGTACCATATCTGTAAAAGATCAAGAAATGATAAGAAAACAACTTAACTTCAGGCACAATGACTCTCTCTGCAGATAGACACGATCAAACCGGTGAGTCACTGAACCTATTCGGTGAACAAAATCAGCCTCGTTGATGGGTTGGCTAAACAATTAAGGCAAGTTGGTGATAAGAGATTCTTTTCGGCGAACAAGGGTTTGTCCGCCGAAAGTTACAGTGCATAAGGGTCTCAGGGGTAGCATGCAAAGGGCAATCAAGAGTACTTTTGGTGAGTCACCAAGTTCACTCGGCGACACATGGCTTTTCACCGAAAGTTACAGTACCATCCAATTTGACCAGCTACTAAGGATGAGATGGAGACATTGGGCGAAGTGCCAAACGATTCGGCGAGCTCGACCCAGCTTGCCAAATGGTTCAACGTGCCTATTTTCAATCCATCTTTCCAAATTCAATCCCACAAACCCCGAAAGCAAAATCAAAGCATGCACTAATGAAATTCGAGCAAGACCCATACTACCCATCACCCCGAAATACTTGGATTTCTCCCGGACTTACCGCATTTGGCCATTTGACGATACTTACTCTTAAGAGTGGTGTCACCCTCTCTATCATTGAGCAAGTTTTTGACATTTAGCACAAATATGGGCTACTCAGACTCCACCCAATCAATTAAAACAGCATGCAATCATGACCCAACTCATTAACAAGCACAAAGATTACGAGCATTTAACATTCAGACAACAGAGGCAAGATTTTCGAATTAAAATAAGCATGTAATCATTCTAATCCTATTAGAGAGGCCCAGCACACATCACTAAGAGACAATTACTGCAAATGAATACAAAACTTTCGAATGTAAATATTGGAAAAGGAAACCAACCATCAATGTTGATTAAATGCGATTCGAAAAGCTAGGCGGCAAAGTGTTCCAATTCCGAGCACAAGCCCAAACTAAAATGCTACAGTAATGTTAAATTGAAGAAAATGCTACCTTAGCGCAAGTTAAGATGATTTATGAGCGAGGGAAAGTGAAGAAGGCGAAGTTTTGAATCTTTTGGCCTTTATAAACCATTCAGTTTGCGCTCGTTCGGCGACGCTAGTTGCAATCACCGATCTACTCGGTGATTCACTCAGTGGTCCCTTGTCCCGCCGATTGTTACAGACTTGTCAATTTCTTGGGATCAAGTTGGTGGTCTAAGTTGAGATCATCGACCAGGTCGGCGATGTGCTGAACTTCTTCTCAAGGTCGCCGAGTTTTATAGGCTCTAATTTAAACTTAAGTTGAGCCAAATGGTGGATTAGGTTGGGCACGCCGACCTGTTCGGCGGTCCGCCGACTGATCATTTGCTCGCTATTCTATATTTTCAACATTTTCCTCATTCAAACCTGCATCACTAACACACTATTATTTATAAAAGCAAATTTAAGCAATTAAAACCTTGGGTTGCCTCCCAAGAAGTGCCTTATTTAACGTCGTGGCTCGACATGAGTACTTACTCACTCCCCATTGGTTAGGTTGGCCCTAGTGTTACTAGGTAACCCTAATAGTTCGTTTGAGTGAAGAGGAGGCGCAGCATAATTTAGGAGTGTCCTGATCAGCTGGATCGATCTAGAATGAGAGCCAACCATTTGATTCAACACTTTAATACTCTCCTTCATCTATTCTAACATTTGATCTTGTTCGGTGATCTTTTGGAGAATGATTTGGAGAGTGTCCTCGACCCGGTTGTTCTCCCTACCCCTAGACTGCTTCCTCTCATGAGGAGGTATGTACCTCCCTTGAATCTTGCACTGGTTTTCCATCTCTGTTATTTTGGTGGCCAACTCATGCAGTTGAGTTACCAGTGTGGGTAATGTGAAGTCCCTCTCAACTTCTTGCTTCATCTCAGCCGAGTTGCCACCATTTCCCTCAGCCATGCTTAAGAAACCTACCTACATCAACAAATTTAAAGAAAAACAAAACTAAAAATAAGGTTAGTAAGCTACGATTATTGAAAGAAGAATTTGACTTAAACCAAAAACTTTCACATAACACCACTCCCCGGCAGCGGCGCCATTTTGATGTTTGCATAATCAACGACACAACTTTCGATGAAAGTGTCTACGATCCTGCAATAGTATAATAACCCAACCAAGGGTTGGGGTAAAGTCCCAAGGGAGTGGGCGTGAAAATTAGTGGTTAAGCACAAATGTGCTAAAACTCATGGCAGCAAAATATTTTTACGAGTGAAAACATAGCAAATTAAAGGGATGATGCAAGCATCAAATATCGCATGGGGGTTTGTAAGCTGGAAACAATTAAAACAGTGAAAATAAGGAAATCTAAGCAATGAGAGGTGGATTCTTGGGATGTGACCGCAATATATATTGGTATAAATCGTTGGATACATGCTTTCGATAGGAAATTTGCAAGATAATAGTGATTAGGCTAAGCTTTAGATGGAAATAAGTTTCTTCTCAGGCAACTTACCCCGTTTCAAATGGGTTCCTCTCGGACACCCATTTGCCGCATGAAGACTAGCCTACGCCTTACCCCACTCACTCTCTTGACCTGAGTGTTATGGTTTTGCGACCTCTCTCTCGAGCAAGCCGAAAACACATGGGTGGTTTTGTATTTGCAACTACAAACCCATTAAATTAAACCACAACCGCTAGCTGAAATCACCATTAAAATACGTCTAACCTATGAGCAACCACAACCCAACAATAATCTTAACACATATTTGCTAAATCACACCCCAAGAATTTGGGGGTTTTTAGCCACACATCAAGAAATAGAAATTTATACCTTCAATGGTGTTGAAATCAAATGGGTATGAAGATTTAAGTCTCAATTTAGGCAAAGAATGAAGGATCCAAGAGACCCACTTCCAAATTGAAAGAGATGAAACCCTCTTCTTCTTCAAGTCTTCAAAACCCTTTCAAAATTAGAGTATAAAATATTTCCAAAACTCTGTCTCAACTTGATAATCTAAAAACTAGGTAAAACAATGTAAAAATTGCTCCTAAAAATAAAAATTGAACTAGTATTTATAGTTTTCAGAAAATATGCTCCGAGGGCTCTTTCGGCGATATTAGTGAGAATCGTCGATGCATTCGGTGATCCGCTCTTTGGTATACTTTGTCACCTTTAGTCAATTGCCTTCAGCATCTTTGTATCCTGGGTAATTGGGTGATGTAGCACTGCTTCGCGGAGTCGTTCGGCGATATGTTGACTGCTCCTTTTCATCGCTGATTTTCTCTTTTTCTTCAGGGCTCAGAACACTGGAACAAAAGGCGATAATGAGACCCTTCAGTGATTCACCAAGTGGACTCAGCAATCATTAGGCCTTCGTTTTCTCGTTCTTTTGAGCCTTTTCGTTCCTTTTTGCGAAATATTGTCCATGATTTCCTTCAATCTTCAAATACCTGAAACTTAAGGGTTTTCATCAGATATCGAGATAAAATAAGCATTTGAGGAAACAATTTCTATTAAATATAGCCCTAAATGAGTCCAGTTTGTGGACTTATCAACTATTCGGCAAAGTGGGTCGAGCTCGCCGAATGGTTCGGCGGTGCGCATAAACACCATAGATCACCTTTTAATTATTCAAAATTATAGAAATTATTTGATAACATTCGGCGATACACCTGAGCTCTCCTATGTCACTCGGTGACTCGCTGAATGTCCCTTGGATCGTCCTTCTGAGCCCTTAATTTTGAAAAATATTCTGTGACGTTCGGCGATCTACTTTTAGTTAGCCGAATTGTGTCAACGATTCACCGAAATGCCTTGATCATCGCTGACCTATGATGAATTTTAAGAATTTTTGTTCTGGAACATTCAGCGAACGTGATTTTGCTCGTTGAATGACTCGGCAAGATTTCCTGTAATTTTTCAAATTTGAGATTTTTTTTATTAACTAAGTCTAAGTATTCAACTTTTCTTTGCAGGTATGGCTAGACCAAAGGTAGCCGAAAGAAATCAACCACCCCAAAAGCGTACACAAGGCATTGTTATTAATGAGGATGTTGCACCCTCATGTACCACTAAGGCCAAACTCCCTCTGACTGGGGGAAAGAAAAGGGTCAAAGGTTAGTTGTGCCCATGCCAGTAGAGGAGAGCTTTGACAGTAAGGGCATCTATGCCACCCACCTCACTATTTCAGAAAGTAAGGGAAACTCGGGTGATAGTTCGCCAACCTTTGTGTCTGAATCGGAGGATGATCACACTCTCTAAACTCGAAGAGTGGAGCTACGCTCCAAATCCTTAAATGATCCAGCCAGGATACCAGTACCGACTACTCCTCCACTTTCAGTTCAGATTGTAGAGTAGGTTCCTCCGGTGCCACCAGTTCAAGAACCCCACCCCGTTCATTGAATAGACTGAAGATAGAGGGTTTAGGACAATTCTAGAGGAGAAGCGCTTTTCTACTGACAGAGTAGTAGACTGCTACCCAGAGGTGTGGAACACTATCAAGTTCCACAAGTTTGAAATCTTCACAAAGCCTCGAGGCTCCTATATTCCTACTTGTGTCCTGGAGTTCTATGCAGAATATGGAAAGTTGCTACTGAAAGGGAAGAAAAAGGCCAACTTATACAAGCTGATTGATCATGTGGTGTGCGGGACTGAAAAGTGAAATGTAGCCGCACTGATATCAATGAGGTGTTGGGTTGTACAGTGAACGTGATCCACCACCTAGTTGATCGAATCTAGAAGATGACCCTAAATGACTTGAAAGGTTGGTTGGCTCTGCTGATCTCAGAAGTCACTCCACAGTGGATAGAAACAGGTTCCCGATAGAGAAGAAGGACCTCAACGTGGCCACTCGATACTGGTTTGGGTTTATCAGTAGCATAGTGATGTTATCGCAGAATGAGTCAATATTTAGGCATCTGAAGGCTGCTCTATTAGGCTATATAATGAATTCGGATAGACTAAATCTGGGCCTGATCATTGAGCCAAAGATAATTATGAGGGCCAAGCAAAGCCAGAACTCTCTCCCATTCCCAGTCTTGGTCAAATAGTTGTGTAGACGAGTTCGGGTGCCAGTGATTGAGAAGACGGATGTGGAAGTGACTCCAACTTCCTCTACTGACATCTAAAGTATAGAGAATGAGTACACCATAGACGAGGAGGAGAGCTCCACCGATGGATGTTTTCCTGGTGGTTGATGTGGAGCTGTTGCCGACAGAGGCAGTCCTTCCTCCTCAGGCTGGTAAGCTTACGGGTACCCCTAGAACCTCTACTTATTTTCCTTCTGGGTCTACTATTGCTCCTCCCATTGTTCCTACTTCTTCCTGTCCTCCGTTGACCCATGCCATGCTATAAAAAATGGGCCACCTGGCCCAATCTACTGGTGTTTGTGCCTCTCGGGTAGACTATGTTGTCCCTAAGATAATTAAGAGGGTCATTATAGCTTATCTAGCTTCGATCAGGGCTAAGTTGAGGGGGCACCAAGAGGTGATCCATGCTCATGGATTTTCACTAGATTCCCTCATTGAGAGAGTTAAGATTTGAGAGCAGGGAGAGGGTTCCTTCACAGATGTGACGGCTTTGAAGGCCGATATTGTTGGGCTGTGGTGAGATGTAGATGAGCTTAAATCCACTGATCTTTCAATGCCATTAGGCACTATAGACCACCCTGAGGTTCTAGCACAAATGTCCCATCCAGTTCTAAAATTGCTCAGGCTACTACGACCGGAGATGTTGCTAGGGATGATGCAGGCACTGAGTCATAAGCAGAGACCAATGATGAGGCATTGGGTGTTCGTGAGGCATCAGCTTATTGAGGACCTCGAGGGATCCATGGTATAGACAGTTGTAGAGGCATCTTTGAGAGATACGTTGATGGTGGGCTCAAGTGGAGCGAAAGATGTTTTAAGCAGGGCACTGATGTCCTGACTGAGGGAGTCACTGACATATAGAGTTCACTTCAGGCCTAGCCTGCAGGAGGATTTTTACTCATTCTCAGTTTTCTATTTTAATTTTTTTCTTACTTTCTTTCTTTCGCATTTGAGGAGAATAGCTTATTTTGTTTAATGGGGGTGAGGTACTTGTATACCTACCTCTTTGGGTTGTCTTTTGAATATTGTTGTTTTGTGTGTGTGAATGTTTGATCTTGTTGATATATAATGGTTTTTGATTCATAGGTGTTGTATTAATTTTGAGCCATTTATTTTTAATATTAATATTGGCTTTGCCACCTCTTCATGCGTGTAAATATGGTTGTTCTATTGCAAATTTGTCTACCAATTGTGATCAATACCGATGACTTTAATAGTGCTCTTAATTGAATAATATGTGTGTGTGAGTCTGATAAGGCAAACTTGAGTTGCATTATTCATGTATGAACTCTTAGAATTTCATTATGACTGCTCGGTTGTTGAAATGAATCTTGTGATGATAGAGTTGTATTTGATGATTGTGTTGAATGTCGTGTGTGGTGAGATTGTCTTAAAATATATGTTTGATAATACCTATAACTTGCCATGCTTTTTTAATTGATTAATGTAGGCGAATGATAGAGATGATCTTAGGTGCCATTTGTGGAGAGTGAACCATAATTGCCATTATACCTCTTTGTGACCGCTTGTGAGAGTGTGAACCTTGCTTGGCACCGTTTGAGCCTATCCTTTTATTTGGATGAACCTTGAATACTTTTGACCCCTTTCTATCCCACTTAAAATCTTCATGAAGCATTGGTTGTTGTGAATAGCCAATGTAGGCTAAAAGCATAAGTTCGGGGTGTGGTGAAAAAGGAGGAAAGTCAAGAAGTTTGAAAACTTCACTCTTGGAAAATCATGTTGAAAAAGATGAAACCCCTCCATTTAAAAAATAAAGGGAGATAAAATTAAAAGAATAAAAAGATCAAAAAAGAAAAGAATTGTGTAAATACGGTATGTGCAATGACAAAAAGGAATGGGGTATCCACTAAATCATGCTTAAAAAGAGGTAGGGTGGATTGTGAACATTGAAAAGAATGAAAGAAAGGGAAAAGAATGAAATGAAGGCCATGCTTCATGAAGGTAGAAGTCACTAAGACAAAACGATCATAACTTTAACCTCAGCCCTGTTACAAGCCTTGAAAGACCTTTGTGATCTTGATTGAGCTTAATATCATGTTGATTAGAAAATACGGGCAAGCCTATGGGGAAAAATCATGGATGTGTTTATCTTCGAGAGAATAAGAGTTGATTTTGATTCTTATATTCTGAATACTTTAAGATCTTTGTGTGAGTATGGAATCATTTTTGTTGTGAGGGCATTCAAATACTTTTGTTGAGCTTGAACTTGCATTCGAATATAGCATTGTGAACTTGAATTCTATTTGATGATGGCTAGCCATTGTTTGAAACTTGTAGTGCACATTTGTGCATTGCATGGGTAGATTCAAACTCATGTGCATTCATGTTAAGTAGCACAACTTGTAGACATCTCTATTGAACTGATTGATCTTGAGTTTTACTTGAGGACAAGCAAAAGTTGAAGTTGGGGTGTTGATAAGATGGGGATTTTGACTTATTTGGGGCTTTATTTTCATAAGTTTTATTGTCCTCGATGTCCAAATTATGCTCTAAACTAATGCTAAAGTGTTGATTTGAGCAATGAAGGAAAAAAAAAAAGCAAGACAAGGACATTACTAGGCAAAAAGGAGCGAAAAACTGAAGATGTTGAAGAAGGGCAAGTCTGATGATCGCCAAGACCACTCAGAGAACTGCTGAGTGGTCCTTCAGCTCACCAAAATTCTAGCATACCAGCCCTGGGAAAAGACCAACTTGGCGATGGAAATGGCATTTCGGCGAACCGCCGATGGATCGGCGGACAAGAACCATGATCGCCTAAACTTACATGAGTTGAATGGTGAAGAGGCAAGTCAGGACAGTGATGAAGAAAGACACTTGGCGTATCACTGACCTGGTCGGCGATGCTCGACTAATTCTATCGATTTTTCTAAAGGCTGAAAATTTGTAAGAGCTTAAATGTGATTTTTAAAAGAGTTTTGAGGGAGTCTTCTAGTTCCGAAAGTTTAGACACATTCGAACTCTTAGTTTTTGATCCAAACCTTGTTCCTAGTAATTTGTTAGTAGAATTTTGAATTGGGTTTTGATTTCTAGTTGATTCCAAGCATTGTGAAGAATTGAATTTTGTTACCCAACTAATGGAGAATCTACTTAGTAATACTTTCTTGCTTTTTATAATGTGTTACTAAAACCCCCATTCTTTGGGGTGTGATTATGCAATTAATTGCTCTAATTAACTTATGGTGTTTTGATTTACTGATTTCAATGTTGATTTGAAGTGGGCTTGATTGATAGTTGTGTTTTAATATATGAATTATAGTTTCAAAAGCAAGTCTAACTGGGTATTCTAGGCTTGCTTAAGAAAGATGTTTTAGAATTAATATTATCGATTGATGATGTAGTGATTGGGTTATAGTTGATTCAACTCGAGAGACTGAATCTAAATTCGATCTGACCAATCTAGCTCGAGAGAGTAGATTAATAAAGGTCGTGGACAAATCATAGTGTTATGCTTGTCGAGGTTCGAGAGAACTCCCCTGAAACATGTTAGTTGATTAAGAGATGGCTATCACAGTTAAAGCCTAGCCTACCCACTAATATTCAATGAATCTTAGTAAATTATAATCACTCATTTAGCGAAATTAGCAATTGATCGATCATATCCGGAGAATCAATATCAACTTGATTACTACCCTATTTTTGTAGATTTTTAATTTTTCACTCTAAATCCCCTCTGACATTCGTTGTCAACCCATGAAACTTACTTTAACTTATTTTGATATTGTTTACTTCTACAAACTACTAGACCACTTTCTTTACTTTGTAACTGAATTCTATTATGTATCACACCCTCTGGGATCAACATCAACTCTTCATTGGGTTTATACTTGATTGTGACCACCTAAACTTAGAATTGGATGAAGTGTAGTTGAGCGTTATCAGGGTCCATAGGTTGTGGGTCAGCAATTATTCTTAAGGGCAGTTGGATCTTTTCCTAATTAGTTTAGCCTAATACTATGTTGTTTTACCCATGCCTAAAACCCCTATATAAGTGATTTTAACCCCAAAACTTACACATTCAACTCGTTCTCTTAGATTCATCAAGAGAAATTGGGTTCTTCCTCTCAAAAATATTTCTCTCTCTAGAACTTGAAGAAGGGTGGAAGGTAGGGCTCAAGTTAAAGTCTCCATTCCTCAATCATTTGTGGGATTCGATACCAAGATATGATAGTTTTTCATCCATAGAGCCCCTAAATTCTCCCAATTGAAAAGTAGAATTCCCCAATTTGAGTTAGGGTTTTCTTTTCAGTTGTGGGTCTTTGTGAATATTGATTCAATTGATTTTATCATGATTGGTTATGCCTAAATTGAAAGGATTCTATACTTTTATGATGATTTTCCATGTACCCATGCCTAACCCATGTTTCCAAGTAGGAATTAATGTAAATTGATTTTATGCTATGAAAGGAGAAATTATAGATTTAGATATATTCTTATAGGATTTTTAAGTTACATTATGAATTGCTTTGTTATTGAAGCATATGTGATGATTTATGATAATATTATCTTTGCAAGTGAAGCTTACGTGATTAATTGTTGATGGTTGAGGTGATTGTTGTGGAAGGTATTTTCCCACATGATTCCTTATGTATGAATGTGAAAGGTTTTCTCACATTTAATGATTCTAGGTTGAAAGGATTTCTCACCTAAAATGAATCTAAGTTAAAAGACTATGAAATTGATGAGGCTAGATGTGATTACCCATGACCTCTAAATGTGAATGATATTAGGCGATTATCCATATCCCTTAGCTTAGAATAAGAGGTGATTATTCTTATTCTATGGAGTTGAACAAGAGGCGACTATTCGCGTTCCTATGAATGTAGGTTAGACAAGAGACGACTACCCATGAATTGGACAAGGGGCGATTACCCATGATTCCAAAGTAATAAGAATAAGAGGTGAGTAACCATGATCCTTTATAGTAAGGACAAGAGGCGAGTACCCATGATCCTTTATAGTAAGGACAAGAGGCGAGTACCCATGATCCTTTGTAGTTAGTGAAGTGGCGATTCCCCATGTCTTTAAAAGTAAACTATAAGATGTAAAATGTTATGACGAATGATTAGCTTGGATTGTTGCTTGAGTTGCCTTCCATGATGAGTAAGACTAGAGGCAGTTACCCAAGTCTTGACTAAGGATGAATTGAGGTTACTTCAAGAAGTAATCCTCACATGTTATGATGATCTATTATGTGCATGGATTATGCTTTATGAATCAAGCTATCATATTTAGTACATTCTTGTACTAACGCATACTCTTGCCTACATTTCTTATCCAAATGTAGGGTCTGGCGATCTTAATTCTCATCCCGTGGCTAGGATCTATAGTAGAGGCAAGGTTGAAAATTGGTGAGTCCTCATAGCATTCGAGGATTTGCCAACTGCTTTCCTTATGTTCTTTTGTTTTAGTTTTTAAACATTGTTGTATGGATTGTGTCCCAAGATTTTATTGTACTACATGGTTTTTCAGACAAGTGTATTAGTCTTCCGCTTTTGAAATGAAAAATTAGATTGTGTTGAAATGTTTTAATTTCTTATGAATTTATATTATCTTGATGATGAAAGCTAAGTGGATTGAATGAGGCCTCTCGGGGTCTTTTATGCCATGTTACATCTAAGGAGTACCCCTGGGTCCTGTCAAATTTGGTAATCAGACACTAGGTTTAGAATGGTTCTAGGATGTCTCAAAAACCACGTCAAGTAGAGTCTTGTTCATCAGTGTGAAGCACTCCACATTTATGAATGAGAGGCTACAAAATGCTTAATAAACTTCACTTCTTTCTTTACTCTAAGTCGTGCGATAGAGTTTGACTCTATAACTTTTCCCTCCTAATCCTTACCCAATGGTCTACATGATATGAGAGATTGCAAGTCAAGAAGCTCCCCCTCAGGCTCCTCAAGCTCCGGTTGACGCTCTGGCCAAGCAAGTGACTCATGCAGAGTTTAGGACTTCTTTTCAAGTGTTGGCTCAAGTCGTGACAACCCACACCAATAGGGAGGTTGTGGTCCCTGTGAATCCAAATGTGGGTACAGTGGAATCTAGAGTAAGAGACTTCAATAGGATGAATCCTCTAGAATTCTATGGTTCTAAGGTTAAGGAAGATCCTCAAGAGTTCATTGATTAGGTTTACAAGCTTTGGCTTTTATGGGAGTGATGTCGAAGGAAAAGGAAGAATTGGTCGCTTATTAACTTAAGGGTGTTTCTCAAATTTGGTTCAACCAATGAAAGGAAGCAAGGACAAAAAATATGGGTCCTCTTGATTGGGAAAAGTTCAAGTCTGCTTTCCTTGATAAGTTCTTTCCTCTTGAGATGAGGGAGGCTAAGGTGCTTGAGTTTATCACTCTTCGACAAGGGAACATGAGTGTGAACGAAGATGCATTGAGGTTCACATAGTTTTTAGGGTATGCTTCATCTATAGTGGCAGACTCTTGGCTAGAATGAGCAAGTTTGTTTCAGGAGTGTCCGAATTGGTTATGAAGAATGTTGTACCTCTATGCTTATCCATGACATGGATATTTTTTGCCTTATGGTTCATGCTCAACAAATTGAAGACGAAAAACTTAAAGAGAAGTCTAGGGAACTAAAGAGAGCAAGAACTGATGATGGTAACTCTTGATACTCTAGGTCCAGTGGACGTGGTCGTTCAAGGTTTCAACAAAGGTTTTTCGGTCAAGGTTCTTCTAATGCTCCTCCATTATCCAACAAAGATAGGGTGTCTAACCCTAAGCCTCAAGGAGGGAATAATAATGTATCTCAATTGCCTACTTGTGCTAAGTGTGGAAGAAAGCATGAGGGAAAATGTCTAGCGGGTACCAATGCTTGTTTTGGTTGTGGTAAGATGGACCACAAGATAAGAGCTTGTCCTTTTATTGCTAAGAATGAAGGAGATAGTTTTCATAGGGCTCAACCCTACCCTTCATCCGGTCCATGTGGTTCGATTTTGAATGCTCCTAAGCAACATAGGTTTTATACACTTCAGACTCTTGGTCAACAAGAGGGTTCCCCAAATATGGTTATCGGTATGTTGAAAGTTTTCCAACTTGATGTTTATGCTTTACTTGATCCCGGTGCTACCTTGTCTTTTGTGACGCCATATGTCCCTATGAGGTTTGATGTTCTTCTGGATGTGTTGTTAGAACCTTTTTCTGTCTCTACTCTTGTTGGTGATTCTATTGTGGCTAAGAGGGTCTATAGAAAATGTCCCATAGAGCTACTCTTCTTGATTTGGTAGAGCTTGATATGCTAGATTTTTATGTTATCCTTGGTATGGATTGGTTGCACTCTTCTTATGTTTTTATTGATTGTAGAACCCATGTAGTCTAGTTTCAATTTATGAATGAGCCTATCCTAGAGTTGAAAGGGGGAAATTCTATGCCTAAGGTTCAGTTTGTCTCTTGTCTTGAAGCTACAAAGATGATTTATAAGGGTTTCATATACCATCTAGTTAGGGTGAGGGATGTAGATTTCAAAATCCCTATTCTTGAGTCGGTCCCCATTGTTAACGAGTTTCTGGAAGTCTTCCCAAAAGATTTACCTGGTATTCCTCCTAAAAGGGAAATAGACTTCGGTATTGACCTTCTCCCAATTACGCAACCTATTTCTATTCCTCTTTACCGTATGGCTTTGGCAGTACTAAAAGAGTCTAAAGAACAATTGAAAGATTTGTTGGATAAGGGTTTCATCCAACCAAGTATCTCTCCATGGAGTGCTCCAGTTTTGTTTGTTAAAAAGAAGGATGGTTATATTTGTATGTGCATTGACTACACTAGTTGAACAATGTGACCATTAAGAAAAAGTATCATCTACTAAGGATAGATGATTTGTTTGACCAACTTCAGAGTGCGAGTTACTTCTATAAGATTTATCTTCGGTTGGGTTATCACAAATTGGGGGTGAAAGAAGGTGATATTCCAAAGACGGCTTTTCGAACTCGGCATGGTCATTATGAGTTTTTGGTAATGTGGTTTGGGTTGACTAATTCTCTGGTGATGTTTATGGATTTGATTAATAGAGTGTTTAGACAATACCTTGACATATTTGTGATTATGTTCATTGATGATATATTGATTTACTCAAGCAATAAGGATGAGCACATTGATCATTTGAGGATCGTGTTGCAAATTCTCAGGGACCAACAACTTTTTACAAAGTTTAGCAAATGTGAATTTTTGTTAAGGTTTGTGGATTTTCTAGGTCACATTGTTTCAAGTAAGGGTATTGAGGTAGATCCTAAGAAGACAGATGCGGTCAAGATTTGGCCTAAACCTCTTTCCCCTTCTGATATTAGAAGTTTCTTGGGTTTAGCTGGTTAGTACATAAGGTTTGTTTAGGGGTTTTCTTCAATTGCCTCTCCTTTGACGACTTTGACTAAAAAGGAGGCTAAGTTCATATGGTTCGAAGCATGTGAGAAGATCTTTCAAGAATTGAAAGATAGACTTAGTTCCGCTCCTGTGTTGACTTTACCAAAAGGGACGAATGGTTTTGTGGTTTATTGTGATGCCTTAAGAATTGGGCTAAGACGTGTGCTTATGCAAAATGGGAAAGTTATTGCCTATGCTTCAAGGCAACTTCTCATTCATGAGAAGAATTATCCTACATATGACCTTGAACTAGCGGTGGTTGTTTTTCCTTAAAGATTTGGAGGCACTATTTGAATGGTGTTCATGTCGATGTTTTCATCGACCATAAGATTTTACAATTTGTGTTTAGTCAAAAGGACCTAAATCTTCTCCAAAGAATTTGGCTTGAGTTATTGAAGGATTATGATATGAGTGTTCTCTATCACCCCGGTAAAGCGAATGTGGTGGCGGAGGCTCTTAGTCGACTATCTATGGGAAGTGTTGGTCATATTGAAGAGGGTAAGAAGGAGTTGGTTCGAGATGTTCATAGATTGGCCTGATTGGATTCTCAACATTATATGAAAAGATAATCTAAATAACTATGTACATATTTAATAGGTTGTATTTACGTCAAAGTTTCCCATCTTGTGAAAGCATGGAATATTATCGTCAAACTCTGTATTTGTGTATAGTTCGTTGTGCTAGTAGTTTTTTACTTCACCACTAACTTTGTATTTGTGAACCAACCAGCGAGAATCTTGATGCCTTTTGTTATTTGCATGTAAAAACTTATCTATTCTTAATCACCTAGAAACGGCTCGACACCCAAAAAACTTTTTATGAAAACTAGAGGGGCCATGTTGGAGAAATGTGGTCCCAAAATTATACTTGCTACATGTTGTCATGTTATTCGGGCATCTGGCCGAGTCCAATTTTACCCTATACAGTCTATTATTCATCAAGAAATTAGTGATATTAAAATTTTGTACAAAAGTAAATGTAGTTAATTAGTTTATCCAACACATCTTGACGTATTTGGACGATATATTTTTGTTAAAGTTGAAGAAAAAACTGCTGCAAATTGAAGTTCGATAAGAATTAGTCGGATCATGTTTAAACATGATTTTTACTTGGAAAAAAAGGTTAAAAATTTTTAAGTAAAATTATTTGCACTTGAAGTTCTCATCAAACAATTTTTAATTGTACTTTTGTATTTGCAAATTTTATAAAAACTTGTTTCAAAAGTGCTGATTGGGAGAGAGGCAAGCGTGATAGGGCGGAAGGTGAGTGAGATAGTCATTATGCTAGATACATGTGAATCACACTAGATACACGCTAAGATACAGTTATCTAGTGTGATTCACATGTAATCCAGATACATAGGAGAGTGGCAAGCGAGATGGGAGAAATGTGCGGGAGGTGACTGAGATTTTTCTATATATCTCAGATATATTCGAATCCACTTGGATACAGTGTATATAGAATAAATTACACCTAATTTTGGCCTCATATATCCCGAGATACATGTATCTGGATGTATCTTGACACACCAAAACCTAGTAAGATTTATAAAATATAGCCCTAACATATTTCAGCCCGAGTAACTTTTAAAGATAACATGAAACAATAAAATTTGAAAAACTTGCTCAAGAAATTACCCTGAAAACCAAAATCCCCGAAAATGGCGATGAGCAGTAAGTTACCTGATGAAATGATAGAAGAGATAGTCTCCCGGATGCCTATAAAATTGATAGGTCAATTCCGTTGCCTTTCCAAGCAGTGCTGCTCTTTTCTTTCAAACCCGAAATTCATAAAAGCTTACCTCAAGTATCAATCCAACAAACAAGAAAAATTTAAGCTCATTCTCATCTCTGATGTTTCTCAATCTCTTCACTCTCTTCATATTAACCCTAACCCCAAAATGGAATTGATGCAATTTCAACCGAGCTTAGTTTTCAGGGAAAATGAAAAAAAATTGGTGGTTCATGTAATGGCTTGGTATTGGTGTTGAATGAGGAAGATGTTGCATTTTTAATAAACCCCACAACCTTGGAATACCGTAGAATTCCAAACTCTACTCTGGCTTTTCCAAAGTTTGGTACATGTACCGCGTATGCCCTTGGGTATGATTTTTCTAGTGATGATTATAAGGTTTTTACTCTTTCTTGTTATAGAGGTGTACTTGAAGGTGACCTTTTCTGTACATTTGTGTATGTCTACTCCGTGAGAATGGGTTTTTGGAGGAGACTTGAGAGTATCTCATAATGGTGCAATTCCTATTCATGGTTTTGGGGTTTTCCTAAATGAGGCTTTGCATTGGCTGGCTAGTAAATATTATTGTTCTACATCTGTAATTGTTGTTGTTAATCTAACTGATGAGAAATTTTTTGAGGTGCCTATACCTACCATTACTACTATTTCTCTTTTGTGCTTTTATGGAATTGTGGCTCTGGTGTCTTTGTGTATTGGGTGATAGAAGAAATGAAAATGAAATTGATGTTTGGATGATGAAAGAATATGGGGTTGTGGAGTCGTGGACCAAATTTAGTGTTGTAAAAAACACTTCCCCTTTTTGTCCCACACCCGTGTGTTTAATGAGTGATGATGACATCATATTAGCTGCGCCTGGGAAAGCGAAGTTGATTATCTACAATAAAAAAAAAAGGAACAACAGAGAGAGATTAGTGTTGATGGAAAAACTTCTATGTGTATAAGAATTAGAACTTTCATGGAGAGTCTTGTGTCACAGACTTAGAGTGATGGCTAAAGCTCCGTGTGGCACTTGACAACTTACTCACGAATCTTTCACGATCTTGTAAGCTCAAGTAAGCCTTTAAGACTAAGATCGCTAAGAGAATGGAAAGAAAGACTTTGGAAAGAATAAGAGAGCTTTTGGAAGAAGGCTTTGTATATTGCTTTGAAGGCTTTACAACTTTGCTTGCTTGCTTCACAAATGGGAGGCCCTTCTATTTATACTACTTCCGCCTAAGTGCAAATAAAAATTACTTTACAAGTCCCTCTAATAATTACACTTTAGTCCCTTCTCTAGAAATCTCTACACTTTCTAGGAATTTCTAAGTTCTTCTAGAGAATTCTAAGGAAGGATCTATGTTGTCCCATATCCTTCTTGAAAAATCTAAAGGATTCTAGAGTTCTCCACAAGCCTCTCCTCAACTCTAGAATCTTCCGCCCCTATTCGGACGCAAAATTTAACTGTGAAGTGGCGGGACGTGACACTCTCCCCCACCTATTGATGCGACGACCGCGTCGCATCGTCACTGCGTCGCCACCCAAGTCTTGTCTTCTCGTATGTGTGGCCAATAATTCATTGACACCCTCGCGCAACGCCTTCAATTATTTCTCGATCTCTTTCAGCTTGGTCTTATGGTCTACCTCCTTCCTAGGAGGCATGCGCCTCGGTGGCTTCTTTGGCATCACGATCTTGTTCTCCTTCTTCGTGTATGGTGGCAAGGACCTTTTTGCACCATTGTCTTCCTTCGAACTTGCAATGGTGGCCCTAAACGTCGACTCCTTCTTCTTAGGGGTTTTCTCGAGCTGCATGGCTGTTAGACGAACTCGTCCTTCTGCCGTTGGTACCTTAACCAAGGGCACCATGCATGACCCTCCTTGCTCCAGAACCACGAGTTGTTGGAGGTAAGGATCGATCACTGCATGGCACTGTTGGAAGAACTCTTGCCCAAGAATTATGTCAAAGAGGTCTAAAGGAGCGACAGTGAATTTGGTCTTACCTTGCCACTCGCCCAGCATGATGCTTACTCCATGCGCCACTCCACACATGGGAGTCGGTGGTGCATTGACCGTCCTGAGTTGGGTGTTACTTGGACTGTAACTCAGCCCCAACCTTATCGCTGCCGCCTTGGTCATTATATTAACCTCTGCACCCGTGTCGACCATAGCACAAACCAGTCTTCCATTGATCGAGAGGTTGACATATTGCGCGCCGTACCCTTTTGGCTTCCCTAGCTGCTTGGTGATAGCTCCGCATAGTCCTATCAAGCCCAACTGCGTCGTCTCTGCGCCTTGTCCTTGCTCCTGGGCGTCTTTCTCCTTGCGCTCTCGCAGGATAGCACCAAGGCTCTTCAGTTCAGGGCACTTTGCATAGCCATACGGCCCACCGCATATGTAGCAACCACCTCTTTTGGCAGTCTCTGTCTTCCTCTCCGTGTCGCCATGACGTCCAGACTTCTTGCCATCGGACCTAGAGGCATCATGCTTCTTAAGATGTGGCCGTTGCTCCTCGACTTTGCCACGATCTCCCCCACCATGGTCATGACTACCTCTCATCTCCTCTCCTCTGGCTCTGTCGGGCTTCTCATGCCTGAAGTCTGTCAAAGCTTCGGCCTGCGTGATGGCTTCATCTATGGTCCTGACCTGCCGACGTTCCAACTCCGTCCTGGCCCAATTTTGCAACCCATCCATGAAGTGGAACAGCATATCATCATCCGTGAGGTTAGGAATTTGAAGCGTAAGGGTGGTGAACTCCTGCACATACGCGCGTATGCTGCATGTTTGCTTCAGCTCCCTAAACTTGCGCTTCGCCTCATAGATGACGTTGTTAGGGAAGAAGGCCTTCTTGAACTCTTCCCGGAATTGCTCCCAGGTGTTGATGGTGCACATCCCCTTCCCTATCTCGGCCTCCTTGCGCCTCCACCATAGCATGGCCATCTCAGAAAGATACAACACGGCAGTGTTGATCTTATTCTCATCACTCCTCACCCGACTACACTTGAAGTAATTCTCCAAGTGCCACAAAAAGTTCTCCACCTCTTGAGCGTCACGGACACCTTTAAATATAGGTGGCTTGGGGGCCTCCACTCTGGCCTCCCTATCACAGTCGAGTGACGCCGATCCTCCAGCCTCCCTACCTTCCTTGAGTGCTTTCATCTCGGCCTTCATGGTTTCAATTGTGTTCAACGCCTCCATGAGCCGGCACTCCAAGGAAGTGATGGCCTCCTTCATCTCGAACTCGGCCCGCTGACGTCCCTCCAACTCCTTACGGATGGTTTCGATCTCCTCAAGGGTGAAGTCCTCCAGAGCCTTGAACTTGCCATCGACCTTGTTCAAGCGTCTGCCTAAGATCTCCACGGCCTGCCTCGCCGTTTCAACCCTTGCGATCCACTCTTCTCCGGGAGTGACGTCAATGGGCTCCTCGCCACGGTCATCGTCACTGGCTTCAGTGGTCGAGGGTGGATGAGATGTTAGTGCTTCGCTCGGGGTGGGGTCGAGCAGCATTTCCTCATTACCCTTTTGATTCTTCTTTCCCTTGCGGTTTTTCTTGCCACCATCCAAACGGACGTTGGTGGTGCTAGCGGCATTCACGTCTCCTTCGTTTGCCATTCTCTTAGTATCAAACCTCGCTCTGATACCACTTTGTCACGGACTTAGAGTGATGGCTAAAGCTCCGTGCGGCACTTGACAACTTACTCACGAATCTTTCACGATCTTGTAAGCTCAAGTAAGCCTTTAAGACTAAGATCGCTAAGAGAATGGAAAGAAAGACTTTGGAAAGAATAAGAGAGCTTTTGGAAGAAGGCTTTGTATATTGCTTTGAAGGCTTTACAACTTTGCTTGCTTGCTTCACAAATGGGAGGCCCTTCTATTTATACTACTTCCTAAGGGCCTAAGTGCAAATAAAAATTACTTTACAAGTCCCTCTAATAATTACACTTTAGTCCCTTCTCTAGAAATCTCTACACTTTCTAGGAATTTCTAAAGCTTTCCAAGAAAATATCTAAGTTTTTCTAGAGAATTCTAAGGAAGGATCTAGGTTCTCCCATATCCTTCTTGAAAAATCTAAAGGATTCTAGAGTTCTCCACAAGCCTCTCCTCAACTCTAGAATCTTCCGCCCCTATTCGGACACAAAATTTAACTGTGAAGTGGCGGGACGTGACACTTGTCTCTCCTATGATTGGCAAGGAAACTGAGGGTAGTGACTATATCGCTTGATACAGTATTCTGAGATAATGTCATACTCAGGTATTGATTTCTTATTCAATGTGCATAGTATTTATTTGTTCCTTGTATTTGGTTTAATAGGAACCATAGATTTTTATGAATGGTTTTTTTACCTCGTCGAATTATATAAATAATAGTTTTCTTGTCCTATAGAGTTTTGTGATGGTAATTCTTCTGTCATGTTTCTTGATGTTTTGACTCTTCTTTGAATCATGAGTTAATTAATCTCACAGTGGAAAGCAATAATTATTTAATTGCTCAAAACACTGAAATAACATTTTATGTTGCTACCTGCTTGATTGTGTAATTGTCAAGGCGTATTGCTACAGATATGAATATCAATGTTGGCTGGTATTACCTATCTATTGTTTTCGAAAAGTGGGAAGATTCAAATTCAAATGTTCAAAAACCACATTAGCCATTCTCAATTAATGCACAAAAATGTAAAAACAATTATCACAATAGTTAGTTTGTTGAGTTTCTTTCCCTTCCTCGAATATGAAATGAAATGACAATATATTACTATGTATTTTGTTCTTTTGTTTTAATTTAATGCACTATGTATGAGTTGTGAATGATCTGCCTTTTCATTTTTTGAATTAATTGATAAGTATCTTGAAGTGTTTATATTATTTCCATACATATCTTATGAGTCCACTGTGTGGACTCCTTTAGGGCTTTATTTTAATTGATTTAGTGTCCTCAAATGCATATTTTGTGTCAATAACTGATGTAAATCCTTGAATTTCAGGTATTTGGATTGTGGAAAAAAACATGGACACTAATGAGCAAAAAGGAACAAGGTAGCTGATAGAACGATGAAAAGAAGGCCTGAGGATCACCTAAACCATTGGGCGAGTCTCGGAATAGCCATGGTCTCACTTAATGTTCCAGTGTGCCAAGCCCTGAAGGAGAAAATCAAGTCGGTGATAGAAAGGAGCAGTCGACGAGTCGCTGAACGGTTCCGCGATGCAGTACTATATCTCCCAAAGTTATAGAACTTAAAGATGCTGAAGGCCAAAGTAGAAAGGGGATGGAATTGACCAAAGGGCAGATCGTCGAGTGGATCAGGGATCTCGACTTATGGCGCCGAATGATCCTTTGCAGCACATTTTTGGCAACTATAAATACATTTTTAAATTATTAGATTTTAAAGAGGAAGTTTGAGTATCTATCATTTTATTGTTCAGTTTACAAGTTTGAGAGCTAAGAACAGAGTTTTGAGACAATGTTTCCTTAGATTTGAAGATTTTCATTTCTGAGAAATTAAAAGTGGGTTTTGAAGATTCTTCATCTTAGACCTCTGTAAAGACAATATTAATCTTACCCAGTTGATAGAAAGACAATTTGGTAACGATTTCTATCTTTTTATGATGTCTAGCTAAAACTCCAATTCTTGGGGTGTGATTATGTGATTATGGGTTGATTTAACTATTGGGTATTGTTAATTAATAGTGTAAATGTTGTTTAAAGGTGATTTCATTCAGTAATTGTGGCTTAATCTAAAGGGTTGTAGTTGCAAATGCAACTCTACCTTCGTGTTTTTGGCTTGCTCGAGAGAGAGGTTTTAAAACCAAGATTGTTGATTTGATGGTCTGTGGGTATTGGGTTGTCATGGGTTCAGTGAGAGAGAGTGAATCCTAAACCTTTTTCCACACATTCAGCTCGAGAGAGTGAATGGACTAAAGTGTAGGCTGTTCTTAATTGCTGCTTATTGGTGTTTGAGAGAAACAAATTTGATTCAGGATAAATTGTTCGAGAGAAAGTTTATCCCCACTAAAGTCTAGCTTATTCACTGATTTACAGCTAGTCGCTATTAATTTCAATCACCCATTTTTCTACCTTAGCCCATAATCCAATCACATCCCAAGAAACCGTCTCTATATTTGTTATTTTTGTGTTATTTGTTGTTGTAGCTCATAGTTGAAACAAATCCCCCTGTTATTTGACACTTGTGTCACCCTAAACTTGAATCATGCTTTTATTTGTAAATGGTTTTACCTATGAGTGAATTGAGCATATTCATGCTTTTCTATTGATTCTCAAATGCGTACCACTCCCTTGGGACTCAACCACAACTCACGTAGTTGGGTTATATTACTAACTAACGATCGTTGACGCTTAGTATTGGATGAAGTGTCTTTGATAGCGTTATTTTAAATCAAAATGGCGCCGCTACCGGGGAGTGGTGTTACTTGAGAATTTTTAGGTAAGTTGAATTGTGTTCTTGTTAGTCATAGTCAAACTTACTTAATTTTAGTTTTGTTTTGCTTGTTTGTGTTGTAAAACAAGAAGTATGAGTGTGAACGGCAGCAATGGCAACCAAGTAGGCCATCAAGATGGCATCAAAAACCTCAACGATGTCAACGTGCCTAATGCTAATGACCCCCATCTTATGGGTGGTATTGGTGCCATTCACTTACCTTCGGCCAAAAAGGAATGCGGTGTTCCACATCACAAGTAGTATGTTGCAGCTCTTGCAATTGAAGGGGCTATTCAATGTTTGGCTCATAAGGATCCCCGTGAGCATTTTAGAAACTTTGTGGATGTTTGCAGACCGTTCTCCTTCAAGAACAATTCCTAAGAGTCGGTCCGGTTGAGGTTGTTCCCGTTCTCTTTGATGGGAGAGGCATGTAAGTGGCTGGTTGAATTGCCATGTGAATCAATCACTTCGTGGGAGGAATTGGTCACCGCATTTCAAGTGAGATGTTTCCTTCCCTCGAAGATGATGACTCTTCATGATAGCATTCAGAGCTTCAAACGTCTATAAGGCGAGCTAATTCATGAAACTTGGCTGCGATTCAAGAAGTTGGTGCTTCAATGCCCAACTCATGGCTTGCCTAATAACGTGTTGCTGCAGTATTTTTATTGGAGTCTTGATTCGGTAAATAAGGGTTTTGCTGACCAACTTTCTTCTAGAGGTTTGATGCAGCAACCTTATGTGATAGCAGCTAGCTCTTCGATGGCATGACTACCATAAATAGGGCGTGGTATGTCCGTGAAGACCAGGTCTCCCCTCTCACGTTCAAATTGACCAAGGAATAGACGGAGAAGGACCAAGAGAGGGACCAGAACATGGCCAAGATCATGACACAACTTGACATTTTGTCTAAAAATATCATGGGAGCTGGTGCTCGAAGTGTCAATGTCGTGGGTGTCGGGTGTGCTAATTCGGATTGAGTCCAAGTTTGAGGCCTTGTATAATGAAGAGGTGAATTTCCTAGCCAACCAATGTGGTGGTTATCGTTCAAACTACCCGAGGCAGGGTGGTAACCAAGGTTGGAATAGAGATGAAGGTTGGAAGGATCGTGATCAATAATGGAGGGACCGAAATCCCAATTGGAAGGATGGGGAGAAGGATAGGTTTGTGCCTCCCCACGAGCACCAAAAGCCAAAGGATTCGAAAGGTAGCTGGTCTAAGGATATGCTTTCTTGTATCCTCAACAAAGTTGAGTGGTCGAACAAGATTTTAAAGGAAACGAAAGAAGATGTGTCGACCCATAGCCAGACTGTTACCTCTTATTCAGTATCGATCAAGCACTTGGAGACCTAAATGGGTCATATCTCATCTCATTTGAACCCGACACAGCAAGGGGGTTTGCCTAGTGACACTATGGCTAACCCCAAGAATGAGGTTTAAGCATGGACTTGCGTTGTGTCACGACGTTAACTAAGGCTCTACTTGGGAGGCAACCCAAGTTTTATTTTCTTTCTTTTTAATTTTGAAAGAATGGTGTGTTGATTATGCAGGTCAAAGTGTGGAAAGTGTTTGAAAAGTGCAGGTTGGCGAGCTAACGTCCAGTCGGCGCATAGCCGAAGAGGTCGGTGAGCCCGACCTAGACCATCGTTGGACTCAAGACAATTTTAAATTGGAGTTTGTAAAACTCGGCGAGCCTGGGAGCAATTTGGCGAATCGCCAACCATGTCTGCGATACCGATCTAGTCCGCCGTTTGGACCCCAACATTTAATAGAGATCCTGTAAAACTCGGCGAGGTAAGTGACCACTCAGCGTGTCCTCGAGTGGGTCAGCAAGCATGACTAATGTCACCGAATGGGCGAGAACTGGACGGTTTTTAAAGGCCAATGGTTTAAACTTTCAAACTCTTCACTTTCCCTCACTTTTAATCTTCCCAAAATCACACCCGCATATTAGTTTCTATATTTCTTGCATTTTTAGAGTTTTTTAGGCAATTATTGTGTGTTCAGAGTGGATTACTTTGCCTCCTAGCATTTCAAATTGTTTTAATCGGCATCTAAGATTGGTGTTCCGAACCCTGAGTTTATTTTTATCAAATTTGTACTCTTATACAATGATTTTATCTTGTTGAAGTGTGTTGGGCCTCTCTGATAGTGTTAGTATGTTTGAATGCCTATTTTAATTTGATATCCTTGCCCGTAATGCCTATAATGTTGAATTCCCGTGATTTTGTGCCTTAAAATTGGTTAAAACTTGTGGCGTTGTGCTTGCATCTCGTTGAGTCTAGTTGGGTAAAGTCATAGTAACTCATATTTCTGCCAAATGACGTAATTTGCCCAATGATAGAGTAGGTGACGTCATTCTTAAGGGAAAAAGTCATCAAATGGCCAAATTTGGCAAAACTCGGAGAAGTCTGAGTATCCCGGGGTCATGGGTGTAATGGGTTTGATCTTAATTTGATTAGTGCTTGCTTTGATTTTGTTTTTAGAGGTTGCGGGGTTGAATTCGAGAATTTGGGTTGAAAGTAGGCACATTGGGTCGTTTGGCGAGCTGGGTCGAGCTCGCCGAACCACTCGGTGGTTCGCCAAAGTTCCCCATCTCACCTTTAATTTCATGCTATACTTGAAGTTTGATTCTGTAACTTTCAGCAAGAATCTTGAGGTCGCCGAAGGCACTCAGCGACTCATCGAAAATCTTCTTGATTGCCCTTTGTTTGCACCCCTTAGGCACTTTTGCATTGTAACTTTCAGCGGGCTAATCCTTGCTCGCTGAATGCTGTCGAAGATTCACCGAAAGGCCTTCCCATAGCCAACATACAAAATAATTCTGAGAATTTTGAGCCAATCCTTTCAGCGAGTCTATCTGCAACTGTTTTTCTATGCTTTTGAATAAAGTGTTTCTCACTTTTTCTCATGTTTTTGTATACATGGCTAGACTGAAAGTTGCTGGGAGGAACATGCCACCCCAAAAAAAAGCTAAAGGGATTACACTCAATAAGGATACAGCTGCATCCAGGGGCAAGGCCACCAAACTTCACACAACTGGTGGGAAAGGCAAAGGTAAAGAGAAGGCACATGCGTCACCGGAGATCAGCTCCAACAGTGACGGCATCTACGCCACACACCTCACCACATCTAAGAGTGAGGGTGAACACTAGGAGCCTTAGACTATAGCTTTTGATGATGATGAGCTAGTGGCAGCACAGTGGGCAGAGCTGTGGTCAAAAAGGATGAATGATCCGTCTAGGATCAAGACTCCTCCACCCACCACTTCCTCTCCTCCAGCTCCAGCACAGGCAGTGGTGCTTGCACCACCATTTCAGGGTCCTGCCCCCAAGTCTGTGAACAGATTAAAGACTGAAGGGCTGAGGACGATTATTGAGGAGAAGCGTTTGTCCACTGATGGGGTGATTGATAGGTACCCAGAGATTATGAGTTGTCTGAAGTCTCATAAGTTCCAGATCTTCACAAAGTCCCATGGCCCGTATATTCCAAGTTGGGTTAGGGAGTTCTACACCGCATACAGTACTTTGATACCACAAAAGAAGAAGTATGAAGTAGCATTTAAACCGGTTGACTATGTAGTTGACTTGGGGAAGAGGGTGCAGTGTAATTTTTCTGGCATTAATGATGTTCTAAAGTGCACTACAAGACTTGAAGATGACTGCTTACATATGATCAGGACAAAGATGCTGGACAACATGAAGAAGTGGTTAGCTTCGTTGATATCTGATGGCACTCCGAAGTGGTTGGAGGCAAGGGCTCCAATAGAAAAGAAAGAATTGAATGTAGCTGCAAGGTTCTGGTTTAGCTTTATCTGGAATAAGATCATGCCATCCCAGAACAAGTCAATTCTCCACCTTGCCAAAGCAGTGTCTAGGCTGCATCCTTGATGGGACGAGGATCAATCTGGGGATGATTATGGCACAAGAGATAGTCATGAGGGCTAAGCAGCGCCAAACCTCACTTCCATTCCCGGTATTGATCATCGAGATATATAGACGGGCTCGAGTTCCTAGAGATGCGAAGAATTATGTGGAAGTGATCTCCACATCCTCTACCGATATTCAGAGGATTGAGGAGAAGTATTTGAAAGATGAGGCGGAGAAGAAGAAGAAGGCAGCCCCGGTGGACTCTTCCCCGATTATAGACACAAACTCATTACCTGTAGAGGCATCTTTGCCTACTTCAGCCCCTGGGCCTTCAGGTAATTCTTGTGTTATACCTTTTGACATCCCTAGTTCCTCTGTTGCTGTATTGCCTCCTAGACCTCCTACTGCTGCTATATCCCGAACCCCGCTCACTCAGGCTATATTACTCCGGATGGGGAACCGATCGTCGTGCTACCAGACTTGAGGCCTCTATTCTGGGCATGCTTCAAACTGCCCTAGCTGATGTTGTGACACCATTGAGTGCTACTATTGATGCCCTTGCAGTTAGGATAGCAGAGTGTGAGCATGGCCAAGGGGCCACTGAGGAGGTGATGGCTTTAAAGACCGTTATTGTTGTGTTGAGGAGTGATGTGGATCAGCTGATATCCACCGACATGTCCATGATTTTTGGGAAGGTGGAGATCCCAGATGTACCAGATATGCCTCTAGCTACTGTTGGAGATGAGGTTAGAGTTAAGGAGACAGCTGATCCTGAGTCTGAGGTGGAGACGGATGAGGAGATGCTTAAGGTTGCTGAGGAAGCTTCGTATAAGGGCTTCACTGAGACTGAAAAGGCCATGGTAGATGCAGTTGTGTAGGCTTCTTTGGCGGATACACCATTGGTTGATCGTAGTACAGCTACTGTTCCTTCTGAGGTGACTCCAGGCACTGATGCCCAAGTCCAGATTGATGCACCGGGCACTGATGCCCCGACAGATGGACTGACTGAGTAGGCAGGATCCCTTATTTACCTTCCTCTCTGTCATACTTTATTTGGACTTTTGGATATTTTTTCTTGCATTTGAGGACAAATGATTTTTTATTTGTGGTGGGGTGAAGCCCACCTTTTGTGACCTTTTATGACTTTTTTTATGTATATATTTGGGTTTACAGCTATATTTGTGTATTACACTGCTTTTGTCGATGATTGAGCTTATGGCTCCGTGTTCTTAATTGTAAATGATTTTTGGACCCTTTCGAAAAAAAATTATGCCACCTCTTGTTTATGTTGAATGTCGTTGTTCTCTTGCAAATTTGAGTATCAGTTTTGATCAATACCGATGACTTGAATAATGCTCATAATCGAACAAAAATGAATGCGCGGCTATGATGAAATCAAGTGAAGTTGCATAGACAATATGTGAACTTTTTGTCTCTCGTTGTAACTAGCCAAGTATCAAATTGAGTCTCTTGTGATGAATATTGCACACTAGCAAAAGTGTGGAGTCTTGTTTGACATTGGTGTCAATGCCTTGTGTGATGAGCTTACTATGAACCATGTGTGATGACACTTAGAATCTGCTCTGTTGGTCTGTTTGACTAAGTGATGCAATCTCTTGATATGATCTTAGGCAACTTTGAAGAGTGTGAAACAATTTGACATTATACCTCTTTTGGTGGCCTACCTTGTGAGTGTGTGAACTCCGCTTGAGCACCCCTTGAGCCTTAACCTTTTCTTGGAAGAAACTTGATGAAATTGTGACCTTGCTTGATCCATTACACATAATCCTCATGATTTGTGGTTTGTGTGAATAGCCAACTTAGTCCAAAAGCCTAAGTTGGGGGTGTGGTGCAAGAAAGTCCCCTTTGACCCATGGTTTTTAGAAAAATGGAACCCCTCCATATAAAAAAAGAGACAAAAAGAAGAAAGGAATGAAAAAGAAAAAGAATGAAGAAGTTGAGGAATAAAGTTATGAAAGTGCAAAGAAAATGGGGTTTCCAACAATCCATGGAAAGTGAATAATGGGGTGACTTGTGAGTACTAATGAAAATGATGAAGAAAAGGAAAATAAAGTGTTGTTCACACCACATTTCATGAGGATTAGAGCCATTGAGCATAAATGACCATGCCTTTGCACTCAGCCACATTACAAGCCTTGAAAAGATCTTTTTGATATTGAGTGAGTTGAAACAAGTGTCGATTGGAAAATAAGGGCAAACCTATGGATGAAGTCATGCATTGTGTTCATATTTGTGAGTGTGAGCGTTGCATTTGATTCCGGAGCTTTAAATTGTGAGCCATTGTGTGTGAATATGGAATCATTTTTTGTGTGAGGGCATTTGAGTACCATTGTTGAGCTTGAACTTGCATTTGAAGCAAGTATTATGAGCTTGAGATTCTTCGATAATGGTGATTCACAACTTGAATCTTGGAGTGCACAATTGATCCTTGCATGAGTAAGTTAAGTCTTTTTGTGTGCATTCATGATTGAGTCTTGTGTAGCACAGTTTGAGGCATCCTTTTTGAACTTCTGAACTTGAGTTTTACTTAAGGACAAGCAAAAGTTTAAGTTGGGGATGTTGATGAGTCCACGATTTGGACTCATTTAAGGATTTATTTTTAATAGATTTAGTTTCCTCAAATGCATATTTTGTGCCAATAACTGATGTAAATCCTTGAATTTCAGGTATTTAGATTGGGGAACAAAGCATGGACACTAATGAGCAAAAAATAACAAGGCAGCTGAAAGAACGAAGAAAAGAAGGCCTGAGGATCGCCTAAACCATTGGGCGAGTCACCGAATGGCCATGGTCTCCCCTAATGTTCTAGTGTGACCAGCTTTGAAGGAGAAAATCAAGTCAGTGATAGAAAGGAGAAGTCGGCGAGTCGGCGAACGGTTCCGCGATGCAGTCCTATATCGCCAAAAGTTACAGAAATTGAAGATGCTAAAGGCCAATGCAGAAAGGCGAAGGAATTGACCAAAGAGAGGATCGTCGAGTGGATCGGCGATCCTGACTTATGGCGCCAAATGATCCTTCGCAGCACATTTTTAAATTCTTAAATATTAAAGAGGAAGTTTTAGTATCTATCATTTTATTGTTCAATTTTCAAGTTGTAGAGCTAAGAATTGAGTTTTGAGACAATGTTTCCTTAGCTTTGAAGATTTGAAGATTTCCATTTCTGAGAAATTGGAAGTGGGTGTTGAAGATTCTTCATCTTAGACCTTTGTAAAGACAATATTAACCCAGTTGATGGAAACACAATTTGGTAACGATTTCTATCTTTTTATGATGTCTAGCTAAAACCCCAATTCTTGATGTGTGATTATGTGATTATGGGTTGATTTAGCTATTGAGTATTGTTAATTAATAGTGTAAATATTGTTTAAACGTGATTTCATTCACTAACTGTGGCCTAATCTAAAGGGTTGTAGTTGCAAATGCAACTCTACCTTCGTCTTTTTAGCTTGCTCGAGAGAAAGGTTTTAAAACCAAGATTATTGATTTGATGGTCTGTGGATATTGGGTTGTCATGGGTTCAGCTCAAGAGAGTGAATCCTAAACCCTTTTCCACACATTTATCTCGAGAGAGTGAATGGACTAAAGCATAGGCTATTCTTAATTGCTGCTTATTGGTGTTTGACAGAAACAAATTTGATTCGGGGTAAATTGTTCAAGAGAAAGTTTATCCCCACTAAAGTCTAGCTTATTCACTGATTAATAGCTAGTCACTATTAATTTCAATCACCCATTTGTCTACCTTAGCCCATAATCCAATCACATCCCAAGAACCCGTCTCTATATTTGTTATTTTTGTGTTATTTGTTGTTGTAGCTCATAGTTGAAACAAATCCCCCTGTTATTTGACATTTGTGTCACCCTAAACTTGAATAATTCTTTTATTCGTAAATGTTTTTACCTATGAGTGAATTGAGCATATTCATGCTTTTCTATTGATTCTCAAATACATACCACTCCTTTGGGACTCGACCCCAACTCACTTAGTTGGGTTATATTACTAACTAACGATCGTCGACGCTTAGTATTGGATGAAGTGTCTTTGATAACGTTATTTTAAATCAATATCACACATAAGTGATTACTCTGATGCAATTCTGATCAATTTGCTAAATTCTATTTTTTATTTCCCAAACTATTCTTCAGTTCTACAAAAGAAAAACTAAACTTTGTGCGGCTTCTCTTATTTCTCCAAAATATGCATCTTAGTAACAGTAACATTATATATGATCCAGTTTTTCTCTTAGCTAATCAAAAATTTTGTGTTGAAACTCTACCCTTTTAGCCAAGTATGTTACTTAGATTTCATATTTATTCTTCTAAACAGGGATTGCATATGCATCTATATGTTAAAGTTTTAATGCCACATAATACAATTTGACACATGTTTCATGCCTTGCGTAGGGTTATACATTTGCTTCTATGGATAGTGTCAAAGAATTTGAATTGATCTCAATATATTTTACTTCTTAATCTTTTATTTTACGGATCCTATTTCAGATCACTATAATAGAAGGAGACTTATGGAAGTAAACTTGCATTTTGATATTGTATACTGTCATGAGAAAGGGCTTTTAAACATATTTGTAATTTTTCAATGTTTTAGCGTATTGTGCTTAATTATTTGTTTTTCTGGCTTGAAAATTATACATATTCCGTATTTCATATATAGTGCACAATCCGCGCTTTCTTACAAACTAATCCTACCTAAACCTTTTTCAGCCAAATGAGCCTGATTGTAAGAAGCTTCCATAGAATTACAACTTCTAATCTTAGACACTAACAATTTGTTCTACATATCCCTGTAACTTGCATTGAATATATTAAACATTATCTAGTTTATTATGCTAGACCTAGTAACATGCAATGTTGTCAAAGGCTCGCTTTAAGAGTGTAATCTGTAAAGCGACGCTCAAAATGAGATGAGCGCTTCACCTCACTTAGTGTCGTCATCAAGGTTTTAAGGCATATATTCCCTTGCCAATGATCCTATTCTGAATATGCAATATTAAACAATTGATATTTCACTTTATTGTAATTCTTTTTCAATTTTTTTGTTCAAATATTTTTCATTCATTCTTGATGGCTCTCAACCAATTCCACAAATATTTCTCAGTGAAAACCAATTAAATCCATTTTTTCAGAGTTGGGTTCTCCTTCTACAGTTCATCTCTTAGTCTTTAATATTAATTTAGGTTTTAATAGATCTTGCAGTAGTCGTAGTTTATTGTGTCAATCGAGCTTGTGTAAAGAGTTAATTTAATAATTTTCCTTTATCGCTGATTGATATTATGCTTGTGGTCCTTTAGATTTGATTTGTTATGATATTTGGGGTCCAGCCTCGGAAACCTCAAGTGATGGTTTTCGTTATTATTTTATATTTTTTCTCACTTTAGCAAATGCTCTTGGATATATATTATTGAAAATAAATCTAATGTTCTTGATATTTTTCATCAATTTCATTTATTGGCTGAGAAATTCTTCGATTGCACTATTAAACAATTTCAAGCATACTGGGGAGGTGGTTTCAAGCCTCGACTTCCTATGTGCACACACATGGAGTCACACAACGTGTTTCCTATCCATAAACCCCTTAACAACATGGGTGTGCAAAAAGAAAACATAGGCATGTCACTGAAACTGGTCGTGCACTTCTTTTTAACTCATATGTTTGTTCTAATTAATGGACAAATGCATTTGAAAAGACTGTTTTTCCAATTAATCTTCTGCCCACTCCTCTATTAAATCATCAAAGTCCATGTGAAATTTTTCTTGGTGAAAGGCATGATTATAATCAACTATGTATTTTTGGTTCCTTGTGCTACCATTGGCTTCGTCCTCATTCATAAAATAAATTACGTCCTCATTCCACTCCCTGTGTCTTTCTTGGTTGTACTTGCACTCAGAAAGGCTACAAGTGTTATAATCGTGTCCCTAACAAATTTTTTGTTTCATGTCATGTGTTATTTGATGAATAAGTGTTCCATTTTAAAGGAGTTGATGGTGTGTGAGCGCTGCATCCACTAAGTCTGACACAAACCTACTTCTTGCTATTACTACTGCTCATATGGGTCTAGCTACACCCATGCATCCACCAATGTCGCAACCTCAACTCATGCAATGTAGGAATTAAACTCCTAATCCCTCCCCCTGTAAACTATGGCTAACACTAGCCAACAACTCGAATTTGAAAGATAAGAGAAGACACAATACCTACAAGCTTCATTGAGAAGAGTAGATTTACAATATTAGCACAAAAAAAAAAAGACTCAACAACAAGGAATGAAAAAACAACTTCAATGATAAGACCAAGTCCCTTGTTGTCTAGGTTTTCGTGATAAGATAGTTGAGACAATGTATGCTTGAGACAAGAGCAATATTCTTCAATGTTGCAAAATCTAGGTTTTGATCTTTGTCAAGTCTACTTATCAATGAGATAGGGACAAAAGGAAAAATCTTAACTTCTTATTCTTAGTCGAGGTGTACAAGGACATTATTGTTATGTTGTCACCCTGTCATACTGCTCTAGTACACTGCATAGACAAGGTACACTTTATAATATGTACTAGGTCCCTTCATCAAGTTTTTCAATCATCAAAATCATCTTTTCAACATTATAACATTTTCCCCAATTTTGATGATCATGATAAGCTATGCAATCATTTCAGCCACTTCGTAACTACACAAACAATTTTAACATGACTTCCCTATGTAATATAGATCCACCTGACTTCATTTACTCACCAACATTCTTCCTATTAGTAATTCCCCATGTCTCCAATATCCATGTCTCTAATATTTTTGCCCTTTTGGAATCATAAAAAGGAGTGAATAGTAAACCAAACATAACTGCAATAGTGCAACGCTAACTCATGGATAGTAGGTAACTGTAACACCTCGGAATTTGGAAAATCAAATAAGGCCAAAAGATGGCTACTGGTTCAATTCCATGAGACAAGTCAACGAGTCACAAGAAGTTCTACGGGAAAATTATTTTGTAAATCAAGCCCTAGTAACTCATTCCACAATTGACCAGGATGGCCCGTCGAATGGACTACAGACCCTAGGAAGGTCCCGTAGAAATGTTCCAGACTTGGTGAAATTTTGAGCTATTATATGATGTTTTTAGCTTGGATTGGTGACTTAATTGTGCTTTTTCAAGGATAATAATATGTTTATGTTTATGGCTAATCCTATTAGGATTTTACTTAGCACCGAGAGGATATTGAGATGGAAGATCTCCCATTAGTAGAGGTCGGGTCTCTAGTAACAATATTCTTGTCCCTAACTATGTGCCCCTGTAGGTTGTCTTAAGTTTCATAGTTAGTGGATCAACCTAAGATAGAAGTTAAGGTCCTTTCCTTGGCAAGTAAGGACATCTCTTTTTGGTGTGGGTGCAAGAAATCGGATTCCATGTTATAGCTCACGTGGTCTATGCTGGTTAATAGTAAATATCCCATATAATGAACTAGGTTAGTTTCAAATGTTTTATGAATCTTTCCTTATGTTTTAAGATTCATTGACCATGTACATGATTTATGATTTATCTTTAAGGCATTTTACTATGTTGAACTTGGTCGTGCACATCAGGTTTTTCGATTATGTCCCCTTATAATCATATTTCATGTTTTATTGCATGTCCCTCATATTTAGTACATTCCATGTCTCCATGTACTGATGCATATTTGTGCCTACACTGTTTCACTAATATAGGGCTTGACGACTCCTCTCCCTCCGTTTGTAGATAGTTGATCACTCTAGAGGTTTGAAAACTTGGTGAGTCCTCATACTCTGAGGACCATTTTGTTTTTATTGCTTTATTATGTCTTTACTTTCGGATGTTGTATGTGGTGTACGAGTTACGCCCCAACCACTTCTTTTGTTGATTTATAAAGTCTTCTCAAGACTATGTTAGGCTTCCGCTTTGAAATGTCAAACTATTTCTTTGATATTAGATGCTTTACTTTTGTCTATTACTATGTGTATATGTATGTCAAGTGGCTTGTCTAGGGTCTCTCGGGGTCTTATATGTGTACTTTTGGTCTTGATAGTAACACATCGTTAATAAGGAAAGAAATATAAGAAAATTGAACATCAATGCAAGTAGATAAAAGAAAACATTCCATTAAAATTGGGTACAGGATCATTGGGAGTGTACATATATAAAACACAAAAAATAATCCACAGAGGAACAGAAACAGAAATAGTTGAAGAGATAAAAGAAATTGATGTTCTTGGAGAATAAGGGGTGGACTACAATGTACCGAATTATACATGAGAGAAGGAATCTATAGTTTGTTGACGAGCTTGTCGTGGTACTCATTGGCAACAACACGTGCAGTGAATAACTACTAAGTCCGGTCCCCAACCTTATCCACACCAAAGATCCTTCTAGACATAACTCAACGTTTCAGAGTTGATGGAACCGTTAGAATTGTATTTTGAGGTCGTCTATGTGGAGTTTTGATTGAAATGAACCATTCAAGTTTAAAAAGCTCAAAAATATGGAAACTTGCACAAAACAAAAATGAACAACAAGTTAACTAATCGTTAATCCCAACAAGTCATAAATGATTTAGGGTCACCACAAGACTGCTCTAAATGCTGAAAAGGTACATTAAAGAGAAAATGACCATGAGGGTCATTACAGGCATGTCCACAGATAGTGAAGTGCATATGAAATGTCATTTGTATCAACTTAGCAAGATGAATAGGTATATTTATATACTCATTAGTGAATTGTTTTGCTTTTGCAACAAGGATCACAACCAAACCCTACTTTTTCTTATTACTAACGCAAATTATCTTTGGCAAGTTCAATCTCTGTACCACATATAGTATTAGGTAGTTGGCAAAAAAAATCAAATAATTTTATATGCTCGATAAAAAACGAGCAACTCAAGAATTGAAAATACTTATAAACATTCAAATGTCAAGGTATAACCTTCTTGTAAACACCAAAACTCAATAATAAAGAAATTTAGGTATTCATGATTCGATTACAAAGTAAAGAAATCATTAATAAAATATCTTCACGGATTAAAGAAAGAAGTAATAAAGAATTAAAAACCTAGGCAAATATTGTGCTTCTACCTTTCTCTGTATTCTAGGACTAATATCCCTATATTTATATATATATATATATATATATAGAGAGAGAGAGAGAGAGAGTTCCTAGAAATCCCGAGATGTTACCCTTAATTAAATCAAAGTGAATAATTAAGGGGTATTAAATGTTGTCTTTTTCCTATCAGAATTGTTACCATCTACTTAACTACGAGTGTTTTAGAACATAGATTGTGATAGTTCAGGTAAAAAGGGGTAGGTTGTGATAGCTAAGGTAAGAAAAGGAAGCAATGGATAGTTAAAGTGTGAAACTCGTGAAAAATAATAATCCAAATATGACTTTAACCATTATCTTTAAAACAAAAGAAAGTAAGATAATTAAATTGATTGACATGACAGGTAAGTAATAATTCAGGTGCATCTCGTACCTCTATTTTTTTTATATATGTTTTTTCACACTCCTTATCAACATGAATTCCCAAAATTTAAGAATTACATCTCAGTACTAGTCTTCTAGAATTTCCACAACAAAAAAGATTGATTTAGAAAATTTAAGAAATACAACTCCACTCTTGGTCAGGCACTCCCTAACAAAAGTTGTGCATCAATTATTAAGTCCACGTATGGTGTTAATTTAGCAGTGATGATTGGTGATATATGTAAAGAAATGCAGAGACCTGATATATGTTTTGGTGAAATCAAATAAAGGAGTTACTGCAGGTAGAAATAGAGAAAGAAAAGTCATTTAAGAGTACCCCTACACTCCAAAAACCTAAAAAGATACCTCATGTGTCCCTAATTACTTGTCCACTTTATTTGAATTGACACACTGATGAGTCCACAAATTGGACTCATTTAGGGCTATGTTTTGATAGAGTTAGTGTCCTCAAGTACATATTTTGTCTCAATATCTGATGAAAACCTTTAAGTTTCAAGTATTTGGAGTTTGAGGGAAAGCATGGACCCTACTTAGTAAAAAAGGAACAAAGGCAGCTGAAAGAACAAAGAAATGATGCTATGAGAATCACCGAACCCGTTCGGCGAGTCGCCAAAAGGTCTTATCCTCACCTTTAGTTCCACTGTACTGAGCCCTGAAGGAAAAGATCAAATCGGTGGTGAAATTGAGTAGTCGGCGTGTCGTCGAGCAGTTTTGCGAAGCAGTACTATACCGCCCAATGATCCAGGATGCGAAGATGTTCAAGGCAAGAGCTGAAAGGCGATGAAGTAGACCAAAGGGCAGATCTCCGAGTGTATCGGCTATCCCGACTAGCTGCGTCGAATGGCTCCTTCGCAGCACATTTTCTGAAAACTATAAATACTAGTTTAGTTTTTATTCTTAGTAGTCAGTTTTAGTTTTATGAAGTTTAGAATACAATTTTGAGAGACAATATTCGCTCTAAGTTTGGAGAGGGTTTTTAAAGAACTTGAAGATTCAAAGGGTTTCAACTCCAAGATTTTAGACTTGGGTCTTGTGGATTCTTCACTCTTGACTTGTTTTAAGACTTAATATTTCATACCCATTGATGGAAACTGAGATTGGTATAACTTTTTATCTCTTTTACATGTCTAGCTAAAACCCCAATTCTTGGGGTGTGATTTTGTGAATATGGGTTAGATTATATATTGGGTCTTGCTTGTTGATAGTTTATTTGTTGTGTAAATGTGATTTTGTTTAGTAGTTGTGGTGGAACTTAATGAAATTGTAGTTGCAAATACGATTTCACCTTGGTGTTTTTGGCTTGCTTGAGAAAGAGGTCGTAAAACTAAGACTACTAAATTGATGGTCAGTGGGATTGGATCCACATGATCTTCAACTCGAGAGAGTGAACCCTAGTCCTTATCCCACACACTCAGCTCGAGAGAGTGAGTGGGCTAAGGCGGAGGTTGTGCTTAAAGAGGCAACTCGGTGTTCGAGAGAAACTTGGTTGATTCGGCGTAAGTTGTTCGAG
The DNA here is from genome assembly GCA_035578085.1 of Solanum pinnatisectum. Lineage (NCBI taxonomy): Eukaryota > Viridiplantae > Streptophyta > Magnoliopsida > Solanales > Solanaceae > Solanum > Solanum pinnatisectum. Next base: position 21,474,363 of record CM069076.1, read on the forward strand.
AGAGAATTTACCCCCACTATAGTCTAGCCTAGTCACAAATATTAAACAAATTTACCATTAAAAGCATGTACCCAATAGTCTAGTTTAGCTTGTATTTCTATCACATCCCAAGAATCCAGTTTCCATAGACCTATCTCTCTTTATTTTTATTGATTTTGATCTTTATTTATTTACAAACCCCCCCCCCCATTGATAATTGACATTCGTGTCAACCCCTTTAATTTTTCATGTCTTCATTCGATAAAGTCTTTAGCTACGGCTAGCTTTAGTACTTTCACGCTTAACCACCAATTTTCAGGAAGCACTCCCTTGGGACTCGACCCCAACCCTTGGTTGGGTTACTTTACTATTATACGATCGTAGACACTTGCATTGGAAGTTATGTGTTGATTACGCAAACATCAAAATGGCACCGCTGCCGGGGAGTGGTGTTACCTGAAAATTTTTTATTAAGTCAAAATTTGCTTCTAATAGTCGTAGGTTACTAACTTTATTTTTAGTTTTGTTTTTGTTGTTTATTTTGTGACGGATACAGGAAAAAGAGTGTAAATAGTGAAGTTGGTGATCAAATGGATTACCTCCGTCTAAAGAAAAATTTGATGCTTAGGGATGGCATCTTAAGTTTCAATAGAGAGGAAAGGGAATCAGTTCACGAGTTGTGGCGACCATTCAAAGCTCTCGTGCATCAGTGCCCAACTCATGACATTCCAGAACATATGCTACAGGAATGCTTCTATAGAGGTATTGGCCATGAGAATCGAATGGTATCTGATCAACTTTTTCCAGGCGGATTCATCCAGTTGCCCTATGTAAAAGCAACCCACCTCCTTTATCACATGGCCAAGACCATCAAGAAGAAGGAGAAAGACCAAGGAATGGCCACTTTGTTGGAGCAGATGACATGGCCCAAAAAGTCAATGACTTGGAGGTACTATCCAACGAAAAGGATAAGTACATTCCTCCTCACGAGCGTCAAAAGATGAAGAAGAAAGAGGGCGAGAAAATTGAAGAGGTTCCTCTTGCTCATCCTACACAAAGTCGATAAGCACGACAGAGTGTTAGAAGAGATTAGAGAGAATGTTATGATGCTAAATCAAATGACTACCTCTCATTATTTGCTCATTCAGCTGCTGGGGTCCCAAATGGCCCAATTGATGCTCTCGCCCAACTCAGATCCAATAGAGAGGTGGCCTTATGAAAATGAGCCAACCCCCAATACTGAAATTTAAAGGCTGATTCACGTCGTGCCACGACATTAACTAAGGCACTTCTTGGGAGGCAATCCAAGGTCTTAAATGCTTTGTTTTATTATATAAATAATGGTGTATTGATTTTGCAGGTTGAAATGTAGAGAGTGATCAACAAGCGTAGATTTGAAATCTAAAGGTCCATTCCGTGAATCGCCGAAGGGTTCAGCGAACCCGAACTAGATCATTGTTAGACTCAAGACCAATTTACATTGCACTCTGTAAAACTCGGCGACCTCAAAAAATTCTTGGCGAATCACCGACCAAGTCGGCGATCCCAACGAAAATCGTCGTTTGAATTCCCACAATAACTGTGGGTTTTGTAAATTTCAGCGAGGAAGGTGACTACTGGCGTGATGCCGAGTAGTACGGAGGTCGTGACTAATGTCACCAAATGGGCAACAACTGGACAGTTTTAAAGGCCAATGGTTTCAAAGTTTGACAAATTTTCATTTTCCACTCGATTTCAACTTTCGCAAATCTGCACCTAGTAAGTTTTTGTCATTATCTTTGCATTCCTGGAATTTTAGTCGTAGATTGGTGTTTGAACTTGGGATTACATTGCCTCCTAGCATTTCAAAGTACTTTGATCAGCATAAAAGGTTGACTATCCCGAACCCCGTGGCTACTTTGATAAATTTATTGTCTTATGCAATTGGGTTTATTGAATTGATGTGTGCTGGAACTCTCTGATAGATTTAGATTATTGAAATCCTGAGTTCGATTCATAAATCTTGCCCATTTTACCTTGATTTTTGAACTCTCTTTTTGTTGCACGTAAAAATAAGTTAAATCTTGTGGGGTTGTGCATGCGTGGTGTTTATCATGATTAAGTGTTATGGGTTTGAGCTTAATTGTACTACTGCATAGTTTAATTTTGTTTTCAGGGGTTGCAGGGTTGAAGTCGAGAAGATAGGATAGAAATAGGCACGTTGGGCCGTTTGGCGAGCTGGGTCGAGCTCGCCAAACCACTCAGCGGTTCACCTAATGACCCCATATCGCCTTTAATTTCATGCTACTTGTGATATGGGTTCTATAACTTTCGGCGAGAAATCTTTGATCGCCAAAAGCATTCGGTGACTCCTCGAAAGTCTCCTTGATCGCCCTTTGTCTGCACCCTGAACCTTTGTTGCACTTTATCTTTTGGCTGATAAAACCCTGCTCGCCAAAAAAAGTCGGTGACTCACCAAAAGGATTTTCTGATCGCCGACTTGTTAAAATTTTTTAGCCAACTCCTATCGGCGAGCTCGGTCTAGCTAGCCAAAGCAACTTAACGATTCGCCGATCTATTTGGTGAGTTTTTCTGCAATTGTGTCCCTATGAATTTGATTTAGTTATTTTAAATTCTTCCTAATTCTTTGCAGAAATGGCTAGATCTAAAGTTGCAGCAAGAAGCAGGCCACCCCAAGGTAAAACAAAGCGAAGGTGTGATTACTGATGAGGATGATCTGTTAATAGCACCGAGGGCTGAGCGGCGAACTAAGAAGCTGAATGATCCATCCAGGGTGAGGACTCCCCAGGCTACCACTACTACACCTCCAGTTCCAGAGCAGGCAATGGTATTACTGCTTCCAGTACAGGGTCCTCCGCCTAAGTCAATGAATCGAGTAAAGGCTGAGGGGAGGAGGAAAAGCGTCTGTCCATAGATAGGGTTATAGACAGGCACCCAGAGATAATAGAGTGCCTGAGATACCACAAGTTCCAAATCTTCACCAAACCCCGTGGCCCTTATATTCCAAACTGGGTAAGAGAGTTCTACAGTGCACTAATACCCCAGAAAAAGAAGCTAGCAGCAGCCTTCAAAGAAGTGGACTATGTGGTTGTTAGAGGCAGGAGGGTGAAGTGTGATAGTAGGGCGATCAACGCAGTCTTGGGCATGTCCACGAATATGAATATTAGGGATCACTACCAGCACTTGATCAAAACAGAGAAGCTGGGTGAGATGAAAAAGTGGTTAGCCTCACTAACTTTAGACGAGACTCCGAAGTGGTTGGCAGAAGAAGTTCCGATTGAAAAGAAATAACTAAACATAGTCGTAAGGTTCTGGTTCGGTTTTATCAGCAGCACAATTATGTCATCCCAGAATGAGTCGATCATTCGCCTTGCCAAGGCAGCTTGCCTGGGTTGCTTCATAGAGGAAACTCGAATAAACTTGGGTACAATCATTGCTTCAGAGATACTCATGTGTGCAAGGCAGAGTCGGACCTCACTTCCATTCCCAGTATTGATCACAAAATTGTGCAAATAAGCTCGGGTACCTCGAGATTCCAAGAAGGATGTGGAAGTGATACCCACAGCCTTTACTGATATCTACAGGATCAAAGCCTACTACCTTAAGGATCAAGCAGAAATGAAGAAGGCAGCATAGGTGGAGTTAGTAAACACAGAATCATCACCTGCAGAAGCACCTCTGCCTACTCCGGCCTCTGGGCCTTCAGGTATATCCATTACCACTACTACTCCTGCTAATACTCCAGGTTCTTCTGTTTATGCACAATCTCCCAGACCCACTACTATTGTTGTTGTTTCTCGGCCTCCACTCACCCAGGCTTTCCTACTCCGGATGGGATAACTGGCCCTTTCTGTGGATCGTCAGGCTGCTAGTCTAGAGGCCTTTGCTCCAGGCATGATCCAAATTGCCCTACATGATGTTGTGACACCTCTGAGCACTACCATTGATTCCCTAGCAACCAGAATAGCGGTGTGTGAGCAAAACGAAAAGGACACAAAGGAGGTGACGGCTTTAAAAGATGTCATTACTGAGCTACGAAAAGATGTAGACCACCTGAAGTCCACCGATGTGTCCATGGTCTTTGGAATAGTGGATATTCAAAACGTGTCTGAGATGCCTCAGACCACCACTGGAAATGGGGATAGAGTGGAGCAGACAGTCGATCTTGAGTCAGAAGCAGAGATTGATAAAGAGATACATGAGGAGAATGAGGGAGCTGCACATGAAGACCTGACTGAGATGAAAGCAATTATGATAGATGCTGTTGTGTAGGCTTCCTTAGCACCTATTGCTGGATCCAGTGGAGATGGTCCTTCTAGGGTCACTCCGGGCACTGAAGTCAAGACAGATGGAGTGACTGATTAGCCAGGATCCCCTCTTTACCTCCCTCTTTGTCTTTCTTTATTTTACATTTCAAATTTTGTGTTATTTTCATTTGAAGACAAATGTTTTTATTTGTGGTGGGGTAAGGCCCACCTTTGTGTGCTATTGATGTTCATGTTTTGTTTATATTTGGGCTTGGTGCTTAAATTGTGTTTACACTGCTTTCTGTGGATGTTTGAGCTTGTGTCTCCATTTTTTTAAATTGCAAAATGATTTTAAACCGTCCAAAAATTTTTGCCGCCTCTCGTGTGTTGAATGTGGCTGTTCTTTTGCAAAATTTAAGTCGCAGTTCCGATCAATATTAATGACTTGAATAGTGCTCTCAATTGAACGAACATGAATGTGCGGCTACGATGAGGCCAAATGAAGTTGCATAGACAATATGTGAACTCTTTGCATCTCCTTATGACTAGCCTAGTATCGAATTGAGTCTCTTGTGATAATCATTGCACACTAGCGAAAGTGTGGAGTCTTGTTTGACTGTAGTGTCAATGCCTAGTATGATGAGCTTACTTTGAAACATGCATGATAGATCCTAGATTTTGCCCCGTTGGTCCGGTCGACTAAGTAAGGTTATCTCTTGATATGATATTAGGCAACTTTAAAGAATGTGAGTCAATTTGACATATACCTCTTTGTGGCCTACCTTGTGAGCATGTGTGAACCTCTTTGTAACACCCATTAAGCCTTACCTTTCTTTGGAAGAAACTTGATGAAATCATAACCATTCTTTATCCATTACCCATAATCCTCATGAAGTTGTGGTTAGTTTGAATAGCCAACTTAGGCCAAAAGCCTAAGTTGGGGGTGTGGTGAAAACAAAAGGTAAATCAAGAAGTGCAAGAAAGTCCCTCTTCACCCATGGTTTGAGAAAAATGGAACCCATCCATATAGAAAAAAAAAAGAGAAAAGAAAAAGAAAAAGAAAAAGAATGAAAAAGAAAGTTGTGGAATAAAGTACAAAAGAAATGGGGTTTCCAAACAATTCATGGAAAGTGAATAATGGGATGACTTATAGGCACTAGCAAAAAATGATGAAGGAAGAGGAAAAGAAGTGTTATGAATACCACATCTCATGAGGATAAAAGTCACTAAGCCTAAATGACCATACCTTTGCACTCAGCCCCACTACAAGCCTTGAAAAGACCTTTTTGATCTTGAGTGAGCTGAAACAAATGTTGATCGAAAATTCGGGCAAACCAATGGGTGAAAGTATGCATCGTGTTCATCTTTGTGAGTGTGAGCGTTGCATTTGATTCCGAAGCTTGAAATTGCAAACCATTGTGTGTGAATATGGAATCATTCCTTGTGTGAGGGGCATTTGAACACTTTTGTTGAGCCTGAACTTTCATTTGAAGCAAGTATTGTGAGCATGAAATTCTTTGATATTGGTGAGTCACAACTTGAATCTTTGAGTGCACATTTGATCTTTGCATAAGTAAATTGATTCTTGTAATGTGCATTCATGATTGAGTTTTGTGTAACACTGTTCGAGACACCCTTTTTGAAGGGCTGAAGTTGATTTTGCTTGAGGACAAGCAAAAGTTTAAGTTGGGGTTGTTGATGAGCCCACAAATTGGACTCATTTAGGGCTATGTTTTGATAGAGTTAGTGTCCTCAAATACATATTTTGTCTCAACATCTGATGAAAACTCTTAAGTTTCAAGTATTTGGAGTTTGAGGGAAAGCATGGACACTACTTAGCAAAAAAGGAACAAAGGCAGCTGAAAGAATAACGAAATGAAGATCTGAGAATCGCCGAACCCATTCGGTGAGTCACCAAAAGGTCTTATCCTCGCCTTTTGTTCTAGTGTGCTGAGCCCTGAAGGAAAAGATCAAATCGGTGGTGAAATAGAGTAGTCAGTGTGTCCCCGAGCAGTTCTGCAAAGCAGCACTATACCGTCCAATGATCCAGGACGCGAAGATGCTGAAGGCAAGAGCTGAAAGGCGATGAAGCAGACCAAAGGGCGGATCGCCAAGTGTATCGGCGATCTCGCCTAACTGCGCCGAATGGCTCATTCGCAGCACATTTTCTGAAAACTATAAATACTAGTTCAGTTTTTATTCTTAGTGGTCAATTTTAGTTGTATGAAGTTTAGAATACAATTTTGAGACACAATATTCTCTCCAAGTTTGGAGAGGGTTTTTGAAGAACTTGAAGATTCAAAGGGTTTCAACTCCAAGATTTTGGACTTGGGTCTTATGGATTCTTCAATGTTGACTTGTTTTAAGACTTAATCTTGCATACCTATTGATGGAAATTGAGATTGGTATAACTTTTTATCTCTTTTACATATCTAGCTAAAACCCCAATTATTGGGGTGTGATTTTGTGAATATGGGTTAGATTATCTATTTGGTCTTGCTTGTTGATGGTTTATTTGTTGTGTAAATGTGATTTTGTTTAGTAGTTGTGGTGGAACTTAATGAAATTGTAGATGCAAATACGATTTCACCTTAATGTTTTCGGCTTGCTCAAGAGAGAGGTCATAAAACTAAGACTACAAAATTGATGGCCGGTGGAATTGGGTCGATATGAGGTTCATCTCGAGAGAGTGAACCCTAGTCCTTCTCCCACACACTCAGCTCGAGAGAGTGAGTGGGCTAAGGCAAAGGCTGTGCTTAAAGCGGCAACTCGGTGTTCGAGAGAAATCGGGTTGATTTGGGGTAAGTTGCTCGAGAGAGAATTTATCCCCACTATAGTCTAGCCTAGTCACAAATATTTAATGAATTTACTATCAAAATCATGTACCCAATAGTCTAGTTTAGCCCGTATTCCTATCACATCCCAAGAATCCCGTCTCCATATTCGTATATCTCTTTATTTTTATTGATTTTGCTCTTTACTGTTTACAAACCCCCCCCCCATTGATAATTGACACTCGTGTCAAACCCTTCAATTGGTCATGTCTTCATTCGATAAAGTCTTTGGCTACGGCTAGCTTTAGTACTTTTGCGCTTAACCACTAATTTTCAGGAACCACTCCCTTGGGACTCGACCCCAACCCTTGGTTGGGTTACTTTACTATTGTACGATCATAGACACTTGCATTGGAAGTTGTATCTTGATTACGCAAACATCACACACCTATTAAGAAAACAATTATTGATATAGTGAGTTTACCATTTTACCCCTATTAATTATGAAGTGGATGAATAAAAATTTGAGATTTTTCAAAAGTTCTACCTTTTTAAAAATAATTAATTGAGGGTATAATAGGTAAATTGTTTTTGTCCTTTCTTGATTTGTCAAAATGGACAAGTAATTAGGGACAACTATAAAAAGAAAAGTGGACAAGTAATTAGGGACAGAGGGAGTACTAGTGTTGGTGACGGTGCAATTAGTTGCTCCCACTGTGTTGATGAAATTTGATTCTCCACCTTGTTATCTCTCCCCCTACCACCAATTTTGAGGAAAAAAATGAAACAGCACAAACACAACTTTTCCCTTTGAACTTCTATATTTGAAATACGACTCACATATTAAAACATACACATTTATTTTTTGCAAAACCTGGGAAAAAAGTTTAAATTGTAGCGTGTATTGTCTAGGATATGACTTTGTCCAAGGATGGAGAGAAACAAAATAATGTGAGTACAACAAAATAACATTTCCTATGAATTGAAACTGAAACTATTTTCAGATTAAGAAAACATTTGATCGTATTAAACACAATTATATTCCAATATAATAGGTCACTTTTAATAATCATTGTTCCATATATTTTTGCAATTTATCTCTTGACCTTCATACTTGTTAAGATCTTCAATCATAGAAATTTGTACCTTTTTTGTTTATGTATAATCATTTTCTCAACTTTATTTTAATAACTAGTCTTTGGAAACGTATGTTGCACATTTTTCTCTTATATATGAAATTATTGCAAAAGGACATATAATAGATAATATATAATAAAAGACTTGTTTAAATGACCAATTTCTAGGTTCATCAATAAGAAGTTTCTATGCAGTAGGTATACCTGAGATTATAACCTTGAAAATTACCTCATTACTATTGAATATTATTTTGTGGACGGGCACAATTGATTTCTCACAACCTGACTTTATTATATCAAAGTTTGGGTGACCCATTTTTAACACTTAAATTCGCCCCTGCCTAGAACATTTCTAGACTTTTCTTTCTAGAATACTCATTCTAGAGATGTTCCTTCAATTCTCTACAACTCTGGAATATTCTAGATTTCTCTTTACTTATCTTAACTAAATAATTAAGTTGGTGATGAATTATTAACACTCCCCCTCAACACCAACTTAACTTTTTCTTTGCGTCTGTTGTCAGCGATTCCTGAAACTTTGCAATAATCATAACGTCCATGCCCTCTGAGGATCTCCACCTTCGCTGGATTATTCCGATCCCTACTTTTTGAAGGTTGTTCAAAGTAGTATCCTCTTTGATGTTAACCACCTCGTTTAGTGTTGCATCTCTCTACTTGGTGTTTGGATGCTTCAATTGTGTAGACCTCGTTAGTTGCAATTATGAAGCTTCCTGTGACGTGTATTTTCCCCCATTGTCTGTACGGAGACATTCGATTTTTCATCCAATGTCATTCTCCACAGTATATTGGAACTCTTTAAACTTCTCAAATCTTCAGATTTCTCTTTTAAGAAGTAAATCCATACGTACCTTGTGAATTCATCAATGAATGTTACCATGTAATGGTAACCGCTAATGGACGACTTTTTAACCGGTCTAAATAGGTCTGAGTGTACTAGCTCCAATGGCTCCTTTACTTGATTCTTCAATTCTCCATAGGGAAGTCTATGTGCATTCCCATATTGACATCCAACACATATAATGACTCATTTAATCTAAGCTGGGAAAAACCTTTTAAATTTTGACTGCTGCATCGTGATTTTTTGTTTTTTGTAGCTCACATACCCACGATGTGTGTGCCATAGATCAACTGTATCATTACTTCGAGTTTTCTCAACATAAGTTGTCTCAGCTAACATGATGTAATTGATTCTAATCTTCTCCGTTCAATGATTGGTGTGTTGGTAACTTTTAAGTTTCGATATAATTCTACGTCATTTAGCCCAAATAAGACATAGTTACCAAAATTTGTTAATTGTGATACAAATAATAAGTTTTTCATACCTGGAACATTGTAGACATTTTGAAGTTCCACTTGACTTGAACTATGATAAGGCATGGACAGCATCTTGCCAATATGAGTTATTGGTATTTTTGAATTATTTGCAGTCACCTCTATTCGACCACCTTTATATTCACTTATGTTGATGAGATTTTTCTCATCACCAGTCATGTGATTGGAATATCCTGAATCAATGATCCAATCATGTTCATAATCGACCAGTTTCTTACGTACAGTTGTAAGTACGATCTCCTCTTTTTTGTTAGAATGACAAAGGACAAGCTCCTCCTGTTCATTGTTTTCTTAAACTGTGTAAAAAGTCTCGAAGTCTCATTCTTCTTCATCTTGTTGGTTTTGGGAAATAGTAGCTACATCACCTTCAGCTTTCTTGTACCAGAAGTCTTTGGCATAGTGCCCTTTCTTTCCATAATTGTAGCACTTCTCCATTTGTTGTTTGTTGAAGTCTTTCACCTGCTTGTTTTGTCCTTGAGTTCTTTGATATTGATTCTTTTGGTCTCCCCTTTTCCGTGAGGTTCTCTCTGTTTCTATTTTTTTTATAATCTTTCCTTTTTTCTGAAAAGCGCCTTACCTTCTTCTTTTATAGTGATACTTGATAATGTCTTCTCCAAATCTTCTTCATTTGCCAACAAATTTTCCAACTCAGATAAAATTGGTTCTGTGGCCCACCCCCATGTGGCTGTAATTATGCCTTTTTACTCCGGCCTTAGACTATGAACAATGATTTTTCTCATTCTTGTCTACGTGATAGCATTCTGTGGATCTAATTTTGATATTTCATCAGATAAAGATTTTACCTTTGAGAAGTATTGATTGATCGTCATATTTTGTTGAGAGATCGACAAAAGCTCATTTTCAACCCTTTGTAATCTCGTATAATTCTGCTTTGTAAAACTCGTTGCCAAGGTTTCCCAAGCTTCTTTGGGTGTCTTGACATTCTTAATCCATTGTAGGAACTCATCCTCTATGATTATAGTGAGAGTATACATGGACTTTCCAGTTTTGACCTTCAATCTTTATGCTACTTCAACATTTGTTGGTGGTGTGTTTTCTGATCCACCATTGATATCCCATAATTCCTGGCCGAGAAAGTAATATTGCATTCTCATGAACGGGATTAAAGTAAGAACCCTTCTTCGGTCTTACAATTTTTACACACGAATATTTCTTGCACTCACACTCTAGCAACTCTCTCTTATTTCCCATTCACTTGTTTCTTTACTCTCTTGCTTACTTTATTTCTTGTTTTCGTACTTAGTTACATATCAAATGAACCACCTCTATTTATAAAACAGTGATCAAGAATTTAGAGAGATAGATACTACTCTCTTCTAGGATATTCCTAACTATATTTTTCTAGAACGATCTTTTCTAAAACATTTCTAGACTTTTCTCTCTAGAATACTTATTCTACAGATCTTCCTTCAATTCTCTACAACTCCGGAATTTCCTATATTTCTCTTGACTTATCTAAAGTAAATAATTTAAGTTGGTGATGAATTTTTAACATTCCCCCTCAACACCAACTTATTTTTTTCTTTGCATCTGTTATGAGCGATTTCTAAAACTTTGGAAGCATCATAACGTCCATGCCCTATGAGGATCTCCACTTTTGTCAAATTATTCCGATCCCTACCCATTGAAGCTTCTTAAAAGATAGTAGCCTCTTTTATGTTAACCACCTCGGTTAATGTTGCATCTATATACTTGGTGTTTAGACGTTTCAATCGTGTAGACCTCCTTAGTTACAATTGTGATGCTTCTTGGACTTTTTCTTGCAACTCATTTGGTGTTTCACAATCTCCAATTCTATAAGATCCTCTTTTCCTTTATTGGAAGTACCTCCTAGTTAGATTCTATCTTATTCCCTTATTCTACTTCACTGAGCTTAACTTGCAATTTTTTCTCAATAACTATTGAGTCTGACAGGGAGACTTCTTTGGACCACCAAGAAGACGCTTCGTCACATACCACATTTCTTCACACAGATGTTGTAACACCTCAGATTCAAAAGATAAGAAATTGCAGTCATCCCTAAAACCTGGTGCCAGCACAAATGGAGCCACCGTTAGAACGTTGGTGGAACCACGGTTCATGGGTTGGTATGTCGTTGGCAAGTTGAAATGTTTAACTCCAATACATTTTTACTGTCCACCAGGAGGCCCGTTGACCTGTCCACGAGTCATAGGTAGGTCTTGTAGGTGAGTCTCAAACGTAGTGGGATCTTAAGAATTTGTAGTTGGACCCATAAAGGCCATGTAAAGACCGTAAGTTGACCAGCGGACCATATATGGGTCCCGTCAGTCGAAGGTCCAAAAATAAAGTTTCTAAACACATCAACGGTCGACCAGGATGGTTCATAGGTGGACCCACGGACCGTAGGTCCCCACCATCAACGGGAGTCAATAGTTATTTTTAGAAGGGCTCTTGGGTCTTTTTCCAATTGTTTTAACCCAATACTACATCGTTTTGCCTTCTACCCAAAGCCCTATATAATGATTTTAAACACCAAAATCACCTAAACTCAATTCATTCTCTTAAATTTCCAAAAGTTGATCAAGCTCCTCCTCTCAAATATTTCTCTATCTAAGGAAGAAGAAGAAGAAGAAGAAGAAGTCAAATTAGGGTTTCAAGATCACGCCTCTAATTCACCAAATTGCTTGTGGGATGTTACATCAAGGTATGATAGTGTTCACTTATGGAGCCCTTTCCTCCATAGGGTTTCTAAATTCTTCAATTTTCAAGTTAGAAATCTACAATTGAAGTTAGGGTTTTCTTCCATGTCATGGGTTCCTTTCAATATTGATTCAATTGATTGTTTTATCACTTTTTATGCGTGAATTGAAGTAATTGCATGTTTTAAGTTGATTTCCCATAAATCCATGCATAACCAATGTTTTCTAAGCTACGATTATATAATGTGGGTCTTAAACCATGAAAGATGAATTTATGGAAATAACATGTCGTCTCTTTGTGAAATTGATGTCAATAAATTTGAAGATGCTTTGACTTTGAAAATATGATGAAGCTTATGAATCATTTAAAAATGCATGTTTTATGAGAGTAATGTTTATAACTCAAGGAAGCTTATAGGTAAAGGTATTTATATGTTCTATGAAGCTTGGCGACGTAACATGAATGACATCTAGATTTACCATCAATGCTTTTCGAGCTATTTTCCTAAACTAGGTCTTGATTAGTATGGTATCCAGATATGCCATCAATGATTATAGACCACGATTTCAAAACTATTTCCATTAGTAGTAGGGCATGTCTAGCATGAAGTGAATGACTATGGGCCTTAAAAGCTATTCTGAAATGATCATGGTGAAAGTTTTTCTCACGTATGGTCTAAGGAGCTATCCTTTGATGTCTCGAGCTTGGATTGGTTGCTTAATTGTACCATTCCATGGATGATGATATGAATTTAGCTTGGATTGGTTACTTAATTATGCCTTTCCATGGATCATAAGACACGTTAAGATTAATAAATATTTTGTGGGATTTATGCTTAGCGTTGAAAGGATATTGAGATGGAAGCTCTCCTATAGTTGAGGCCAGGTTTCTAGTAGCAATCTCCTTATCCCATACCTATGTACCCCAATAGGATTATGGTATTAAGATATACATTAGCTAGTGGATCTATGTAAGCTAGAAGTTCATGGTCTTACCTTTGAAAGTAGGACACCACTTTTTGGTCTGGGGCAGACACCAGATTCCATATTATAGCTCACATGATCTCTATGTCGGTTGAGGCCTCTTCGAATAATAATAATGAACTAAGGTTACTTCATGAAGTATCTCACATGTGTTTAAAGATGATTTTACATGCATTGATCATGATTACGATTTATGTTTTCTAACCCTCTTATCTTAAGTTTTGACTTGGTCTTTGCATATCACTAAAATGTCCTTTTAGCTTGATTTCATAACTTTTATGCATTTCTATCATACTTGGTACATTTTTATACTAACACAGACTCTTGCACATTGTTTCGCTAATGTAGGGTCCGACGCTTCTATTCCACTTCTTTATGGCTAAGGATCTTTTAGTAGAAGCTTTAAAATTGTTGAGTTCTCATGTTTCGAAGACCGAATCTTTATTACTTTTGTCTTTATTTCTTTTAGAGATTGTATGTGATGTACGAGTTACGTCCCAATCACTCTTGATGTACTATATGGCTTTGAGACTATGTTAGATTTCCTCTTTATTTTGACAAACTCTTTTATGATATATAATTTCTTTAAAACTAGATAGATTATATTATCTTGTTTATGTATGCTAAGTGGATTTTTAGGGCCTCTCGGGGTATTATATGCCATGTCACATCAAGGGTCTACTTTGGATCGTGACAAACTTGGTATTCAGAGCACAAGTTTTAGAAAGGTCCTAGGATGTCTCATAAGCCACATCAAGTAGAGTCTTGTTCATGAGTGTGAAGCACGCCAAATTTATGAATGAGAGGCTATAAGATGCTTAGGAAGTTCCACTTCTTTTATTTCTCTAAAGTTGTGCGATAGACTGTAACTCTAGGTTTCCTTCTCTCTTAACCCCTATTTATGTTTTTCAAAATATGCCTCCTTGAAGGAATCTTGTTTGAAGGAATGTTTGTGAGAATGTGAGACAAGAGGTTTCCCAGGTGCAGGTCGACCCTTTGGCTGAGAATATGACTAATGATGAGTTTTGAGCTGCATTTTATGTATTGGACCAAGCTATGATGGCTCAAGCAAATAGAGAGGTTGTGGCTCCCGTGAACCCAGATGTGGGTACGGCGGCAACTAGAGTACGAGACTTTACTAAGATGAATCCTCCGTAATTTCATGGTTCTAGGGTTGAGGAAGACCCTCAAAAGTTCATTGATGAAGTCTATAAGGTGTTGAAGATCATGGGAGTGACGCCGGTGGAAAAGGCGGAATTGGCCGCTTATCAACTTAAGGGTACTGCTCAAGTTTTGTTCAACCAATGGAAAGAACAGAGGGCGGTAGATGAGGGTCCACTAGATTGGGAGAAATTTAAGGTTGTTTTTCTTAATAGGTTCTATCCCCTTGATATGAGGGAGGAAAAGGTACTTGAGTTTATTAACCTCATCAAGAGGATATGATTGTGAAGGAGTATGCTTTGAAATTAACAAAATTATCCAAATATGCTACAACTATGGTTTCGGATCAGAGGGCAAGTATGAGTAAATTTATGTCGAGTGCTTCCAACATAGTGGTCAAAGAATGCCTAACAGCCATGCTTGTTAAGGAGATGGATGTCTCCCATTTGATGGTTCATGCACAACAAATAGAAAAAGAAAATCTTAAGGAGAAAACTAGGGATTCAAAGAGGGTAAGAAGGGATGATGGTGATTCTTCACATTCAAGGTCTGGTGGAGGTAATCGTTCTGAAGGTAAGGGTTCTAGTGAGGAAATGTGTCCCGAGGGTCGGGAGAGTGGGAGAAGACATAAGGGTGAGTGTCTAGCTAGTTCAAATTCATGGTTTGGTTGTGGAAAGATGGATCATACGATAAGGGATTGTCCTTCGGTTGCTAGAAATAAGGGAGATAATCGTCGACGGGCTCAAACCTACTCTTCCTCCGATCCTAGTGGTGGTTGGAAACAAGATAGGTTTTATGCTCTTCAGACTCGAGAAGATCATGAAGGGTTCCCCGGATGTGGTAATTGGTGAGTTATGGTCTTTTAGCTTGTGGTTATGCATTGCTTGATAGTGAGTGTTTCATTAGATATGGTAAGACTTCATGTATGGTGATTATGTTGGGAGTAGTCTTGAAATCCTTGTGGAAACTTCTTAAGTGTTTACTTGTATCAATGGTTCCTTGGTTTTTAAGACTTTGGTATTTTTCTTAGGTTAAGGGGGGTGGATTTGAAAAGACTAGAGAGGTTTGCTCCCAAAGGGGAGATAGTATGTTTTATGGTTGGTGTGTGTGTGGGACTATTTAGATGTTTTGAGGGTTCCTTGATTTGGGTTGGTATGTGAAAAGTCGAAGACGATATAATGTCTTAGTATCCCTATCTCTTTCGTTATCTTCGAGTCTAGCTTAAAGCTTTAGCCCTTGATGGTTTACTCTTCAGGACTCGTGTGTCTTAATCATTCTCATGTTTCCTCATGCATACATGCATGCATGCTCATGAAAAAAAAAAATTTTATTTTTCAAATATATGATTTATCTTAATTGATTACTTCATGTTTAAGAGCATTTGAGCATGAGTTGCATATAGACCTTATGAAATGATGTTTTAAACATGTTTTAGCTTGGAGTCGAGGTTCCCCTTTCACTATGTGCAATTTGATAAAGTTGCATGAATGTTGGGTCGTTAGTTTCTCTCCTACTCTTTTCATGCTAG
The DNA here is from genome assembly GCA_035578085.1 of Solanum pinnatisectum. NCBI lineage: Eukaryota > Viridiplantae > Streptophyta > Magnoliopsida > Solanales > Solanaceae > Solanum > Solanum pinnatisectum. The sequence continues at coordinate 21,490,206 of CM069076.1, forward strand.
TTTGAGTTCCATTCAAGGAGACATTGTAACACATCACATTCAAGAGATAAGAAATTTCAGTCTTTCCAAAAATCTAGTGCAAGCATAAACGGAGCCACCGACGGACCGTTCGTGGGACCAAGGTCCGTAAGTTGGTCCGTGAATGAAAAGTCCACAGATAACTTAAAACGTTTAGTTCTAGTACTTTTTGACTATCCACAAGGACGGCCCATTGACCTATCTTAGATCTCATAGGTGAGTCTCAGACTTAGTGGAATATTAAGAATTTGTTGATGGACACATAGAGGTCATGTACGGACCATAGGCTGACCAACAGACTGTACATGGGTCCCATCAATCGAAGGTCCAAAAAAAGTTTTTGAGCCCATCAACGATCGACCAAGACGATCCGTAGGTGGACCCACAGACCGTAGGTCCCCACCATCGATGAGACTCGGCAGTTATTTTTAGAAGGGCTTTTGGGTCTTTTTCCAATTGTTTTAACCCAAAACTACATCAGTTTTCCTTCTACCCAAAGCCCTATATAATGATTTTAAAACCCCCAAATCACCCAAACTCAATTCATTCTCTTAAATTTCTAAAAGTTGATCAAGCTCCTCCTCTCAAATATTTCTCTCTTTACGAAAGAAGAAGAAGAAGTCAAGTTAGGGTTTCAAGATCAAGTGTCCAATTCACCAAATTGCTTGTGGACTTTTACTTCAAGGTATGATAGTGTTCACCTATGGAGCCCTTTCCTCCATAGGGTTCTCAAATTCTCCAATTTTCAATTTAGAAATCTCCAATTGAAGTTAGGGTTTTCTTCCATGTCATGGGTTCCTTTCAATGTTGATTCAATTGATTGGTTTATGACATTTTATCCATGAATTGAAGTATTTGCATGTTTTAAGTTTATTTACCATGAACCCATGATAACCCATGTTTTCTAAGCTATGATGATATAATATGGGTCTTAAACCATGAAAGATGAAATTATGAAAATATGCATGTCTTCTCTTTATGAAATTGTTGTAAATGAATTTGAAGATGCTTTGACTTTGAAAATATGATGAAGCTTATGAATCATTGAAAAATGCATGTTTTATGAAAGTAATGCTTATGACTCAAGAAAGCTTATAGGTGAAGGTATCTATATGTTCTATAACGCTTGGCCACATGACATGAATGACATCTAGATTTGCCCTCAATGCTTTTCGGGTTGTTTTCCTAAATTAGGTCTTGATTAGTATAGTATCCGGATATGCCATTAATGATTATAGACCATGATTTCAAAACTATTTACATTAGTAGTAGTGCATTTCTAGCATGAAGTAAATGACTATGGGCCTAAAAAGCTATCATGAAAAGAGCATGGTTGCTGAAAGGTTTTCTCACACATGGTCTAAGGAGCTATCATGTGATGTCTCTAGCTTGGATTGGTTGCTTAATTGTACCTTTTCATGGATGATAATATGACTTTAGCTTGGATTGGTTACTTAATTGTGTCTTTCCATGGATCATAAGACAAGTTAAGATTAATAACTACTCAGTGGGATTTATGCTTATCACCAATACGATATTGAGATGGAAGCTCTCCCGTAGTTGAGGTTGGGTCTATAGTAGCAATATATTTATCCTATACCTATGTGTCCCCCATAGGATGATGGTCTTAAGATAGACATTAGCTAGTGTATCAACGTAAGCTAGATGTTCATGGTCTTATCTTGGCAAGTAAGACACTCATTTTCAGTGTGAGGCAGACACCAGATTCCATGTTATAGCTCACATGGTCTCTATGTCGGTTGAGGCCACTTCCCATAATAATAATGAACTAAGGTCACTTCAAGAAGTATATCACATGTTATTGATCACATGGTCTTACGATTTATGTTTTCTAACCCTCTTATCTTATGTTTTGACTTGGTCTTTGCATATCATGAAAATGTCCTTTTAGCATAATTTCATAACTTTTATGCATTTTTATCATACTTTGTACATTTTTATACTAACGTATACTCTTGCGCATTGTTTCATTTATGTAGGGTCAGACGCTCCTATTTGGCATCTTCGTGGCTAAGGATCTTTTAGTAGAAGTTTGAAGATTGGTGTGTCCTCATGTTCCTAGGACCAAATTTTTATTACTTTTGTCTTTATTTCTTTTTGAGATTGTATGTGATGTACGGTTACGTCTCTATAACACCCCGTAGCCAAAAGGGGAAAGCCTAGCAATTTTCAGCATTTCCAGGTACACCCACAAGGGCTAACCACGCCCTGTGGTTAGACCCACACCCCGTAGGTGGACCTCGTGGATGGGCACCATGAGGTACTATTTGAGGCAGTGAACCACAGCCAGGACCCACGCCTCGTGGATGGGTCCACGGCCCGTGGTTTGGGCTCCGTAGGTCCATGGCCCAAAAACTAAGTCCCATACAAGGAACCACAGTTGACCATATGGTCCATCCATGGTCCGTTAGTCGTGGTCCCGTGGTTGGTGACTAGGTGGTTATTTTGGGGACTTAAGGGTCTTTTCTGGTTTTAATTAAATTGAAGTGGTGTCATTTTGCCTAAGTCTAAAACACCTATATAAGTATTTTTAACCCCCAAAATCCTGCAATTAAGTCATTCTCTCAAATCCCAAAAGAATTCCCAAAACTCCTCTCAAAAATCTCTCTAGAAGGAAGAAGAAGAAGGAAGAAGAGGAAGATAGGTCAAGTTCAAGTCTCCAATTTTCAAGATTTTGTGGGCATTGTGACTAAGGTATGATGGTTTTTCATCCATGGGATCCTTTCTCCCATGGAGTCCCCTAGAATTCCCCCAATCAATGAAGAATTCCCCAATTCTAGTTAGGGTTTCTTCCAATGTTGTGGGATATGATGAATGTTGATCCAATTGAGTGGATTATGATTGTTTATGACTTAATTGATAGGATTACATGTTTTGAGTATGAAATTACATATACACATGCATATTCCATGATTTGACCAAGAACTGATATAGTTGGGTTGATGCCATGAAGGCAGGGTCGAATTTAAGTACAAAAAATGGGTCACTTAAACCCGTGGTCATCCGACAAAATTCGATATAACTACTTGTATAATTTGTAAAATATATCAAATAGCAACTAAATGAACCCATGATCACAAATAATTGGATGGCTCACAGGTTTGAGTGTTTGTTTTTCACTATGAGGTTGAGAGATCGATTCCCAATTACTACATTCCTTTCTTGTAGTTGGCCTTTTTTTGAAAAAAAACATTAAAAAAATGCAGCATTGTTTTTTACTTCTATTCTTATTTTTACAAAAAAATAATAATAATAATCTAAAAGTAGGTTCCATTGCAAGCATTTTATTTAACAAAAAACATAAAGTAGCGCTCAAACTTTCCAGCTGAAAAAAACCCATTTCTTCCTTCTTTTTCGTTCTTTCAACTGATATCACCATTCTTAGTAAGCAAACTAGCAAAATCAATTATAATATTTTAAATCTTATCTTACGTGCAATGATCAACGACGGCTCAAATACACAAGTGGTTTCAGACAAAATCAAACCGAAGCCTTACACTTTTAAGAAAAATTAATATTCTTTTTAGGGTAAAGGGATACAGTAAAACCTCTATAAATGCATATGCTTGGGACCAGAAAAAATATTCATTTATCGAGATTATTAGTTTATCGATAAATGCATAAAATATTTATTTATCGATAAATAAATATTTATTATTTTAGAGAGTATTTTGCTGGGATTATGCGAGCATTCAAAGCTCATTATCGTCATCGTCTTTATTTCAGCATCCTACAAGGCCTTGAGGTTGAAGCACCAAATACTGAAAAAATTAATATTTTGAATGCTATTAATTTTGCTAACTTGGCTTGGAATTTTGATGTGAAAGAAATAATAATAGCAAATTGTTTTCGGCATTGCAAGATCCGATTGGAAGAAAACAATGTTCCTGAACCACAAGTTGGTGAATTAGATGAAGGTATCCAAGAAGTTGGTGAATTAGATTAAGGTATCCAAGAATTAAATGATGTCATCTCTAATTTAGCCTACAGAAATGTGAGGGATGTTGAACATCTTTTGAACTACCCTAATGAGAATGATACAGTTATGGAATCACCTACAGAGGAAGAGATTATTCAATATGTAATGAATAATGATGATGAGAATGATCCTGAACAAGATGATAGTAGCATTGTCCCACATGTATCGTCAAAGGAGGCATTTCAAGCAATGACTACATTGTCAAACTATTTGGTACAACACGAACAAAATATTCCGAAAATTGTGTTCGCTCTTCAAAAAGTTAAGGATGAAATTAATTTTGGTTTTGGTGGGAAGAAAAAACAATCAACTATAGAATCATATTTTAAAAAGAAATAGTTATTGGTCTAGTATTATTGACTGATTAAATATATATAAATTCTTGATGTATTCTAGTAATTATTACTTTATATTTTTTCTGGGCTTTTAATACTTTATTTTTAATTATTATCTAATGCATTTAGCAAGAATATTACTTTAATATAATTGGCCCAAGTCGGGATCGGAGAAAAATATTCATTTAGCGAGATTATTACTTTATTGAATATTACTTTATCGAGGTTTTACTATATATACCCCAGAACTATCATAATGGTATGCAGACACCCTTCATCATACTTTTGGGACATTGATGTCTCTGTCGTCCAAAAACTAAAGCATATATACCCTTTATACTAACAAATATACACGTGTCATAATCTTATCCGTCGATCCGATATTTTATATATCGAATCGATGGATAAGATTGTGCCATGTGTCTCTATTTAGTCTTCCATTAGAGTGAAGGGCATATATGCTTTAGTTTTTTTTACGGCAGGGACACCAATGTCCCAAAAATATGACGGAAGGTTTCTACATACCATTTATGATAATTCGAGGATATATTTGTCCTTTTTCCTTCTTTTTATAAAGTCTACTTTTTAAATTTCTTGAGATGCAAAATTGTATATTTTTTTATAATTGGATTCTTTTAATAATTATTTTTCAATCAATAATTCATATAACCAATGCATTTAATATTTCTTGCGACGTAGTACTCTAGGTATATCAAATTTCTTCTAATAACTTTTTCTCTTAATAATTTTTTTTTTGCAAATGATATTTAATATGGGCAAAGCCTTCCCTGACAATGGTGCACCGGTATTCTTGAAATCCTAGATTCGCCTCTGCATGAAGGGAAACTTTGTGAGTTTAGGCTTGTTCTTATAGGATTGATGAAATATGATTAGAATTACTTGAGAATGAATCTTTGATGATGATCATGAGATCTAGGGCTTTGAGAGTAAAGCTTATAATGTGAATCATTGGTAATTGATGTTATTGTTGAGGAATGGATACTTCCCACATGAATTGCCTAATTATGAATGTATAAATGTGAAAGGCTTTCTCACATGAATGATTCTAGGTTTGAAAGGATTGCTCATCTAAAATGAATCTAGACTAAAATGTTAAATGAATGATGAGGCTAGAGGCGACTACCCTTGACCTCTATATTGAAGATATGTGGTGCTTTCCCCTTAGAATTGAACAAAAGGTGATTCCCTATGTTCCAAATATGATGAATGGACATGGAGGCGAGTACCCATGCTCCTTATGAAATGATGTAGAGGCGATACCCATGTCATATGATGTGATTGTGGAGGAGAGTACCCATGATCTTAAGGTAAGTAAGGTAAGAGGCGAATACCCGTTAGCCTTTGTAAGTTAGGCAATGAGGTGAATCCCCATGTCTTTGAAAGTAAGTATGAATGATATGAGTATGTTATGAAGATGTTTGACTTGGAGTGTTGCTAGATATGCCCTCTACGATGTAAGCTTGACTAGAGGTGGATGACCCAAGTATTCACTAAGGTTAAGTGAGGTTACTTAAGGAAGTATTTCTCTCTCATTATAATGCTTATTATGTCTTGATTATGCTTATGTCTTATGTCATGTGTTGACTAATGCTTATGTTTATGTTGTTTATGCTAGCCATCATATTTAGTACATGTTTGTACTAACGCATACTCTTGCCTACATTCTTATCAAATATAGGGTCCAACGACATAGATTCTCACACTCGTGGCTAGCTTCGTTGTTGATCAAGGAAGTGGAGATTTGGTGAGTCCTCATTGTGTTCGAGGATGTGATCACCGTTTTCTCTTATGTCTTTGTTTTATGTCTTGGACTATTGTATGGGCTGCGTCCCAAGACTTTATTCATGTTGTTTTAGATGGTTTGAGACTATGGTATTAGACTTCCACTCATTTTATAAAGACTTCGATTGTGTTGAAATATTTTAAATTTTCGCACCATTTTGTATTACTTTATGTTATGATATACTAAGTGACTTGTATGAGGCCTCTTGGGGTCTTGTACGCCTTGTTACATTTAGGGAGTACCCCTTGGTCGTGACAGTCCCAATCACTCTTGATGTACTAGATGGCTTTGAGACTATGTTAGACTTCCGCTTCATTTACACAAACTCTTTTATGATATAAATTGTCTTTAAAACTCATAACATTCTATTATCTTGTTTATATATGCTAAGTTGCTTGTTTAAGGCCTCTCAGTGTCTTAAAATCCATGTCACATCTAGGGTCGACTTTGGGTCGTGACACATGTTCTATTTGTGGTAGGGTCACAACACCCCCATCTTTTTATTTGCTTGTCGTATCCAACAAAGATTCAACGAACAACATTCTTATCAAATTTGGTGCGGAGATGGTCAGGTATAAACACATAGCACACACAACCAAAAAGTCGAAAGTGACTTATGGTAGGAATCATGTTTTTAAGTTTCTCAAATGGTGAGATGAATCTCAATCTCTCTTGCGGCTGCCTGTTGGTGATGTGGACAACAATCTGCATGCATTCTGCCCAAAACCTTGCTGGTACATTCATACTATGCAGCATACTTCTGCTTATCTCTGCTAGATGATTATTTTTTCTTTCAGCCACTCCTTTTTTGTGGCCTATTTGGGCAAGTTAATTGTCATCTTATTATCTTCTCTTTAAGATAATGATTAAACTCTCATGGCGTGTATTCTCCCCCATTGTGCGTTCGGAGACATTTGATTTTTTTTTTTCCAATATCATTCTCCACAGTATATTGGAACTCTTTAAACTTCTCAAATGCTTTAGATTTCTGTAGAGAGATGCATTCTACTCTTTTTCTAGAATATTCCTAACTATCTTTTTCTAGAACTATCTTTCCTAGAAGTTAGAACATTTCTAGACTTTTCTCTCTAGAATACTCATTCTAGAGGATCTTCCTTCAATTCTCTACAATTCCGGAATATTCTAGATTTCTCTTGACTTATCTTAAGTAAATAATTAAGTTGGTGATGAATTCTTAACAATTACATGATTGAAAAACAACTTAAACTCTTCGTTTCCAATAACTTATTCCTAAAATTTACAAAATATAGTGCATAATGAATAATAGGCATAAGAATTAATTTTCAGTACAATTATGATGAAAAAATTAAAAGGGAAAGAGATTCAATTGCAAGAGAATCGAAGGGAAATATAAAGAATCCAATTAACTTGAAGATATATATATATATATATATATATATATATATATATATACACACACACTAGTATAATATAATATAAAATGTTGCAGGTAAATCATAGCTCAAGTTTCTCAACTTCTTTATCATGATTAACCAATAGTGCATCAAAGAATTAGTAGATATATTTAACCTCAAATGAAAAATGAGTAGAATTGAGAAGTTAATCATAGTAAGGTAATGAAAGCCAAATACCAAGAAAGGGCTCATTTGAGCATATTTAAAACGATTCACTTGTGAAAAATTAGAAATACTTGTTGGAGAATAAGTTTATCAACTTACATTTTGGAATGATAATATGGCATGTCACATGACCTATGATAATATGAAATACTTGTTGGATAATATGGCATGTCACATGACCTACTAAAAAATAATTTTACTTCGTCTAAGCTGACTAAGCACTTTAGAGTGTGCACATCTAGACACTTTAACTTGCTTCATTGTGTTAGTTGAACACTCCAACGTACAAAATGATCATCTTGACACCTTCAAATTTATTGTGTCACGTCAACGTGGGGTAATCATAAGACACTGTAGAGATGAGTTGGAGTATTTAGTTGTCATTAATTGAGACTAAGTGACAAGTTGAGATAATGATATATCTACATGTGCACCCTCAAAGTTGGAGCTAAGATCAAGTTTGAGCGAGTGTTTATGTATTAATGATTTATTTTTGCAAAATATTAGTTTATTTCTTAAATGAAAAAGGGCCAACGCTGAGGAAGAAATACAACAAAGCGAGAAGTATATTACAAAGCACATCTATCATGAAAATTGTTCAAGTTGCTCCTCTGGAAAATCACAACAATTGCAATCCAATTACTGAAAAGTTGAAAAAACGATCGGAGACGCATGACTTGGATGGTGATAAAGAAGGAACGCGACGACATTCCCATACTACTACTATTACTACTGGGGAATCAAGCAAGAAGGAAATTTGAGGAAAGGTTAGCATAGCAAAGGGAAACAAGAGAAGAATCGTGATGATGGACTTTCACGATATGCCTAAATCTGCTAATAGCCCTCGTGCTCCTACACGTGAGCACTATATCCATGTGGTTTGACAAGCAAGCGTTTTGTTACATTTAGAGTTACTCGATATGTATTTGTGTTGGTGGAAGGTAGCTGCGCTGTGATAAAATACTAGAGATGAGCTCTTAACATGATTCATATGATCAATTGTTGTGTTGATTGGAGACTACCAATTTCAAAATTTGTTCAGTGTTCTTATTGCTTTGCAACTGTTACAACAATCGCTAAAATGCACATCTTTCGGTTTTACAATTTTGAGTCACTGTTATATGATTCCTTTGCAGTTTCTATAGTTTCTGATTTATTAGGAAAAAAAGTATTTTACACTTCTATAAGTGCTTCATTTGATTTTAGATGGTAACTTACGAAATTTTATTAGTTGATGAGTTAATTACTTAGATATACGCTAGTTTGTAATATTACAAATTTTATCAAATTTTGGTGTGTTCAAATATGTCCAAAAATATGTATTTCGGGATAACGGGGTCAAAATTAGGTGTAATTTGTTCTAGATACACTATATCAAATCATCCCATTTCGCTCGCCACTCTCATATCTTGCACACATATCTTGTATCATAGATACATGCTATTCACATCGGATACATGTATGTAGTGTGTATTTAATGTGATTCGTATGTATCTGAGATTTATCGACAAATCTTGTTCGCCTCCCTCTCGTCTCACTTGTCTTTCATATCTCACTCGTGTATTTTGTATCTTAGATATATGTGAATCACACTAGATACATGTATAAAGTGTGCATCTAGTGTGATTCGCATGTATCTAACGTGAAATCTAATATGAAATTATTAAATAGTGAGATAAAATGTAATCATTTTAAACTAAACGGAGAATTTGATTTTACAGTGTGCCTAAATGATAATGCGGTATGTCATGTCACCTACTAATTAAACTTTTGAATTTCTCAAATGATCACCCAACTCGTAATTTTTTTTTTTCAAAGTCTTCATTTATTTCTTAATAACCTCTGGTGTCAAGTCAATATTATTTATTGGACAAATATTTCTTTAACCAAAATTATATTTCCTTATAGGTAAAATATTCTCCCATTTACCTTGTAAACTTACTCTAGAGGAGTAATATTTAGTTGATAAAATAGGTAAATTTCTTTAAGGAGATAATGGGGTGAAAATTGGTGTAACTAAAAAATAAGTAGCATATATGGAAAATATGTTAATTCCTTGAAGAAAGAGTAAAAAGTAACCGTTTATGCACTCCTAGTCCTATTTTGTGTAGAAAACGTAAGGTTAATTTTGTAGGTGGTAAAGGTTTGTTTCCAAATATGTTTTAGGAAATGGAAAGGAAGTTCCTAAAATTTCCTAATATAAGATTAATTTGTAGGTAGTAAGGTTTATTTCCAAATATGTTCCGAAAATTTCCTATATAAGGGAGCTTTGAGTCATGTTGATTAAACAAACAAACAAAAAAGTGAGAGCTTAGCAGAGTCTTGAGAGTGTTCAAGAATGGATGATATCGAAGAAGTATTCATGAAATGGAATTGCATCGACAAGAAGCCTTATGATATATGCCACATTACTGAAGAGGCTATCCTAGTTGCTGGAATCAAATATCCTCACCAATTTGACAAGCGCAAAAACAAGATAATCAGGATGATATCGAACCCAAGTAGCTTCGATGATGATGATGATGAAGATGGCAACACTAGTACTCTTGAAGAAGACGATGACACCACTACTCATGAGGAAGAAGATAGTGTCGTTGGTGATGAAGATGAAGTGACCAATGCTGAGGAAGAAACACGGCAGAGCCAGAAGCAAATTACAAACCCACTCAAAATTAGAATAACTTACTCAAAAACTGTTCAAGTTGCTCCTCTGGAAAACCACAACAATTGCAATGCAATTACTCAAGAGTCGAAGAAAATACCCGAGACGCATGACTTGGATGGTCATAAAGAAGAAACACAACGACAGTCCCATAATACTACTACTATGGGATCAACAAAGAGAATGTCCACCAAACATGTACAAGTTGCTCCTCCTCGCGTAAAACTTCTTTCTGATTTTTCTCTCGAGAAGTATCTTGATGGACACAAACAACTAAAGAAACAGAGTCACAAAGGTTTCAAGAAGATGGAGACTGACCGGATTCAACACAAAAGAATTGATAGTGACACAGAAAAGAAGACCCCTACTCAGCGCAGGACGGGATCAACAGCAAGAAAGCAGTGCACCAGTGGTTTAACCAAGACCATGCCAGCATCATTGAAGAAGATGAATGTGGCCACTGAGCGAGTACAAGCCCCTCCTCATCAACAGAGCAACTGCAGTGCAATTACAAGACCAATACAGAGCTCTGCACCAATGCAAAAAGAAACACAAAGCATCAATGAACTAAGGAAATTTGAATCAAGTAAGAGCAAATTTGAGGAAAGGCTAGCAGAGCAAAAGACAGCCAAGAGACGGATCATAATGGTCGACCACCACGATATGCCTAAACTTGCTAATGACCCTCCTGCTACTAGACGCTGCTTGAATAGGAATAGGAAGAGGTTTTGATATTCTGATGATTCAATATATGTTGTAATAACTACATGATTACTATTTTTTATTTGAAGTAATATAGAATTTTGTTATATGTTTTTATCATCTTAATCCAACTCTTAGTTTACTCATACTTTCCTTACACTAATGAATGCAATCAGGATGCTATTTATCTCTCTAGTCTCAATAACTGTTAACCTACATAATCCTGACATGATCTTAGCCGAGTCTTAATTATTTTTTATGATTCTGAATTCATTATTGTATAGTACAATCTTAGATGAACTCTTGATTTAGTGTACACGTTCCCTTACGCAATCAGGATGGAATTTGAGTCTTTGATCTCACCATCAGCTAACCTACCCGAGTTTAAAAGTTCCAATCTTTAAAATGCAGAAAGCTACTCAATTGACAAATCTTTTAAATACATACCAGACATTCAGAAGAAATTGATATCAACACATAGAAGTCTAGGTAAGGTTGAGAATCTTTATGACTTGTAGCAAGTATATCCAAATTGATTAATTTGACTGGTTCCATCACTTTGTTGACACATTCAGAACAAAAAACATACCTTCTTCAGTTGCTTAAAGTATTAATAATGAGAACCTCGCTGATGAAACCATTTGCAATCTCCGCATAAGCTGAGTATTTCAACTCGAGACAGAAACTGAAAAAACAACATCCTGAGGTAAGACAAGAGACTGGCTTATTCAACACCTTAAAGAACAATAGAGAGAAAAGGCAGTGTCCTTGTTTCCAAACATAATTTTTCTGAGTATCACAGTCAGTCTAAGAAGTCCACAATCTCTCTAGCAGTCTGGTGTAGTCAAGTATACTTCAGCATATATAATGACTTTTGGCCAAAAAAATATGCAATTAGGAAACTTGTACGAGGTCTAGTTTAGCACAAAAAGTCAATAACCATTGATATTGAGTGAAATACTGAAAAGAATACACTAGCATTTAGATAACAAAGATGATATTCAGTTTCAGATAACTGATAAAGGGAACACAATCTTGGCGCAAAGTAATGGAATTCCATTTTCCTACTCCTACATAAACAAAAGTCCATTTTGTTATCCGGATTTTTTCGACCATAACAAAAGTCAAGTATTTCTTTGTGATAGTATTCTGGGATCTAGATACATTTATTCCTCCCCAAAATACATGGCAACAGCAAGCACTGAATAAGTACCATAAAAGTAAGAAAGATTTACACCATTTCAAAAAAAAAAAAGATACCTAAATTCCCCAATTCTAGATAGAGTAGCTTTATGCATGTGTAACCAAAGCCTCATCACAAAATAGTGTTTCAGTCTTCAATTGTTGGCAAATTTATATATACAGTCAAGACATTTAATTTTGAGTAATAAAAACTAGTGGTTTTACTAATTATATCTCAAATGTTAATAAACAAGCCGTTTGCATATACTTCTATGAAACGAGCCATCAGATGTACACTAGTTAATCTTTCACAAATCAATTCAGATTGTCATTCTCATCAATCAGATCATTGTACATAAGGGCAAACATCAGTTCACACACAAGTTCAGGCCAGGAATCATTTCTCTAGCAAAAGTTGAATATTGATCCAATAACCAAGTCACAAAGTAACATCAAGCAAAAGTACTATACTAAACAAAAAGTGAAATTACATAGCAAGAAAGTCATTTCAGAAATCTTTTAGATGACTCGCCAAAACAAAAGCAGGTCTACTTCAGCATACTTCTCTCACCATAATATCATGAAGCCACACAAGACTTAAACTTAGATAAGCATAGTACTGAATTAGCCCAAAGCAATCTAGTATTCAAAAGCCATACAAATTCAAAACTTACCTAAAACTTGCCGGAGTTGAGGAACCTCATAATAGACCAATCTCAGCTTAAATACAACAGCAACAGCACCACAACTCATTTTGCCAGAAGCTAAACTCAAACAGAAAATTCATTAAATTACTACCAGGGCAAATGAAGTACAAGTTCAACTCATAACATTGGATAATGATAAATCTCTATTCAAAAATTGATAAAGGAAAGGTTCTTAATAAGCAAAACTAATTCACCATAGTTACTAACAATAACTCAACAAGCAATGCTTCAAACTTCAATGACTGCGAAATAACACACAGATGTAATAGCAATATCTTTGATTGAACAAAACAGAGTACAAATTTCATTACTCAGATTCCAGAACTCTAGTAAATCACCAGTTTACACATACTACAACTGAAAACATCGATTAGATGTACACTACTAAGCCTATCATTCCAACAACAGATCAAAGAAAAACCATTGAACACAAATTGTCTTTAAACCCTAAAGAGCTTATTCTTAAGCCCTTTCTCCACGAATCCTCCTAGCAAGCTGAATATCCTTAGGCATAATCGTGACCCTCTTAGCATGAATTGCACAGAGATTAGTATCTTCGAAGAGGCCAACAAGGTATGCCTCAGCAGCCTCTTGTAGAGCAGCAACAGCACTACTCTGAAACCTCAGATCTGTCTTGAAATCCTGAGCAATTTCCCTCACCAACCTCTGAAATGGAAGCTTCCTGATCAACAACTCCGTAGATTTCTGATACTTCCTGATTTCCCTCAAAGCCACAGTTCCTGGACGGAAACGGTGAGGCTTCTTTACTCCTCCAGTTGCCGGAGCTGACTTTCTTGCAGCCTTGGTAGCTAGCTGCTTCCTTGGTGCCTTTCCACCTGTGGATTTGCGAGCTGTTTGCTTAGTACGGGCCATTTGAACCTGAATGTACACAGAGAAAAAGTAGAGTTCTGAAATGGTGAATTTGAGAAATGGGTAATGGAGGTATTTATACTGAGAGATAGAGGGCGGGAAGTTTGGAAATTTTGGAAAAGAGTTTGAAATCTTTTTGGCGCCGTTGATTGAGAATTTGGAAAAAGTTCATTTTTATTACTCTCTTTACTCTTTAATTCTCATAAATTAATTCATAATTTTTAAAGAAGAATCGAAATTACATCTAATATGAGAACGGTAGCATATATATATATATATATATATACTAGTTTATAGAAATGTGCATTGGACGTTTGCCCCCGTATAATTATTATAAAGTACTTTGTATTTTAAGAATTGAGTTATTATATAGGAAATGGTGAAACTAACAATATTAATTTATCAATTATATTTTATTCATTAAATTAAATTTATAACTATGGGATAGTGCATTTGCCATCAAGTAAAATTATGTGAAGTTAATTAAGATAACACAACCTCCAATAATATGAAATGTGTTGATACTTATTCAGAATAATCCGATTATCATACACTTTTTCTGTATATCTCATATAAGTAAAAATCAGATAAATAATAAATTGCATTTTATCTTTTCATAATTTCAAATTTTATTCTAAGAAGGAGAGAAATAAAAATGTTTGCTACATAAAGTAGTATTGTGGTTGGATTTTATAATTTATTATTTTTTATATGATGTAAGACATTGCACCGGCAATACATTAATTAATGACACAATGAACTAATCAGTATATATACTTATTCAACATATCTTTAGAATATTTCATATTATTTATGTATATACAAATAATTTGCCTATTTTTAATTTTAGTCTTTTGTTACATAAAATATCTAGCCTTTTGTTAGACAAATTTTTATTTTCATTTATATATGACAGATATAATATTGCATGCACCTACAATTATATAAATTCTAAATAAATATAGTTATTAATCTACACAACTTAATTTTCTCTTTATATAAGCAAATGATATATTTAACAAAAAGAAAGGAATAAAAGAAAGTCTACATTATAAAAAACATTTAAAAATGAAACTTACCAAGGATCACGATTATCTACACTTCACATAAAATAATACCGTAAATTCAATCCTTAGAGCATTTATGAACATCTTCTGGAGATGTGTCTCCTTCATCTACGTACATCAATTAGAATACAAACTAAACTATAAAAACTATCATTGTGTAAACAAATATAGATATATCTTTATTTCATTCTAATCTATAACAATTGATAAAAATTAATGAGTTTCCTTCTAAACATTCAATCTCTATCTATCAAATATTCTCACATACGATGATGGCTTCAATCCAAATGCAACAATAATGCTATTGCTCCTAATAATTCTAAAAAGATCAATGATATTTCTTTCTTCTGCACCTTGTCGGCCTATAGGTATATGATAAAATAGGTTCTTAATCAGAGAGAATTAGCATGTTCAATTAAACAGATCAAACAGGATTTGCACATTCAATTGCTCTTCTATAAGGGACTTTAGGTAAGGGAAGATGAAAAGAATCAAATTATTTAAAAAATTAGCAAAATATAAAAAAGACCCATTAATATCCTATTTAATTGTTATGACCTATCAATTTCCTACAAAACTGTTGCGACCCCTTTGTCTTCATCTATTTCCTCTCAAACAAAAGAGGGATAAATCAGTTTTAACCCTCCAAGAAAAGGACGAGAGTATAGGCTTAAATCATAATTATGAGTATTTATACATTTTTGTGCAATATCATTATATCAATGTATAATATATAATTGTTTTTCTTTTATAAAAAAAGTTAAAATGGTAATTCAACTTCTTACTTTAAAATAATACAAATAATATTAATAAACATGTAAATAATGACTAATTAAAATTTTAAAAGTTTAGTACAATAATGTGTAGCTATATATAATAATTCGAATTAATTTGACCTTTTTCTTGTGTGGTTTTTGTGATATACGTTTCTTCGTCTTCTAATATTTCAACAACAATCGTTTGAATATGAACATGAGCAACATGATCAGTTATGTTTGCAAATGCTTCTAGTCTCTTGTCTTAAGAAATTGTAGCATTCTCATTTTATAAAGTCTCATACTCTAGTATATTATTGTCAATTTCATGGCTCAACACGTATAAAAAAAATAAAAATTCTTGTGATAAAGATTTATAGATTATAAATTATAATAAATGTGAATTTGATAAAATAATTTTAGTAAACCTTTTTAAATATAATCATAATGTATAAAATAAAACAAAATCTATCACCATGCGTAAATATCCTCAAAAAAAGGAAAAAAAACTCAAAGAACTAATAATCATGTATATATCTAAAGTTTAAATCTTTTATACTTTTCATAAACCTTAATTTTATATTATATTATATTTTTGTAAAATAATAATTGTTAGAAAATGTAATGACCCGTTAGGCCATTTTGAGTATTAGGACTATTTAGATCATTCTTGTAATTTTTAATAGAAAATTTTGAACTATTCAGTAACTACGATTATTTAGTTAACAATTATTTTGTTATGTAATAAATGTAGTTGAATAATTAATGGGCCAGACCCATAATCTATATAATAACCTTTACTACTTGGGCCATATAATTAAATTACGTTAGTGGGATTTACCACTTTTATACCTAATTATTGTATTTTAAAAAAAAAAAAAAAAAAAAAGAAAAGAGACGAGCGCATACACATACCTGGGCAGACGAATGGAAGAGGGAAACTTCGAACTCATAGATCAGGTAATGAGTAACTAATTTTTAATCTCCTTGTTGATTGGATGTAAATTATATTATAGGTGTATTAATTTGGTTGGGAAAGGATTGAAAATTGACAATGTTTTGCTGCTAACGTTTAAGGGTTTTGGGAGGGGGACAAAGCTGCTTGCAATCATTGGCTAATCATTGCCAAATGATTGAAGCAATCGGCTTCATAAAATATTTGTTGGGGGATCAAATTATAGAGGAATTGGTGTATGGAGTTAAGTTCTGCCAATTTTTGTTCTCCTCGAATTATACGCTATTTGTCAAGTATTTCTCCAGATTCCTCTTATTATTATTATATAAAATATTCAAGTCTTGATATATTGAGAGTAATATTAGGTATATTGAATTATGTAAATATTATAAAAATTATGTTATTTGGAGAAATTAAGACTTAACCTTAAGGTTTAAAATTTGGGAATATGAGACTTGACATATTTAATTGGCACCAAGATTTATGAATTTTTAATTATAGATTATGGTGAGTTTTGGATCTAGGCTAGACCTATAGTAATATAGGTGTCTAAGGATTCACGTGCTTACGAATATTGCATATTTGATAGATTAGGAATATCCTGAAACTTTACGAAAGGGAAATGTGAAATCTTGAGGACTCGTGACATGTGTTCGTCATTCAAGGTATGTTAAGACTTCCTAGACTTCATTGAAGGATATTTTTCTAATTAAGGATTAAAAATGGAATAGACCATGGGTAAGGGCAAAAGATGGGGGTCTCGTACCAATGGTGTGACGGGCATTGGTACGAGTACCGGTGTTATAAAGAGAAAGTTTATTACTATAGAATGCGGATTGAAATTCGAGAATGCCAGAACATATGGGTATTAGCTGATATATTATGGACTTGATTTATTATGTGTGATTGTATTCTTTATCGAACCCGTATATTTGTGATAACTAAGGTGATTACATATCATATTGATATTTGATTGAGATGCATCATCATCCCTTTTCTTTGATCATATTGTGCACATGCACTGGCATGAGATTGAGTATGAATTGGGCACGTGGAGATCGTCCGTGCTGGGGATGATGAGATATTGAGATTATAATTTGGGCTCGTGGAGATCGTCCGTGCAAAAATTGTTGATTATATGATAGTGCATTGAGATCGTCCGCACAAACACGTGGAGATCGTCCGTGTTGGTATATGAACCTCGCGAGTCCCCCATGGGTCATGAACTCTCGATGTATTTTCGAGGAGTATTATGTATATACGGTTGAGAGAGTACTTGATATATGAGGCATATCATTTCATGGTGTCATATTGCAGTGCATCCCATGACATCCTTCATATTTGATGATTATGTGTTCTATTGGTGGTTGGAAAGTACTTGTTATTTGGTTACCTCTATTTGATGAAACTTGACTGGTAAGTATAATATAGACTTGTATACGTAAAGAACTGATTTTCTTACATAAACTTCCGTCACTACTTCTTATTGTCGGTCTATGAGATATACTGGGTACACATGGTTCCGTACTCATATTACACTTGTTGCACTCTTTTGGGGTGCAAATTTGATTCCTAATACGAGCACCTCTCGTGGAGCTTTTTTTGAGTCCGAGCTTTGGAGTATCTTCGAGTTGTGGTGAGCTGCTTGGTTATTCTGCAACCCATACCTCCCTCTATTTTATGATTTATTTTATTGTTTCGTATTCAAACATGATATCTCTTATGTTTAGGCTTGTCTTTTAGTTTTAGACTTGCACCGTATTTTAGAAGCTCTTGTACTTATGACACCAAGTCTTGGGTGGTATTTTAGCTTTCCGCATTTCATATTTATAAAGGACTTAGTGTTGGAGATACTTACTTTTGTTTACCTTTGTACCTCATTATTTAGTTAAATTGGTAAAATTATTGGATTGGCTTACCTATCAGTTAGGAACATAGGTGCATCACGACTTGTAAAATTTGGGTCGTGACAGAAAATGAGTACTTGATGTTGTGATTGAGAAGTGAAGAATACGCAAATGCAAATTTAAATCTGAAATGTAGAGAAACAAATAAGAATTAGTTAGCGAAAAAAATTTAAAAAATTGACAAATAATAATTGTCAAAAAATGAGTACCTGATGTTGTGATTGAGAAGTGAAGAATACACAGCTGCAAATTTAAATATGAAATGTAGAGAAACAAATAAGAATTAGTTAGCAAAAAAAAATTCAAAACATTGGCAATATATCTATATTTATATTACTTTAAAAGCATGAACTCCTAACTTGAATGTTAAATTACTATAATATCCCTAACTTAGGTTGTGACTTTTTTTCATGAGTTGTGATTTTTCTGATAAGTTGTGATGAACTCCTAACTTGAATGTTAAATTACTATAATATCCCTAACTTAGGTTCTGACTTTTTCGATGAGTTGTGACTTTTCTAATAAGTTGTAACTTTTATCGAAGGGTTGTGATTTTTCGAAGAGTTGTGACTTTTCTAATATATTGTGACTTTTTCAATAAGTTGTGACTTTTTCAAAAGGTTGTGACTTCTCAAAAGGTCATGACTTTTCCGATAAGACACAAAAAATACTTGTTCATACCACCCTTTGTTGACTATACATAGAGGGGCTTCCTCTCATTTTTTTCAACCACACTTAATCTTATACTCTTCTTCTTTTTGCATTTTAAAAGATTTCATGTGATTTATTGTCATTGAGTGAGTTCAAATAAGGCTGTAAGTGATGCCTTTGCTCTTAGTATATGTTGATTACTGTCGAGTTGTGAGTGGAAAGAAATATTTCTTTTTGGTGAAAACAGAAAATGTACATTTTTGTCGGTGTATTACTTGTGCCATTAGTTGTATGACAGTCGGGTGAAAACAGAAAATGTACATGTTCATATGACAGTCTGGTGAAAACAGAAAATGTACATGTTCATATGACATCTGAATAGTATACACGTGCAAATACATCTGGTTAGACGACAAAAAAAAATACACAACAAATATCGTCTATAAGGTAATATTATTGAGATACGACCAATTACATGATTGAACCTCAGCAAATTGAAATAAAAATATGCATTGAACTAATAAAAATTTTCATTGACCATCTTCATAGGTTCGTGTGAATAAAAGATATATATGATGATCCACATTGAACATTCATAAAAAAATCTGCAATATTATTTTGTGCAAACTTATTATTCAAATCTCCACTTAAATAAGCAATACTATTTACTATAACATATATTTTCTGAATTTGTAATCACGTGCAACGCACGTGTCGAAAAACTAGTGTGTGTGTGTGTGTGTGTGTGTATATATATATACCAAATAAAGTCGTTTAAATTTTTTATTTGAAAATAAGAATTTAAATTAAAATAAGATAGTGGGGTAAGATGCGTTTGTAAATTATGTTGCAAAATCCTACTCAGTACTCCCCCCTCCGATTCCCTTATCTAGTTTAGTAGTTTGTGGTTTACTAAATCTATGTAGTTTCTCTCAAAATTACTTTGTTTTTTACTCTGTGCATCTCTTTTCCTTAGTATTATGTTCTTAGCAACTTCTTCTTTAACCAAACTTTGTCTTCCAAAATGTAGTCTTTTAATGCTTGGAGTATTTTGTCTTGTTTCTTCTAATCTTGTCTGGGGTCGGAACAAGGTGTTCCCTAATATAGTCTGTAGATATAAATCTTTGTTTCTTTGATCAGTAGTTTTGCTTGAGCTAGAGGCTCTGGCCTTGTCTTTTCCTTTACTCATGCTGAAAATAAATAGTTAGTTTTCATAAGTCTGCTAAGTTGATCTGCTAAAGAATTATCTTTCCCTTTTATATGTTATAGAGATATATTGTATATTGACGTGGCGTCTAAAATTTTTAACCATCTTCTTTTGCTACTACTTTTTCCATCTATTTTTTTTATGGAATTTTACAATGGCTTCGCAATCAGTTCTTACTAAAATTTCTTTTTTATTGATAATATATAATTTAAAACTGTTTAGACCGTATATTACCGCTAATATTTTTGCGTCTATACTACTCATGTTCCCTTTTTCTTTATATTTTCCGCTTTGGTAGGTGCAGATTTTTTCATCTTTTTTGTCTCCATACTTATTTTTCTTTGTTTTTAATACTGCTCCCCATCCTTCTAGACTTCCGTCGGTTTCTACTATTGGATAGTCGGTTTCTAATGGGAGAGATAAGTCTGATATGTTTTTAATCATTTGTTTGAGTTTTTGTACTAACTTTATGTCTTCTATATTTAATGTTTTTTGTCCATGAATTCCCCTTTTTGAATATAAAGGTCCTACTACCTTTCCTAGGTCTTTTATAAAATTTCTTGCATAATTTAAAATTTCTAGAATTTTTTGTAAATCTTTAGTATTGTTTAGTTTGTCTGGCATGTCTAAGACTTTTTTAGCTATATGAGGTTGTAATTTTATTCTTCCATCTCCAATTTCTACTCCTAAGAAGTTTATGAGGCTTTTACATAAATCCATTTTTTTCTTACTAACTATGATTCCGTTGTCTACAAATAACTTAAACATTGTTTGTTAGTGTTCTAGATGTTCTATAATATTATTACTGAACACTAGAATATCGTCTACATACACTAGAATAAAATTTTTATAGTCTCTAAAAATATTATCCATTTTTCTTTGGAAAACTGGGGGGGGGGGGTTGGTTTTAGTCCAAAGGGCATTATTAACAATTCGAAATGTCCCTCTGGGCAAGTAAAAGCAGTACATTCTATACTAGCTTCATGCATTTTTTCTTGCCAGTATCCGGACTTGCAATCAAACTTACTAAAAAAATTTCTTCTCTGTATTCTATTTTTTAGTTCTATTTTATCTGGTAGCTTATACCCATCCATTTGGGTGTTATCATTAAGTCTTTTGTAATTTATAACTATTCCGGCTTTTCCTCTTACTATTTCGCTATGATTTCGTACGATGAATGCTACCGACCTATGTCTTGATGTTGATATTCTGATTACGCCTAACCTTAGCAACTCTTTTATTTGGTCTTCGAATTCTTTCAGGTCTTCATTTGTTGATTCTATAAAGGTTGTTTTCACCGTGTATTTTGAGTTAATTATGTCTAGTCTGTAGCTTATGTGATTGGCGTCCCAATGCCTCATGGGTCTTTCTCCGATTATCTCTAGTTTATCTAGAATTCGAATTACTTTTTCCAGATCCTTTTGATATTTTATTATTCCTGTGTGTTGTAACCTTCTTTTAAAATTGTAAAACCCTGTATTTATTTCTATTAAATTGTACTCTTTTCTACATCTTCTATATCTGAAAGGCCAAATTCTAATAATTCAATTTCTTCTCTTTCGTCCATAACATGTATTTTAGTGCAAGTGCATTCTTCCCCTTTATCGCATTTTGAAGTATTTGGTTTAGGCTCATCAGTGTCTATGAGATACCTAGATCTTGTTGGAATAGATTTTGTTGTTATTGCTGTCTGAGTAGTATTTTTAGAAAATAATACTCCATCTCTAGTAAGGATACAACTACCATTATTATGTAGTAAGAAATCTAATCCTAAAACAAAGTCTATCCTAATATTTAAATCTCTTACCCAGATTTTTTCTAACTTATAGGTGGGTTTATAAAAGTCTGCACCCATGTTTAAAAAACTTATTTTTGCATTACTAACGTAATGCTTATATATGTTAGGAGAACCATCCATTTTCATAGCGCTTTGCGGTTCTGAAAATTCTTTTATTACTTCTAGAGGCAAGATACATCTATTTATTATACTTTTTGTACATCTTGAGTCTACTAGAACGAGGGTTTCTATCTCGTAGCCTTGAATTTTTATTCTGGTTAGGATTTTTATGGTATTATTTTTTTTGTCTTGTTTACAAGTTAATCCTTCAAATGACTTGTAGTCTTCTTTTTCATTTAGAAGTTCTATTTTTAATTCTAATATTTTATGGTCAATTTGGCTATCAATTTGGCTAGTGTCTTCCATGCCTTTCCCCTTTTCTAATGCTATGCCTTTTCCATTTTCTATTTTACTTACTCTTTCTTCTAAACTATTTATGTATCCTCTAATGCTTTTAGCATTTTTTTTTTGTGATAACTTGCTCATCTTTGATCTTAATATTAAATATTTCGTCGATGCACCGAATGCATCCTTCTATATAACAGTACATGCATTTTGCTCTTCTGTCTTTACTTGGATATCTTGTGCAATTAAAGCATCGTTGACTATCTAATCCTTTCCCTTTGCAGAATCAGTGGTCACATTGTATATTAACAAAGGTGTAATCCTTTAAGTTGTTTAAATCTAGCTTCTCTAATGCTATCTCGTTTATTAATGTTTCTTCTTCTGAATCAGATGAATTTTGTCTTCCTCCTTCTACGGCATCTATGCTTATTACTGAATATATATTTTCGTTATCTAACATATATTCGTTTACATTTATCAGGGTTTCTTGAAAGTCCTCTATAAGCTGGGCATTTCTTGTCCTACTATTGTTTCTTCCTGGACAAGTATTGACCAGATGTTCTTCACTTCCGCATGTGAAACAAGCTAGTCTATTTTTATAAATTCTGTTGTTATTGTGTTTTCTTACATGTCTGTCTTTATTTAGGTAAGGCTTTCTTGTTGTTGATTTTCTTAAATAATATTTTTTTTGTTAGGTTTGTACTCTTGGGTATTTTGGTGTGTCTTCCTGTATTTTTTTTTGTGGTTTACTTTGATCGTAAATTTGTGTTGTATATATATTTTCACAGAATTCAGTCTTGTTTTGTGTCAAATATTTTTGTATTTATATATTTGTACATTTTTCTTGTAATACCTCCATTACGTGCTGTATTTTATGCCCTATGGACCAATTTGCGTTTGGATTTTGCATTACTCCTTCTCTTTTATTCCATCTTTCTTCTATCTCTCTTCCTAGGGCTCCAGGAGCTTATTAAAAAGTTTCTTTCCTAAACTTTGGTCAAACGCGTTACCGCTTATGGCACAATAATAAAAGTAGTCCTTTAGGAAGTTTTTTATATGGCACCAATTATTTATGTCAAGTTGTTCTAATTTTATTAATGCATTCTTTTGTAATACTACTAATCCGCTATTTGGGTCTTCTCTTGTTATTAAGCTGTGTATTTTATTGGTAAAGTTACACGAGTTTGGTCCCATGTTTACTAATTCTTGAAATTCTTACGGGTAAGCTTCTTTGTATGCTTCCCATACTCCTTTAATTGATTCTCCTAAAAAGGTCTCCATATACCTATTCGTGGTTTCTGCATCTGTTTCACTATAATGGTGTGTATAGTCTGCTACTACTATTCCTTTCCATACGTCTATTACTGAATTCCATAATTGAGGGTCATGTGCTGTTATATTCAGTATTTTTCCTGTCTCCTCCGTCTTTGATAGGAGCTCCTATTGGCTCTTATTCCTATTGGTCTAACCATTTCTGGTTCTATAGCTGGGTCTTGTCTAAACACCCTATACCTTGGTAAATTACCTATGGTATATTCTACCGGTGGTACAGGTGTGGTTTTTTGGAAAGGACTTAAACTGGTTGATGCGGTTTCCAAAAATTCTTTTAAGTTGCGAGTTGTTTTGTCATCACTTTCACTTTCGTCTTCTTCTTGTCTAGTTTCACTTTCGTCTTCTTTTTGTTTATATCCGTAATTATCTGTTTTAGCTTTGGATTTTTTAAAGTGTTTTTCTACTAGAGAAAATTCTATTCCTCTTAATTTACAACCTTTACATCTAAAGATTGTTGTTTTATCTAATTCGTGTATCTTTTTGGCTTTTTCTATTGACTTATCTACTTCATAGTCATTTTCTTCTATGATTTAGACATTCATTCCTTCCATGTTTATGGTTGTTTCATTATCTTCTAGGTCTTCATCTATTTCTTTTTTGTTGGAATATTTATAGTATGTGAATCTAATTGAGGTTTGTCCTCTGTTATTAGTATATGTAAGGTGATCATTGGGTCTTAATACCTCAGTTTTACAGAATTTCTCTAAATTTCATTCCCTACCAGCATATTCTTCGAAACTTATTTTTAAGGGTTTCATTAGTTTTATCCCCTTATTTCCCATTAAACCTACTGCATCGTCTATTTTAATTTTAAACTTTGAACTGCTGCTAGTGGCTAATTTTCCTATGAAACCTACGCATACTAGCAAATTATTTCCGCAGTTCATTTCTTCGTAACCTTTAGTTTGAATTCCTATTTTTATGTATTTACCAAATTCATTTGAATTTATCATAAAGTCTGGACTACAGTAAAATATTCCTTCATTATTGGTCATATCTACTTTTATTAAACCTATTATAGATCTTTTTGATTCTGACCATCTATCATCATATAAAGTAATTAGTACTTTAGTTCCTAGATTTTTTCTAGTTAATCCTTTCAGTCCAATTACTACTAATCCCATATGCATGAGATTTGTTCTTTTTTTTTTTTTTTATTTCTTTCATAGAGTCTTTGTTAATCAAATTTATACTTTCACTATTATTTTTTGATATGCACATTTGCTATTCTCTATAATGTCTATATAATTGTGTTGTTGAAGAAAATAAACATGTATTATAATGTACTTGAGGATTTAGAAGTCTCAATTTATTTTGTTGGAAAATTTTTATATCTTTGTCTACATCTATTATTTCATATAACTGGTGACTACTACTGAGTCTGGATGAGTTCATTATTCTAGCTAACATATTGTTTCCTAATCTATCTTGAGAGAAACTGGCCCTTTGTCTTTCTTGGGAGGCTTCCTATTTGAAAAAAGGTCCATGCCTTGTCCTTTTTTGTTATTTTAGGTTTGTCTTTTTGGGGCGTTATTTCTGTTCTTTTTAGTTGTTCTATCAGGTCTTGTATATTTTTATCTTGTTTTGTTTTTTCTTCTGGGATTTTATATTCTAATAGACTATCTAACTTTTGATTAATTTTTGTAATTGTATCCTCTAGTTTCTTGTTTAACTCTAATAGTGCGAAAATTATTATATTATTTTGTTTTACTCCTGTTAAGTTTGTTTTTCCTGGTGGTGTATATTCAGATAAGCCTTCAGGATTAACTTGAAATTGGGTGGCTCTTTTTAGAACTTCCTGGTAGAAGGGATCGTTTATGAAAGAGTTAAGTCTCTTAGTCGATCTAGTTCTTTTCTAATTTCTCTAACTTCTTTGTGGAGATGTTCTAGTCGGATATTTGTTTGTTCTATTGTATTATTATTGGCTATGTTATTATTATTTGTTAAAAGTAGTTGTAATTGTGTATTTATATCTAATTGTTGTGTTTTTAGAAAATCAAAATTTTTTTATTTTTTCTAATGATTTGTGATATTGGTTTTGCAGGTTTTCTAACATTTCTATTGACTTTAGTATTCTATCGTCTCTCAAATGAGTGTGTTTAGCTAAATTTATTATTAGGTCTATGATGGTGTTTAGGTGATGGTGATCGCTATGTAAGATGTGATCTCCTTCAGTAAAATTACACTTGATTGCTGTTGACACCCAATTTTGACCGACCTTTAATCATTTTTGAAATGCTATTCAATTAAATACATATTTTAAAACACATGTCAATTTTTAATCAATTTCAACTTAAAATTATATATATTAGTATTCATGATTTCAAAAATTATTGTAATTATTGTCAAATTATTAAAATCAAAATAATTATTTTATTTCAAATGTTTAAAATTTTAAAAGATTGGTATTATATAAAATGTTATAACATTTGTAGTATTTTAATGGGATAGCATTTCATTTTTCCTCCAAATCATTTAAATCATAGCCTATTTTATTCTATTCTAGCCCATTCAATTCTAATTTTTATTTCAATTATAGCCACTTTTATTTCAATTCTAGCCAATTTTTTATTTCAATTTTGGCCATTCCAACTCAACTCTCAAGACCAATTTCCTTTTAATCTCGGCCGTCTATCTTTAATTTAAATTCTAGATCAAATCTTAGCCGTTTATTTGATTCGGATCCTACGGCTAGGATCAATTCCCCTCTCTTTTCCTTGTTAAACAAAAGACCCAAACCCTAAGGTATTTTCTCATTTTCTTCTTCCTCTCCTCTCTCTCCAGCCGCCGACCCCCACCCTCTCTCCCTCTCCTCTATTTCTCCGGCGAACGGAACAAGCCAGCAGCAAGCCCCGGCAAGCAGCAACATCAGCAACCAACCACCGGCAAACCGCCATGGAAACTAGTGGTTTCCTTTCTCTGGTCTCCCCTCCCTTCTTTTCTTCTTTTCAGGCGACGCCGCCCTCTCTCTCTCTCTCCTTGCCTCTTCTCTTTTTGTCCTCTCTTTGCAGGTTCCGCCAGCAGCAAGCAGCCGGCGAAAATCCGGCGGCCAGCAGCAGCAATCACCGGCGACATCAGCAACACGAGGCCACCAGTGAGCCTCTCTTCCACGGCGAGCAGCAGCCAGTGAGAACAGCCAGCCACAGCGAGCAGTAGCTCGGACGGACGACGCCACCAACAACAACCGGCGAGATCCCAGGCGAGGACCACTAGCAGCTCCAGCCAGCGACAACAGCAGTTCCAGTAAGCTTCAGCTGGCAACCACCATGGAAACCAGTGGCTTCCTCTCTCTATTCTCCCCTTCTCTTCTTTTCCCTTTTTCAGGTGAGCAGCGCCGACGATGAGTAACCAGCAGCAGCATCGATCTCCGGTGAAGATAAAGTTCAAACGGATCTATTCAGATCCGTCCGGGTACAGTCCTTTTAAAATTATCATCTCATCTTTTAGCTATTTTATTCTTCTTTCTTAGTTGTAATGTGATTTTGATTTTTCTGATATATGCTTACTTTGTATGAAATTTTAATAAAATATGAAATCATGTATTTTGCCTATCAATCTGCCTGTTATTGCTTGGTTATCTGTTAATGTTGATATATAATTCATTGAGTTTAGTTTGTTCAGATCCCTTAATCGGTTCTGCTTCTCAGTCTAATTCAAATTAGAAGCAACTTGTGTAAATCAGTTAGAGCGTAAATGAATTTACTAATTGATTGCATTGGAATCTGTATGTGATTGCATTGGAAATTGTTATGCGTATAATTGTATTTCCTTTAGTAGTTTATTAGCATTAATAGTTGAGATATTATAGTTTACCTACAGGTTAATGTAACTAATTGAATTCCTTGATTTTGAAGGTTGCATATGGTAAGTCTTAAATTAATAAGTAAAAGCCGGATAATTTTTTTTTTCAGTGCTAATTTGATGTTAATAGTTGCTGTAAATTGATCCTTCCTCCCTTAATTATTGTCCCAAATAGATTCTTACTTGTTTATTTATGGTAATCTAGTATTAGGTGAATATTGATTTATGAGTTTGCTGATAATCTTTGTCTTATTTAGTTGCTCTTATATTTGGTAAAAAGAATTTTAAAAATAAATCTGATTGGGCTCTTTTAAAATAAGAAAAAATATTAATTGATTCCCTTTTTATTCCCTTCCCTTATTTAATCCGTACTCTAGTACTATATAAAAGGCGCCTCCCCTCATTGTTTAGCAGGACATGCTTGGCTTACTCTCTCAAAAATATATATATATTGTTGACACCCAATTTTGACCGACCTTTAATCATTCTTGGAATGCTATTCGATTAAATACGTATTTTAAAATATATTTCAAGTTTAAAATTCTAATCAATTTTGTCTTAAAATTATACATTTTAGTACGTAATTTCAAAAAATTATTAATTATTAAATTTTGTTAGCAATAGTTAAAATCGAAATAATTATTTTACTTAAATAGTTCAAAATCATATTTATGTTTAATTTTATGAAAATATTTTAATCTGTGTATTAATCAGATAGCATTTCATTTCTTCCCTTAAATCATTTAAATTTCAGCCTATTCTATTCAAAATTTATTTTTTGATTCAAGCCTTTCTTATCCAATTCCTTCCAATTTTAGCCACTCCAATTCAAATTCTCATTTCAATTATTGCCACTTTTCATTTCACTTTTAGCCAATGCTATTGCAATTGTGGGCATCAAAATTCAATTCAATATTTTCATGCTTTTAATCTTGTCCGTCTACTTTAATTTAAAATCTGAGATCAAATCTCATCCCTTCATCTCTTATTAAATCAACGACCGAGATCTATTTTGTTTAACCCTTCCTATTTTAGTTCTAATATACCAAACCCTAAATCACTCTCATTTTCCTCCCTTCCTCTCTCTATCAGCCGCCTCCCTCCCTCATTTCCACCAGAAACAGTGGCGCCGCCAGGCATTTGCTTCTCCGGCGAAGATAACATTAGCGAGTGGGGGTAGCAGTCACCGGCGCCGCTCCCTTTTTTCTTCCAGCGAGGTCATCGGCGAGGACCAGCAGCAGAGGAGGCCACCAACAGCCAGCAAGGGCCGCCAGTAAGCCTCCATCGCTGGCAGCAGCTCCGACTGCTTCCCTCTCTTCTCTCTGTTATGGCAAAAATGAGAACGCCGAGCCAGCAGCAGCTCTGGTGAGGAGCGCCAAGCGCCGTCGCCTTCTTCCTCCTTTCTCCCTCCTTTCCTCTTCTCTTTTTCTCTTCTCTCTTCGCAAGACCCCAGTAGCAGCCGTCGAAGACCACCAGCGAACCCCGTCGCTGGCAACAGCTGCTCAGCGAGGACCACCATCAGCAATCCCGACCTGCAGCCGACCACTAGCTCCGAGCAACAAACAACAACAGCAATCACCGGACAGCAGCAGCAGTTGCAACCGGCGACAATCCATGACAGCAACCACAAGCTAACGAGCCCCGGTGCAGCGAGCAAAATAACAACAACATCAAGAATATTAGAGCTCCGAATGATGAAACTCTATTGACTACGAACACGGATCTGTTAGGATCCGTCCAGGTTTGTCATTTATCCAGTTATTTATTTGAATCTCTTAGCATGATTAGTGAAGTCAAGCAACATGCATCCTGCTTAAAATCTGTTAATCTTCTGAGATCTGTTTTTTTTTAGTTTCAATATGATCTTGGTCGAAATCGATTTGAATATCCTGTTAGAACGTCATTGCTTTCTGGAATGTGCTCATATTGGAGAATGATTAAGTGTTCATGCTTTGGATTTTATGTTGGTATAGTTTTGACTTCCGCTAATGTGATTATTGATTCCTACTGGCCTCATGTTTAGTTTCCTGGCACTGATTATCTCTAATTCAGTTATTAGTAAATACTTTGAGTTGATTGCCTGGTTTACTCTTAAAAAATATAATTGTCGCTATACCACCTTAACTTGGCAGAATATGCTAATTTGGTGGGAGTCTCTTGCTGGCCACTTGATTAATTTTAATCTTACTATATACATTGCATATCAATTTTGTGACTAGTTGATTGTAAGAAAATCCGATTTAATCTTCCCCCCTTTCCTTAAATAATTATGTCCATTTGTTGGAATATTGGCTGAAATTATTTCCCTTGCGTGTCTTGCTTGGTGTATTATTAGTAATTGATTTCTTTGCCTTATGAAAAAATGTGTAAAGGCACCAATTAAGGTAAATAGCTTAAATTGATCCCTTAATCTCTGAGTTGTTTGGTTTATGGATCTCATACGTCTGGCTAATTTCCTTATTTGGCTGATTACAGTAAAACTTTAATATGTGAATAATACTTTGGGGTTAATTATATTCTGATTGCTAGCTTGATTGTATCAATTTGTAGTTATTTTAATTTATTCTTTCCTTGCTTGTTACGTGGTGTATTATGCTTAACTAAATGTATTTACCTTTTAAAGTGAGACTGATTTCTTACTTAGTTTTATTTGGTAATTGATTTGAGTGATTTAGGTAATCAATAAGTAAGTAAAATTTTGTATCTACTGATTGGCTCTTATTTATTAAAGGAAAGTAATATTTCAAAAAATCGGCTCACCTTAATTAACATCTTTTCTTTTTCTGACCAGCCCTTGTTCACTATAAATTCCCTCATTATTCTTATTCTAAAGAGACTCTGACATTCAACTTTGGCTTAAAAAAAAAATATCTACTCCCTACTCTAAAAAGAATATAGTTCTTTCGGTAAAAATTTCAAAGTGCCTCTGTTTTCCGTTGTTGCTGTTTTGCTGTGTTCGGGTCGAATATTGGAAAGTTGGTCTTCATTGCTGATTAATAAATCTGCATAACTGGTTAGCTTTCTTTTCCATTAGTTTAATTTTACCTTGCATCATTTGTTATGTGTATTGATTGCCTGAAATAAATAAAGAAAGCATCCGGGTTAGTCTTCTATTCCCTCCTTACAATGTGTGATTTTATGTGATTGTGTGTAATTCGGGTGTTTTGCCATGATTTGCTTTTATGTATATCAACTAGTTATTATCATACTATGATCTTGTGTCGGATGCTATGTTGTTAAACAGGTTTTGAATAGGAAGTTCAATCCGAAGAGTTGCCATGAGAAGAGATTACTTTTTTGTTTTATTCGTATTTATTCCGGTTTGTAATAATCTTGTAATAACTCTAACTCCCTCTATATGAAAGAATTTGAGGAATCGTCTAAGGGGGGAGGGGAATAAGTGCTAATTGTTTACTTTTGTTTATTTTTTTATTACTTGTGATTGCTGAATATAATCTGTCTATTGCTTAATCATAATTTTGAAATAAGCGGAAAGCACTGTCTCCTAAATAATCAATCTAAAATCAAGCACTGATTTGCTTAAATTTCGTCCTATACGAATTTGAAATCAATCAGCATGTTATTAACAACTCAATGTTTTAAAATCAAGAAGCATGTTTACTCGATATTATTTGTTTATGTACTTTTGTTGAAAATTGTCTAGTACTTTTAGCATGTTAACAATTGAAGTAATTTGTTTTAGCATATTGTTACAATTTCTGCAACGGAATTATTTTTCTGCAATTTGAAATAGACCAGTAATCATTGCCTAATAGTTAAATTAAATTAATGCATGAATGCTTTCAACTTTGTTAATGCTTAGATATTTATTATATGTTTAAGAGTTCAAGCAATAGGGTAAAAATTTAACTAAAATCGAAATTGTTCTAAATGCTTGTGGCTATTGTTAATTTGGGTAAATCATTATTTTAACAACCCGATCACACCAGTTATTGATCAAGTTTTAATAAATTGCAGCATATTAATCATTTAGAGACCATGTCTACAGATTTTTGAATATTATTAGCATGCCTACATCTAGAAAATATGCTTAAAGATTAAGTTTTATATGTTATCTGGGGTTTAGAAAACATGTCTATAAGAATTATAATTTCATCAATCACTTAGAAATTGTATATAGGATTTAAATCAATTTTCGATATGTCATTAAAATCCAGATTTATAAATCACTGTTAGGTTCTTTATTAAATCAGACTAACTTATGATCTTTATGGGTTATGAATCAGTAAATAAACGATTCCCAGCTTGTTTATAATTGAGATAAGTTTTCTGTGCTTAATTTCTGCCAATTTTGTTGTAACTGCTAGCATGTATAAAATAATTGGCTTATTTGCATAACTTTGACTAATCTGCCCGGATTAAATTCTGTCTGAATAGTTAAATCCTGCAAATAGACTGTAATTTTAAAAACTTTTGATAAAAATATAGTCTTTTATTTCTGAAATTTCTGCATCTGTAATATCTGCTGTTTTAAAATCAGTTAATTAGTTTCCTGCACTTAAACAATCTTCTGCCTCCTTTTAATTAAGTTTACTGCTAATGCTTGTTTATATGTGCATACACGTAGCATGAGACCTTTCACAATTATGTGTGTTTGCAAGCATGCTTAAATAAACTATAGAGGCCAACTTGAGATTTTATCTGCTAAGTGTGGTCCTATTTGTTTTAACTTGGTGTGTAGGTGGGCCTATTAGGATTTATTTTGTCTAAACCAGTCCAATATCAGTCCAATGCCTCTTGGACATTAAGCGGGGGCGCTAGGCACCTTTTTAGGACAAAAAGCATGCGGTGGTGGGGTAGGGGTAGTTTAGGCCCTACAGATATGATGACATCGACTCAGGCTTAAAGCGACAAACCTTGGTTTTGTCAGTCCCTATACGGAAGCCTATCGAAATAAAAAATGAGAAGTCGAGTGCTGATCCGTAAAGTCCTACAAAGTCTCCCTTTCCTTTTATCCCTTTTTATGTTTAATTATAACTATTTGGGGTAGTAAAAAATAAAATAAATCTGTTTACTTATCTATTTGTGCAATTTCTATCTCCTCGCTCATCTCTTGTTTAATTGTTAATATTTATTTGTTATCTGTTATTATCTAGATATGTATGCTTAATTATTAATTAATTAAAATGATCTTAATTGCTTAATATTTTTCTGTTGTATCATCACCTAGTAAGCATGTTTAATTAAATAATAATTAATTAAAAAATTTTAATTGTTTATTTATTGTTATCGCCTAGCAAGCATGTCTAAATCAAGTAATAAATGAAGTGACCTTAACTGCTACTTGTAACCCCACATAATTGCATGAGATACGGCTGGGATCCACATTTGTGGACCTCGAGGGATGCTTAACACCTTCCCCTCGAGGTAATTTGAACCCTTACTCGATCTCTGGTTCGTTGACATTAGCTAGACTTAGTTAGGTTAGACAGGTCCCCTAACGCACCTTAATTCGTTAGGTGGCGACTCTTCATCTACCCAAAACCCAAAAGAGTTGTTAGGTCGTG
This sequence comes from Solanum pinnatisectum, assembly GCA_035578085.1. Lineage (NCBI taxonomy): Eukaryota > Viridiplantae > Streptophyta > Magnoliopsida > Solanales > Solanaceae > Solanum > Solanum pinnatisectum. Next base: position 21,523,472 of record CM069076.1, read on the forward strand.
TTCCGAAACCCGTTTTGAGGAAAACGGGGCGACATATATATATATATATATAATATTTGCTCCCTATTCTAAAAGAAATCAATTCTTTCGATCTTTCTTCCAACTTCAAAGTTCCTCACTGTGTCATTGTCATTTGTTTCTTTGTGTTCATGTTAATTATTGGATCTCGTGTTGTCTTCATTGCTGATTGTCTTTAAACTGCTTAACTGGTCAGTGTCTCTCATACGTATATTTAATTTTTGCATCACTACTTACTTATTGTTATGCATAAGTCCAAAAATGGACATTGATAAATAAAAGGAAGCATCCGGGTCAGTTCTCACTCTCTCGCCGCTCCGTGTGATATTATATGTGTCGTTATGCTTTATTTGTCTAAATCGCTTGTTTCGCTGAAAGTGTATAAAATAAACACATTGTTGAATCTGCCCGTTTAGTGCTATCGTTTTATTATATTATTTTGCTCTGTATGCCATAAATATTTGTCCGTATATCACTTTAGCAGGTTTAGACTTGATTTCAAGTTCGAAGAGTCGCCAGGGATGGGTTTTTGAGCGAGATTTTAGTTTTCATTTGTATTTATAATATTTGTATTATTATTTGGCATTGTAATAATTTTGTATTAATACTCTGTATATATAATTAAACTCGGGGGATCATTTAGGGGGAGGGGTTTACGTGCTACTTGTTTATTTATTTGTGGTAGTTTATTTAGAAAGCATGCCTGTAGGATTATGTTTTGTTTGATAGGCCGCATTTTAACAAATCTGTTTAAAATAAGGTAAATATGTCACTGTCATTTATTTAATCTTAAACTAGTTTAAAAGTTGATTATGTTTAAATTGCTTATATGATTGGCATTAATCACCTTATAGATTATATTAAAAAAAAAAGTAAAATAAAACAAGCGATATGTTTGCTCCTTGTTTCAATTAATTCAACTAAGCCCTTTATATAATAATGAATAAATTTTGAATATTGTCAATATGTCTTATTGAAATTATTCTGTCATCTTAGATACCATGCTTATAGGATCCAAATAACTTTAAATATTAACGAAAGTGTAGTATGTGTAAATAGTTTTAATGTATGCCTAAGATCATGAAATTAATCCTAACATTTCACTTAGAAAACTATACCTATAGGAATAAAAAGAAAAGAGATAGTTTTCAGCTTGTTAAAATTGAGTTAAATCTGCTTTGAATATGTTATGCTCATTGTCATATAAATTCTGCAGTGAATTTATTTTCCGACACATAAAATGAGGTAATAAATTGTTCAGTATGCTAATTTGTTTAAAATAAGTTGTCTTGTTTGCCAATTAATTTTGCCACTAGTAATAATTGGATTCCTGCGTTGTAACTTTAAAATTGGCTCTGTTTAAATTTTTGATCTCATGAATAGTCTGCTACTCTTAAATACTTGCCACTTAAAAAATAAATTTCATATATAGTCTAATCTGCTACTGCATTAACATGCTATTATCTGCGTGATCTGTCAATTTAAAATTGGCTATTCTAATAAATTTCTGCTCGAAATTATTTTAGTTTCTGCATTGAATAACTATTTGGCCACTTAAAATCAATTGAGTAATAATAATAAATTCTGCACTATGTTGTATCTTTCTGCCCTTTTACTAATATTATTATGCTGCTTGCTTAATGTTTTGTATGCGCACACACTTAGCATGAACCTTTCACTTTACGTGTGTTTTACTAGCATGTTAACTAGCTTAAGAGGCCAATTTGAAATCTTTACTTGTTAAATGTTGTCCAACGTGTTTGACTTGGTGTCTAGGTGGGCCTATATATTTTATTTTTGTCTAAAACCATCCTAGTAGTAGTCCAACGCCTCTTGGACATTAAGCAGGGAAGCTAGACACCTTTTAGGACGAAAAGCATGCGGTGGTGGGGTAGGGGTAGTTTAGGCCCTATGGATATGATGACATCGACTCAGGCTTAAAACGACAAACCTTGGTTTTGTCTGTCCCTACACGGAAGCCTATCAAAAAAAAAAAAAAGTCGAGTGCTGATCCGTAAAGTCCTTCAGAGTCTCCCTTTCCTTTTGCCCCCTTTACTTGTTTATAATTATATTTGTTTGGGGTAACTAAAAAATAAAATAAAATTTGCTTATCTATTTGTGTAATTTCTGTCTCCTCACTTATCTCTCTATTAATGGTTTAATATTTATTTGTTATTATCACCTAGTATTGCATGCATAGGTAAAATAATCTCAAATGTTTATTTTTTGTTATCACTTAGTTCGCATGTCTAAATTAAATAAATAATAATGAAGTAACCTTAATTGCTACTTGTAACCCCCACATATTGCATGAGATACGGTCGGGACCCACATTTGTGGACCTCGAGGGATGCCTAACACCTTTCCCTCGAGGTAATTTGAACCCTTACCCGATCTCTGGTTCGTTGACCTTATCTAGACTTAGTTAGGTTAGATAGGTGCCCTAACGCACCATAATTCGTTAGGTGGCGACTCTTCAATCTTTCCAAAGCCCAAAAGAGTTGTTAGGTCGTGCATAAAGTCTGTTTTGCGAAAAATGGGGCGCGACAGAATGGCGACTCTGCTGGGGATTTTAGGTTCAAACCATTACGTGTTGCATGCTTTTTGTGGGGTTTACTTTATTGCTTGTTGGGTCATTACCAGGCTAAGTTGCTATTCGTCTTTCTGTAATTATTTGCATTTCTTATATTGTATATTTTCATGTTAATCCCTGCTCCTTTTCCTTATATGTTTACTTTATATATGTGTTTACATGTTTATATATGTATTTATTTATTGCTTTCAATAACTGTCTATATGTTACTGCTTTTCATTTACATGCTAAATGTTTACTGCTTTGATAAACTGGCATTCCGCTCATACTTCCCCCAATTGGGACCTTCTTCCTTTTTTTATTTTGTTACCGTGATGTTGTGCCTTTGCACCTCTCACAACTACTCCATTCCTCTTCAAACCTAATTATAGAGAGTCGGCACAGCGTGGACGGAACGGATAGTTTTACTACCGAAAAACCACGAGCCTTCTCGCATAGAATCCCTTTCAAGTTCGTGTCAAACCAATTCTTAGAAAATCTTACTTAGGTCATACATGATGAATAAGCCCTAGGTGGTTTGACCCTTGGTGTTAACCCTCATAATTAGTAGCCACCCTATCGTCTAAAGGGCCCCAAAACCCTTTAGACAAATTGCATAATTGTGTGTCAATGTGATCATGATAGTTAAATCAAGCCAAATTATGCCAAAATGGAGTTTAGAATTTCACTCTAACTTAACTCCATATTGGCAAAATAGGTTTGAATTAATTATTATACATTACTTATGTGTCGTCTTAGGCCTACCTCTGGCTTAACGAGGCTCCTTGCAATTAGGGTGTTTATCTTAAGACAATGTGTTTGCTATCTCAATTTATGCAACGCTCTAACCTGAGTTTCTTTTGCTTTTACTTTTGTTTTTACCCTTTTCCAATGGTTGATCTGTAGACCATGGTTTACCACACACGATCAAAGGGCGTTCTTCCTTCGCTTCCAATTGAGAATCGCAAAGGAAAGAGGAAAGTGACTAATGAGAAGGTTATGGGTAAGACTATTGAAAAGAAGCATCCTCCGAGCAAGTCGACCCTAAGTTTAGAACAGAAAATAAAGGATTTAGAAGAAGAGATATGTGGTATGCGCAAGTGGGCCAAGCTGTTACTCTCCTCCAATCCCACTTTGAAGACAGACATGGATAAGCAACTTGTCACAAGCCAAGCCACTTTCCCAAAGGATCCTCCACAAACTCACCCTACTCCTCATCCTCAAAACCAACCCAGCTCCATTCATATACCTCCAAGGAGCACTCACATTCCAAATTACCAATATCCTCCTCAACATCTTCCTTATGCCTCTAGACCTCCATATCTCACTCCGCGCCTGCAGAATCCTATCATGCATGCTACTCAATATGAAATGCCTTTGCACCAAGTTCCTTGGCATCACGCGTCTCTCATATCATTTCAAATTCATCCATATCAAATGCCTCCATCCCAAAAGCCTCCTCTACCATATCAACAACTAGCATATCTTGTCCACAATGTCAAAATACTCACTCAACCTCATATTCGCAAAAACCTATTCAATGTTGCGAAGAAACCCATTAAAGTTTACACTTCTTTAGCTGAATCCTTTAACCAACTCTATAAAAAGCTTAAAATAACTGGCTGTGTGACACTTATCCTTGCCAAAAATCCAGATACTCAATCCAAGGGGTATGATCCAAACGAGATTTGTGACTATCATTTAGGGATGAAAGGACATACTATTGAAACATGTCATGCTCTAAGAGGCAAGATTCAGCAACTGATTGAGGCTAAAAGCATACACTGGACAGACCTTGTGCCAAGGGAATCCCAACAGTGAACATGATGAAGTTCAATTAAACAAGTCTCCAAATAAGGCTTCCGCCATTTAAGTTCAAGTTTTCTACATCCAGAGAAGGAAAGTACCCATGTCACCATAGGGGCAATAAAGTTGATCAAAATCTACCATTTCAGAATTGCTTAAAAAACGCTCAGTTTAATGTCTTATGCTCTTGTAATTTGGAACTACGTCAGACCTGATTCCTGTTTAAGAGGGGATATGTAGGCGCTCCTATGGAGTTCGGTCTTATCATAATAACAATTTCATTTTGACTTTTGACTGTGTAATTGGGGTAGAATTTTTGAAAGAGTCTTAAAAATTCCATCAGAAGGACATTTCTGGCAAAGAATGATACTTGGACAGAATTTTTGAGAGGAACTCAAAAATTCATTCAAAAACATTTCTTCTCGAAAATCAGTAACTGGGGCAGAATTTCTGAGAGGGTCTCAGAAATTCTTTCAAAAAATATATCTTGCAAATCAGGACTGGGGCAGAATTTTTGAGAAGATCTCAAAAAATCCATAGAAATCAAGCTACCATCTACAACAAAAAGTATGATAGCAAAAGATCTACACTGGGGCAAAAAATTTTGAGGGGACCTCAAAATTTTTGACAACACTTAAAAAGACATTCTGGCAGACGTCAAAGGAGCATACTGCGCCAAATCAGGGATACAGATCAACCACCCCATTTTTAAACTCACTATTTTTCTTTGAACGCAGAAAAGACAGGTACATATACAAGAAACAGCTTCAACATCGCTTGAAAGATCAGTGTAACACTATGTTGAGCCCGATAAATCGCTAATCAATGGCACCCCATCCTTTCAATCAGACGGAAGGATCAAGATACTTCATATCAATCCTGAACAATCGTCATTCAATGACGACCTCTCCTTACTATAGGAAAAATGACCAAACTACTTTACTAAGCTCAATCACCAGTCAAATGGCGTACTATCCTTCCGACAAGATGAAGGATCGAATTATTTTGAGCCCGAGAATTGCCAACCAATGGCCCACTGTCCCTTCGATGGAAGGATCGAGCATTCTATATCAATCTTGAACAATCGCCACTCAATGACAACCTCTCCCTACTATAGGACGGAGGGTGAAGCTACAATACTCCGAGCTCGAAAGTTGCTAACAAATGGCATTCGACCCTTCCAACTAGGCGAAGGTCCAAGATACTTTATGCCCTCAATCAACTACTACATTATGCTCGAGATTACATTGTGCCCGAAGATTTGCATGTGCCCGAAGATAACATTGCACCCGAGAATTGTATTATGTCATGTGCCAGAGATTGCATTTGTTCCCGAAAATCATATTGTGCCCGATGACTGCATGTGCCCGAAGACTGTATTGAGCCCGAGATTGCATTATTGCATATGCCCGTTATTGCATCGTGCCCGAAGACTGGATTGAGCCCGAGAATTGCATTATTGCATTTGTGCCCGAGAATCGCATTGAGCCCGAGAATTGCATTATGCACGAAGACTGCATTGAGCCCGAGAATTGCATTGTGCCCAAAGACTGCATTGAGCCCGAGAATTGCATTATTGCATTTGTGCTCGAGAATTGCATTATTATATGAGCCCGAAGATTACATTGTGCATGTGCCCGAAGATTGCATTTGTGCCCGAGAATTGCATTGATTGCATTCGTGCCCAAGAATTGCATTGTGCCTAATATTGCATGAGCCCGAAGATTGCATTGTGCCTGATATTGCAGGTGCCCGAAGATTGTATTGTGCCCGAAGATTGCATTGTGCCCGATATTGCATGTGCCCGAGAATCGCATTGTGCCTGACATTGCATGAGCCCGAGAATTTCATATGCCCGAATAGATTCAAATCGAGTCGCAAGTATCAATAGATGCCCGAATTACAGATACACTTTCTTTACTCATTACTTATGTTCCTAAGGCGTCATGGTCTAAATGTATCATTTTCATGGCTTGCGGACATCATATCATGGCCTAAGAATTTACTTTCTGCTTATCATGATCCAAAGGTGGCATAGTCTAAAGACATCATTTTTCATGGCCCACAGACAACATTTTCATGACCTGAGGATATAATTTTTGTGTATCATGGCCCTAGACATCATAGCCTAAGACATCATTTTCATAGTCTTAAGGCAAACATCATGGTCGATATGGAAAATTGCATCATGTTTACATTTATTGTTTATTTGATATATGATCTAATCTTTCTATTACAAGCTACAGATTTGCAAAGAATGACATTTTGCAGATAAGATCAATTGCCCTCTCAGCTACGATTGCCTTGCTGTTTGTCACAACAAGGCCTTATTGAATTATGTTCTACTGACATCGCAGTTTTTCATTTAACCCTTGGCTACTCATATTACCGCTTCTCATTGGATTCGTCGCGCTTAAGCCAGAAATCTTGCTGTCATGCTCCTCTCACTTCTCTAATCTTATCCATTCAAGCCGATATAGTTCCTGTTCAAATATCATACCACTCTTTTAATTTTTAGGAGTTTTTTTTGCTCCTAAATCTAGAACTACACACGACCTGATTCTCGTATAACCAGATATATGTAGGCGGCTTAATACCAAAGTCTCGGTTGTACCCTTTTTCAACTTTTATTATTTCAATTAATCCCATCGACATCTTTCGTCGGTCGGACAAAATCGGCTACTAAGTCAACGTTGGTTGCCCGACAATTCATTCTTCATTCCCAAGCAACCAAGGGGCAGCTGTTGACACCCAATTTTGACCGACCTTTAATCATTTTTGGAATGCTATTCGATTAAATACATATTTTAAAACACATGTCAAGTTTTAATCAATTTCGTCTTAAAATTATATATATTAGTATGCATGATTTAAAAAATTATTGTAATTATTGTCAAATTATTAAAATCAAAATAATTATTTTATTTCAAATGTTTAAAATTTTAAAAGATTGGCATTATATAAAATGTTATAATATTTGTAGTATTTTAATGGGATAGCATTTCATTTTTCCTCCAAATCATTTAAATCATAGCCTATTTTATTCTATTCTAGCCACTTTTATTTCAATTCTAGCCAATTTTTTATTTCAATTTTGGCCATTCCAACTCAACTCTCAAGACCAATTTCCTTTTAATCTCGGCCGTCTATCTTTAATTTAAATTCTAGATCAAATCTTAGCCGTTTATTTGATTCGGATCCTACGGCTAGGATCAATTCCCCTCTCTTTTCCTTGTTAAACAAAAGACCCAAACCCTAAGGTATTTTCTCATTTTCTTCTTCCTCTCCTCTCTCTCCAGCCGCCGACCCCCACCCTCTCTCCCTCTCCTCTATTTCTCCGGCGAACGGAACAAGCCAGCAGCAAGCCCCGGCAAGCAGTAACATCAGCAACCAACCACCGGCAAACCACCATGGAAACTAGTGGTTTCCTTTCTCTGGTCTCCCCTCCCTTCTTTTCTTCTTTTCAGGCGACGCCGCCCTCTCTCTTTCTCCTTGCCTCTTCTCTTTTTGTCCTGTCTTTGCAGGTTCCGCCAACTGCAAGCAGCCGGCGAAAGTCCGGCGGCCAGCAGCAGCAATCACCGGCGACATCAGCAACACGAGGCCACCAGTGAGCCTCTCTTCCACGGTGAGCAGCGGCCAGTGAGAATAGCCAGCCACAGTGAGCAGTAGCTCGGACGGACGACGCCACCACAAACAACCGACGAGATCCCAGGCGAGGACCACCAACAGCTCCAGCCGGCGACAACAACAGTTCCAGTAAGCTTCAGCCGGCAACCACCATGGAAACCAGTGGCTTCCTCTCTCTATTCTCCCCTTCTCTTCTTTTCCCTTTTTCAGGTGAGCAGCGCCGACGATGAGTAACCAGCAGCAACATCGATCTCCGGTGAAGATAAAGTTCAGACGGATCTATTCAGATCCGTCCGGGTACAGTCCTTTTAAAATTATCATCTCATCTTTTAGCTATTTTATTCTTCTTTCTTAGTTGTAATGTGATTTTGATTTTTCTGATATATGCTTACTTTGTATGAAATTTTAATAAAATATGAAATCATGTATTTTGCCTATCAATCTGCCTGTTATTGCTTGGTTATCTGTTAATGTTGATATATAATTCATTGAGTTTAGTTTGTTCAGATCCCTTAATCGGTTCTACTTCTCAGTCTAATTCAAATTAGAAGCAACTTGTGTAAATCAGTTAGAGCGTAAATGAATTTACTAATTGATTGCACTGGAATCTGTATGTGATTGCATTGGAAATTGTTATGCGTATAATTGTATTTCCTTTAGTAGTTTATTAGCATTAATAGTTGAGATATTATAGTTTACCTACAGGTTAATGTAACTAATTGAATTCCTTGATTTTGAAGGTTGCATATGGTAAGTCTTAAATTAATAAGTAAAAGCCGGATAGTTTTTTTTTTCAGTGCTAATTTGATGTTAATAGTTGCTGTAAATTGATCCTTCCTCCCTTAATTATTGTCCCAAATAGATTCTTACTTGTTTATTTATGGTAATCTAGTATTAGGTGAATATTGATTTAAGAGTTTGCTGATAATCTTTGTCTTATTTAGTTGCTCTTATATTTGGTAAAAAGAATTTTAAAAATAAATCTGATTGGGCTCTTTTAAAATAAGAAAAAATATTAATTGATTCCCTTTTTATTCCCTTCCCTTATTTAATTCGTACTCTAGTACTATATAAAAGGCGCCTCCCCTCATTGTTTAGCAGGACATGCTTGGCTTACTCTCTAAATATATATATATATATATATATATATATATATATATATATATATATATAATATTTGCTCCCTATTCTAAAAGAAATCAATTCTTTCGATCTTTCTTCCAACTTCAAAGTTCCTCACTGTGTCCGCTGTCGCTGTTTTGCTGTGTTCATGTTAATTATTGGATCTCGTGTTGTCTTCATTGCTGATTGTCTTTAAACTGCTTAACTGGTTAGTGTCTCTCATACGTATATTTTGCATCAGTATTTACTTGTCGTTACGCATAAGTCGAGATTGGACATTAATAGATAAAAGGAAGCATCCGGTTCAGTTCTCGCTCTCTCGCCACTCTTTGTGATATTGTATTTCGTCGTTATGCTTTATGCGTCTAAATGTTTGTTTTGCTGGAAATGTATAAAATAAACATGCGTATTGTTGAATCTGCCCGTTTAGTGCTATTGTGTTATTATATTATTTTGCCTTGTATGCCATAAATATTTGTCCGTATTGCACTTTAATAGGTTTGGACTTGATTTCAAGTTCGAAGAATCGCTAGGGATGGGTTTTTGAGCGAGATTTTAGTTTTCATTTGTATTTATAATATTTGTATTATTATTTGGCATTGTAATAATTTTGTATTAATACTCTGTATATATAATATAAACTCGGGGGATCATCTAGGGGGAGGAGTTTACGTGCTACTTGTTTATTTATTTGTGGTAGTTTATTTAGAAAGCATGCCTATATGATTATGTTTTGTTTGATAGGCCGCATTTTAACAAATCTGTTTAAAATAAGGTAAATATGTCATTGTCATTTATTTAATCTTAAACTAGTTTAAAAGTTGATTACGTTTAAATTGCTTATATGATTGGCATTAACCAATAGATTATATATATATAAAAAAAAAAATGTAAAATAAAGCTAGCGATATGTTCGCTCCTTGTTTCAATTAATTCAACTTAGCCCTTTATATAATAAGAAATAGTTTTGAATATTGTCAATATGTCCTGTTGAAATTATTCTGTCACCTTAGATACCATGATTCTAGGATCCAAATAACTTTAAAAAATTAACGAAAGTGTAGTATGTGTAAATAGTTTTAATGTATGCCTAAGATCATGAATTTAATCCTAGCATTTCACTTAGAAAGCTATACCTATAGGAATAAAAAGAAAGGAGATAGTTTTCAGCTTGTTAAAATTGAATTAATTCTGCTTTGAATATGTTATGCTCATTGTCATATAAATTCTGCAGTGAATTTATTTTCCGACACATAAAACGAGGTAATAAATTGTTCAGCATGCTAATTTGTTTAAAATAAGTTGTCTTGTTTCCCAATTAATTTTGCCTCTATTAATAGTTGGATTCCTGCGTTGTAACTTTAAAATTGGCTCTGTTTAAATTTTTGATCTCATGAATAGTCTGCTACTCTTAAATACTTGCCACTTAAAAAATAAATTTCATATATAGTCTAATATGCTACTACATTAACATGCTATTTTCTGCGTGATCTGTCACTTTAAAGTTGGCTATTCTAATAAATTTCTGCCCGAAATTATTTTAGTTTCTGCATTGAATAATTATTTGGCCACTTATTCTACGTGTGTTTTACTAGCATGTTAACTAGCTTAAGAGGTCAATTTGAAATCTTTACTTGCTAAATGTCGTCCAACGTGTTTGACTTAGTGTCTAGGTGGGCTTATATATTTTATTTTTGTCTAAAACCATCCTAGTAGTAGTCCAACGCCTCTTGGACATTAAGCAGGGACGCTAGACACCTTTTAGGACGAAAAACATGCGGTGGTGGGGTAGGAGTAGTTTAGGCCCTATGGATATGATGACATCGACTCAGGCTTAAAACGACAAACCTTGGTTTTGTCTGTCCCTACACGGAAGCCTATCAAAAAATAAATAAATAAAAGTCGAGTGCTAATCCGTAAAGTCCTTCAGAGTCTCCCTTTCCTTTTGCCTCCCTTTACTTGTTTATAATTATATTTGTTTGGGGTAGCTAGAAAATAAAATAAAATTTGCTTATCTATTTGTGTAATTTCTGTCTCCTCACTTATCTCTCTATTAATGGTTTAATATTTATCTGTTATTATCACCTAGTATTGCATGCATAGGTAAAATAATCTTAAATGTTTATTTATTGTTATCACTTAGTTCGCATGTCTAAATTAAATAAATATTAATGAAGTGACCTTAATTGCTACTTGTAGCCCCCACATATTGCATGAGATACGGCCGGAACCCACATTTGTGGACCTTGAGGGATGCCTAACACCTTCCCCTCGAGGTAATTTGAACCCTTATCTGATCTCTGGTTCATTGACCTTAGCTAGACTTAGTTAGGTTAGATAGGTGCCCTAACGCACCATAATTCGTTAGGTGGCGACTCTTCAATCTTCCCAAAGCCCAAAAGAGTTGTTAGGTCGTGCATAAAGTCCGTTTTGCAAAAAATGGGGCGCGACAATTACTAAACCAAATTTTAATCTTCGATACTTCTTTTCTGAAATTACTTCTAAGTCTAAATATTCTAACTTCTTTATACTTCCTATTGTAGTATTTTTATGCCAAGTACCAAGCCTTTCTTTTTCTATCATATCGTTTTTGTCTAATTTGTTGGATGTAGTGGTTAAGTCTAGACCCTATTGTTGGTAATTGTAAGTTTATTTGTCTAATTTCTTGATTTATCAAATTTATTTCTTCAGATGATAATAAGTCTGAATATAATTGTCGTTGTTCTAGATATAGTTGTCTTTGTTCTATTAGAAAGTCATATATATTCGAATAATTTTCTTTTATCTGTAAAAGACACCAATAATATTCTTGGTCAATTATTATCTGCCTTTCATAGGGTCGAGGCTTTCTTTTAAATATTCTTGCTCGCATGTATTAAAATATTCTATTGGTTTTATACAGAATTGTAACATATGCTCCGATACCAAATAAAGTCGTTTAAATTTTCAATTTTAAAATAAGAATTTAAATTAAAATAAGATAGTGGGATAAGATGTGTTTGTGAATTATGTTGTAAAATCTTACTCAGTACTCCCTCCTCCGGTTCCCTTATCTAGTTTAGTAGTTTGTGGTTTACTAAATCTATGTAATTTCTCACAAAATTACTTTTTCTTTTTACTCTGTTCATCTCTTTTCCATAGTCTTATGTTCTTAGCAACTTCTTCTTTAACTAAACCCCGGGATACATAGTCCTTCGGTGCCCTGACCATGTCGGACTTTCAACTTTCCTAGGTATTTACAGGTTAATCCATCATTGTTACTAAGAGGATAAGGAACTAACCATGTACTAAGAGTAAATAATAATCATAATTGGTATGAACAGTACATATATGAACATCATATTATATAATCATAATAACATAACATATATAAACATAAACTAGGAGAAAATACTAAGATCTAGAAAACACATATAACTACTTACATGATAGTGGTCGGAGAGAGGTTTCCCTTTCGGGAGTCCCCGAGTGACCTTGCAACAACTTGCGAAAATAAAAACTCACACTCATTTTTACAAACAAACTCACTTCACTCTTTTTTTTTTGAAGGGAAGGGAAATATCTAAAACTTCAAACTCGTAGACTATTCTCTATTATGCTTTGCTTGTTCTTCTCTCTGCTCTCTACCTTCTTCTTGCAAATGGTCTCATATTTATAGGTGAAGAAGGACTCCCACGGATTTGAAACTTTGGATTTCAAATATTGAATAATCTTTCTTTACCTGTCGGGTGCTCTTTGGGCCCCATTGTCACATGGCCTTTGAAAGAGTTTTCAAAATAATTGTCCGCTTTTGAGTAGTGGTGTCCTCTTTATTGTCTGATTTGAAGTAATGGCTTATCACGTCATTGCTTACTTATCCTTTTTTGTCTTTTCCTCTTGATCGTCATGACTTACGTATTTCTTACGTGTCTAGATTGTGCAATGCGATGGAGTCAAAACTCATCCCTGAGTCGTCGTCCTCGTTTGGGTCTTGAGCAAATTGTTCTAGCGACGGGTTGTATTCATTACTTTCTGAATTTTCAGTGTCAGTGTCTGCAATTTCTGGTTCTGGGTTTGGGTATTCTCTTATAGCTTCTTATATATATATATATATATATATATATATGAATCAGATTTCTCTAAGAAAAAATAGAACAAAATTCTCTCCTCCAACATTAATCCACAAAATTCATGATTTTTCTCTCATTTCTTTCTTATTTTCTCTCATTTCTTTCCTATCTAAATGATCTGTATATATTTGATTATATAGATGATTATGGTCTTTTATTATGGCTTTAATTCAATGTTAACTCTTCACATTTTTTATATTTATATTAACTCTTCATATTCTTTATATTTTAATAGTAATGATTGACGGTTTTAATAGATGAATGCAATCTTTTATTATGTTTTTAATGAAAAACTAAACTTTTCATATTCTTCAGGCATCTTACTATTTCATTAAAAAAAAGTAGTGTATTTCTAGCATCCCATAATATTTAATATATAATAACTAATAATATATGATTTTTGAAAAAAGTTTTAAAAAAGTTTTTAGTATAGGGGTAAAATGGTATTTCAACTTTACACTTTGGAGCTTCCGACTTCTAGTAATATATAATAATATGATATGATATGATGATATGATGTGTGTGTGTATGTATATATATATGAATGTGATTAAAAAATAAATTAAATTAAATATATGATTCTTAAGCTTGTAATTAAGTTAGGAGGTGAAAAGGTTGTAAAAACATTTTGATTAATTAATATTAACTTATTAGATATTTTATAATATTTTAAAATAGGATAAGGGTAAAATGGTATTTTAACTTATTAGTTTGTGGCTTCCCACTTCTAGTATTTTATATATATATATATATATATAATCACAATTGAACTTTATAGAAAATAAATACTCTTTAATTGCTGATACATATAGTACAAGTGATATCGCAATTAATAGAGGTTGCACATGATATTTCAATCAAATAAATATCTCATTTGTTGTTAAAAACAGGACTTTTGAGCTACTTGAAATAAAAACTAATGGACAACTAAAGAAAATATAGTAGAAAAAATATAAATATATTTTCTTGGTATAAAATAATATAGTGTGGATGTCCACTACACCAAGAAGTTACTACATAACCTCCTCCATTATGAAGATAACCTCCACCTTTATGATCATTATTCTTGTAACATTTCACCTCCATAACCTCCTCCATTATATTCATGTTTAATGTCATGTTTATGACTAACCTTTTGTATGCCTCTATGTTACACTATAAATAGAGGCATAAGGGTTCATATTGTACACACTTGAAGATTTGATGAACACTTGATAGAAAGAAAGTTACCTTATATTGTTCATCTTGTCTTCATCTTTATATTGTTCTTTTGTTCTTAAGTTTTACAACACGTTATCAGCACGAATGTTCTACCATTGCACTTTGCAGGATTGAAGCAAGGTAAATAAAAGAAGGTAAAATAATTGTGTTTATTTTTCTCTCGGGAACAAGGTAAATTATTGTGGAATCTATTTTATATTTACTTGCGAACAAGGTGAATGATTAATATTATTGTTATTGTGCATTTTTTTTTTCACCTATGACTACATACACTTTCTTTTGTATGTGAAACTTATTTTATATTTCATTTATGATTATGCTCACTATTTTGGTTATTACATAAGCTTTTAAATTTATTTTGTTTGTGAAATATTTTGGGTTCACATGAAAATTGAAAAAAGGGTGGTGGTAGTGAGCATTTTTATTTTAGTGTAATTGAAATTATTAATTTCTTAGTGTGCAATTGATTCTTTGATCTATAACGGTAATTCACTTGCTTAATTATTGTGCACCAAACATAATATAATATATTGCTATGTGTAACTCTATTTTTTGACAAGTTTAAGATATTAGTACATACTTTGTTGAGAATATTTTAATTGTGTTTCTTTTGTTCTATATTTATTTGTGCATGTTAATCACAAAGTGACAATTTTTTGTTAAGGCTCAATGGTGAGTCCTATTATATTGGCTTATTATGTCATTGATTGAGGGTCAAATGAAGGATTTAAGTCCTATCTCACCAAGAGGATAATACATCAGGTGAGAGTCCTGGTGCATCATGATAATAAAATGTTGGGTTGGGTCTCAACAAATAATGACCTAAAATGCCTTCTTATGGGTAAGACGTTGGGTTCAAGTGCCAACGTTATATAATGACGATGTAATGATGATTGAGCAAATTAATATGCTCTTGATAAAAGTCATGAAACTTGTCCAATTGATTTGCTCCATTCTCTTATGTGAATGTGGTAGCAGTGCCTAATATGTCTGAAAAATGACAAGTGGTTGAATGTATGAATATGGGTGTGGTAAAATGTTAATGGTCATCTGTGGTTAATTAAAAGGAAGAACATTATGGGTTCTTAAGATGTTCCTTCAAATGTGAAGGTAATTTTGCCCATTAAAGTGGTATAAAAGGTTATTGGACACATTGTTTCTTAAGATGGCCCTTCAAATGTAAAGGTAATTGTTAAAGATAATTTTTATCCATCAAAGTGGTATGAGAAGTTATTGGGCACATTGTTGTTGGTGCAACCCAATTTGAAAAGTTTTGTAAATCCTCCATCAAAATAAAGGAATACAAAGTGGTAGTACAATTGGTACATTTGACCTCTTAAAGTGATGTTGAGGTGAGTCACATAAATTTAATAATGCCAAAACATGACAATGAGCTTCTAATAAAAACTTGTGGAGCATGTACAAATGGTTATGGTCCATTTCTTGAAGAAAATGTGACTTGTGTTCGTATGGATAAGAACATGTTCATGTATTGTTGGATGAATGTCACATCTCACCTCTACGGGAGGTTTGAGAGATTGAAAGGAAATATTTTGACATAAATGGTCATTTTGGTCATATACTTTGAGTACTACATAAATATTGTGGTATGTTTTATTATGAACTATTGGATGACAAAAGAGAGAAATAAATCTTTTCTATAAGGTTGTGGCCATGACCAAAATAAATGTTGTTGTGTGGCAACACAAATTTGTCATTGGTTGTCAAGAAATAAGTCTTGCATGTAATAATTTTAACTATGACAATAATAATAATTTTCTCCTTGAAGGAGATGGTCACCATAAAAATGGTGTTGTGAAATTTATGGTAGTACACAAAATTAATTGAGAGTTCCGAAAGAGCTAATTCGTTACTATCCGGAATGAAATTGTTCATAATATTGAAATTGTAGTAAGTTTCAAAAGAAACTTTTTAAGTTTCGGAGGAATTGAAAAAAAAATAATTATTATATTGAGACTGTAAATTATTGAAAGATTAAATATTTTCAGATTACTACAATCAAAACAGGTTATGAATATTTACATAAAATGTTACCCGCCTTTCTCTTGTTTGTTGAATAAAAATATGAGCATGATGAAGGAATCACATGCAAAAGTAAACTAGAAGCTTACTAGAATAAATATTAGTTGGCATAACCGGTTGGCCTTTCCGGTTCAAATGTGATGCAAAAGAAGTTGAGAATTCACGTGGTTATATGTTTGAAGAAATAAAAGATTCTTCAAGAATTCTCTTGTGTTGTTTGTTCTCGTGATAAAATGATCACTGTACCAACTAAGGTTGGGACTGTATCCCCTGAAATTATTTGGAACATATAAAAAGGTGAATATGGGCCCGTTCACCTGCCATGTGGACCACTTACTATTATGATTTAATAGATGCATCTATGGTATGGTTACATGTGCATTTGTATCAACTTATAAATTGATTTTTGTAAGGTTGTTTGCTCAAATTGTTAAATTAAGAGCACAGTTTCAAATCATAAAATTATGTTGATAATGTTGGTTGGTTTAGCGGAAATTGTATGCTCCAATTATAGCTAGACCATTGATTATGAGAACAGATCTCCCAAATGAAATTTGGTATGAGATGAGTTTATTTAACATGCACACATCAAGCCAACAAGGTTCTCCCATCACAATTGGTTTAGGGTCAGGAACGAAATAATTTACATCTAAAAATTTGATGTGTGCACATATGATTTTATTGCTCCACCACGCACAAAGATGGACCCCAAGTGAGGCTGGGGTTAAATTAGGGGGAGATATGATTAGCAGCTGAAAATTATGTGTGGGGTGAATTATCTAGATCCTCGTTAAAAAAATATGAATTTGAAGTTCAAGAGACAATTCGTTTGCAAATAATTTGTCAGATGTATTTGCTAACACAACATTTTAATTAACTGCAAATGCTTTAATAAATGTACGTTAAAAACGTGATAGACCAGTCCATTCCAAATGTAAAACTCCTTGAGGAAGGAGAGGAGCAAATTATCAAAATGGTCATGATAATGAGGCAAGTGCTTTAAAAGAGCATATGACATAATACTTCATAAAACCTTGGGAAAGGTTCAGGTACCTGAAAAATATTGAAAATGAAGAGATCTCGATAATTATGTTGTATTGGAATCGAGTCAAATGACCGTCGACGGTATCTTTGATATGAAGTAGCACTCAATGTAATAAACAATTATGAGGATCTTGAAATCAAATCTGTTATATAATGTGGACAGATAAATGATTGGCCAAATAAAATTTACTATTCAAGT
Organism: Solanum pinnatisectum; assembly: GCA_035578085.1. Taxonomy (NCBI): domain Eukaryota; kingdom Viridiplantae; phylum Streptophyta; class Magnoliopsida; order Solanales; family Solanaceae; genus Solanum; species Solanum pinnatisectum. Next base: position 21,541,233 of record CM069076.1, read on the forward strand.
ATATTTTGTTTCACTTAGAAAAGTGATGTTTTTGAACTTATAGTTCATAGATCAAAATATATGTCAGTGGGGTACATATGAATCGTTGTGCGAAAGTATAACCATAAGATATAAAGTACGGTTTGTGCCTCGGGCATAAAGGGTTTTCGCAAAAGTCCTAACATTATTAAATGGAGATATATTCTCCACTGGTGCATGGATGCAATGAGACTTATTTTAGTCTGGCAATAGATAAAATACTTGAATATGTATAATGAATGATTATCATGTCTAACTAGACGATGAAGGTTTTATGAAAATTCTATAAGGATTTAAAAGGTCTAAAAATAATTTCATTGAGTACCTACCCAATGGTTCTGAGATTGCTTAGCACAAAGAAAGAATATTTTCGACCTCATGAAAATGATTTAAAATGTAATGTATTAGTGCAATTGGTGCACTTACAGATTGTTGGTTATGCAACTATTAGAAGATTATTTGATATACACAACGAAAGTTATGTGAAGGGATTGTCATATTATCATTCAAGTTATGCCAAGAAACTAACAAATCAAGTGACTCAACACATAGAAGATGTGTGCTTTTCTTTGAGAAGAAAAGATGAGCTTTAATAAAATTGTAATGATCAATCTCCGAGTCAGAAACTATTTGATTATATAGATGCAGAATATTTATTTGATCTGCATAAAGCTTGATCACAAATGGGCTATTTGTTTACATATGGAGGCACAACAATATCTTGGCATTCAAAGAATCAAACACTAGTTACCACTTCTTCAAATCATGTAAAAATAACATTGATTATGAAGTAAGTCGGGAGTGTGTTTGGTTGGAATCATGACCTATCATATTCAGGAAGTATATGATTTTCCTTTGGAAAGGAATATTCTAACAAACATATATGAAAATAATATATACCTTGATTGAAGGGAGGATACAATCAAAGGAGACCGGCCAAAGCATATTTCACCAAAATTATTTTTCACACATGATCTTCAACAAAATGGTGAGATACACGTTCAAAAGACTCGTTCAAGTGATAATCTTGTAAACTTATTCACTATGGATTGTCAACATCAATATTTGAGAAGTTTTGATATAAGATTGGAATGCATCGTCTCCGAGATATCAGTTTTTATTAGGGGGGAGAAAAATACGTATTGTACTCTTTTCCTTAACCATGGTTTTATCCCAATTGGATTTTCCTGGTAAGGTTTTAACGAGGCAACATTCAAAGCGTATTAAAAGATATGTGTACTATTTCCCTTCACTAGGATTTTTTCCCACATGATTTTTTTCTAGTAAGGTTTTAACGAGGCATATTATCTATGGATATCCAAGGGGGAGTGTTATAAAATAATATAGTGTGGATGTCCACTACACCAAGAAGTTACTACATAACCTCCTCCATTATGAAGATAACCTAAACCTTTATGATCATTATTTTTGTAACCTTTCACCTCCATAACCTCCTCCATTATATTCATGTTTAATGTCATGTTTATGACTAACCTTTTGTATGCCTCTATGTTACACTATAAATAGAGGCATAAGGGTTCATATTGTACACACTTGAAGATTTGATGAACACTTGAAAGAAAGAAAGTTATCTTATATTGTTCATCTTGTCTTATATTCTTCTTGTCTTCATCTTTATATTGTTCTTTTGTTCTTAAGTTTTACAACATTCTTGATCTTAAAGAGTATTATATCATATTTTAAGATTTTTAAAGTACCAGATAAATAAAAGAAAATAAATAGCAAAACAGAATGAAAAAATTTAAGCTAGATGAAAATAAAGTTTAAAGCATATGAATTTCCTTGGTGTAGACTTAAATGTAAGGGTGTGTAAAAACTGAACTGACTGATAAATCGAATGGAAAAATATATTATTGATTTATTGGGTTAACGATTTTTAAATGGTTTCATAAAAAAGAATTATTGGGGTGTCGATTCGGTAATGGTTTGTAATATTGGGTAATTGGGTCAATTGATAACCCATTAAAACTATTGTATTTTACTACTTTTACCTATGCACAAATATTAAATATTAATCTTCATATCTTACTAGTTATGTCTTTTTCATTTAGGATTCAATTCATACTTCACTGTGACTTTGAGTCCACAACTTGACATTATACAAATCGTCAAAACCTAAAGTAAAAACCCTATTCTTCTAAATTTCTCTTTGTGTAATATATGTATAGTTCTTTTCCTGTTTGTTATCATAGTTTTTATTTTATGAGCATTTGTAAAGTTACATTATTGTTTTGTCGCGTCAAATTTATTAGAGAAGTCATATATTTCTTTGATAAGCATTTTCTTATTGGTTAAACCGAAAATTGAACCGTTAAGGATCAAAATCGATAAACCGAAAATCGTTAAAAAAATATCTTATTTGTTTGGTATTGATTTAACGTATTTAAAAATCGAACACTAAATCGATAATACATAAAATCAAACCAAATCGATTGATGCAAACCGTTAAATGACATTTCATTCCTCCATTCTCATTTAGTGATGCAACATTTCAATCATCTTTGGACATTTGAATGGAAACACTTGATCACATTTAATACTATGATTAAGTTATTTAAATGATAGCTTTTGCAATTCTTTGACTTGGCATAATATATTGTATATTCATGATAAGTATTCCAGAAATTGAAAAAAACTATAACAAATTTTGTTTCTCATCTAAACAATTCATTATAAAATATTTAATGGTAATAATATTTATTGCAATAAAAATTTACTTTCTAGTACATAAAATATTATAGAAATAGTTTTAGATTAAAGGGTAAAAAAGTAATTCAACTTTGTATTCAAAGCTTCCCACTTTAAATATTATACTCCCTCCATTTCAAATTAATTGAATTGTTGAAGTGTTTCACACTCTTTAAGAAAAGAAGATTAAGACATAAATTATGCATAACTTTTCATTTTTACCCTTATTAATTATTGTCTGATTAAAATAACTAAACATTAATTAATAACTAATTTCAATACTAACTAATGAAGGGTAAAATTGGAAGAACACTATAAAAGTAATATTGAAAATTGAACAATTAAGTTAATTTGAAAAATAAAAAATGTCTTAACAATTCAATTAATTTAAAATGGAAGGAGTATGATATATGATGATATATTTTGTTGATAGATATAGTTTGGTTTATTTTACGAAATTATATACAACATGAGTAGACATTTTTTGTCCGCAAAATGGTGTAGATGAATTTATCGATGTGGTTTAAGGCACACAAGTTGAATTAATCTTGTAATGATATTATATCGAAATAAATCTCTATCAAAAGTAAGATAATATATATATATATATATACACATATATATATATATTCTATATTATATAAGCCAACAAGAAAAGGATCATCGCTGCAATACTTAGTTGTACAATAAGTTGTGTAAATTGTACTGTTTATTTAGGTCACAAACAACCGCAGGTGCCTGTACAAGAGGCTTTAATAATTGTACTTATTAGACAAGAAGTTCACAAAGCCACGTGTAAGTACTTTGAAAGAGGTGTCTTGCCATTCATTACTCACTCCTTCACACTTAACCAAATTTCCTCAGTGTTCTTTGCCATTACAGCTCTCTGCAAATCCACTAGAGGAAGTAGGGGAAAAAACATCAAAAGTCATGGTTAGTCCTTTTACTATCTCTATTTTTGTCAAATTTTGCATCATTCATCTCTCTCATTTCTTTGAATTATCTCATTGAAGCTTCGTCATTGGGCTTTTCTAGATAGGATTTCTATTTTAGTTTTGCATGTGTTTGAACAAGAAGTTTCACAATTTTTCTGAAAAGTTTCATCTAATTAGCGTATTATTTCTTAGTTTTTAGGTTTGGATCTAATTTATCGATGATTTTTTTAAAGTATTTTATTTCTTAGTGCCCGCATCTTCAAGAAGAATTGGGACGTTTTCTTAGATGTTGTATCTCTCTCTCCCTGTTTTTTTTTTTATTCTGTTGGTTTTTAATTTGTTTACTGGTAAGCACTCAAATTTGACCTATTTATAATATGCTTGTAATTTTTCTTGTGTTATTTCCTCGACATGCATATTCTGATTTTATTTTTGTTTTTATTTTCTTTGCTTCTTAAGAAGATTGCTCTGAAATGAGCTACTTCAAAGTTTTTTGGTGATGTTACATTGAAGTAAATGAAGTAATTATTACGAAGTAAAGTTGCACACACAAAGTGTTTGATAATATGCCTCAGTCAACTGAATAATTTATTGTATTTCTTTTTCTCCTTTTCACAGGTGTACTCCAAAATTCTCATATACAAGGTACAACATTTACTTCTACTAAACTGTATTTGTGATCAATATATGTGTGGTACCATTATTATGATTCTTCAATGCTTATATATTTTTGCAGAAATCCATATCCCATAGAGGATAATAAGAAAATTTGAAACCAAACCTTATGAAATATGAGCACTCAGAGTTTCTGAGTCTTCGCCTAATAAGTTCTTTATCACCCTTTCCCCCTCTTTCATGTGAGATTTTGATCTTAAAGTTATTTCATGACCATATCTCTAGGATGTAGTTGAGGATTCACAGAATAATTTTTGAGATTTTCTATTTCACTAATTCAGAAGAATGAAAATGAAGGTATGTTATGTGTACTTCTCTTTTTTAGTCAAACTCCTAAAATGATACAAATAAATCAATAAAAGAACAAAGTAAATGAGGTATGTGGTGGTTGAACTTTGAGCTCCACAGTTCCTTTCATTTTTAGAGCTTGCTGAATATCCTTGTAACTAATTGGGAGTTAACATGACAACTTGACAAGATGACCCAAGAAGAAATAAGTTAGCCATACATCATACAAGGCTTTAGTGAGTTGAACACCGTCATAATTAATGTACTGAGAAGGGTCAGGACAAGAGCAGAGAACTCAAGCGTTGAACACGTTTAGTGGTCCAAGTGTTGAATTCAATTTTACGTCTCATACAGATGAGGTAATTTGTGACAACAGTGAGACAATATTTGAATATGGTCACATTACTACTGACGGATGAACTTGAGAAAACTATATAATATATGTGATGCTTTCAAGAATGTATCCGCAACCAGATTCTTGGAGTCCCTTATATACTACTTGGCGGTTTATGATGCTCCATTTTGATAATATTATTGATCATGTCCTGCTGATTTCAGAAAAGACATCATAATATCTTTTTTGAAATAGGCACTTTTAAGTTGTTTATAATTTGAAGTCTAATCCCCAGCCCCGCCTCGCCTGATTAGTTATAGAGAAACGATAAAAAGTTCGAGATTTATTCAATTCTTTTGGAATCAAGTTAGTTCTATCTATTCTTTATTAGTATTAGTTTTATATTATTACTACTATACAGGGTCTCATTTCAAACTCTCTCCAATTTCTTTCTCTTTCAAGCTTGGAAGTGTCCTCTCCCTCTTCTGATGAGTGTGAGTGTTTTTTTGGTTCTCTTTGCTTATCATGCTTTCGATGTTGGATCTCTCTCTGATTTTTTGTTGATTGCCTGTGATAGTGATAAAAACAATTTTTTCTCTCTTTTCCACTTTCACATATGTATATATCAATTTCTATATGGTACAACAAGAATCAAAACATGTCACTCTAAATTTGTTAAGATATCAATGTCTATTTTTTAATATCATCTTCAATTTCACACATAAGCTTGCTATTAATTTGACCTTTGCTTTGCAGTGGATGACTTCAAGGACAAATACAAAAAATATTGTTGATACAATACTGCATCATCATCTGTTATTCAATGATTTGAAAAAATCATTTAAGGTTTTAGCAAGAAAGACAAAGCTCGCGTTCTTAATTTATCACCGAGTCCTTAAAGGGAGTTTGTTGCTTCCATTTGACTACCATTGCATGTAATATATAGTTCCTGCAATCGTCTAATAAATCTTTGTCTACTTTTCCAGGTGTCGTCGGAAGGAGTTTTTACTAAAAGCAGTTTCAGGTTTTCAAAAATTTCTGATTCGAAAGGCTTATATCAGAGCTGATCACTTGCCTTCAGCACATATATGGTAATTATTTTGTCATCTGAAAGTGAACTATGATTGCCCAACAATAAATTATGATTGCCCTCCTAATCCTGAAGATTTTTTTCAGTAGAAGTTTCGTGTTGCTCCTCTCCAAGTTACTTAAATTTCTTTCATTTTTGTTACCATCTTAATTTACTTACATTACTGAAGATACAAATTGAAGTCCCTATTCCTTCCTCTGTCCACATTACTCTCCTGCTTTTATTTTTATGTGCATCCTAACTTACTATAAATGAATTGACATTTTCCCCTATATGCTACTTCATATTTAATTTGTAGTATTGGAAGTTGCTCACGTAATCTGAGTAGATAATAGTTTCTTTTAAACCATTACTTTTTTCTTTTTTTTTGAAAGCTCTATTATTTAGTTTATGGATGAAAGTGACATTTAACTCTTAACATTTGCTTTGTTTTGTGGTGAAATGGAGGAAGAGGAGAAAAGGAAATGAAAACTTTTTGAACATGGGCTATAAATTAGGAGTAGTCCTAATTATTTATCTTTGTCGAAACATGTGAAGTATGTATTTATGTTGGGCATGATTTGACGGAGGTTGATTACGGACAATACTTAAAAGAGATTGAAATGGTAATTATAAAAGTTGGAGTCACAAGAGTCTTTTTAAGAATTAAGAATTATCTTATAGCTCTTTTTCATGTTAGAAAAGGAGAATGGGTGATGCGCTTAGTTCTAAATAATTGTTCACCTGCCAGACAAAAGTTAATTGTTGTTACATGTGTTAAGATATGTTTTGAGTCCAAATGTTCCAACTTGGAGTCCTTTTTGTGCTTGTTCTTTGTCTTTTGAGGTTTCTCAAACATGTACTTGTTAAAAAAAAATTGGTGTTTGAAGGTTGCTTTAAATCATTCCAAGGTGATCTTTCACAAGAAAAAGTTCAACGGTTCATCCTCAAAAGTTCTTGATCACGTGTACTGCAAAGAGAATTAAAATCAAGCTTTTAGTTGGAGATCTTTTATTTGGACATATCTATGAATATGTATGTCTTGGTGTATTATTCTCTTCAATTAGGGGATGTTGAATTAGTTCTTTACTATATTTGGTGATCAAATGACTATGCAAATCATCCAAAAGTTTACAATCACTGGAAATATAAACTATTGGGCACGTGCTCAACAACAGTCTGGCGCAGAGCCACGGGCAGATCCTCTCCAAGCTGCCCAAACTTCAGTTGGTGAGATGATCAAACATGCGTATGTCAACGTTGCTTTCACTGTTTTACAACGAAAATTGTTAAAGATCATCCCCCTTAATATGCTAACTGGTTTTTCTGAGTTCTTATTGTGTTTGTCGATTTTGCAGTTATGTCGATCCCAATGATCCAACGGAAATCTTCTTGCAGCAGCCTACTCCAGAGTTGCAACTTAGGCGTCGTTCATACCAATCCCAACCTGCTTAAAACTCAATATACTTCTTGTTCAATGTTACCTGAATTGTGAATTGTTCATTTTCTGATGTACTTTTCTAGAAGAAAATGGGCTTCCATGTGTATATGTAGTATTATATACTAGGCAGGCCACTAATTGTACCGAATTCAATGCAAATTGTACTATGTATTAGCCCCATTTTATTGCCAATAACTAATTGTACTGGATTCAACGTAAATTGTATTGCATATTGACAAACTTCATTAAATATATTCCACTGTTTATTTTCATTTATTCCTCTTTAGCTCTACAAATATTAAGTACAAAGTCATTTTGCTAAATGTAGTAAAACTATTTAAATTATATTGTTACTGTAGTAAAAGGACATTAAAACCAAGCATGTTGGGCTCGGGCCATTGCCAATCTAGTGTGTATATATATATATATATTACGAAAAATGACTAACACTGTAGGTACTATGGTGTGTGAGTTGTACTATTTGTTTCAGCTTAGCTATGAAACATGTGTAGGTACTTTGAAACACGTGTCTTGCTGTTACTAAGTCCTCCTATACCTTAATCTTGAGGATTCACCAGAGAAACCAAAGAAAAAGAACACAAAAAAAGAGTAAAGAGGGAAACACTATCTTTGTTCAAAAATGTATTGTTGCCTCAAGAATTTCTATCTTTTTCATAGTAATATCTGTGATTAAGTGACTAGTATAGAAGAAGCTCCAATTAATTTGGGATTGTGGAAAAGTTGATTGATTAAATCCCTCTAATTAAATACAAGTATTAACATTATATCCAATCTTTTAGAGATTTTTTTTAACTATCTTTTGAATGTTTGATTAAAATATTTACATCCTGAGCTACTATAGTTTTCAAGCTTCTTGGCGATTTTGTAGCTGTAGATTTGGTAATGACCGGAGTCACCAGTGCACCTTGGAGAGAATCATTTAATTACGACCGGTATGATATTAGCTACCTCAAAGTTAAGGACTCCACCGAGAAGTTCGCTGTGGTTCAGTTCGGTGTTTGTCCTTTCCAGTGGGACTCTCACAAGCAATCTTTTATCACCCATCTGTAAGTCTTTGCTCATCATTCTCGTGTTTGGTCAGTGAAGGATACAGAGAATCCCACTCAAGCTAATTTAGAACTGATCTTCTAATGTTTCTCTGAAGGATACATGATAGATAAGTATAGTTTACTTCAACTAATTTGGGTTTGATGCTTAGTTAATTGATTGATTGATGTCATTGTCCATGTTAATTCTTTATGAACAAAGAAATTAAGTTTTTTCTACGACAAAGTGAAATAACATTTTTTGTCGAAAAACATTCATTCGCAAGGAACTTTTATCTTAGAGTCTTGATGAGAACATTGAAGCACACATTAAGCAAGGCAAAACACTCAATATGTTTTTAGCCTCGCTTCAGCGCTTAAGGCGCCTTTGACAATACTGGGAGAACCGTTTGCATTATTGCTGAATCTCAAGCGAGCATTTCAGTGTCCTGAGAAGACAATGTGATACTACTACTCGTTTATCTTAGTTTCTTTTTAAAGAGGATAAAATATATAGTTAGTTATAATAGTTAGTTATTATAGGCAGTAGCAGCAGTTATTAGCAGCAGTACAGTAACTATTTCTGTGTTTAGGAGTTATTATTTTTAGTATAAATATATATATGTATCAGAGAGATTCAATAAGGAAGAAAAAAATTATATATTTGTCTTTATATTTGAGATTTGTCCACTCCATACGGAGATTCTTGCTTCATCATAATCAATAAAGTTTTTTTTTTTCATCTTGTTTCTATCACAATGTTTGTTTCTTTGCTTTTCATGAGATACAAATTATCATATTGAGAGCAGCTAGCTTTTTTTTTTTTTTAGAGATGTTACATAATGCATTGTCTATGTTTTTTTTTTTTTTGGTAAAATATATTTGCAATTTCAAAGCAAATTTTTTTTTTTATTTGGGGTTAAATAAAATATGTAGAGACATGTGTTTTTTCAAGGGGAATAGGAGCATCATAGATTGTCATCATCGGTTAATGTTACATTTTGAATTCTCAAATCCGATACTCTATTTCTCTTTGCCAGACACAACTTCTATATATTGCCATGACAAGAAATTTCTGGTACTAACCAACCTTGTGAGTTCTTTTGCCAGACAACATCACTTGATTTCTTGGCAGAATACCAGTTTGAATTCAGTTTGCGCATATGTGAAGGTAAGTCCTTATCACCTTCGTTCGTTCTCTTGGAAAATTTAATGAGATCGTAGCACATTGTGATTTTGCAATTTTACATTAACAAACCCAAACACTTTGTCTCCTAAATTGATCTGCATCTTGCTCCTCTTCGATGAACTACTTGATTATTTTAGTCTTTAGATGTGCTAGATGAATGAGTTTGTTTTCGCAGAACTCATCTTTATATTCAGTTTTCACCTATGTTGTTCGGACTCTTCAAAAAGGTCAATGGGTGCATGTCAGAATTACCAAAAGTAGTGCATATTTGGAGTATCCAACACGGATGCGACATAAAAGGGAAGAATCTGTGCAACTTGAATTTTCACTAGAGTGTTGTTTTCTTTGAAAAAAACTTTTGTAGATCTGTTAAAAGTTAATTTGGTTAATCTTTTACGAGAGTGTTTTTTATATATTTGAATCAGATTTATAAGAAATTGTAATCGAGTGGAAATATACATGTGATCAAGAAAGTCTGTAGTACCATAACAATGATCACAATTCACAAATTTTTAAGGAAGGAAATGACCTTGGGTTTAATTTGGATTCTAGATACAGTAAAACATGATTGTCGAACAAGCCAAGATTTGTCAGTAGTGGAAGCAATATGAGAATCATCCTCTTGACCTTAGGAAGCCCGTGATGAAAATGTTAAGATATATTTTGAATTTGACAAACTCACAAGTTTCAAAGATGATCAATTATGATTAAGCAGTTTATTGACAGATTCAGACACTCAAGAGTATTCATTGCTCCCTTGATTTTTTAATTTGGTATTAAACTGGAACTTATTGATTTATCAAATAATCATTTCAGGTGAATAAGTAAGTAAACAGTATGATCTTCATTAATGGATTGTCATTGTATTGCTTCACCACTGCAGATACAATTTAACTATACTTGCCTATGCAATGTAAGTTTTTTTATTTTGCTGCCAAAAGGCTTTCCAGTCTGCTAGAAGAGAGAGGTAAAGCAACAAATGAAATTGATCTTATCTCAGTCATTCTAGCCATTATTCCATCTTGAGCTTACATAAGTCAACCTTATTCCATCTTATCTCAGTCAACCTCATCATTATGATTTTTTGAAATGAATTAGAATAGATACTGTGTGTAATTGCTCTGTGGATTGGTGCCCTTAAAAAGATTGGAGCAAGATTTTCCCATCGAGTTCCTGAATATACTATGTTAATATTATAAGATTTTGGTTGGTCTTGTAAGTAATTGTTTAATTGGAAAGTTGAATTTTTTGTTTAATGTATTAACTTTGCATGATGTTGATCTATTTAATAGAAAGATAAGATGAATTTGAAGAAATCAAGATATGTGAGACTGGGACGAGATGTTTTTCGAAGAAAAACTATTGAGGTTAGTTCTATGTTATTCGAAAATTTACTTCCTTCCCTGTTTGTCAATTGTCCATAGCAATTGAGAAAGGTCTAAGGTTCGTTACCTCATTTGCATGATAACAATGACTTATGATGGTTAAGAAGAGGAAATTGAGGAAAGGAATTTGTGACCAAAATTATTATTAGTTCCTTAGACGGTTCTTCGTTTTCTTAGAAGTAGACTTGCTACTTAACCACTTTTGAAGATGAAGGAGAAACAAAAACACAATAGCACGTGGTGATGAAGTTGGTCAGCAAATGAAACGTTGTTTTCCTGTTCTTCCCGTTGACAAAAATCGATGTTGTGTACGACTTCATTACAAGGAAAATTGCATAATAGTTGTATGCCCTTAATTCCATTTCACAGTGTTGTCACATAACTATGTAATCTGAGAAGAAAATTGTGCTACTTCTAGCTCATTGTACTTTCTACTAAAAACATGTCAAAAGTGAGATGATTTGCACAGATGTCTCAAGACGGCCCAATTGTCAAATTACTCATGTTTCCAAGGATTAGCTAAGGAATTATTTTTAGTCATTTCTGGCATTTTACTTTTGATATGTATATCGAAGGCCTATATTACCTGTGAAGGTGTTCTCCAGTGTAATAACACTAGCAATACTTTTTGGACATAGGAGTACATTTAGTGTACTTATTGGACATAGGAGTACATGTTATCTTTAGAGTAAATGTGTGTGTGTTTGTGCTATTTATCTTCATGTAAATATGTTATTTTTGAAGCTTCTCCCCCCTATAACTCTCTTGATATATAACTCAAGTCTACTGTCAATCATATAAGCACATAATTTATGTTTATGCGGTTTTCAATTTATATTCCTTACTTTGCTATTTTTTCCATTTTTTCTTTGTTGTCATTTTCATCACCAAAATTTGTAAATGTAAAATGTTGGGCCCGTGCCATGCCCATCTAGTATATATATATATATATATAAGAGCACTAAAGTTATCAAGTTGTGTATTAAATCCCGGAGACACGAACTTGAAGAACAAAGAACTTTATGGTTATTGGAAATGAAAAGTTGTCCTCGAAACTAGACTGGCCTTGTTCGGGATATGTGGTCCCTGTGAGGTAGACTCTGAAATCTTCTCCGATCGGATCGTATCAACTGATCTTATTCTACAAGTGCTGCTCAATGCTTCTTAACGTGATCATTGTAATCAATCATACTTGCCACATTACTCGATCATCTGGCCAAGCCCCATTTTACCCATACAGTTGATCAATCAAGATATTAGTGATACTAAAATGTTGCGTAAAAGTAAATGTAGTCAATTAGTTTATCCACCACATCTTGAGGTATTTAGACGATATATTTGGTTAAAGTTGGAGAAGAAAAGAGTACTGCAAATTGAAGTTCAATAAGTTACATCGTGTTTAAACATGAGTTTTGCTTGGAAAAAGAAGTTAAGAAATTTGTAAGAAATCATTTGCACTTGATGTTCACATCAAATAATTTTTTGATTGTACTTTTATATTTTCACATTTTGTAAAACTTGTTTCAAAAGTATCAACGGAGAGAGGCGAGCAAGATTGGGAGGGAGGCAAGTGAGGTAGTTATGCATGTCAGATACATGTGCATCACACATACTCGATACATGTATGTGGTGTGATTCTCATGTAAACCAGATACATAGGATAGTTGCAAGCTAGATGGGAGAGAAGCAAGGGAGGTGAACGAGATTTTCCTATGTGTTATAGATACATGTAAATTCACTTGGATAGAATATATCTAGAACAAATTACATCTAATATTGACCTCATATATCTTGAGATACATGTATCTGGACGTATTTGGATGCATCAAAATCTAGTATGACTCATAAAATCTAAGCAATTAGCTCCTAAACTAATGTGATTTCACCCCATCAAAATGTCCTTGAAAAATTGATGGACTCTTTCACCCCCCGATCAAAAACCAAACTAATTATTCGAAATTAATGCACAAAAATGTAAAAACGTTCATCACAATAATTAGACTTCCCTATTTATGAAAAGTGAAGATCCTCTTATTTGGCTTCACCTTTGTGAGAAATTCTTTAGTAATCAGCATACAAACAACCAAGAAAAAGTAAGTTTAGCTACTTTTCACATGGTAGGGGAGGTGCAACTGTGGGTTTATCAACTGGAACAAGAGGAACCCAATTTAACATGGGGCATCTTTAAGGAATATTGTACTCTTAGTTTTGGCCCACCAATGAAAAGAAATTCTTTAGGAGAATTGATCAACTTGAAACAAATCAGTTCTGTTGAAGATTATCAGAGAAACTTCCAAAAAATGTTGGCTCGTGCATCATCTCTACGTATAGACCAACAAGTAGATATGTTCGCAGCAGGGTTAGTTGATTTGATTCGTCTGGATGTGGAATTACACAACCCATCTAACCTAGTACAAGCAATGAGTCTGGCGAGAACATTTGAGAAGAAGATTCAAATTTCTTCTAGCACACAAAGGGGTTCTAGCACACAAAGGGGCTATGGTTTAACCTCAAACATTAGTGCATGGGCTACCACTACACCAGTAACTTAGAGTGTTAAGGTAGGTGCTTCTAATCCTTTTGTGAAAAAGTTGACTCGCACCGAGATGGCTGCCCGACGTACAAAGGGATTGTGCTACAACTGTGATGATCCTTATGTTCAAGGCCATCAGTGTAAAAAGTTATTTTGGCTGGAAGTAGATGATGGGGAATCTGGAGAAGTACCAACAGACAGTGGAGAACTTGGCATCTCACTTCATGCTATCATAGGCAAACAACATGCAAATACTATGCAGTTGCAAGTTGTAATAGATAAAAAGTTGTTGCTTAGCTTAGTGGATTTGGGCAGTACACACAATTTTATTAGCTCAACGGCGGCCCAATGTTTAAACTTGCCTATCCAACAATGAAGAAATCTCAATATATCAGTGGCAAATGGCGAGAAAATTTCCAATTTGGGCATTTGCACAACAGTGTAGTTTTGTGTAGTTAACCATTCCTTCTCTGTTGATTTATATGTGATTCCTTTGGATGCTTTTGATATTGTCCTAGGTATCAAGTTGTTGCAAACACTAGGGCCTATTCTGTGGGATTTTGCATTATTGACCATGAGCTTTCAAGTAAAGGGGAAGCAAATCATTTTACATGGACAACAACAACTATATCAGCCACACCTACATCTTTTGTAAGATTCTAAGCAAGGTGAGCTCGAGAAGGTACTAGTCGAATTCAAGGAGCTATTCCAAGAACCTGTAGGTCTGCCTCCATTGCGGTCCTGCGACCATCGCATATGTTTGCTTCCGGGAACTGGTCCGGTGGTAGTTTGAAACTTTCTCAAACAAGTTCCCAGGTCTGCAGCTTGCTGAATGAATTGCAAATTTCAGCAATCATAGGCAAGTCAAGGAACAAGAATAGGGGCTTAGACCTATCTATTGGACCTGACTTTTCGGTTAATCATCCAACGACTCGATCCAGAACTAGGGACCTTAACAGCCTCTCAGCTTCAATCTTTATATGGTCATTCATTTTTATAATTCCTTCTGGAAACTTTAAGTAAAGGCCTGATCTAACATGATCGATTCTAGATAGAGCACCGTTACCCATAACCCCCGACTATGCAAAATAAAGAGTGGAAAATCTCTTCATAGGTTATAGTACCTGTACAACCATAGTACCATTGGGATAGTGAGAGTTCGTGAGACTCTGTTTTCTGATTAAGGCAACATGAAAGCACCTATATTGTAATACGCAAGATCCTAAGAGGAAGGATGACTACACAACTATGCTACTATTGGCACCCCAAACTAAAATGAAACCCTCTTAATTTGATTCAAATATTATATAATTTCTATCCTTCGTAAACTAAGTAGAGGTATTCCACTGAAAGAGGGTTCTTAAATTTTATTACTTTTATTTTCAAGGTAAATCTTGATGTATGTGAAGGATAAATATGAACTATTTTGAATAGTTCGAAAGTATTTTTGACCTTTTTCGATAAATATAAATAGGTGTGAATTAGGGAGAATTAAGCAATAAATGAAAGTTAAGAGAGAAATTAATGAACGAAAGATTACGTACCATCAAGAAAACCTCTGTTTTTGCGAGGTGGAGGAGCAACATATGTGGGGGGAGGTATCACTGGAGGAGGACCACCCTGCTAATAATCTAGTTCTTTAACAGTGACCTTCTCCGAAAGTACTACACCAGAAAAGGAAAGGAAAAATAAAGAAGGGCAGAATGTCAAGCGGTAGTACAAATGCACTGTTTGGAAAAGAATACGAACTGTATGCATGTCAGAAACTATATGATTCTTTACTATTGGTAGCCCTTCAAACCTCAAATAACAAGAAATCAACTCAATTAACGGAAAGATTGGAGACTACTATTCACATTTTCTATTTCACTTTTTAAATATTTTATTATTATTTTTATTATTTTCTAATTAAAATATTATTTTATATATAATGTCATTAATTAAATATCTAATATTCATAATTCTTTTTAAATATAATATAGTATTTTTAAAAAATTATTATTTAATATATACTACTTTAATCTTGAATTAATAGTATTTTAATTTTTTCTAATTTTAGTCAACAATATAATTTGATTTTTATTATTAATTTTCACTATAAAGAATACATAAAATTAAAATGATAAGATGAAAATTTTAATTTAAAAATACAATACAAAATATGATAATTTAAATGCAAGATAACAATACAATGCATAACATAATAATTTAAATACAAGATAAAATACAATACATAACATAATAATTAGTTTATCACAACAATAATTTAGTAATCTAGTGGATCGTTTCCAGATTTAGCACTATTTGAAAAAAAATTAGGATATGATCCAGAGAATTGTTGTGATTGTGGTTGTGATTGCGGTTGTGACTGCAGCTGTGATTGTCGATTTCTTTTTTCAAGTATTTTTTGTTGTTATTGTTGCAGGTAGTCAAAAACATTTGCAATCACGTTTTGCAATTATTGCAGGACCGTCACGTTTTTGAAGAAAGGAAGTGGTACATGATATAATGACTATGTGTATTATACTGCACAACATGATAATTGAGGATGTACGTGATCTTAATGCACCAATTCAAGATGCCGTAGAGGCTCCAACGATAGAAATGATGGTAGATGAAAATCTCCTATTTGAACAACTTTTTGCTAGACATAAAAAAAATTAAGGACAAAAATGCTCATTTTGAACTCCGTAATGCATTAATAGATCATTTATGAGAGCAACATAATAATTTTAAATATTGAGTGCTTATGTAATGTTTACGTAATTGTTTTTCACTTTTATTTAAACTTGTCCATTAATTTGTATATTATATTATATTTTCTTGCAATTTATGTTATTTAAAAATTTACAATGAAATATAATTTTAAATTAATAAAAAATTTGAAAAAATAAAATTTTATATCACATAAAATCATATAAAGTAATTATTTGGGAAAAAGAAATAAAGGATTTATATTATGAAATAAGAAAATAAGAATGAAATAGAAATAATAATATAATATTGAGGAGAGAGAAAAAGATTCTTTGTTAGAGAGTAAAATAGAGAATTAGGTTGGAGTTGGTTGTTTGAAAAAATAGAGAACTTTAAATTTGAAAAGTAAAATAGAGTATAGGGTTGGAGATGCCCTTATTTTATTGTAAACTGTAATGTTTGCCTAAGTTTTGAGTTGGTTGAGGTCAAGAATTAGTTCAAGTAACGAAAAGATTGAATCTTTGACTATAATTTGGTTGAACAGTGTAATATTTGTCGTTTTAGTGACGAGATTCAGAATAGTGATATAACTATTTTAATTCGAAGTTAGCCTTATCTACCATTTCTTAGGCTCATATAGCATTTGCAGAGAAAACGACAAACACATTGTTGGTGTAATTTCATAGGTAGAGTTCGAGAAGAATAGTGTACATGTAAATCTTATTCCTGTCCAAAGAAACAGGAAAAACTATTTCTTATAAACCCTTAACACAAAACAGTTTGAAAAGCATGACAAAGGATAAGGGAAACATCTCGACCAATGGGTTGAGCTAATATATGCTTCCCTCAGCTTTGTAATTATATTTGCATTGAAAGACAATGGTTGTATTATAATTTGTTAATGCAATTCAAGGAAACTATAATTAGAAATCTTTCATTGCATAACTTAAATAACACATACAAAACTAAATATATCAACACAAAATCTTTCCTATGATTTCCTTCTGATAAGGTCAAAACTATGCATCCAAAATATTTCTAAACCCAGAAGAAATGCCAATTTCATCAAATACCATAGAAAGAAAACCAAAAATTACTACTAATGAAATCCGCAAGCGATTCAATATCGAATCGAAAGAAAAAAAAAGAGAACTCACAAAAATATAGATCAGTCGACTGAAATAGAAACCTCGAACAAAATCTTCAGAAAACTCGTTCAGAAAGGGTGATTGAAAGGAGCAAATCAAGAAGAAGATCGAGAGAAATCGTTGTCAAACTGTAATAGTTCTTCTCAGAAAACTCGTCCATAAAGAGTGATTGCAAAGAGCAAATCCCAAGTTGGAAGAAGAAGATTTGGAGAAATCGTTGTCAAGCTGTAATAGTTCCTGAAAGCTCTGAGACGATCCTCCATATTTAGATATACACAAAAATCACCGCTTGAAGAAGAAGTAAAAGACAAATGAAACCCTTGAAAAAGCACACAGGACGATGAAGGACGATGAAGAGCTCTGTGCTGTAGACTCTTCTATATAATAGGAAAGGAATAGGAACTATATTATGCTATTTTGTTAATTATAATAATAATAATAATAATAATAATAATAATAATAATAATAATAATAATAATAATAATAAATATAATCACGTGACTCCACATGAAAAATGATAAGATGTAATAAATGCTAATAGATTTAGTATCAATTGAAGTAGTCATCATATAAAACTTCTACTCCTGTTAAAAATATAAATTCATTTTGGTTAAATATTAATTAATATAAAAATAATTTTTCCACCTATTTAGACCTCATATCTCTATTGAAATATTAATAATTCATAAAACTCTTATAAAATAAATGCATACCTAATAATATCTTTATTAAAGAATTTTTCATAATTAGTTAAGACATGTTCAGAAGAAACTAACAATATATATATATATATATTTCAAATTCTAATTTAACGTGACATGGACGAAGTTACAATAAAACTCTCAAATTGAGGCTCGTAAGCCTTCGATATGGGATGGAGAACAACCATAAACACCGGGGGTGTTACAAATAATTCAAAGTTGGAGTAGGAATCCTAAGTTGCTTAGCATATGTTATTATGGTATTTTCTTATTTATATTTAATTAGAATTTGTTAGTTTGAGTGGTAATATGAATGTTACTAGTTATTTTGAATATACAAAAATATACAAGAGAATAGATAGAACTTGAATTAAAATTCAAGAACTTTTAATTTTATAAATAAAATATTTTCCTTCAAAGGTCATAATTTTGAAAGTTGCAATTGAGAAGTGGAAAAGATTGTGTTGGAGTTATCAATTGTGTAACAATCAAACCTAGCAAAAGCAAGAGTATGGAGGACTTCTTTCTTTATTGGTTTTTTAGCTAATTAGTTATAACATATTCATTATGTTTCCTTTACAGAAGTAACAAATATCTAAAATTAGATGCATTAACTTATTTATATATTGTGCCATGGTTGTAAGTTGTAACAATAGGTGGAAAAGCAACATACTTGGAAGGGTTGGAGGTATATTGCGCACCATGAGGATGCGTTATTGTATCCATCAGAGGAATCAACTGCCATGTACTGGGACTCTGGGAGAAGTGAAGTTACATAGTTGAGAAGTCAGTCATTTGCCTGTGTTGTATGCATAGTAGAACTTATCCTCTGGAAAGGAACACTTCGAAATCAATAAAGTGGGATAGTTAAACGTATGCGTTTATCCTTAATAATCTACAAAGAAAAAATTATCAAACATTTCAGAGTAGCATGATAATCTTATGGCCCGTTTGGTCATGCGATATGGAATCATGATATGATATCATAATATAAAATTATAAGATGAAGTTGAAGTTTTGTTTGGACATGTGATATGAATTTTTTGTGTTGTATATTTTCTCATAAACAAGAATCTCATAAGTTGTAAGACTATTAAAGTAGTTTCAATTGTATATTCAATCTTACCAAATAAACAAAAATTTATAAAATCGCATAATAAATTATTACAAAACTAATTGTTCTCCACTTAAATAACTGTTTCATCTAACTTTAATTCAATAAAAAAATTGAACATAAATTATAGTATACTAGTCTTAAATATAATCTTCCCACATAGTACGAACAATCTCCTCATGTTGAACTTACATTTCTCGATTATATGACTAAGAAGACGAACCAACATGGTTACTTTGAGCCATTTGTTGGTCAATATCATCCACAACTATATTTTCATGCTCATACACCATAAATATTTCATCACTACTGGATTTTGGTGGGTCAAGTTATCTCGAGATATATGAGGTTAAAATTAGGTGTAATTTATTCTAGATACACAACATCCAAGTGGATTCGCATATATATGGGATACATAGAAAAATCTCTGTCACCTCCCGCACCTTTCTCCCATCTCGCTTGCCACTCTCTTATGTATCTGGCTTACGTGTGGATCACACAAGATAAATGCATCTAGTGTGTATTTAGTGTGGTTCACATGTATCTAACATACATGACTATCTCCCTCGCCTCCCTCCCTATCATGCTCGCCTACCTCCCTATCAGTACTTTTGAAACAAGTTTTTATAAAATTTGCAAATACAAAGGTACGATAAAAAATTGATTAATGAGAACTTCAAGCGCAAATAATTTTACTTACAAATTCTTAATCTTTTTTTCCAAGTAAAAATCATGTTTAAACATGATCTGACTAGTTCTTATTGAACTTCATTTTGTAGAAGTTTTTTCTTCAACTTTAAACAAAAATATATTGTCCAAATACGTCAAGATGTGTTGGATAAACTAATTAACTACATTTACTTTTGCGCAACATTTTAATATCACTAATGTCTCGATGAATAATTGGCCTTATAGGGTAAAATCACACTCGTCCAAATGCCTGAATAACGTGGCAACATGTAGCAAGTATGAATGATTACAATGATCGAGTTAAGAAGCATTGAGCAACACTTATGGAATCAGATCAATTGTTAGAATGTAGGCTTCCACTATCTGTCAATGGACCAGGTCCATTGACACAACAAGAACAACAATAATAAGTAAAAGTAGTAAAGTAAACAACACATTCTGTTTACGTGGAAACCCCCTTGCTCAAGGGTGGTGAAAACCACTACCTGTACTCACAGGATTTCAACCCAAACTTCATTCATCTCAAAAGGAGCAACGATTCAGATTACAGACTCTTGTAACCTAGGAATTTAACTCTAAATCCCTCCCCCTCTATAGGAAACAACTCTGCTGCCCACTAAACCAACTAACTCTGATTGATTCAGACTTCTTTACAAACTAAGCAACAACTCTATTACCCACTAACCTGACTAACTCTAGTTGACTTAGACTTCATCCACTAGCCATAGCTAATTTTACCAATTACTCAAGATTAATACTGAAATGAAACACTGATCTAATTCCTGTATATCTTAGGAATAGATCTAAAAAGATAAGCACTGAAGTATAAATCATAAGACAATTAAAGACGCTAACAGCTCTATCAGGTCCTGTTGTTCTTGAGGAAAATACTTCTGGAAAAGATGGTTTTTGTTGTGTTCTTGAACTTTTGAAGGAATGAAAAAATCGAAGTTGTGTCTATTGAGAAGAACCTTATATATGCTATACACAACCTTAGAAACCGCTATTGGCCAACAACCCTGCCATGCTGTACGAGAGATGTGCACCTTCTCTGGCAGACCTGCAGGTGACAGAGGCTGCAATGTACTTTTTCTAGGTGCCCCTTGCTCGCATACGAACAACTTCCCCCTATCAACCACAAAACTTCCCCCTATCACACAAATTCCTCTATCAACCACAACACTTCCCTGTGAACTAAACCAGAAATCTATCATATTACTATGCAACCAATAATTTCCCCTTTTTGGCATCGTAAATAAAGGTAGTAAACTAGGATTAAAAGTAAGCATGTAAGATCATAGCCTATTGGCAACACAAGCATAAAAGAAACACAGAGAAGTAAGAATGATCAATAACAAAACAGAGATCCAATTCATTGCATAAGAAGCAACATTTAATACATTAGAATTAAACTTCTAAGAGAACCCCGAGAGACTGCCCACACAAAAACAAGGAATGTTAAGGAGGACTGGATAAAGACTGGGTAGGGACTAGGAGGAGGAAGGTTTTCGAGTAAGAGATTGAATGACAAAAGAGAGATGATCATTAGAAGCATCATTGGATTTGATCAGTTTTTCTTTAAGTTCAACATTTTGAGCCAGAAGTGCTTCATTCTTAGCTTTCAATTTAGAGACTTCGGCTGAACCTGGTCCCTCAGTTTGTGCCTTTACCAACTGTGCCTTTAGTAATGCTATCTCTGCATCTTTTTGACTCACCAATGTTGTCATCTCTTCTAACTTATGCTTCAGTTGACTCAGTTCAACCACCAATACAGACATTTTGTTTAAGTGCCCTGTTCTTCCTTCCACGCACTCACACTCAACAAGATTGTTCATGGAGAAAGATTGCTTCACTGTCCATACAGTACCTACTCCTAGAGGAATCTCCAAGTGTTTGAACACTTTGGTCAGGAAGTAGCCATACCCCATGTCATGTTTTCCTTTTTATCTATTATTTTCTTGTGCATGTGTTCGAGTATGAGGATTGGAAGATTCAATAGATCAAACTTGCTAAGTGCCTCCATTAAAAACAAATCAGCCACAGAAGCAACTGTTTTTTTCTCAGATATTGGGAGGAGCACTTTGTTGACAAACTCAAAAAGCAATTGATAATCCCCCTTTAGAAGTTTCTTAGGGATGCCCACACAGTTCATCTTTGAGAGTTTGCCACACTCCTTGGCAAAGCTTTTGATACATGATTGTCAAACCACAGATCTGATCCCTTCCCTGGGCACATTCAAAATTTCACCCAATCTTTCCTCTTTCAGATGAACGATTATGTCCCAAACTTGTGTATTGAGGCCTCCATCCTCAGTGAACTCAACATTGTAATAAAATTCCGTCACCTATTCCTCATACAATACTGGAGAGTGATTCATGAACAGGTGAGTCCATGATTGGATTTCAACAGCATCAGCCAAAGTGCTCATCCCAGGCATTGTAATGATCTCAGGATCAAATACTCTTCCACTCAAGACCTTCAGCAATCTTAGATTTTCAACTATTTCCCCCTTTGTTACCTTCGTCTCATCTTTCATTTTCTTCCTTTTTGAACTTGGTCCCTTCTAAAACTTGGACTTAGGATTTTCGATAGGTTTCTCAGTGTAAGGTGACACTTCTCTTCTTCTTTTAGATGTCTTCTTAACTCTCTTCTTTACTAGTTTCTTTTCTTCTGCCTTCTTCGAAATAATCACTCCTTTTTCTGAAGATTTCCTAGACTTTGGTTTCTCCCTTTTCTTTTGTAGTGCCTCATTCTTTCTCTTGTCCACTACAAAGAAGATGTCCTTTGACATAGTGTCACTCTCTGATTGTTCATTTGGAACTTCAACTACTCCCTCAATTGGGATCAAGATCACCTTTTCTCCACTCTCTTTTCTTCTTATGTTGCCTTACTTGCCTTCATTACATCACTCATAAGTTTTTGAGTAGCACCTCTGGTAGAGGGTTTCTTTGTTGATTTCTCCTCTACAACTTTCTTATTTCCTTTATTTGTAACAGGGACTATCATTCTCTGTATGGCCCAACGTAAAGGAATATTGTCCTCATCATCTTCCTCAGTAATAGTAGAAGGGGGGGAGTCCAACTTTTGGAGTTCTGTCAAATTTGGGTTCAATATTCTAAGGAACTCCTCCTGAAAATTATTTCCTTCCTCAATCCTTATTCCTTCTCTCATTTCTGTAAGACTTTCCATAATAATTCCTCACTTGCAGCCATAATGTTACATTTAGACTTTCTATTTTCAGGAAGATATCCCTCAAACAAAATATCAGAAAAAACAAAGTGAGGAGAACTACGTTAGGATAATGAGAAAGGGGCATTAAGATCTCAAGATGACTAAAGCACAGGAGTGGCTAAGTCGCTGGTTTCAGGAGCGTCAACTGGAGGAATGGTTGAGATTTGTATAGGAGAAAGATCACTGGAAGTAGTGTAGAAGGCTATTCTGTCTATTTCATTCAGGGAGTCCATCATCTTTTGAGATAAAGATGGTGATTGAGATATATTCGAGGAGAAGAACAAAGAAAGAATAGCGAAAGAGAGACTAGGGTTTTCATAAACTTAGCGAAAAGAGTTTGAAAAGAATAGGAAGAAAAGAAAAGGAAAGAGTATAAAAGGAAATTAAAAGGTGTAACAGGTCCCTTTGATTGGATTCATCGCTTGGACGTAAAGTGATGGAAGAACAGTAAGAATGACTGATGACTAACACAAAGCAGTTGATGCTTATCATGACCAACGACACTAACCTATGGTACGAGTGTCTACGATCGTCGATAATATAGTAACCCAACTAAAGGTTGGGGTCGTGTCCCAAGGGAGTGGTTTTGAGAATTAATAGAAAAATAAAATTTAATTCTAACTAGTCGTAGCTAAAGATATTAACGAGTAAAAACATAGTAAATTAAAGGGGGTGACACAAAAGTGTCAAATATCAATTGGGGTTTTTGTCACAAGTAGTAAAAACAATAAAAATAAAAAGAAAATCAAGTATGGGGAAAAGTTCTTGGGGTGTGATCGCAATACAAGTTGAGATAAATCATTGGGTACATGCTTTCAATAGGAAATTTGCAAGATAATAGTGACTAGGATAAGCTTTAGATGGAAATAAGTTCCCTCTCGGGCAATTACCCCGTTTCAAATGTGTTCCTTTCGAACACCCATTTGTCGCATGAAGGCCAGCCTATGCCTTACCCCACTCACTCTCTCGAGATGAGTGTTAGGACATGGGATTAGGGCTCACCCTCTCAGGCTGAACCTCATGTCGACCCACTCTTTAGGCCATCAGTCTAGCGGTCTTGGTTTTACGACCTCCCTCTCGGGCAAGCCGAAAACACATGGGTGGTTTTGTATTTGCAACTACAAACCCATTAACCACAAGGTGAAATCACCATTAAAATACATCTAACCTATCAGTAAGCAAGACCCAACAACAATATCAACACATATTTGCTAAATCACACCCTAAGAATGGGGGTTTTTAGCCACACATAAAGAAATAACAAAATACACCTAAAATGATACTAAAATCAAATGGGTATAAGGAATTAAACCTTGATTTAAGCAAAGGAAGAAGAATGGAGAAGACTCACTTCCAAATTGGGGAAGATGAAATCCTTCTTTCTTCAAGTCTCCCAAAAAAACCCTCATCCAAACTTGAGAGAAAATATCCCCAAAAAAGTACTATTCTACTGTGAAAATTATAATAATGGTTCAACTCTCTAAAAATTAGTAAAGAGTTTAGTAGTTACAGACATTAGAAATTAGTGCTGGTGGATCGCTCGGCGAGGTTAGTCGAAGTCACTAAATGACTCGACGACTCGCCCTTCTTCTGTCTCATCGTTATTTCGTGTTTGCCTTCAGCATCTTCACGTTCTGGACCATTGGGTGGTATGGCACTTCTTCACAAAACTGTTCGGCGAATCGCAGACCGCTTCTTTCATTGCCTTTTTGATCCTCTTCCTTCAGGGCTTCGCGAACTGGAACAAAGGGCGGAATCTGTCCCTTTGGCGATTCGCCAAGTGTGCTTGGCGGAGCTCAGGCTTCATATTCTTCGTTCTT
This sequence comes from Solanum pinnatisectum, assembly GCA_035578085.1. Taxonomy (NCBI): domain Eukaryota; kingdom Viridiplantae; phylum Streptophyta; class Magnoliopsida; order Solanales; family Solanaceae; genus Solanum; species Solanum pinnatisectum. Next base: position 21,566,253 of record CM069076.1, read on the forward strand.
TTCAGCCTTTTTGTTCCTTTTTGCACGTGAGTCTCCATGCTTGTATTCAAACTTTAAGTACCTGAAGCTTAAGAGTTTTCGTCATATATTGAGACAAAATAAGCATTTGAGGATACTATTTCTATCAAAATAAAGCCCTAAATGAGTCCAATTTGTGGACTCATCAACACCTCCAACTTAAACTTTTGCTTGTCCTCAAGCAAACTTGAGTTCAGCCATTCAAAAAGGGTGTCTAAAACAGTGCTATACATGACACAATCATGAATGCACACAACAAGACTCAATTTACTTATGCAAGGATCAATTGTGTACTCAAAGATTCAAGTTGTGACACACCATTACCAAAGATTCTCATGCTCATAATACTTGCTACTTGTGAAAGCTCAAGCTTAATAAGAAGTATCTAAATGCCCTCACATAAAGAATGATTCCATATTCATACATAGAGGTTAATCAATTCAAGATCAGGAATCAGATGCAACGCTCACACTCAAAAAGAGCAACAAAATGCATGTTTTCACCCATAGGTTTGCTCTTATTTTCCAATCGACTTTCGATTCAGCTTATTGAAGATCAAAAAGGTCTTTCTAAGGCTTGTAATGGGGATGAGTGCAAAGGTATGGTTATTTAGGCTCAATGACTTTTTCCTCGTGAGATGTGGTATTCTCAAGGCATTCCATTCTTTTCCTTTATCAATTCTTTTTCTAGTGCTTCTAAGTCATCTTTTTATTCACCCCCATGGATTTCTTGGAAACCCGATTTCTTTTGTACTTTATTCCACAACTTTCTTTTTTGAAGGGTTTCCATTGTTCTGCAACACCATGGGTTGAGGGGGACTTTCCTTGCACTTCTTGACTTCTCCTTTTCCTTTTTTACCACACCTCCAACTTAGGCTTTTGGCCTAAGTTGGCTATTTGCTAAACCACAAACCAAAAGGATTATAGGTAGTGGGTCAAGTAAGGTCTAGGGTTCATCAAGGTTCTTCCAAAGAGAGGTGAGGCTCAAAGGGTGTTGGAAAGAGTTTCACACGCTCACGGGTAGGCCACAAAAGAAGTATATGTCAAATTTGGCTCACACTCTTTAAAGTTGCCTAAGATCATTTCAAGAGCACACCTTTCTAAATCAGTCAGACTAATAGGGCAAATTCTAGGTTTATTCATGCATGGTTCAAAGAAAGCTAATCACACAAGGCATCGACACTTAAGTCAAACAAGACTACACACTTTCGCTAGTGTGCAACGGTCATTACAAGAGAATCAATTCGATAAATGGCTAATCACAACGAGATGCAAAGAGTTCACACATTGTCTATGCAACTTCATTTGGTCTCATCGTAGCCGTACATTCATATTCGTTCAATTGAGAGCACTATTCAAGTCATCGATATTGATTGAAATCGAGACTTAAATTTTTGCATAAGAACAGCCACTTTCAACACAAGCGGTGGCGAAATTTTTTGAAAAAAAATAAAAATTTCGGAAGGGTCAAAATCATTTTGCAATTAAAGTAAGCGGAGCCATAAGCTCAAACATTTACAAAAATCATTATTAACACAATTTAAAATCAGAACAACCCAAAAATACGAACATCAAATAGCACACAAAAGGTGGGCCTCACCCCACCACAAATAAAAATCATTTGTCCTCAAATGCAAATAAAATTAACCAAGATTTTAAAGATAACAAAGGACAGAGAGGGAGGTAAAGAGGGGATCCTGGCTAATGGGTCGCTTCATCTGTCTAGGCATCAGTACCCGGAGTGACCACCAGAAGGACCAACTCCACTGGATCCCGCAGCAGGAGACTTTGCCAAAGAAGCTTGAATAACAACATCTATCATGATTTCTTCAGTCTCGGCTATGTCGTCCACTATAACTTCCTCAAATATCTCTTCTCGAATTCAGGATCAACTGTATGCTCCATTCCATCTCCATACTCTGTAGCAGTTTGAGGCATTTCGGGCACATCTGGAACTTCCACTATTGCAAAGACCATGGATATATTTGTGGACTTTAGGTAGTACACATCTTTCTTCGGCCCTGCAATGGCGACCTTAAAGGCTATTACTTCCTCTGTGGCTCCTTGATCATGCTCATATACTACTATCCTAGCTTCTAGAGCATTAATAGTAGTGCTCAATGGTCTCACAGCATTGTCGAGGGAAACCTGAATCATGCCTAGAATGAAGCTTTCTATGTTGGCAGTCCGACAATTAGTAGATTAGGCAAGTTGTCTATTCAGGTCAAGGATGACTGAGTGATCGGCTCATAGGAGGCAACAAAAGCCGTAGGTCTGGGTGGTAACAAAGTAGCAGAGGGACCTGTAGGGTCAGAAGGAGTAGTAATGACATCAGATATACCTAAAAGCCCAGGGGCTGGAGTAAGCACAGATTCCTTTGCAGGTATAGATCTAGTGGTCACAACGTCCTTCTGTTTCTTTTCTGCTTGGTCCTTAAGATATTCGACTTTGATCTTTCGAATACTGGTAGAGGCGGTGGCAATCAATTCCATATCCTTCGTTGCATTTCTAGGCACCCGAGCTCTTTTGCATAATTCAGTGATTAATACCGGGAAATGGAAAGATGTTTGGCTCTGCTTCACACGCATATGGATCTCAGAGGCAATGATCATCTCAAGATTTATCCTGGTTTTCTCCATGATGCATCCAAGATAAGCTGCCTTAGCATGGCAGATGATTAATTCGTTCTGTGATGGCATAACTGTGCTGCTGATAAATCCGAACCAGTATTGTGCAACTATGTTCAAATTTTTCTTCTTAATCGGAACTCCTTCTGCTAACCATGTCGGAGCATTATCATCTGAGACTAGCGGAGCTAACCACTTTTTCATAGCATCCAGCTTCTGTGTCCTGATCAAGTGCTAGCAGTGATCAGTAATCTTATCGGACATACCCAAAACTGTGTTGATAGCCTCACTGTTGCAGGCTACCTTCCTTCCTCTGACAACCACGTAGTCAACTGCTTTAAAAGATGAGACTAGCCTTTTCGGTTGAGGTACCAATGCACTTTATACGTCGTAGAACTCTCTAACCCAGCTTAGTATGTAAGAGCCGCGATGTCTTGTGAAGATTTGGAATTTGTGGTGTTTTAGGAACTCCATCACCTCTGGATACCTATCAATAACTCCATCCATTTCTCCTCAATGATCGTTCTCAGGCCTTCTGCCTTTGATCTGTTTGTTGATCTGTATTGGGGACCTTGTACCGGAGGTGCCAGAACTAATGCTTGCTCTGGAGCTGGAGGAGTTGGAGTGGTGGACTGACTATCTCTGATTCGATATGGATCATGTGTCATTTTGGATCGTAACTCAGCCTTCCTTGCCTCTGTCTAGTAGTCTTCGTCAGACCCCGCACTCTCACTGTTATATGTGGGTGGCTCAGTGGTGTAGAAGCTTTTACTGTCAGAGCTTGCGTTGGATAATTCGAGGGCTTAGCCCTTTCCCTTGCTTTTTGAAGTTGTGATGGCCTTGCCCCTGGGTGGAGGTGCATTTTCACTGATCACAATTTCTTTCTCCCTTCCTTTGGTCGATTGTTTGGCCATATCTGCAAAACGTTAGAGAGAATAGTTAGTAATTACATTGTAGCGTAAAATTGCAGACAGACTCGCCGATCTAATTAGCGAATCGCCAAACCTCTTGGGCGATCATGAATATGTCCGCCAAAAGTTACACAACCCACAACACTTATGATATGAAATTAAGGGCGATTTAGGGTTAGTAGGTGAACCGCCGAGTGATTCAGCGACCTCAACTCAGCTCGCTGTCTGACCTAACGTGTCTGAGATTCAACTCATTTTTCAAAATCGATCGTACAAACCCCAAATACAAAATTAAACTATGCATTAATGAAATTTAGCCTAGACCCATAGCACCCATTCATGGTCAACATCCATTATGTATAGTTCACTACATTTAGTTTTAAGGTAAGCAGAGTGAAAAAGGAATTTGGATAGTAAAAACAATTAGGCCCCAATTTACGAATCAAAACCAGGCATTCAAAAATTTCTACTCATATTAGAGAGATCTAACACACATTAATGGACACCTAGATTGCAGATGAGGTTGAATTCTTCAAAAGCGAACGGGGTTTTTTAGAAACCAACCATTTTGCTGAGTGAACAAAATTGTAATGCTAGGCGGCAACGAAAATCTGAGTTCCAAGCGCTAATCCGTGACTAAAGTACTAATTTAAAGTGAGAAAATGTAGATTACTACCTTGGTGTGAAGTTATGGGGTTTGGAAGTGAGAAAGAATGAAAAAGTGTGACTGTTGGCCATATACGCTATTCAATTTGTGTCCGTTTGGCGACGTTAGTTGCACTTTGCTGAGTGGTCATTTATCCCTCTATTTCTGTAAAACATCAATTTCTTGGAGATCACGTAGGCGGTCTGGTTCGATATCGCCGAACAGGTTGGCGATACGCCGACTATTTTTCAAGTTCGCCGAGTTTTACAGGCTTCGCATAGCACTTGCATTGAGCCAAACGGCTAATCCAGACAGTCTCGCTGACCTACTTGGCGGTTCATGGGATGGACTTCTTCTCGCCAATCTGCACTTTTCTACAATTTCTTCACTTTAACCTGCAGCATCAATGCGCCATTATTCATAAAAGCAAAAACCTAGTCATTTACGACCTTGGGTTGCCTCCCAAGAAGTGCCTTATTTACCGTCATGGCACGATGCAAGTTATTGCTCAAGTTTCATTATTGGGGTTGGCCATATCCTCATTAGGCCAGCCCCTATTTCTCTGCGGATGGAGTTGAGGCAACGCATGGCTTTAGCAGTTGGATAGCTTTGGAATGAGACCAAATAATTCGTTTCATTCTTTGAATGTCTTCTTTCAATCCCTCCAGCTCTCTGTCTTGCTCGGTCACCTTGCGGAGGATTGTTGAGAGCATTCCCTCGATGCGTTTGATCTCCTTGTTCTCATTATTTCTTCTATTATGAGGGGGAATGTATTTATCCTTCCTTTTGCATTGAGCTTCAACCTTTACCATATTTCTTTTCAACTCATCCATTTGAGTCATTAGTGCAGTCATCAAGAAATTCTTCTCAACCTCCCAGCTCATTTTAGCCATATTGTCAAGCAATTGGACTGCTATTGTATATAGTTGCTTTAATATCCCGCCAAGAAGGAGTTGGTCAACCAATATCTTGTTTCCGGGGCCAAGTCTTCGATAGAAGCAATCAAGGAGGATCGTACCGGGAATTCCATGAGTGGGGCATTGAGTTAGCAGTTCATTGAATCTTACCCATATCTCATGGATCCTTTCACCTTCCAATTGCTTGAAGGTGAGGATATGCTCGCGGAACATCATTATCTCTAATGGAGGAAACTCCATTAGCTCCTGAGTACTACTCCCCAGCCTTACTTACCCTATTTGGATGCAGATAAACCAACGAAACAAAACTAAATATTAAGTTAGTAAACAACAACTAAGCAAAACAAAAATTATACTAGTCTAAAAATTCTCAAATAACACCACTCCCCGGCAGCGGCGCTATTTTGATGCTTATCGTGACCAACGACACTAACCTAGTGTATGAATGTCTACGATCGTCGATAATATAGTAACCCAACTAAAGGTTGGGGTCGTGTCCCAAGGGAGTGGTTTTGAGAATTAATAGAAAAATAAAATTTAATTCTAACTAGTCGTAGCTAAAGATATTAATGAGTAAAAACATAGTAAATTAAAGGGGGTGACACAAAAGTGTCAAATATCAATTGGGGTTTTTGTCACAAGTAGTAAAAACAACAAAAATAACAAGAAAATCAAGTATGGGGAAAAATTCTTGGGGTGTGACCGCAATACAAGTTGAGATAAATCATTGGGTACATGC